>CAWUFW010001415.1:1428958-2857916 GCA_963921515.1 Calotriton arnoldi
GCAGAGGGCGCGGGTCTATGCACTTATGGCCCAACTTTAATGAATCCGGCGCCTCTCTGAGCAAAAGCATCCACGGCGGGGGATGGTGCTCTCTTCCGAGACATTCCTCCCCTGGCCCCACCTCACCCTTGATGGAGGGGATGACCGCAGATACCTGCTCGCCCTTTTGCTCCCAGGCTGCAACTCTTTGTTTAAGGATACCTGAGCACAGTATTTAGTACGTTGTCTTTGCTTGGCTTGGTTTTCAGCCCCATGCGGGGTGGCTTGCGATCGAGCGGTCTTGTGGCTCGCTGGCCCGGTGCAGTGGCTCATGGGCAGAGCATGATTTTCAGTCGTGTGGTGTCCGCGCGGGAAATTTCTCTTAGAGTGCTCCTCCTTAGCGCTGTGCAGTACCCGTGGCCTCCCAGAAAACAGCGGCGTTGTCAGTTGGTTTGGCGCACGGAGATATGATTTGCAACACAGAGTATTCGAATCCCCGAGTCAAACCTGCGTGAATCAGTGCGGCAACCGGGGTAAAACGCAGCCCTGTCTGTGAAGAAGCGCTTTAGTTTGCAGGCTTCTGAGGTTGGCACATACTGGGAACTTATGGGCCTCTGTAGCAAGGGCGCCTGGTGGTGTTGTGTACTGGCGCCCACTTCTGAGCCTGAGTCGGACAACCACCACGGTGAGGGGTCCGTTTGTTGTCCGACTCAGCCACTATGAGGGACACTTCACCATTGCAGTATGGCCACGCAGGATTCGTTGTCAGTCCAGGCGTCTTCTGTGGTTCCCCACATGGTTCCGCACATGGCTTGGGAGTCTTTTCCGGCTTGGGTGCGGTGACTCCGGAGGTGAAGTTTATTGGCTTGTTGTTGCTGCCAGTGTGGGGCCGAGGGAGTGGTCTCGTCGTGGTTGCCCCCCTTTGGCCATGGGGCGCCTAGTTCCAATGGGCATCACGACGGAGCTCATCGTGGATAGGGTGGCAGTGCATCCTCTGGTGCTTATAAGCATTGTGTGGGATACAACACACCTAATCTTTCCCACTTTGTCCTCGGCTCCAAGGATGGCAGATTGCCGCCTATCTAGTTCGGTTTGTCATTATCAGTACACTGCAAATTTGCATTATGGTGTTGGTAGTGGGCATCGTGCAATGACCCTCAGTGTATTGGGCTGTAGGGATTTTGGGGGCACAGCCCCGAAGGTGTGGTGGGCTGTTCTCGAGCAGCTCTGGGGTTGGTGGCAGGCGGGGAATCTTTCACGTGGCTTTACCGCACGGGGGTTGTTTAGTCCACCATCGGTTAACTTTGGCGTGCAGTGCCTGCTGCCCAAGCCATTCTTACAGCTTTGGGGGCCTGGTTTAGAGAAGGGTCGCACTCGCGCATGTCTAAACCTGCCCAAGCCTCGCTGGCGCCTTCCGAGGCATCAGAGCCAAGGGTGACCACCTGCATCGCAGGCAGTGGTATTTGCCTCTCCATCCTAGGGGCAGTGATGATAGGCACAAACCGGGCTAGCACCCCTCGGTGCTGTGAGGGGGAGCAACTTGAGCAGCACGTCTGCTGGTGTAGTCTTGCACAGGGTGCTTCAAGGATATTTGAGCATGGGATGCCTTTCTAATTGTGCGCGAGTCCCAAATAGCGTTCCCATCCGGGTGGTGTCCTCATCGGATGGGGTCTTGGTGCCGGTGCCACGGCGAGCAGAGGGAGCGTTGGGTCAGAGACATTTAGTCACGGGCTAAGTGGACCAGGGCCCCAGCCTCCGAAGGGGCCCCTTGATAGCTTTTACTTCTCTAGCGGATTGTGTTAATTACCTTTGCCTCGAGTGCAATTTTAACGCGGGCAATGTGTGAGAAGATATTAATTATGTGCAGAAATGTTTGTGTTGGTTCCACGCAACATCCATATAGAGTTCTCTTAGACCTAAACAGGACCTCAAAAAAAAAAAAAAAAAAAAAGAGAATTGGTGGGTGTCACAGTTATTATTTTCAGTAATGTTAGGGAGCTGCTGCTGTGATCATATGTGGACAACACAAATCACTGTCCCTCTATTTTGATGCTTACCGGCATCCTAGTCTCTTGCATATTACCCAACTCCTCACCGCAGAGACAGACATGGGTCGGTTCTGGGTTCTTTGCATGGCCATTTCTGTTTTCTTTCCTAAAGACACCTATCTGCACAGACTTTTGGGCCTGCATTAGCCACACATATACCTCCGCCATTCTGGCCCACACTAAGACCAGTCTGCTCTGACTCCACTTTTGGTCCGGATGATGCGATAAAGCCTTTTACTTGTTTAATCTCATTGGACACTTGGTGGCACGTTTATGGCCATGTAGCGTTTCTGTCTTAGCATGAGGGCCGGCGATTGGTTTGGCCGGTTTCTACTTGAAGGGCCCGGATGTGGACAGTGCGGTTCTTTATGGAGTATACGAAGGATATTTTAATAACATTGTATGCAGTCTCTGCGGGGGTGTGCCTAGTTGGCTACTGTGGGTGTGCCTCCGGCACATAAAATTGTACACTGCCTCTGGAATAAGCCCTAAGGCTCTGTCTAGCTCTTGGGGGACGAGCAGGCGTTAGCCTAGTGTGTACCCCCTTCTCATGACTAAGGGTGGGCTCAGCCACGCGTAGGTGCACACCGTTCCCAACCGTTAACGCCATTTATAACATTGGTAGAGAAGGGATAGGGGTTGAGTGCAGTCCTTTTGCAACCGCCCCACAGGACGAATGTTTTAGGCCACATGGTTTGTGAAGGGCTCTTGCGGTGGGAACCTGGTTGAAGAGCTAACGTCGGGCAAGCATGTCTTGTGCTTTAATCACACTGGTATGCCCCAGTCACGAGCGGATTTTATCAGGGTGAAGCTTTCGGGGGTCAGGGAGCGCCGATGCATCAGAAGCACTGAGCAGCTTTCAGCCAGGTGTGGTATGGTTGAGATCTGATGCAAGGGGCATCTGTTAGACTGGAGCTGTACTCAGATGTACAGCCTTTGGTGCTGGGAGGTCTGTTGGCTCCGCCTTTTCAAGGGAAGCCATTATCTAGCGGGGCGCTCTGAGCGGAGTATTGGCAGGCTTAATTAACTTGATCTGCTGCCAGATCAAATGTGCACCTTTGACTAATTTACAATGCAGATCACAGGAACTATTTCAGGCTCCTGTAGTAGGTGCGCATTAAGGGGAGTAACCTGGCAAGGGACCTGTGCCACGTGTGGGGTAGATTGTGTCGCTCGGTTTTGGCATGAGCACGGCTGTCCTGTAGCCGGTGGTCAGCGAAGTTGGGGCCTGTGCTCCTAGCAGTCCGGTTCGGGTAAGGCGGGGTGACCATAAGGGCAATGTCAGAGTGTTTGTGGCAGGTTACCTGGTTTGGGGATTTGAGGTCTGTTGGTCAAAGGATTGGCCAGTGCATCTCCCAGCGTTCAGGTCAGGGAGCATTAGCTGTGTATGGTGTCAGTGGTTGTTCTGGGCAGGGAGACTCAGGCCAGTCCCCACCGTGTGGTCTACCAGGACATCCCGCGCAAACTCCTTCAGCGGGGTCAGCGCGGCAGGCAGGCGCTAAGAGATGGGTCTTTGGATACATCTATACCTGGTTTAGTATCCTGGCTACGGAGTGGCTGCGTGACACTCCAGTGTTGGAGGTGGTCAGCCTGTGGGCAGGCCTTCTAGATGGGGTTTCTAGCTCGGGCATGTCCTAGTAATGGTACAAGTACCAGAAGTCGGCCCTGGGATACAATTGCACAGGCCTGGGGAGCGGCAGAACTGAAAGGGGCTTGCGTTCGACCGCTTGGTCAGAAGGTCAGATCCTGGTAGGTTCACCTAGCAATTCATCCTCCTGAGGTCGTTAAAACGAGTGCCTTTGGAGTTGAGTAACTATAAACAGTTTTGCAGGACAAAGATACCATGGGGTGAACGTACTCCTAATTACAGTCAGAAACGGAAATTGTATAGGTTTTGTGTAGGTACCAGGCTCACACAACAGTGTGGAAAGCGAGAGACTTGGCGGGGAATGTCGCCCGCCCTATAGCCTTGGCAGCCAGGCACGTGGTAGAAGTTGTCATCCAACAAGTGTGCTACGGTTAAAAAAAAAAAAAAAAAAAAATGTGGGTGAAACCCTGGGTAGGGCACACATGGGCTACAAAGTATTAATGAACATCTGCCTTCCCAGTATTCAAGTAAGGGGCAGGTAATTACACATATAGTCCCCGCCTGTCCCACTGTCTTGTCGGCTCCCTGGTATACTAGCAGAAGTTTGGGAGGGCAAGACGTCACCTGGGGTGGTGACTGGCATATTCTGAGGGACAGGCTCCATAAGCGCCATACACGGATAACTGGAGGAGAGGAAGCAAGGCGGGTTTGTTACTCTAACTTCTACCTGTATGGGCACCTATTGCCCTGAGTTGCTTGTCAAAGGTATTGCACTCCAGCCAGGCAATGTTGACACCCATCCACACCAAACCGTTTGATTTAGGTCATCCTGGGGCGCATATAGACAGCCCAGTATTAGGCCCCTGGGGTTGTCAGCACCAAGAATTACTACCTTCAACTGAACAGGAGGCATGATCGCGTGTTACACTGTCAGAAGTGTGGGGGTGTAGACTCCACCTGGGGGGTGGTTGGCTGATATTGAGGGAGCTGATGTTGGGGTGATAGTGGCGATCCAAGCAGGACACCTCGGGGGGCATTGAATATCTAGGACGTTAACATTAAGCAGGTAGGGCGCTGGGACTCGCAATGCTACAAACGATATATAAGGCCTTGTGCGGGACGATATGGCGACAGGACTCGTAAGTCCTATGTTGCAACCGAAAGCAAGGTGTTTATAGGTGGACGGTTTTGGCCCGGTTTGCCAACTGATGTTGCAGTGATGTGGTTTTGTTGGGCAATTGCAGACTATTAGAATATAAACGTTACTATATATATGGTTTTCAAACACAACATCTCCGTATTTACCAGGAACCAAGGTCTGGGTAATTGGCCATCCATGCATCGTTAGAGTGGCACGGTGGGCTGAGATAAGAAAGTGGCGTCATGGCTCCTCCGCCACAGAGTTAACGTGGCTGGGTTACCCGGGTATGCGCTGGAACAAGCTGATGAGGAAGCTGCAGCAGAGACTTGGGGGAGGGATCGGTCTACCTCATATCCTGGTCATACATTTGGGAAGGAATGACCTGACGACCCTGGGGAGGAGAGTAATGCTCCAAGACATGAGGGACATCATGTGTCAGTTGAGCATTCAGCTTGGGGCATGGAACTGTGGTGGTCTTAAACTTTACCTCGCCCAGTTTGGCAAGGAGCCCGATCTGGAGACGCCATTGAGATATCACGTAGGAGAGTGAACAGTGCCATGCGTAAATGCACGGAACAAAGGGGATTTGGCTTTAACTGGCATGGTTTACTTCAGGCCAAGTCTACTGGATGCTGGGAAGTGGATGAGGTTCACTTCTCAAGGGGAGGCATGGACTTAAGTGGCTGGCCTTGGGGAGGCCTTGGAAAGAACAGGATGTAGGTAGGATATCTGCCTTGGTGGGGGCCCTGGGGGTGACGGTGGCCACCCCCAGAGCTGTGGAGGAGTTACAGGGCGATCCAGAGTCTGCAAGGTACAGAAGGGTACTATATTGCAGCAGCACAACAAGGGTGCTAAGCCAAGGATACCCAGGGATGTTTAGCGGGTCCCCTGGAAGAACTACGGCGCCCCGTTAGCCCTACGGGCGGTTGTGGGTCTGAGCAACCGGGGGCTGCCTGGAACGCTCCGCCCACTGATCGGGGCGTGAGTAAGGAGTGGACTGGCGGTCCACTGATGGGAGAGGTGGCCTCTCCCAATAATTGGTAACCACCGGTTGGCGACGGCCACGGTGCAAGTTGGCTCATCAGACGGGCAGGCGGCATAGGGGCTGGCCTGCCCTGGGATCGCCCGTAAGATAACCCACCATGTTGGCATATTGGTTATGCAAATAAACCTGCAGCAAATTTCTCCACTAAAAAGGTGTTGTGTGGTTTATTTATGCAAGTTGCTGTATGAGAACTGAGTGTTGCCGATATTGGCACTATGCCAAGGCTGCCCAGGGGGCCACGTAGGGGACCCTCCAAAAGGGCGGCCGCCTTAGTGCCACAGGAAGGCACAGAAGTCCGCTCACTAGGCTCCCTGGGCTAGGGACCAGGGGGTCTGCTGGCCGCGTCACTTCCGGCCGTGGGAGGGGGACAGGGGTACTAAAGCCTTCCCCCGCCCACTGTACGGTCTCTTGACCGCTACCCGTCTCGCTGTTTCCCACCCTACCGCTTACCCTGCGGACGGCCAAAGGGTAGTACGGGGAGGGGAAGAATCTAACTTATTGTTTTGTGTTGCAGGAGGAGTTACAGGGCGATCCAGAGTCTGCAAGGTACAGAAGGGTACTATATTGCAGCAGCACAACAAGGGTGCTAAGCCAAGGATACCCAGGGATGTTTAGCGGGTCCCCTGGAAGAACTACGGCGCCCCGTTAGCCCTACGGGCGGTTGTGGGTCTGAGCAACCGGGGGCTGCCTGGAACGCTCCGCCCACCGATCGGGGCGTGAGTAAGGGAGTGGACTGGCGGTCCACTGATGGGAGAGGTGGCCTCTCCCAATAATTGGTAACCACCGGTTGGCGACGGCCACGGTGCAAGTTGGCTCATCAGACGGGCAGGCGGCATAGGGGCTGGCCTGCCCTGGGATCGCCCGTAAGATAACCCACCATGTTGGCATATTGGTTATGCAAATAAACCTGCAGCAAATTTCTCCACTAAAAAGGTGTTGTGTGGTTTATTTATGCAAGTTGCTGTATGAGAACTGAGTGTTGCCGATATTGGCACTATGGAACCAGGTTCGAGTCCCTGCAGTGGCTAAACACCCTGTGATTTTAGGCAAATCACTTAATCTCCCTGCGCCTTAACAAAATAATCTAACCTTGCATAATGTAACCGGTGGTCATGTAAAGCGCCCAAGTGCCCTTGGGGCAAGTTTGTTCTATATAAAACTGCAAAAAACAAAACAAATGTGAATGCGAGGGCGGTGTTGAGGTGCTGGGAGAGAGAGTGAGAGTGGCCAGAGTTCAGACGCTTTTGCCTAGCATTGCAATTAAATGACAGAAATGAGGGCACCAACTATTTGTAGTGTCCTGCCGGACACGTAGCTGTTTCCAGCCACTCCCGAGAGCTGGCCTTTACACCGACCGGACACCCTGTCACAAGTGACGTGACTGTCAATAACAAGCATTAGTACTGCATCAGTTTAGCATATGTGATGAATAAAGACCTATTTTCATCGATCATGCTCCGGGAGAAGGAGAGAGCTCCCTGACAAATAACATGGGAGGATGTGGCACAGTGGCCAGAGCTGCTGACTCAAGCACTGAGGATACCGGTTCGAGTCTTGGCAGTGCAACATCCTGTGATTCTATGCAAATCACTTAATCTCTCGGGGGAATAAATTGTTAGATAAATATGCAGCAAGAGTAAAAAGCAAAAAGAGGCAAAACTTTATGAAAAAATAGTTCCACAAAAACGGATGATAACAGTATTTCGGCGATGGGAAACTGATTAGAGAAGCAGACAGGAACAAGCATTGGTAAATGCAGGAAAATATGCTACAGTCAATGGAAAGGGAGGAAAAGTAGCACGCACAGGAACTAATGAGAAGCTAGGAAAGAGAGGAGGCAGGATGTAAGTCCCTTTTAAGTTTATATTGAAAATAACATATTTCTCAAGCACAGCGCAAGCGCTGTGCAGGCGAAACCTAAAAAGAGCCTGAGCATTCATGCTTGTGGTCAGTTTAGTACCATTCAGCACAGTGTCCATTTCGTCCTGTATTCCTCATGGGGGCCTAGCCCCAGAACACCACATTGGCAATGAGGATGTCTGACCCCCCCCCCCATGTGCGATGGCAGGAGCACTGCGGTTCCTCATGGGGGGGTGCAGAAGGATTCCGAGGCACCTCGACCCTGCTGCAAGCAGGGCGGGCAGTGACTGAGGCACAAAGGACGTGGCACAACAAGACAAGGCAAGGGAAAGGCCTAGCGAGCAAGGACAAACGGCGTTCATTATTAATGCCCCTGCAGCCACTCAACTTCTGTTAGCCAGCTCGCCGCACCAACCAGCCCTGTAAACCTTCATGGTGACTTCGCACCTCTTCCCAAAAGATAGAGTGCAAGGAAATGTGATGAGAGGCCCCCTTTTCCACTGCTGCGACTCCAGTGAGGAAAGGCGGACCAGGAGCAGCGCCCACGTGACCACCGGGCATGAGGTGAGCCCTGTGGGTTGATCAGTTACATCCGTGCAGGCAAGAGAGAGTTGTGAGCAGGGCTTTAAGTGGGAAAAAAAAACTGGGGGTGCTCTAAAAGGGGTGGGGCAAACCTCAAAGGGGTGTGGCCTATCTAAGTAGGGGCGTGGTCTAAATAAAGATAACTAGTGTAGCAGACCCCCCTGCTCTGACAAGCCGTCAGTTCTAGGACTCCTCAGAGTGTCATTAGATTTGGAATTCCCCGCTCAGGCTTGCTCTCTCCCCTCCTAAGAAAACATGCCTCTGTCAGAGACCCACTCACCCCCTTCTTTTTAAAAAAACTTCGCCGAAGCAGTGCTTTACGGAAAGGCAATCTGCAAATGTGGGCCACTTTTTTTTAGCCTGCCCCGACGATTTTTTTATCCCAATCCAACCCTGCTGACCTGCAGTAAACTGCGTGGTGGAAAGGTCTATTTTCAAAACCGCTTTTAGGAAGCTGTCACTTTACCTGAAAGAAAAAGCTCAAGGGTAACACGTCCTCTTTCATCGTATATAGTACTTTAGAAGTTGTCATTTGCTCAAAATAAACCCTAAATTTTCTTGCGTGACACTATCCTTTTTTTTAAAAATCTCAACTGATTTTGTGGTTTGGTGCTCAGACCAGACTAGTTCTGCAGTGCTCCGCACCGTCCTATATGGTTACGTCTAGTCTATCAGATAGGTCCAGTTCACATAACGTTTCTAAAAAGGTATCTTATCATTGGAATGAGGTTTTTTTGAAAAACATGGCGTCCGTTCGGTACTTACATAAACTGGAAAACCCGGACGGGGTGAACCCAAATGCCAATGTCGAGAGCTCTGCCAGCCTCGGGCATATGCGCGATACTCAACTCAGAAAAGGCAATCGAAGAGGTACCTCAGAATCGGAGGACCGAAGTGGACTTTAAAGGAAGACCTTATAATCGAGCTCAGGCGCGCAACGCCCATTGGGTTCAAAGGGCTTCAGCCCCCCCCTGTCGTGTGTGGCAGCCCGGGCTGAGACAGCTTCCCGGGCACACACACAGCCGCACCTGAGTACTTCACAGGTCTTTAAAAGACCATTTCCATGTTAATGATTCTTTGTCGTTTTTTCACCCTTCTTAGAGCCCCTGCATCTCCACACTTCCTACTACTGGAATAATGAGCCCCCCCCCCGAAATTTTTCCTTAGCCCCTCCCAAAATTTGGCTCTAGTTGCGCCTCTGATCGAGCTGGTGTGGGGATGCCAGGGGTACTGGGAGTGCATTAGCTTGATTTGCTTAAGTATGTGTGTAACAATAGTCCAAGAAAAAAAAAAGAAAACGGACTACCTCTGCGAGGCCCGAAAATAGAGCCCGATAGAGACCCGTTTCGAGGCCCCCTGAAAATAACTGCCGGTGCTCAGACCCGGACAGACCCGGCCCACTTAAAGCCCTGGTTGTGAGAGCGGGTAAAGTGCTGCAGCTAGTGCAGGGCGCTGTAACACCCGAACCATCTGAACACTGCCAGCTCCCCTACCGGAAGCGGCAGCACTGACGGGGCAGACACGTTGCCAAGCACAAGCTGCCCTGCTTTTAAGCTGCCGTGCTGCCCGGCTACTCTGAAGAGCTGGCAGGAGTGACTCCCGCCTTCTGCGTTCCAACCAGGGCAGAGCCAGCAAATGTGGCACAGGCGTATGGAGTGTTGTGCTCACCCCATAATCTCCGGGGCAATCTGCCGAGATGGAGGCCGAAACACAGCATGCCCCCTGGTGGCTACCCGTCACTACTGCAGGAGTAAAAAACGCCCGGTTTGCCTCTCGCGCCGATTTCATAGCACCAAGAGGGCCCCCAGCATCGACAAGGAAAGGGATAATTCTGGTTCCCACTGCAAACCCTCGAACATGCACCTGCAGTGCCCACGTGGGCAAAAAGACTCGCAGCATCAGTAAAGCTGCCACAGCCTCGTGAAGTGGCTGCAGCACCACCTAGACGCCCACATGCACAGGAGAAGATGATCAATGGTGACAAGACCGAGGACTTGTGCCACTATATAAGAGTGCACCTACTGACTCAAGCAAGCCACTGATGTGGAGCGAAGTCTCTGGCAACAGCCCAGTGGGAGAACCAAAAGTAAGCAGCACATATACATGAACCACTATCTGCCTCACGCTTCCAGTGCGACCATCCAGCCATAGTCACTGACTGTCTGATGAAGTTGGCATCCATGCTAAGAACCGCACATGCCGTAGGAGCAGAACAGCACCAACGACGCACTGAGCTGCAGGGCTGCAGAGTCTTTTCAGTCACCCTCACTACCTACAAGTCCTTGCCACCTGTTGTACACGTTGTCTAATAGCAACAACACCATCATGCCAGGTGCATCAGCCTAACCACCGAAGGAGCATCTCACCACCAGAGTGGAGCCTTACACCTGCGAACCATCAAGAGACCAAAGAGGTACCCCTGGTACAGTGAGGGGCCAATTGTCCAGAGACTATCTGCTAACCCCACCCGCACCTGGGTCCAGTTGACAAGCACACCCGACCATGTATCATCTACCTTGTGGTTGCACGAACGACTCAGCCATGGCTCTGCTGGCAGTCTTCAAGTGCCCACGCACAGCCTACTGGCAACCCAGCACAGTCCACACAGTCTCATAACGACCTATTGAAACGGGCCTCAAGGGAATCCCGCACCAGAGATGGGCCTGAAACTGCTCCACCAACAGGTACCAGGAGGCCCCGGGGCCTCAGAGGAAGATGTTTAAACATCGTTGATGCCATCCCAGTCCTCACAAGGTTGTCCTTCACAGAGCCAAGACACCCCAAGAGAAAGCTCTGCAGCGGACTCCACCGATGCTCCTGATGCACCCCAATTCGATCTTTTGACACCAACCACACCACCGCAAAAGCAAGCAGGACCAGCCAACATTGAATGGGTGGACTTTAACCCAACTGACTTGCTGTCAAAGGATCTAGACTTAATCCTCGCCCATGTTTGCCCCCAGGGATGCGAGCAGTGATGTCCTGGTGCTGCCAGATGGACCTGGCCACTTGTCCAGTGATGTCCTGCATACTTCCTCTAGAGACTGAGAGAATCAGTGGTGTTTAGTTTGTTTCGTTTATTCCCCCAGGTTGTACTCGTTGTGTTTTTTTTGTTAGGATTTTTGGAGGGATGTAGTGTCCTGCTGGACACGTAGCTGTTTCCAGCCTTAATCCTCGCCCATGTTTGCCCCCAGGGATGCGAGCAGTGATGTCCTGGTGCTGCCAGATGGACCTGGCCACTTGTCCAGTGATGTCCTGCATACTTCCTCTAGAGACTGAGAGAATCAGTGGTGTTTAGTTTGTTTCATTTATTCCCCCAGGTTGTACTCGTTGTGGTTTTTTTGTTAGGATTTTTGGAGGGATGTAGTGTCCTGCTGGACACGTAGCTGTTTCCAGCCACTCCCCGAAGGCTGGCCATTACACCCACCCAACGCCCATCCAAAACAGGCATCACAAGTGACGTGACCCTGTAAATAAAAGGGGGCCGAGTGCTCGTGCCCTGTTTAGTACTCTTCAGCACAGTGTCCGTGTCGTCCTGTATTCCTCATGTGGGCCTAGAGCCCAGAACACCACACTATTCATTTGCTGGCGTCTATCATCTTGACAGTTTCTTTCTCCCCTCACAACTTCCTACCATAAGCCTTCCATCACACTAATAACAAGCTACTCCCAGTGACTCAAGCTACACTTCATATCATCAGCTGGTTGCATGTCACAATATCTATAAAAAATATCATCTGACATCAATATCGAGTCCTAAATATAGTTTGCAAAAATATCATCCCTTTGAGATTTTTTATTATTAACGCCAATGGGTGATATTTTTGTGAGAGCTATATAGTTCATTATATTCATCTCAGATGATATTTTCACTACCTAAACATCTAGTCAGATGAAAATACGCTAATCCTCTGAGCCTCCTGCAGCTACTGCTTTTGTGCATGGGATAGAAATTAAAAAATTTAATTCCACAACAGAATTTCAAATTATGTAGCTTCTGCTTATGGGCAGAATTTACAGACCAGCCAAATAAAACAGGTAAATCTCAGACTCGGAGAAGTGGAGAAGTTAAGAATGATGTCTGTGGAAGAGGATTAGATTGTCAGAGGTTTCTTGTGCTCCTATAAAATCCTGCTTTTATCCTGATGGGAGAGTGACCTTTAAATTAACAACATTAAAGTAGGGACACTGCTGAAGAAACAATAAATAAAAGATTAAAAATTGCATGCAGGATTAATAAAATAATTCAATAGGTTTCTAAAGCAGATACAAATATATATATACGGTACGGAAATAGATACAAAAATCGATGGATAAATAAAATAGATAAAAGCGGCACAAAAATCTTGTATGTGCTTTAGAAGCATTTTGGCTTATTATTTTATTGATCTATAATATATATATATATATATATATATATATATATATATATATATATATTGTCCACTCGTTGCTTGCTGCAGTCCGTCGCTCGCCTAAACAGAGGGCGCGTCGTCGCTGCGGACCCACCAAGCACAGTCCGATTAAATTCCAACTATCCTTAATGCATAAGGAAATGACGACGCCGTGTTCTGGCCAAAAAATCTTTTATTGTCGGCTAAATTGGACGCGTTTCGCCTGTCCCGCAGGCTTGCTCACCAACAAAATGCATAAAGTTTCAACCATTTTTAAATACGGTGATTGTGCAACATGTCACGTGACAAACTACAAACAAAGTGCATTAGAAAACAGACTCGTAGTTTGTTTAAACTCTTTCAATTGTTAACAATAAACATCTAATTACCGTTATTGTTAAATTTCAGTTTTTAGAGCTTATGAATTTACAATCTTTGCAACATTATAAAGTTACACTCAATAGAGCAAATGTTTTATAAAACAACTTTTTAACAAATAAAACCACAATGTCATACCCAGAGACTCGAGGCAAATCTTATTTGCCCTCCATCACTATTTGAGTAATCATTTGCTCTACCAATCTCATGAAGCCCAAGTGGGCAAATTCACATCCATGTAAAGTACATTCAGCTCAAAAATACTGTACAATTCATCCCTAGTGGGCTAAATGGTCCTACATGCCAAGATAACCATGCAATATCTTAGAACCATCTAAACTCTAAACAAGTCTGACCTCCAAAGTGCAAAATGTGCTAATCCAAAATTATTTAAAAACCATGGTTAAAAACAGAAATTACAGGAGAGTGTATTAGGGAAGTGTTGCTAATCAAAATTACATATTTACAAATGGGTATGCAAATCTTCTTCCATATTCAGCCCTGATGGAGTTCTTGTATCTAATTCAAGTATATAACATGATTCTAGTCTTCTCAGTTTTTTCTCTCGGTCACCTCCTCTACTATTAGCTGGTATAGAGTCTATCACAAAATACGTCAATCCCTGTGTATTCTTATTGTGATACAAATCGAAGTGACGAGCCACTGGGTACGTTTTATCGCCATTTTTTATGGCTCTAAGATGTTGTAACACCCTTTTGTGGACAGGAAGAATAGTGCTACCCACGTACTTCAGGCCACAAGGGCATTGAAGTACGTAAACAGCAAAGTCCGTTTTGCAGTTGTAATGGCCCTTTATTTGCTTTTCTCTCTTAGATAACCCTGGTTGATATATGGAGGTATTCTTACCATGCATACAGGCTTTGCACTTTGTACATTTTGTAAAGCCTTCTCTTCTTTTAACCAGGATGAGTTGATGGATGTTGGCTTTTTAGAAGGCATCATGTTGCTAACTATTGTCTGTTTTAATGATTTAGCTCATCTAAACGTAATATTTGGACGTTTAGGAACTAACTTGCCTAAGATAGGATCGTTGCAAATGAGGTGCCAATGCTTCAACAAAATGTTTCTTACGCTAGTGTGTTGTCTATTATAGGAAGTAATCATTCTACACGAATTCATGTTGAGCTTCTCTTTCTTCAGCTTGGTGGTACTTGTATCAAAAAGAACCTCTTCTCTTGTTTTACTTTTCACTTTTTGAACAGCTGACTTAATACACTGGTCTGTATAGCCCCTAGAACTGAAACGTCTCTTCAGACAATCCAATTCAGCGTCTAGGGTTTCTGGTTCGCTACAGTTCCTCAACGTTCTTAAGCACTCCCCATAGGGGATGCTCCTGATTAAATTATTGGGGTGAAAACTTGTTGCGTGAAGCAACGTATTACCCGCTGTGGGTTTTCGATACAGCTTTGTATGTAGCTTACCATCTTTCACATAAACCATTAAGTCTAAAAAGTTGACTGACACATTATTGATTGTACTCGTGAACCTCAAATTAAGATTATTATTCTGCATCTTTTAATAAAATCTTTAGCTGATTGTTCTGTACCTTTCCACACAATAAATAAATCATCAATATATCGACTCCAGTGTAAAATATTAGAGTGGCATTCTTCTTGATAATGGACCTGGACCACCTGCTCCTCCCACCAGCCCATATGCAAATTCGCATAGCTGGGGGCGAAGCAGGTGCCCATTGCTGTCCCACAGATTTGATGGAACAGTTCTCCATTAAACAGGAAGTAATTATTTTTTAGACAAGTTTCAACCATCACCAACAGCATTTGTGTGTGTGCCCACAATTTTAAAGGTCTATTGCCTAGATAGAATTTCATGGCATTTAGTCCGTCTTCATGTCGAATGCTGGTATACAATGTTGTAACATCTATTGTAACCAGCAATAAATCATCCTCCCATGGAATATCGTATATACGCTTTAGGAAATCTCCTGTATCACTTATATACGATGGGAGGGTTCTCACTAACGGAGCTAAAAAGGAATCTACAAATTTTGAAGTGTTTTCTAATGCACTTCCTATTGCAGAAATGATGGGGCGCCCTGGGGGGTTAGACATGTCTTTATGAATTTTTGGTATTAAATAAAACACTGGAGTAACTGGCTTATTGATTATTAGAAACATGAATTCCTCTTGCGATATTATACCATGCGTATACCAATCATGTTGCGCCTCTGATCGAGCTGGTGTGGGGATGCCAGGGGTACTGGGAGTGCATTAGCTTGATTTGCTTAAGTATGTGTGTAACAATAGTCCAAGAAAAAAAAAAGAAAACGGACTACCTCTGCGAGGCCCGAAAATAGAGCCCGATAGAGACCCGTTTCGAGGCCCCCTGAAAATAACTGCCGGTGCTCAGACCCGGACAGACCCGGCCCACTTAAAGCCCTGGTTGTGAGAGCGGGTAAAGTGCTGCAGCTAGTGCAGGGCGCTGTAACACCCGAACCATCTGAACACTGCCAGCTCCCCTACCGGAAGCGGCAGCACTGACGGGGCAGACACGTTGCCAAGCACAAGCTGCCCTGCTTTTAAGCTGCCGTGCTGCCCGGCTACTCTGAAGAGCTGGCAGGAGTGACTCCCGCCTTCTGCGTTCCAACCAGGGCAGAGCCAGCAAATGTGGCACAGGCGTATGGAGTGTTGTGCTCACCCCATAATCTCCGGGGCAATCTGCCGAGATGGAGGCCGAAAACACAGCATGCCCCCTGGTGGCTACCCGTCACTACTGCAGGAGTAAAAAAACGCCCGGTTTGCCTCTCGCGCCGATTTCATAGCACCAAGAGGGCCCCCAGCATCGACAAGGAAAGGGATAATTCTGGTTCCCACTGCAAACCCTCGAACATGCACCTGCAGTGCCCACGTGGGCAAAAAGACTCGCAGCATCAGTAAAGCTGCCACAGCCTCGTGAAGTGGCTGCAGCACCACCTAGACGCCCACATGCACAGGAGAAGATGATCAATGGTGACAAGACCGAGGACTTGTGCCACTATATAAGAGTGCACCTACTGACTCAAGCAAGCCACTGATGTGGAGCGAAGTCCCTAGGTGTCATTGGATTGAATCTTGAGTTCAATTTGAACCTTGTTTGATCACTTGCCGTGATATCCAAACCTTCCTCTCCTGCCAATTCCATGGCTTGCTCCCTAGAACTTGTATTCTGCACGCTGTCCACATTGGTAGGGACATCATTACCCTGCTCAAGACACCCGAGATCTAGCAACAAATTCATGTCATGTACTCGCAGTCCTTCATTGGAGTTTTCACCAGAGACAGGATTACTGGCAGGAATTGATGTTTCATGTCTTTGATTCTGGTTTAAGGCAAAGAATTTTTTAAGTTTGAGAGCTCTGGTAAACTTGAAGGTATCCACTCGGGTCTTAACATAATCAAAATCTGCTACCGGGCAGTAAGATAGACCTAATTTCAAGATATTTTCTTCTCTTTCTGACAGTGGAATATCCGTCAGGTTTACAATATTAGCTTCATTTTCCCCATTCAGTTCTTTGTCGTTTTGTTCTTGGACTTGTTGCCGTAATTTGCATTGCTTTGCTCCCTTACGCCTCTGTTTCCTCTGCCTCTTCCTCTTGGTGGACCTGGATTTACTGCTGTTGGTCTTGGGCGGAGGTTTGGATATCACGGCAAGTGATCAAACAAGGTTCAAATTGAACCCAAGATTCACTCCAATGACACCTAGGGACTCTGTTGATGTTTTCAATGACCTAGTTATAAATGATCTTAAAAATCTTGAAAAATGTACGAGTGTCAAGAATAAAATATTCACGCAGCAACAAAAGGAGTATAATGCGCTAGTTGTTAAGTTGTCTTCCAATGCTAATTGTATAGTGCGTAATGCAGACAAAGGAGGAAATGTTGTCCTCTGGGGTAAACAACTGTATTTAAATGAGGCATATAAACAACTGAATAATCGCCTTAACTATGTTAAGATTGCGGAAAAGTTTATGACTGATAGTCACGATCACTTTAATTTGCAACTACATGATTGGTATACGCATGGTATAATATCGCAAGAGGAATTCATGTTTCTAATAATCAATAAGCCAGTTACTCCAGTGTTTTATTTAATACCAAAAATTCATAAAGACATGTCTAACCCCCCAGGGCGCCCCATCATTTCTGCAATAGGAAGTGCATTAGAAAACACTTCAAAATTTGTAGATTCCTTTTTAGCTCCGTTAGTGAGAACCCTCCCATCGTATATAAGTGATACAGGAGATTTCCTAAAGCGTATATACGATATTCCATGGGAGGATGATTTATTGCTGGTTACAATAGATGTTACAACATTGTATACCAGCATTCGACATGAAGACGGACTAAATGCCATGAAATTCTATCTAGGCAATAGACCTTTAAAATTGTGGGCACACACACAAATGCTGTTGGTGATGGTTGAAACTTGTCTAAAAATAATTACTTCCTGTTTAATGGAGAACTGTTCCATCAAATCTGTGGGACAGCAATGGGCACCTGCTTCGCCCCCAGCTATGCGAATTTGCATATGGGCTGGTGGGAGGAGCAGGTGGTCCAGGTCCATTATCAAGAAGAATGCCACTCTAATATTTTACACTGGAGTCGATATATTGATGATTTATTTATTGTGTGGAAAGGTACAGAACAATCAGCTAAAGATTTTATTAAAAAGATGCAGAATAATAATCTTAATTTGAGGTTCACAAGTACAATCAATAATGTGTCAGTCAACTTTTTAGACTTAATGGTTTATGTGAAAGATGGTAAGCTACATACAAAGCTGTATCGAAAACCCACAGCGGGTAATACGTTGCTTCACGCAACAAGTTTTCACCCCAATAATTTAATCAGGAGCATCCCCTATGGGGAGTGCTTAAGAACGTTGAGGAACTGTAGCGAACCAGAAACCCTAGACGCTGAATTGGATTGTCTGAAGAGACGTTTCAGTTCTAGGGGCTATACAGACAGTGTATTAAGTCAGCTGTTCAAAAAGTGAAAAGTAAAACAAGAGAAGAGGTTCTTTTTGATACAAGTACCACCAAGCTGAAGAAAGAGAAGCTCAACATGAATTTGTGTAGAATGATTACTTCGTATAATAGACAACACACTAGCGTAAGAAACATTTTGTTGAAGCATTGGCACCTCATTTGCAACGATCCTATCTTAGGCAAGTTAGTTCCTAAATGTCCAAATATTACGTTTAGACGAGCTAAATCATTAAAACAGACAATAGTTAGCAACATGATGCCTTCTAAAAAGCCAACATCCATCAACTCATCCTGGTTAAAAAGAAGAGAAGGCTTTACAAAATGTACAAAGTGCAAAGCCTGTATGCATGGTAAGAATTCCTCCATATATCAACCAGGGTTATCTAAGAGAGAAAAGCAAATAAAGGGCCATTACAACTGCAAAACGGACTTTGCTGTTTATGTACTTCAATGCCCTTGTGGCCTGAAGTACGTGGGTAGCACTATTCTTCCTGTCCACAAAAGGGTGTTACAACATCTTAGAGCCATAAAAAATGGCGATAAAACGTACCCAGTGGCTCGTCACTTCGATTTGTATCACAATAAGAATACACAGGGATTGACGTATTTTGTGATAGACTCTATACCAGCTAATAGTAGAGGAGGTGACCGAGAGAAAAACTGAGAAGACTAGAATCATGTTATATACTTGAATTAGATACAAGAACTCCATCAGGGCTGAATATGGAAGAAGATTTGCATACCCATTTGTAAATATGTAATTTTGATTAGCAACACTTCCCTAATACACTCTCCTGTAATTTCTGTTTTTAACCATGGTTTTTAAATAATTTTGGATTAGCACATTTTGCACTTTGGAGGTCAGACTTGTTTAGAGTTTAGATGGTTCTAAGATATTGCATGGTTATCTTGGCATGTAGGACCATTTAGCCCACTAGGGATGAATTGTACAGTATTTTTGAGCTGAATGTACTTTACATGGATGTGAATTTGCCCACTTGGGCTTCATGAGATTGGTAGAGCAAATGATTACTCAAATAGTGATGGAGGGCAAATAAGATTTGCCTCGAGTCTCTGGGTATGACATTGTGGTTTTATTTGTTAAAAAATTGTTTTATAAAACATTTGCTCTATTGAGTGTAACTTTATAATGTTGCAAAGATTGTAAATTCATAAGCTCTAAAAACTGAAATTTAACAATAACGGTAATTAGATGTTTATTGTTAACAATTGAAAGAGTTTAAACAAACTACGAGTCTGTTTTCTAATGCACTTTGTTTGTAGTTTGTCACGTGACATGTTGCACAATCACCGTATTTAAAAATGGTTGAAACTTTATGCATTTTGTTGGTGAGCAAGCCTGCGGGACAGGCGAAACGCGTCCAATTTAGCCGACAATAAAAGATTTTTGGGCCAGAACACGGCGTCGTCATTTCCTTATGCATTAAGGATAGTTGGAATATATATATATATATATATATATATATACACATACACACACACATACAACCAGAAATGTTTCCGAAAACAACCCCAATCGACTTCACACAAGGCAAGGAAACAGCAGCACAGCCAGGTACCAGTGCCTTGTAAGTTTTTTATTTTTATTCAATTATCACCATCGGTGCGGACATAGGACCAACGCGTTTCAGCCGTAGCCTTCAACATAGAGTTCAAATGTGCAAACAGTACTTTTAAAGGGACCCACCCTCTAAAACACCACCATTAAAAACAATTCATGGAATGCTGTGCATTCAACTAAATGGCACAATTCTTCCACCATATTGAATTTCGTTTCAAACATAGTTTATATGATATCTTTGGAATTTTATACATTCATTCTCAATTCCTTCGCATTTTTATGTATGTGACACTAAAATTCATTTGCATTTCAATTTTGATTGATTTGAGGAAGTCATAATCAGTCTTGGTGAAGTACCCTTATTCAATTCATATTGTTACTCAATTTACATTCCTTGTAAAGTACAATTCAGTTCCCAGATCACGTATTAGTGTCAAAACGTAAACGTATTAAATACAAAGGTGGAAAAAAGAAAGAGTGAATAAATATAGAAATATGAAAGGAGAGAGACAGCAGTAAAGAGATTTGGAGGGACTATGTATGTTCTTTCTTTTCTTTTTCCTCTCTCCCGTTCTTTGTCATAAAAAACAACTAGAAAGTGTCTGCTTGCCGTAAGCAAACACACTCATCTTATATAAGAAAAAAATATACAGTACTGAGTTCAGAATGATCTATTCTTAATATTAAAGTGCATGTTACTTGAAAATATAGATTTTCTCCAATTCGTGCAAAAGTTGCATACAGTACTACAAATGCCTCAATGTTTAAGTGCATCTTCATTGTAAACAATAATCTATAAAGTGCCAGTTCATTGTAAGCAGTTGTTTCTCTCTCATTTTGAGCAAAAAATATATGCATTATTGAATTCCTAAGTTCAAGATGAGAAAATTTGCAGAAGAAAGAAAAGAAAGTAAAAAAGATTTTGAAATTGATTTTACAGGAGGGGAGAAAAGCAATTTAACAGAATATAATTAATTTTACCAATATTGGCACATATCATTCATTTTTACTACTTATCATAAAGTGCAAATGCATAAAATGGGGTTGGGGTGAAGGAGGGGGTATATAAAATAAACACATGCACACAATTGTCAAGATTACAAGTTATAGATTACCCCCACCAGTTTTATCTCTGGCCCTCTAGCATGCCTGCTAAAAATCCCTTCTAGAGTCACTGAGGATACAAACAAATGAATGAAAAGGTCCCAGTTTAAGACGATAAACAAAAAGTAAACAGGGCACATATAATCCCCATTTTCGTTCAGTTCCTGCCACTGTCTGTGATCTCTCATGTCGGGGGTAGCAAAGACAGTGTCAGGGGTCGCAAGGAACAAGCCTGGGGTTGCAGCTGCGACCCCTAGTGAACGCTAAATGATTTCCATGAATGTGTAAGTTTCATCTTCCAGCCTCTCCTGCGGAATAGCAAAGAGTTTCAATGAAAAGCTTCCATTGTGACAGCAAGGTTACCTCAAGAAGAGTGTGACGCAGATGGATACGGTTGCTGAAGTGTCAGAGGAGTAATCCCAGCATCCTTTAGCATCAAGCCAGGGGATGACTTTAGGCATGTAAGTTATCCCTGAATAAGCTACAGTGATTTGCCTTGCTACACCCGGTTTGCTGCTAAGTTACAGAAGGGCAATAGACGCTCTGCTATTTGAAGTGTAGCTCTTGTTCACCCGGCTCTATTTCTTACAGCAAGCAGAGGTATCAGAGGAATAGAAAGGGCCTTGAAAGCTGTGTGGTTTGGCTAACATTGTTAGCTAGACACAAGAGAGCAGTTAGAGAGAATGGCTTCATAGCGGCATCTCAGCTTCAATGACAGTGGTTACATTGTTTTTAGAAATTGGGTTTCTGGTTGGCAGAGGTATGCACTCTGTCCAAGCAGGAACCACAATTCTAGTCAGGGTAAGTCAGATACATACCAAAAGATAACCTGTGCTCACCCTCTGTTAGCCTCCTAGCACAGAGTAGTCAGGCTTATCTAAAGAGGAAATGTGTAAAGCATCTGTGCAACACAACACACAGTAACCTTAATTAAAACACCAGAAAAAGACTCCACACTGGTTTAGAAATATAGACAATAATTGTATAAATAAATCAAGACCACTAATGACAAAAATCCAATAAATAGAAGTTGAGATATGAATTTTTAAAGAATAAAAAGAGCTCTAGTGCTTAGAAGCAATGGGGGTTATCTTGACACACTGGACCGGGGCAAAGTCAATAGTTCAGGCTGATTGCAATGGAGCGCAGGCCGGGGACAAGAGCCATGCAGGGTGGGTGAACAGAGTACCTTGATTCTGGTCACAACAGCAAGATGTGGGATGCAGACGAGCGATGAGTTGATGTCGAGGTGATGTGTCGATTTTCTCCATGCAGTGGTGGCGATGCGTCGGTTTAAAAAATGAAGTGCCAAGCCAAGATGCATTGGTTCTAAGTGCTATGTGCCGGGTTTCTCCATGCAGTCGAGGGGATACGACAATCTCCCCACACTGCTGCGGCAGCGATGCGCGGTTCCGATGCGTAGCATCTTAAGGCAGGGCAATTTGCTGATTCTACTCCCGCAACAGGCTGAATGCACTGGGTCTGCTACATGCAGCCTGGAGATGTGTCAATTTCTTTGGTGCAAGTATCTGGGTCCATTTCCAGTGAACCAGGCACTTGAGCAGGTTTAGAGACTTTGATAGCCCTGAGTTTCAAACAGGAGGCAAGCCAACAAGCCCTTGGAAATCACTTCAGTTGCTAGGCAGTGTCCAGCTCTCCCTCAGCAGGGTCAGAGAGCAACAGGCAGCAGAGCAGCACAGCAGAAAAGCAGGTCTTCCATATCAGCAGTCCAGCAGAGTGTCAGCCCTTGATGCAGCACAGCAGTTCTTTTGATAGAGTTCAGTTACAGGTCCAGAAGTGTCTGATTTGGTTGGGTCAGAGACCAGTCCTTATACCCAGTTGTGCTTTTGAAGTGGGGAAAAGTAAAAGAAGGGGTTTTAAAGCACACAGAAGTCCTTTCTTCCTAGCCCTGGCTTCAGACTATAAGTAGGGGTTAATCAGCCCTTTGTGTGGGGACAGGGAACTGCCTATTCAGGTGTGTCAACCCCTCCCCCCCTTCCTGCCCAGGAAGAGCCATCAGAATGCAGATGAGTACTCAGACACACCTAACCTTCCTGTGTTTGTGGCTGTCTAGAGGGAATGCACAAAGTGTAGCTGTCACCCACCCCAGACGTGTATTGGAGACAGGCTGCAGGCACACAGAGCTGTAAGAGCAGAGAAATGTCCACTTTCTAGAAGTGGTATTACTAAAATAGTAATGTTAAATCCAACTTTCCCAGTAAAGAGGATTTATCATTACCATTCCAAAGATATAAAACATAACACAGCTACTCCTCCCTAATCAGGAATTACAGCTTAAAAGTGTATTAAGGAATTCCCAATGTTAACCTATGGGAGGAGTAGGCCTAACAGTAGTGAAAGACAAATGTAGGTGTTTTTCACTACCAGGACATGCAAAACTTAAAAGTACATGTCCTACTTTATACTTATACACACCCTGCACTATGGGATACATAGGGCCTACCTTAGGGGTGACTTATTTGTAATAAAAGGGGAGTTTTAGGCTTGGAAAAAGGCTATAAATGCCAGGTCGAAGTGGCAGTAAAACTGCACACACAGGCTCTGTAGCGGCAGGCCTGAGACTTTAAAGGGCTACTTGTGTGGGTGGCACAATCAGTGCTGCAAGCCCACTAGTAGCGTTTAATCTACAGGCCCAGAGTATATGGTATACCACTTTACAAGGGACTTACAAGTAAATTAAATATGGCAATTGTGTATAACCAAATGTTAACATGTTTAGGGGAGATGTACATACACTTTAGCACTGGTCAGCAGTGGTAAATTGCTCAGAGTCTTAAGTCCAGCAAAAAGAATTACCAAAAAAGAGGAGGTAAGCAGGCAACACGTGTGGGGGAAACCACCCTAAGGCTGACAGGTCTTACAAGTGTCCCTCCACAACTGAAATTGGTGAGATCTACCCAACCTCTAGGGAGTTCTCATCATTAAGGCAGAAAAACCTGGATAGACCATCAGCATTGGCGTGGTCTAACCCTGTTCTGTATTCCACCCTTAACTACATACCCTGTAGGGAAATGGACTACCTCAGCAGTTTTGGATTCTTACCCCTCATTTGCATGAGCCACCTGAGGGGCCTGTGGTCAGTCTGAATCAGGAAGTGAGTACCAGGTAACAGGTATGGTCTCAACGTCTTCAGTGCCCAGACCACAGCAAAAGCTTCTCTTTCTATAGCACTCCACCTTTGTTCCCTGGGGAGTAACCTCCTGGAGATGAAGGCTACAGGTTGGTCTAGGCACTCTTCATTAAGCTAGCATAGTACTGCCCCTATGCCATGGCCTGAGGCATCTGTCCACAAAAAAGCAACCAACAGAGGCCATTGACAGCTGTCAGCGTCAAGAGCCAGACCATAGGCCATTCAGGGGTCTCTGTTCTCTGTGGGTTGTCAGAGTGGGAGGCAGTAGCCTCAGGTGCCTTGATTCCTTTCTCCACTCTCCCTCCCACCAGTTCAGGGGTGGTATCCTGCAACTGGTCTTTCAACCAATGGTCTGTACCCTTGGGTTCAACAGGAGTCAAGGGTGAGTCCGTCCTTCCTCCTTCTGCCCCTCTATCTGGGGTCCCATACCCTCCTTCTTGAAGTGGTACCCCCAGAAAACAAAACAGTTGGGGCACTTGTGGCAATCACCCTTCCCACCAGTTCAAGGGGAAGTATCCTGCAACTGGTCTTTCAACCCAGGGTCTGTACCCTTAGGCGGAACATGTGCCTGGCAAGCCAGGACTTCCAGGGGAGTACAACTACCCCGCCCCTTCCCCTCTCCCCAAGGAAAACACACTCTACAGGTGCTGTGCAAGAGTCTGCCTGGTGCAGGTCTCCAGCCCTTTGTCCCTGTTACAGTGCATGGAGCCCCCCCAGGCCAGAAGTGGCCTCACCAGGGTCAATCTGAATCAGGAAGGGAATGCCAAACAGATATGGTCTCAACTTAATCAGTGCCCAGACCACAGCAAAGGCTTCTTTCTCAATAGCACTCCACCTCTGCTACCAATGGAGTTACCTTTTCGAGATGAAGGCTTCAGTTTGGTCTAGGCCCTCCTCATGAAGTTGAGATTGTACTGCCCCTATGCCATGCTCTGAGGCATCTGTCTGAACGATAAATTCCTTGGAGAAGTCAAGGGCCTTGAGCACAGGAGCTGTGCACATGGCCTGCTTAACAGAGTCGAATGCAGTTAGGCATGCCTCTGTCCAAATCACATTTCTGGGCTGCTTCTTAGAAGTCAGCTCTGCCAAGGGGGCAACAATGGTGTCATATCCCTTGACAAGCCTCCTATATATACCCAGTGAGGCCTAAGAATGCTCTGACCTCAGTCTGGGTTTTAGGGGGGCTACCAGGCCATGATAGTATCCATCTTGGCCTGGAGGGGATGCACCATACCCATGCCCGCCAGGTGTCCCAAGTACACCACAGACCCCTGCCCTATCTGGCACTTACTAGCCTTGATAGTCAGGCCTGCCTGTTGCAGAGCCTGCAGCACTTCCTGGAGGTGAAAAAGGTGGTCCTTCCAGCTGCTTCTGAACACATCTATGTCGTACAGATAGGCAGTACTGTAGGCCTCCATACCAGCAAGGATCTGGTTCACCAACCTCTGGAAGGTGGCAGGGGCATTTTTGATTCCAAAGGACATCACTATAAACTGATAGTGGCCCTCTGGAGTGGAGAAGTCTGATCTCTCTTTTGCGCCCTCTGTTAGGGCAATCTGCCAATACCCTGATGTAAGATCAAAGGTACTTAAGTACTGGGTAGCCCCTAACAGGTCAATCAGCTCATCAGCCCTGGGGATTGCATGAGCTTCAGTCTTGGTGACTGAATTGAGCCCCCTATAGTCCACACAGAACCTGAGTTCCGGTATGGTGCCTGGTGGGGCAGCTGTTGGTACCAGTACCACAGGACATGACCAAGGGCTACTAGAGGGTTCTATCACACCCAACTTCAGCATTTTAGAAACCTCTTCCTTAATGCTGGTCCTCACCTTATCAGACAACCTGTACGATTTGTTCTTGACAGGGGGGTTGTCTCCTGAGTCCACATCATGGGCAGGGGCACACAGGTGGGTAGTCCCAGGGATGAGGGAAAACAGAGAGGAGTACTGCCTCAGCACTTGGTGGCAGTCCCTCTAATGTTCAGGAGTCAGACTGGGGCAGGATTACTCCCTACACTGAGCCTTATTTTATTTTTTCATATAGCGCTTGCTAGACCTGAAGGTATCAGAGCACTTTACAAAATCTTGACCAGAAAATACAGTAAAACAGATATGAGAACACAAATGAGGCGAGAATTCAAAATAGAAAATAGTAAACATCCAAGAAATAAAAGCAGTATCAAAAACAAGAGAAGCAATTTGAGAGGATCTAATAGACAGCATAAAACAGATAAACAGCCTATGGTCGTCGGGACTAGATCAGTACATGCGATAATTAATCCAGGTCAATAATCGAGGAGTTAAAGTATTTGTTGAGGAGGAGTTGCTTCAGGTTTCTTTTGAAGTTAGGGAAGGAGGGGTTGCACCGAAGGTCACAAGGTCCTTGGAGGCTAAGAGGTCAGGGAGAGGTTCACTCTGCTCTTCCTCTTCTCCATCTGTCACCAACAGCATGGTGAGCTCAGACCTCTCAAAGTGGGGTTTGAGGTGATTTACATGGAGCACCCTGTGGGGGTGCCTAGGGGTCTTGAGGTCCACCAGGCATGTGGCCTCACTCTTCCTTTCAACCACCTCATAGGGCCCAGATCAGCGGTCCTGGAGGGCCCTGGGCTCCACAAGTTCCATCACCCACACTTTCTGTCCTGGTAGCAATTCTAGTGGTAGAATTAGAATTCTGGTCATACCACTGCTTCATGACTTCATGACAGGTTCTAAGTTGTTTAAAGCTTGCTTCCACAACTTAGCCATTTGGCTTCTGAAGGCCAGCAGGTAGCTCACTGCATTCTGGGGAATCTTCCTCTGAGCTTACTCCCACCCATCTTTCACCAAACTGAGAGGTCCTCTGACAGGGTGCCCATACAGAAGCTCAAAGGGACTAAAGCCCACTCCCTTCTGTGGCACCTCCCTGTAGGCAAAGAGAACGCATGGCAAGAGGATGACCCACTTACACTTCAAGTCCTCAGGCAGGACTTTAATCATGCCCTTCAGAGTCCTGGTGAACCTTTCAACAAGCCCATTGGTTTATTGATGGTAAGGGGTGGAGAACTTGTAGGTTACCCTACACTCCTTCCACATTGACTGCATATAAGCACACATGAATTTGGTGCCCCTGTCAGGCACCACTTCCTCGGGGAAACCCTCTTGGGTAAAAATCCCCATCAAGGCCTTTGCCATTGTAGGTGCAGTCATGGTCCTCAGACGGATTGCCTCCGAGTACCTAGTGGCATGATACACCAGAACCCGGATAAAACTGTTGTCTGAAGCAGTCTGGGGACCAATAGGACCAACAATGTTGATGCCCACCCTCTCAACGAGTGTCCCTTGTTGTCCCATGCACAGGGGTCTTAGACTCACTGTAAAGATGGTTGTCCTCCCAGTAAATGTGGTAAATGTGATTAC
The DNA here is from genome assembly GCA_963921515.1 of Calotriton arnoldi. Lineage (NCBI taxonomy): Eukaryota > Metazoa > Chordata > Amphibia > Caudata > Salamandridae > Calotriton > Calotriton arnoldi. The sequence continues at coordinate 1,456,214 of CAWUFW010001415.1, forward strand.
TTCCAGAGTCATCACCTGCTGCTTGTGCTTTGGACTGTTGCCTCATGTCTTCAAGGGTTGGGCATTCCTATTGTGCCCTACAGAACTCCTCCTTGGTGGCTTCTCCTTCCAGCAAGCTCTGGTGGGTCACCAAGGAGAGCTATTCCCTTAAAGGGCTCTGGGGAGGCCACCACAGGTGCCCCATCCACCTCACTGGGAAGACATTCAAGGGGTAGTTTCCCAAGTCCTCTGCCTTTCCCATTCTTAGCAGCTGGCTGGGCTATTTTTTCAGGTTCCAGCCCTTTTTGCCTCCCACCCTGGGCAGCTGTGGACCTTGTTGATGCACAGATCCAATAAGGTAACCCCAACATATCCACATGAGCCTTGAGCTCCACTTCCTTCCAGGTAGTGTGCTCAAGATAATTACCCATCAAACAGTCCATAGACATGGTAGAGCTCACTGCAACTTTCAGAAGACCTGAAACCCCCCCAGTCAAATGGAACATGGGCAACTGGTCAGTGACCCTTTCCGATGTCAGCCACCACAACCCGGTGGAATACATTTGGTATTACCTGCTCTGGGGACACCAGCTGACTCCTTACCATAGTCATGCTGGCACACGTGTCCCTCAGTGCCTCAACACCTTGCCCATTGATGGTGACCCATTGCCTATGTTGTATGTAGTATTAGAGGGCACATGGAACTTTGGAACCATCTCACTGTCACCCAGGGACACTGGGGTAAGGCCACTAAATCCCCCCCCGTTAACTGGGACAAACTCCTCCCCAGGGACTATACTTACCTCCCCCCCCCCACCAAGATCTTTCCTCCAGTGGGAGGTGGTGCTATTTTTGGACACTTGGGATCCCCCTTGTAGTGTCCAAGCTGAAAACACTCACAGCACTTTGGAGTTTTGGGCTGCTGACTTTTGTTAGGGTAGTTTTTCTTCTGGTGGCCAGATTGGGAATGGGACCCTTTCCCCTGTGAGTTGTTATGGGGGTCTTGAGAAAACTCATTTTTATCTCCCCTTTCTTTCTTCTGATGGAAACCTGACCACCCTTTTGGGAGTTCCCCCCGCAGATACCTTCCGGGACACTCTGGTGCTGACCTGGATATCTGTTCCTCAGCAAGCTTGCTAGGATCAGAAAGCTTACAATCAACCAGGTGGTGCAGCTCTGGAAAACAAATATCAAGCATGTGCTCCTTTAAAATCAAGTTGTACAGACCTCAATAATCATCTACCTTGCTGCCCCTCACCCAGCTCTTAAGTGCTTTGCTAGCATAATCCAAGAAATCTACCCATGTCTGCGATGGCATCTTGTGGTTGCCCTGAACCATTGCCTATACTTCTCAGGGGTCAGTCCAAACTTACTAAGATGGACTTCATTGCAGTGTAGCATGTCTGGTGCCCCACCTATAGTGTGAGAAGTGTGTCCCTCCCCACTGTGGGCATGTACCTCCATAAACTACCACTCCAGCACTCCTCTGGTACCTTGTGCACTCTCAGGGCCACTTCACAGGCTGCACCACTTATCTATGTCATCCTCCACCACAAAACTGGGCACCAAGCCTTTGGGTATACGGATCCTTGTCTCACTAGTGGACACTGCAGTTATGATGTCACTATTACTGCTGCTGGACCCCACTTGTAGGGCTCTAATGTCCAGCTCTCTGATGCTCAGCGAATGGGCCATCTTCCTTTCCTCCATGACCAGAATCTTCTTCTGCAAAGTTTGTTTTCTCTCAGTCAGAGCCTGGTCTCACTCCATTTGGGTAAATGTCTGCTCCTGCTCTAACTTAGCAAGCTCCAGCTTGAGCTTTCTTTTCTCCCTCCTGTCTGGCAGCTCCTCTGGGGACAGGTTCTTTGAGCAGACACTGATCCCTTCTCTGGGAACCACTACTGCTTCCAGCAAGGTATTGCCCCCCTCCATAGGCAGTCCCAGATCCACATCAAACTCCAGGATCAGCTCTTCCTCCTTCTCCTTAATTGCTTGCTCCTCCTCCTCTGGGACCTAAACCCCTTAATTACGGGCCTCTGCCCAGGCTCTCAAAGCCTTCTGCAGCTCCACCTTCCGTGTAAAGCCTTTAGTGGACACTTGAAACCCCTTGCAAAAATCCTTAAGCTGGGCCACCGTGTAGGACTCTAACTTGGCCAGCTCAACATCAATTACTGCAAGTGCCTTTTCTCCAGAAAGAGACTTGGTTTAGCAAAAAAAATCAAGAAGTCAATTAGGGAGGAGTAGTGAACAATGAGTTACTATATTGTATTGCACAAACACAAGTCCGCTGATCACCGCTGATCACCAATGTTAGAAATTGGGTTTCTGGTTGGCAGAGGTATGCACCCTGTCCAACCAGGAGCCACAATCCTAGTTAGGGTAAGTCAGATACACACCAAAAGAAAACCTGTGATCACCCTCTGGTAGCTTGGCACAGAGCAGTCAGGCTTATCTAAAGAGGCAATGTGTTAAGCATTTGTGCAACACAGCACAAAGTAACACACTGAAAACACCACAAAAAAACCAACACTGGTTTAGAAAAATAGACAATAATTTTATAAATAAATCAAGACCAAAATGAAAAAATCCAATAAGTAGAAGTCGACTTATGAAGTTTTAAAGAATAAAAAGAGTTCTAGTGTTTAGAGACAATAAGCGATAATGTGGGTTATCTGGTCGTGCTGGACCGGGACAAAGTGAAAAGTTCAGGCTGACCATGTGTTTTTCCACGACAAGATCACCACCATCTATAAGAACTTTGAACGCCAGCCCAAGTCCTCAGATTTCTTTGACCTTCATGAAATCACCGAAATCAACACGGACCACCAACTTACCTCATGGGACCAGTACACCCCCCCCCCCCAGGACACCAACACCATCATAAACTCCGTTCACTCAGAAGCCCCCACAGACCCCTGTCCACACCACATTTTCAACCTCGGAAGCCACAGGATCAGCAGCAAGCTCATCGCCCTCTTCAACTCCTCACTTGCCACGGTCACCTTTCCCGAAGACTGGAAACATGCAGAAATCAAATCATTGCTCAAAAAACCATCAGCCGACCCGAGTGAACTCAAAAACTACCACCCCATCTCCCTTCTCCTCTTCACCCCCAAAGTCCTGTAAAAAGTCATCAACCGACATCTTACAAAATATCTGGAGTAGAACCTTCTCCTTGACAACTCCCAATATGGATTCCGTGCCAACCACAGCACTGAGACTGCTTTGATTGTGGCAACGGATGACATCAGAGCCCTCCTCGACCGGGAGAAACAGCGACTCTGATCCTCCTCGACCTCTCAGCAGCCTTTGACAGCGTATCTCATCACACCCTGATCAGAAGACTATCACATCGGTATCCAAGGAAATGTCCTGAAGTGGATTCCCTCCTTCCTCACCAGAAGAACGCAGAAGGTTTGCTTACCTGCATTCACGTCCGAACCCAAGGACATCATCTATGATGTCCCACAAAGAACCTCCCTCAGCGCCCCCCTCTTCAACACCTACATGACCCCTTTGGGCAAGATCGTCAGATCCCACGGACTAAACATCACATCCTACGCAGACGACACCCAGCTTATCCTCTCACTCTCAGAAGATCCTGCCAACTCAAGAACCAACGTCAACAGGTGATGACGAGTGCCGCCAACTGGATGAAAGACAACTGCCTGAAGCTCAAAACGGACAAAACAGAAGTGCTGATCTTTGACAACAAAACCACCCCTTGAAGCAACTCCTGGTGGCCCTCGGAAGTACGACCATCACCCAAACCGACCGACCATGCCAGAAACCTCTGCATAATCCTGGAAAACAAACTGGACATACAGTCCCAGATCAACACAGTCACTTCTGCCTGATTTCGCACACTTCATATGTTCCGTAAAGTCTTCACATGGCCCACTGAACACCAGGCGTACTGTCACTCAGGCCCTAATTGCCAGCTGATTAGACTGCGGCAACGCACTCTACGCTAGGATCACCACACACCTTCTGCAGAGACTCCAGACCATACTGAACTCTGCTGCCAGACTCATCCTCAACTTCCCCAGATGGACCCACATCACTTCCCAAGTCAGAAAACTCAACTGGCTCCCCATACAGACGAGATGACAATTCAAGCTAATGATCCACGCCTACAAAGCCCTTGACACCCAAGGACCAGCCTACATCAACCATTGCCTGAATTTCTACCACCCTACCAGACAACTACGCTCGAACTCCCTCTCACTCGCCCACACCCCTGCACGCACCAAAGCAGCAGCAGAGGACGCTCCTTCTCCTACCTCGCTGCGAAAACCTGGAAAGACCTCCCTCTGCAGCTATGGACTTCCACCTCTTTACTGGAATTTCAGAGAGCACTCAAGACCTGGCTGCTCGACTGAGTCACCTGAACCATAATGACCCTCAAGCGCCCTAATACCCTCTCAGGTGATTAGCCGCACTATATAAGTCCACTTGAATGATTGATTGATCGATTAATAGATTGATTGGTAAACCTGTACTGCTATGGGGCCAAGAGAAATCTACTGGATGTTCCCAGGACTGATCCTGTCAAGCAATAGCTATAAGGTAACAAGCCAGTGCTGTGGGAAATCATTTTATAAATGATGGATTTGCGTTGTGTATAGCATACCATCATTCGCACATAAAAAGCAGCAAAGTCAAGTTGTTGGAATGTTGAAAACTGCTTGCAACACTAACAAGAGGAAGGATGCTTGTTTACCTTTAGTTGAGGTTGTTCAATATACATTGTTCCAGTATGTTGCACATTCACCACTATAGGAGTGTATCTGCACTTATATGGGTGAAAGACACTAAATCTGCTTCGTATTTTCTGTCTGAGCAGAAATAAAAAGTAAGGGCCTCAGACAGACCTTTTCCTTGAACTAAAAAGCATCCATTTTCTACTGAGCTTAAGCCTTGTGGTATAGAGTGAGGAGATAGATATCTCTTCTTTGCAACTCCTTTGTACTTTGGTATCGCTCTCATGAAGAATGTTGAGCATAAGTGCATGTAACGTTGGTGGAGTCTCCTGGATGCCCTTGAAGGGTAATTACCACTTTAGGCAATGTAGAGGATGATACCCAATTCCATGAACATGACTTCCCATAGCACACAGATTGCACCACCATACATGCTATGGTTAATTTTTAATTCAATGTACTTTAAATTCACAGCGTGGGTAATTTCCTACACCCCTGATGCAACCCCTTTACTAATGCAAAATGTATTTTATGAAGTTTACACCCTTTAATGGGGCAAAAAGGATTTTGGTTTTGTATCTTACTAAAAAATATACTTTTGCTATTAGGGACCGCTTTATGATTAATTCGACTGGTGATCAACCACTTTACCACATCCTGTGCTAGGATCTATCCTGCCCAAATCATCTTATTTCAAACCTTCAATTATTGTCTTTACTTAGTTTTAACACTGATTTATGTTATATGAGTGAAGTTGTAGTACCCCCCTAGCACTTGTGTGTCTGTGGCTTTACAGGCAGTTCCACCGACGAGGATCCAGGCACTAGTATCACCAAGCAGAACTTGTACTTGCAAGTTACACCAGTAACAGTAGCTTGTGGAAGATATTGCTAAGAGTGCTGGATCACCATTAGTTTCTCTCATGTTAATTAAATATCAGGCAGAAAAAGCCCCAAATAATGAAAGCTTCCCTAAAGGACCTTGAGAACTGTTAGAGATTAAATATTCTGCATCTCAGAAAACACACAAAAGGGAGGGTCCTCTAACATACTCTAAATAAAGTTACCTTGAGAGCTTAGAAGATCACTTGACATGGAATTCAGTCACATGGGTCAATGAGCAAATATATTTAATACAGTGATCTTGAAGAATCTATTTATGATGATGAAGCTGGTTAAAAGATGGAGTTCCTATAATTATTTCCAAACTAATTGTAGCGAACGTAATGCATGTAGTAACAAACTAGGATGGTAGGTCGCCTGATGAAGAGGCAAACTGCCAGATGCGGCTCCTACGCTAAGGCAGAGGAGTCTCGCCCCACAGGAAAAATAAAATGATAATAACACCATGTTATTAACATTTTATTTTTCACTACCGGCTCTGTAGGTGCGGGCGGGTTGGGGCGGGGCTGGTCTGCCCACAGAGCAGAAAGAAGAGGAGTGGTGGGCACTTTCTAAGTGTGCATGACGGTTTGGCTGGCCGTCTTGGGCCGGCCAGACAGACATGCGTACTTAGCATTTCTACACCCGGCTGTATTGCACAGCATGGGTGGAGAACATGCACAGCCTCCCACTCCCTGTCTGAGTGCCGAACCACGGCATTCAGACCAATCACGACGCTGCTGTCATGCTGGTGACAGCAGCATCGTGATTGACATGGGGAGTCTGGGAGCCTGTCTTCTTCCTGTTGCCTGCATCGACCAAAGAGGATGGAGGCCGGCAGGTAAGTGAATTTTTCCTTTTTTTCTTGTAATGTTTTGTTGTTTTTTTTAACCCCCCCATCACTGCCCCACCGCTACTGCCCCGTAGCAGCATCTACTGCAAACTGTGGATGTAGTTGCTCCAGTAAAAGAGTTGATCTTAGTCTGGGAGAAAGCATTTACTGATTTGCTTTTTTTCAACTAATTCTTAATAGAAACTTTAACCTAAACATTGATTTTTCACTGTATATGCTCTCAAAATAGAAATCGAACACAAGTTAATGTAGCTATATTCCCTCATGCAAGTGTGCTGAGCCATGGTGACAGCACAGTTACAAGAAGAGAAACTGCAATTTACTTTCTCCCATTCATTTATTACACACATGCATGCCCACACAGGCATGATTTTGTCTCTTCAACCCTTCTAGCTTCATTATTTACTTCATACATGTGTGTCTTCAATCTTTCCACTGTTCACCTTTCCTTTGACTTTAATTCCCGCGGTGCCTCCTTTTCCTGGATGGTACCTGAACAACAAGCCTCAGTGTAACCTAACCTATAAATGAAACATTGCACCCCACATAAATTAAAATATAAAAAAAGGCAGAAGGCTCTTCTCTCTCTAAAAATTGCAGCATGCTTTAGGCTGTGATTAGAAGCTCAATGATATCTATAATAGACGGGTAGAACCCTCAGTTAATTAAAGTGCCTGTCCTGAATCTCAATCACAGACCACAAGGTAGAAACAAATTGTAGCTGGTGTTAAAGCCAACCCCATGTTTTGACCCAATTACAATATTGATTCAATATACTTCTATGAAGAAAAGGGGCCATAGTTTAGCCAAATAGATAAATATTTACATGAAATTGGAAGCTTTCTTCAAAATACAAGCATTGGCAATGCCAATAGGTCTGGCTTATGAATGAAAGTGCCTCTTGTGTTACTGATAGATTCAGGCACTCAATAGTTCATCGTACATGTACTCTGTCACTCATCTTTGCACTCATATAGCCCTTCACCCATCCCCTGACTCATTCTCGCATTCACCCTCTGACCAATCGCAACAAAACACAGACAAATTCAACACCATATGGAATGGTAAACATTCCTCATGGCTACTCTCCTCACATCTGTGCTGCTGCCAGAGAAACAAACACCACAAATTATCTAGTTATTAAAGACCCTTTTACAGCATTGCAATGTCATGTGTGTGCCCTTGAAATGTCAAGTTCAGGCAGTTGGATAAATAAACAAAATGATCAAAGCTGCGTGGAGGGCAAGCACGTTTTTATGGACGCACACAATCAAAACGTGTAATCCTGGCTCCCAACCTGTGGGCAGAGTCAAAGCCACTCTCTGGTGATGCCCACATAATTGTCTGACGACAGGTGCGCTGTCAAGCCAGACCATAAAAACATCAAAACTCCAAGGTCCACGTTATCTGAGCAAGAGGTGAGCTAGTAAGACATAGGAGGCAGACTTCACCAAGAATACATTAACTATTGGGACTCTTGCAATAAACACATTTGTTATTAAATGAGACCTTCCTACACTTGTCCCAGAAGAAAAAGGATTACTGTATCTCTGAGCCACTCACAAAAAGTCCTTTACAGGATTACACAACTTAAAGACCAGCCACATTGACTCATAAAATATACAAAGTGTTTCAGGAACCACCACTGTAGCCTCTCACCCCTTCCCACAATCCATTATTTCACTGAAACTGTCAATAAAATCACATAAAATATTTATGCAAGTCTGAAATCAGACACAGCTGCAGATCAATACCAATGGTACACTTATTTCATGTTCAAGTATTCTGTCATTTGGCATGTGTACTCCGATTTGCAGACATTTCACCACGTGGCAAACATCGACTCACTCTCGGTGCCCATGTTTGCCCCCCAGAAATTGCTGCCTTCTTTCTTTTTTAAAGGTAGGTTCCCACATCTCCCCGGCTAACCATACCTGGCCTGCTGACCAGCATTTCCTCACCTACAACTACAGTGCTGTTTAACTGTGTGCTGCAGTGCAGGTGGCAAAATTGTTGTCGCAAGGAACAAAGCGGCCAAAAGTCTGTACTCCAAGTAAGTTGATGGTATTCTTTATATTTGTAACTCTTTAGTTTAGGGGAGCAGAACAAATCAGTAGTGTTGGATCAGAGATCTCGGGCTGGTATAGAATATGGATCAGCGCTTCTCTAGGTAGCCTGAATCACTGTAGACTTTGAAAGTTTTTAGTTTATATTGTAAACTGAAATGTATATATTTGTCAATTAAACTTGTATATTCATATGTGCATTTGTTACTTGATTTCTTTATTCCTTTGTTCATGGTCTGTACATTGGTGACATAGGGAGTCTATTGTAAGTGTGGTTTTATGCATGTATATTCACCCAAAGGGGGTTCTTTTTGACTAAGGACTTTGAAAGAGGTGCACGGGACCATAAATGTAAATCACTGCTCCATTGTCAGCTGATAAAGTGCCTTCTGGTGTTATCAACATGATCCCTGGACTGCAGGCCAAAATAGATCCATGGGGTTTGTTTCTACATCAGTTGGAGTTTGGAGAGGTTCTATCATGCCAACTCTGAACAAACTTAGGCGGAGCTAGACGAGCTAGCACTGGTTCACGCTCAAGTGATACCAGACATGCCAACGAGGGCAAATACCACTTCAGGAGCCCATTCCTGCTCTCGATGCCTGCTTGTTGTATTGTTATTGGGGGCAACAGGTGGTTTTCAGCTTACCACTCCGCTTCTTGAGAGCCCTTCAAAATGGCATAGAAATAGTGCATGTAGGCAAGTAACTTTTGAATATTAAGCTGGACTTGTTTGGTGCCATATGTAGGGGTGGGCGACTGTTTCACTCTGCCCGTGGAATATGCAGAATTTGGGCACTCAGCATTACTCTTGTAACACGGAGTTCAGGCCAAATTCCACCACTTGATGCATGGTGGAATTTTTTTCGGCATGGTTCTAGAAATGCGAGCAAGATTTGGTGTCCCCTAGCGCCATTTCCTAACAGGGGTGGTTCCGAGCGGTCGCAATGAGAGGGCTGCTTCTCAAGTAGATTTGCTGCTGCTTGAGTAGATATTCTACTCCAGCGGCAGCAAAATCAACTCAAATGGCTGTGCGCTCTTGCCCACCGTCTGCTGTCGTTCACATTGATTTTTCAGCGCTGCTCATGCTACTGGCACTAAATTGCAGTACAAACAGCACAACATGCATATTTCTGTCCGTTGGCGGAACTCTGCAGAATCTTGCACTGAATTTTATGGAGTGAAACTCCGCGAATTCCGCCTACCCTTAGCCATATGTTGTTCTTTGCAAGATTCATCACAGGGTGTCTTTAGGGATAGGCAGGGATACAATATCTTTCTCTCAGAAGAAGATGGCGGACTGCCGTTTTTTATTTTCACTAATTCCCAATTCAATGTAGAGAATCAAAATAATTTTCCACAATTAAATGAGGAGGTTGACTGATGCTCCCAGTGATATAACGCATTCCAGAAAGTATTTTTCTTCACGTTCATCACCCGCTGCTTATATTATTGCACATGTTTTTTTTTTAGGATATATTGCTCCCTGAATTTACTCTGGATTTCCAAGCTCTCAAGGAGGTTTATTTATGTCTGTTGTCTTTTTTACCCATGTGTGTTGACAGCAAGGAGACAGTTACAGTGAGCAATGGCTAAAGTGGAGGCAGGCAGATAGAAAAAGAACAAGTTCCCAATTACAACTTCATATCGTAGGGAGGTATGCAGTGACAGACAGATGGGTGTAATGTGTGGTGGGTGTGAAGTATGCAGGCATAACTGATTGTTAGGCAGACAGAAGGCAGAGCATGTGATGAGTCAAGGAAACCAGGCGCTGTGTCATGCACCATTGTCATTTCTGAAATTAATATGGGGGCCACAGAGCTTAAACCCACTAGAGAACCAAACAGTGGAAGTTGGAACCTCTTGAGGGGTGAACAGTTATAGTCAAAGCATGTATTGTGTAAATATACTCTGAAAAATAAAGAGCCCATTTTGGAAAATAAATCATGAGGTAAATGAAAGGATCCATCATATTTCCGGGAAGAATCACTTCCATGGCACGAGGCACTCGTTCTGCTTTGCCCAGCAGGCCCCGGTTTCAGCAGACTAAGCATATGAGTGTTTTAATGAGACTGACTCTGTGCGGGCGGCTGCACACCTGGGGCGGCAGGCCTGTCTCTCCTGATAGATTATCAGCAGACAGAACAGACTGCTTACCTGAGGGGTGAGACAAGGAGAGGGTGCCAAAAGTGTGTGGGCAGAGACTGGTAGGGAGAGGGGAGGGAAAGAAGCAAACAAGGGCAAGCGACAGAGGGAGGCAAGGCGATGAGGGGGAGAGAGACTGCCGAGTGGAGAAGGAAACAGGCAGAGAGAGAACAGAAACGAGCACAGAAGAGCAAAACGAGATAAGCAGGAAAAAAGGTAGAGCAAAAAGGTAGAGTGTGAGAGAGGTGAGAGAGGAATAAAGGGAGAGGAATACCGGTTGGTATGGAGAGAGAAATAGGCAGAGTGTAGGTGGACAGGAAGAAAGAGAGTTACCCTGGGTTTGACGACGATGGGTTGTTGCAGGTAGACCGAGGGGAGGAGAAGAGACCAGCTGAGAATGGAGGTTTGTGGGCGGTAGAGGAAGGTATGAGGTGGGAGACAGACACCGTGAGGGAGAGACAGTGGGGACCGAAATAGGCAGTTTCCTGCGAGACAAAGGCAAATAAGAAGAGAGACAAATGTGATGAAGCCATTCAGAAAATAAAATCGGGCAGTAAATGTGACAGGCGTGCTGGGGGATAACTAAATATACAACAAGAGGTGGCATGAAGCTGGAGGCACAGGCAGACAGGCAGAGAGGGAGCCATGCAAAACTAGAGTGAGAGAAAGCCTGGTGTAGTGTCCGGCTGGACACGTTCTAGTGTTTGCCTAGTGCTAACCCACACTTTACACCCACCCACCACAGGCGTCACCGGTCAGGTGACCCTGCAAATAAAAGGGGCGGGGCGCACATGCCCTGGGCCAGTTCTGTACAGTAACCATCTGTGTCTGCGTGGTCATTGTGCTACCCTGAGGGCCTAGTGCCCGCCAACATTACACCTGGCAGGCAGGAGAGACGGGGAGGTGGACAACAACAGTTACAGAAAGGGAAGGGACAGATCGAAGGAGAGGTGAGAAGGACGCCCTCAAGCGGGTGTGGGAGTGGGGTCAGATAGAGTGAGGGAGTGAGCCAGCAGAGAAGAGGAGAAATGGAAGGGCATGCTCGTGGGAGGCAACAGTGACAGGCATAGATGCGATAGACAAGGACGGAGAGAAGTGCGTATAGCGAGTAATAGAGAGGGAGAGAGGGTTTGGGGAGAGACATGTCGTCATACAAGGGCAAAGAGAGACAGGCTAAAAGTTAATGAGAGGCACACACACATGCCCATAGCGAGGGCTTTATAGACGGTCGGAGTGTAAACAGGCAAAGAACAGACGGGAACAGAGGGAAAGAGATACAGACAGATAGAATATCAGTGAATGGAGAGAGGTTTTGATGGGGAGACAGCACAGAGGAGGGAAGCTGGTGGACAGAATGGGGCAGAGAGGAGCAGGAGACACACAGGGAGAAAGGCAAAACAAGCAGAAAGAAAAAAATATATAAGTAGAAAGGTAGGCGCAGACTGGAGGGAGGCTAAGAAAAAGACAGACGTCACAGAGAGAAAGGGATAAGTGGGAAGAGAACGAGACAATGGAGGCGATTTCGGTTTTCTACTGATGGACAGGAAACGTGGAGTCATGAGTGTGAGAGAGAAAGAGAGAAGAGTAAAAAGGTGAAAAGAGGATACACACAAGCAAAGAAAGACAGTAGTAAGAGATGGAGAGGACCGGCATGTGGGAAGTGAGAAAGACGGGTGGATACGGAGGGAGGCAGAGAATGGGACAGGCAGGTGTTCATGTTAGCCTTTTGTTAGTGCTCTGAAGCAGCCTCCTCACCAGGTGAGCGCTATAGAAAAATAATAAACTATAAATTATTATTACAATTGGAAATATGAAAGGAACTTGTAGAATGTATTTTACCTATTTTAGACGAGTAAACCAGATTCATATTTCCCATAAATTAAGTGGGAATTGACTTTATAAATTACTCTAAATAACATGATTCTAAAACAGAGTGGCGGTAACCCTGGTTGGTATATTGAAATGTGTCATTTCTCAATGAGTAAAAAAATCCTTCCTTCATTGTGATACTTTCCGGGCGATGCTGTGTTAAGTGAGAGATGCAGTTGAAGCCACTTGTGTATGACTCCACACATCATCCTTTAGAGATGCTGATCACCCTAATGCCAGGTCTACAAAACAGGTGCCAGTTGGCACCAGAGAGTGAGCTGGACCACCCCTGCCTGGTTCAGCTGCCCCTCTCTGACCGCAACGCCTTCCCTCTCAGCCAGGTGTGGCCAAGATCAACAAAGTGAGCGGTCCTGGCTGGACTCTAAGGCTCGTATCATCAATTATTGATAGAGGCAGGGCCAAGAGCCCTTACAACCTGGCACCTTCGCAAAGAATCACGCTGATGTCATCCATTGCCACTCTTGGGGGTTGGAGGTTAACGCTAATATGGGAAAAATAAAATGGATGCATTAAATACACAAATTTAGGAAGGAAAAATATAATGTGTAAAGTGAAGGTCAAGTGATGCAAGCAGGAGACCAAGACAAGACTGAAAGTTATCCCCACTATTTTTTAATGATAATAAGACAAGCCTAATCCCTCTTCAAAGGAAGCACTAAACGAAAAATCTTACCAAAAGAAGCCCAACACAAGATTGACAGTCGACATCCAAAAGTGAAAAAAGACTAAAAACAGGCCCAATTCCCCTCAAAAGAAAGCCCAAAACCAAACAAATATCTTACCAAAAGAAGCCCAGCTGACAGTTGACATCCAAAGTTGCAAAAAGGCTAAAATACAAGCAACGGAGCGGGAGGCAGCACTAACACAATTGTGGCATTAAGAGGAGGTGGGAGGGAGGAATGCTATATTAAATTGTAAGTTGCTATGGCACCGGAGCTGAACACAGGCAAACAGTAACAGAGCAGGAAACCAAGAACAAAATAGTCCCCAAAGAACACATAACCATAGCGTAATGATACAGTACTCAGTGCCTGCTCCATGTGAGGAAGGGAAGAGAAAAAGGAGGGACAAAGAGACAGGACTGACCACGAGCAAGCAAGACACTGAAACAAACAAATGTAAAGCAGTGGGCATAGTTTAAGCCCACACAGAAGTATATATTAAAGTATATACAAGAGGTCGAACACTCAACCTAAAAAAAGGTGCAACCATTGACCCAGCTCTTTGCATATTCCTTTTTGGGACACCTGCATGCAAGCCGCTTAGGATCCATGATGCTGTTAGTTGGATTGGACCTTTCTAAGCAACATGATTTGTGCCATGGTCTACTTGTGAGTGAATCTCAAGTATCCCCCTTAGGTGAGGGGGTTATGGAGATGGGGGTCTATATCCAGATCATGGAAGGAGGACCCCACAACCCATTTCATCACCATCCTTTCTCCCCACTGAGCTTTCTCCCATACTGTATGCAGAACTATTTACTTTATGAAATGTCTCTCATGAAAATGGTACAACAAAGAGAAGAACAGGCTGAAACTGTGTAAACTTCAGACGTCAGTAAAAAATATGTAATGTGTTTCATTACCTGGGTTGGGCTGGAGGTATTCAGTGGACTTGGTCATTATTTCCATCACCGCCCTACTGGTCACGTCCACTTTCTGCAAGAAGAAAGAGAAGGATAAGCCGGCTAAGTGAGAGAGAGGGAGAAGGAGAGAGAGGGCAGAAGAGAGATAATAAGAGAAAGCATGAGAGAGCGAGATAGAAAGACAGGAAATACAAAAAATGCTAAATAGAGAAATGAAGCAGGGAAAGGGATAGTCAGAGAGGTGGCTGCAAAAAGATTGATAGAAAGAAAGGGAAAGAGACAAAAAGAAGTAGGGAGAGAGAGATAAGAGACAGAGAGGGGGCCAGGTAAAGAAAAATATAGAATTGCGCGGAGAGAGAGTTAGAGTGAGATATTTAACATAAATGACTTCTGAAGAAAATCCCAGACTGGGCAGGCACTCTTGCAGCTGTGAATACAAGACAATAATTGGATATGCATTTCTATGCATCCTGTAAATATCCAAACGCTGCTCATATGCACGTTCAATGTTTGTAGTGTTGGTGAGATGACTATTGCTGAATAATATTTTTCTAATTTTTATTCTATGCACACATCTTTTGTTCTTTCAAAATGGTCTACAACTAGCAACCGCACAACACGGATTACTAAAAGGTCTATTTATAAAAACAACGAACCCCTAATTTTCTTGCCTGTATAAATGTATAATACTACCAGATTCCTGAGGCTTCGTTTCAAGCCTCGAAGTAATCAAATCGTCACACGACGTCTTACTCACGGGCCGGGCGTTAACAGATGTGATGGTGGCACTAAATGCAGCTCGCGCTACATAGAACCGGCCATGTTCCATTCACTTCAATAAAACACCATTTTAAAAACCGTTACTTTTTATTACGGTCACTGGTCCACGAGGGGAAACCGCGGCATACAATTGCCGAAGCGCGCCAAACAAAATACCATGTAAAATATGTTATAAAATAGAATAAAACATAAAAGGGCCGAGCATGCACATTTCAGCTAAAAGGTGCATAGTACACATGTCCATGGGCCACTGGAAAAAAGAGACTGCGTGACTTTTGAGTTTTCCGGGAATAGTTTTTGCTGAACTCAACACATAATCTATCATGTGATGTAGAGTGTTCCTTTTTAAACTATGTTTCTAACTGACGTGGATCAAAATTTATTAAAATTTGTGAGCGTGGGTACAATTCAGCATTTGACACTTTGTGAAGGCTAATTAGTTACCTTTAGCTGTTGATTTATGCAAGTCGATGTTAAAATAGACAAATGCTGCCTTCTCAGTTTGATCAACTGAGGTAAGGGTTTTTCCTTCAGCGGAAACTAAACACCTGAAATACTTACAAGAAATTCAAAAAGGGTGGTAGGAATGATTCCTTCTTTACCATGATCTTTTTTCCCTAACGCTTCACACAATTTCATATTCACGTCACATACGCTGTTTACAATGCAGCAAGTATTTCATCAGGACACTCATGCTTTGGAAGAATCTTAAACATGTTGATTGTTTTTTGAAGGTCCCGTGCCTTGAATCCTAAAGACATCCTCGCGGAGCCACGCACAAATCAATATAAACAGTACAATATTGCTCTGCAGTGCTGTTTATATTTTATTTCTTTTGTTCTTTTATATAGCGCAAACTTGCCCCAAAGGCATCAAGGCACTGTACATTAGAGCTAGACATTTTACACGAGCCAGACTTTACACTTGAAAAAAAAAAAAAATGTAGCACAGGAATGTCGAGTGATTTGTAGGCTTGGGTAGAGTTCCACTATGTGGAACTCCGCGAAGTGACAAAAAACCTCCACCATGCTACGCGGACTTGCGTGAGCGGCGGAGTGTATTACCTCGCGCTGTTCGCACTGATTTTTAGTGCCGGGTGTTTGTCCCACGAAGTAAAATCAGCATGAACGGCAACAAGGAGAAAAAAGAGCAGCGTTATTTCCTCGCTTGTTAACGGTAAGTCCAACGCGAGACCGCTTCCCAGCGAGATTTCTCAGCGCGAACATCCCTGCTTTTTTCTGCGGCTCGAGTAGAAGTTCTACTTGAGCAGCAGCTTCCTCAATGCGAATTGAAGGTTTCCCAACGTGAGCGGTAACGACCATCCGCGACCGCCCATAGTCCCATTATTGGCAACACACCCCACCCACACCACAACAGAGTCTGCATGCCTAAATAAATACACAACACAACTTTTGTTTGGGAAAATAGTGCTGCAGGTTTATTCCATACAAAAGTATGCAATATGGTGGGTTATCTTACGGGCGATCCAAGGGCAGGCAGCTGTACCAACCTATGCTGCCCTGCCCGCCTGATGAGCCAAGCACTGTGGAGTAACCAATCAGCGCTACCCTTATGGGGGTGATCCCCTTACTGGATCACGTGACACATTGGTCCCTTATTACTCACGCCCCTTTCAGGGCGGAGCGTAGCAAGGCAAGCCCCCGGTTGTTCAGGCCCACAACCGCCCGAAGGACTAACGGGGCGCCAACGTAATTGTTCCAGGACCCTCCCATGAGGCTCCTGGGATTTGGCTCTGGCACCCCTATTGTGCTCTTGCAGAGGTACCCTTCTGTACCCATTTGCTTCCAGATCGCCCTGTAACTCCTCCACAGCTCTGGAGGCGGCCCCGTCGCCTAAAGAGCCCCCCACCAACAACTCCTTTCTCACTGCAACCTGCAATTTCCCGGGCCTCATTCATGTCCAGTAGGAACAGATCCAAGCCCACCTGTGCCAAGTGCACCCCAACTTCGTCAACATTCCCTTGGTGTTCGCCCGGCTTAGCCCATGCCTTATGAAGCCAAAGGCTCTTGCCCTGCGAACTTGCACATGGAGCGGTTTATCCTTCTCTGGGGATGTACGAGTGCCTCGCATGACCTGCAAGGATGTGATGGCCTCCCAGGAGGGAGCTCTACTCTTAAACATCGCTACATTACCCTTCAAGCTGATGTGGCTCCCACCTCCTGCAACCTAGTTGCAGTCGTTCTAGTATTTCGTGCTTCCTAACACCTGTTTCCCTAATTTATGGAACAGCAGCACACTTGCTTGGAAGACGCTTCCACAACCAGTCTATATGTTCTGGCTATGCGGACGGGCATTTCCTGCATCACTGAAACAACCCGTAACCTGCCCTGGGAGCAGAGTGCACCTAATTTGTTGAAGTTGACCAGACATGTGCCCAGACCATAGCGATTAATAAACCCAGGCGAACAAAACTGTTCGCATAGCGCACACCATTGCAGTCACAGCAACCAAATGGAGGGACAACTTGCGCCACCTACCAGGCTTGCTCAACTAAAGCTACACACATACCTGCCAACCAGCTGTGACCCTTGATGCTCAACCCAGGTAGTGAACTAGTATTGTTAATCCAGGGAATATTGCCTTCCATAAGATCAAGCCGCACCTGAGCATATGGTCTTCACCTACTGGGCCGAGGTGCAGTGTGTGCTCTGGAATTGTCAGTGGTGCTGCTCCAACACATTTAACGCCGCTCTTGGAGCCACGGCACACATTCTGGCCTAACCAACTGACGAATGCCACCTGGCTAAGTTGCCGCTGCGAGATATTGATCTTAACACCACCCTCTTGGGGTTACCAGTGCACACTGTCTGTAGGTACTTGCCCCCACTCTTTTTGTGCAGAAACCTGCAATGTACCCTTCTGCCCCTGATGGGCAGGAAAATACCTGTAACATTGCAAATCCCACTGCACTCACATTCTCGGGCAGTCCGGTGGGGGAGAGGGGTCCTTAGAATTGGTTCTGCTACATTGCCTGGCCTCCTAGCCCGCAAGCACCCTCGTCTGACAGCACCCTATCTGCTGTGTCGCCCGTGCATTGTCCGCACCCTGGCGCAAGATGTCACTGTTCTATACCTCTGCTAACAGACTACCTTCGGTGAAGCTGGAGTGAACGGTTGATGTTGAGCATCTGACCATAAGAACCTTGGCCGGGAACAAATTGTTGCCTCTGTCACACTCACAATAGTGGCAACGTGCAGTTCTTTTGCATTTGACACTGCAGGGTGTGCCTGGACGATCCTAGACACCCCGTGTGCCAACCCGCTTTGACCCAAGATGCAAAACACTCAACCCGGTACACTTGGTTACCCCGGACTTAATTGCCCTCCACCGAAATCCAAGTGTAAGAGTAGCTGGTCCCCGATTTAATTCCTGGTGGTCTATGCGTTATGCCATACTCCTTTTATGCCTTTTTCAAAGCAGTTAACCCGCTCACACACTAGACCCGCTGGTAGCAAGTTCAGTATAACCTGTACATGGAATATAAATTCTTCTAACAACTGCACTGTGGGCAAACCACACTCACTGCTGCTGGTGAGTGACTATTCGGCCCTTGGAGGCCATAGCAATACTGCCCGGTCAGCAAGTATGCCCACTGTACAGTTGTAATTTAGAAACTCATGGCACTGACCCGCAGGTGCCTAGTACCGGGCTGTGTGTATGCGGCCCAGGACCTGGGCAATGGGCTTGATGTGGATGGGTTGTGAATGCCAGGCATAAATGTAATACCTTTGCAAACCTCTCCTGACCAGCATCAACATCTGAAAGCCTCTCAGTGATGCCTTGGCGCCTTCCTGACCCACAGCCAGCTCACCCTGATACAATCCGCTCATGACTGGGACTCAGCCGTGCAGCAAAAGCACGAGACATCCTAGCCTGACCTTAGCTCTTCACCAGGCTCCCAAGCAGGAGCCCTCCACAAACCTTGTGCCCTAAAGCATTCGCCCTGTGGGGTGGATGCGAATGGACTGCAAACAACTCCTATGCATTCTCTACCTTGTTGTAAATGGAGTTTCTGGTTGGCTAGGGTATGCACCTAAGCATGTCCGAAACCCACCTCTCTAGTCAGGAGAAGGGAGTACACACTTAAGCGGACACCTGCCCACCCCTTAGGTGGCTAGGCAGGGACTTTGGCTTATCCCAGAGGCTTTGTAAATTTAATGTGCCAACCGCACTCCCATAGTGGCACATTACAGAAGAGACTCCATACCAGGTTATTTTAATTACCCTATGTATCGACCATAGAGGAGAAACTTAGTTCCATCTGCCGCTATTACCCTGTGCTACCAAACCTCATCATGACATCACAGGGATTACATAACTCACTAGGTCAATCGGGCCACCGTCCTACAGCTCAGTTAGCACAACCCCGTAGCTGCCGGTAGGAACTGCACTTAGCATAACACAGCACAGAGTAAATGTAAAATTGTACTCTCCCACCATGTGGCTGGTAACCGACGGCCAAAAAGACCGAAACTGGGCACGAGATCCCAGTTACCTAGAGTAAAACAATAATTATCCTGCACCATTAACAAATGTGCCGCATGCACCCATGCCCTATCCGCCTGTTGCTGTGTAGATATCGTCCAATTCAATGACATAACCAACATGTTAACCAGTTCTCTCCTTTGTGGTCAACCAAATCCCATATGCCGGGATTTCTCCACTAGTACCTATGATGCTGAAACTGGATTTGTACGGCGCATGTGAGGTTCGGCGATCGTGCCAATGCTAGTCGCCATGTTTCCAACTTCTCTATAGCGTCCGACTTGGTGGGAGCACTACTTAGGACTCGTGGGATGGAATGGAGGTCTAAAGCATTGGTGCCAATTAAGGCACTGTCAGTAACCTTCCTCACAGTGGGCATGAAGGAATTGAGCTGTGTCAATGGGGCGGAGGCATGATGGCGCTGAATAACCGGTTGTTGTTTACCCCACTCGCTGATAATTCTGTACAGATAGCTGCCCTTACTTAGATAGAGGGAATGCTAAATGCTTCCTAATGCCTGTAGTCTTACTGCTCCACCCAGTTTGACCCCAAAACTTTGGGACGACTTTAGTAGTAACATGCCCTTAACGGTACGTGACATTCTACCAGCACCGCGCAGGAATCCCCCTTTGACCTGCTCTAGCCTGTGGCCATCCTGCTGAAAGCCCTGTGGGCCTGGGGAGGGGAGTGCTACCAAACCTCAAGTCCTAGGCACTCAGGAAGCATCCCTCACTGCTGCAGGTGCCCCAAAGCATATATTATAAAACATTTAATGGGTAACAACCCGGTTTGCGTCCCTTAATGTGCCATGCTGTGAGCGATTAGGTACCCCGCATATCTCTTCCCTATGAAAAGATTAAACAAACCGGCCATAGCACAATGCATGGGCAGTGCGTGTGCCCACAGACGCCCCCAGCTCTGTGTGGCACAAACCCTAACGCGCCGCGTACCAGTTTGTACATATCATTCTGGGGTGACTAAGCACTAATGTGCCCTTTTCCCTGGATGATCCCCAGTACTTGCGGCGTTAATGAAAACTTTGTTGATTTGGCTGTGACAACGTTGTTGCCTGCGCCACCCTACAGCCCCATGGAAAAGTGCTGAGCTCTCGCTTACTACCCTGCGGAGTGAGCCCACTTTATTCACCAGATTCCTTCACAATTCCTACTTCTGACTGTAATTGGGAACATGTTCAGCCCCATGGTATCTAGGCGCTGCATAACATTTTATTGTTACTCCACTCCATGGTACTTGTTCTATTGACCTCAGAGGATGAAATGCTGAGTGTACCTACCAGGATCGGAACCTGTGACCAAGAGGTTGAAACCAGCCACTTTCTGTTCAGCAGGCCTGTGATATCATATCCCAGGGCCGACATCTGGCACTTGAACCCTTACTTGGACAGGCCCGAACTAGGAACCCAGATCTAGACGGCCTGCCAACCGGCTGACCACTTTCAACACCAGAGTGTCACGCAGCCACTCCGTGGCCTGGATACTAAACCATGTATAATGTATCGGAAGACCCCTCTCTTGTCGCCTGCCTGCCACAAATTTCCAGGCCGCAGGGTAGCCTGCACAGCTAAGCCCACAAAGAAATCGCACGACACCTCCAGCCAACGCCTGGCCAAGCAAACACTAACAGCCACATCGGCCCCGTTACCGTACTTCCCGTTGCAGATGTTGCGTGACCCTAAGTCCACCAACATGCCAACACAGGTTTGCCCAAAATGTTAGTACAAATCACGATGAAAACATGAAACTGGTGAAACGAGAAAGAACACGTTACCCCGAACACTTACTTCCATGTAATGCCCACCGCACTGCGGAGCACCAAAAAACCCCCTGTTGCCCAAGCAATGCAAAACAAGGAAGGACCCACATCCCGCCGTTCTCCTAACAGTACCACCCCTGTGCCAGGGAGAGCACACGGCAACCGTGCCCATGGGCCAAATTGAGCCAAGATCCCCGGCCCACTCAAAGGCGCGGAATCGCCATCAACAAGAACGCACCAGAGGTCATCTGTCAACACTGACTGCAAAAGCGCCCAGCGAAGTTAGCGATTGCTAACAATCCTACGTGCTCGTATTATACAGGTGGATTTCCATGTATGTTGGCCCCTCCATCAACAATCGTGTAAAGCAAACAATTTGCAAAATGCGAATCAAATGGAAAATATGATCAAATTGCGATCGTATTTCCTTAACTTACTAAACAGGTTGAGGCTAAGCACTGCTCTACAAGACAGATCAACAACCTTGATGCCGGTGACAGAAAACTGTTCCCGAGATGTACAGACCAGCCACACTGCATGAAATGTCCGCAATGGCAGAACTGTAATGAAGGGGTCGAGGACAAGCACTGCTCTACCATTCCAATCATACCTTCCACCATCGCAACCAAGCCACCCTGGCACAGATACGCAGATCCTGAATACAATTCCTAAGAATATGTGTGGTGTCTGCACGTACTCCCCGAGCCCCTTGATAATTTGCACTGCTGCCGCCTTATCGGGCTGCTGGGGTGCTTAACGTTACCAAAGCAAAGCGAGAGGGCCCGGACCCTCCCACGGCCCCCTCACGTCTGACCTGCAGTTTGAGTGCAACGCCACGCACCTAATCGCTTCTTCCGTGCTGCCCCAGCATTGTCACCTGTATCAGCCATGACCAGGGGCTGGGTGTTCATTTTGCCCCACATATAGAATGTAACACTCATGATAATACTCTGATTACTGTAGATCGACTAATCACTCTTGCGATCGCTGGTGCTGTTACTAGGCACGGGAAGATTGGGTGATTCTCCCACACTCACTGGATGTTGAGCCGTCGCCGGGGCTCGAACCGGGATACCCCGCTCCAAAGACGGCATCTCTGGCGGTTACGCCACATCCGCTCTTCCCTCGATATGTTTCCCCCGTAGCACTTCAAGCGTCCCCTTTCGCAGTGCCGATGAAGTTTACAGGGTTTTCAGCCAAATACATAGCGAAAGAGGCATCATATTATATCCCTTGACAAGGTTTCAAAAGGTTGATTGCTAGTGCCAGACTTATTGGGTTTGCAGCTGCAAATGCTTCGTGTCATAAGTCTTAATAATTGAACAGCCTCATTTTTGCAGGTTTCACTTTACGTTCTCGCAGACTATTACAAATATTTCCGCAGAGCTTACATTTGTCACAACTGTGCGACAATCACCATATAAAAGACTGTGCAACTGAATTGAGAGGCAATTATTCACACGGACTGCTGTTAAAGATGATCTTAACATAACATACTTTGTTAAAGCCCGGAAATCCAAGGGATTTGATTTCCCATGGTTTAATTCAGCCCTGGATGGGTATCTGGTTTCGTCTCCTGTTTTACCTCAAAAGATCTTGTTTGTTTATTTATTGGCACCACAGGTTGGCGCACGAGCAGGCAGGATGCAGATTCAAGCTCGGCTTGCTTTGGGCTTGAGCGTGCCAAAAGACCTCATGCTAAGCTACAGCCAGGCATTTAACTCGAAGTTGGTGGCTCACCCGCTCTAACCACTGGTAGACTGTTCAGAGCTCTTCCGGGTACAAAAGTGCTGCTTGCTCAAAAGCGCGTGCACCCCCCACCCAACACAAGCTGCACCCCTGATGGGGCTTGAACTCCCGTTTTAAGGGGGTGGGGGGGGGGGAGGTGAGGCTCCGAAGTCGCGGTTGTCTCTGAGCTCGCCCTTGCCAACAAACCAGTAACCTTAATAAAATTGGCCGCAGGCAGGTGTGCTCGGACCTTTCCATCGGTGTCCAACACAAAGCCTCTGGGCTGGAAGTCCAGATCGGTCTGGAGCAATTCAGGGGCACCCCGACCCTACACTGCTCCACCTAAGAGCACTCTAGCACGAAGAAGCTGCCGGGACTGCTCAGACAGACTGGCCCAGCCGGAGAACAAGTCTCCAACGCACAGCCTTGCGACATGACCCTCCCGCAGGGCATGAGAAGGATGCAAGGCAGCAACTCCGGCTCGGATACTAAAACCGTACACCAGCCCGCCCGAGGGCTTCCTATGATGAGCTGCTAGGCAGGAGCAGTGCCGTTCTCCTCAATGCAGCTTAGGCCCCAGCCGGGTGCGCCGCACCACGCGCTCAGGCCGCATTAACTACTCTTGGCACCTTTGCCTTTCCCAGGTCTTCCGAACTTACCATGGAACGATTTAAGGGAAAACCCTTATGGTTTGATGCCTGCGCGTGCTAAGGCTGATAACTCCTCTTTTACTAGCGGTAGATACCGCTACCCAATGCCCATTCAACATCTGGCACCAACAAGGATGATCCACCTGATTGTTGGTAGGCTCCATCTTAAGTGATCTGGCCAGAAACGCAGGATGTTGAGCCCACGCTGAGACAGGGGCCCGCGTACACAGCACCGCAGTTGTCGGCATAGCCATTAAGTCACAGTATCACTTTGCACCTAGGGGCCATACATGGAGCAGAGGAGAACACTGGCACGGCATATTGAAAATGCCCCCACTGCGAGCTATACACGCTACATACGCTGTTTATTCACACCAGGAGGATGCGGGCATCGATCCCGCTACCTCGCGCATGATAAGCGATGATGCCCTCCCCATTGGGCTAATTCCCTCCACCGCCGAGCGCCCGATTCAGGAGGAGACTACCGATTTCAAGGTTAGTCTACCACCTCCCGGTTCCTTGGCGGGCTACAGCTGACCTGGACTCGGAGTATGCTCCTGCAAGCGAGTGTACGTTTGTCACGCTCTCTTTGCCTGCCGTAGCGCGCCGGTGCCCCTCGGGGTGAAGAAGGGGGCGGGGGGGGCACCGCGGCGACTCCCCGTGAAGGCCCTGGCCCGACGTGCTGGTCCACCGGTAATGTGGAACTCCGGGAACACAACCTTTGCAACAAAGGTTCCCCTGGGGGTGGGCAAAGTAAAACCAGGGCCTCCGGCCAACGAAATTAAGTCACCACCTCATTGGAAACGCGCCGCCGAATCGAGGCCACAGGCGTTAGCCCCAGGACCGCTACGAGAGGATCGATCAGCGAAGCCACAGAGCAGCCCAGGAAAGTCCGGGCACCGGCCCACTCGCGCACGTCGCTGAGGGCAGGGGGGGGGCCACACCCCCAGGGCAAAGTTGCGCCGGCTCTCCGCAGTCAGCTGTGGCGACCACATTGTGCGGTTCATCCTCCCCCCCCCCAAGGGTCGGGCCCGATGCACCGCTACCCGCCCCTCGCTACTCCACCACCGGGCATTCCAGGGGCAGAACCCGGAAAAGAGGGGGGCGTGTGATAAAAGGTAAGAGGAGCCGAAAACGCTCCTATTGAATGCTGCTTTGTTTAGAGTGGTCATCTGCGCGGCGCTGAGGAGTAAGTGTCCCCTTGCCCTGCCCCAATCCCAAACCACAACCCCACCCGCAGGTACCGATGGACATCCTGCGGGGGGCTTGACCATGGAAAATGCAGTTTGGACGGGGTCCCACACGGGCATAGCCTAACTTGGTGGGACGGGGAGGGGGTCGGGAGGACTGCTTCCCCCAATGCCGCACTCACCTCGCCTCATGCGCAACCGATCGCACGACCACAGAACAACGTGTCCAGCAGCAGGTATCAGCACGACCCCCAAAGACGGCGTGTCCGGCGCAAAGAGGACGCCAAGATGGCCGGGGGAGGCATAAATACCTCCCCACCTCCTCTGCGTGCCGGAAGTGACGCGTCTGGTAAGGGGACTCCTCCTTGAGTCCCGCATCATCATTGGGGGTGGGGAAGTGCCCAAATGGCACTAAATGGGCTGCCCGTTTAGGGTGGCCCCCTGCGGGGGCCGCGGGCAGCCGCACGTTGAGAAATCTTGC
The DNA here is from genome assembly GCA_963921515.1 of Calotriton arnoldi. Classification (NCBI taxonomy): domain Eukaryota; kingdom Metazoa; phylum Chordata; class Amphibia; order Caudata; family Salamandridae; genus Calotriton; species Calotriton arnoldi. The sequence goes on from CAWUFW010001415.1 coordinate 1,481,424, forward strand.
TGGGAAGCGGTCTTGCGTTGGACTTACCGTTAGCGAGCGAGGAAATAACTCTGCTCCTTTTTCAGAAGTCCACGAGCTCCACGGAGAGCGAAAAAATCCCCAAACGGAGCGGAGTTCACCGCCCAGGCCTAGTGATTTGTTCACAATCACAGGACGATGACCTGAGGCCGAGTTGCGAAGCTAGTTCCCTACTTTCAAAATCAGTATCTCTAGCAGTTAGGTCACGTCTCTTCCAGAAGCCCTGTAGCCTGACTAAAGGTAAACTGAAAAAAAATGTTAGACCATAATTGGGAACCATCAAACTAATGATGTACACTTTTTATTACAAAAAGCATGTACATGATATAAGATAGTTTTCTGCTAAGTGCAAGGTTTTATATGTTGTACATAATCTACTTAACTTTTGGAAGGTAGAAATTACATTGTTAATTAAGTGTGGTTCGTGTACTCCAGTGCTAAACAAATTATTATTTGTTGGTTAATAATATTGCAAATAAAATCCGCTGAATGTGTAGTTTTCTTTATTAAGAAGCCTGTGGATTTTATAGCACTGGAATCACATTTATAACAGTGTGTTAAAATGTTACATTGTCACAACAGGAAGGCAATAATATCTCAGACTGCGTGCATAATTTGTGTTGAATTGCATAGAGCGCTGAATAATTTGCCTTTCATTTTCAAATAATTTTCCCAAATTAGCCCTCCCCAACTACATAACTCCAATGGCCATGAGTATGGTTTAAGTGGCGAAAACACACTAAAATATACGACGAAAAAGATATCTTTGCCATGGTCATAAACTACACAGTCTGCATCACAAAATCACCTTTTTTAACCAGAATCCGGATACAAATAATTGTTGTGCATAAACAATTAAACCTTTGTAACTGAGAAATAAAAAAAAATTCTGCAATAGTACCATTCAGCAATTCTGAATCTTTCGTCACCCAACCTCAGTGTCAAAGTAAAGTTAGGCAGCCTAGAACAAGTCCACCAATCACAGACGCTGTTTTCATGTTGGTGACATCTTCTGTGTGATGTCACTTAAATGCGGTAATGAAATTCCAAGGTGAAGTAAAAACAAAAAGATCCATGCATTGGAGAGCAAAAGAATGAGGAAAAAGTAAATATTTACTCTTGTGTATATTGGGAAGGTTGTTGGACATTTGGAATATTGTGCTCAAGGAAATAGCTAGGCCACTCAGTTATCGCTTCACAGTACACTTTGCAAGCACTGGGACCTTTTGCACACAGAGACACTTTACATGTGTGGTGCCATCAGAAGACATTCATGTGGTGGGGTGTACCACGAGTTGCTGAACACATTTTTGTAGTTAGCTTTGATTGCTTGCTATAGCTACCCTTTGTGAAACAAGAATACAAAGGGCGTAACTGGGCTGGCTGAGCTGGAGGCCCGGGACACAGATGGCAAACACCAGTATTCATCAAAAATACTGTCCAGTAAGCAGATACTGCCCCAGGACTCACAGAACAAGCATTTGCAATGCAATAGGTCTTGTATTCATGAGAGTTTGAGCTATTGGCATTATAAATGACAATGCCTTTTATTTATGTGTTGTTTTTAAAACAGATAAATAAAAGGCATTGTCATTTACAATGCCAAAAGCTTAAACTCTCACAAATGCAAGACCTATTGCATTGCAAATGCGTGCTATAATTTTTTTTTTTTAAAGCGTTAGGAGAGAGTGCGTCCTGCCTGCAACAGCAGGCAGGACACAGCTATTCGAAAAAATAGTGCACGGAGGGTGTAATTAAAGCCTACCAAGTAACAACACACGTAACAGGGGGTGTCGCCATGGGAGGTTACAAAATGAGACAAGGCGGTACTAAGGAGAGACTACTAAGCCTTTTGACCAATAAACAGCCACAGTTTACAGTGGACAATGGCACAAGCCAATGAAAAATGTGGGCCCGGGAGTGGGCGGAGCTTCAAGTCCCTACCCCAATACAGCATGCCTCGCCGAGCAGCGCATGCGCTGCCCATGGTCGACCTAAAACGCATCACAATCTTCTTCTACCTATATTCTCTTGTCCGTGAACAATCATAGTACTTGGAAACAGGCTCAGTCCAGTGAGTGCCGTGAAACATGATATCAGGACGCAAAACAAGGTGGGTAAATCACCAGAAAGTGCAGACAGCACAACCCTTGCCACTTGATGGGCTCCAGTAGGTAGTATGTTTCATCCAGGGCACTATGGTACAGGGCATCTACTTCTGGATTTACTACTTTTCCAAATTAAGCTGGTAATAAAACTGCATCAAAAATCTGAACCGGGTCCTTGGACAAGTGCCATTTCCCAGTGACTGCAGTCCATGTACCTGGTCATCAGAATCACCCCTTCCCCAGCAGTGGAGGAGAGGCTCCCAAGTTTACAGCCCTTAATACTATTCAATTGTTACCATGGAATGGCAATGTGACCAACATGCACCTCAGTGTAAATAATGGCTAAGCTGAGGTTCCTCAGTGAAATACCCACTGGCAGGCCACCAAGGCAGCAAGACAACTCAGTGTGTTAAGCCCTGCATTTGACATCAGCAGTAAATTTGTAGACTATAAATTCAAAGATCAGTAAGGCTGTTCTGCCTTCCTAGGTCAGAAAAGTGAGTCCTATTAATATAGTTAATAATAAGACCATTTTCTTACTGCCCTTAGAAAGCTCAAAAGTATGGTTTAAAACACATTCTAAAATTGGTTGATGTTAGGGCCGGACTGCCCGTTTTTTTGGTGGGGCATTTCCCAGACGAGCTGGAGCCATTGGAGGCAGGTGTTTGAGGGTATGGGGCGGCTGCTGCCACCTCTGCCACTTTCTGCAGCTCACCCACGGTAATTACAGTACACAGTGGTGTAATGCAAAATAGGGGGGCCCCCTGCGGAATGGGCTCAATGGGGGGGCCCCCGAACTGTTGCCCCCCTACACTGCAGGGGCCTACTCGGTAAAGCAGAGTGGCTTTCCTGAGCGTTTAACTATTTCTTATGCCATGCCGTTGCAAGCATTCTGCAAGGCATGCAGTGGCATGGCTTAGAGGGTGAGGGGGCCCCCTCCAAAATAAGAAACCCTGTGGGGCCCCGAATAAAGTGGGGGCCACGGGGGCCTTTGTTACGCCCCTGACAGTACACACAGATGGTGCTTTGGGTGACACAGAGGAGAAAGAGAGGGAGGAGAGACAGATATGAGAGAAGGTAGGGAGTGGGGCTGGAATTAACATTTTTGCCAAGGCTGATTTTAGCTCCCAGTCCCGCCTTGGTTGATATCATAGTTATGTGAACAAATCAAGCCCAGAAAACACATTAAGTAGATTTTCACTGGCCCTGTCTAGGCTGCAGCAGTGAATGAGGCAAGTTTCCTTGTCACTCGGAATTATGGAACATTTTTCTGACAATATATGCCTGGGATATGAAATACTTACAAACACGTGTCATGTGCAGTCTACAACCCACCGACCTCTGACCTGAAGAAAACTCAAATGCAATTTCGCAAATCAAAGCCTACAATATGATAGCCCCTATTACCTAACAACTTTGTTGTATAGTGCATATGGTGTAAAACATAGCGATACGACATGTGATGTTTAGTATACTTTCTAAATAATCAAGAAAATATATATTTTTTTTATTTTTACTTATTTTACACATATAGTCAGTATGGTGACCGTAACAAGCAGATGTATACAGTAGAGTAATTCACAGTATCTCTGATTTAAAAAATATATATATTTAGAGTATTTTGAAAAATCTTCAGCTAAGATACCCAGTTTTCATTTCAGTTTCTATAGAAGTCATAGTACATAATGCTGCAAAAATTCTGGATTGGAGTAATTTCATTTCTGCAGAAAGTGAATTCCATGCCAGCACAAGAACCCGGGTGCTCATTTAAATTTTATGAGTAGCCATTTACCTGCATTGTTGCAAAGCAGCTATGGTGGTTTTTCATTTGCATACCCATAATGCCGTGGGTTTATATCACTCACATGCGCGATTTCCTTCCTTAGACCTGTCATTTATCTTCATAAATGATGCAGTAAAAGGTGCAAGCAGGCAGGGCAAAAGGAACGATCAGTGCAGCTTCCATTTTCAAAGCCACCCTTTGTTTGAAGTACTTTGATACAACAGATCTCAATATAGCATTGTTCCTCTGCTGTCTAGTTTCACTTTGTATTAAACCTACAGTACTAGAAATGTTTTCTTTCCCAACCACCACTGCAAATGTAAAAATCTTGCAATGATCCTATGGGCTGATAAGATATGTGAAAGCAACTTCAATTAGGCAACACAAAAAAGTGGAAATCCAGTGAAAAGACTTTTATAGCAGATAGCATCTTCTGTTTGCCTTAATTTTAATGCTTCAGCTTTGTTAGTTACTGATACTTTGAATGCAGAAGATTATCAAATCAGATAAAAACGATGGTGCTAGAGAGGGAGTATAGATGTGTGTATACATGTCATAATATCAATTATCACTCCTGAGTTCCAAAAACATGGTCTATTTTCTTAGAATACAGTGGGAAAATGTCATGTCACCCTGAGTGCACAAAGGAGACATTGAGAAATTCTCTAGGGCTTTTACGATTGATTAAAAACTATAACCGTGCATGGAGAGTCAACTGATGAAGGAAGTGATTACATTGTCAGTTTTATGTGTGTGGTGCACCTACGACCAGCCGAGCGACAGCAAACTGTACAACTCAACTGAATATCATGCGTTGTGGTCTGGCTGTCAGTTCACACTTACACCAGGACCCTCTGAAACCATGTTCCCACTCTGTGGAATTTCATAGCAATTTGTAGTCTGTAATCCTGATGTCAAATAACCCCTTTTTTAGGTTACATTTCTGCCTCACATTCTGTTTCTCATAAGCGAATCATTAGATGCTGAATAAATGATCTTGTTTTTAAATACTTTGTATGATAGCTGGGTATGTGTAATGTGAAAAATTATTGTGAATATTATATTTATTACACTTGGATGATTGTGTGAACATTTTAAGTGGGATATGTCCTGGCATACTAAAGTCACGCGAGCTACCTGCTCAGTGTATTGGGCAATCGTCAGCGTGAACATTTAACTGGAGTTACGTCCTTCGGAAAAAAAGTCACTCAAGATACTTGCTCAATTTAAAATAAGTTAAAGTATAGTTTATTTTTTGATTATTAAAATAACCACAAATTCAACCTTTAAACCAATACAGGATCCATAACAACTGTAATAAAAATCTCAATGTATTTTAGACACAGTTTTGAAGCCATGCAGTGAACTCTGTAAGTGCAGTGTAGATGCTATTGCACAAACCCGGTTTCACAGCTCCCAAGAGGTATTTTCAATTTGAACTAGTATTAAATGTGCAAAAATTAAGCAAAAAGTGCAAGCATAAAATATTTTTAAAAATCCTTAAATATGCAGAGACCATGAATCAGTATTTAGGCAAGACAACACTGGTATAAACTGTTAACTGGCATTAAGTGAGATGTAATTGTGCCTAAGATGTTTAGGTACAGAATGGATTTATCGATTGCCTTCAGAGTGCTGCCCAGATAAAATGGAAAACCAAAGTACAAAAATAACCGGTGGTGCATGCGATACCCCTGGTGACTCAGAGCAGCATCATGAGATGTCTTATCACCTGCAGGAGCTTTTCCTATTTTCACATCCCTGCTGCTAAAGAATAATTCAATGGATAATTGTAATTTTACTTAGGAAAAGCCTTTGTACTTGTTCCTTTGGAGCCAGAAATGTGTAAGGTTACAGTGGAGGTCTCTTCCACCGCCCTCACATTACCTTTTAATGAGGGGAATCCAATTACCAGAGCAGAAGACCGCCGGCAGCCACTAGCCCGCGTGGCGTGACTCATCTCTCACGGCTCCTCAGTGACTGGCTAATACCGCAAACAGCATTATTATTAACATAAGGCTCCCAGATAGAAGGTATTTATAGTACAATGGTAGTAATATGACTTTTTAAAATGAAGTAGAGCACATAATATTATATATGGAAATATCAGGTAAATTTCACTATGGAGCTAAGGGCCTTATTACGACTATGGCGGTCGTGGTGGCGGTCCGACCACCGCCGCAAAGCCCGCAGTATTATAAATGTGGCGGTCGTACCGGCACAGAACCGCTGCTACCGCAGGGGATCAAGGATCCTGCGGCGGTCTGGCAGTGGTTCCAAGCAAAAATATGCTAATGGTGCCCCAGCGGCACCACTAAGCATATTTTGAGTTGCCTCACCACCACCCTTTTCATGGCGGTCACACCGTCATGAAAAGGGTGGCAGTAAGGCAACAAAGGGGGCCCTACACGGCCCCCTCTTGTCCCTGTGCACGGGGTGCATGCAGGGGGACACCTGATGTGCCCCTCTGTAGTTATGCATTCCCAGTTCCTGCATGGAAAGGAATGCACAACATGGTTCATTTCTTCCTGTGCAGGAATGTGCACTGGCGGTCCCGCGGCTATGCTGTTTAAGGCTCACAATGAGCCCTTAAACAGCACTGCCACGGGACCGCCATGCCGCCTGCCAGACCACAAAATTACTTGTAATCTGGTGGGCGGCTGTGAGTTTCGGCGGTCCTGGTGCGGAGAGGTGGCAGGCCGCCTGCTCCAGGACTGTCAAAACTCGTAATCAGGCCCTAAGTATTATGGTTGATTTGTTCCTTGCAGAAGTGCCTAAATAAAAATTCAGCAGTAGCGAATCTAGTGGACTAGTAACATCAGGTGCTCTCTAAACTGCTCCGTCTTTTTGCCAGAGTAGCTGGGGCAGGAATCAGACCCTGGAGAATGCTATGCAAGCTCTCTAGTGAGAGGCTTAATTACAAATGACTATTGCTTAATTTGCACTAGTGGCTCTAGGTCATGGGCACCTGCACTAATTTTCAGGGTCACTAATTTATTTTTCATCATCAGCCTTTGACCCAGAGCAAGCGAATGAATGGCAAGATCAGTAGAAAGAAGGAGGACGACAAAGGTAGGAAAACAGTGACAAAATTAGACATCAGGGATGAAAAAGAACATTAAAGTATGAAATAAAACACAGTAAGTGCAGGTTGGTGAAAGAAAGAGGCATTAGGAGGAATCCAAACTACGCAGAACTAGGGTCTGAATTACAAAGGTAAACGTAACATTTTGTAAGTTTACTATTTTTTTTGGTTCAAACTACAAGTTTAATTTCACTAAAAGTAATTTTGCAACTCAGGAGATTCCGCTGTCGGGACGGAGAACTCTGCACATAAAAAGATAGGACAGGCCTATATTTATATGTGCAGAGTCTTCGCAGTCAGAAAATTACACGACATAGGGCAGTGCCAATGGTGGGTTCCCAAGAAAAGGTTTGGCCACTGCACTTTTTTATTTATTTACAAATTAAGCATTGTATGGACATGTCTACTTTGTAAACTGGCTATGACCATCCTCCACTGCCATAGAGACACAAAGGCAAAGAAGGAATTATTTAAAAAAAAAAAAAAAAAAAGTTGCTGACTAGGAGCGAGGAGAACTGTTTGCAGGAAATGTTGGTAAAATGGAGCCAATGGCCTACCTAAAAAGATTTAAACTACTTCTCAGCAGTACAGAGCGCTTGATATGTGTCCAATGAGGAAGAAGTTGTACTGCACTAATCAAACAGTCAGTGACGAGGTTCTTTACTTCACCTCTTGTGCTTTAATTTCACAACCTCCCCTGAACAAATTCTGTACTGCTTTGTTTATCTTGCTGATTACTTCATTCTTTCTTTCACCCTTGACTTACTTCCCTTTGCTAGATCAGTTGTGACAAGGAAGTATTCCATAAATAAGTCCAAAGACTGGGTTTGGCAAAGGCTTCCAGTGTAAAGTTTGCCACAACACCTTTAATGGACTGCCTTTGCTTTGGAAATCTTCCTTATAAGTAGGGATGGGCAACGAATTCCACTCCGCTAGCGGAATTCGATGAGTTCTGCCCTCTCCGTGTCGAGTTCTGCAAAACCCCGCAAAGTGGCGCGGAGCTTTTCCTCTCGAGCGGCTCGCAAACAGTAAGTTGGCGAGCGAGAAAAATCATATGATAGACCACCTCCTGGTGAGATTTCGTGACATGGGAGGGGGCGGCAGATCGCAACCTCTCACATTGAGAAACCTGCTGCTCTCTTTGAAGAAGCTGTCGCTCGAGTAGAACATCTACTCGAGTGGCAAAAAGAAGCAGCGCCCTCTTGAGCTGCGCGTGGTGCCGTTCGTGCTGATTTCACAGCGCGGGTCAAACTCCCGGCGCAAAAAATCTGCGCAAGCAATGCGATTTACTGCATTCCGCTGCTCGAGGAACTCCGCGGATTGCAGCAGAGTTTTTTCGCCTCTTTGCGGAGTTCCGCGTAGCAGAACTCCGCAATCTCCACCCAGGCCTAATTATAAGGATTTTTGTATCCTCTTTTTCACCAAATGTGTGCTAATTTCTTCTTTTCTCCTATTATACAATAATCTCTTGGTTTCTGATTCTGCTTATGGCTCTCTGACTGCTCCGAGGGTAGCACTAGCATCTTAACATGACATGGCATTGGTCCATCTTTCCTTGCCTGATAACATGTCAGTTGTTGGGGCTCCCTGTTCCCTCAATCACAAACTTTACCATGTTTCGGACCCTTGCTCCTCCTACCTTGCTATTTGAATTTCAAGTCCCTTTACCCATATTTCCAAGCCTGAACCAATTATAAATAAACACACTCATCTGTAATTCATTCTCTTCGACAGTCGCGACTTGTTATCACTCCCTCTCATGATGGTAGTTCTCCAAAACCGTTCAGCTCACGCCTTATGGAAGACTGTGCAGCATTCATCTTCCATTCTTCCTCAATAGACCCAGGTGAAAGAAGTTCCATTCATTTGCACCATTGCTGGTCACGTTTGCACCAACACTTTCTCTTGTCATTTTTGTGCAAATATTACTGAAAATTTGTCTGGCACTGACGTAAACTCATATTACGCAGTCCTTGTTTTTGATCTCATTAGAATCGTCTTTGATTTCAGTCTTCAATCGTCCTGTTTATTTTTCTAAGCTCAGCTCTCTTTCGCCCAGGCAGATTTTTGATTGCCTCCCATTCCCTTAACATTTTTGCAATTGCTCCTTTTTATATGTGTTTTTTTGGTTAACAATGTACGTTTTACACACACGAAAAAACACAAGTAATTAAAAAAAAATGACTCAACAGAACACGTTATCACAGGTACTTGAAAACACTACACGGATGACATGTATAATCAAGACCTTGTAAAAAAAAAAAATTAAATGCGTCTTATATCATCTTCTCATTGCAACTGAAAACTGATTTATTTACATACTAACGGCCACATTTAGAAAAGGGTGTAAACACGTAATCTCCTGAAAAGCAGCAGTGGTAATTTACTCCATACTTGTTCCCAGTAGAGAATGAACTGCTGACAGTCTAAATCCATTAGCAGCAAATTCTCAGTCAAAATTCTATTCATGGAAAGAAAATACATTACTTCCTCTATTTGTAGGATTATACATTACTGCCCTTCCCTAATCCAGTCACTAATAAAATAGAAAGCACATGACTGACAGTAACATTTCCTCGCACATGAAACTGCTGCATAGACATTCACTCCTTGAGCCCTCTACAATGAACCCGTTCAGCTCCAGGCTAGGTTAAAGAGCATTCACTCAAAACCTATAGGATCACGCCATCCTATATAAAGAGTACTTTACATGAGGATAGGCATTCATTCTGTAGAAGAAATAAACAAACTTCCAACCACCATTAGCCATTATAATATTGCCCTTGAACGACCTCATATGAAACCTTAAGATTTCAATTGTTCCCCGGTACATTTATGGGAAAATGGAATCAAATGATGAGTCATAAATACAATTCTCCAAATACATTAATCATAAAGTCACCAGAACAGACGTTTTCTGAACAAGCTCATTCAATGTTTCCCTACTCTTAGGTCTGCATCAACAAATAAAAATATGTTGCTACTATCAAATAGAAATCTTGGGTGTGCCCAATTAAATGTTCGTGTCTTGGAAAATAAGATACAATCTAATACTTTGTCCAGCTGGAAGGAGAATTAACAATAGTTTAAAAACTGTGGCAAGACATTTAATCAATTCATTGTGAATGTTCCTGTGACTATTGATTAGAAAACTGTGCTTGGACATAAAAAAAACTGTAGATTGGCTGGTTTCATGTGCTAGGGTGCTCCTAATATATATACGGGAGTTGCTATATATGCCAGGGTGCCACAGGTAATATTGTGGCACTGCCCACATTTTCAAGTGTGGTGCTAGATAAAGTCAAAGGGCAGGTCGACAAGCCATGGTGTTGCCAGTAAATATTGGGGACACCAAAAAGATGCCTCTGTCATCTGTAACTATGCTGCAGACTGCATGTTTATCAGCAACATAGTGCTTATTTGATACAATGTAATGAAGTGGAAATATGACTCCTTACAAAGACTGCACTAGGAAAAATAATGTCAAAAGGCATACATATTTTATTGAGCAATTAAAAAAATCCTCACCAAAAGAATTATACAATAAATAGAACAATAATAGTATATTGATATAAAAGCTAATCATCATCACACTATGGGCCTGATTTTGATTTCGGCGGACGGGTTACTCCATCACATTGGTGACGGATATCCCGTCCGCTGAAATCTAAATCCCATAGGAAATAATGGCATTTAGATTTTGGCGGACCGGATATCTGTCACCGTTGTGACGGAGTAACCCGTCCGCCGAAAATTAAATCAGGCTCTATGTGCCTAAATTAAAACAACAATAAAACTACCACAATAAAATTGAAGCAGGACTAATTCAGACAGTTTCTTATAAGTATTGTCCATAAATGTCGCCATTTTGTATAGAACCTGCGGAATATCAGTGAATAAACTAAAACTGACCACATCATTTCACATCTAATAAATTATAAGTAAGGCTCCCTGTTTTCCGTTTTTATGTTTTTACTGATAAATACAGACAGAAAACAATGTGTTTTCTGTCTGCATTTAATTTTAAAAGTGGATAAATACAGAAAATTGTGCTGCTTTTAAGTGACTCTCCGTGCTGTCTTTTATGAATTATAGCCCAACAGCTGAGCAGATGGACAGCATGGGGGAAAAAAAAAAAAACAGGATGACATTTCTTTAAATAACAGCATGTGGCAAAATACATTTGTGTTATAATGCTAGTATTTACCAGTGGATGTATTGTTTTGTAATATTTGGCAGCTTAAATAGCTAAAACACTCCAGACATCAACGTATGAGTGCACGTCAATCAGTTAAATAAATATACCATTTTAAACAAACAAAAGCACTGAAATTCACCAGTTATAATTATCTCAAGTTACAATAGCTCATGCCCTGAAGTAACTATAAATAGTGCCCCCACCATGCACAGCATTGTCATTTCAAATCTTACAGTGATGTTATCAATGATGTCGTAGAACATGTTATGAGTAATGTGGGAGGGATATGGGAGGATATTAGCAGTGCATGATATTAGCAGTGCATGATGAGGGTGTAAGTTATACCTAAAATGTGCCATAGGGGCCGGAATTTTTTTTTTTTTTTGCAGTAGGTTCCTCACCTGGAGCAATCACAACATACAAATTATTGGGGCTGCAGGGGGAGCTCTAAAGCCCCCACAGCTCTTGCAGGCTCCCCATCCAGCACCCATTTGTAAAATTGCCGAGGAAAAATGTATTTTGCCCCCCCCCCTTTTCTCGGTCCCTGCTTGGCCTCTGCTTGAGGGATCACCCCAAAACTTTCAAGGAAGAAGCTCAGGTATATGAACCCTTTTTTTGGAAAGTGCTGGGAATGTTTGTCAAATGGTGCCAAAGTCATTAGCAAACCAAAAATATTTAATGTGTGTATGTATTTATATATATATATATATATACACACAACATCTGGAATCATATTGATACAGGCACTCCGGGTCAGGCAAAGAGTGGGGAAGACTTGATATATATATTTATATATATTCACTGAAAAATCCAAAGATTACAGGGACACTATAGTTAGGCTCCGATTTCACTCCTACAAAACCAGTGAAATTCTGCAGGTAAAGTTACCTGAGATTACTATAACTTAAACCCCCGCAATGCCCTGCTTATGACCTCACATATTACATCACTCATGACATGGTCAGTGACCTCATTGATAACATCAAGGATGACATCTCAAATGACATCACTGATGATATTATCCACAGAACCACTCACACACCCACTCATACCCCCAAACAACCTCACATACACCCACACCCACCTACACAATCAGTCACATTCCCAGACCCATAGAACCACTTACACACTCACTCATCCATACAGCAACTCACAGCCACTCACTCACACAGTCACTCACACATCCATTCACTCACCCATAATGCCACTTACACAGCCAGCCACTCATCCATACAGCTATTAACAGAGCTACTCATTCACCCATACAGCCATTCACACACCCATTCACTCACCTACACAACTGCTTTCATACCCATTCACACCTCCATACAATCACTCACACACCTACTTACTCACCCATACAGCCACTCACAGACACACTCTCTTCAATACAGCTACTCACACACCCACTCACTTAACCAAGCACCCACTCAAACAGCCACTCACTCACCCATGCAGTCACTTATACACCCAGTCACTTACACACCCAGTCACTCACCCATACAGCCACTCACTCACCCATACAAGCAATCACCCACTCACTCACTGGCTCTTAAAGCCACTCACACACCCACTCATTTACCCATACAGCCACTCACTGACCCATACAGCTACTCACACAGTCACTCACCCTCACAACCACTTAGATACACATTCACACATCCATACAAGCACTCACAAGCCCACTCACTCACCTATGCAGCCACTCGCACAGATACTGACTGTGCAATTCAGCTACTCACAGTCACTCACTTACCCATACACCCAAAGAGCCACTGACTCACTGATACACCCACTTACATACCCAGTCATCCACCCATAGAGCAACTCACAAAGCCCCTCAGTCATCCATACAGCCACCCACACCCACCCATCCACCCATACAGCCATCCACCCACCCATTCAGCCACTGAGTCACTCACAGTCACTCACTCACCCATAAAGCTACTCACATACCTGTGTCGTCTTCTTACTTTTAAAAAATCGAAATGGTATTTTATGAAGTATATTGAAGTTTATTTTCCTGGATGATGTCATTAGTGATGAAATTTGAAATGTCATCAGTGATGTCACAGACCAGGTCATGAGTAATGTAATATGTGAAGTCATAAGCAGTGCATTGTGGGGGGTGTAAGCTATAGTTATCCTAGGTAACTACAACTACTGACTTGCACTGGTTTTGGACGAGTGAAATCTACGCCTAACTATAACGTCCCAGTAACCTTTGTTTTTTTTCAGTGAATTGCTAAAGTTTTTAAATTCTATTTACGAACTATAACGTCCCTGTAACCTTTGTTTTTTTAGTGAATCTCTATGTTTTTTAATGTTATTTACTAACTATTACATCCCTATAACTGTTAGTTTTATTAGTGAATTTGAAAGGTTTTTTTAATTGTATTTCCTGACTGTAACATGTAACCTTTGAGAGTGGGTGTATAGGTTAGTGAGTGTGTGTGAGTGGCTGTATGGGTCTGTGAGTGCCTGTGTGGGTGTGTGAGTGGGAGAGCCTGTGTGGGTCTGTGAGTGGCTGTGTAGGTCTGTGAAATGGGTCTGTGACTGCCTGTGTGGATCTGTGCATGTGTCTGTGAGTGCCTGTGTGGTCTGTGAGTGGGTTTATGAGTACCTGTGTGGATCTGTGAGTGGGTGTATGAGTGGCTGTGTGTGTCTGAGTGGGTGTGTGACTCTCTGAGTGGGTCTAGAAGTGGCCACGTGTGTGTCTGTGTGGGTCTGTGAGTGGGTGCATGAGTGTCTGAGGGGGTCTGGGACTGGGTCCATTAGTGTCCGAGTAGGTATGTGAGTGTCTGAGTGGGTCTGTGAGTGGGTGCATAAGTGTCTCCATGGATCTGTGAGTGGATGTGAGAGTGTCTGTGACTGGGTGTGTGAGTGGCTGAATGGGTATATGAGTGGGTTTCTAAGTGTCTGTGTGGGTGTGTCAATAGCTGGGTGAGTGACTAGGGCAGAAAAGAGCCACACCATCCCCTTCATCAAACAAGAGTCCACAGTTTTGTACAAAATATCTACCCAACTGGAGTACTTTATTCTGGTTAATTACTAACTTGCTACCTTGTTAGGTAAATGACCAATGCGTATTCTACACTACATCTGTGCAATGGACCATGAGGAACTGTCTCCAGTGACCTTGTGTGCACTTCGGCAATGTGATTGTTCCTTGTGCGTCTTTATCCAAATATCTGTGATAACATGAATCATCCTATAGCTCCTTCGGTGCTCATGACGGCTCCCGGCCGTCATGAGTCACAGTAGGCGTGTGCTCATGATGGCCGGGAGCCGTCAGAACGTTGACGCTCCGCCCACGCGGTGTTAATTCCCCACCTGTGCGAGAGAATTAATCAGTGGGCGGAGTTCTGACGGCTCCCGGCCGTCATGAGCACACGCCCACCGTGATTTATGACGGCCGGGAGCCGTCATGAGCACCGCGGCACCACACCCACCCCTAGCCCCGCCCGCACCGCGGCAAAATTTCACGCGCAGCGAAGGGGATAGAGAAGACAACAACTCTACAAAGAGGTAAATCTCCACCAAACAAGGGTCCTCCGTCTTAACTATATGAAATAAGTGCTTCTTTGCTTGGTGGAGATGTCCTCATATTCCTCGGCATCAAAAAGGCATCACCAAAATCGGAGGGAAATGCCCTGGAGAGTCTTTTGGTAAGCTGTCCATCATGCTGGCAAAAGGCAGGAAGACCTTTGCATACCGGTAAGGTAGATGGGGTGGGGCCAAACAGACGGAGCTTCTATGTGATTTGCACATTTGCATATTCATAGTAATTTAAAGGCAGTACAATGGACGCTCTCTCACCAAGAGAGGACTAGAAAGAGAACCCTGCCTTACTACAGAGCCACATGGACCCCCTTCCCGGGTTGATTTCGGACCCAGTGACCCCCATTTCCCTGGGCCCGGGGCCTCTTGATACTGGATACTGGGTGCCCTGGAGCCCACCCAGGGCGACTAGTCTGTTGTGCTGGGGACCATGGGGGATCCTAAATGCCCCTGCGGTCCCTGCTGGCTTCCCGCCTCCAGCGGAAGCTGGCATTGCTCTCACACATAGGGAGCAGTAAAAAATGCTGCTCCCGGTGTGTGTGAGCAATTCTTTCATCTGTTTTCCTGCCCGCTTGACAGCGGGCAGGAAAACAGATGAAAACTCTGCTCCCAGCAGTTTCCCTGCTCCCGCCCGCTGGGAGCAGAGTTACTGTTTGCGCTCACTTGGCGAGAGCTGACAAAGCTTTCGCCAAGTGAGAGCAAACAGCTATGTCCAAGGGGTGGGCACCCCGGGGCATAGGGAGACAGCCCTGGGGCGTGGCGATCCCCAGGGCCACAGGAGGGGGGCCACACATCCCCTCTTTCTGTTTGAAGGGCCTGTACAGGGGATGTGGTGGTTCCCGGAGCCGAGAACAGCCCAGGAGCAGGCTGCGTGGCCACCTTCCTCCTACTGCTTATATTTTTGGCTCAGGGAGCTGGTGGTTCCCAGGGGCATCCTGCATCAAGGACGGGGTCAGCACGTTCGCCCTCCATTTTACTTTTGAAGCCCTGGAGAGGTGTGGTCCCCGGGGCTCTTATAAGCACTACGAGGGGGGTCTGCGCAGCCCACTTCCTAACATATAATGAAGCACCAGGGAGGTGGTGGTCCTTGGGGCCGTTAAAGGCCACAGGAGGGGGCCACGTGGCCCTCCTAACTTTATTTTTTTAAATAAACCCTGGGGAGGTGGTGGTCCCTAGGGTTTAAACTGCCCTTGGGGAGGGGGCCACATGCCCCCCTTTTTGTTAATAAATGCTTGCCCCAGGACCTGGCCCACCCAGAGGCTGATGTTTAAACAAGCGTGGGAAACCACGTTTGTTTGTTTTTTCAATTCCGCAAATTCACGAATCTTTCGCAATTTTCGCTGCAATTGTTTTTAAATGATTTTTGGTGCTCAGAGTGTCCCTAGGGGACCCAGCACCAGGGCTAAGGGGTCCGGGAATTTCCAGCCCACCCCATCCCCTTCTCTTTATTTTAAGTATTTTTTGGTACTTGGCTGATGCCAAGTACCAAAATGACTGCCAACACTTCCTGGTTGAAGCATTGGCAGCCAATCAGATCCCTGCACGAGATCGGCAAGATTCGCGGAGTGTCCGCGCCCTTAGATATACAAATTTGTTTTTCCTTTAATATTTCAAAAACTACTAAACGGATTTACATCAAATCACAAAAAAGCACACTTTCTGGACCAAAATATAGCTTTCTGCCAAATTTGGTGTACTTCTGTTCAGAGGTTCAGGCTGTAGTCAGGTCTAAAATCTTTATAGGAATTAACATGGGAAACATTTTGACTCTCCTTTTTCTCGGCCCCCACTTGACGATTAATCCTGAAACTTTCCATGCTCAATTAGAATCAGGAGGACACTTTTTTTGAAGATTTCGTGAAGATTTGTCAAATGGCACCAAAGTTATACGACAGTCAAAAAAAGGCTTTCCCTATGGAAATTAGGTCCTAACTATAACTACCTATATATATATAGCAACATAATAAAATATTTCTGTAACAAGACCCTGAGCGTGAACGTCTGGTGTTGGAGCGTACGGACATTAATATATATATAAACCACTTTTCTCTAAATTTTCTACTGAATATCTAACAAACTAATCTCATCAAGGGGCAACAAATATATACACAGCAAATCAGTACTTCAAATAGAAACTCCTCTCTTCTGACACACTTTACCACTTATTATGTGTTCATACTTGTAAAATCGGGAATGACTTACCAACAGAAATGAGACTACCTTTGATCCTAAGGGCCTCTATGCATTAGTTATTATAGCACTTATTAAGCAACCAGTTATAAGTCACATGAATGATCTTGCAGTAAATCATGCATCCTCAGGACAACAAATTCTAATTGAATGTTTAGTGCCACCTCCCTACCAAAGTTAAAATTAAAGTAATTTACCTGGTTAAAATTAAAGTAATTTGCCCAATAGTTTCCTTATCTAAACACATCACATCACATCTCTTTCTCTCCTGTGCATACTATGTGATGTGACATTATGCCCTGCCTGCCTTAGAAAGTCGATATCCTATACTGATTTAAGCCCAATCGTAGACGAAAGTCTTCTGTAAATTGTCTCTCCTCTCACTCCAAAGCCTTATGCTATTGACTGTGCATTGCTTTTACCTGTTTTCTCTTTTAATCTAGTGCCTACCCATGTTGTAAAATGTTAATCTGTAATCCTTTGGATGCCTATTGCACATACATTTAATTGGAATTTCTGTACTCTATTCTGACTTTTAAAGTGCTATCAAGTATAATGGCTTGATTTATGCTGCAGTCGTTTGTGCATCTTAGTTACTGCCCTCCTAAACTGTCTTATTTTCACCTTCAGCCTCTAACAGTCTTAAAACGTGACATTGTGGCTCTCATTGTTTTTCTAAGATCGGATGCTTCATTCAGCCCTTACTGCTCTATCAAAACATTCATTGGCATTCCACTTCATTCTTTGTCCTGAGAAAGACCCTGCTAATTATCACAATCTGGTCAAAACATCAAGTTGGTAGTTATTGACAACTGTAACTCAGTGCTTTTATGTCTGTGTTGTTATTCTCTAGACTGCAAAAATGTTCACTGTTGCACTTGCTCATTGATCACTGCATCATGTTTTGCCACCATTGTCTATACATAGAGAGTGTAACCAATATTATCAAATTATTAGCCTTCACATAGATCAAACCTTTGGAATAGCATTATTGAATTTTTATAACAATGCCCCCCCAGAGGTGATTCAGGGATTGATGAGAAAATTGAGTAGTGAACTACATAGTCTACAAACCGGCACAGTAAAGGAGATTTGTGTTATTTGGGGAGGGGACTTTAACTTACCTCTATGTCAGTATGTTAACAATGGGGTCTGTGGGATATCTTATGAAAAAGGTTCTAGTATTCTCCACTTTCCCCATACACCCTTTGGAGATCTGTTGAATGACATTATGTTTACATTTGACTTTGGGTTTGTTAATGATTTATGTGTCCCTGCGATCCCCTTTTGTCCTACTTTTAACGGACGAGGTACTTTTTCCACTATTGATTTTGTATTAGCATCAAATAGATTTTCTGCTTATTTTAAAGATTTTAGCGCACATGATATCGCTCTGAGTGACCACTTTCCCATCAGTCTTGAATTAAAGTTAAATAATAAGTCAGTTGACAAATAGAGGAAATTCAGATCATTTTGTGGAAAATATATCACTGAGTAGACAAAATGGTTATGCACTTAAATGGGAAAATGTGGATCAAGACTCTTATTAGTAAGGTGGTCACAAACTGTAAAGATATGTTTTTAACGTGTTTAGACGATAGATCATCACACCAGGATATTTTAGAAAATTTTATGTAATTTCAAATTTTATTAAAGAAACACTTTATGTGAATACAACGAAAAAAAGTAAACAAAATAAGGGATGGTTTGATACAAGCTGTACAAAAGCCTACTCTAAGTTGAAAAATGCCCTTCATGCAAAGGTGAAAAATCGGGCTGATATTAGTGAAGCTAGATGTGAATACAAGAGAGCACAGAAAATAAGGAAGATGGCCCTAAAAGAGGAAGCCTGGCAAGCTCTATGAGAGGCCTCGGTTAACAGGGACCCCTCTGCATTTTGGAAGGCAGTTAACGCTCCCTTTTTGGCGGATAAGGACAAAGCCACCATAGAGATTGCTATTACTGAACCAGAGTGGATTAAACATTATTCCAGTCTATATAATAACCCATTACTGGACGACCAGGAAACATTAGCGACCAAGGCTGACAATACGAAACTCATAACCCCCTCAGATCAACTGTTGCATTTTACATTAACTGAGGTGAATTCAGCCATTAATGCAAGCCGGGGAGGGAAAGCGGCAGGACCAGATGGGGTTCCCGTTGACATTTTTAAATCTAACTTAGCACTTTGGGGACCACTTTTAACTCAGGTTTTTTAATGCATGCGGTTCACAGGGCTTTTTATCTACCTGGTGAGACTCAATAATAGTACCCATTTTTAAAAAAGGGGACAGGGCAAATCCAGCATGTTACCGCCCGATCTCTTTGCTGGATTCTACAGTGAAGATTGTAGGGCGAGTTCTATTAAACAGGTTGCAAGCTTGGGCTGAGGAACACTCAATACTAAGCGACCTGCAATATGGGTTTCGCAAAGGTTTGGGCACAATCGAACAGGGTTTAAACCTACACACTATTTTAGAAAAATATACTAAAGCAAAAAGAGAAAGATTGTACTTAACCTTTGTCGACTTAACCGCGGCATTCGATTGTGCCATACACAAGAAGCTGTGGGTGATTTTAGAAGGGCTGGGTGTTGACGTCTCAATAGTTGTATTTTTGAGACAGTTGTATTCAGGGGCAAGGGCACGGGTTCGCTATGGGAGGGGCGGCGAATGCACTAAATACTTTGGTGTGAGAAGAGGAGTTAGGCAAATCAAATCAAATAAACTTTATTCGATTTTTAGTAGAAAAAAATCATAAAAGTTACACAATAATGAATATACAATCTACTGTTTAAAAAGGATAATACCTTGCATATATACATCTTAAAATATCACTAAAATCTTAAAATCACATCCTCAATTACTCGATGCCCCATGTGTTCTAAAAATCAAACTGTCTCATGCTATGTTTCCCATGTAATACTTTTCCTTTTTTTCAAAATGGCCTTCAAGAGACCAGACATGGCTCCCACACAGTAAACATTATCCAATCTTTGTAAATAGAGGAAGGCAGGTCGACATTGTCTCCATCCCCCGCCCTTCAACATTGGCAAAATCCATCTAGATCTTTCTACTTTATAAAATTTACAAAATAAAATCACATGTATAGTCGTTTGGGGAGACATTTCATCACAGGGGCACCTACAAAGCTTGCTGTTCCAATCATTTTGTATAGGGAAGCTAACTAAACGGTGGAAGTTGTCGAATCTTAATCTAGTGAGGACAAACCTATCATAACTTCCTAAGCACCATTCCAAATAAGGTTGAATGGTGGGACATACAAGAGTTATCTGATGTTTAATAACTGTATTTTTATACATTTCTGAAGCTGCCCTTAGAGATTCCAAATGATCCTGACAAAGAACTTTGAACTCCTTCCTAGAAATTGTGGTCAGTGTAACAGGGTTTCTATAAAAATCAGGTTTTCCCATGTCTATTAAAAAGCTTCTAATGTACCTTAGCCATAAAATCTTGTTTGCGTAGGTTAAACTCATAGCATCACTTATAATCTCTCTATTAACTGTGTGTGATATGACGTCCATACTCTGTGCCATAACAACAATGGCTGCATCTTTATCAGATCTGAAATGTATGGAATCCCCAATTCGCTATGGCAATTATAAACTGATGTACTCTGTGGGATTGCTAATATAAATCGTAAAAACTTATTTTCCTCTGTTTGTAATGTAGCCACGTCATGATAGCCCCAGACACCAGCCCCGTACATTGCTACACTCATACATTTTGCTTTGTAAATTTTAAGGAGGATCCCCGGGGGTCTTTTACCCATTTTAATAGAAAAATTCATCAGTGCCCCAATTGACCTTTTAAAAAAAAGAGTTCTACTTTTGACCGCTGGACTCCATGATCCAGCATGATCCAGTAGTACACCCAGATAGGAAAATGTGTTGGTTGCATCTATCCTAGCTTTTCCCACAGGGAGACTTTTGCAACTTTTTCTCCCTTTCCCACATGTCATCACAAAGGTCTTCTTAATGTTAAGTTTTAGGCCCCGGCTATCCATAAAACCAATGTATGCATTAAGAGCACTCTGAAGACCCAACTGAGTTCTGGCCATAAGCACTGCGTCGTCCGCATAAAGAAGTGATACTATGGGCTTGCTGTTATAGTAAGGTGGATCTTTTGTCCTGACCGTTAACTCATCTTCCAATGCGTTAGTATATAATGAGAAGAGGAACGGAGCCAGGACGCACCCCTGCCTCACGCCCTTTTCTACCGGAAATGACGCAGTGCATTCACCCCCAATTCCATGTCTCACTTTTGCTGAGGCCCCCTTATATAATTGCCTCAAAAACTGAACTAAAATAGGGTCTACCTTTAATTCCAGCAAAATGTCCCAGAGTCTATCGTGGTTTACGCAATCAAAAGCGGACGTAAGGTCCACAAATGCTACGTACATTTTCCCTTCTTTAGCTTGGGTGTATTTCCCTGATATCATTATAAAATTCAATACCTGCTCAATGGTCCCCAGCCCCTGTCTAAAACCATACTGCACTTTACTTAAGATGTTATTGTCCTCCGCCCAAGTTTGTAGTCTATTCAGGACTATTCTGCCTACTACCTTAACCAGGGAGTCCAAAAGGGATATCGGGCGGTAACAAGCAGGGTTATCGCGTTCTCCCTTTTAAAAATTGGGATGATCACAGATTCAGACCACGTCTTGATGAAGCTCTTCTCGCAGCATGCATTCAAAACCTGTGTCAGCAAAGGGGACCATAGTGCTGGAGAGTGTTTAAATAAATCCATGGGCACTCCGTCAGGCCCAGGTGCCTTTCCACCTTTACTTTCATTAATAGCTGCCGTGACTTCATCTAGTGTTATAATTATCCCAATGGTCACAAATCTATCCAGCCCATCTTGTAACTGTAAATCATAATCAGTTGTGTAATTATCTGCCCCCCTGGAACTATACACCCTCGAAAAGAATTTGATCCAAGACTCCTCGTCTATTGCAACTTCGATCCTGGGTCCCTCATTATTTACAAAAAATGGAGCATTTACTGCCCGCCAGAACATAGTACTGTCCCTTTTCTTTGAAGCCTCATAAAGCGAGTCCCATGCCTCTTCTTTTATTTCTTTTTTCCTATTTTTCCTAGCCAGATTATAAATCTTTCTACATGCACTAATTTCCTCCTTATTTCTCACATCTTTGTGGAGGGCGCGCTTCAGCATGTTATATGCTTTCGTACACTTTGTATCAAACCACCCATTAGTCCTTATTTGGGATGTCATCTTTTTGCTCCTAGAGAGTTTTGGATCTCCAGAGTAATAGAGGAATAAGCCCTCAAAATATCACTATAGTCTGCACTCTCTTGTAAACATACCGCTAAATGTTCATTAGCATTAATTACAATTTGTTTCATCAATTCTTCAACTTTGATTTTTTTCCCCCATGGCAAATCCTTGCCCCGTTCCTCTTCTCACTTTATATAAATAACTTAGAAGCAGTTTTAGTAGAGGATTGCAAGGATTTACCAGTGGCAGCCAATCGACCCATACCGGCATTCCTGTATGCAGACGATGCGGTCCTGATGGCCCGCACACCGCTGAGTCTTCAAAGGGTTGTGGATGCTTTTACTAATTTTATGGCAAGCCTGGGACTAGTCGTCAACTGTTCAAAAACATTTACTATGAACTGCGGGGCAGGTCTAAAAAAGAAGACAAGGACCCTTTTTATTGACTCAAAAGTCATAGAATGCACCAAGACTTTTTCCTATCTTGGGATCTTATTTGATCATTTGGGAACATGGTGCCCCGCAATTAAAGCTAGAAGGCTGTTATTTATTAAATCATTGATGGCCCTTTCAAACTTTAGCAAAAAATTAGGTAGA
The DNA here is from genome assembly GCA_963921515.1 of Calotriton arnoldi. Lineage (NCBI taxonomy): Eukaryota > Metazoa > Chordata > Amphibia > Caudata > Salamandridae > Calotriton > Calotriton arnoldi. Next base: position 1,504,224 of record CAWUFW010001415.1, read on the forward strand.
CGTGCCCCAGCAGAAATTCTACAGATATACAGGGCAAAATGCGTTTCGATTGCAACTTATGGAGCCGGAATTTGGGGTTTTATAGGGGTCAACCCTCTGCAGTGTGCAGAGAACATGTTTCTAAGGTCCCTCTTGGCTGTTCCTGACAGTACTTCAACTTATATATGCCACCGAGAATTAGGCACCCCATATCTAGAGGATGTCATCAAAATACAGCCAGTACTCCTGTGGCATAGAATATGGACCGCTGAGGAGACTGCCTTGAATCGGTTAATACTGAAGGATACCTTGACTTGTGATGGAGCTAGAAACATAAAGTGGCTGGAATATGTTAAAACATTTGTGTCTAAAATAGGGCACTTAGAATATTATATAGATCCAGATACTTTGCGAAATGTGTCCAGGAAAGAACTTAAAGTTACGTGTTTGCAATATTTAGAAGAGGCTAGAACCATAGCCGAACTAAAGAAACCAACGGTGCATGCACATTATAGGATTCTAGTGACCCCAACCATACAGTTTTATCTCGTTTTAACTTCCGGTGATTATGAAAGATTTTTGTTGACTCGTTTTAGATTGAGCATTTTACATCGATTGTTAAGCTTCCCTTCGCTAAATGACTGGTCTAGGGTATTGTGTAATTGCCCTTGTGATGATGTCTCGGTGCAATCGACGTTACATATTTTATTTTTTTGTAATATTTTATACTATACCAAGAAGGAGATGGATTATCCCGATGCTTAAAAATTCGGTTTTAAACAATGTCAACTTGCATATCTGAACTTGCAACAGCTGGATGATGTTTTTATAATTGCCTCAGTGACTGCTTTCTTAAAGAATGTTTTTAAGGTGCGTAAATCAATCTTGATGTGATTCGGCTAATATTATGTAACCAGAATTTTAAATCTTTTTTAGCCATTTCAAAATATGTACTGTGCTTTTATGGTTAACTGTAATAGTTACCGAATAAAGAACTTTTGAGTGTACTTTTGAATATACATGCATCCAGGGACTCTAGTACCAATTATTTACAGTGCTTTAAAAACTGTTGCCTATTAAAGGATTAGTGAACTTCTTTACCTTTGTTAGCAGACAAACTCTTCTACAAATAAACCATGAAGGGAACATTGTCTCTTTTCATTAAATGTGAAATGGGGCTGAGCTTGCACTTCAGAATAACTCTAAAATAAATAAACAGAATATATGAGATAATCATACAATGTGTTTTGGAGTTTTGGTGGATCCAAAAGTGAAAACAGCTAAAAAAAATACTGTTTCTGATATGGAACTAATGCTGCACTGATGGACACTCTCCCAGCGCCAGGACACCTTAGGGTAACAGTCGCGCTTTAGAAATCATATTAACATAACATATGTTCTCGTGTCATGATTTACCAGCAGCCAGGATAAGGGTTGGGACTGATGTTCCTATAGGAGCTCACCAACCAGTTGATATTTTACTTTTTGCAGATGATACAGGCCTACTTGTGAGAACAGAGAAAGGCCTTCATTTGCCTGTCAAATATTTGGCTCCGAAGTTGACTTTTAATGGCAGTCAAGTTAATATAATGACTACTGGCAGAAGACAATAACTAATATTAACCTATCACCTCTTTTTAAATGGTCACCCATTTTGCTATTGGTCATTCGGTTCTGAACCAGTGTTATTCGAAGCACACAGATATTCAAAAGTTGCAAAATAGAAATATAGATTGTAAAATCGATATAGTAGTCTTTATGTCTTGGTTCCCCATCCTGTACATAGAAATGGTACCCTTTCCCTCTTCCCTAGCACTGACACACACTCAAGCTGCCTAGTACCACACACAGCCATTTGCACCATAGGTAAAAGGTGTCTGTGTAATGTCTACATAGATTTTGTACTGGAAGACTACTCTTCCAGTATAAAATACTGCTTAGAAAAACGTTTAAACTTTTCCTACCTTGGGTGTGTGCTGTACGATGCAGCAGACATTTAAAGTCAGAAATTATGGAGAAATAAAATAATTTCTCCAACACCTTTCTCGAATAGCCGTTATTTGTGGGCACAAAGCTCTGTCTACTATTGTTAATAGATAGGACTTTGCACCAAAAAACTATGGGTGGTTGCATGGGAATGCCCAGGTATCCATAAAATAACCCCTAGATGCAAAGTACTGCAAAGCAGCACAGAGCACTGGTTTGTGCTACTTTTACACAACTTTCCAGCACAAATAAATATGTCGCACTGGTTTGCATCTCTTTTTGGGTAAAAGTTCGGTGCAAAATGTTAGTAGATCTGCCCCCGTGTGTTATGCGATGTAACATATCTTAGACATTGTGAAATGAGGGTATATTTGGATTTAAAAACTTGATGTTACTATTGCGGCTGTGTCTCTTGAAAATCATTATTTTGTGTTCATCTTTAAAATGATTTTGTATGCACTGCAAACTTTATCTTGTTATTTCATCCCTGCAAATTGCTTGAATATTACATTAATTACAAAGGAAAAACACACACATACAATGAAAAGAACTCATACTCAGATGTGACAGCTAGCAATTTACATAGTTGAACTTGAAGAAGGGTCACAATCAGGAAAGGCCTATTGCCAGTTGACAATATTCTGACAAGAATGGATAGAGCAGCATTCCTGTGATGACTATTAGCTTTAATAAATGTCTTTCGTGGCACAAGAGAAAAGAGAAGGTAATTTACATTTCATTAAAATGTGCAATTACTGTGCAAGAATATATTCTCTTCTTGTAGATCTTGGACACGTGTAATACATAGTGGAAGTCCTTTCAAGGCACTTTAAATGAATCCCAGTCTCAGCGGGGACAATCACTATGTTAATAAAAGATAAGATATTTCGCGGCAGTGTGCACCTCCATGCTCTGTCATTACAGGAGTGCGCTGGCTATAACAGAAACAATAAAAAGGAGTAATGAAAATCAAATTGCTAGAGAGAGATAAAATGAACTTTATTAGCAGGTAAAGAGGTTTGACATGATTCTGTTCTATCAAATACAATGCTGTGCAATACATTTCATTACATGAAGTGGGAGAATTGTAATTAGAGGAGTATAAAAGATCATTTTCATACGTACAGTTATAAAAACTTGAAATTAATACTTTTTGTGTTTAATGTAAAGCACAGAAGCGTAAGGTCCTTCTTTTACGCTTTTCATGACAAAGTTGGACCAGATGCAACATAACCAACAATGTTATGATTTGCAATGTAATTAATTTGTAAAGCAGAAGCCAAACTGATGGCTTAAAATTGCATGCATGGTATGTCACTTGATTCATCTTTCTTTTTTAAATAATTGTGGAGCTGATTACGAACATTTCAAGAAATAGTCATGCATGTATTCCATTAGAATTACTCCTGCCTTTGGACAAAGCGTCTGACTTTTATGTCATTCGCAAGGATTTCTTTGAGTATGCAAAAGCATACACACATTGAACTTTTTTTTTGTTTCTTCATGGGTATAATATTTTTTGTTGGGACACATCCTTACGAATTAGCATTAGCGGTGTAAGAAATTTAAGTAATCTGTCTTTGCATAATTCCACAAAAGTTTGGAAAAATTACGCAAAATGCAAAACCGACACATTTCTCAATTAGAAAGAAGAGTGCAAAAATACAAACGCAGCAAAAAGAAGCTGCTCACGATCTAGCCGTTCACTTGTGCTAAATATTTGCCACATACACAAAAATGACTGGCATGTAATTAGGTGACATGACATAATAGCATAATTTCAGGATTTTCGCATAACAACCCTAAAGTGAAATTACCGAAATTACGCAAGATCACAAGGCATAATGGATGTTTTGCACAGGCCTCGTCCTGTTTACTGCCATCAATTTTAGGGATGCTCTCTCTCTACATCGACAGTGGATATGCTCAAATATTCCTATCATTGTCAAGAGTAGGCCTAGATGCCTTTCAAGATTGAGAAACTACCTGGTAATCATTGGTAAATTCCTACAAATTTATGGGTTTTGCTGGTGGATCAATGCCTTGTTAGGGAACTTCATGGGCCCATTGGGAAACTGCAGTACCTAAAGGAATCTGTAAATAGCATTGCTCCTAGAAGTTAGGACTTTTATCACAGTTCTGGATCCAAGAGGGTCAGTAAGACTGGATAAGCAGGGCTGAGAGACCATCACAAGACTGCCCGCGTCCAGGACAAGACCTCATGCACTCTAGTACGGCTCTGATCATGATCGGTGAGATTAGAGGACACCCAAGTGCAGGAGAGCCCAGCAGATGGGTTACAGTTGTAGGACAGGCCAGGCTTGATGAATGACCCACTGGACTCCTAGAGTTAAATTGAAGCTGTGTAAGGACAGATGAGTCCTTATCAGAGATACTATAGTACTCTGCAGTCATCACATGTGTGCACAAACACCGGGAAATGCTGTGCGCTCCTAGGGAACGCATCAAATACTGGAAGCTCTTTGGTGATCTTGTACATTTCCTTCCCACCAGGGAACAGAGCCTAATTTGTAAAATACATAAGTGCCAGTGCCCAAAGTTATTCTCAGAAGCCTGCAGCTCCTGCTGATGAATGTCAGGATTGCCGGACACTGAGGTTTCGTAGTCTTGATTCCACCCCATGCCTCGTCATTCCACTACCACACACTCCCTGCCCCTTTATATCACTCTTATGCGTTCTTTTTCATCCCAGCTTCTGTCTTTCTCTCCACTCTCCTTTTCTCCTTTTGTGTTTTCATCTCTCTTGTACTGTGTCAAAGACTGATGAGGACATGTAAGTGCCAGTCCCCAAACAGGAGTGTCGGTACGACCTGCTTGCAGCTACTGGGTGTTAAATTAAACACTACCAGAGAAGCCAATAAATCTTATTTATTTGTTCTTTAGTTCCTTGTTTCTTTGGTATGTTTTAAATTTCTTGTTCTGTGGGTTTTTGCACAGATGTGTACTGTGCCAGGTGTTGTCTCTCCTTTTGGTCGACTTCTGATTCATTTGGCCCCAGCTAATCCACCTCCGCTAGCTTTGATAGTGCGGCACACTCTCCTCATATGTTAAACGGAGGGCAGGGAAGCATACCCAAAGTTCTCTGGGGATGATGTTCTTTCTATGCCTTTCTCTACATCTTAGATGTCTGTCTCCTCCTGGCTCCAAACTATCTCTAGGAAACTGCTTCACAGAGACTGCTGCTTTCCCCCTATTGGCCAGAAACATGTAAACCTCAAGTACACCAGAATTTACAAATATGTGCATTTCACTATTCTGGCTGAAATTCTGAAGTTGAAAATGCAACTTCTAGAGTAAATCTCAGTTATTCCTGATACAGTGAGTCAAGAATGTTTTTTTTAAAGAATAACAATATTGTTTCAGCTTTACATATGTAAGCCATGCCATAAAAAATTAACTTAAAACTACTATATATATTATTAAAATCACAATCGATGTTATGCATTATTCAAGCCCACGAGTAGTACCTAGAGTAACATTCGGCAGTCTGCAATAAATAATTTAGAACTTGCATCGGGAAGCCTGATAGCATTAATTTACTATTTATTTATTTATTTAGACCAGCATGGAAATTCATACATGATGTATGGAATATTCATACAACATCATGCAACAAAGAATCACGCCACCTCATACAGGTGCATTGTTCATGGGTAGATTTAAAAGGTGCGAAATCGCAAGTATAAGATCCATCTGTCAACGTCTTTAGGGAGAAAAAGATCAATATAATGGCGGCTCAATTACTGTGCCAGAATCCTTCCAACCCTCCTACTGGTGTTTAAGTTTTAATGTGCAGGTTGGCAGAGATAAAGGATGCCAAGCAGAGGGTCCGCTGTTCAAGTAATGATGTGCACATAATGGGGGTTACTTTTAGCTACTTTCCATGCAGCAAAAATGTATGAAGCCACCAGACTGACGAATGTTTCAGAGTCTGCTCAGAGGCATAGGGACATGGGGCAGAATGTTCAAAGCTTAGTGTTTGCGATTACCAAATTACGAATTTTTGCAATTCACTATTTAGTAATCGCAAACACTAAGGTACCAAAGTGTGTTTTATACTTTCTGTGATTCACAGTGGGTCGCAAACAGACCTACCACATGAATATTAAGGAGGTAGGTCACAGTTTGCGACCCATTGGGAATTGCAAAATATCACAGGGATGGTTGCCTGCTGGGGTCAGCAGACAACCATGTCTGTAATTGCTTTTAAATAAAGCAATCTCTTTTAGGTCTCGACTAGACAGCACATTTGCTGCCTCGAAGAGACATGCTGTAGATACTTTGTGGGCTTCAGCCCACCCATCGGCTTCCCATTTGCTGTCTCCATCATCATCATATTCTTTCTCCCCATTTGTCCATGTTATGCATTTGTCATGTCTCTTCCTGTGTTTAGCCCTCCCAAAGAGCATGACCAATTACACGATCCCTCCACAGTTTCCATTTTAGGATCTGTTTCAGGAGCTATTTTTTTCTTTGTTAAAGAGCATTTAACACGAGCGCTCGTGTTTTCACTCGCTGCTCCAAGCTGCTCTGTAAACAGGCCTGTAAATGTTCTTATCACGTCACATTTGCTGTGCATTCAAAGATCCAGGTCAAATGCCAGATGCTGTTTTCCGAGGCCGCCTGCTTAGCTATTATTGGTGTACTTGAACACACTCAGGTCTGGCATCGGTATGATATACTTGTAATTCTGGGTGCTCGTGATTGACTTTCAATACACATGGCTAAATCTATCACTTCAATTGAAAGTCTTTATTTGGGTGAGTGTTTACAAACAAAATCAAGCAGTGCAAAGCCTAGGTTTAAGTGCATGTTGTAAAAGTAATTCACATGCATTCTACATGATTGGTGTACGGCTGGCAACGGTATGATATACTTGTAATTCTGAATGCCCGTGATTGACTTTCAAAACACATGGCTAAATTACACTTCTATCACTTCAATGTAAAGACTTTATTTGGATGCATGTTTACAAACAAAATTAGGCGATGCACAGCCTTTGTTTAAGTGCATGTTGTAAAAGTAATTCACACGCATTCATAATTAAATGCAATGTTACACCGGCAAATCAATGTTAAATACTTTCAACATACTGCATTTATTTTTTATTTTGATTTGCCGGTGCAACATTACTTTTAATTCTGAATGCATCTGATTTAATTGCAAAGCATACGCTGAAATGAAGGCTTTTAATCACATGATTTTCTTTGTAAATAAATACCTAAATAAACTCTTTCCATTGCAGTGATAGAAGCTCAATTTAAGTGTGTGTTTTGGGCGCAGTTACAATTAAAAATGCTTCACCAGCAAATCAGGTTACAAATAAACGCAATGATTTGCTAGTGCAACATTACTCTTAATTCTGATTTACTTTCAAAATACTCACTTAAAAAAAGGCTTTACATCAGTATCACGTTTCAGATTTCAGAGATGCACTCACATAAAACCTCGATGAAATGCACAGAAGTGAGAGTTTATATTTACATCTTCCCTTGACGTATTATTTTATCATGCCTTTGCCCTCGATTTTCAATTGTCACTTCAATCAAATTAAAGGCTAATATTCGCATGGAAACAACAGTGACTACATTATATTTACCAACATACATTTCTTTTATATACTTTTTATTATTCTCTTTCACGTGATGGAACAAGAAATATATAGTGGAAACAAACATACTCAGTAGGAACATATACATTGTTCCATGCATGCAGGGAGACCACAATTACAAAAAACAATGGCTTATATTATGCCAACTAATTTAAATAATATTGTTATTACATTGTTTTTACATGATCCCATTTGTAAGCAGAGAACTGCTGTGGAGGTGTTGCTTTTCTATGTCGAATCGTGTCTGCTGCTCTGCTTTCAGTGCTCTGGCCCACGGAGGGGCAAGGGCACATCACGCTCTCTACTGGTGATGCTGCGAGGAGGGCAGGCCTCACCTGGCATGCAGTGCGCATGGCTGCGCTGATGTGCCATAAGCATTGACAGGGCATTGAAAACACCAATAAACATTAACATTGACAAAGCCTATAGCTCTTAGATTGCTGAGAACTATTGGCTTTGCCAATACTTGTTTTTAAATGCAGCCCGCTATTCTTAAAGAAAAAATGAACGCGTTTAAAAAAAAAGAAAAGTTTTCGGTTTCATTTTTTAACAGTAGACAATGCTCCGTGGGACCACTGACTGCTTTTGCAAAAATATATTTTTTTATTCTCAAATGGGAAGGGATCCCATGGGGACCCCTTCCCTTTTGCGAATGGCTTACCACCAACTTCTAGTTGGTGGTAAAATGCAAATGTTTTGCAACCACATTTCGGCCGTATAACATTCATGCATACCAATGTGAATTGCTATTCCTAAGGAACGCCCTAAACACACCCCTTCCAAATACCGATTTGCAATCCCAAATTGCGATTCGGTAACAGTTTACTGAATCACAATTTGGGCTTTGTACATTTAAAAATTATTTTTTGCGTTCACAAACGGACTGATTCTGCAAATCGGGCCGTCTGTGAATGCAAAAAAGCTTCGTACACCTGGCCCTTGACTGCTTTGCATGGTCTTATATTGTATCTAATGAAAAGAAGCCGCAAATACACCCTCTGTTTTGTAAAGACTTAGTGCAAAAAAGCAGTAGAGATTCTTCTCCTCCTTGTTCACAGTTACATGCAGCTTATTCCTCGGCTTTGTTAGGTGAATTTTTGGTGAAAGTTTTAATCCACAGAGTATCCAACCTGAACCTAATGTAAAATTACCTTTTCAGTTCTGGTAATATCCGATCTATACATTCTTCAATCCGAGTGGTCGGTTTAATGGCCAGATTTGTGTCGTGAGAGCACCCCTTAGTTTTGCTTCTACACAGCCCCAATACTAATCCTTGATTAGTTGGGCCCTTAGTGAGGTCATTGACTTGGGATTAGTCCAAAATTCCACACAACCTAAGGGCCAGAGGATGCTTGCAATATGGTTGAACCATGGTAACTTTTTTGATTTGTTACTTGACTCAATTTCTCGTATTGGCTTTTAAGTAGATGGCCAACTCTGGTTTTGCCCAGAGTCACACTCAAACCAAGACTGATTCGAGTGCTAGCAGGGACTCAATAGACCTCAGCCATTACGATACATAGAGTGGCCGTGCGTCATTACGCAATGACCAACTCTAAACTGGCTGTAACGAACCCTGTCATGTTTGGTATCAAACATGTTGGAATCATACCCCCACACCGTAGACGGTGTAGGAGGTATGATTCCATGCACTGTAAATCTCCTTCAAGAGGCCCTCAGTGCGCCCGGTACCAGTCTTCCAGAACCGGACAGCAAGCTAGGGCTGCTGCTGACCTGATACAGGATTCTGCCCTCTTGCTGCTTAGTCAAGCTCGAGCAGGGGAAGGCAGAACAATAGATATCCTGTCACAAGGAGGTGTGACCACCTCCCAGACAGGGTTTAGTGTATTGGGACAGGGTGGGGGCGCTTGCCAGCACCTCTAAGACTGCTTGAGGGGCACATTTGGTGCCCTCCTTGCATACTCCAGCTCAAACCAGGTCGGGGATCCGTTGGCTCCCCGCTCTGGCGCGAAACTGGACAAAGGACATGGGAGTTTCCTCCCCATTCTCCAGCTCCTCCTCTGGGAGGGACCCAGGAATCATCCCAACACTATCCTTAGGGCACTTACGGGCCTACCTGAGGGTGGGTCCCTATATTCGTCGTGGGATTCTATTCTGATTAAACTCCGCGTCCTCTTCAAACCGTCTGGACATCCTGACCAAGTCGTACAGACCGCGTCGGACTTCACTTTTGGAACCGAGACTGCAACCGAGAAGACTATCTGCTCCAGATGTCTTCGTTCCGCAAGCCCGCTGCTCCGTCAGTGTCCATGCTCCATACAGGTCCCTTCCAGGTCATGTGGACATCCAAAGACATCTGAAGGAATCTCCCTAGGAGTGAAGGAGTCACTCCCCTGCATCGGCAGGCACCGCAACGCAGCTGACCGATTGCTGATCCTGGTCTCCAACCGGGTTAGTAACACAGGGTGCGGTTCTACAACTTCCTCAAGGCCTGTGCTGTCTTCAGACTGAGTCTGAGGCCAGTATCCCTCGTCAACACGACTGGAACCGAGCCCCTATGTGCCGCGTAGGCTGGCCGTTGCTAAGGCTGGGCGACTCCTGTCTCCAGAGATGTTCGGGCCCTGTCGAGGGTCTTCTTCAATTCCAGTGGGCTCCCCTGCTTGCTCGGGGCTTACTCTGATTTACTTGTACGTAGTGAGTCTCTTGGACCTTGCTGGTCCCGACACCGCACCTTTTCATCTTCTTCCAGGTGTTGCTGTTGCCAAGGCCGGTTGGTGCTCCCGCTGGACATGGACCCCCTGAATATCGACATCCGACGTGGGACAGCTTGTACACCATTCCTGGTTGTTCACAGCGTCACCTGGGCCACGTAGCTGCAAAGGCAAGGGCACCGTCACTTCTCCTGCAACATTGACATTGATGGGCACCCAACTCCCGTGCCTCCTGGTCACTCTCGAGTGACATATACTCTGTCCCCTCTGCTTGAAGGTATCTCTTCTTGAATCCACCTGTGGGTTCCACCGGACTCTTCCAGCTTCTTCACCAGCAGCATCTTGCTTGAAGTCCTCCATTGGAGACGACAGCAGGAAGCCTGGTCTTCTGGGTATCCATGGGTGGGGTGGCTCTCGAACCGTCCATCTTCCACTGGGTGTCCTCCAAGTCCTTTTTCATAAGAATTGCAACCGCAACTACTCCATTGACTTACCTTGAGCATGCGGTTGTGTATCCACTTAGTACACGGCTACCGTGGGGTTCCTGGGTCCTTGCCTCGGGTGGTGCCTTGCGTCCCCAGATCTCCTAATTCTTCTGGGTCAATTCTGGACTTCGGTCGTTAGTCGCATTCCACTATTTGTGTATATGGTTTGGTCTCCCCCTTGAGTCCATTGAATTTTCGTGCTACTTACATGTCGTATTAACAAATTATTGTGTTTATTGTACTTATATCTCCGGGTAGGAGATATTGTATGGGATTAGTGAGTGTATGTAATAAATAACTATTTTTATAACTACACTGTGTGGTTCTATTTCGTTTAGGCTGCACTATAATATTAGATACTGGTGAAAAAAGCTGCTTTACACTCCTCCTAGACTAAGCCTGAAGGCTGCTGTCCACAGCTACCACTTAGAGAGCTTTCTAAGGTTGTCTAAACCACTAAAAACACCATAAGGGTTGTCTGGATTGGTGCAGGGCGATACACTTGAGAAAGAGTGAACCATATACAAAGCCAGCCTCCTACACATACCTACCTAATTGTTCTAGTCCAGCCAGTCTTTAGGGCTGGCACTAAACATTTAGACAGAACAGAAAAATTGTTTATGTTTTCAGGCAATGTCTTCTCACAGCTACCGAATGGGAGGGACATATAGACAGTCCATATCCAAGGTTTTTTCCTGCAAAAAGAAAAGCCCCACCAGTGCTTAATTTGAGCCAGTGGTTGCCGGTGGGGCCCACTGGCACTCATTTTTGGAGACCAGGACTTATTTTTCCTTATCAGATAATCACAGCGAGCAAGAGAGAGAAAAACACACAAACAAGAATGAAGATGGAGAGAAAGGGGGAAAAATGGGCACAAATGGAAAAAGTTGGATCCTGCAATAGTGAAATAAAGGGCAGCTGTGTCTGGTAGTGAATAAAGAGGCCTGAGGTGAATTCAACACTATGAAGCCTTGGTATTTTGAGCACCAATTTTAAAAAGTACCACCACAGCAGAGCTCTGGGCACCAGCACTCATTCTTTTACAGATCAAGCACTAGGCTCCACCTTTAGTAAAAGGAAAACCTTCTTGTTTCCACAATAAAGGTCTCATCTAGAAATGGCCCAAATGCCCAGAAAACTTAGCTTGCATTTCATTTGATCCCAAGGTTGATGGTTAATTTTTGCTGAGAGTATTCTGTTTCTTCCTATCAGGAGCATTGTAAACCACACCACTTTAGTAGCTTGAGTGCAGGGTGGTTGCAGTTCTTATTAACATAAAACATGTTTTCTTCTCTTTTGACTTTGATCATAGACTGATGGTCTCTAATCAGAAGCAAATAAATACCACTGAAAGAGTATGAGGTCACTATAGGGTTCGTAGGAACGAATAAAACATGAGAAGGAAGGAAGGAGTATAGAGGGATATAAAGATAGATGGATAGGTGATGGATGGAAGGATGGATGGATGGATGGATGGGGAATCATGGATGCTGGATGGAGAGAAGGAGAGAAGGATAGATATAAAGACAGAAGATAGATGAGAGCATGATGGATGGTATGACAGGGAAAGGAAAGGAAAGAAAGAGAGCTGGATGGATGGATGGAGAAAAAAGGAAGGAAAGAACAATGAAAAATGCCAGAAATAATGATTAAGAAGGAAAGAAGGAAATACACTCAAAAAAGGGTGGCGGAAAGGAAGGACCTTTTAGAATTTCCTTGGGAGACACCAATCCCCTAAATGAGTGCTGGACTCGTGTTAGTGGAACCCATTATGCAAAGGGGAAACTATACCATTCAGGGTGATTTCCCAGTGGTCGAAAATTCATCTGTGTGTGTATGTGAGGAAGTCGGAAGATTAAAGTGTTATTTCTGATTTGTTGGTTGTGTGAATGAAGTACTTTAAATTCTTTAGTGGAGCAGACAAGAGCTATTCGTTTATTGTGCTTGCTTAAAGTGTGGAATTTCGTGTACGAGGAAGTTGTTAAGTAGTGTGCACTGCTGCAAGGAGTGAGAATTACGTCAGAGTGTGCCGCGCTTGGGTAGGTCAATTAGTGTGAAGTGCTGCACTGGGATTGGTTGTTGAATCATCTGGTGTTATACTGTGATAGGATTATTGAAGAAGGATTGTGTTGGGATTGGAAGAGAATATTGATGCGTACGTAACTGTAAACTGAACAAAAACATTAAAACTAGTGAGTCGATAATTGCCCATCTATTGTTGATTTTTTGCAATAATGAAATGTTTTAAAGCTCTTAGAAATTTCATGAAAGGTGATGTGCGAGTCCCTGAGCAGGGGGGTGAAGAGGCTCCACCGTAAGGTAAGCCATGTCATTATTTGGTGACAAAGGTAGGTCTTCATACATGTTAGTGGCTTCATCAATGGCACAAGATCACTGAAAATGAAGGAGCATTCAGATTTCCACAATATGGTACTTTTGATTTTTAAGATTATTGAACATTTGAGGGAAAAGTTATATGAAATGTAGCCACCTCCTAGATCCACACAATATGAAGCATTAAATGCTTGGGAGCGTGCAACTCATGCCAAAGAGAAAGAAAGATATCAAAATATAGCAAAGAGAGCAGTGCAAAATTTCACTGATGCTCAATGGGATGAAAGACAACAGAGATGGAGGAAATGGGTAGTTGATGGAGCTAGAATATACGGAGCAATAATGACAGAAATGCCTAAAAATAAAAATTGGAAATGGAAATGATGATGAGGAGTCTGCAAGAAAACCTGATACTGATAGCGACTCCGGGGATGACATTTTAGATGCTTTGTTGTCCTCACAACCACCACCATATGTAGCTCCAACATCAGGCACAGAAGGTGTTACAACCGATAGTGGCACAGTGGCTACAGCTCCTGTTGACCCAAATATAATTCAGATTGAGAGACCCCGTCCCGTACTTTCAATTGCAACTGCACCTGTCGAAGCAGCACCTAGTATAATTGCTCCAGGTGTTACCGCTTCTATTGTGACTGTTCCTGCCACAGTGTCACAAGATGTGTCAGCTCAGACCTTAGGGATTCCTTTAGCAACTGCACCAATAAATATTGTACAGAATCCTATTGTTCCAGGTGCTGTAGGGGGTTAGGCGCGACCAGGTTTATCCCGATGTCGCAAAATACGCAAATTGTTGCCTGTACCCCACCACAAAATGTTCAATCATTAAGAGAAGGAGGAGCAATTATATTTACAGCACCAATTGCACAGGGAGAAATGGGACCCTTTGACGATGACCTTTTTCCTCCATGGTTTGAGGAGGCTCCTGAAAATAAAGGAACAGGAGATAGAGAGATCAACAACTAGTCAGAAAAGGGTGAGACCTTTAGGTGTACAGGAATTGAAGGTGGAATTTGAAGAAATTATTAGGGAATGCCTGGACATTTCACATTTAAATCAATACCAGGAAAATGAATTGATATATCTGAGTATAGAAATCACAAGATGTGCAGCTGCACGCATGATAAATTTACAGAGTTGGCAGGTAAATATGAGGTAGATCTCATTGTGAGTGTTACTTTATAGAAAAGCTTTAGGGCACAGTTAGATGATGAAGTTATTGTGACCATGCAGTCCTCAGGAATTAAATTGCACATTGCTGAATTGGTGAAGTGCATTTGAAAATGAAGTGATTTTGACAGGTTAGAGAGTAAGTGGGCAAAGAAACAAGGCAAGAAAAAGGAACAATCAGAGACTACAGAAGCAAGTGGTAAACTGCCACCGGTACCCCAAGATGAAGATAAGGTTCTAACTTTCCCTATGCAGGAGATACCAGGTGGCTGGTATGTATATATATGTATGTATATGTCATGTACCATGTTGTAGAGGTGATCTTGCAACATTCACCACCAACTTTCCAAAATTGAGAGAGAATCCTGCCCAGTGTTATACACAATGTGACAGATCTGAGAAAATTTTGAAGGTTTTGTGGATAGATTTGAATACTCTCTTTGATATTGTGGTACCGAGTGATCTATGGGCTGAATGTAAGATAGCTGTGCAATGGCCACGTACAGAACCTCCAAGAGATGCTCGTACCAGTGCACCTTCACCCTTGGTGGTGACAAAGTATGATGAGGTGATTACCTTTATCACAGGAAAAGTTCTTCCGAGGGATATTGATTGGTTGAAGATAATTAGAACTACTAGAGAAGCTAAAGAAACGGTGCATGCTTATTATGAACAGTTGCTGCAGGTGTTTAAACAGCACGGTAAACAAAAAAATCCTGAAAGGGAAGATATGGGAAGTTTTTTTGTCACAGTTCATTCTTGGGTTGCAACCAGAAATCAGCATGCATATACAACAGAATGTGTTTCGTTGTCAGACAAAACCCTTAGATAAGATCCTGAGGTATGCAAAAAACTGTAGTGATGAGCAAAATATGAAGCAGAAGAGGCTTAAACAAAAATTCATGTTGGCCCAGACGGGGGTTTCAGAATCAGTCGTATGTAGGGAATGTTGGTAGAATGCAGGGTGCTGGTTTCCAGAATGGAGGACAGATGGCCCAAGGTGGAGTGGGTGCTTCTCAGGGTAGAGGTCGAGGTGTTCCGGTTGATCAAAATTCAGAGATAAATAT
Organism: Calotriton arnoldi; assembly: GCA_963921515.1. NCBI lineage: Eukaryota > Metazoa > Chordata > Amphibia > Caudata > Salamandridae > Calotriton > Calotriton arnoldi. The sequence goes on from CAWUFW010001415.1 coordinate 1,519,567, forward strand.
TGCAACGCTGAAGAAATCAACTCTTTGTCACTATTGCAACAGACTAGGGCATTGGGAGAGGGAGTGTAGACAGAATCCCAACCGAGTAAAAGGTGATGGGCAAATGCAAGGTGTAAATCAAGTCCAAATGCAAAATGTTCCAGTTCAGGTTCCAGTCCAGCGAATGCAGATGTCAACTCAGTCACAAGTCCCTTTGATGCAGGCCCCACAAGCTCCAAAGGCCCTACAGAACATGGGTAATACCAGATTCAATATAAATCAAATGTCAAGGGCAAATTCAAATCAGTTTCAAAATTAGAATCCATTTCAACAGTTCCCCATGTTGGAGAATGAGAAATTTGATTGTGACAATGCCCAATGACGGTGCCTGAGGGGAAAGGAAGATTGCATACTTGGTGCGGTTTTAGAGGTAGACCAAAGTGGACCATTTGTAGAAGGGGAGGTTAATGCCCACCAAGTCTCATTTCTCATCTACACAGGCGCTACTCATTCCACTGTTAGAACAGCAGAAGTCCCAAACCTGCCCCTCTCTGGAAAGAAGATCCAAGTTGTAGGAGTCACAAATAGGGAAATAACTAACCATTCTTCAAAGAAAGTTCCTGTAAAAATAGGTTCATTTGAGGTAGATCACCAATTGGTGGTGTGTGATTCTAGTTCTGTAAATCTGTTAGGAAGATATATTTTGTGCAAGTTAAATTGCACCATTTACTGCCCACCAGATTGTGTGGAATTTCAAACATGATGAAGCTGTTGAATTTAAAATGGTCCAAAAAGAAAGAACTGTAGGATTGTATCCTGTAAGAACAGTAGAGGGGTTACCTCCCAATTTGAGAGATACTGTAAAATAAGAAGTATGGGTTTTTCAGGAGAAGACCTCAGACTAATCAAAAGTGTAAAACCTGTCTGAATCACAATAAAGCAAACTGCAGTCTTTTCAAGAACACCACCATAAAGCTAACACCTGGAACAATGGCTGGAATTGCTCCAGTGATTGAAAACATGCTAAAACAAGAGATTTTAAAAGAAATTGTTGGAAGTCTTTGCAATTCGCTAATTATGGGTTTCCAGAAGCCCAAAAGCAAGTATCGAATTGTATAGGATCTTTGAAAAATTAATAGTATTGTAGTTCCATGTTGTCCTGTGGTACCAAATCCAGTAAAAATACTATTTCAGATTTACTGCAATGTGGAGGGGTTTACCATTGTGGATCTCTGCCAGACTTTTTTCTCTATTCCATTGCATGAGGACAGCCAATTCTTGTTCTCATTTGTATTCAGAGATAGAATTTTGGCATCTTTAACCAAATCTTGAAGAAGAATCTTGAAACTTTTCAAATGCCTTTCAATGTAGTTCTTGTTTAGTATATTGATGACTTACTTGTGGTATCAAGTACACAAGAAGCTTGTAAACAAGACACAATCACTCTTATGAATTATTTGGCTGAGAATGTACACAAGGCATCCCTGAGCAATTGCAGTACTGTCAGAAAAAGGTCTTCTATTTGGGACATCTCATTGAAAAAGGAATGAGGAAGGTGTCACAAGAGAGAATCATGACCATACTAAAATGAGTCCACACAAAACACAGAGAGAAGTCAGAATGTTACTGGGAATGGTGGGCTACTGTAGACAGTAGATATCCAGCTTTTCCTTAGCAGGCAAGCCTTTACTGAGGCTTACGGACAAGGATGTGCCCGATCCACTTCAATGGGACAATGATTGCTTGAAGCGGTTCCTAGAGCTGAAAGAAAATCATGGCCCGGCACTGGGAATGCCTGATTACAGTAAAATGTTCACATTGTTTTGCAGTGAGAGGGAGGGCTGCACTCTCTCAGTGCTTACTCACTTACATGGAGACTCTAGAAGACCCGTGGTGTATTTTTCGACTACTCTTGCCCCTGTTGCCGCAGGACTGCCTGGCTTCCTTAAAGCGGTTGCAGCGATTGGTGTCAGTATTGAGAGAAGTAACAGCATAGTGATGGCACACCCTCTTGCAGTGATGGTCCTTCACTCAGTTGAAATAGTGCTCACTCATAGCAAAACCCTGTATTTGAGAAACAGCAGACTTACAAAATATGAACAATTAATTCTTGCAGCCGAGAAAGTGGTCTTGAGGCGGTGTCAGACTCTCAATCCAGCTACATTGTTTCCATTGCCTGAAAATAAAATTGATGGAGCTGAAACTGAACATGATTGCCTTGATGTTATGAATTTATGCACCAAGCCATGACCAGATATCAAAGATGAACCTCTGATGAGCCTGACTATGCAATTTTTGTGGACGGCTCATGTTTAAGAGACAATGAGGGGACTTTGAGAGCAGCTTATGTTGTTTGTACAATTCAGGAAGTGGTGGGAGCCTCCTGGTTTCAAGGTGTTATCTCTGCACGGAGTGGCAGAACTGATCGCCCTTATGCGAGCCTGCAATCTTTCAGCTCAATTGCGAGCGACTATATTTACGGATAGTTAGTATGGCTTTGGTGTGGTCCATGACTTTGGGCAGTTGTGGTCACAGAGGGGATGTATGACCTCATCTGTATCACCGATCCAGATTGGGGAATATGTGATGAAACTGTTGGAAGTTTTACAATTGCCACGAGAAATTGATGTAGTTAAATGTGTAGCCTACAGGAGTGACAAAGACTATGTTACTATTGAAAATTGATATGCTGATGAAGTTGCATGGTATTGTGTCATGCACATCTAACAGAGAATATACAAATTAATCTGATGAGGACACCACCTTTTCCATGCTGTTTTCAGTAGCCGATATGTGGGAAGAAGATTACAGGAAGAAGTTGAAGACGGTTCAGAGGCAGAACAACAAGGATGATCAGAGCTGGATGTGTTAAAAATGTAAATGACATTTGGGTTTCAGCAGATGGAAGACCAGTGTTGCCAGATAGCATGTTGTACCCACGAGTCCACATTTCCATGGCCCAGCACAGATTGGGAGGGATGCAATAGTTAGAATGTTCAGGCAGAACTAGTGTAATCCCCGATCTAGAGTTCTAGCTGAGGAACTATGTCATAGGTGCGTGACGTATCAGCAAATGAATGTAGGGAGAAGAACCCTGTAACACTGAGTCATAGAGAAAGATCATGAGGACCCTTTAACAGGATGCAGTTGGATTTTATCAAAATGCCTGTTTGCAATAGGCTGAGATATATCCTGGTTATAGTGTGCATTTTCTCCTGATGGGTGGAAGTCTACCCAACACATAAAAATGACAGTCTCACTGTAGCCAAACTGCTGTTATGAGAACTCATTCCACTATTCAGATTTCCAGTTTCTCTAAAATCAGATGGAGGGACCCAGTTTTAACAATGAGGTCCTTAGAATGCTGTGTGTGGCACTTGAAGTGGAACCGAGATTGATATGAATCCAATTGGCACACACTGATAGGGTAAATGTTCAGTTCGTAATCGGAACAGAGATTGTATTGTAGCTATCGTTCTGAAGCTTCGGGTATAGTTGAACAGCTAAATGGGATGCTGAAGTCATGTTGGGCTAAAGTCTGTGCATCTTCTTCATTGAAATGGCCAGATGCTTTACTACTGGTGGTGATGAGACACTGAAGCACTCATGACAGGAGGACTGGATTATTGCCCTCTCGAGATAGTCATCGGACATGCTATGAGACTGCCTGCTGTGCCTGCGAATGCGCTTGTGAACATCACAGACGACATGATACTCGACTACTGGTCGGACCGCCATGAAAAGGCAGAGGGAAAGGGACATCATAATCCTGACGACGGTGCCTGTGCAGGCACTGCTGCCATTCAGGGATTAGCTGTCCGACCGCCGCCCCGACGGGATCTCTGATCCTGTCAGAGATGGAGGTCTTTCCCCCCTCTAGAAGCGCTCCGACTGCCGGCATCGTAATCTGCCAGTTGGACTGCAGCCTTGGATGTCGGGGAGACCTCCACCGATGGCCTGTCGGTGGCAGTCCGTATGACATCGTAATCAGGCCCATTTTCTCAGAGGCCTTTCTGATGTGCAATAAAACATGGCCTCTTTTTTGGCAGAATTATTTTTTTCCACCTGACCATTTCTCCCAATCATCCTTTGTTCATAGGACTAACTGATGTCATTTGCATACATATAAAACACCAAGTCCTGTGATCGAATCACCCTTGCCAGACGATCCCTTTAGTTGTGAAACCTCACTGGTTGCATGTTACAACTACATTATCTTAGTAACAGGACATTGCTAAGATTAGTAAAGTAATTTTAGTAGACATACACTCCAAGTCTCTTTTGTAGCTTAGCTTCATTTCATGCACTTGAGTTTCTGTTTTCTACTAGTAAAGGTAGGTACAGATGTTACCTTCATAATGTGATAAGCTTCCAGACCATCCCATGGGTGTGAGCCAAGACTGATTTGCATATAGTTAGCTCCTGTTTGTAATGAAAAAACAGTGAACTGCTATAGGGCCCAGCATGATTACCAGTAGATTAATTGAACCATTCAACTCCTTGCTTCTTGTGTGAGTCTCACTAACAAGGAGAGTTATTCCAAGACACGACGATCAAACTTGCTATGGCACAGAACTCAAACTGCATCTCACTTAGGATACCCTTCAAGGTCAAGACTGGTCTGTGGGTGCTTTTGCTCCCATTCATAGGGAAAGTGGCCTAGCAGTTCATATTGGACTTTTATTTTTAAGGAGAGGGGGTGTATGGTCTCTATCTGTAATTTCACAAGCGAGCTAAAGGATTAAACCGATTGGAATTCAACCAAGAGTAATTCCCAGTGACTGAGATTAATTTGAGGATTCAAATCTTCACTTTTTCCCCCTTTTTGCTACCTATGCTTTCAGAAACAATAACTGCAAATTGTTAGACAAAGGCTCGAATATCAAAACGGCAATAGAAGCTGTGGTGCCTACCAACACTAAGACATTTGCCTCCTTCTCAATCTCCTGGGTAACAAATATTCAAGGCCCATCACTGTGAATAGTAGCTAAGAATATGTTGTGTCCTGCGCGTGCCTGAGCATTCTAGAGTCCCCATCGCGTGCGGGATGTGGAGTTCTAGAATGATCGGGTGCAGCGTGGACAGTTGAAGATTGGACGTTGGGGTTCAGATGACGTTTCCGATGCTGCGATTGCCCCGGTACTTCAGTAATTTAAAGTTTCTCACCTGCTACTTCAGTGCTAGTGCGTTTTTAACTCGCTGTAAGAGAATAGTTAAGATGTGATCAATTTTAAGGCAAGCAATAACCCTGAAATTTCATGTAACCACCTGCTACTGTATGTTAATCATGGCAAAATTCCTTCATATAGATCTAGGGTTAATTCAAAAGTTACAGTGATCCTCTGTCCAGGATTGAAATCTTTTACTCATTGGAAGAAAACCACATGTAGCTGCAGCTATTAGTAGCTATTCACTTAGGGAATGACTCACAAATGGAATTGTAAATCTACACTGGAACTACTCTTCCTCACAAATGCAGATTTATCATTTTCTCCTATTCACAAAAGTTAGCATCCAATGAAGGAAAGTGTGCCGCATTATGGGGAATGCGCTGCCCTGGGGGCAGCTGCGAACTCGTGCTGCCCTGGGGGTAGCGCATTCATGTGAAATGCGGCTGTCCGAGGCCCCCGCAGGGGGCCACTAAAGAGGGCAGCCCTCTAGTGCCAGCTGGGCACCCCACACCCCCGTAGGGGCAGGGACTCAGGGAGGAGTCCCCCAAGCCTGGTCGCAGCGCGATAGGCGAGAATCACGTCCGGGGCGCGAGGACAGGGGGAGGGGTATATAGGCCTCCCCCCACCATCTTGTCGTCCTCTTTCGCGCGCCCGGACACGCCGTCTGGTGGGGGGACTCCTCCTCGAGTCGAGTCCCGCATTCTTGGCCGTCTTGCGACGTGTGCCACCTGGACCCCGGCCGAGCCTGTGTGCACGGTGAGTGAACCTCCCCAACCCCACTAGTGGGCAGCCCCCCAGGCCGGTTTGCGTAGCCCAGCCATTGGCGAGGCTTCTGTGCGCCTGAGGGCGAGGTGGGGGTTGTGGTTGCTCCCGGCACGCCCAGGCCAGCATCCTGGGCGCAGGCCACTCGTACGGGTCATGCGCCCCCGGGGGCATCGGGGCGAAACAAGGCCTTGTATCTGGTCAGGCTCCCGGGTTTCTGGGGGGGCTTGAGAACGGCGTAGGAGGAAGACATGCTTGGGGGGGAGGTTGGAGCGCTGCCGGCGCCGTTTAACCCCGCACCCCCTTCCCCTGTAGCTTGGTGGGGTTTTGCAGACTGCCTTACGGGCCTTCCTCAGGAGCTGCAGATGGTCGCGGGAGTGATGATCACCCCCCCCCCCCCAGGTCCCACCACGCGGGCAACCGCCCCTGAGAGATCCCCGTCCCATGGGTTGGCCTTCTGCCCATGGTTTCCGGCGCTGTAGAGTGCCTGTTGGTATTCGGGGCGAAGGATTGGGGCGGGCAAAAGGGTGGTTTCACTCTCCCGCCGCGCATCCCGGTCGTCCAGCGCCGAGCGGGGAGGTGGTCAGCTCCTCGATCGATTTCCCAGCACGAGACCGGGCCCTCCGCAGGTGGTCCTCGCAATACATGTGGGCCACTGGAGCAAGCCCTCACAAGCTTACTGAGGCTACTAAGCGGGCCGCATCCCCGCCTTATTTTATCTGCCCCCCCCTGCAGGGCCGGGGGCGCAGTCGCTTGTGCGTCCGGGGCACCCATTGTGCGCACCCACCTTTACGGCCGCGCTCAGGGCGGCGCCTGGGCCGGTGTTACGCCCGGGCAGTATAGACCGCACGTCCCGTGGCCAGGCATTCTTTCAAAGGGTAGGCACGCCGTATGGTAACACCTCTCGGAGCAGGACTTGCGTGGTGGGGGCGACAGCAGCGAGCCCTGCGGCGCTCACCCCTTCCCGGTTTACAGGGGGGGGGAGGGGGCTGCGATGGCAGCCCATCCCTGGTCCTCAGCCCGCGTGGGCAGGTTCTTGCGAGGTGGAGCAGGCATGGGGGCGGAGCAGGAGGGGGGGCAGTGAGCCTCGTTTGGGACCCTCACCCCTCCGTTCCTTAGTAACCGGCAGCGCTGCTTCAGGGTCCCAACGGGGGATTGGGCGGGGCAGCGAGTGTCGCATGGCTCCCCCTCTCGCGGCTTCACTCACTATTCCGTGCCCCAGCAGCACGTTCCAGTTTCTGGGCCTCAGCTCGGCGCGCGCGGAGGGGGGGCGGGCGGACAGCCAGTCTCGTTGCCCCCCTACGCTGCCTCTGCTCGGCTGAGCAATTGCCGAGGCCCGGCTCGCAGGGTTCGGATGTTGCATGTGGGGAGGGCAGCAAGCATCGAGGGCTCCCTCTCCACCTGAGGCGGGTGCCGTCCTGGTGCCCGTTTCCGGGCGTCGGCCCGTGGGCACAGGAGTTATAGAGGAGGCTATAGATTTGGGCTGAGGCGAGCAACAGTGCATCAGCATCTACGGTCCTCCGCCCCCGCTTTAAGCATGCGGGGGCGGCTCGGAAGGAGCAAGCGAGCCAGCAGTCTGTGGGGAAGCGGGGGGGGGATCGCGATGCAGCATCGTCCCGGACAGCGAACCGCCACTTGAAGGGGGACGGTCTCAGGAGTGTGCGTGCTGTCCCTGGTCCGAGGGGCAGGTGACCACCATGGGTCTGCGCCTGCCACCTGCTTATCCCCGTTTTCAGGGAGTCCGTGCTGGCTGCCTGCTTTCTATGCCTTCGTGTTTCAGCCGGCTGCGGGGAAGCTTGATCCGAGCTTTTCCTCCACGCAGGGGGGCTGGCTGCCTTCTCCTTGCCCAAGAGCTACAGATGCAGGCGTGCTCTGTGAGTGCCGCGGAACTGGTCCTACGGCCAGCTGTGCAGACTGCTAGGCCGGCGGAGTCACTGGCGGGATGGGAGGGCCCCGGGATTGTATTCTGTCTCGTGTGACATCTTTGGAATGCGGCGTACATTTCGAAGCATTGGTTGATTGGGGCCAGATTGAGCCTGAATATCACAATGCATGTCTTTCTTGCAAAACGGCTGTAAGTTAATTAAAGGCTGTTTCCTTGTGGGTCTGCCTGCAGAGCGGCTAGGGAAACAACCAAAGGTGGTGGGGACGGATGTCTCCTCGAACGGGCCTGGTCTGGTTGCAGCAAGGCAGGAGCCTGAGAATCGCTATGTGTGGCAATAGATTGTAGTTATGTTATGATAACTTAAGGTATCATAAAAATTTTACGGTGTTTAGCGGAAAGGGCACAAGAGCAAGTCGTCCCCTGTTGTAAGGTAACGAGCGCTCATATAAGCGAGCCAAACATTTTGTCACGGCGATGCAAGAGGGGAGGGGCGCCCAGGATGTTTTGGGAGCCCTTGGGCTGTTGTGCCCTCCGCCGTTTGCGCAGTGCGCCAACTGAACTGAAAGAATTCGTTGTGCCTGTCACTTGCACTAAATATCATGTGTCATGGGGGATGAGGTATTTGCAGGGTGGCCACAAACTTATCTAACTGATGTTAAATTTTCCAGGCCGCGTCTCGAACTAGTGGCAGTATTTACAACAAGTGGGTCTCCAGCACAGAGCCCATGCTATGGTTTGTTGAGTCGCCTTTGTGTAGTTCGATCATTGGAGGCAGTTGCGACTGCACTATGGAGCTGTGCCTCGTGGCCCATGATCCCAGCTGGCTGGTTCGTGTATGGCATCTGCATTCCCTCTTTTGTGTGCATGGCGTCCGCTTTCGGGCAGTCTTGCGGGGTTAAGTGGTGAGTACTGACCCCGCAGGTTCATTATTGGTCAAATTCGTGTGGTCTCAGCCCGGGGAACAATTGAGCAGCGTGGTGAGTGCATGCAGCTAATTGTTGTACTGTAAGTATAGCTCTGTGTCTAGTAGAGCAGTGCTTAGCCTCAACCTGTTTAGTAAGTCAAGGAAATACGATCGCAATTTGATCATAATTTCTATTTTGATTCGCATTTTGCAAATTGTTTGCTTTTACACGATTGTTGATGGAGGGGCCAACATACATGGAAATCCACCTGTATAATACGAGCACGTAGGATTGTTAGCAATCGCTAACTTCGCTGGGCGCTTTTGCTGTCAGTGTTGACAGATGACCTCTGGTGTATTCTTGTTTATGGCCATTCCGCGCCTTTGAGTGGGCAGGGGATCTTGGCTCAATTTGGCCCATGGGCACGGTTGCCGCGTGCCCTCCATGGCACAGGGGCGGTACTGTTAGGAGAACGGCGGGATGTGGGTCCTTCCTTGTTTTGCATTGCTTGGGCAACAGGGGTTTTTGGTGCTCCGCATTGCGGTGGGCATTACATGGAAGTAGGTGTTCGGGGTAACGTGGCGTTCTTTCTCGTTTAACCAGTTTCATGTTTTCATCGTGATTTGTACTGACATTTTGGGCTAACCTGTGTTGGCATGTTGGTGGACTTAGGGTCACGCAACAACTGCAACAGGAAGGGGTCTTCCGATACATTATACATGGTTTAGTATCCAGGCCACGGAGTGGCTGCGTGACACTCTGGTGTTGGAAGGGTCAGCCGGTTGGCAGGCAGTCTAGATCTGGGTTCCTAGTTCGGGCCTGTCCAAGCATGGGTTCAAGTGCCAGATGTCGGCCCTGGGATATTTATCACAGGCCTGCAGAACAGATTGTGGCGAATCTGGTGAATACAGTGGGCTCACTCCGCAGGGTAGTAAGCAAGAGCCCAGCACTTTTCCATGGGGCTGTAGGGTGGCGCAGGCAACTATGTTGTCACAGCCAAAACAACAAAGTTTTCATTAACGCCGCAAGTGCAGGGGCATGGGGGCCTCATGAGAGTAACTAGCCCACTACACCCTTACAATGTACTGTGTAACCCAACTTGAGGGGAGGGGGTACTTTACTTGTGCACTTTCAACCATGAAGCCAAGTTTACTTCGCGGGGCTCTGCTCACACTGATGTGGGCCAAGATCACACACAGCATAGGATGAGAGTGAGGGGTCAGTCATATATGGCGATTTATGAGTATTTGCCAGAGGTAGCGAATGTGACCTCACAGACTTGATCAGTGATAATCTCATGGTTCATCTTTTGTCCCAATTGCGGACAGGCTCTGTTCTGCAAAGAACAGTACTTTGTCTCATTCGAGTGCCGCACTTGCCTCTTTCGCAGTATAACGAGGTCAAGTTTGTCTCCAATGCGGGATTGTGCGCCGCCAGTCCGTTTGCAAAAGGGCTGCTGCTTTCTGGTTTCGGCACCTGGCATGCGCGCAGGTGGCCTGTCTGGCTGTTGCGGGAGTGCGGAGGGACTCCGGTGGTCTCTACAGTTCCCTGATAAACTGCTTCTAGTGGTTTCGTCTGGCTACAGCTGGGTTTTACACACATGTCGACATGTTTATTGGCTGGCGCAGCACTTGGTCATCAGTCCGTACCCTCGTACTGGGGATCACCCAGGGAAAAGGGCACTTTAGTGCTTAGTCACCCATGAATGATATGTACAAACTGGCACGCGGTGCTTTGGGGTTTGTGCCACCCGGAGCTGGGGGCGTATGTGGGCACACGCATTGCCCGTGCATTGTGCTTTGGCCGGTTTGTTTAATCTTTTCATAGGGAAGAGATATGCAGGGTACCTAATCGCTCACAGCATGGCACATCAAGGGACGCAAACCGGGTTGTTACCCATTAAATGTTTTATAATATATGCTTTGGGGCACCTGCAGCAGTGAGGGATGCTTCCTGAGTGCCTAGGACTTGAGGTTTGGTAGCACTCCCCTCCCCCTGGGCTTTCAGCAGAATGGCCACAGGCTAGGGCAGGTCAAAGGGGGATTCCTGCGCGGTGCTGGTAGAATGTCACGCACCGTTAAGGGCATGTCACTACTAAAGTCGTCCCAAAGTTTTGGGGTCAAAATGGGTGGAGCAGTAAGACTACAGGCATTGGGAAGCTTTTAGCATTCCCTCAATTTAGTAAGGGCAGCTATCTGTACAGAATTACCAGCGAGTGGGGTAACATTCACCGGTTATTCAGCGCCATCATGTCTCCGCCCACGAGTCCTAGTAGTGCTCCCACCAAGTCGGACGCTATAGAGAAGTTGGAAACATGGCGACTAGCATTGGCACGATCGCCGAACCTCACATGGGCCTTACAAATCCAGTTTCAGCATAGGTACTAGTGGTGAAATCCCGGCATATGGGATTTGGTTGACCACAAAGGAGAGAACTGGTTAACATGTTGGTTATGTCATTGAATTGGACGATATGTACACAGCAACAGGTGGATAGGGCATGGGTGCATGCGGCACATTTGTTAATGGTGCTGGATAATTATTGTTTTCTCTAGGTAACTGGGATCTCGTGCCCAGGTGCTGTCTTTTTTGGCCGTCAGTTACCAGCAAAAATGGTGGGAGATTCAATTTTACATTTACTCTGCTGTGTTACGCTAAGTGCAGTTCCTACCGGCAGCTAACGGGGTTGTGCTAACGGAGCTGTAGGACAGTGGCCCGATTGGCCTAGTGAGTTATGTAATCCCTGTGAGGTCATGATGAGGCTTGGTAGCACAGGGTAATAGTGGCAGATGAAACTAAGTTTCTCCCGTATGGTCGATACAAAGGGTAATAAAAATAACCTGGTATGGAGTCTCTTCTGTAATGTGCCACTATGGGAGTGCGGTTGGCACATTAAATTTACACTGCCTCTGGGATAAGCCAAAGTCCCTGCCTGGCCACCAAGGGGTGGGCAGGTGTCCGCTAAGTATGTACTCCCTTCTCCTGACTAGAGAGGTGGGCTCGGACATGCTTAGGTGCATACCCTAGCCAACCAGAAACTCCATTTACTACATGGTAGAGAATGCATAGGAGTTGTTTGCAGTCCATTCGCATCCGCCCCACAGGGCGAAGGCTTTAGGGCACAAGGTTTGTGGAGGGCTCCTGTTTGGGAGGGTGACTAAAGGGACACAGGTGGTGTGACGGCAAAGCGAGACTGTCAGCTGATGCTGGGTAGGAGGTTCCGTATCACCTACCAGAAGGGTGCCAGGTGGCAAGACCAGTAAATAATGTTTAAGCATGATATAGATGCTGGTCAGGAGAGGTTTGTCAAAGGTATTACACTTATGCCTGGCATTCACAACCCATCCACACCAAGCCTATTGCCCAGGTCCTGGGCCGCATACACACAGCCCGGTACTAGGCACCTGCGGTTGTCAGGCCATGAGTTACTAAATTACAACTGTACAGTGGGCATACTTGCTGACCGGGCAGATTGCTACGGCCTCCAAGGGCTGAATAGTCAGACACCAGTCGCCTCAATCACAAGGAACACGACCAGCATAACTTGAATCTTGGCCTTGAGAAAGCCCTCGGCCGATGGGCCACACGGGCGAAACACGTGTCGACTGTCTTTGTCTTATGCCTGTCTTTGTCTTATGCATGTGAATAAGAATAAACACCAGGCATTTGAAACCTACCAAAGAAATATTGGAAATTATTCCGTTTACTAAACACAATTTAAGAAGGCACAACCCTCCACCCCCCTACCTAAACAAGTAGCAGTGAGTGTGGTTTGCCCACAGTGCAGTTGTTAGAAGAATTTAAATTCCATGTACAGGTTATGCTGAACTTGCTACCAGCGGGTCTAGTGTGTGAGCGGGTTAACTGAGCAGGTAATTTTCCACCGCTGGGGTTGCCCTGGGGTGGGCAGTGTGAACACCCCTGCCCCCTATCCGGGGGCTCTCGCAGGGAGGGTTCTAGCCTGTCGACTTTTCCTGCAGTTAAGGTCAAATGCCCTGCCCGGTTAGCTATATTAGCCTAACTGGGCAGGGGTGCTGTCAGCTAACACATTGTGCTGCGTCCCCAAGAAAGGGGGAACAAGGTGCCAAGCACAAAAGGCAAGGCGAGCAGTGTGAACCCCCCTCCTATTCGGGAATATTCTGGGAGGAAGGGCAAAGTAGGACTTAGCCAATCCTTAAAGTTAGGCACCATATGGCAGCCAGTGCGCACTGCATTAATCACACGGATTCTCTAGCTGGTATCCCTAGGGGGTCCACCACGAAGGGAGCTGAGCTGGCGAAATTCCCATAAGAAATAAGGGATGCACGGCAAGGGCAGGAGGGCACCCTGGCTCATCGTCACACACGTCTAGTTATGGACATTCCTGTGCGTCATGAGTTAGAAAGCAAATGGACGGTGCAAAGGTTAAAGTATAATCCTTCTCGCCCGAATAGCCAGAAGTAGGCAGGTGGGTGTGGGAGCGGTCTCCCAACAAGCGGGCAGCTGTCCCTTAAGTGGGGACACAGGTGCGCTAGACACACCGTCCTAGTAGGACGGCAGCTAGGTGAGCTCAGCAAATCCATGGGGCAATGTGAGCCAGGGAATCTGATCTGCCCCGCCCAGAGTTGGCACGGGGCTGAGTTATGTATGTGAAGAAGTGGAACTTTCCCACAGGAGGGTGGATAGTTTTGGCACAAATTCACAGGGCAGAAGGGCCTTTGTGTTGCATTAGACACTAGCTGATCCAGGCTATCGGCAAGGGCTATTGTGATACAGATGGGGTTCATCTATCACCAGTGGGAGGGATCTCTTCCCTAGCCTTGCAGGAGGCCTGGAAATGAGAGGTTGCAGGTAAGAAAGGAGCTTTTGGTGGGGGCTCTGGCGGCGACGGTGGCCACCTCCAGAGCTGTGGCGGAGTTACAGGGGGATCTGGAAGCAGAGGGGTACAGAAGGGTACCTCTGCGCGGCACCATGGTGGGTGCCAGAGCCAAATCCTAGGAGCCTCATGGGAGGTTCCTAGAAAACCGTGTCGGCGCCCCGTTAGTCCTTCGGGCGGTTGTGGGCCTGAACAACCGGGGGTTTGCTATGCTACGCTCCGCCCTGAAAGGGGCGTGAGTAATAAGGAACCATGTGTCACGTGATCCGGGAAGAGGATCACCAGAAGTGGCAGCACAGATGGGGTTCGCCCCAGTGCTGCTTGGCTCATCAGGCGGGCAGGTGGCCCAGACGGTTGCCTGCCCTTGGATCGCCCGTAAGATAACCCACCATATTACATAACGGTGTATGTAATAAACCTGCAGCAATTTTTACCCAAACAAGAAATGTGTTGTGTGATTATTTATGAGCATGCATGTTACGTTGGAGGGGTGGGGTAGGTTGCCAATGCTGGTACTATGCGGCTGTCCGAGGCCCCCGCAGGGGGCCACTAAAGAGGGCAGCCCTCTAGTGCCAGCTGGGCACCCCACACCCCCGTAGGGGCAGGGACTCAGGGAGGAGTCCCCCAAGCCTGGTCGCAGCGCGATAGGCGAGAATCACGTCCGGGGCGCGAGGACAGGGGAGGGGTATATAGGCCTCCCCCACCATCTTGTCGTCCTCTTTCGCGCGCCCGGACACGCCGTCTCCCACCCTACCGCTTACCCGGCGTGGTTCGTGGCAGGCAGGAGGCAGAGAATGTTGTAATGTTGTCATTTTCGTTGCAGGCGGAGTTACAGGGCGATCTGGAAGCAGAGGGGTACAGAAGGGTACCTCTGCGCGGCACCATGGTGGGTGCCAGAGCCAAATCCTAGGAGCCTCATGGGAGGTTCCTAGAAAACCGTGTCGGCGCCCCGTTAGTCCTTCGGGCGGTTGTGGGCCTGAACAACCGGGGGTTTGCTATGCTACGCTCCGCCCTGAAAGGGGCGTGAGTAATAAGGAACCATGTGTCACGTGATCCGGGAAGAGGATCACCAGAAGTGGCAGCACAGATGGGGTTCGCCCCAGTGCTGCTTGGCTCATCAGGCGGGCAGGCGGCCCAGACGGTTGCCTGCCCTTGGATCGCCCGTAAGATAACCCACCATATTACATAACGGTGTATGTAATAAACCTGCAGCAATTTTTACCCAAACAAGAAATGTGTTGTGTGATTATTTATGAGCATGCATGTTACGTTGGAGGGGTGGGGTAGGTTGCCAATGCTGGTACTATACAGAGCGGCTGCTTTACAGCCGCTCTGTGTTTTCACTGTGCAGGCGGCACCCGCCTTCACTTTCAAAGGGGATTAGAGATCCCCTTGCAGGCGGGTGCAGTCAGCGACTGCACCCACCTGCAAGGGGATATCTGGGGGGTCCATGGGACCCCCTATTCCCCTGTCAGAGGGCTTCCATCAGGGGCGCTCTGTCAGTGCACCTCCTGAGGGCTTGTTTGCCCCTGCGCCCATGTCGGTAATAGGGCGCGGGAGCAGATGCAAAGGGATTCCTTCATTTGCATGGGGCACGCCCCCATGTAAATGAGGGAATGCCACCTGCAGATAGCGCGGGCACTTTATGTGCGCTGGCGCTGTCGGTATTACAGAAGGGGACGCACAAGTGTCTGCGGCCCCGTCTGTAATACCGATAGCGCGGGCACTTTATGTGCACCTGCGCTATCGGTATTATAGAAGGGGACGCACAAGCGTCTGCGGTCCCTTCTGTAATACCACAGTGCCCCGGGGGCACGCAAAGTGGGCGTAAATGTCCGTTGCGCTGCAGGGGCACTCTGTATAATACGGCCCCTGGTGTACTACTGAGCGAATCATATGATTTTTGAAGGTTGCTATTTCCCCAGTGCAGAACTGTCCACAGTGTATATTTCCAAACTACTGCAAGGCAGCCCGATGTGTAAATGTACATTTTTTTTTTCTCCAGATGGAAAATATGTTAAACGTTGGCGAAACCTCTTCCTCTCCCCACTAAGTTTGGGACTGAGCCATTCCACTTCCACCTTGAAAGGGGAGTTACTTTATCCCTTTGCTGGAATCAAACTAACCAGCTCCAGGACTGGAGAGGGTTGGATAGGTGTTTAAGAATGCCCACAAATTTAAACTTTTATGGGCAATCACAAACTGACAAGGCAAGCCAAGTTTTACAATCCCTTCCCCAAACCTGACATGAGGTTTATTACTGTGCAATTATGGTCTTAAACTACTCAGCAGTAAATAAAATGATATCTGCTTGGTTGGCCTTTGTGAACATCGACCGCCTTATATACCTGATTTATGAATGCACCGGCTTTGTGAATCTGGCACTTAGTAAATTACATTTCATTGACAGAAAGATCAGTGTGGTCAAAATCCCACTAAACTTATCACCTATACCTCAAATACAGCATTAAAATCTGCTACTACCTCAATCACGCTAGCATTTCTGCATTATTTTTTACATAGGAAAGCTTCAAGAATAGAAAGATCTTTGAATCAGCTCCCTTCAATCAACTGATTATACACATAATCAGCATCGCCGAGTAACTACTCTTAAAATGTTAAAGAAGAAAGATGATTATGTTCTCAGCATACAGGGTTTTCCATAATCAATAGTTTACACAAGATCAAAGACCTCCTTATGGAAGACCCATGGGTCCATGTAATAAACACCACAAACCCTATGCCGGTCTAGGCTCTTAGACTACATTTCTGGGTCATCTGGTTTAAGAATGGGGTGGTAATGACTGGAAGGAGCCTGCTTCCTGTCAGTATGGGCTATTCCTCCTGAATTATTTTATGGCCTTTTAGAGTCGGGGGTGGGCTACTGATTTTTCTGATACACTAATAATTACACATGCAAGCACTCTGTTAGCTGGATATTTCACTCCATAGTGTGGGACTGTTTTAATCTTTACAGCTACCAATCCTTAAGTTCTGTTAGTGATTCATCATCAAGTATTAGGTCCACAAATTACCTTCTCATCCCTAAAAAGAGTTTATCCTAAAAATGTAAAGTCAGTTAATTTATTATAACTTTCCTAATTGGCTTACACAATTGATTATTTTATTTATTTTATGTGATTGGTGAAGTCAGAGTGGCAAGACGGACAACATTCATTTGGCATTGACTATTTTCTAAATTTTCTTGTATTGTGTGCTTTTGCAAGCTAGGATCATGGGAGCTCAATGCCATTTAAGTCACTTAATTTTGATCAATAATTTAATTAGCTATTCTGATACATATAGGAATGTTTTGTGCATGCTTAGCAGGCAATGCTATTCAATAGTGGATTATGTGGCCATGTCTTCTTATTATCTTGGCCTGCAAATTGAGTAGGAAGACCCAGTAATTGGGTAGAATTGCCTTTGGAATGAAAAGGGGTAAAGCTACTGGTTGTGGCTTTAATTGTTTACCTTTCTTTTGTAGTTGATCGTAAATAAGCTCATTCGCATAGTAATTTCACATAAGTAAAATGTGTTCTTCCTTTATTGTCCTGCTGCCAAAAGTCCACTTTGCTCAGAAGTACACTCCCTGCTTCAAGCTGGCAAATTACATGATGGTAGGCAAAGATCCCACTAAGTAACATGAAGTGCTCAGTGATCTAACTGAAGAATATTGATAGCACTGCAGAGCTAAGGGATGAAGTGGCAAAATGATCGTGAAACATATTGTTTCAGGGCATCTCTGTTCAAGAAGGAAAGTTCAAGAGGTTTGGCCATGTTCCAGCTGAGATGGTCTACATCTCAGTCTACCATTGTTTACATTTTGGCACTAACTATTCTGCTTTTTTACTGTAATTTAACTATTCTACAGCTACTAGAGGTGAGTGTGAAACACAGACATCTATAAGACTGAAGCAATCACAACTGATGATTTCCACCAGGGGTTCCGAATGTATCAGATACTAATAGTTCTTAAACACCTAGGGGGCTAGTCACAAACTGCGTTTTGTAGTACTGTTAGTACAACAGTCGTACTACCTAAGTACTACAAATGCTATTCACAAACCTAATGTAAATCTCCACCTCTCCTATCATTTCTATAAGGAGATCCTCACACATGCAAGTTTACTACTTAGGGGCAGATTACGATGTCGTTAGGAAAGCCTTCCGGACAAGTCGGTTCCGGAAAGCTTTCCGTACGAATCACACTCCAGGAGTCCCACCGACAGATTACGATGTGTCTGTATGTCCACAGACTCGGTTCGGTCGGACTCCCATTGAATTCAATGGGAGCCTGTGTACCCAACAGGAACACAGGCTCCCATTGAAAAAAGGGGTGGGTGGAGAAAAGCGTGCGGCCTGTGCCGGGCACCCCATGATGCCCGCCACACTGTGCATGCATTGAAAGGGGGGACCCATGGGTACCCCCGCAGCCGATTCGGAGGGCCCCGGGTGAATACGGGCCTACTACGGGCCCCCAAAGTCCAATTCCCACAGCCGTTTCGTCTCGGCGAAACCGAGTTGGTACGGCTGTCAGAATTGGTCATTGTACTCGCTTGTACGGAAACCTTCCCCATTGAGCTGCACGATTCGGCTCCGAATGAGTTGGACTGCCTGAATCACGTTCGGAACCGATTTGGTCAGCCCGGACGGCTTCCTCGCATCGTACTTGGTTGTCAGGAAAGGTGGACGATTCGGTCAGAAACATAGGCTCCGAACCGGATTCACTTAATCCGAACCCTGTATGGAGCCTTTCCTAACAACATTGAAATTGAGCCCTTAGTAGTAAATGGGGGAGATACTAGGGACCATATGTACTATTAAATGAGAGGGTTTAGGGACGATTATGGAGAGGTTAAGCAGGGTTGGCGAGGGGGTTAGTGAGGGGTAAGGGGAGGGTTTAGGGAGAGACATACTCCATCCACAAAACAGTAAGCCCATTGCCATTCACAAACTGCACTTTCAAAGTTACTAAAGCCAAAAGGGGACCCAAAAGAGTGGTAAATTACTCCAGCACAGAGCTGGCTGGAGTGAGTCCAACCCCCCCCACATGGACAGCCACTGTTAATGCAACACCCTCCTATATATTTTTATTCCAACTATTAATGTAAATTAATTTTACATATTTATTTTACATGTTGAACAAAAATAAAAGATGCTACAGCATGATTAGCTTACCTTTGAAATATAACTTTAATGAATTAAATGATATTACATTTAAAAAAAATGTTTATCTGAAGTTTATATTAAAAAATAAATTCCCATCTACAATTTTAAAAAAACATTATGTTTTAAGAAAATGTTATTTAAAGTGATGCGTAGAATTAATTAAATGTAGTTTCATTCAATTTTTATTAAAAAAATTGTTACATTCATTTATAAATTCAAAAATGTTTGTTAAAATATTTTATACCTAAATAATAAATACGTTTTATTTTGAGACTTTTTAACATTAAATTATATTTATTTATATTTACAAATATTTTAAATAATTTAATTTAACGTTACCTCAAATGGGATTTTATTTTAAGTGAAGGCTTCCATTATTTCTATGGGGGAGGGTGTTGGGGTATCAGTGATTGGCCATGCTGCGGCTGCTCTTCCTAACATTTCCTTTTGGCAGTAGCAACTTACAGTCGTAAATTTCCTGCAACTCTTTTTCAGGGGGTACAACTGCGGTTCAATATGTATTACCGAAGTTGGCTCTGTAATTCTAGAGCGCTGCCTTTTTATCCAGCAATGGTTCACTGCATTACTGCAGTACTTTTCCTATCCCAGATAACATGGTACTGGAGAGGACTCAAGGGTACATTGATTTTCTGCTTCCACAACAGCCAGTCACTATCACCTTGAATTTGTGAATCAATATTTACGCATTGTCCGCCCACAATGCAGTGCTGAGGTTCAAAAAAAGCAATGATATTGTCAAAAGAGTAAAACCAAACTGAAGCCTTCATTTGGAGGGTATGACAGTTGCAATGCCACAAAGTCGCTCAAATAACCCAGTTTAAAAAAAATTGCAGCAATCGTGTGATCCAAACTATGATCAATGAGGAGTAAAGTAAGACCAGGAAAAGGTGTAGATTGATTGCTTCTTCTCTAAGGCATAGTTTGTATGCAGCTCGTGTGCCTTCAGGAAAGCAAGTGAAGACTTTCCACGGCATAGAAGCTTTTCAGAGGTACTGTATGCACACCATGCGGTAGTACTTAATTGGACTCAAAGGGGCTTCCAATGACATCTTGTCTTACTGATTCAAGGCACAATCGTATGCATTGAAAACAGTGAGGGTCAGGAACCACTATAAGGTTCAAGAGCGTATCATGATGCGCAGCACGGTGCGTGTGCCCGCGTACAAGTACAGCCCAGGGCCTTGCACTCTTTAAATAACGAGATTGCAACGGCTGTATCTCGTGAGCTCCTTCAGCAAGTTTGTACTGAACTAATGTGCAACAGTCAGTGCTGCACAGGAAGCGGTGGTTGGCTCGACGCTCAATGTTTCTGTGCGGGTGCTAGGATGCAGGGATTGGCGGGTTAACCCTGTGCTTAATTTGTAAAAAAATAAGTGCCAGGTCCCTCGTCAGGAGACCACCACAGCTTGCACCATCCTTTGCCACTGCCAGCACTGCCAATGACCGTACCTACGCAACTACTGACCGTCACTCAGTTACAAGTGTGACATTTCAGACTATTCAAGGTCCACAAAGCTATAAGAATGGTTTGGACGGCTGTGTTTTTTTAATGTACATTGAATTAATAAAAAACGATTGTTCTGCTCATCTTTTCATTGCACAAACAGCGTCACCGTGTGGCAGCTGTCATGAGTGTCAGTGTTGACAATTAAGTCCCAGTCCCGAGCACCAGAAACCACTGGCTAAAATTAAGCACTGGGTTCATCCCCATGCTGTGGTTACATGCTGTCCTGCACTATTTGGGAAAGTGTGCGAGTGCGCACATGCATTTTAGCCAGCATAATTTCAGCGTTTAAAGGAAGTATAGCTCAGTCTTGTGCAAGATATTTGAATCCATCATAAACTAGTGCTAATCCATTAAAATTCCTGTGAGTGGGCACTGCAGTGAGCATTAGAGAGAAAACTTCCAAACTATCATATGAAGTTTCCTAAACACCTCGGTTACCAAGTATTAATCGTTGTGTGTGAAATTCACGTAACTTTATTTCACATAGGGAATTGTAAATCTACACTTTTGGGGGGAAATTACGCAAAATTACATGTAGTAATGCGAAATGCAAGTTCGGTATTTAGCGCTATATGTTAGCACAAAATGCATCCTCGCATCCATTTTTGAGAACGGAGGTGCATTTCGTGCAAAATTGCAAAAACACACGTGCCACAAACACTCTCTTGTTGTCCGTGCCGTCCAAGCTATAATTTTGTCACAAACAGTGGTGAAAGTATGTGACGTGGCATAATGGTGTAATTTCTGTCTCAGTGGTACAATTTTGTGCTCTTTTTGCGCTTGTGTTTTTGTGCATGCCTCTCCCAACGCACTGCAAAACACTGAAGAGCTGCATACTGGTGACGCTTTTGGTGCCTTCCAGCATAAGGGCCATAGTCTAGCACATACATAACCTCTTTATAACTTGCACAGACAAAGCCAATACGCCTGGGGTTATCCTGCTAACTCATAAAACTACAGTGCTATCATGTTAAAGCCAGGCACATCCAGGCAAGAGAGAGGATTAAGGGAAAGCAATGGGCGGAGAAGGTTAGGGGGGAAGGTGGGCGCAACTGCAGGGGAGAAGACAGCTGGTGAAGGAATGGCCCAGTTACATGTATGCTGCTGCTCCAGTGTTCAAGGCAACACTCACTGTGCACGCGATGTGCCGTCTGTGAGTGACCTCAAAGAATATCCAGTAAAAAATGCAAGACAACACAAACAAAACCTAGAGCGAGGGCTAGGCACAGAGGTACCAATGAGGAGTGGATACACAAACTAACAGTGAAAGGAAGCAACGAGGAGCAGACAGAAGGAGAGAGGAGCAGCTTGGCATGGATGTTAGCATGGTTCTAAGGAGACTACTGGATGGTATGGGGGAACTGAGCATGAAGGGAACAATAGGGTCCGACTGGGAGAAAAAATCGGCCCGGGCACCTATCTAAAAGTGGCCTCCAATGGCAAACCAGAAAGCTATAAAAGTCGCTAAATTTGCAAATCAAGCCAATTTTGAAATTGTAAGGACACTCTGGCCCTGATTACGATGTTGGTCGGAGTTGCCTCCGACCAACACTGTTTCGGTGAGGGAACTGCCCGACCATAGGTCGGCGGTTCCGAACAGCTGTTTACGATGCGACCGCACATGGTGCGGTTGCAAACTCCCATTTCTCTATGGGAGCTTGTGCGGTGGGCGGAAACCGTCCACAGCACAAATTCCCATTGAGAAATGGGAGTTTGTGAAAATCCCTGCACTGTGTGCCAGTCACCTCACGGTGCCTGCCACACGGTGCAGGCAGTTGGGTAGCGAAACTTTAGGGGGCGCCCCTGCAAGGTACATGGAGGGGCCCCCGGTCCGGATTTAATCCGGAGCTCGCTGGCCAGAATACTATGTATGGGGACCCCCTGCAGCTCGGGCCCCCCGCACTGTGGGGGCCTTTGTTACGCCACTGGGTGCAGGGATTTTCAGGGGTGCACCGTAGGTGCGCCCGAGGCCTAGATGCAAAGGGCCAGG
The DNA here is from genome assembly GCA_963921515.1 of Calotriton arnoldi. NCBI lineage: Eukaryota > Metazoa > Chordata > Amphibia > Caudata > Salamandridae > Calotriton > Calotriton arnoldi. Next base: position 1,541,813 of record CAWUFW010001415.1, read on the forward strand.
GGGAAGGGGACCCCAATATCGCTTTCCAAAAGCCTTTCCAAGTCGGAAAGGCCAACATGGAAAGGCTGTCGGAATCCGACATCATAATCCCGACTGCGGAAACGCCATCCTTAAGGGATTATGAGGAGCTTCCAACCACCCGTCGGAAGGCGTCGGTCGGTCCCTCTGACTGCTGCCTCCGACTGCATGCATTCTAATGCGTTGGTCAGACCGCAGCAGTAGATGCTGTTCGGACCGCAACTCCGAACCGCATCATAATGAAGCCCTTTGTGTGGAAGACTGCATGCATTTGTGTTTGCTGCAGGCAATGTTTAGTAATATCAGGGAAATCAACCGTAGACACCAGCCCACCTGGCCATAAAATAGGCCCACAAACTGTTAAAAACGGCCCACACAAGGGGCGGCTCCTCTGTTGGAGTGGAGGCGCGTCGCCCCACTTAAATGCCCCCTGAAGCCCCAGAGATGAAAAATAAAATGCCAATTTATTACCATTTTATTTTTCCCTGTCCCATCCTGAACTGAGTGTCAGGACGGGGCGTGGCCTGCTGAGTGGCAGTAGGGAGGAGTGGTGGGCAGAGGGCTGTATTTGCATGGTTCAGAGTGCGCATGTCTCTTTGGGCAGCCGTCTTGCGATGGCCAGCCACACGTGTGCACTTTAAACCTCTCAACCCAGGTATGTTAAGACAGCTGGGTTGAGAGCATGTGCATGCCGCCTGGGGAGCGCCTAGTGAGGTTGCTCCCTCGAATCAGGGCCCTGCTCACATGCTGGTTAACAGCATGTGAGCAGAGCTAGGATTGGTCAAGGGAGTTGCAGCATCCAGTTCCTCCGTGAGCGAAATAAGAGGTCCGGAGCGGAGGACGTCATGTTCAGGTAAGTGTTGATTTTTTAGTGTAATTTTGTGCATGCGGTCCCCGTAGATGCCAGCCGCCACTGCCACACACTCATCTGTCAGACCAGCCCAGCCGGCACTGCCTGATAGCCCTACAGGCCAGTCCAACCCTGTGGACCAATGAGTGGACACACCAGCAGGAGAAAGCGATGCAAGGCAGACAGAGAAAAGGTAAAATGCAAGTGGTCAGTTGGTGGCAGGATAGTCCACTAGCAACAGCACAAGGCGAGAGAGAAACACTCCTCTGGGATGAGCCAAGCTCTGACAAACTCTGCAGCCAACGGCTGTAAGAAACAGGATGAAAAAACTGTGGTTGAAGAAAAGCGATCCACAACCCATTTATTAGAAATTGATGGTCTGTTTTACAGCCGTGCTGTCGAAATGCAGACCTAAAAACAACCTCGGGGACAGAAAGTAGCCCATGGGGCTTGTCGATGGAGAGAATGACATTTAAAGGCAAGTGCCTGCAATCATGCAGGACACATTACTGCGAAGAATACAATATAAATCGCTAGCACACTCATTATTAAAAATACACAGCATGTCACCTACCCCATACATTGAACGCATTATCACAACTTGGATAATACATATGCATTTGATTCCTGCAATTGCACTGTATCCGTTATTGGCACTTAATTCCCTCACGCCAATATGAATGTTAAATCCCTAATTATGAGTTAGGCCATATTTCAATTTGCCACTATGGAACTAGACAGCTTGAAGTCTTAGTAGGTAGAGACCATTTCCAGACAGACTGGTTGAATTAGATGGGATTAAAAGAAGCAACCAAAATAAGCATTTTCTTAGAATAGCTTCGGGACTGGGCTCTCTTCAGTCTGGTTGTCATACTATCCCAATGAATATGTATGAGGTGAATCTGCATATCATTTCAGTGTATACCATTAGCATATTCCTTGGTCATGGTGAAAACACGAGTGGATTTTATTATTATGTGAAGTCAGTGCTGGTGCAAAAATAGTGAGCTTTGTCCAGTGCTTTTGATGCTCTCATGATAGAACAATTGCTCCAGTGTGAATTATTTAAAAAAATTGAATCAGTGCAAAAAAAAAAAAAAATATGCACCCTGAATGTCCTCTAAGCGTGCTACGATATAACTATATGGAATACAGCAAATAATGTTTCCTAACTGTTAAAATGTGAAAGGTCAACTAGATTTGAGCAAAATCATTTATTTCAATTTTTGTTCAACATGGGTTTTTCAGGAATACCCAACTGTATTTTTTACTTTGTTAAGAACTCTGTTTGACAAGAAAAATGATTTAAAAATCAAATAAGGGCCATATTTACAATAGAAGTGGCGGAGCGCAGCGTTACCTCCTTGGCTTAATGCAACGCTCTGCCACTTCTGAAACGCAGGGATGCACCATATTTACAACAATATGGTGCAGCCCTGTGTTTCCCCCTGTGCTGGTGCTAAATTTAGTTGCCTAGCGCCAACGTCAGCAACCTTGCACCACACGGCAAGGGTGTCTGTGTTGCAGGGGAAGATTGTTTCTGTGCAGGAAGGTGTCCCTCCATGCACAGAAACAATCTTTAAATGGCGTTTTGTAACTTCCATGTGTGCTGCTTAATGCAGCACACGTAGAAGTTGCAAAACATCATTTTTTTAAATGATTATTTTTTGTGCAGGAAGGGACACCTTCCTGCACATAAACAATCAATGGGGTTGTTTTTTGTGCAGGAAGGGACACCTTCCTGCACCTAAACAATCAATGGGGTTTTGCTGTTTCCATGTTTGCTGCACAATGCAGCACACATGGAAACAGGAAAACGAGGTGAAATTCAACATTTTTCCTCGTTGCACCAGGTTAAGGCCAGGTTTCCCCTGGTCTTAATTTTGGCGCTGCCGCAAATTTACGTCACCCTTGTAAATATGGGGCAGCGTCAAAGTAAATGGGTGTTGCGGTGGAACACCCACCGCATCACCCATTGCCCTCCCCTTTCACGCTAAGTATTGCGTAAAAGGGGGCCTTATTTATAAGGCAGCGTTAAGCCACCGCTGCCTTTTAAATAAGACAAAGCCCCTATCGCCACCACAACGTCGTGAAAAGTGACGTTTTGGTGGCGAAAGGGGTGTGTGTATATGCCCCTAAGTTTCTTATATTTTTGGAGTGGGTTCACTAGCCATTTTGTCTATGTTTTGCAGTTTAACCTAGAGTTATGCAATATGGACTAACAGGGAAGCAGGAAAAATACTGCGAAGAGCAATCTGCTCCACTTCATTGCACTACTGAAAACGTGACCCTCATATTTTGCACGTTTTTTATCAGTGACACAGAGACTGGTATTAGTTGTACTTCTTAATTTCTGAAAACTAAAAGCCTTTCAAATCCAATTTTAAACAAACAAAAAAACACAAACGTACAAGCTAAAATACCAAAGAGATAGAATTCCCCTTTCCTCACAAATGACAGTGCTCACTGACAGAGAGCCCTTCTGCAATAAAGTCCTGGAATTTATTATTTACTCATCTTCTTGGAAAGTGCAAAAATAAAGGCAGAGACAGAGGGCTCTGTGAATGGATAAAAAGTGAGATGAAGCGAACTGAGACATTCCTTCATGGCGACCACGTCTGTAAACTAGACACAAGAAGCCCACCAGAGGCAAACAATGAGGTAAGTGGAGGCACATGATACTCACTGCTATGTCTTCAACAACAGAGTTTATCTTCACAAGTAGCCTGGGATAACCTCCATTTTGTGAAGAAAAGTGAGCCAGAGAAGCTGGTTTAGGAAGCACTTTCAAAGCTAGCTTATAACTAAATTGAACACAAATACACCATAAAATGTTCTGAAAGTAGATTTGTGAGACCAATTTGCTGGTTTAAGAATGGGGTCTGGAGAGAACGAATCAGTACCTGTAGGTTGTACCATACACAGAAGGTGCTCAGAATAGACACCCACCGCTTCCATTTGCATAATCTAATGGGTCGTTCTTAGAGGATGAGGGATAAATAATCATCATGGACTCTGTTTTGGTCTACAAATAAGGAACATGTATACTCTCTCTCTCATTTTCTGGAACTATCCAACTTTGAAACATCTGCTTGTCTCTGAAAAGCGACAGAGTGAAATGGGGCTGATCCTTAAAATATTTTGTGAATGAGCCTTCTAGGCACAAGATTGCATCTGCACCCATAGACAACAGTCACTGATGAACTGAACACAGATCTTTATGTGTTTAGTCGCACTTAGTCATGGGGAGGGTTTGCATGTTGGTCAGATGTTCCACAACTTTGAGAGTTGGCGTGGGAAAGTGAGTTTTCATTAGGGAGAGCAATGAGAGGTGAGATTGCTGTTGTCGTGGGTATTCACAATGGCATTTCTCACACTCATTGCACCAACAAAAGTAGGCCAATTTATGTTGCTATATATTTTACGGTGATACTGGGCAATCACCCCAAACAACTCAACTTTTTCAGGGAGTGCAGAGAAAGGGATTACCAGAGTATGTTTTCAGTGTGTAGCGAAAAGGAGAAAAGATAAACACTCAGGGCCTGATTCACAAAGTGCGGATGCCCCTGCAGTCGTGGCAGGGGGCCCTCACTCATGGCGGGACCCCGTCAATGAGAAACTGCAATGCGGAGGTTCTGCCACAAGTGCGGGTCTCCTACCGTGACTGCCGGCCCTCCACCACGAATTGTGAATTGGGACCTCGGGTGCACATTTCAGTTTAGCCAATGGATTTTTGGTTCTGCTAACATTCTCTAGTGACAATGTCAAAGCTGACTTGTGTAATCCAGGGCCAGTTGTATGCCTTTGAGGTTCAAGAATCCCAAGAGATGAGTAAAGTCAAGTAAATCCTAGGTGTATAACTGCCTAGCAAGTCTGAACAAAAATTGAATCCTTCATGGGCAATCTCTTGTACTCAGCAACCTTCTACGCAGGGGCCCTGTCCTCAGTAATCTCCCTCGCGTTGCTTGCTGCCGTTCTGCTCTTTCTTCTATTTTTTTCAGGTTGAGTAGCATATGCTGCAAATGCTCTAGATTTAAGCCAGATACCTTATGGTACTGTCTATTTTCAGCAGCTGATCCTCATCATCCACTTTGTATCCTGTTTTTTGGCAAGTCATATGGTGCATGCCTACGCCCTTTGTATTATAATCACTATGAGGTACCTCTTTTGTCATCCTGACTAGTCCTGAGTGATTTTGTTGTTTTATGAAATGAGCCACAAACATTCTTTATTTTTTTATTTTTACAGTTTTCACGAATGTCACTGGCTTGAGTAATTTCATGAAAAAGGAACAATTGATGGACAGAATACAGAACAATGTCATACATTCACCCCAGTACAGAGATCTGGGCCTAAATCCATCGTTTTTTTGCTCACCATGCCATTCCAGTTTGGACCCAGCCATATGCAAATCAGTCTTGACCCTGTGCCCAATGGGAACAGTCCAGCCCGAACTGCCAGGCCAGGTCCTCCCTGGACTGGAAACAAGCATCCTAGGACCGGTTTCGGGCTTGGCAGTTCGGGCTGGACTGTTCCCACAAGGAACAGGGTCAAGACTGATTTGCATATGGCTGGGTCCAAACTGGGGTGGTGTGGTGAGCAAAAGAATGATGGATTCAACCCAGATCCTTGTGACTGGGGGTGAATGTTTGCATTGTCCACCATTCTATCCATCAATTGTTTCTTTTGCATTTGTCGCCCTAAGTGGGAAGGGTATGCCCAGACTTGGGTCCCGTGCTCACTACACCACTGGGTTCAAGCTAGCCTGGCTGATGAAGGGTGATGCCCTGAAACCGGCCCAGGATGCTTGTTTCCGGTCCAGGGAGGACCTGGGTTGGCAGTTCGGGCTGGACTGTTCCCACAAGGAACAGGGTCAAGACTGATTTGTATATGGCTGGGTCCAAACTGGGGTGGTGTGGTGAGCAAAAGAATGATGGATTTAACCCAGATCCTTGTGACTGGGGGTGAATGTTTGCATTGTCCAGCATTCCGTCCATCAATTGTTTCTTTTGCATTTGTCGCCCTAAGTGGGAAGAGTATGCCCAGACCTGGGGCCCGTGCTCACTACACCACTGGATTCAAGCTAGCCTGGCTTATGAAGAGTGATGGCCTGAAACCGGTCCCAGGATGCATGTTTCCGGTCCAGGGAGGACCTGGCTTGGCAGTTCGGGCTGGACTGTTCCCACAAGGAACAGGGTCAAGACTGATTTGCATATGACTGGGTCCAAACTGGGGTGGTGTGGTGAGCAAAAGAATGATGGATTTAACCCAGATCCTTGTGACTGGGGGTGAATCTTTGCATTGTCCAGCATTCTGTCCATCAATTGTTTCTTTTGTGTAATTTCATGGCATTTTGGGCATTGCATGGTGTTTCGTTGTTGCTTAGGGAGTTTGGGTTGGGTGAAAATTTCACGAACATCACAGAAATCTGTGAAATTTGTGAAGTTACACCCAGCAGGTTAAACTCACAAATAAATGCCAGATTCGTCGCCTGAGCAAATTCGTTTCACTGGCAGATTTTGCATTTGGCTAAATCTTTCACCCCAGGTCTAACCCTAACATACATTCGGAGCAAGGCAACCTTTTCTTTAAACAAACATAAGATTTCATCAGCAAACTGAAAGACTAACAAACTATGAATGGTACTGAAAAACCTCCTTGTCAGTGATTCACCCTGTCCCGAGACCCTCCCCCTCTCATGTTAAGGTCGCCGCCACTGTCTTATGTTAGCATTTTGAATAATCCTAAGGGCAGTGGCGGCTCCTCCGCTAAGGCGGAGGAGCGTCTCCACACTGCTCGCTGAGCAGTGTAAAAAAAAAGATAATAACAGAAGTTATTTCTGTTATTATCATTTTTTTTTTTCCGGCCAGGTTGGGCGGGGCTGGGACTCCTGTGACATTTGGGATGAGGAGTGGTTGCTGCACTCCGAGAGGGCCGGCCAAGCAGTCCTGCGCACTTTGCATGTTCCCCACCAGGCTACATTACACAGCCTGGTGGGGAGCATGCCCAGCTTTCCATTTCCCGTCTGAGCGCTGAGCCACAGCGCTCAGACAGATCACAACGCTGCATTGCAGCATTGTGTTTGGCTTAGGGGAAGGAGCTTGTGTGCTTCCGGCGGAGAGACGACATCACGACGAGGGACACGGAGGAGAGACGACTCGAGATGTGGCGGTAAGTGTTTTTTTTTTGTAAACCCCCCTCCCCTCCGCGACTCCCTCTCCTGCCCTTCCACTCTTGTTCCCTGCCAGCCGCTACTGCCTAGGGTAAAATGTTTCCATTGACACCTGATAACTAAATTAAGTCAAGTCTACTTATCAAAGTCCAGGAAAGGGGTTCCAAGTACCTACATATTGAGTGCCCTTGGCAAAGTGCTCATCCTTGTCAGAGACTCTATTTCACTGATGGGTTGCTTTCATTACAGAGGCTATCATTATGCATTAAGTCTTTTAATGCTGAACTCCTGCAGCAGCACTTCGAAAGAACAAACACACATTGCCATAACAACCATTCTAGAATCAGAACAACAAATACTATATAAGTCTATGTTCTAGAATCCTCTTCCTCTTTTAAATCCTGCTCCTGCTCAAATAAGTACAAATGAGTGCGATTGATATATGTGTGAGGATTATTTTTGCTGAATGTTGCTATTGAAAGGGTTTCTAATTTATAGAAACTCGATTTGTGTTTGTATAAATTTTATTTTGGGTCTTCAGATTGGAGATTTATTTAGGTCATGGGTGATTATAGAAACCGTTCATATCACGTTTTATTGACAAAAATTACATTTTTGTACCTACTAGAGGATCATGTTTGAGGTTGAAGAGTGTAGCTTAAGAAAAAGGGAGCTGGAGGCTTGTGAGAGATGGTTGAGCGTTACAGGCATTTCGGAAAAGACGCTTTGGCTCGCGCATAGTCGTGTGACGTGGAAGTGCATATTCTATGCTTGCTGAATTGAATGACTTGATCTCAGGCTTCTTCTCATTCTAGATTTAGTGGCCATTTTAGCCGCGCAAGTTGGCAGTGCAATTTCTATTTCTGGTGAATATGATGACTCTGTTTCGACCTTGGTTGCACGAGATTTAGCGGACAGCGTCATAACCGGCAATTAGAATACTTTTTGAAATTGCATGGTGAAGGTCTAGAGGCTAATGATCGTGGAAAGAGTGGTGGAAAGATTATTATTTTTGGTTGATTAGAAGGGTTATTTTGAGCAGTGGAAATATGACTAGTGAGGGGGAAAAGGATGCTAGAGAGAGACCTGAAGGTATAATAAGTCAGGAAATCATAAGAAAACTAATACAGACGGAGATGAAAGAGGCAGTAAAGGAATCTTTGAATTCAATTATGAGCCACAATAGGAAGCAGGTTCAGTAAGATGATGAATATTTGGCAGTTCCAGAAGAAGAGGAAAATAAGAAAGGGAAATGCCTCAAAAAAGTTAAGCATTTAGACAAAATACATAAGGCAAAGAGGTAAAAGATGTTCTCTGCCACATGCATGGAGAAACCAAAGATGGCAATTTGGAGAAGGAAATGTGTTGGGAGAAAGAAGGAAAAAGGAGGCAAAGAGAAAATTCTATGATGAATATATTTTGGATTCTCAAAATTAGGATGATATTTTAGAGAATTTGGAGGAAGACATAGATAGACCATCAACTTCTAGTAAAGGGATTAAAAATCTGTTAGGGGAAGTGATGTTTTCACCATTTGGGATAAGGTACCCAAGAGGTACGGATTGGTGGCCTTTAGAGCACATTGGTAATTTCATTAAAGGATGGTTAAGGAAGTCTTTGGATAAAGAGGTAAGAGTAATCCTAAAGGCAGAACGTTCAAGGTCTGTGATTGGGGATAAAGTGCATTGCGCACCCAATGTGGATCCAGTTTCATTTAATTTCTGTTCAAATTAGATAGAGATCCACGTAAAGGTCTTGGAAAATCACAAAAGCAATGCCAGGATAAGTTGTTACATATTTTGGGGCCTTTAGCGAGAATTTTAGATATGACAGAAGAGACTCATCTAAGAAGTATTCCAGTGGATACTGAATTATTGAGGGATTGGAGCCGATGGGCTATTTGTTTTCTGGGCAATGCAACTGCTAGCTTGATTGCTGAGAAACGCAGAGCAATACTGATGAAGATTAATCCTAAACTAGGAGATATGGCCGGCAGAGAATTGAGTGAGGATGCAAGAGGTCTCCTTTCTGGAGAAGGCTTAGTCAAAAGTCTGGGTAAATATGTTTCCACTTTTACTGCTCCTAATAAACCCCAAAGTAATATGCGCAGGGTTTTTGGAGGTAGTGTTTTTGCCAGGGCCAGCAGACGGGGACAGCATGTTGGCTGAGGATGGTCAAGGTCTCATTATCGACAGCAGGGGATACAGTAGAGAATTTCAGTTAGCAACAGGTTTCTTCACATCCAGGGGAAGAGCTGGAAGAGTCAGAAGTGACGGAGGAAGGAGTGCAATCTCGGGAGAAGTTCAAAGTGAGTATGGAGACTTTTATTGTTTCTTCCCCTTTAAAAGTAGGAGGACGCTTAAAATGTTTCACACAACAATGGATTTCGATAAATTCAGATCCATGGGTGTTAGAGACAATACAAGGTTACAAGATAGAATGGGTAGGGATGCATTATCAAAAAAAGAAGCAAAACAGTTAGTATGGAGTCAAGAGCAAATGGATGTGGTGGGTGGCAAAACTGTGCAGTTAATAAGGAAGGAAGCAGTTAGGGGACACTAGGGCTTTGTGAGCAATCAATCTATTTTTGGTGAAGAAAAAAGACAAGGGCTGGCATCTTGTGATAAATTTAAGGGAAATGAACAGGTTTATATTGTGCAGGCATTTCAAGATGGAAGGGATTCATCTTTTGAGAGACATTCTACAGGAGGTAGATTGGTTGGTGAAGTTAGATTTGAAGGATGCATATTTCACAATACCAATGGATGTAGAGAGTCAAGCTATCCCCATTCAGATGGAGACACCAGCTTTATTAATTCCTATGTCTACTTTTCGGTCTAACTTCAGCTCCTTGGTGTTGTACAAAGGTATGATGCAAGTTGTAGTATATTTGAGAGAGAGAGAGGAATATGACTAATAATTTATTTGGACAATATGCTTTTACTATCCCAGAGCAAATAGAAATTGGTGGATCAGTTGAAGTTGGTATGAAGTTTGCAGGAGTGTTTGGCTTTTATGATAAAAGAGGAAAAATCAATCTTCATTTCTTCAAGAAGGATAGAATTTTTAGAGTGTCAGATACACTGTGCAGATGAAGTTAATGCTGCCAGAGAAAAAAGTGAAACTAATAAGTAAGGGGATAAGACATGTTTTGGGAAAAGAGCGTTTGGCACTAAGAGATTTGGTAAGAATGATTGGTTTGTTATCTTCCTCAATACAGCCGATTTTTTCAGGTCGTTACATTAGGTTTTTCAGGTAGTTATATTATCTTACTCACAGAGAAAAAAAGGGGGGAAAAATTTAAGAAATGGACTATGGGACAGAAATGTAGTGATTTTGGATAAGAAAGTGAAAGAGGAGCTAACATGGTGGCTGGAAAATTTGGATGCATGGAATGGCAAGGCGATATTTGGGAGTTCACCATATTTCATTTAGGAAACAGATGCAAGTTTGCATGGTTGGGGTGCTTGTTTGGGCGAATTAGAGGCTGGTGGTTGTTGGCCACTGGAGAAGAAGATATCTCACATAAATTGTTTGGAGCAGACAGCAGGTCTTTATGCATTTAAAAGTTTGAAATGTATTATAAAGGGAGGAACAGTGTTGTTGCATATGGACAATATGTCAGCAGTGACGTACCTAAATCGTTTAGGGGGATGAGATCAAAGTAGTTGGCAGATCTGACAAAGCAGTTATAGTAATTGTAAAATGTATTTATATAGCTCTTACTACCCATGGTGAGGCATTGAAGCACTTTGTGGCGAGTAGCACGCTACTTCAAAACCCCAAATCCTAAGTTAATAGATTAGTAAAAGGTTTTTTGTTTTTTTTGCATTAGTTGTGTTAGGTTTGTGCTCTTGAAATTCCTGTGACATTTCTTAAATACACATGTATCTTGTGGTGTAATATATATTTTGCCCCTTATATAAGTATATCTCCTTATAACAGGAAGCATAGTTCAATGTGCAATAAGAGTATAGTTGTCATGTGGGAAATAGCGAGCTCTTGACTAATCTTCCGAAGGTAAGATGGTTGTCAGTGGATCTTATGTGTGTGGGTAGGGAATCCCATAGTTTGGCTGCTTGAACAGAGAAAGATGTTCCACCCATTGATTTTTTTTTTATGTAGGAATTATGAGGCGGGGAGTCATTCTTGAGCGTAGATTTCTTTTTTTTATGTATTGGTTGATTTTCTTCCTGATGGTCCTTTGCCATGTATTGGTTTGTGTGTGATATAAAGCAGATTGAAGGTGGATCTTCTGGCAATTGGTAACCAGTGTAGGTCCCTCAAGGCAGGAGAGTTGTGTGCTTGTGGCTTTATATATAGGAGGAGTCTAGCAGCAGTGTTCCGAATTCTCTATATTCTTCTCATAGTTGACAAGGGGAAGCTGTGATACAGACCATTAGCATAATCCAGTTTGGACCGGATAAGAGATGGTATCTTGAACCTTGTAAGGAAATCCTAGATGCGGGAAGATGCGTTGTAGTGTTTTCATTGTGAGAAAGCTTGATTTGGCTACCTTATCCACTTGTGCATTCATTGACAGCTTGGCATCCATAGGAATTCCGAGGTTTCTTACCTCCTTAGATACCTTTGCCCACGGTCCAAGACTGTCAGGCCAGGCGCAGAAAGGGACACGGGATTTCCAGTCACCACAGGAGAGTATTTCATTTTTGAAGATTCAATTCAATTTGAGGTGGCTCCATATCATCATTTGGTCAGCGGTGCGGAGGCAGCTGAAGATTGTGGATGTCCCAATGTCCTTTGGGATTTCCAGTTTCACAAGTATCTGTGTGTCATCTGTGTAGTTATAGCAGGTGAAGTCAAACCCATTGATCATATCTGGTAATGATTACATATAGATGTTGAAAAGCATGGGTGAGATGATTGAGCCTTGAGGGATTCCTGCTTTAATGCTGTATGGTTTGGAAGAGAATGGAGGAGTATGTGTAATATTGTTCTATTGTGTAGGTATGATGCAATCCAAACAAGAGCTGTGGCCTCTATCCTGGCTTCCTCAAATCTATTGATTAGTGCGTCATGATCTACTGTGTCAAAGGCTGATGAAATGTCCAAGAGAAGAGCAGCAACCCTGATCTGGTCTACTGTGTTTTAAAGGCCATCCCGGATAAAGATTAGGGCTGATTCTGTGACTCTTCAGGATGGAATCCAGTTTGCAAGTCAGAAAGTATGGAATGGCCTTCAATGAATTGTGGCATCTGGGTTAAAGCTACTCTTTCTGTAAGTTTGCCCAGGAATGGTCTGTTGGCTATACATCTGTAGTTATCGGGGTCTTGATTGTCCAGGTTGGGTTTTAAGTGTACTCCTGTGATGGCTTGGGATTTAAAGGACTAAAGTCAGAAGGTAAAATCTTTGACCAGTGGGAATCTGGTTGGGGCATTCAACCCACTCTCCATCACAGTCAGCATCAAATTGCACCTAGGTTCCAGTCTACCATAACCATTGACTATCATTGGCCCTTTATGTTTCTTGGCACTATTCCTACCTAAAACCTAATATATCTCCATCTCCCGTTATTGGATTTTGTCATTTTATATCATTTTGTGTGGTTTTGTTTAGAACATTAGATATCATTGAAGACAGAAAGTTTACCTGGGGAAGAGAGTTTGGTGGCAGACTGGAATTCCAGGTATCTAAGGGACTACGGCGACTGGAAGTTGAACAAGTTCTATTTCAGAAAGGTAGATGAGACTTCAAGTCCATTGGCTATGGATCTTTTTGAAAGCAAATCAACTTTTCAATTGAGGAATTATTGCAGGTTGTTACCAGATCCGGGGCATATGTCATGGATGCTTTTTAACAAAGGTGGTTAGGTATTAATGCTTATGCTTTCCCTAGTAATGTTATAAAGAGTATTGTTGAAAGTGAGAAGGGACAGAAATCTGTTGGTGGGTTGGTGACTCCCCTTTTGGATGTCCCGGCAGGGTTTCCAGCAGTGCTGGAATGGACTGTTATATGGTGTTTGAGAAACATTATTTCAGATCAGTGGAACATGTTTCGGATGTTGTTTTAGAGGGCTTAAAAGATTCATAATGATAACCTCTGTTATTGTAATGAAATGGTGATTCCTCAAGGAATGTGAAGAGAGACTTAAGATCTCATTAAAGATACTGAGGCTAGCATTATCCCGCCCTGCCAGGCCCTAGAGGAATTCGGGTGGTTTGATGTTTGTTAAGGTAAAAAAAAGAAAAAAAGGGATGAAAAGGTATGCTGTGTCATGGAGTGTTTTTTTCCCCCGTACATAGAGTTTTAATACCATGTTTTTTGGGTTCACAGAAGATTGAAGAGGTTGTTCATCGAAGGGGTGGATGAAGCAGAGAGAAGTCTGGAGAAGAGGACAATGTTTTCATCATGTTGCAGATTTAAAAGAGGAAGATGATTCTATAACATGGACTTATATAGTATTTGTTGTTCTGGTTCTAGAATGGTTGTCATGGGAATGTTTTGTTTGCTCTTTACAAGTGCTACTGCAGGAGTTCGGATTTAAAAGACCTAATGCATTAGGCTAGCATCCGCATCTTTAATGAAATCTTGATCTCTCTTCACATTCCTTGGAGAATCACTATTCCCCCTCCATGTCTAAGCAAGGAGGTCCCAGGCCCAAGCTGCACAGTGGGATTCTTTTTGTTTGGACATGATGTTGCTGGTTCATTGCACCAAGAGATCAAGTACATATCACTTCCTGGACATGAGTTAGTGAACTTAGTATAAGGGAAGCTCAGATAACTCTGGGGTTTGAGACTAACACCTTCTGTCACACTTTCTCTTGCAGTCTGAGTTTAAGAAGACTTGACTGGCTCTTTACTCATCCTCGCTCAGTGCTGGAGGCTATTTGATGGAATAAACCACTCACTCTATGAAGGCTCTTATCCTAAGAGGAAGTGAAGGGGTTTGTGTCCACCAGTGGTCAGATGAGATCCTACTACTGAAGAAGCAGAGGTGGCACAAGTTGCAGGTCAGACATTGACCTCCTTGGTTGATGGCCAGCCAAAATCTTTTTATAGGTAACTCCAACACCGGAGTAATAACAGACACATGAGCAGATGCACCACCCTCCTCACTCCCACTCCTAATTCTAGAGGAACAGGAGTTTGCACCAGAGACTCTAAAGCAACCAAGACTTTGGACCCCTTGAAGTCACAGTCAGTGCTACAGGTTAGATCCCTCTGGACTCTGGTGTCCCTCTGGTGGTTTTCTACATCTGATAAGGTGGACGCCATGGTAGACAGGTCTATCTCCAGCCTAAGGGAACAGGGGCATAAACAAATGAACATTTAAAAAAAATATTGAAAAAGCCCCAAAATAAAGTTTGAGTTTACTTATCATCCTTGTGTACTTATGTTCATATATTTACAGTATCTCCAGAGCCATTAAGTTAATTTAAATTGTCGAGCTTTTGTGGCGAGAACACCTGGACACTCTAGAAGTTACATGTTAACTTCACATCTGTCTTACATTGTATCATGACAGGATCTGTGCTTATTGTCATTGCAGCCTCAGTTGCACAAAATATGTGCGATTTTAGGAAAAGCCACAGAGCATTAACTCTTCTGAAAACAAAACATAGATGCAGATAAACAAAATATTTTTGGAACAGCAGTTTACAAATGGATCTCATTCAATGTTGGTGAAGTCTACATGCGATGTTGAATGAGGCAGTTTTCTCATCTTGTGTAAGGTTCCCTCATTCATGTTTTGTTCTTTTGTTTTCACCAAAATCTAGGAGCATGTCATTTCAGGAAATTGAATGAGGAGTCTTTTAAAGTTGTTAGTGATTGATGCAAAACATGGCTGGCCACCAAACTCCCAGTTCACTTGCTCTATTTATAGTCGGGTACACCGCCATACTTCTGACCATGGAGCCTGCACAGCAAAGCTTTTGTGCCTTCAGAGGAAGCAAAATGGCAGTGGCTCCTCTCAAAGCACAGAGCTCTCCCCCAGGCAGCTGGGGGTCTCTAAATATGTTGAGCTGCAGTTCCCCAGGACATCTTGACTTACAACTGCTCTTGCGGAATCTAGTATATCCCAACAAACATTAAATACACCCCAAGGTAAGTTCACTGAACACATACTAAACATAACTTTGTTATTGTCAGAACCACGGGTTCGTCATTCTGTTTTAAATCCTTTATCCTCAGCAATACAGGAGTTCCTTCCTCTTTATATGAGCATTTTTAACGGACATCTGCATTTGTGGTAGTAAACTTAGCTTTTGATTTGGCCCTAACATTTGCTATTTTTCCATTGTGATAGTGCACAGCTAAGCTTCTGCTTGTGTCTTAATAGATAGAGTTGAACTCCTCAATAAGAGAATGAAGGGAGCTGTGCTGTGCAGTTTGTGTTGATTGTCATGGGGGTTGAGGATTTCTATGCACAGTACAGTGCATGCTTTCCTCAGTTCTTTTATCCACCAAATCATTGAGATTCTCGGTTATTATGTGAATGCTATGCTTCATTACTCTTAATGCATATCAACATCACACCCATAAACCAAAAAAGGGCGATATGTCTGTGATTGTTGAAAATCTTTGAAAATTGTCTGGTTTTGGATGATTTTACAAAGTGAGCATTGCAGTGTGAGAAGTTGCATACACCTGATCCCTTTCTTTGATTTATGGATAAAATCCAGTGGTTACTTTGAGCCAGCGGCTGCGGGTGGGGCCCACTGGCTCTCATTTTTGGGGACCAGAACTTATTTTCCATCATCAGACTTTGAGCCTGAATATGAGAGAAAAAGGAAGCAATGCAGGAAAGCAGAGGAAGAGAAAGATGTAAAAATAGTGTCAATTAGAGAAAGAAGAGGCGAAAAATAACCTGCTAGAGTGAGATAAAGGGGCAGGGAGTGTATGGTGGTGGATGTAAAAGGGATGAAGTGTAATAGAGCCTAATTATCCTTGGTATTTGACAATCTCAGTGTTGGACCTGGCCCTCTCTGCAGAGTCACTCTGTTGCCATTTTCCCTCCACTTTTTGCTGAATTCGTTTTTATTAGCCTTAGGACTCTGTGCACTTTTCCAGTGCTAAAGTGCTTGTTCTCTCTCCTTTAATCATGGTTTAATTGGCTTATACCCAATTGACAAATTTAATGTACTTGCAAGTCCCTTGAAGAGTGGTATACAATATACCCAGGGCCAGTAATTTAAATGCTACCAGTGGGCCTGCAGCACTTACTGTGCTACCCACTTCAGTAGCACCTTGAAACATGCCCCAGGCTTCAGTCGCGGCCGGCATGACTTGCGGGTGGGGGGTTCACGGGGGAGGGGGGTCACTCGGTGGGGGGGAGGTTTAATTTAAAATTTAAAAAAAGTTAACTTACCTTCACCGGCCCGGTCCCGCGTCCTCTCTGCTCCTCTGGTGAACAGGGAGCAGGCAGCCTCCCTCCGCTCCCCTAAGCCATTGCAGCGTTGTGATTGGTGGGGACACCGACCAGCCAGGCGTCTATGGGGATGCCATTTTCTCCATGTAGGCTGCATGTAGGCCTACATGGAGAAAAGTCAGAGTGCGCATGACTGGTTTGGTCGGCCCCAGAGGGCCGACCAAACAGTCAGCACCCTCAGCAGTGGGCAAGCCACTCCTCCCCTGCCCTTGAGCAGACCCACTCACCTTCCCGCCCCCAACCAAACCCTTCTGCTTTCTCGCAGTGCGAGAAGCAGAAACAGCGAGAAAGCAGTGGGGCGACGCTCCTCCGCCCACATGGAGGAGCCGCCCCTGCCAGGCTTGCTATTGCAGTCTGAGTGTGGTTTTAAATTGCCATGTGGACTTGGCATTTAAACCCCCTTGACAAGCCTTAAACTCCGCTTTTATTACATATAAATCACCCCTAAGGTTGGACCTAAGTAGCCCCAAGGTCAGGGTGCTGTCTAATTAAAAGGTTGGGCATGTACTTTTGAGTTTTACATGTCCTGTTAGTAAAAAACTCCAAATTAGTTTTTTCACTACTATGAGACCCGTGTTCCATTGCGGTCTGTCTGAACTTTTGACTTTGACCTAGTCTGGCATGACCAGATAGCCGGGGTTGGTGTTTTCTGCTTTATTCTTCAAAAATTCATAACTCCAGTTCTACTGCTTTTTTCTTTTTTATCTTGTTTTATTTGTTAAATTCTTCTCTATTTTTCCTTTGTGTTTGGTGTTTTTACAATATTTTACTGTTTGAGGTGATGCACAAATACTTTAACCATTGCATCTAAGTTAAGCCTGACTGCTCTGTGCCAAGCTACGCAAGGTTTGAGTACAGGTCAATTTGGGGTTTGCTTGTGCATTACCCTGAATAGGATTGTGGTTGCTGCTCACACCCCAGTCAACCAGTAACCCAATTTCTAACACCCAGTATTTAGCTGTGCTGGCAGTGGGCTCCTAAGGAAAATTTGCACACTAGCAGTTAATGTTTTTCAAGTTAGGCACTGATTAAAACCTTTAATATAGGGCTTGAGGGGGTCTGTAGGAGGGCACTGTGAAATAATATTTTCTCTACCCTTTACAGCAGACAATTTACTGCAGGTCTTTTATACTAACCACATTTTTGAGACTTTAAGGAGTTCCCTATATTGCAATTTATTGAAGGTTTTAGACACAATGTTTAACTTTTTGCCCTATTACTAACGTCCTTCGAGTTTTTCATTTGAAATATATCTGTTATGGTATTTACTTTACAGTTCTGAAAACTGATTATTCAAGGTGCCTCATTTATGAATGGACTTTGCTAATTCTACTAATCAAAGACACTGATGGAAAAATTGAAAATATTCTCTGGGTCAGTACAAAGGACTCTGTGTACTGCTTGGTGAACAGGTGATAATTGTATGCAAGAGGTCAGGTTGCTTTTTCCTTTTTATCCTTTTCTGAATGTACCGTTTCTTTGCAGTTATTTTTACACGAGAAATAATTTCCAAACTGAAAAATAAAAGGATCAGACACTATTCTTCCGAATAAGTCTGAGACAGCTCAACATCGAAAGTAAGAATATACTACCATGCCACTACCAACCTAAGTTCTTCTTGGTAAGTCCATGCTATTTTCCAGACTAGAGCAATTATTTTACCCCCTTACCGGCAGTGAACCATCTGAAATCAACATATCTATTAAATTCGTCAACTATACCATTTGGGCAATCTCTATGACACTCTCTATAACAGCAATATTTAGCTCCAACCTCTCCTTGTATAAAGTGACTTTGCAGATGCAATGGAATTAGGAAATTTGCTTATCCTACAAAACAAGCACAGTAGGCCTAATTTGACCAGACAAACCACAGTCAATCAGTATCTCCAACTCTTATAGCAAGAACTGTAAACTGTGTAGCCACCCACCTACAAACCCACACGCACAATTAAAAGCAACCAGTCTTTCCCGGCTGGTACCCTTACTCTTCACACGGCTGACATACCCTTCCTGATGCAGCAGAATAGTGTCTCATGACAATGCAATCTTAAACTGGCAAGATGGATCTGCAACTTAGGTATCTCACAATAAGTTCCTTGCTGCAAGAAGCACCCGTTTATTTTGTGTCCTGTAAGTTTAGTCACGCAATCGTCGATATACCTCTTTCCTAGTTCTTTTTCATTACATTTATATAGCAAGGCAATATACCACTTCTTCAAATGTGTCCTTCCAAGAAAGATATTTAAAACATTTATTTGGATGGCCAGTTGTTCACTTCCTGATTCTAGAGCCTTTCTCAATATTTTTATGGTGTGTTTTATGTGGATACTGCACAGCAGTTCATTGAAAATGCCCACTCATATTCTAACACAATTTTCACCCTCGAGTTCTAAATTCTTAGCCATCATTGTGGGATGGATGGTATCACATTATCTGAAACTCAGCCTTTCAAAGACAGATTGCACTTTTGATGAGTTGTCCTTTGGCTTCAAAATCATTGGAAACATTTAATTCATCACCATTACTGACAAACCGTATAAGATCTTCATTGTTACAATTCAGATTGCTCAGTAGAGTACTTCATTCTTCTGCCCATAGATTTCAGAACCTTTATTTGATCAGATTTTATGTACCAAATAACCTCCTGAAAACCATATATTTGGCATAGCTAAATCTGCTGTGCAACTCGCAAAGCCACCCCAAATAAAGACAGCGCACTTTTCCACTCAATGACAGATACCTTGTGTACATCGCCATCATCCTTAGCCGCCTTATCCTCCATCAATATACAGAAGCTTTTCAAAATAGAATAATTTTGCTACAAAGTGATTCAACTCCCAACATTCTACAGATATAGGTAATGAGAAGTCCAGAAGCATGGCATTGATTCAACTATGGACGTCCTTCATTTACAAAAGTATGGCTCAGGCACTATCATCCTTTTCTGAATGACCTCGTCACCTGGATCTACGATCTCCAACTTTTCTGTGCAAATCTTCCTCTTTACCATCCTGAAGTACCCCAAGTGAAGTTACAATCAAAAACATCCAATATTCACTCTGAATGAAGGGCAAAGAGTTGCACATGTCTTGTAGGACGCCTATTTGCTTTTCATAACTTAGGTCCTATGGTTCTGGTCAGTCACGAGGGGCACTACACATGAATAAGGGAATAGTAATGACCACAACCTCTTTTTTCATATCCAGCAAGTCACAACATGCATTATTATTATTGTTTTTTAATCATAGTAGCTAGAATTAAATGCAGGGTTCTGCAAGAGCCCTTTCCTGTTATCTCGTGTTCAATTTCCTCATTACCTGATAATTAAAGAATGTGTTAAATGGTAACGCGTGTATGGAGATAGTGCCCGGTTTCTGCCAGACCTCCTTGTGGATTCGGGGACAGGTTGTCAATCTTTAAGACCAGAAGTGTGGTTAAGCAAAGTAAAATGTGGTATTACTTATTTCCTCAATGGCAGAAAGACTGAAATCCTGAAATGTTGATGCTTCGCCTAAAGATCCCAAAGTAGTCTTGAAATTTGGTTGACAAGGATTGTAATCTGGTGACTTTATTCAGCCTAGGACGATATTTGAATCTCACAGTGGAGCATTTTAAAAAGCTACCATTTGCATATTTACAAACCTTGTTGTGTCCCTTTGTCAATTCTGGATGCAGCAAAGTGTTTTGGGGCATGTAGTCTTTTTAAAACTGCAATACATTTTTATTGCACTTAGATCCCATAAAACATCAACCCACAAATTGCAACTGACAAGCAATAGGGCCATATGAATCACTGTCTGTGTAAAGAGCCTGACCATAGATCAGAGAAAAATAGCAGACTCGGCTTGTTGCCAACAAAGCAGGTGAGAAAGAGAATGCTGAAAATCACCTGTAAGGCTCCTCTGAGTGCCAGTAAAGATGGCCCCTTGCTGACACTCAAGGCTAAGAGGGTCAAGGGTCTAACTGGGTCAAACGTCTCTGCTGTGGAACTTCCTTTTAGAGATGAAAAATTGTAGAAGATCTGAGAAAAAGAGACAGCTGAAGCAGTGTGGCAGAAAACCAGCAAGACTCCTGGTGACTTAACCTTTTGGCCGTGGCCCTGACTGCTAGCGGGGAAATGCCTTTTTATCACTTGAACCAGTGGACTGGTCTCTAGGAAGCCTTTCCAGGTTGGTTGGGTACTTTTGGAACACCATGAAGGAAGACACAGAACTTTGAGACTTGGACAATTTTTCATGTCTGGAAGACCAGGACAAGTACACAAGTCCACCCACTGAAGACATGGGACAGGTGGGCAAGATTTGCTGGTGTGCCTTCTTCTGAGATTTCTGCTGCAACCTTTGAGCCTATCCAGACGTGGCTTGCAACCTTGCTCTGTTGATGGACTTCGACCTTCACAAACGATTCTAAGTCAAAAGGGAAACCACCAGAGCAGAAAGAAGTGCCAAAGTGTGCCTGGTGAAGATGCAACCTCTGCAGCTAAGATTTCTAATTTTGACAGACTTGGAGCTGTACATAGTGAAGTTTCAGACTACAAAGTATTTCAAATCCGACAAACCCAGCCCTCTGCAGCCTTAGTGTGCCAGAGTGACTAGGTGCAAAGGTAAAAGTCTAGACCAAGTCGACACAATAACATTTACCCATCCTCACTGCATTGCAGGTCAGCGTTTACGGACTGTTTTTTAATATTTTTGTAAACTTCTCAAACCTACATTCTATTTTAATTGTTTGATGTCTTTTAAATCATTATATTTAACTCTTTGTAACTAAATTGTTTAGGGAATTTTACCATATTTATTTCTGAAGTGTAATGTTCGGTATTGTTCTCATGTACCACATGTACCAGGTCCAATATTCTCTGAGGAATGCTCTACTGGTTGGTCCAAACTACCAAAGGCAAACTTAGTATTCCTCATAGAAACCTGCTTTATAAGTCTAGGAGCTAGAGTGTTGTTATCTTTACAGGAGCTCAGCCACTACTCTCATCACTGCGAAGTCCTCTCTTTCACATATATTAAAAATCTACTTTCCTACAAACCAAAATAAATTGCATGCCAATAAATATGAAATGAGCCAGTGCTGGCAGGACTTAATTACAGACTTTGTCACCAGTTACAATAAAGATAAAGTATTCATCATAGAAACAAGGCTTTCACATTCCTCTTGAACGACATTCGAGTCACTAGAAACTGAATGCTTCAAATATTTCACGAACTTATGACATGCGAGAGTCATTCAAATATCGATAGAAAAAAACTTACAATTATAACTCACAGACCTCAGAAGAGCCATGAAAATTCATTTTAGCCACAGCATCTATTTAGAAAATGTCACCTCGCGCAAGAGAAAATAGATTCTATGAATCACACAATGAAGGACCTTTGGAACTAAAAACTCTCAAATGATAATATTCAAACTTCTGCGCAGGAAAATAACCACGTTATGTAAGAGTCATTCAAGCGGGACTGGTGTGATCACCTGGATATCTATTTTTTTTTATTTTCTCATCAGGAAAAGAGTGCAATAGTACTGTAATAACCCCAATAGAAAACAGAGAAAATAAAATAGTGTCCTCTTAGGAAGGAAGAATTTTACATCAGTTCGAAAAACTCAAAGCTCCCCAACCAAAACTTCAACAGAGACAGAAGTCCATCAACTACTTTGATAAGAAGGCTCTAGAAACCATAAAAACTAGAAATCTGAAACTCCCAACAACTAGAGGAGCCACACCAAGTGAATAAATGCAAATGAAGTGAAATTAATATAGAAAACAAACTGCGAGGTCGGGCGGAGTTCCGGCTGGGTAGGGGCACCCGGCAGGAATGCTCTTTGACCCTGCTGTCATTTGCTGTAGCAATAGAACCCCTGATGAAGTGGATATGAGGTGATGCACTGGTCAGGGGCCTGAAGTGGGACCTGGACTGGGAAGACGTGATATCGCTGTATGCGGATGACGTGCTGCTGTATCTAGCGGACCCGGAGGTTTCGATCCCCCGCATTCTCTTTATCTAAGATGTCTTCAGAATGAATGCAGGGATGCGTATTAACTGGAATAAATCTATTGCATTCCCAATAATGAACTGGACCCCCAGCCAGTAGGTTGGGGAGTCCCCTGAAATGGGAATCGCCCTTCTTTAAATACCTGGGCATTTATGCGACCTTGAGGAGGGACCTGTTCTTCCAGGAGAATCTAGAGTGGATTCTGGCAGAGTATAGAGGGGCAGACTCCCACTGGCAAAAGCTCCCCAATCTCCATGTTGGGTCGTGCTGCCCTGTATATGATCTATCTGCCCAGGTTTCTATACATTCTGCAGAATACCCCATTTGAGGTCCCGGATAAGTTTTTCTGAGATGTGGATGCAGCTACTAGACTGATGCTATGGTGTGGGGGCCTGCCTCTGATTGCCCTCTCTGCCTTGACTCGGAATCAGGTTGGGGGGGGTGGCCCTCCCAAACCTGAGGCTCTATTACTGGGTCACCCAGTTGTTGTTTATCAGTGAATGGGCATTTGCGACACAACAGGAATCGTAGGTCTATGCAGACAGGAGAGCCTTGAGTCCAGGGGGGGTGGGAAGGGGGGAATCCCCGGTCAGCTGTACTGGATGGGCAGGGTGACCCAATTGCCAGGTCCGACAGCCATTGTGTTCAAGATTTGGCATAGAGTCGTAGAGCGATGAAGGCACTGGGGTGGAAAGATCAGATGATGCTTGAGACATCACTTGGCGAATTAGCTCTGCTGGCATGTCTAAAACAGGTTGAAAGCCATTAAGAATGGCATCTACTGGATACATCGAAACTGGGTGATGTCTAGATCATACTGTTCCATGAATAACGGGCATAGTTTGAAATGACAGGAAGACAGTTTTTAATTACCTACCGATTAAACAGATCGGGAGATACGGGGTCCTCTTACATGATATCGTTGAGGAGACACCTTTGTACTTCCGAATACTGGGGGGCCAGCTCCACAAACACACAGTCTTACTGATTTACTCAACTCTGCTCATGAATAGTATATCTCCCCTTGACACTCTTCGGAGCCAATGAGAACAAGATCTGGGGATGCTCGGAGACGAAGCTTGGGGAAGGCCTGCAGATACCCTTGGGAGGTGGCCATCTGGTTGGGATTCCGGCTATATCAGACATACCATACATGAACCAGATTGTACAGGATGGCGAGGACAGACAATGGCCAATGCCTCAGGGGGTGTGGGCAGTGAGAATCTCTGGTTCATACCTTGTAGGAGTGCCCAGGCTTTAGGGAATATTGGGCGGCTTTACGGGGAAAGATTTGCTCCATCTTGGACTGCTCGCTAATGCTCACACCTCAATTGGTGACACTGGATAGGTATGCGCTCCTCTTTTGCAGTGTGGAATTGATGGTGGCAAGGAGAGATATAGTGCACTATTGGCGGAGGACAACGATCCTGGCAGTGTCTGAATGGGTCTCCAATTTACACTGGTGTATGAGAGTGGAAGAAGTGATCTATTGGGCCAGAATTTGCCCTTTGCAAGTTCGATAAGATCTGGGGACAATGGAAGAGTGTGGTGGCCGATATGGATTGAAGAGGCCCTGTCATTATAATTGGTAGTGGGACGGAGGTGTGGAATGGACCTGCTGGGTTGAGTTTCAAGATTTTCTTTTTCTAAAAGTTTTGTGTGGGGAAGGGCAGATATGGAAGTGGAATTACAAAAGTAACTGTGGTGAAGAGAAGGATGCGGTTTATGCGATGGCAAAGTAATTGCATGCCTTTTTGCAACAGTGTTATCTTTGTATGTTGTTCAAAACCTAATAAACAGATTTTTACAAAAAATAGAAAACAAATAGAAATTCCCAGAGTGAAGTATTGTGCTCAGCTTCTCCTGACACTCACCTTACTTCACTCAGAAGACTTAGTCACAAAAAGATCATCAGACCTTAAAAAGGTCAAACCACCTTCTAAACCCAGAAATATCCAAAGAAAGCTTTCACAAGCCGGATCCTTATTTAAGAATCAGATCTACCCACTTTTCTCATTAATCAAACCATTCTCATAAACAGGTGACCCTCTACTGACCAGTGGTATTAAGGAATGTGCATGCCTCGCAGGACAACTTCATCTTGAAACTAATCAATGGCTCAATGAACCAAAGATGAATTCCATCTTCTCTAAAAATAGGGAACCTTTCTCCTTTTTAAAGAAATGCGGGCAAAAAACCGGAGGAAATGGTTGCCAACTAATGCTCAAATACACATCCAAGTTCAGTATCTTCTGGTCCTAAAATCAGATTTCAGGCCCAAATGCAGCACAGAGGCACAGTGCAGGACAAGACATATTTTGAGGAACCCGATTCCCTGCTACTTCAAGCCCTTGTGGTGCCAAACTACATTGAATTGTGTGCTAAATTATCAGAAACAGTAGCAGGCAAAAACAGTCAAAAGCTCAAGCTGCCTGGCAACCTCCAGCTTAACAGTACCGCTTGAACAGGCATTCATATTTTCATTTCTTTTTAACCTTGGATGTAATTTGAAATAGAAAGAGAGGTAGAGTGATAGTAGTTTGAGGTAGACATGAAGAACAAGCTAGCAATGGAGAAGGAAATGTAGAGAGAGAGAGGGAAAGGGGTGGGGAGCACCAAGGGACCAGGTAGAGAGGATGGAATTGTAGAAAGAGAGGTTAAAGACGATGGGGCAGAAAGAGTTAGCTGTAAACTTTACAGAAGAGAAGTAGTGAGAAGAGTATAGAGATGTAAAGTAGAAAGAGAGAGTGGTGAGGTAGAGAGGGGCAAACTAAGTAGAAATATAGGAAGACATGTCAAGTAATGAGAGTAGTGAGACAGAGAACGGTAGAGAGAGACGGGTGAAGGGTACAAAGATAAATGAGCTGTACAGAGAACAGAGGTGAAGTAGAGAGACAGGTAAGTTTGATATAGAAGTTGAGAGAGCGGGTGAGGTAGGGAGAGGTGCAGAGAGAGGTAAAGACAGTTAGGCAGAGAGGTGCCTAAAGAGAAAAGTACAGAGAAAGGAGATGGAGAGAGGGTGGTTTAAAATAGAGAAGGTGGTGGAGAGACAGATGAGAGTGGAGGTAATGACAGAAAGAAAAAAGGGTAAAGAAAGAGCAGTGGTGAGAAAGAGGTGACAGCGCTGGGGTAGAGGCAACAGAGGTAGAAAGAGACAGAGAGAGAGAGAGAGATAGATAGAAGAGAGAGAGAAAAGAGGTAGAGAGCAAGAGAGAGATAGAAGAGAGAGAAGAGACCGCTACAGAATGGCGAGGTACATTGCGAGGTTAGGTAGAGAGAAAGAGAGAGAGAGATGGAGTAGAGAGAGATGAGAGTGATATGTGATAGAGAGAAATGAGGCAGAGTGGGGAGCTAGTGGGAAGGTTGTGAGAGAGGAAGAGAATAGTGAGGTAGAGAGAAACGGGAGGGATAGAGAGGCGAGGTAAAGATGGAATGAAATTGAGAGAGATGAAGAAGGTGGAGCACAAATTTAGGAAGGTGATATGGGAACAGAACTGAGAGGTGCAGAGCGAAGGGTGAGGCAGAGTAGGGGAGTTGAGCTAGAAGAGGAAGCAAGACCGGTACAAAGAGTGATAGGGAGAAGGTGCGGTTGTGACAGTGCAGTATTGAGAGGTGTATTGAGCGAGAGAGCTGCGGTAGACATAGGTGAAGTAAAAAGGTTTGAGAGCACAGAGAAGTAGAGATAGGTAGAGAGAAAGATAAAAGAAAGGGCTGAGGTAGACGAAGTGAGATGAAGTAAGGAGAAGGGCATGAGACAGAAACATTATTTCTAGACTTATCTGCTACCAACTGCCTGAGAGGCGAGGGTTAAGGTTCGCCACCCAAGCATACACAAAAACCTTCTCTGAGGTGTGCATCCACATCTGACAAAAAATAATCTGTCTTTAAGCACCCTGTTTTTACTGAGAGACGTTTGACTGCCTGTCTCACTTTAAAGGTTTGCGCCTAGGCAAATGCCCACTTTACCAAACCTTAACACAGCTTTATGGAGACAGCCGCCACCACCACTCTTGTATTGGCAGAGACTAAGCATATCATGCACATAGATAAAACAGGCCTTTTATTATTGTTAGACCTGTGAGCAGCATTTAATGCAACTGATCATGAGACACTGTTAGACATCATTTCATCTTCACTAGTGATATTGTTCTGAGTTGGTTCACCTCCTAAGGCAGAAATCAAATTGTACAAATGGGAGGTTTGAGATCTTCTGCTCCTGTGCTGTCTTGTGGGAAGCTCAATTTGTTTCACTCTGTTGACTACCAAGATGAGCAGTTACATGGAACCCACAGGGATCTCCGAATGAAGATGGAAGATATTTGTCCACCAGCCAGCATGTGATACCAGTTATACCTGAGCGTGCCATTTCCAGATCCTATTGCAAAGCTGATGTCCATGTAGTTAAACACAAAAACAACAATTGATGGACAGAATGCAGAACAATGTCATACATTCACCCCAGTACAGAGATCTGGGCCTAAATCCATCGTTTTTTTGCTCACCATGCCATTCCAGTTTGGACCCAGCCATATGCAAATCAGTCTTGACCCAGTGCCCAATGGGAACAGTCCAGCACGAACTGCCAGGCCAGGTCCTCCCTGGACTGGAAACAAGCATCCTAGGACCGGTTTCGGGCTTTCAGCCCTCATCAGCCAGGATAGCTTGACTCCAGTGGCATGGAGAGCACGGGTCCCACGTCTGGGCATACCCGTCCCACTCGGGGTGACAAATGCAAAAACAAAAATTGATGGACAGAATGCAGAACAATGTCATACATTCACCCCAGTACAGAGATCTGGGCCTAAATCCATCGTTTTTTTGCTCACCATGCCATTCCAGTTTGGACCCTGCCATATGCAAATCAGTCTTGATCCTGCGCCCAATGGGAACAGTCCAGCCCGAACTGCCAGGCCAGGTCCTCCCTGGACTGGAAACAGGCATCCTAGGACCGGTTTCGGACTTTCAGTCCTCATCAGCCAGGATAGCTTGACTCCAGTGGCATGGAGAGCACAGGACCCACGTCTAGGCATACCCGTCCCACTCGGGGTGACAAATGCAAAAACAACAATTGATGGACAGAATGCAGAGCAATGTCATACATTCACCCCAGTTCAGAGATCTGGGCCTAAATCCATCGTTTTTTTGCTCACCATGCAATTCCAGTTTGGACCCAGCCATATGCAAATCAGTCTTGACCCTGCGCCCAATGGGAACAGTCCAGCCCGAACTGCCAGGCCAGGTCCTCCCTGGACTGGAAACAAGCATCCTAGGACCGGTTTCGGGCTTTCAGCCCTCATCAGCCAGGATAGCTTGACTCCAGTGGCATGGAGAGCACGGGACCCATGTCTGGGCACACCCATCCCACTCGGGATGACAAATGCAAAAACAACAATTGATGGACAGAATGCAGAACAATGTCATACATTCACCCCAGTACAGAGATGTGGGCCTAAATCCATCGTTTTTTTGCTCACCATGCCATTCCAGTTTGGACCCAGCCATATGCAAATCAGTCTTGACCCTGAGCCCAATGGGAACAGTCCAGCCCGAACTGCCAGGCCAGGTCGTCCCTGTTTGCCCTAAGTTGGCAGGGTATGCTCAGACGTGGGTCCCTTGCTCACTTTGCCACTGGATTCAAGCTAGCCTGGCTGATGAGGGCTGTTAGCTCGAAACCGGTCCCAGGATGCATGTTTCCGATCTAGGGAAGACATGGCTTGGCAGTTCGGGCTGGACTGTTCCCATGAGGCACAGGGTCAAGACTGATTTGCATATAGCTGTGTCTGAACTGGGGTGGTGAAGTGAGCTAAAGAACGATGATGGATTCAACCCAGATCTGTGACTGGGGGTAAGTGTCTGAAAAGTTTCAGCACTCCGTCCATCATCTCCTTGTGTTTGCTTTGTTTGCCCTAAGTTGGCAGGGTATGCCCAGACGTGGGTCCCTTGCTCACTTTGCCACTGGATTCAAGCTAGCCTGGCTGATGAGGGCTGTTAGCCCGAAACCGGTCCCAGGATGCTTGTTTCCGGTCCAGGGAAGACATGGCTTGGCAGTTCGGGCTGGACTGTTCCCATGAGGCACAGGGTCAAGACTGATTTGCATATAGCTGTGTCTGAACTGGGGTGGTGAAGTGAGCTAAAGAACGATGAAGGATTCAACCCAGATCTGTGACTGGGGGTAAGTGTCTGAAAAGTTTCAGCACTCCGTCCATCATCTCCTTGGGTTTGTCATGTAGTTAAACAACCACAGACTAAAGATTCTAAATTCCACATTTCACAAAACTTGGGAAAAAAGGCTCCAAAGACATGCCACAAAACATGAAATTTCGTGACTGCTTCTGTGTTCCATGGTGGCTGGCAAATAATGCAAACATCTAGAATATTCAAGAAAACTTCACCAAAACTGTGAATTTCCTCCTCGGGTTGATTTTTGCATGTTTTGTGCTTTGGTGGAAACCTTGGCCCAATATTTTGTCCAACACTACTTGACAATCTACTAAACTGGACAACCGTGTTCTCACTGAAACTAAAACTACCAAAACGAAATTACAACTGCTCTATGCCAGAGTCAAAGCATCCAAAACGAAAAGAGCTGGCAAAAGCTCTGGAAATTACTTCTTTAATGCAGCGCCTAGCAAAACCCTGGGAACTACTCCAAAAACCCACCTGAAATTTCATGATGACTTTTAGAAATTAATAAAGCCTTCACAATGTCACCTGTTTCTACTAAAGAAAATCAAACCCATGCTCAAAAACCTCAGAAACAATGTTCACACACTGGTCTTGTGGCATTTAGAAAGTGGCAACACAATTATTAATTGTCTAGGGGCGGCTCCTCCTTTATGATGGAGGAGCATCGCCCCACTGCTGGAAACAGCAGAGCAAAGCATGTAAAATAATATGATAAAATGATGATAAAGCAGTTTTATTAATTGCTTTCTTATCATTTTATTTTACTTGCAAGAGCCGGAGCCACAGTCGAGTCTTGAGGGTGGTGCCATAAGCAGCAGGAGGAGTGGAGGGCCCAGGACACTGCAAGTACTGATTTACTTCCTACTGGCAGTATGGCACCAGGGCTGGGTTGCAAGGGATCCTTGTGCACTTCAGGGAACTCCTTTAAAGTAACCCCCTACATCAAAGGCACTTATGGGTATCAGTGCCAGGGCTCTGGCCCTATCAAATCAGCACACTACTGGACCTGGGAAGAACTCTGCTGGAGTAAAGACTGATGTGCTGAAAGTATTGCCACTTTGCTATGACTGACTGTTCTGAGGAACTGCTTCTCTGCTTTGCTGAGCTGCCCTGCTGCCTGCTGATCTCTGCCCTGCTGAGGACAAGGACTGTACCCTCTCACTTGAACTCAGAGTGACTCCAAAGGCTTGCTGGCTTGCCTCCTGTTTTCTGACGTCTTGGGGATGCAAAAGACTTCCTGCAATACTGCTGGTGTAGCAGGACTCTGCCATCTGTGAGTCCTACCCTTGCCTGAGGTGCCCCCTCCAGTCCTGGGCTTCAGAAGTGGGTTCTGCAGCTGATTTCTGCAAAAACCCTCTCTGCGGGCTCAACGACAACGCAGTAGACTCTCGACGCCGACAAAAGCTCCATCCAGGGTATTTCTTCAGTAGGACCCTGACTGGGACCTATAGTCGGCCTGCCCTCCGTCACGGTCAGCCCGAACTTTGCACCAGTCCCTCTCACCCTTAAGTAACCTTTTGACCGCTAGTGACTTCTAAGCACTATTTTTGGTTTATTCTTTAAAAATTCATATCTCAACTTCTACTTATTGGATTTTTGTCCTTTTGATCTTGTTTTACTCAAATATTCTCTATTTTTCTAAACCTGTATCAAGCCTTTTTGTGGTGTTTTCATTGCGTTACTGTAATTTAAGTGTTACACAAATACTTTACACATTACCTCATAAGTTAAGCCTGACTGCTCTGTGCCAAGTTACCAGAGGGTGAGCACAGGTTAATTTAGGGTGTGTATCTGATTTACCCTGACTAGGGTGATGGTCCCTAGTGGGACAGGGTGCTAACCTCTGCCAACTAGATACCCTATTTCCAACAGCAAATCCCAGACTAATCATTTAATTTCAAAAGTGAAACAGAAAACCACAAAATAAGACACTTTTGCCCTCCTCCCAGGACATATTAATGACCAATGGAAAATTTGAGATGGCTCTTAGGTTGTGCTTCTTCAATAGGGCTCATAAATGCATCTGATCCACATTTTCCCTACTCCTAACTGTTACTGCTCTCAGTCCTCATGTTACTCCAAGTTGGTTGTCCCTTTACATATATACAGGTATAAAAATAATATGCATTTTACCTTAACCATGAAAACCAATCCTGCAGTGACAAGAACTGATCATTCATTCACTTTCGTGTGCCTTTGGCTTAGAGAGTATAGCGTGAAAAGAAGGAGTAGTGGTGCAGTGCTAATGATCTTAGGTATGAACAGGAGGAGACCAAGCAAAACATATAGTATACATTGTTACACCAGTATAGGTTTACATTTTTGATAGTACAATTAGCACTTCAATCCCTAAGCAAATTGTTAGCAAAAAATGAGTAAAGCTTTTATTGATATGGAAAAGATGTGCACCTGCACACTTTGTTGTGGGTGTTACTGATGGTTCAATTGGTGTGGCGGAGTTAGGAGAGCTTTTCACCTTTAGGACTCCAGTTCTAGACCAGCTCTAGTCAACAATATGATTTATATGGAGTCAATCAGGCTCTTGGGGTATATGTTTACCACTGCACAGAGATTACTGGATACACAAGTGTCTCTGAAACCCTCCACTGAGGAACATATGGGACAAATCTCAAAGCCTGTTGAGGGATCTTGCAGTGTCTCTCCCCAAGTGCTCCATGGCGCACCTCTCTCTGGCCATCGGACTATGGTACTTATTAAAAGTCTTGGGGTTAAATTTGTTGCCTCCGTACCTTTGGGTAGTCAGATGGTGGCAGTTATTCTGTAGCTTGAGGAAAATGTTATGTTTTCTACTTGCTTTGTGAAGACAGCTGGCATACAACTATTTCGGAGCTTACTGGCTCAAGACTGGATTATTGTATTAAAATATATTAGGGTATAAAGTTGATCAACTCCACTCCATCCAAAATCAAACACTCATGATGATAGCTGCACCCCGGTTTTGTTGGAATATCCCAATCTTGAACGCTTTGCATTGGCTTCCCATTAAGGCTTGGATCACCATTAAGGCACTGTAATTTATTGATCGTTCCATTCGTGGTATATGCTAATCGATTCATTAGATACCCCCTCGAGATCTCTTCATTGGTCCTCTCAGGGTCGTCTGTGAGATCGCGGATTCCATAAGGATCTTCTTGGAGGTGGTGCCTCTTCGGTCCTGGCTTCTTCAAAGTGAAATGCTCTGCCTCGTATAGAAATATCTCCTCCTTCAGGCACTTCAGGAAGGAACTAAAAAAGTGTATGTTCTGACAACACCTTATATAGTCCCCTTTCTACTCATTTCTCTTTTCGATTGAGTTTTTAGTGCCAAGAGAAGAGATGTGGTATGCACTCTTAGGACACGTTAATAATAACTCTAGTCTGGATGCACACCTACATGTGAACCTTCATATCACGTATGTATTTCAAACAGCTGCAGGACCCTCCCATTGGATTTCAGAGTAATCTCAGACTTTGTATTTTTCAGGACTGTTCATCTGCATAAAAAGCTTTAACTATTTGTTCCTGCTTTACAACTTATATGATGTACAAGAGTAACTTCTTCCAGCCTACTGCATTCCACATCTCCACCTCTTCTACCCGTCAGTGTCCACCTCAAGTATTCTTGCTCTTGAGTCCTGTGGTATAAAGCGGTGCGAAGCAGCTATCCAGAAGCAGGTAGTGCCATACAAGTATAATCGGTGCCTGAAATGAATAATCTTATATCCCAGCGCTTTCTTTAGACACATCTCACAAGCACTGAAATCCACACACTTTCCCAACAATAAAAAAGATATTCAGGGAAAAAACTAAACTTAGAATGTTTTTCCAATTGGTGGACACAGTGCAAACCTTAATTAGCGTTGGAAAGGAAAAATAACAATTAAGCACCGCACTCTGTCGGCAAATATCTATGTAGTATATCAATTTATCTAAAACGGCTGTGAATATTCTAGCTAAATAATTAAGCCTACAAATAAATTTAACTAAGGTGGATCCTCCTCTTCCCTGCCTCCCCGCAGGCTAGAAATTCACACAGACGTTTTACCGTAGTCTTGGAAACTGTAGAAAAAGCCACCAGTATCTGTTTATTTCAGGTATTGCTTAAAGACAACGTGGACCAATTCAGAATCGTGGATACAAATGCTTAGGAAAGTTGGAAAATGTGTATTTCATGCTTCTGAATACGTGTATCAACCGCTACATCTTAAAGCATATGAAAAAAGCCACCTGAAAACCCAGTTGGGTCTACGCCATCTTGGATCTGAGCATATTTTTTTTTATAAATGTGACAGTGCGTTGATAGTAATAAGATGGGTGACTTACTCTTTCCATTTCTTTGAAGTCATCGTCTAGCTTGGTTCCTTCCGCACCTCCAACTTTTTCACTCACTTTCTGTTGAGGAAAAGTACAAAAATACGTTATTCATCTACATAAAATATCACAACGCAATTACTTTAATTTCAGGTGGATTATTATATATGTTATGTGGAATGCAACATTTACTTATCCCTTTCTGGACACCAAAAAGGCTGCTATGATTAAATGTCTACATTGTAGTGCCTCATAGAGTCGGCCCTACCAACTACTGCGTGACATATTTTGTTAATATATGCCGTGCAACAATGGAACCAGCTGAGGTGATGGTGAATATTCAGTCTAGACTAGGAGCACATTACAAATGTGAGTGTAAATTGTCTGGTTACCAGTGCTTAATTTGAGCTGGTGGATTCCGGTGCTGGGCACCGGCAATTTACTGTCAACACTGGCACTGACAGTTTGCCACATGGTGGCGATGTTTGTTTAATTTAGAGATGAGCACAACAACAGTAGATTATTAATTCAATATACATTAAAAATGACTAATGGATGCCACCCTAGCCATTCTTATAGCTTTAGGGGCCTGTAATAGTCTGAATTGTCACACTTGTAGGAGAGCGATGGTTTGTAGGTGTGTTGGTACTGTCATTGGCAGCACTGGCAGGGCCAATGGGTGGTGCAAGCTGCAGTGGCCTCCTGATGAGGGCCCTGGCAATTATTTTCTTACGAATTAAGCACAGCTGTTTACGCTGATGTTGCATTCCAAAGTCTCCAACTGGAGGCATCGCCATGATATGTAGCTTCAAGGTAGCCAGCAGGCCATATCTACATATCTTCCTCATACCCCAGTGAATGTGTAATTTGTCTACGCTCTTCTAGGTTTCTTTCCCAAGTACAACAGCAAAAACACCATGATTGGTGAAAGAGTTTGCAAGATCTGGCCTAGAATTAGCTTATCTAGAAGTCTCCTTATTAAAAAAAAAAAAAAAAGTGACTGGTAGACCAACATTTGACTGTCTCTGCTTAAGGAAATAACTGGTGTAACCTCCTTTCCAAGCTGTTCTCGGACTGGCTTGACCGGTCAGCCCTAGAGATAAAGTTGCTGTGCATTCCAATGTTGTCTCTCGAATAGAATAGGGCACTTAGCTCAGGTTCTTCCCTTA
Source organism: Calotriton arnoldi (assembly GCA_963921515.1). Lineage (NCBI taxonomy): Eukaryota > Metazoa > Chordata > Amphibia > Caudata > Salamandridae > Calotriton > Calotriton arnoldi. The sequence continues at coordinate 1,575,914 of CAWUFW010001415.1, forward strand.
TTACCAGTAGGCTGTTTGTGGTGTCAATGAGAACATGTTCCCATTTTATCTGTTTTGCTGCTTCATGACTTCAGCCCCATATACTATGTAAAGATTCCTACTATGTTTTCCAAAAAAGAACACCATGGTTTACTCTAAGTTTAAATGAGTTACACATGATCTTACAAGTTCTTCTAAAATAATTGCATTTCTGTTTCAATGACAGGATCATATCTGGTATACAGTAAGAACACTCCACACCCGAGGAAGGAAGTCAGACACTGTTCAATCATATTGGTTCAGAATGTTGGCAGATATCATGCACTAGGACGCTCGTCCTCTCTTCAAAACTCTATATCCTGGAAGGATCGAAGTGAACCAGTAGAGTAGGCAGCACTCGCCAACAACACTTAGTTAAAGCCAGTGGCGGCTCCTCCACAATGGCGGAGGGGCGTCGCCCCACTGCCTGGCTCAGGGCCAGCAAATATAAAATAAAACAATGCTCTTGCATCGTTTTATTTTACATTTGCCGGCTCTGCCAGTGGTGGTGGGAGGGGGCGGGGCTTAGGCATGGGAGGAGCAGTGTTACGTGTACTCCACTCCCTAAGTGTGCATATGTGTTTTGGCCGGCCATCTCAGGCCGACCAAAGCACACACGCGCACTTAGGGTTTCTCCAGCCCAGCTGCATTGAGCAGCCGGGGTGGAGAAACCCTACAGACTCCCTGGCCTCAGCAGGGAATCTTCCCTGCCTGCTCAGATCAATCCCCGCGCTGCTCTGCAGCACGTGGATTGGATGGGAATCTGGGTCCCAGTGGCTGCTGGGACCCAGGAAGAGAGGCAAACGCGACGCTGGCCACTGCGGCAAAAAGCAAGTTTTCTATTTTTTTAAATATTGTATACCCCCCCCTCCCGCACTACGCCTCCCGCGCAACGCCACCCGCCTCACCTTCTTTTGTTAATGGCAGCCGCCGCTGGTCAAAGCATCAATATACCAAAAACCAAACAGTTGTACCAAGTGCTGACACACTGCAATGTGAACAATACAAGACAAAAATACTAAAGCAAGACCCCCAACCCCCAAACTGCCTGTGTGTGTGTGCAAGTGTGCCCCAACTCAGCCTATTCAACCACTCTGCGTCTCCCATGTGCCTCAGGCATCCACCACCATGAGCTGGGATATCTCGTAGTGACCCCATAAACATCTTAGCAGGGCAGGTCAGTGCACGCGGCCACTGGGTCCCCAAACCATCTAAAATATCAAGAACGGCTGGGTGAGGGCAGGGGACACATACATCAGAACCCGTAGGCCCACTTCTCAAACCACAGATGCTGCAAGAGATTCCGCTGCGATCACTCAACCTAGAAACGCAGTTAATACTCATATGTATGGAAAAGTAACTCTAATGGCATAAAATCACATGCCCAGAATGCAAAAAATGTAATGCACCCTTCTTTTGTTAGTCTATTAATCAAATTCCGGCTGCATCTGTCTGAATATTAGCCAAGTATGTTACTGTTTCTCAGGCTGCACAGAATGGGTGTCCATTCAGGGTATGTACAATCAATTCCTCATCCTTTTTCCTACTTATTTTCATTTTGTAGATGCCCTCCAACAACACCTATGGACATTTCAAATGTATACCTTTAGTGAAGCATTGGGGTGATGCACACACATCAAAATATACATTCTTTGCAGTGGAATCCATTTGTACTTTCCCCGACGTTTTTCATCATCGCTATGCACTCTATTTTATGATCCATATCACACAAAGTTCAACATTCATGAAGCATGGCAACACTGGATGTAACAATTGAACTGGGCTTAGGGCTCAATCATCACAACTACACAAAATTATTGTAGCTGTCATGTACACCCTTCTACGGCTGTGTCTCTTTCTACGCAAGAGACCCCAAATCGTGACACCCAGTTGTGCCAGTGCAGATTATCTCCCTTCCTACTTCTCCTTTCAATCACACAAGTTGGCAGAATGTAAGAGTCTATATAGCGCCATGTTTGCATCTGCCTGTCCAATCTTCTACGAAATCCAAATTTCCAGAAATCCAGAGATAGAAGAAAAGGCTGGAATCCAGGGCGGACTGGGAAACAAAATCAGTCCTGGCAAAGATTTTTCAAACCAGCCCCACACCGTTAGAGGCCATAGCTAGAATAGGACCATGGGGGCATGTTTGGGACATTGCATCTATCCTCCTCCGACAGCCCCCTGGAGCCAGCAGCCCATCGGGAAAATACCAGAGTGGAGGAATAACTAACCTGGCCCTGCTGGAACAACCAGGGGCAAAGACACAGAGGGCCGTCCGCCATCAGAAAGAAGCTGAAGATCACCCGGCTCCAACGTTTATTCTGAAACTAAAATGCCAAATGTACTTCCTACCACCAGGTGCTTTAAATGGAAAAGTAGAAGTGCTGGTACTCACTATCCAGAGTCCCTGTTTGCTCCTGAGAAATGCAGGCACTCTCCCATTAAATGTATTGCAGCAGTGCTGAGAAGTGCATGTACTCTCCCATTAAATCTATTGCAGCAGTGCTGAGAAGTGCAGGTACTTTCCCATTAGATCTATTGCAGCAGTGCTGAGAAGTGCAGGTACTCTCCCATTAGATCTATTGCAGCAGTGCTGAGAAGTGCAGGTATTCTCCCATTAGATCTATTGCAGCAGTGCTGAGAAGTGCATGTACTCTCCCATTAGATCTATTGCAGCAGTGCTGAGAAGTGCAGGTACTCTCCCATTAAATGTATTGCAGCAGTGCTGAGAAGTGCAGGTACTTTCCCATTAGATCTATTGCAGCAGTGCTGAGAAGTGCAGGTACTCTCCCATTAAATCTATTGCAGCAGTGCTGAGAAGTGCAGGTACTCATCGTTTCAATTTGAAGAAGTGCAGGTGCTCAGTACCGGACAGTACCTGCCCATTTAAAGCACTGCAGTCCCACCCCATCCTATACCTTTCCCTAAAGCTTTCGCCATTGGTCCACGACTTTGCTGGCTGCATAAACTGATACATTCTCTGCAATGTCTCCTAGCGTACAGTGCAAAAGCCATTACATTCAGACACTTTCAAGCCTGACACTTCACAGAACAAATTAGTCCAGCTGGACACCAGTAATGATAATCTCTCTCTTTCGTTCTCTCTCTCCCCTCTCCTCTCTCATTTCAGCACTCCTGGAAGCATTGATCTAGGAAGCGAAATCGGAAGCATTCACTTCACGCTATAAAAGCATCCGAAGCAGTGACCCCGGCTCTCGCCTCAAGCCACATACCTACCAATCCCTCCCTGTGTGGTGAGTACAGAACTCCTTAGAAAATATAACAAAAGGAACACAGCCGCGACCGTCTTCATACACGCAGAACTTTCTATGTCCTCACTGCATTGATTCAATAAACACCCTAAAAAACAGTGGCTAAAACCATGGAGTCTGGATATTAGCGTGATGGAAGGGAGATGTGGTGAGGTCACCTGGGGTGGGCCCAACATCGCCAAACTCGGGTGCTACGGGAAAAAAGACTTCATGCAAGTGAAAAACGTTAGAGGGATTGCTCAATGTATAGTGGCAATGTCATTAGTAAAACATATAGGTTCCACCAAGTATTACCAATATGTGGAATACTTGCGCTCCAACTATCTCAGCCCTCTCGAGTTAATCCTGATGTACAGATGTATGGCAAAATGACGAATTTACATTTCTGCCGCATTATACTTTCATTTTATTATTGAGATGTCATTTCATGTTTGTCTAGAGAACTTTCAATTGATCATTCTTTTTTTTTCTTTTTTTCCGTCGAGAACTTCACTCAGGATCAAAATGTTGAATACAGATATTAAAAATAGCAGAGCTAGTACCAATACCTAAATTTGCAGGGAGAGATAGAAGTTTGTTTTAAAACTTTTCACAAATATGAAATAAATCAAGTTGGCCCATTTGTGGTCCATGTTTCGTCCAGTGGTGAGTGTAGATGGATGACCTATCACTCAGAAGTGCTTGGCTAGCTTCAACAAATTGTTCCTTGGAGTTGTGTCCCCAGAATAACGAGGTAGGGATCATGATGACCCCAAATACCGCGGACACAATACTGAAGGAAAAATATCAAAAGGTAAGTATGAATAGATTTTCTATACCTAACTCCTCATATATGTACCTTGATGATATATATATATATATATATTCACTGAAAAAACCAGAGGTTTTAGGGACAGTTATAGTTAGTTGGACATTGCACTCGTACAAAACCCGTGAAATTCCCCCGTTATAGTTAGTTCAGCTAACTATAACTCGCGCCCCGCAATGCACTGCTGATGACGTCACATATTACATCACTCATGACATGGTCAGTGACATCACTGATGACATCACTGATGACATCTCAAATGACATCACTGATGACATCATCCAGTGACTGTGTGTTTCTGTAAAGTTTAAATATGTTTAATATATATATAGGGAAAGGCGTATTGAAGAATGAGTGGGTGTATAAGTGTCTGAATGGATGATTTAGTACGTGCGTGACTGACTCTACAAGTGAGTGATTAAACGTATCTTACTGAATGCATGGGTTAGTGACTAAACTGTGTGAATGTCTGTATCCGTCTGTTGGTGTGTAAGTGGATGCATGGATTTGCGAATAGCTACATGAGTGTCTATATGGGTTATTTATTGGTTCTATGAGTATCTGTATGGGTGCCTGAGTGTTTGTGTGGATGGGGTGTGTGCGACTGTGCATAGATGTGTGAGTGGGTGATTCACTGGGTGGATGGTTTCAAGAGTGCATCTGTGATAGACTGTATGGGTGGGTAAGTGTGTGTAAGAGTGTGTTAGTGAGTGAATGTATGTCCCAGTGGTACATGTGTGAGTAACTAAATATGTGAAAGGCAGTATATATGTGTATTGGAGTATATAAATAGCTATAAGCGAGAGTGAGTGATTGTGATAGTGGCTGTATGGATGAGTGTGTGCTTGTATCAGTGATTGTATAAGAGCGTAACAATGTGCTAGTATTTGTATGATTAAGTGAGCTGGTGTGTGTATAACTGTATAGGTGAGTAAATGGCAGTGTGTTTAATTATTTGAATGACTGACTAGGTGTGTGAGTACCTCTATGGATGAGTGGCGGTGTTTGAGTGTCTATATAGGAGTAAGAGTGCATATGATAGTCCTGTACTGAGTGACCATAAGTATGAGTGACTGTACGGGTGAGTGAGTGGATGTGTGTGTGTAGACCTAAGAATCAGTGAGTGGGTATGTAGTTATTGGTGTTGGAGTGTCTATGGTTTTGCGAATGGCACTCTGTAATTTAGATTGGGTGTATCAAAGGTTATATTAGGGTGTGAGGAGCTGCATCAGATTATCACGTGGATGATGTCATCAGTGATGTCATTTGAGATGTCATCAGTGATGTCATCAGTGATGTCACTGACCATGTCATGAGTGATGTAATATGTGACGTCATCAGCAGTGCATTGCGGGGCGCGAGTTATAGTTAGCTGAACTAACTATAACGGGGAATTTCACGGGTTTTGTACGAGTGCAATGTCCAACTAACTATAACTGTCCCTAAAACCTCTGGTTTTTTCAGTGAATTTCAAAGGTTTTTTAAATGCTAATTTCTAACTATAACGTGTCTGAAACCTATGGTTTTTTCAGTGAATTTCAAAGGTTTTTAAAATGCTAATTTGTAACTATAACGTGCCTGAAACCTACGGTTTTTTCAGTGAATTTCAAAGGTTTTTTAAATGACAATTTTTAAATGTATTAATTTTTATATTAATTTTTTCATACTGATTTACTACATTTTTAGAAACAATTTCTTTTACATATTTTATTTTTAAATTACATTGTAATTACATTATACATTACATTACAAAAAATACTTTCTCAGAATGAATTACTTTAGTTTAAATACTTTGCACATAGGCAATAGACTTTTAAGTACAGTAGTTACAGTTGTTGCAATGGGCAACACATTTTCAAACACAATGCAACATTCAGCTCAATGTGAATTTCTAGTTAAATGCAATTAGTTACTTTATGGATTACTTTTCTAACCACAGGACTGGATCCTAGATTCAGTCCTGGTACATCTCCTGTAAACAGTTGAGTAAAAGCGTTTTGGTTACAGTCGTGATTTTTAAGGAATATTATTGTATTTTAAAAGTTGACACTTAGAAACTTTTTCTCATAGAATCACCAATGTTATCCTATGGAAGGAAATTCACTTAGCAGGTAAAAACTGTTATCGTTACTTTTTCTTACTCAGTGTTGGATCCTGGATCCAGCACTGGTGCATCTCCTGTAAACAGTTGAAAGAATGCGTTTAAGTCATACAGGCGATTTTTAAGGAATATTTGTAGTTTGTGAAAATCGACACTTTGAAACTTTTCTGCTGAAAACCAGACAATGGATTCCTATGGAAGAAAATATAAGTTACTGGTAAGTACGGTTAAAATTACTTTTCAGGACCAGTACTGGGCTGAAAGATACAGCACTGAGGTCTCTCCTTATAACAGGTGAGTAAATCGGAATTCGTATTTCGGCTGATTTTAGAGGAATATTTGTATGTTTCAAAAATCAACACTTAGAAACTTTTTCAGCAAAAAGCAGGCAATGATATCCTATGGAAGGAAATTCAAGTTACTGGTAAGTACGGTTAAAATTACTTTTGAGGATCAGTACTGGGCTGAAAGATGCAGCACTGAGGTCTCTCCTGATAACAGGTGAGTAAATCTGAATTCGGATTTCGGCTGATTTTAGAGGAATATTTGTATGTTTCAAAAATCAACACTTAGAAACTTTTTCAGCAAAAAGCAGTCAATGATATGCTATGGAAGGAAATTCAAGTTACTGGTAAGTACGGTTAAAATTACTTTTGAGGATCAGTACTGGGCTGAAAGATGCAGCACTGAGGTCTCTCCTGATAGCAGGTGAGTAAATCGGAATTCGTATTTCGGCTGATTTTAGAGGAATATTTTAAAGTTCCAAAACTCCACACTTAGAAGAATTTCCAAGTGAAACAAGTCAATGTTAGCCTATGTAAGGAAATTCAAGTTACTGGTAAGTACGGTTAAAATTACTTTTCAGGACCAGTACTGGGCTGAAAGATGCAGCACTGAGGTCTCTCCTGATAACAGGTGAGTAAATCTGAATTCGGATTTCGGCTGATTTTAGAGGAATATTTGTATGTTTCAAAAATCAACACTTAGAAACTTTTTCAGCAAAAAGCAGTCAATGATATGCTATGGAAGGAAATTCAAGTTACTGGTAAGTACGGTTAAAATTACTTTTGAGGATCAGTACTGGGCTGAAAGATGCAGCACTGAGGTCTCTCCTGATAGCAGGTGAGTAAATCGGAATTCGTATTTCGGCTGATTTTAGAGGAATATTTTAAAGTTCCAAAACTCCACACTTAGAAGAATTTCCAAGTGAAACCAGTCAATGTTAGCCTATGAAGGAAATTCAAGTTACCGGTAAGTACGGTTAAAATTACTTTTGAGGATCAGTACTGGGCTGAAAGATGCAGCACTGAGGTCTCTCCTGATAACAGGTGAGTAAATCGGAATTCGGATTTCGGCTGATTTTAGAGGAATATTTGCACAATGGTGAAGGGAGGGGGCGGGGCCTGAGGTGACATCTGTGCAAACGCGCCCCGTGGTGCATTTTAAGTTGGGGGATTAAGTCCCCTTGAATCATGAGGGTCCCTACGGGCCAACAAGCCCACCAGGAACCTCCAGTATGCGCCAGGGGCTGCGTTGCAGAGACATGTACAGAGGCCACACCCCTTTTACACCTCTCTGCAACGCAGCTCTGTGGCGCTTTCTGGACGTACCTGTTGGGCTAGTTGGCCCCCAGGGACCCTCAGGATTGAAGAGGATTTAATTCCCCATCTTAAAACGCGCCACGGGGCCTGTTTGCACACATGTCACCTGAAGCCCCGCCCCTCCCTTCACCACTGTGCAAACGCGCCCCGTGGCGCGTTTTAAGTCGGGGATTAACTCCCCTTGAATCCTGAGGGTCCCTGGGGTGCAACTAGCCCACCATATACCTCCAAAGCGCCATAGAGCTGCGTTGCAGAGAGGTGTAAAAGGGGCGTGGCCTCTGTACACCTCTCTGCAAGGCAGCCCCCTGGCGCATACTGGAGGTTCCTGGTGGGCTAGTTGGCCCCAGGGACCCCCAGTATTCAAGGGGATTCGTTCCCCCTCTGCAAACGCGCCAGGGGCGCGTTTGCAGAGTGGTGAAGGAAGGGCGGGGCCTGCGGGCCCGATCGTTTTTTTTTTTTTGGGGAGGGGGGCCGCGTGGCCCCCCTTCCGGGCCACTACTTGCCCCGGGGACCCCATCCCCCGGGGCTGGCCCTCTCGTTGGGGACTGTGGGGGTCCCCAATCCCCCACAGCCCCGCCGGCTCCCCGTGTCCTACGGGAGCCGGCATTGCTTACACATGGGGAGCAGCTAACATGCTGCTCCCCATGTGGAAAAGCAATCGGCTTTGGATATTGGAAGAGAGAGCAGGTTTCCTGCTCTCTCTTCCAATATCCAAAGCAGTTTGCAATGACAGGACGGGAGCCGCGAGGCTCCCGTCCTGTCATTGCAAACAGCAGTGTCCCGGGCGTAGGCACCCCGGGACACTGCAGGAGCCGGCCCTGGGGGGTGGTGGTCCCCAGGGCCATCAAGGGCTCCAGGAGGGGGTCCGCGCGGCCCCCCTCCCATTCCGTGCACAGCCCCGGGGAGGTGGTGGTCCCCGGGGCTCTGGGGGTCCAAAACGGACCCCCATTGTAATTTTTCTTAGTGCCCCGGGGAGGTGGTGGTCCCCGGGCGTGTGGGGGCTGGAGCCCCCACACAGGTTTTAATTAAAAAAGAAGCCCCGGGGAGGTGGTGGTCCCCGGGGCTGCGGGAGGGCTCAGAGCCCTCCCGCACCATTCTACATAAAGCCCCGGGGGTGGTGGTCCCCGGGGCTTGGGGAGCCTTAGAGGCCCCCCACACATAAAATTAACCCCCCCAGCATGCCCCCGGGACTTGGCCCACCCGGGGCCAATTGCTATCGAAGCGCGGGAGACCGCGCTTCGATTTTTTTTTCGGCAGGGTTCGCGCTCCCTGAGCGCATCCTGCCGATTTTTAAAAAAAAAAAATTTTTTTGCCCAGGGGGTCCTTGTGGGACCCCTGAGCAGACCTAGGGGGTCAGGGTGTTTCTACCCTGCCCCCTTTGTGCGCTTTGCGCACTTGTTTCTGTCCCTCGGTTCTACCGAGGGACAAAATGGCTGCCAACACTTCCTGATTTGGAGTGTTGACAGCCAATTAACTTAAAGCTCGTGCTCGGGAGGATCCGCGGCCCTAGATATATCTATCTTTTTTACTTTTCATTTTCTCAGCAACTACTGAACGGATTTACACCATTTAACAAAAGGGTTCTTTCTGAACCAAGAACTACCTCTTTGCCAAATTTGGTGTAATTCCGTTCAGCAGTTCGGGCTGTAGCCGTGTCTAAAGTTTCCTATGGAAAATTGCATGGGGAAAACGTGTTTTGGGACCCCCCTTTTTCTCGGCCCCGCTTGACGAATCCCCGAGACTTTCAGGGTAGGAGCGGACCGGAGCGCCCCACAAAGTTTGAAAATTTTGCGAAGATACGTCAACCGGCAAGAGAGTTATTTCAAATAGAATGTCGCGGATTTCCTATGGATAATAGGTTGTAACTATAACTATCTACTGGCGACCGCCAGTAGATAATATATATATATATATATATATCTCTTCAAAGTGTGTAGATGTGGAGTTAAGAATAGTAAGTGTGGGTGGAGCGGGAGGGCTAGTGGGAGGGTTGAATTGTGGAAATATTTTGCATCTCTATCTGCCAAACTCACTCTAAGTATACTGTAATGTTTTCTGAAGCATTTGTTTTTTGTTTTTTTCTGGTTAATAAAAAGAATTTAAAAAAAATTAAAAAAAGAATAGTAAGTGTATACTTTCTCCATATGCATGTACTGTTCGATATTTTGACCCTCGATATTCTGTCCACAATTTGTATGTATCACGATATTCCTATACTCAATATTCCAGACTACTGTTTGCGCAATAATGAACTCCAGAATCCTTCCCAAAACATGAGCCAGAACAGGCTGAGTGCACCGTGGCATTGCTATGGTTATCCTGCTTTTTCATGCGGTTCACAATGTTTCCTAATGCTCTGTAGCGCAAGCATATTTTGCACATTAGCAACCTCCCAGGTGCTGATTTTGATCAAGGTGCAAATGTGAAAGGTTGCAACATTTGTATATAAGTGAATTGTGAAAATAAGTTTATTTTGTACATGTGGAAGTCTTAGTCAGTCCTTAACCCCTGGGTTGCTCCTCTGTTGCTAATGCAGGTTTACAGCGAATTGCTTGCTCTGGAACCAAAATGATGTGCAGTTTTCAGCTTAACTATGTTCATAGGCCTATTTTGGTCTTTGTTTTGATCTAAATGTGCAGTGCTAACTGAGGTGCAGCGCTACTAAATGCAAAATCTGTCGGGATGAGGACTAGAGGACAAATTAGGGACTTTCGTCAACTTCAGAAAGGGTGAAGTCTGCTTTCATGTTTAATAATTTTCTTTTAAGTCAAGACAGCCTGGCTTACGGGACAGGGAGAAAAACAAACCAAAGCGACATAATCATGGCCAGACCTTTGTTATATTGTTAGTGCAGCGCCAGTGCTAGGCATGGGCAGTGTGGGTTTGCTGCACAGGGCCCTGCTTCTGCTCAAAACCAGGAGTCCCCGCACCAGAACACTGCCTTTAAAAATATTCCTGCGTCTCGAGGCCCAGGGAGCAGCAGTGGTGCAGTGCTGCGAGGCCCAATGGAGGCAGCGATTGGATGGGTACTTGAAGTGCGCTTACTAGGGGCGGCTCCTCCACTATGGCGGAAGAGCGTCGCTGCACTAAAGCAGTGGGAAGCAGAAACCTAAAATGATAATAACTTTGCGTTATTATCATTTTAGTTCTGCTTCCTGCTGCTTTGCGGGCGGGTGAGTGGGCGGGGCTGCTCTGCTCTTTGAGCAGGGCAGGGGCGGAGTGGTTTGCCCACTCAAGTGCGCAATGACTGTTTGGTTGGCCCTTTCAGGCCGCCCAAACCAGTCTTGCACTCTTTCCCCTTCTCCATGCAGGCTGTGCAGCCTGCATGAAGAACAAGCCCAGGCCCCCATTCCCTGGTTGAGCTTGAAGCCAGGACGCTCAAAACCAATCACAACGCTGCTGCAGCGTTGTGATTGGTCAGGGGAGCCTGTGTGATCACCAATCACATCGCTGTGATTGGTTAGTGGGGCCTGCTTCCTGTTCCTCGATGTGCTCAAGGAGAGCAGGAGCAGAGACATAGGACCCGGCCGTCGGCAAGGTAAGTTTATTTGTAAACATTTTTTCTATATGATGTATCCCCCCCCCCCCCGCGACCCCTCTCCCGCCCGCCACCCGCGAGCCATGCCGGCCACCCCTGGCACTTACGTGTGAAGTGAGCCTTGCCCCTGTGCACATGAAAAGCAGGGAGTCCTGCATGGCTCACAACAAAAGAAAGAATCATGTTCCATCACCAATGGGCATTACTCACTTAGGATGGAAGAAAGAAAGGGAGACAGGGGAAGAACATCAGTGAGAGTCTGGGAGAGAGAAGAGGTGACACAGATAGCATTTAGAGGTGGGAGAGCCAACAAACCAACAGGAAGAGCCCATAGGGCTCATCAAAATTCAAAAAAGCATATTTCTTTAACACACTGAAGCATTTTACCTATGAACTTTAGAGGATATCACTGCATTGAGATGCATTAAGTAAGGGTGAGGGTTTTTAAACATGAGCTGACAAACATTCCCGCCCACTTCCTGATGATAATGGTATTAGTGAACTATGCGTAGGGTCCCTGGAATTATGCATCAGTAAAGTACCAGATTATGCTACAGGGTTTAATAACATGCAGCAAGAAAGAACAACTTTTTTTATTTTAATTTTATTTTTAGCATTTATATAACTTTACAAACATTTGGCCTGTGTGGCCACATTTCAAGCATTTTGGAGCAGTACAGCCGCACATATTTAGTCAGGCCTTGGAAATAACAGAAAAACAAACATGTGCAGCATTATGGGAATTAGGAGATTATGTTGCAGTTTATAGGTCAATAATCGTTATTGTTAGGGCCAGTTACCATCTATGTCTGTATTATGCGCGACCGTTGCATGTTAATTCTTCTGTCTTAGCACAAAACATGAGAGGAATCCCCCACTCAGTATTCATATAGACAGGTAGTAAATCCAAATATATATATCACCCACAGAGTTTGTCATTTCTCAATTCATGACAAACTCTGTGGGTGATATATATATTTGGATTTACTACCTGTCTATATGAATACTGAGTGGGGGATTCCTCTCATGTTTTATGCTGTGCTTCTCCCTGGACTTGTTTCCCCCCAGAACCTGTTTTGTTCTCAGGGTCCCTTCTTCTGTTACTTTTTTTGTTAATTCTTCTGTCTTAGACAATGCCCATACACGCCATATCGATCTGTTCTTAGACAACGACTATTTGTAGTGCAATAAAGAGCTATTACCCATACAGGTGTGCAACTTGTTTATACTGTTGGGCAAATATCCCTGTCGAGCTGTCTGGTCTGGCTTGGGGTATGAGCCAGGGGTGCGGTTGCATCGGTGTCGTCTTTGGATCTCAAATAACATAGTATGGGTTCCCAAATGTCTTTAGGGCGAGATTTCTGCGGCATCATGCCCCAGTAGTGTGATCATTGATCACAACAATAGGCAGCATCTTGGAGCCAATCTTTCTCTTTCAGTGCCAGCCGTCGACCCCACGCCATAGCCACTCTTCTCTTGGCCAGAAGCAGGAGCATGGCCACAAGTTTGCGGCTGCCAGGCGGGACCTCCTTTACATAACCCAAGAGCCCTATCAGTGGTGTGCACTCGATTTGTATCTCTACCATGGCCTGGATTGTTGTAAAGATTGCAGACCAGTACGCTGCAATCTTAGGACAAGGAAGAACAACTTATGGGGAATAATGCGACACATTTTGTGATAGTATTACCATATTATTTTGTCATTTTCCCATGTTATTACTGTTTGGGCAAAGGTTTTATCTCGTTAGTACTAGTATGAAACCCAAATACAGCACTAAGCACCAGAAAGATGACCAGTCAACCTTTGTGAAGGGCTTTTCACATTCCAGTAACATATGCTGGAACTAGAAACAAAATTATGATTTTGTTTAATAGCTGCAGGTTATGCAGCAAATGTGGCACATACAGCCCATAATTATGCGGAAAATGCAGCGACCGCAAAAATCACATAATTCCACTGGCCCTGACTAAGATGCATGTCAGGGTTCATGTACCCTATATGTGGACTAGATACTTAATAAACAGGGAGAAAAATTATAGTTTAATACATCATACACAAGAGGTGCCTGTACAACACACACCCTGAATGCACATATTTAAAACTGCTCTGATTTGGGATAATGAAATAACGCATTTGCCTCGGATCAGCAGGAAAGTCAGGATTGATCCTAGATTTTCCAGTTTCTCACTGTGCAATTCAGCCAGTAGCTGGATTTCTCCTTACAGCATAAAAGCTCAATTCTTTTACTTTAACTCCTGGAGTTAGAGACTTAAGCATGGGTGACAGGCAGGGCCCAAATTGTATTTTTTGCTGTTTTACATAGCACAAACCTTGGCTATGGACGTAAGACCACTTCATAACAGACAAAGACCACTTGAATTTTTTTCTGGCACAGTGATTTGCTTGGATTCACTGGATGCTGAGCCAAGACCAGGATTCAAGCCTGGCTCCCCATGATGCATGGTGGGCAGCTCTAGCCACTAGGCCACATCACCTCCTGTGAAAGCTCGCCTCATTTTGGGCTTGAGGAGGGCTTCCAGCTGAGGAGAGCCGGGCCTCTGACTTGACCTTTTAGCAGTGCACCCACCAATAATAGGATGCAAAAGAGAGTAATGTTAGGAGGGGCAGAATCCATGAAAAAAATTAAAAACCTTTCAGAGAGTTGGAGGGTGAAAGGGGAGAGAGGGATGTAAAGGAAGAGAACAACTGAAACAAGGTAAGAGGCTAGGGGGAGAAGAGTATGGAGGGGAGATGTGAACATAAGAGGGGCAGAACCAGCAAAAAGAGGCTGGGAAAAAAGGGAGAGGTTGATGTAAATGAGATGGAACCAGCAAAAAAATGTTGAGGCAAGAGAAGGTGAAAGGCTGGGTGGAAAGATGAGAGGAAAGGAGCTGAGCATTGAGGGAAAAGATAGGTGTAAGAGTGGCAAAATCCGAGAGAGAAGGTAAGATACTTGGGGAGATGAGAAGTGAAGAGAAGATAATGCAGGAATGAATTGGATATAGGAGGGGCTAAACCAGCAAGAGTGGGTAATAGGTTTGGGAAAGAGATTAGAAGAAAAGTAAAGCATGGAAGAGAGGTGGATGTATCATCAATAAAGTAAGAGACTGGAGAAAAGTAAAAATACCTTTAGACCAGTGTATGCTGCTAAGTCTGTTAAGCCTTCGACCGAAGTTTTCAATTTCCCATCTCTTTATTTTACCTGTGAAAATTTGTTATAGTTTTGAGATGCATGTGTCATCCTTCACAAAGGGTTGAGATCTTGAACTGTCCTCAGTGTCGCTGCTGAATTTCAGCCTGCTCTCTGTGTACTCTATTACTCCTCTTGATCCGTCTATTAAATCTCAATCCAAGTGGGACCTTTTCCTGCACAAGTCCTGATCGGAGAGCTAGAGATCATAGCTCCTGCCCTGACCTCCCTTTGTAATATCTTTCTTGCCTCATCATCAGTTCCTACCAATGTTAAAAAGTGAAAAAGCTGTGGTCGTTGCTCTATGCAGAAAAACTTCAGCAGGCTCAAACATTCTCAGCATCTTCTGACATCTCTTTGCTACCTATTTCTCGAATGCCTACGTAAAATGAAACAAAGTAGAGGTATATTGTGAGAACTTTGAGGTCAGGGACAGTAAGTGATTAAGTGGCAGCAATTGTGGAGGCTACCATTGTTTACGATTCATGTTTCAGAACTGACTATTTCACTTGTTTATGTGTTATTCCTTTTAGAAACTTGTCTCGCCCAAGGCGGCAATAGCGAGCAGTCAAAGTTTACTCCAGGAGGTGATATTAGTATTGGCTCTCTAATGTAGTATGTCACATTAATCATACCTGATCAGCAGCATATCGAGCCAGTCTAGCTATGTCTTTTAAAAGGGACTGATTTAGAGCAGGTGATTGTGGAGTGAAACACCAAAAATGTTTAGTGTGACTAATTGTCCTCCAAAACCCCCACAAACTCTTACAATGCCTCTGTGTGCGCAAAGTATCCTGCAATGTGATAATGGACAGTATCCCACCCTGCAAGACTTAACTGCTGCGAGGCCCATGGAAAGGGCTAGGTTCAGGTAGGAAAGGCGGAGAATCCACAACTGACCGACGGACCTATGACTGGTTGTATATAATTACAAAAAAGTTTTTTTGATTTTTATAAAACAGTCGTAGTTCAACATGTTGTTTCTTAATCTCTTGCCGAAGTGTAACCTTTTATGAATTAAACAATGAAAAATGACTTACTTTGTAATGAGCCAACTGATGCCAAACCTGTGAGATTTGTGTATGCTGGCATAACACTTGTAGGAAGGTGGAATCTGACTGCATGGTTGCCCCCACTTTTTTCCTGGTATTTTGCTGGTTTTCGACTTAGTTTGGCTGGGATCCTGCTATTTAGGACCCCAGCCTATCTGCTTTCCCCTTAAATGGATTGTGTGTACTTTAGGTACACTCCAGATTGGATTCTGGGGTACCCTTGTGAGTCCCTAGTATATGGTATACTATGTACCCAGGGCATAGGTACCCCAGAGGCCTACCAGGGGTTGCAGCATGTATTGTGCCACCCCTGGGAAGCCTTTTAAAATGACACAACAGGTCTGCTACAGCAGCCTGTGTAAGGTGGTGTATCCACCCCTTACTGAGATATAGGTTCCCTATGTCTCTCCAGATCACTGCACATGTAAACCTATCAGTCACCCCTATGGCAGGCCTTAACAATCCTGAAGGCAGGGTGCTGGGTTTCATGTGAGAGGGTGCCCATGCATGAGCAGAGCCCCTCTGCAGCTTTCGTAATCTTTATTCCGGGTTTGTTTGTGATGCAGCAAGACCATATACTCTTAAGTGCATTATAACCCCGCGGTAAATGCTAACTTGAGAATGGCTGCATGGAAAACTGTCGTGTTTGGTGTCAAACACCTTGGAATCATACCTCCACCCCAGTACTGGGGTGGGAGGTATGATTCCTCCCTTCTAGAGGGAGCAACATGGCACCACCGGTACACCCGGTACCAGCTTAACAGAACCCTGGCATCACAAAATGGATGCTGCAGCCACAGACACGAGTCTGCCCTCCTGCTGCTGGACGAAACTCCGGCAGGGGAGGCCTGGACAATAGGTTTCCTGTCACAGGGAGGTGTGACCACCTCCCAGACAGGCTTTAGTGTATTGGGGCTGGGTGGGTGCACTCTCAGAGTGCTTTGAAGTCTGCACTGGGGGCACATTTGATGTCCCTGTGCATAGTCCAGCTCAAACCGGTTGCTTGGCAGTTCAGGCTGGACTGTTCCCATGAGGCACAGGGTCAGACTGATCTGCATATGGCCATGTCTGAACTGGGGTGGCGGAGTGAGCTAAAGAATGATGATGGATTAAACCCAGATCAGTTGACTGGGGGTGAGTGCTTGCAATGTTCAACACTCCGTCCATCATCCCCTTTGGTTTTGCTATGTTCACCCTAAGTTGGCAGGGTATGCCCAGACGTGGGTCCCTTGCTCACTTTGCCACTGGATTCAAGATAGCCTGGCTGATGACGGCTGTAAGCCAGAAACCGGTCCCAGGATGCTTGTTTCCGGTCCAGGGAAGACATGGCTTGGCAGTTCGGGCTGGACTGTTCCCATGAGGCACAGGATGAGACTGATTTGCATATGGCCATGTCTGAACTGGGGTGGCGGAGTGAGCTAAAGAATGATGATGGATTAAACCCAGATCAGTTGACTGGGGGTGAGTGCTTGCAATGTTCAACACTCTGTCCATCATCCCCTTTGGTTTTGCTGGACGAAACTCCGGCAGGGGAGGCTTGGACAAAAGGTTTCCTGTCACAGGGAGGTGTGACCACCTCCCAGACAGGCTTAAGTGTATTGGGGCTGGGTGGGTGCACTCCAGAGTGCTTTGAAGTCTGCACTGGGGGCACATTTGGTGTCCCTGTGCATAGTCCAGCTCAAACCGGTTGCAGGGGCACACAGCCCCTGCTCTGGCGCAAAACTGGACAAAGGAAATGGGTGTAGCCACCCCTCTTTCCTGACCCTCCCATAGGTGGGTCCCCAGAGTTTGTCCCACCCCTTCCTTGGGTATAAAGTAGGAAACCCTGACTACAGGATTTTAGATTACACCTGGACTAAACTCTGATACCAGAAACCAAGTACTTCGACGATCTACACTACGCTGGATGACTGAATAATCTCCCTTGGAGTAAAAGAGTTACTCCCCTGCAAGGCAGGCACCTTTAATGCAACTGACCATCTCCGAAGCTCCTGCAGACTCTGAAGAATATTGCCACACAGGAGGTGGGTTTTCCGAGGTCTCTGAGGTCGATATGTGCCCACAGCAAGTCTGAGGCCCTTATCCCTCTTGGAGACCGTGCAACCTGAACCCCTGGACACCGTGACCATTTGCAGAAGCATCAGCTTTCCAGCAACCCCTGAGGCTGAGCTTTGGGTTACTTGTAGCCCTGACCCCGAGCAGTAATTGCACCAAAGATTGCAGGCCTACACTCAACAAGTGTTCCGTGGGCTGCCATTTTGTGATTCCTCTTGAGGTCCCTTCGCGATCCCTGGTCCGTTGACCTGTGGGCCCCCAAGAAGGCAACTCTAACTTTTATTGGGCTTCCCTGGTTGCTCCAGACATGCCCTGACTCTCCATTGCTTGGGGAGTCCCCAGTACCTTGCTGGTCCGCACAGAAGCATCTTTTCTCTTCCTGCGTGGGTTGCTGTTGCCAAGGCTTGTTGTGGTCAATCCGATCACCGACACCCCAGCACTCGACATCCTTTGTGGGAAAGCTCGAATCCGGCTTCTGGTCATTGTCGACATCTCCGGGACCCCGTGGCTGCAGAGTCAAGCTTCACCTCTTCACACCTGAAGCACCCGACATCGGTGGGCATTCGATTGCTCCGCTCCTGGTCACTGGCTAGTGACCCAGACTCTGTTCCCTCTGCTTTCAGGTTCTTCACATCTTCGATCCAGGCTTGGATCCACCCGGACACTTTTCTTCTTCACGGCAGCAGCACTTTGCAGCAGATCGCCATTGAAAACTACGACGATTCCCGACACCCTTTGACACCTATGCACCCGGCTTCCCTGGGTGAGGTAACTCGAGTACTCCAGTGCTCCCGTGGGTGTTGGCCCTAGAACCCCTTAAGTCTAAAGGGGTTTGCTCAAAGTCCTCTCCTAAGTGTCCTTTTGCTTTAAAATTCCAACCGCGACTTTCCGCATTGAATCCTACGGCGCTCGCGGCTGTGTTCTCACACTGCACACGTCCCCCGTGGGTCTCCTGTGTCATTACCTTGGGTGGTTCCTTGGGGTCCCAGCGATTCTACGTGCTCTAGGCACTGTGTCTAGTCAAGTCGTGGTTCTTATACCACTTTCTTAGTATATGGTTTGGTCCCCCCCTGGGGCCCAGTGTATATTGTGCTATTTACTGTCGTTTTAATACTGTGATATTGTGTATCTTGAACTCTAATCTCATAAAGAGATTAGTAGTAAGTGTTTAGAAATAAATACATATATTTTATATATATACCTTGTGTGGTTCTCCTTTCATTTAGTTATTCAAGAGGTTATAATCTGGTAAACCAAGCTGCTTTACACTCCTTCAAGTCTTAGCCTGAAGGCTGCTCTCCATAGCTACCACTAGGATAGCTTTCAATAAAGGTTGTCTTTAAACCTATCATCAATAAGGGTCATTTGGACTGGTGCAAGGTGCCCACTATAACTAGTGGACAGCATATGCCAGGCCAACTTCTCACAACACTTTTATAATCCCCAAATGCTGTGTTATGCAAAAGCGGCAAGCTTTTCGCTATTTTGATATAATGTCAAATTTTGGGTGAAATTTGTCTGCTGAAGACTGGTTTGAGTAGAAAATGTTTGGCAGAGACACCTCTTTCAACGAGAAATTTCCTCCCCAACCCAGTCTCATGCCAGTATCTCAATTGCTTATTTGTGCAAGCTAAAACCCTTGCAGAGAAAAGTTACTCAAGATAGCAACAAAATGTATTAAAATTTATCTTACGTTATTCGTATGATTTTGGAAAAATGTTGGGTCTTTCACATAAAAATAAAATAAGTATCACAAGCCCCTACCCAGTTCCCACTGCTTGGATCAAATGGATTTGCTTTCTTGCCCATTCTATTGGAACAGTAACACCTATTGCTTCTGTTGTGCTGTTTTAGGCTGTTGTGCTAAGGGACCTCAATGCATTTCTGGCCTTGCTCAAATAATTATACTGTCTCAGTAGGAGGGTATGTCTGAGATAATCAAACTTTGGCCGAGACACCAGTTTTCATGCCTATTTTTCTTTAAGGCCAGGGTGAATTATTAATTAAACTCAAAAAGAGTCATGGGGAATGTTTACTTACTCCAGAAATTAGTCCAACACATCTAGTACAGTTTTATCAACCGTACACACGCATAGATTAACAAGTCTATTTGGGTTGTGGATTCACAAAGGTTTTTACAAGGCATGGCAAGCTACTGCCCGAGTCAGTGTTCCAGACCTTCTCATTGAAGCTAAGCTACCTAGTGATAGCACCTGGTGATTGTTGAACTCACAGGAAGATGGGCCCTCCCAATCAGAAGTACTTTCTGATCAACTCTAACTATTTATCCCCCTATCAAATCAAACTCTTTTGTATGATTTGCAGCTTGTGGAGGAGCGGGTGAGCCTGGAAAAGGAATAGCAAACTTGGCAAGACACTCACTTTCAAGACAGCTGCAGGCCAAAAGACAGAATAAATTTGCACTGTCGTATACGGAGATCACAATGTATTATTATTGTTTTTTTATTTATTTGAGTTTTATATAGCGTTGGCTGAACCCAAGGGTATCAGAGCACTTTACATGTCTTGAGAAATAAGTTTACAAGAAGTACAAGAACAAGTCAAGTGGGTTAAAAACTGTCAGTTAGAAAAATTAGAGGACAATAGAGCAGTAATGTAGTCCACAGTAGTATATAACAATCAAGCAATTAGGAAATGAGGACGGGGGCAGATTCAAGACTGCTTAGTCAGTAAGTCAGGGGACCTCCCCAATAGAAATTGTCGAAGAGGGTTGAATCTTTAGGAGGCATAAATCAGCTGGAGTTCTTGTAGAAGTAGTTGTTGAGCAGAAGAGAAGTGAGGTCCCGTTTGTAGCAAGAAAAGGAGGGGTTGCATCGTAGGTCCTTAGGGAGTGAGTTCCAAATCTTGGGGGCATTTCCAGGGAAGGAGCGTGCCAGCAATGATTTCTTTTTAAGTTTGGGAGCTATGAGAAGAGAGTTGGAGCTTCTCAGAGCCTGGCTTTTTCCTGCTCTCCATAGTTTAGTTTCTAGAGAATTGGTTTTTTTTGTATGTAGGACTTTGTGGGTGATACAAGCTGTCTTGTAGATGCATCTTCCTTCAATGAGAAGCCAAGTGAGACTTTTAAGGGTGGGTGGTCAAACCGTTTGATTACTGTGACAAGCCTAGCAGCCACATTGAGAATTGTTCTTAGGGGCACTAGGTGACTTTAAGGGGTTCCTGTCAGGGTGGCATTGCCGTAGTCAAGTTCGGGAGGTCTAGGGATTGTACTACCATCTTAAGATCATCAGGGCGGATAAACGGTTTGATTTTCCTAAGATGTTTTAGTGTGTAGAGCACTCCTTTGGCAGTATTTTTGATGTGTTCCTTCATTGACAAGTTTGTTTCTAGTGTGATATCCAAGGACTTAACGGAGTTGGACAGTGTGGAGGGCAGTTTAGTGCGTCAGTACCTGAATCCGGTTGGGAAGACTGTTCTGTGCAATAAGCAGTCACCACTTCTGAGATTCCTGCCCTCCACATTTCATTATTGATATGCATGCAGCAATATGTAGGTTTAGCAGAAAATAGAATTTTCGGATTATGTGCCTCTTCCGAGTTCACTTATTAGCTATGCAAATCATCTAGCGAGTTCTTGCTACATCTGGTGGATATCTTCCTGCTGCCACCACTTCAGGTTGAGATGAATTTACCAGTGAAATCTCAATGGGATGTCTATGTGCTATGCTCTGGATTCTGTTTACTGTCCTGCTGTGATGGTATCACTACTCTGTGGTTAACATAATGCCAGAGGAATCTGCATGTGATGAGCCCCCTCCCCACTCCCACTGATTGATATGGAGCTGAGATGAATGTGGGCTGAGTTAATAATAGCTCCTGGTGGGTAAATTACTATGGCCTTAACTTGTAACTGAACATTTTACTGGAATAATCATGCTTAAATTACCTCAACTGAGTGGACATCTATACATTGTAATGTTGAGAACTTCAAAGAGCAGATTCAGTGGTACTTGTCTTGCTTCTGGACATTTTGTCCAAAGCGTCTGTGGTTATGTTCAACCATTTTGCTCTTTCACTACCAATGAAGAACCCCGTCGTTCCTGCAAAACTCCTGAACTGGTCTTGATGGTGTGTTACACTGTCATTCATCTCTAAGTCTTTATTTAGTTTCAGATTCCTTACCTTCTTCCTTGTAGCCCTTTTCTCATACGCAACATACTTGTCTTGAAGGGATCGTGTTTGCTACTTGACAAGAGTCATTTCTTGCTCAGTGTCTTTTACGGCCTGTCCCTGTGGCTCTAGTGTATCTTCACTATCACTCATTCCTTGCATACTTTTGCCATGGTTAAGAAGTTGTTGACCAATTCAGTGAACCATTGGTGGACACCGTCCACGGGTGAGCTCGGAAATTGTCTTTGAATGCTCCTGCACGGTTTCATCGAGAGGCTGATATATTATATTTGGTCAAGAGGTTGTGCTATGGATTTGAGTGAAAACGAGCACAGAACATTTGAACAGTGAATGGTCTGAACTGCCAAGCCTGCTCCATCCACACCAGTTGCCTGCTAGATTTGTGATATAGTTTATTGAAACATGGCGATTGCGGGAGAGAGCAGGGTCGATTGATTGTATCAGTTGGTGTCACAGAGAAGGAGGCAATGCTCTTCTGCTTAGACCGATGAATTGTATTCTGCCATTTTTCCGATTTCTATTCCAGGTCCTGCCGTGAAGCTCCTGTCAGATGCTGTCTGTTGTTATGATACCCTTTGTCAGTACCTAGCGCATTATCAAGGTCGTCTGTACGATAAAAGACCTACACCATCACCCATTTCTAAAGACACAATCCTTTGAGCAGGAGGTTGTTTGATAAAGCTGCCACTCATTCTGTCCCCTGCAAGTAATTTCAGCATGTACAAAAAAAACCTTTGTGCACATCAGCTGTCAGGAGAATCCCATCGCCTTTCTGATCAGTGTATAGGCGACAGTCCCAATGACTCACTTCTGATTTAATGTCTTGATTATGTCTCTGGGCTCCATCAAGAGCAGCCGTGGCATGCAAACTTTAAAAAATATCCTTAGGAGAATAAGCTTCGAGAATGAAAGGAGCCAACTGATCAAGGTTTTCATATATGTGTACTTCTTGCTCTAAGGCAGAGGTCTTCAAACTTTTTAGGCCAGGCCCCCCATCTAAACTTTTTTGGACGTCGAGCCCCCTCTCCCATCACCACTTGACAACAAATTCTGAAGCTGGTACTCTGCATCATCTCTAGCCATTCCCACCTGCAGAGTTCAGGTCGTATATGGCAAATAATATTAAAGTGAGAGTGTTTAGTAAGCTGCAGTTTTTATACTACCTGTGGTTAAGTGACAGATGCTTATTACAAACTTCAAATGAAAAGTCTCCAAGAAAAGTTTGCACAAAAAAATTACAATGGTGCTTTCTTTTTCACAAAAAACAAAATTTTGCATAGATCAATAAACAACATTTCAAAACTATGACAGGTGTGCCTGTTTTTCTCCATAGAGACAGTCAATGTGTGGATGGATTCTTGCTACTGCAATCCTGAGGTTGTGCTCCACTTCCAGGGGCTTATTTAAAAGCCCCTTGCTACGCCAGTGCGTCACTTTTTGTGACGCACCGGTGGCGCATTTTAGTGCTCCATAGTTACAAGGACGGGAAAAGCCACCTTGCGTGGCTTTTCCTGTCCTTGTAAATACAGCCCCTTTACACGCAGCACTTTGCGTGAAAGGGGCGTTGCATGGGCGTTGCTGTGGGCGTTCCGGCGCAACACCCATGGAACCTGACACAGTTCCAGATTTACGAGAAACCGTAAACCTGGAAATGCGTCTGAATGCTACTCCTCCCCAGGGGAGGCGTAACGAGGAGAAATGTGTTTATTTCTCCTAGTTTTTTCCCTCTTTCTATGCATGCTGCATTTTGCAGCACACAAAGAACGAGGAAATCACCTCTGGTGATTGTTTATGTGCAGGAAGGTGTCCGTCCCTTCCTGCACAAAAACAATCATTAAAAAAATTACGGTTTGCAAGTTCTATGTGTGCTAATGCAGCACACATAGAAGTTGAAAAATGCCATTTCAGATTGTTTATGTGCAGGAAGGGACACCTTCCTGCACATAAATAATCATCCCCATGAAGCAGGCATCCTTGCACCATGGTACAAGTGTGCCTATATCGGTGCATGGCAGTAAATTGTGCGCCACTGCAGGAGAGAGCAAAGGGATCCGTCATATCCTTGTAGATATGACACATCCCGGTGCTTTCAAAGTGCCACAGCGTGGCGCAGCCAAAGGGCTAGCAGTGCCACGCTGCAGCACTTCCTTGTAAATGAGGACCCCAGTTTTGAGTGGTACTTAGAAACCAGAGCGCTCACAAAATTTTGTAATATATTTTTTGCAATTTTATATAGCACAAACATGACCCAAAGGTATTGGAGCGCTTTACAGGAGCATCTTTCACATTACACAAGGACACATTCATTTTTTGAAAGCATGGGGAGATTAAGTGATTTGCCCAGAATCACAGGACGTTGAGCAGATGCTGAGAACTGAACCTGGTTCCCCAGCTCCAAAGTCAGCAGCTCTGGCTGTTGTGCCACAACATTGCCTCTAGATAAGATATCAAGAAAAGGGGTCCCGCAAAACATGTTTTATGACACAATTGAAAAATCAGTGATTATGTGGAGTATGGCCAGGTGTCGCCAGTAGAAGGCCATCCACAGTTTTTCAAGAAGGCCTAGGGGACATCTACCTCACACCCATATGCGATATAAGTGATTCAAGAGGATATATACCTTTCTTCTCTAGCAGCATTAAGAGCCATTCAGTTGTTAACATAACTGGCTTATAAAGAAGATAGGCTTCCAAAGAAGCAGAAACATGTCATAAGAAAGCATTTATATTTGCCCTACGAAAGACAGATGGCATATTTCATGATATTTGCTATTTCAGGCTTGTGTACTCAGCTCTAAAGTATTTGAACACTTTAAATGAGCACCAGCGACTTTAATCAAGGTCACATTTATTTTCCATATGTCACGGGTAAATCAAGGGATTTTGCCGAGGATCACATGATGTAGAGCTGATGGCAGGACTCAAACCCGGGTCCTCAAAACCAAAGTCATCAGCTCTGGCATTAATGACGCATCCTCTTCTCTTCAAAACACCCAACGTTCCCACTAGTGTTGGGAAGAAAGGCACAGGAGGGAGACTTTCAAAAATAAAAAAACTCTTCTCACTTACCTGCTAGTGAAGGGAATCCTCGGGAAGAATGCATCCGTTGTCAAATCCTTGGAGCAAAAGGCAGTCGCTGCGAGGTTACAAACCATGATAACCTCGAGGGGAAGGCTTTCAAAGGCGAGGCGAAGGTCAGCAACCCGATATGAAAGTAAGCAATCAGGAGGCTAAAGGCAGCAGTGATGAAGCGCTGCTTTATCAGCAAAGTAGAAGTATTTTGCAGCTTTATGTATGCAAAATTTGCGGCACTTCCTGGCATCTGTACTGCTGTCCCTTTCTATGGAGGAATGTCAGTGTCGAATTCAGGGCTTCAGGAACTACATGCTGATTGGCTGTTTTGGATGCTCCAATCAGAGCAAGCCCTAACTCGAGATGGAGGTCTGCACACAGGCAGGAAACGTACTTCCAAAGTGGGAAGCAACAACGGAAGGTGAAATGGTGGAGTGGAGTGCGCGCCCCCTGAGGTGATACCGCGCCCCCTGGGGGGCGCGCCCCACACTTTGAAGACCTATGCTAAGGAGTAAGCTTGCCACACTGCGGTCCTATGATATTTGAGGGACTGGAGGCGCAGTTTGCAAAAGAGGGTGCTCTTCTCAAAAAGGGCACCCCCCTAATATATTATTTTGGTTCGGAAACATGGGGGAAACAAACCATCACACATGTAATGAACATTCCCAATAAACCTATCTACATTAATAAGTGGAATTAATCCAACATAGCCACTGACCCAAAACATTACATCCAATATTTATTTCCATTGTTCATACATTGTTGTCATTTTACATATTTTGTTTCTCTAATATTTTGCCTTACTTTCAAAAGCATATCTATTATTATTTAGTCTTGCTTTTTTCATGATTACAAGTTCATTTATCCCACTAACAATACAGCACAAAAATTAAATCAATACCATAGAAAAATTAAAAATCACCACCGCACTTGAGACATCATCACTCATTCCCAACCACACTTATACACACTCATACACACTCCATACAGATACATTTTTCCCAAGACCCCAGAAAGAGTTTTTTGATAGCCGAACAATGAGACCACTTCTCATTGAGTCTTCCATGGTTGTGTCTGGATCTGGGATCTCCAAACAATACTGGACAACGCACGTTTCAGTGGATATCAAGTTTTCTCAACCACCTTCTTCAGGACATATGACCAACGGATTTTCTTCTTTCACCCAGGACAACAAGTGGTGTATTCGAATAAAATAAAAACATCAGTATGTAAGATTGAGGACAGTCTTAATCAGTCATAGCTTTAAGAACACATGGGGCCAGATTTATCAAGGTTTTGCGTCGCCCTTGCGCAAAGCAAGGGGGGCGCAAGTTCGACGCAAAACCTAAGTGAGATTTATCAAGCCACGCAAGGCCACCTTGTGTGGCCCTGCATGGCTTGATAAAACTAGAGTAACGCAACACAGCACAAATCGCTGCCTTGCTTTACTCTGTGGCAGGGAGGTGGAGCATGGGTGTTCTCACGCATCCACCCTTGGATTTTGGCGCATTCCCATACTTACAATTAGTGGTAGACTTGGGAATGTGTCAAAATGCTACGGCTACCTAGGTGAGGTGTAACAAGGAAAAATATCTTTACTTCTCGTTTTTTCCTCTTTCTATGTGTGCTGCATTCTGCTACACACAAAGAAAGAGGAAAATGCCTCTCAGGATCGGTTTTGTACAAAAAGGTGTCCCTTCCTGCACAAAAACAATCCTGCCTACAACGCAGGCACCCTTGCACCATGGCGCAAGGGTGCCTGCATTGGCCAAGGCACCCAAAAGTGCGCCAGTGTTAGAAAAGGACAGGAATGCACCATATAATGGTAAATATGGCATATTCCCGCCCTTTCCCTTTCGTGCAGCGCAGTAAGGTGCCTTGCTGCGCTGCGCTGTGTGAAAGAATGATAAATCTGGCCCATAGTTGCCAAACTAACTCCAAAAACAGCTCCATCCAATCACCAGCCTGTCCCTACTCCGTGTCAGTAAACAAAGGTTGTGCAAGAAGTGTACCAAAAAGTAATAGTGAGAAAAAGGACAGTTATAGAAATCCACCACCACAAATCAATCGATCAATCAGGATTTATAAAGTGCGGCTAATCACCCGATAGGGTATCCAGGTGCAAACAGTCCTGTCAGCAAAATCCTTCACAATACCAAACAGATACATGGTGTCAAAAGTAAATCCTCACTGCCTCATACCAGATATTTGAATAAATACCATCCAGTCATTACTTACATATAAATTGGTTCTATATCAGTACTATAAAGCAAGCTTTTAACTGGTGTCTTCTCTATTTTTTCCAATAGCCTGATGACACGAAGGAGTACCACTTCCAAAGCCTTCCTGATAAAAATGAAGAACCCATACACATCACTAAGCACTACACCCTCCAACCAGGCAGGATTACCATCCAATATCCATATACATGTAGGATTTACCAAGTTCTTCAGTCCACCATTCAGATCCAACAGAATTCAAGCCCTTAAATGACCACATATGCACGTCTTCCTCTTTTAAAGTGCCTAAAATAAAATGCATATAATATAACTCATATAAAGTAACCACACAGGTAGGTATATCTGTGTGTACCCCATTAATCCTAGTGATGTATCTCCAACACTCTCGAACAGGCCAAGTCAGTAAGTTAGCTGTGGGAACTTTATAAGTATACAAGTTACATCCCTTCCCAAAAACAAACTAGTCTGGCTTCGAAACTACGAAAGTATCCCGATTCTACTGCATATCAGCCTTCAATGCTATAGTTTAGTGGTGGCTGGCACCCTAAATATTTGGTGGGGCAACCACTGACCAGCAATGCCTAGTCAACACCAAAGCTGTCAGTCGTGGCTCGTTATAAACAGAGTTTATAACGAACCACAACTGAGAACTCTGGCATTGAGGCTGAAGGCAGTGCAAGTCTTACAGTGCATCAGTGGGTTAAGAATAATAAAATAAAAATTTACTTACCCACTGCATGAGCTGGCTCCCCTCCGGTCCTCCTGCTTCAGTCCCTCGGCGCTGGTCTGGTCTGCAGGCTGCAGCAGTTCTCCACACTAATCCAAATGCTGCTCTTATGCTGCTTATAATGTTAGCAGCATGAGAGCAGCGCCAGGATTGGCTGCAGACACTAGGGGCCTGTGCCTGCTCACCACCTAGCGGTCTCAGACAGCTGGATGGAGAGGTTTACACTGTGCATGTCAGGCTGGCCATCGCAAGACAGTCGGCAAAGTGACATGTGCCATGTAAACTGATGGAGTGAGCACCACTCCCCTGCTGCCAGTTAGCAGCAGTGGCCCGCCCCCCAAACACGTCTCAGGCTGGGGAAAGGGAAAAATAAAATGGTAATAGTACCATTTTATTTTTCACCTTTTGCGGTGCTGGCAGCGGGGGGGAGAGGAGACGCTCCTCTGTCGTAATGGAGGGGCCGCGACTAGTTATTAAACGGATCTCAGAACCGCAGTGTATGTCACTGTGTGACAAAAATTGCAGATAATTTGCAAAAGAGGGTGCACCCTTTGAGTTGTATTGTTAATTTATCAGCCAAAAGTAACTTCTGATGCTAATGATCAAAGAAAGACTGACTGCAGATCTAATTTAAGTTTATAATTCCATATAGCGATCAGAGGAAAGTGTGCCATATTACCAGCATCTAAAGAGACAGCATTTATGTTTAACCTTGTCTTCATTATAGACACGGAAAACATCATTTCTATTCATTAATATGGATCATTTAGGTAGGTTTCTTTTTAACTGACAATGCCTCAAAAGATGCCACTGCGCCCTCCAAAAGCCATGACTAATAACTGCATGACGCATCAGTCTAAACACAGGAACTGTGTTGAACATGGGCCATAGCAACAGTGGCTTGCAAGGGAGGGGGGCGGTCCAGTGGCAAGCAAGGGAGGGGGTGGGCGGTCCGCCCCGGGCTGCAGGAGTTTTGAGGACGGTGGCCTCCCCCCTGCAGCCGGGATTCCACCGCCCCCTCCCCCCACGCCGCCTCACATACGGCCGCCACGGTGCGGCAAACGCAGGGGCCACCACGGACGGCAAAGGGGGGTTTGGGGTGCAGCCGAACCCGGTGAGGTCTGCCCCCGGGCAGATTGGGAGGGGGTGGGGTCGGCCGATTAGCGGCCATTTTGCGTATTTGGGCTTCGTTTTTATAGCCCAATTAAAGCTCAAGAGGTATAAGGGCAGGCTCCCGGTGCTCCCAGCCACCATTTTAGGTTTGGTGACCTGGTGGCTGGGAGAGCTGTAGCTTTATTAGCGTTTTTGGTAGGGTTAGTGATTTTTGTGGTAGGCTGTTTGGTGGCTAGCAGGTGTGGTAAAGCAGGTTAGCTGAGGCAGGCAGTGTAGTGAGCAATGGAGGATTACCGTGTTTTGGAAGCAGTGAGGCTTCTGAGTGAGGCCGGGCGGCTGGACTTGCTAATGCCGGAGGCCCCGGGAAGTGCGTGCCCCCCGCGTCGTGCTTCCGCGGGGGTGGCGGCCGCCGTCACGGCCTGTTCATCCCCAAAATGTGCCAAGAAAAGTGAGGTGAGTTCGAGGGGCCGCTCCTATACCAGGAGAGCGGCCCCGTTGACTGGCGCTGATCCGGAGCCTCGCGGACGCGTGGAGGCTTCGGTGAAAGTGCGGGGGGCGCGGCCCGCCGGAGGAGTGCGTCACGCGTCTCTCCAGCCGGAGTTCCCCATGACAACCAGCACGCTCGGAGGACAGGGCCAAGTGAGCCCGCGTCCTCCGATGCAGTTATGAAAAGTCAAGCAGGGGAGGGGGGAGAGGAGGGAAAGGAGGGTTTCTCCCTGGGCACGCTTGGAGGACGGGGTCAAGTGAGCCCGCGTCCTCCGATGCAGTTATGTAAAGTCAAGCGGGGGAGGGGGGAGAGGGGGGAAAGGAGGGTTTCTCCCTGGGCAGGAGCATAGGGACTGGTCCTCAGGGGATAACTGCAGTTGGCAACCTGCAAGCCCGGTGGGCTGTGGGGTATGAGGCAGAGGGAGAACTGGCGTTGGGGGGGTTCTGACATGGCACCCCTGGGCTTCGTGGCGGATCTGGTTTTAGGGGATAGGCCTTCTGGACGGGGGAGCTCTCTGGGGGTTGGGGAAGGGCACCTCTTGGAAGTAGACAGCGAGGGGGAGGGGGAGAAGGGGCTTGAATATTTTAGGTTTGGGAGTTGAAGATGAGGTGGGGTTTGGGGTTTTGGAGCCAGCATGGGGGGGGAGTAATGACTGGGAGGGCCTTGACATTTTTACTTCATGGAATGATGAAGTAAGGGGGTTGAGTAGGCAGGAGCAAATGGACGCCTACATGGCGCAAGGGGGCTCTGGGGGACTGGAGGCCAGGGGGCTGATGCAGAGGAGGGTTGAAGCCCCACCGTGATCTCTGCCTGCGCCCTAAAGGGGCCCAAACCCCGAAGTGCGGGGGCAGGCATGCATTGGTCAATTGCTTCGGGGGTGGGTCGGGACACCAGCAAGGGGGTCAGCAGTGGCAGCAAGGGGGGTAATGCAGGGGGCAGCAGCAGCAACAATTCATGGGAGGGAGGGGATCTAGAGGGGCTGGGGCAAAGGGCTCATACACCGGTTAAGGTGGATAAGTTGGAAACAGCCTTACAGGGTTATGACAACCAGAAGGCTGCAAAACTTTTGCGGGAAGGATTCAGATGGGGTTTTAGACTAGGGTATGGGGGTCCAAGATGCAGGCGATGGGCAGACAATTTACAATCTGCGAAAGAACATTCTAAAATAGTGCAAGAGAAACTAGATAAAGAAGTGCACGAGGGAAGGATGGCGGGCCCCTTCATGGATTGGCCTTTGGAGAATTTGATCGTTTCTCTGATCGGGGTAGTGCCAAAGAAGGAGCAAGGTCAGTTCCGCCTGATTCAACATTTGTCATGGCCAGAAGGGAGCTCAGTAAATGATTTCATTGATGAAAGAGAGGCTACTGTTTCATATTCGTGAGTTGACGTGGCCATGTCACTGGTGGTGACTGCGGGCGCAACGGCTGAAATGGCAAAATGCGACATAAAATCAGCTTTCCGTTTGCTTCCAGTCCACCCGGACAATTGGAATCTCCTGGGGATCCATTTCAATGGGAAATGGTTAGTGGACAAAGCATTGCCGATGGGCTGCTCTATGTCATGCGCATTATTTGAGTGCTTTAGCACCTTTCTACAGTGGCTGTTTTGTAAGCACACGGGTCACCAGTTGGTTACACATTACCTGGATGACTTCTTTTTGTGGGTACCTCAGGCTCCACGGAGTGCCAGAGAGCTCTGGACATCTTCAAAGAGCTAATAAGGGATCTGGGGGTGCCTTTGGCGCCAGAAAAAACAATGGGACTCAGCACAGTGCTTTCCTTTTGGGGATCGAACTAGATTCCAGGCTGATGCAGGCGCGCCTGCCAGAGGATAAAAAACAACAGATGTTGGGGCTGTTGAATGCAGTGCTGGCTCGTGACAAGGTCACGGTTAAGGAGATTCAAGTATTGCTGGGACATCTTAATTTCGCTTGCAGGATGGTGCGAGTAGGGAAGACATTTTGCAGATGACTGGGTCGGGCACTCGCGGGACAGAGACCGCTTCACCACCATGTGCGACTCTCAGCGGGGGTGAAGGAAGATTTAAGAATGTGGAGGTTCTTTTTGCAGGAGTTTAATGGCATTCCGCTGGCAAGGGAGGGGGACATGGTATGGAATGTACACATTTTTCAGATGTAGCAGGCAGCAAAGGTTTTGGCCTTTTTTGGCAGGGAAAATGATGTGCCGAGCAGTGGCCAGCAGAATGGGGGGGGGGGTAGGAGTATTGCATTTTTGAAGTTCTTTCCCCTGCTAGTGGTAGTGACTTTGTGGGGGGAGCAGTTGGCACACAAGAACGTGATGTTTAGAATTGACAATATGGCGGTAGTAGAGATAGTTAACCGCCAGTCAGCCAGGGATGAACAGGTGCTGAAGCTGTTGAGAGTGTTTGTTTTGGGCTGTTTGCGCCATGACATTGCATTCAGAGCCTTGCACGTGCCAGGTGTGGACAATGACATAGCGGACGCTTTGTCTTGTTCACAGTGGGGGAGATTCCGTGGGCTGGCCAAGGATGCCGGCAGGACTCTGACGCCCATGCCGCAGCAGTTGTGGTATGTAGGCAACACAGGGTGCTTCAATTGGTGGTAGGGTCGCTGGCATAGTCTACAAGACGGGCATACAGTTTAGCGTGGAAAGAGTTCTTGCTCTCAGGAGCCCGACGGCGTTCCACGGCGGAGCAGAGAAGGGAAGAATTAGTACAATTCATACTAGATTTGATGAATAGGGGTTTGTCGCGAGTGACAATAGCGGGAAAGTTGGCAGGAATCGCATTTGTGGGAAAGTTGTTGTGGGGTTATGCCCCATCTGCCGGGGAGTTAGGCACTCGGATGCTTGAGGGTTGGGCCAGAGAGCAAGGTCAGGCAAGGCGGGCCAGGAATCCGCTGTCATGGCACTTGCTGGCCAAGGTTGTACAGACATTGCCTCAGATTTGCTCAGATGAAGTTCAGACATGCTTATTTTCCACACTGATGGTGTGGATGTTTTTCGGGGCGTTTCGGGTATCAGAATTGTTGGGGCCCAGGAAGAGGGGGGAATAGGGTGGGAGGATATGGTACCGCGTCAAGACAGGGTATGCATATGGCTACAAGGGTCAAAAACAGATCAGAGGGGAGTGGGTAGGTGGGTGTCCCTTCAGGCTTCGGTCCCCTGGGAGACTTGCCCCTGTAGGTGGGAGGCAAAATGGAGGGCACTGTCCAGTCACAATGAGGGGATGGTATTCTTGCATGCAAATGGAAACAGGGTCACTGCCTTTCAGCTGTTGACAGTATTGCGGAAGGCGCTCACAGTGTTGGGTATCGATGGTACAGGTTTTGGGACACATTCTTTCAGAATTGGGGCAGCTTCTGAAGCAAATAACAGGGGGTGGGGGGACATTATGCGGCTGGGGAGATGGTCCTCGGATTGTTACAAGCTGGGGGGGTTTAGCGCGGTGGTGTCATTGCTTAAGTTCACGCCATTTTTCTCGTTTCAGATTGTGGCTGGCCCCCTCGCCAGGGAGATGACAATTTGGATTGTGGGGCATTCTTTTGTGAAGTGGGCCCAGGTCCAGGCTCCCTCGAGTTATTTTGGGGAGAATTTGGGTTTCAATAAAAAACATTTTAAGGTGTCATGGAAGGGGAAAGGGGGTATGCTCTGTAAGGATCTCGTGCATGTCTTGAATGGTTTGTTGGCGGCCGGTAGGTGCCCAGACATCTCGGTGCTTCACTTAGGTGAAAATTACCTAGTTAAAGAAAAAGGGATAGTTTTAATGAGGAACATGAAAAGGGACCTGGCCCTGATCAAAAGGCAGTGTCTGGGTGTTCAGTCATTTGAACAGAATTTGTTCCCCGTAGGGTATGGAGGGGCGCAGTTAACCCTGGGGCGGTCGACAAGGCCAGGAGGAAGTTAAACACTGAAATGGTTTGTTTTTGTAGGGAGCTGGAATTTGGTAGGGTTGCGCACAGGGAAATCTGTTTTGACACGGTAGAGTTTTTTAGGGGTGATGGGGTTCACCTTTCTCGGCTAGGCATGGATTTGTAACTTCTGGAGATTAGAGAGGTGCTGGCCAGGATCCTGAATGTCCACAATCACTGAGGCTTTGGTGCCTAGGAGGAAGGGGGGGAGAAAAAAGGGGAGAGTCTGCGCTGCCGGCATTCCTCCCGCTTTTTCCTGGGTGGCGGGGTTTTTAAAAGTTGGCCAGGGTTGGCAGAAGTTTTTGGTTAAGTGTTGGAAGTTTGTGGGCAGGGAAAAGGTAGGCAGGTAGGCTAAGTTTAGAGTAGACGTTTGGTAGTTACAGTTGCAGATAGGCAGGTAGGGGATTTGGATTTCATTGGAGGGCATGATTTTTAACTGCAATACTGTGTAATGTTGCTGTTATGTTAACGGCAGGGTGGGGGGATCGGCTGAGGGGATCATAGGGTTCGGGGGATCAGGGGATCAGTTATGTGATGTATAGTGAGGTTTTAGTTTTGTAAGGCAGTTGCCAGTATTTTGTAATGTGATATGCACCTGTTTCAATAAAGCAGCCTTTTCCACACACAAATCTGGTCTCGGTTTGGCTTGCTCCTAACCCTCCCAAGGGGGGTTTGGGGGGCAGCCGAACCCGGTGAGGTCTGCCCCCCGGGCAGATTGGGAGGGGGTGGGGCCGGCCGATTAGTGGCCATTTTGCGTATTTGGGCTTCGTTTTTATAGCCCAATTACAGCCCAAGAGGTATAAGGGCAGGCTCCCGGTGCTCCCAGCCACCATTTTAGGTTTGGTGACCTGGTGGCTGGGAGCGCTGTAGCTTTATTAGCGTTTTTGCCCTCCCTCCCACCCTAAAATTGGTATACTTGGGGGGATGTTTTCTTAGGGGTCAATTAATTAATTATATTTATGGCTAGGTTTGTTGAGGACAGGTGCATAGGGGTACATTAAGTTGTATAATTGTCGCTTGGAACAGGTGCTGGCGGGGTTTTTAAAAGTTGGCCAGGGTTGACAGAAGTTTATGGTTAAGTGTTGGAAATTTGTGAGCAGGGGCAGGGAAAAGGTAGACAGGTAGGCTAAGTTTAGAGTAGACGTTTGGTAGTTACAGTTGCAGATAGGCAGGTAGGGATTCGGATTTCATTGGAGGGCATGATTTTTAACTGCAATACGGTGTAATGTTGTTGTTATGTTAACGGCAGGGTTCGGTGGGGGGATCGGCTGAGGGGATTGTAGGGGCGGGGGGGATCAGTTATGTGATGTATAGTGAGGTTTAAGTTTTGTAAGGCAGTTGCCAGTATTTTGTAATGTGATATGCACCTGTTTCAATAAAGCGGCCTTTTCCACACACAAATCTGGTCTCGGTTTGGCTTGCCCCCATCCCTCCCAAAGGTCTAGCTACGCGTGGCAACGCTCACCCTATCGAAAAAGAGTCAAATATTAGATTCAGCCTAGGGAATGGAATTTGAAACTAAAGATATTTAAAGGTAGAACAAACTCCTTCTTGAAAAGAATTATGTTAACCGTCCTAGAGTAAAATATTATTTGGTGATTGTCGAGAGTGTGAAATACAGGTTCAGAAACAGAAACCGGCTATTATTTTTGACCTGGCAGGTGAGACAGCTTTGTGCGGCCCTTCAAATACTACAATGATCTTCTTAAAAACGCTACTTATTCCTCCCCTCTCCACATGACACACTTAGCTGAAGTGGTCGCCATTAGTGACAGAAACAAAGCCCAGCTGTGATAGAGCATAAAGTAATAGACGTGTGTGCTGAAGCAGGCAGAAGGCCTGCAGGGCACACCCACCAAGCGCTCGTTATTGAAACCAGATTTCCCTGCTTCAGCAGGCCTGTCAATGAGGCTTTCTCCATTTTTGCAGCCGCGGTCCGTGCAGGTAACAGCAGTGGGGCCGCATGCGGGGAGATTTCGAGGGACGGTGCCGCAGGAAAATTAATTATTTATTTAATTTTCCCTCAGCATCGCCCCTCAAAATCCCCACGCACGCGGCCCCACCGCTGTTACCTGCACGGACCGCGGCTGCATTTTTGTTATCCATGTGGTAACTAAATACCTGGTTTCTCAGCTGAATAGCGCCCACAGAGCCTCTGTGCGGGCACATGTATGGCATACCCTCAGCAGAGGATTTGCTGGTCACGCTTGGAAGAGAGGTGGTAGCAAGATGGTAGCAGGTATCAATTTCGCTGCAAGTCCTTGCAGAGGCGGAGGCTGACTGCTTCATTCCACCTGGACAAATGGCGCAAATGACAGATTTCAAGCAAGACTTCTGCCCAGCTCTTCACATAAGTGAAAGGTGAATGGACACTTTTTTTTTCAGAGTACAAGTCTTAAATGCAAACTAGCTTTGATTGAACTCACAGCACCTTGATCCAGTTACAGAGGATCACAAAGAAACTAGCAGATAAATGTCCTTGCTCTTAAATAAGGGTTTGCTCTCATAATGCGCAAGGGATCTCTCCCTTGCCCCGCTCACAGTCTTCTCCCTAATTTCTGGACATTACCATCTGTGATAAAACTTTGTCACACTCTTCTAAATTGTCCTATTTAGCATGGTGGTATGCTGTATGCCATAATCATCGTCTAGATACGGCCCTCGTTCACCCTATCTCTCTAGCCACGAAAAGATTACACCGCTGGTCCCCCCTCACACACTTTCTAAATACAACAGCAAAGAACACTTCTTCCCTCGCTCCTTCAATGCAAGAAGTTACCAAGCCTCCCTGACTTCCTACTGTTTGTCTTTATATAATTCCGTTCAACTTGTCATTCCTTATTATACCCTTTCAACTGTATATTTTTTGACATGTGTTACTATTCGCAATATCTGTGAACCTTTGAAAGTATTCATATCATTTCCAAAGTTACACCTTTATTACCTTGAAGATTTCTGTATATCAATAGTATTTTTAAGTATCCTCTTCTGTCTTTATGCATTGGTAAATGATTGTCTGTACGAAGTATTGTTTTCATCACCACTTTAATTTTTCAATAAACCTTTACTTGAACTTAAAAAAAAAAAACTTTGTCACACTCATATTATGAAGAAAGCCTTGAGGTGCCACCAGCACAGGGCAGCAAAGGACGAAATATTGCAGCAGTGAGGTGCAAAGGTGGTATTTTGGGGCTGGGGAGATATGCATTTGTGATTTAATAAGTCACAGCTGGCGACTACAACCTGCTTAGTGGTTTGTCCACTACAAAATATATTCTTTCATTTGTAATGTCTTTTTTTCCAACAGCGCAGACCAACTAAGACATACAAACAATCTATAAGAGCCCAGGTTTTAGCTCCAGCTATGTGCCTTTCCATAGATGGTGAAATCGACAAAATTTCAATACGAAGACGTAAATTGTATACCGAAATAGTTTAAACTAACGTGATTTTGCTGATTGGGTAGGTCCAAAATGGTGCAAGAGCCAAGGCTATCAAGCCTACGTGCCTGGGCATCACAATAATATGGTTTTGGTGCATTCAGAAGTGTGAAAACCCAGTAATCAGGCCCCATGTCTGTTTAACTGGTGGTAAGAGTGCTTAGTATATTCAAGCTACAACAATGTAACTTCTTGCACAGGGCGTATTTTTCCCCTAAAAGAATGGCACGAATGTCCCCAAATGCCTCCTGCGAGTGTGCAGGGTGTAGAGAAGCCGAAGCAGGTTTTTCCCACTTGACAGGGTCACGCCTAGCCACAGTGGATTATTGGAGGATAGTTGTATTAATAATAGATCAGGCTCAGGGATGAAGCGGCCTCCTAGCTTCCACAGAACTGTCTCATAGGTCTGTTCATAGGCCTCATGAAGAGGAAGGTGGATTCTTTGATCTAGCTTTATTATTAGCTAAAAGGAGCGTCACCACTTCCTGGAAACCTACCCAAGGCCCGAGAGCAGTGCAATGGATCAGAATGGTACTCTGCTGGGCAGAATCACTGTGGAAGGGATACTGCAGGTGGAGCGGAGATGCAGGAGAGACTTCAACCAGGGATGGGAAGAGGTTACAGAGGTGGCTGACTAGGAAAGCTGCAAGGAATCAGTGACAATGGACAAGGTGAGAACAATAATAACAATACACCAATGACGCAGGGAATGGCTGACAAGGGAGACCGCATGTTAGCAATTTCTGCAAGGTTAGAGCAGGAAGGAATGTGATCCCACCCAGGGATGGACTGGGAAACTTGAAGCAGACCTGACAAGTTTACCAGGTCAATGTGTGATGTGCTGCTCTAGTCCAGGTTTTTTTCTTTGAATTCTGGGACTTGTAGGCTTATAAAACGTGACTACAAGTCCCAGAATTCAAAGGAAAAAACCTGGACTAGTGCGGCACATCATACATTGAGCTGGGAAACTTGGCAGCTATGCAAAAGTAGCCCTGGCAAAAATGCTCAAAGCAGTCCATCTCCCTTCAGCTCCCCGCAGTCTCTCTCTTTCCATCCATTCTTCCAGCCTCCACGGGGTCCAGCCCACGGAAGAAATGCCTGATGGAATAAAAGGCCTGTCTAGCCCTGATCCCAGCACAACCCCATCTCCGTACATACGCAGGCAGCATCCGAACAGAATTCTTGGCAGACTCCTTCCAGGATCTGCAGGAAATAGGCACAT
Organism: Calotriton arnoldi; assembly: GCA_963921515.1. Taxonomy (NCBI): domain Eukaryota; kingdom Metazoa; phylum Chordata; class Amphibia; order Caudata; family Salamandridae; genus Calotriton; species Calotriton arnoldi. The sequence continues at coordinate 1,613,890 of CAWUFW010001415.1, forward strand.
ATAATACGAGGAACTCTTAAAGCAGGCACTTGCCACTGCCACCCACATAGCTGGTTTACACGGTTGAAAGAAGAAATGTTTGTTTTGTACTGTTCAGATGCAACATAAAAGCTCTGTCGTCTGATTAATGATCATCCTCTTATTTGCTCGATATGTCTGAGGAAACATGAGCTTCGTTTTGAGAGTCTATGAATGTTAATTCATTAAATCTGATACAAATGCACAGAAATGAGAGGGCCTAGCATTTCTGCATTTGTGATTCTGTTTTGTGTTGTCTTTGTGTCTTAAGTAACACGGCAGGATAATGGACAGGGGCTGATTGGCAATTTATTTTGATTCTGCAGTTAGAGAGAAGTTTTGTGGCATTGCATGCGGCTCTTACTTTCCACTGCATTGTGAACGACCTGCATCACTTTACATGTGACAAGGACAAACAATTTGCCCTCTGGCCCAGCTAACATTATTGGAAATGACTTCGCAAAATGTCATATTCTGAAATATTTTGAAAAACAACCTCAAACATCATAAATGCAACTTAAATCACCAGCTCTACTGGTGACTCAAAATCCATACACAGGTTATCATCTCTGCCAAAAACAAAAGTGCAAAAAAGTGCAAGTGATAATGGTGAATGATCTAGCCTGAAGCATTACATACAGCTCCCCAGCCTTCATTTGAAATTTACAAACTAATTGTACATGTCAATAAATAACAAAAGTGCTCCAACAATGTCCATAACTAATAAATTAAAATAAGGGCTGGTGCAACCAGGCACTTACTAAACACCTTGGTGTTTTTAAAAGCCCTTTGTGTGGCATTTTACAACCTAGTAATGGCAGAATAAAAATGATCTGGTGTATAAAATGAAGTGTTTCAGGGACACATTGATTCCTGAAAATATTTATTTTATATTGGCGATGGTAAGATGTGACCCTGCATGTGGCCTTGCTGTCAGTCTGGCTGATACGACATTATAGAGTGCATCTGAAATAGAAGGCAGTTGTTTTATGTTACATCTGTGCCAAAAACTGTGCCTGTGCTGAGAGATATGCCAAGAGCTAACCAGAATTACAGGTGTCCAGGATAAGTGCTTACAGGCAGCATGCTGCTGGATTCCACACTCAGCATGTGGTTAAGCATCTGCGCTGCCTAGATCTCATTGGCACCTTTGCACCTGTGGTCACCCAAAGGGGTGTTCCACGAGGTGCATGGAGTGCCAGCCACAAACGGTGGCAGCGGGACTGCAGAATTCTGCCCTCAACAAAGGAAGTCAAACTATGGGATCTACTTGATATACTAATTGGATGCCATGAGTTTCAGGAAAGGCGCAAAGATAAGACTTACAATCTGCCCTTTCCAAGATGGTGGTCTAACCAAAGAATGTTGTCCGAGGTTCCCAATCCAAAATGAAGAAGGGTATCTTCCTGCGATGTCAGTTCTTGTATGAATCACATATAAGAAGACATGTCTAAGGGATGGATCCATTGGCACACATTTTTCACTTCTTTTTATTGCCTACATCCACTTGCTGTTATTTCTGGCCTGATTTTGCTTCTAGTAGTTGGAACATTGACTGGATCCTACTTGTGGATGCTCTTGCTGGGCTCTTCCCTTGTCCCTGATGTCACGGGGAGTTTGGTGCCATGCTAATAACTTCAGTATTCATTTTGATCTTCAATCAAGTGCTAGTAAACTGGATTGCCAAGGGGGCTTTTCACTCTTTGTAGATTTTCATTCTCTCTGGGACCCTCTTAAGGAGACACTTGACAGTTTTCCTATGTATTATTTAGTGCGGAGTGGGAAATCAAGAACAGGACTCAATAGGCCTCCTCAACATCCAGTCCTTAACATTTCATTATGTGCTTGCTGATTATAGGGTGTAAGTGAAACTACAGTTTTACATTTCTGCTTCTGCAAACCCTAAGACCTCCTACAGTTTCATGACAGCTTTTCTTCACAACTACCTTTCTTCCCCATGCTGCTTACGTATTCCTCTAAAACCTTCTTCAGAAAAAGCAGTTCAGATAAAACTGTGCCCTTTATATCCTACCCATCCTCCACCAGCACCTGGAATAGTAATTATGCATTTAAATAAATTGTTTATTTTATATAGTATGTGCTTTAATATAGCGCCAATGTCTGTATCTCAATCCCACTCAACAAATACACCACTTGTCCTTTATGTAATGCACCACATATGCCACTGTTGTTATGCAGCCCCTACTTTATATTCACTGGACACAACTTCGGTAACAAGCATTGGCATAGCCAATAGGTCTCGCCTTTGAGACCTTATAAGTATTTAGCCATGCAGCACATTATCCTGGATGCTGTGCTGCCAGGGGTTGAAGCGCTATACAATTACTACACACTGAGCCGTGCAGTGTGATTCAGAAATACTTGTTTGCCTCAGGAAACATTTATGGACATATTCCAACACTTTTTAACGCACAGACAGAAAGGCAAGTGCCTTGATGAAAATCAACAGCATTATAACATTCTGTGTGCAGCTATATCACTGGATGTTGGAACTGGCACTTTCTGGTTGGCTGAGGCGATGCCCCAGGCAGGCAGAAGCTACCACTTCCATCAGGGGTGGGTGATTACACTCACTGTATAACCTGTGCTCCCACTTCGGTAGCTAGGCACTGAGCAGTCAGGCTTATCACAGAGGCAATGTGTAAAGCATTGGCACAGCATTCACTCACAATAAATACACTGAACGTCACAAAAGAGACTTCACACATGATGTATGTAAATAATGTTTGTATTCAACAGAACAATAAGCAACACAACATGAACATCATGTATTTCTGGGCATAAATCACACTTGGAAATATTACTAGCAGTACTAGGCCCAACTGTGTTGAAATGACATCAGCAATATGCACACTTGAAAAGGATCCTAGTCTAATCCCCCCACCCGCAAGCACCCTTATGCAGTGCAACACAATGTCAAACCTAGGCCCACTCTGGCAATTGTTATCATTCAATACCACACAGTTATAGGGTGACCCCCAGGTCACCATGATATCAGAAATATGAGCATACAAAGAATTATAACACTTTTTAGCAGCACCGTGGGCCGAAGCTGCATGGGTGAAGCCAATGTCTAACGTAGTGTTTTTCTGGCAAGAAATCAACGTGTAAGGCAACACAGTGTCGTTCATCACAGGAAGTCCACAGACTGTCACTCCCACACACACACCTACACACACACACACACACTCACTCAGAACAGATACGCGGTGCAACGGATATCACACAGGTCCGTAGGGGAACTCACTTGCACACATGTGCACACAGCACCGTAATGCGGTGCAACTGATACCCGGCAGGTCAAATGATAGCACACTGCAGACCCCGTGGCCCAAGCTTGCCTCCACCCTCCAACTCACCCCGACTACCCTACACCCACAGACTGGAGATAACCAGCCCTTCCCCTGGATACTAGGCCGCAAGCGGCCGAAGTCACAATTAGTCAGGGTCCCAGGGAAGAAGGTGGGGTAGGGAGCAGGACTAATTAGGAGGCAGTCATCAAATGGGGGTTTGGCCACCACTCTAAGTTTCCCCACAGGTTGCAGAGCAGAAGCGGGTGGAGTGCAATAATCGGTCACTCAAAAGGGTTCCACAAGGTGCCTTACGGCACCAACCCAGTTCTGTGAAGCACAGTAGGGGGTCATGCAGTCTCTTGACCCGCTTCCTATTGCTCTAGAAAGCGTTCCTTCAGCCCAGGAGGGGTGGCCGGCACGGCTCGCAGGTGGGGGGAGGCGCGGGGGGCCGCGGGGCTCGCAGGCTGCTTTAAAAAACAAATAATAATAAAAAAATAAAACTTACCTCGCTGCCGCCGCCGGGTCCGCGTCTTCTCTCCTGCTCGCCTGTGTCCGACTCCAGGTCAGAACAGGAAGCCGGCAGCCAGGCTCCCACCCCTAAGCCAATCACAATCCTCCAATGGAGCATTGTGATTGGCCTGAAGGCCATGACATGGTGCTCAGCCAGGGGCTTTAGGGGTGGGCATGTCCTCCATGCAGGCTGTAATGCAGCCTGCATGGAGAACAGGGGAGTGCGCCTGACTGTTGTGGGCGGCCCGAGATGGCCGACCAAACAGTCATTGCACACAGGAGTGTCTACCACTCCTCCCCTGCAGCTCAACCCCGCCCCCTCACGCACTGCCGCAGCAGGAGGAAAAAAAATGATAATAACATTCCGTTATTATCATTTTATTTTTTTCTTTCTTTTGCTGCACCTGGCAGTGGGGCGACGCTCCTCCGCCTTAGCGGAGGAGCCTCTACTGCAGTCCAGTCAATCACTCTCCCTACCCAGGCCTGATCTGGGCAATAGTACTTGGCAGCACGATGTCATCGGGGGTCAGGTGAGGAGAGGGCAGTTGGTCCGCCATACTGAGGGCCCAAAAGGGAACAATCGATGAATGGGGAATGAAGCAGGGGGAGCCTTTCGGAGGAAAGAAGCACCCCATCAGGTACATGTCGGTCAGAGTCGCACCCCCAATCCGGGCACAACGTCTGGTGCACTGTGATACGAGTTGCACCAGACAATTCCGGCTATTCCAGTCACTATCAATGAAGAGTTGCAAATTCCCTACCTCCCTGAAAATGAGGCACATGGCCTGGTGTGCATTGATACGGGTCACACCACAAAGTTCTGGTCACACATAATGAAGAGTTGCAAATTCCGTACCTCCCTGGAAATGAGGCACAACGCCTGGTGCGTGTTGATACAGGTCACACCAGACAGCTCCGGTCACACACACAGACACGCGTTTAGCAGGGCCACATGAGGTAGAATGAGACACTATGAAGAATATGCCCTCACCTCAGAGGGTCACACCCTGTGAATCGGACACCGCACGCAATGAGCATGCTGGCGGCGTGTCACACGAGAGAGATGCATCACGATCGACGAAGCAGGCCCTCTGGATTCTGCAACCAGTGAATCCGCTCACGCCAATAAGACACTTATGCGTGTTCGGGTCCCCACGATGCAGGGGCCACACGCTTTAGATGCGGGCAAGACTTCTGGGGCTCCACACAAGGCAGTCCAGTGTCCAGGCACAATTATTAGTTCAACATTCACGCCACACTACCAGTTGGGATCCAGCAGACAGGGGCACTTAAGAGGGCACTGCTCAGCAGGTGCCACAAGTAGACGGTGTGGGTCCGTCGTAGGAGATCTTTGATGTCCCTGAGACCTCCAAAAGAATAGGGGGCAAGCCAACAAGCCCTTGGAGAGCACACTTTAGGGTGCCACACAGCAGCAAGTAGTCGGCCCAGTCCAGCCACTATTCAGTAAGGATGCACTATCCTTCCCAATGGCAAAAATCCTCCTTGTGCACAACAGATTCCTTTGGCAGTGTGCACCACGCAGCTCCAGGTTCTCCGGTCCCACGTCCCCACAAGTGTATCTCTTCCCTGCTGAAGTATGCCACCAGTAGTTATACTGTAGTGTGCCTTTGAAGTTGGGGGTGGTTCACAGGGTCACCCTTTGAACTACAGAGGACTCCCCTAAATTTCAGTCTGCCATGAGGCCTTGGAATGCAGATCTTAATCTTTAGTGAGGCCATGATCTGGCTCCCAGAGGCCAAGTGTCAAAACCTGTCCTCCCAATCTATCCAGCCAGTCACTCAAATGGTAGAGGTCTGTCATTCTAGTTGCATGTCCAAGGTTTATAACTGTAGCTGGAGAATGCACAGTTATGCTCCTCCAGCCTCCAGTGTGGACTGGAGCCAAGCAAAAAGGCACACAGAATTTTAGAGCAGAGACATTCCCACTTTCTAGATGTGGCATTTGTAAGCTCGTAATGACAAAACCACCTTTACCACCAGAAAGGGTTTGTCATTGCACATCCAATGATGGGAAACATTATGAGGCTGCTCCACTGCAATCCACTATTGCAGCCTGAAGTAATTTCAACCATTTCCTATGTTAGCCTATGGGAAGAGCAAACCTCATAGGTAGTGAAAACACACATGGGTAATCCTCACTACCTGGGCAGGGAACACACGTGTACCTGCCCTGCCTTTCATTTACCACTTGCTTCGCCCCTTAAGACATACCCTAGGGGTGCACTAATGGTAGTGAAAGGTCCCTTCAGGATGGGCTAGTGATTTAAAGAGGCCACCCGGAGCACAAGTGCAATTGCGCACACACAGAGCTGCAATGGCAGGCTAGACACGTGTTTAAAACACCATAGCTGCAAGTGCACACAAACAGGCCATCAATGTCAGACCTGAGACCTGTTTAAAAACATCCTTGGTGCAAGTGCACACACACACAGTCCTGCAATGGCAGACCTGAGACCTGTTTAAAACATCCTTGGTGCAAGTGCACACACACACAGGCCTTCAAGGCAGGCTTGTGACATGTTTAAAAACATCAGGTAAGCACCACTTCCTAATGTGTGTAGGAAGGGTGCACGCACGTTCACACTGCATTAACAGGGGGAACGTGCCCACAGCCCTAAGGCTACATCAAGAGAAGCAGCAAAGCCCAGGAAGAAAAAGCAAAAAGTTTAAGGAAACACTACCTGAAGAGTATCAGGTCTAATACTAGAGTATTGAACAGCCTATGAAAAAAAGCAGTGAAGGACTTTCTTCTGGCGGAGATGTCACATTCCTCCTCCCCCAGGTCTCTAATCATCAGGCACCCTTCTCCAGAGTTTCCATTCGAAATACTGCTCGCACCATCCGTTTACCAGCAAGCCACCAATTTCAACAGTTAACTTTAGTGTCAAACATGGGTGGAGGAAGTGTGCAACGTGGGAGTGATAAACATACAAAAACCACCATATTTAGTGGGGGTGTAGAAAAAGCAGGTTCTCCACCTGAAAAAGAGAAAAGAATAAAAATGAAGGTGCATTTGCACCTAAATCCTAACTGCAAACACCGGATTTTCCCCTGAAAGAAAAGATGCCACTTTTAGGTTTCCATGAACATAAAAATAAGTATTTTCTTATAGTTTATGTGCATAAACCTGGGGGCCTTTGTGGATCCCCCTAACTGGGTTCCTATAAGATAGTAACTTTATGAAAAGTTACTACTGCATTTAGTCTGTTATTCCACAGTTACACACCTCCCTTCTATTTCAGGCCCAATATCCAACAGCCTGCATTGTAGGATAGCATACTTGTCCTGTATTTTGATGAATTCCTTTATTCCAGGGCCCCATGGCTCCAACAACCCTACATACTTTTAAAAGAATTTAAAAATAAAACTCAAGACGTAAATCTGTACAACAGGATGTCTATTTATGTAAGTAATAGTTTCTTATTTACGGTCAGTACAGTTCCTCGCTAGGCACATTTCCTGCAGAACATAATAGACTCCCTGATGATTCTTTGGCAAAATTAGCAAGTTCTGCATTTTGTTTACTGCATAACCCGGACTTACCCAGGAAGACAAATCGTACAAACTCTTTGCGTAGCACAGGAGTGCAGAATTTAAATAGGACTGATCGATATACAGCAAATCATTGAAGCAGGCCTTGCTCGTACAAGGTTTATGACCTGTGACGCTACCCGGTCCACGTCCTCGCGGCATACGCCCACCACCTACATCAGCACGCTCCCAATCAGACTGTGCGCTGATCAGCTGCGCTCTATTGGCAACCCTTGTCTGCATGGTTTGATATGATTCATTCTGTGTGCCTCACTGGAAACCAAATGGATGATACTAGCTTCCTTTAAATGACATTTTAATGGTCATATTACCATAAGACATGCCCCGCTGCTGCACATTCTATGGCACCGTGAGCAATGGCAATTTATTTTTAGACCATCTCTGTGATTTGCAAACCATAAACACTGCCTGTGCATCCGCGAAATAAATTATGCCTCCCGTCAGCGTCAGGAAACATAACGCACAGTAGTTTGACTCAACACAAAATGTTCTTGAACACTGTAATTAAACTTCCAAGCTAATGATAAACAAAACAATGCCTTATGAGCTGTGCTGAAACATTTTATCACACATGGATGCTGTGGAGCAGCGGCCACTGAATATCAAGAGAGCCTCGTCTGCGCCGTGGTGTCTGGAAGTATTCCTTCCATCAGTCGGCATTTACCTCAGGTGTCTCCTAGGTGGAGGCTTTGTAATCACTTCTGACTTATAGGCATCACAATATAAAGTGCTAACTCAAGTTCAACCAAAATCGAATATTACATTTGTAAAGGTAAATGTAATATTAGTAATATTAATAATTCATAAATCTTTTATACATACACAATTTGGAAACTACCTTGAATAAATCATCATGATAATTAAATACATAAAAACATAGGTGTCACATTAAAACCATCACTTTGTCGAGTTGTCATAACTCTATTCTATTGGCAACTAGGTAACCTGACCACCAGCTAGGAGAAAATAAAACACTTTTAAATTGCCTACCTATAAAATGCCTTTATTGCAGACAGGTGACTTTAAGCATCTGCTCTTTTCTTAATTCTTTTTTTTTTTTTTAATCCTTCATCATCTTGGTAAAATAAGGTGTTGTTTACAAGTAGGATAGTTAAATATATAATGTATAATATCCAACCTTCTTAGTAGGGGAAGAAGGTACCACTCACGCAGGACTTTAATATATATATAAAAACAGTACAAATCCCCCAGGGCGCCAATTGTGTCCTCAAAAAACAGTTTATTCGAAAACACGTCTATCTACGTAGACCATTTTCTTTTTCCGTATGTCAAAGATCTGAACTCGTACGTGACGGATACAAAGGATTTTTTACAAAAAATCTAGAACTTACACTGGGGAAACATTGGATGGTGTGTCTCGACGTGGAGAGCCTATACATAAGCATTCGACATGTAGATGGGCTGAGGGCATGTCAGGATTTTCTCAAGACTAGGAACATACACCTACTAGACCATACGCACATGCTCCTCCAAATAATCGAACTTTGCCTCACTGAAAATGTATTTATGTTTAATGGTATGTGGTTTAAACAGATACAAGGGACTTCCATGGGCACCTGCTTTGCCCCCAGCTATGCCAACCTAACGGTAGGATGGTGGGAGAAGCAGGTGCTCTGGAACGATGACATGGAAGGCTGGACGAAAAATGTAAATATCTGGCTACGTTACATAGATGATATTTTCTTTGTGTGGGAATGTGATCTCTTGAACTTTCTGGCTAAATTGAACAGCAATACTATGAACCTCAATTTTACCATGACACATAGCCAAGAAACTATCAACTTCCTTGACTTAAGATTGATAGTGAAGGGAGGGAATTTGTCCACTGACCTCCATAGAAAAGAGACAGCAGGGAACTCTATACTCCACGCGGCATGCTGCCATCCACCTAACTTTAGATGGAGTATCCTATATGGAGAACTACTCAGAGCAAAACGCAATTGCAGCTCTGAGGATTCCTATACAAGAACAAAGAAAGACATGGTACATGGTAGGAAGATTTAGAGAAAGGGGGTACTCTACGAAAATGCTGCGTAAGGGTCTAATCAAAGCAGACAGCATTGAGAGTACCAAGGCACTTTATCAAGCGCCGAGAAAGAAGAAAGAAACTGACCCAGACTCCACACCCATAAGGTTCATCACCACATTTAACACACAGGCTGTCAGTCTTAAACAGATCCTGAAGAATAGGTGGGATATCCTCACCCAGGATACACTTCTGAAATCTAAACTAGGTGTCACACCATCAGTGTCATACAGAAAGAACTTGTCCCTCAAAGACCTCCTAGTCAATAGTCATCTTAAACCACGAAGAACCAATTGGTTGGATAGGAGTGGGGGATTCTATAGGTGCAGAAAGTGTAATGTGTGCAGTCATAGTGATGATGTCAAGGAGGTCAAACTGGCTAAAACAGGGAAACTCTGGAGAATTCCCAGAAGTATCAATTGCAACACAGACTACGTGGTATATGCAATTACCTGTCCATGCAGCAAGTGGTATATTGGGTCTACTACGTTCCCAGTAAAAAGTGCATTCTAGAGCATTGGAGGGCAATAACAAATCAAGATCTAAGTTATAGCACAGCCAAACATTTCCATGATGTCCACAACAGCGACTGGACACTCGGTAAATTCTTTGGACTAGACACAGTACCCAAACACCCTAGGGGTGGAAACCGAGTACAAGCACTGCGTAGACTTGAATCACGCTTTATTCTGCAAGCAGGCAGTATGTTTCCGATAGGGATGAACAATGATGAGGAGTTGCACTCGCATCTGTAATACTTGTCGAACTATACCCGGACCAAACTGAACATGAATTCAGGAATTGTTTAAATAAAACCCCAAGTTTTAACAGTTTCTTTTCCTAATTTTTCAAAACAGACTGTACAAATTGCTTTGGTTGTTCTTTATAATATATTTTTTCCTCTTACTTAAGATTTCTGTATATAAGAATTGATATACAATAGAGTGTAACTTAGTGGGTTGTGGCATTTGCATATAATGATTGTTATAGGCTAATTAATTGGCCTAAACTAATGATGCAAACGTGAATGCAACTTAATGCGTGTATGTGAATTTTAGATACATGAACTATAACATATTGTCTTTTCTTTAGGTCGCCATACATTTTCACAGAATGTCGGGGATACCACAGGAGTGAAGAATAGCCACCAATACAATTAAGAGCACAAGAGGCGGAAATCTGTTTTATTAGCCGAGCTACCGCTCATTGGTTAGTTACAAGAAGCATAGTCCATGGGCAATGGGTACTATACCTTTATTCTTAGTCACAAGAGATATGACTACGACAGTACTGTTACCATCACACATATAACAATATATGTACTAATGGCATTCCTTAAACTACTAGCCATAGGTACAATACCTCAACTAGTTGCTTCTCACATAAACAGTCACTACATTTTTTGCACTAGGTCTGTAAACGCATCCTAGTAAAATTAGCCCAAGACATTTTACAGCTCCTTGTCAAACCACAACGCTACACAGTTCCCGCCGCAGAACTGTGTAGCGTTGTGGTTTGACGAGGGGCTGTTGGAAGTAAGTCATTCAAGCAGCACCAAGCACGAGGAATATGCACTTTATTTTTCACGTGAACTGTGAGAACTGCTTGTATAAAAACCATCTTAGGGGAGGTGTATTGCGAACACCTGTTGAGAATGTGCCCATATAGAGGCGAGACTGTGTATGTACAAAGCAATATAATAATGAAGATATCTATCATTCTCCAGGTGTCACCATTCGGCCCCAAGTAAAGTACAACTCCACTAAGATGGCCGCGAAATGGCATCAGCCTGAGATCTGAGCAGTCTCCTCTCACCTGCAAAGACTATTCATCCAATGAGATTACATCATGTGCTTTAAAGACTGATACATCGGCACTGTCTTGTCTGAATGCAAGCTGGAAGAAGGCTCACGCCGAAACGCGTCCTTGCGAATTAAATTTGAAATTGACCCCGCGAGTGCATCGTGTTTCCTATGGGATTTGAGCGGATATATATATATATATATATATATATATATATATATATATATATATATATATATATCAAAGACCATGATGCACTGTTGGAACACGCCCACTAAGGCGGGACTGATGATAAAATCACAAGTGCGATTTCATTTTGTGCAGCTGTTTCCGCCGATGCCAGGCCAGTGAACAAGGGAACTTTTTACCCGAAACGCGTATGGCAAATTGGTGAAGGACTATATGCTGGGAGGGCATTGCTGTGATTGCTGCTGTCTACCAATAAAGAAGGTTAAACTTACGTCGTGTGTGGCCCCTCAAGCATCTTCATTTGGTATATATATATATATATATATATATATATATATATATATATATATATATATATATATATATATATATATATAAAATATTATATATAATTGTTTTTCTAGATAGAATGAATTACCACAAGTCTATTTAGAACAATGTTACTCAAAATACTGCCCGGGGGCCGCTTGCGTCCCTCTTGACCTTTACATGCGGCCCCCCTGGTGAACAGCAGCACGTGCTGCTGTATAGTTGCTGAGCACTAATATTCAGATTTTTTAAAAATAAACAGGCAAGCATTTATTAACCTGCAAATAAATGCTTGTCCGTTTATTTAACATGTTTTTAGACCTCTATGCACAATCCGTGAACCACCCAGACCCCCTGCCACCACCCTGCCGGCATCAGTGTGGCCCTCGGTCACACCACCAACTGTACGTTGTGGCCCCTGGGCAGATGTTTGCGAGTACCCATTATTTAGAATCTTGAAAGGCGTATAAAGGGGTATAATGAGGCAGAAAGCGCTTTGTCAGTGTAGTTCTAATCCTCCTCCTCAAGGGGGCAGATGGATCTTTTTATTGATACTGAGATGAACTTAGAGTGCCATCCTGAAGGGTCAAACATGCACACCAAAGGTCAACAGTTATCCTGAAACTGAAGGCAGTGTAAGGCAAAATTATGGGGGCCCCCTGCAGAATGTGGTGAGGGCCCCCTAAGTATCCCATATCTCTCAGATATACATTGGCCTTGGGCTGAATGGGGGGCCCCTTGAAGGGCTGGTGGCTCCCTCGCACAGCCGGGGTGCAGGGGCCTATGTTACGCCCCTGACGGAAGGGAGTAATAAGTATTTTCTAACTGCAGAAGGGATGAAGTACAAATCTGATATTATTTATATACGAGTCAGCATGGATAATAAAGCGGGTATTGTCTAATAGGCGAGGAGTGCCTGCAGGAGAAAAATGGTAATATTTCAAGTTGGGGTGCAAAAGTTTGGTACGGGCATGCAAAAGATATGTATTTAAAAAAAAGACTGGTAATTTGCTAATGATGCAGTACAAAAAAAAGTGAATTTGTTGTATTGTGCCCAGGTTTTAAAATGCATACCCAACAGATCTCAAAATGTGCTTTGTAAAGCAAGAGTAGATCACCCAAAACAAGCTTTTCCTTGTAGTCCTGCATAAATTATAGGAAAAATAAAGTAGGAGATGGATACGCTGCGGGCTCCTGACATGGAACAGCTAATGAGCTCTGGTCCGAAGCTCTAGGTACTTCAACTACTTACAATATTTTCCTGGACCCAAAGCAAACTTTCTGCAAATCTTCAGAGGAGAAAATACCATCATCACCAATGGGCCAGAAGTTGTATAATCTCCCTGTTGCTTCCCCTAGGGATGCTATGATACAAAACTGTGTAGCACTAATGTAATACCGGCTGGTAAGATGCCTTATGCCATTCCTAGAACTTGCACATAAACCAGACACATGAATGACCCAGGGGAACCTCTCTTCACAAGGGAGTTTCCACGTTATTGTACAAATAGGACTTTTAGAAGAAATGGAGAATTAAACCTCCTGATCAACAGGGTTGATTCCCATCCAAATACGTCCCATTTCCAGCAGTTACACCATGTTCTCTACGTCCCTCACTTCCTTTCCCTCACTTGGTGGTTAGAAACTGGGGAACATCTGAATTTTCCCTATTAATTACTCACTCGTTCATCTGTCCATGCACTCCCTCGTCTATCCATCCTCCCTTTGGCTTATTCTCTAATTCACCAACTCACCAATCTGCGCAACCATACGTGAAAAATTGCAAACCGAAAAGAAGCACGTTCATTCAAAGACAGGCCAGAACTACTGGCTTTGCCAATTCTCGATTCTAATGGGAGGTAGATGAAGGAGAAGCGTAGTTATTAAAACACAAGGAGTATGCAGGATAAAAACTATGCACATATCAAATTGAGAACGGGGTGCAGGAAAAACAAGACTTTTACATGGAGGAACATGAAGTACTAGAAAGCCTGTGGTATACTTTACATACATTGTGTTGAGAGCTTGTGTGAAGAAGTGAGCAGAAAAATTGTTTTTTTTTTTAAAAAGGGTCGGGAGGAGCGTTTTTTCAGTTCTTCTAATTTTGGCAAATACATGAACCTAGACTCAGAGGGATAACGTGAGATCATAGAGTTTGGTCAAATCCTACTGCATTGTGGTCGGCCATTCTATAGATCAATGATTCTTAATCTGTGGTTCGAGGCTTCCCTGGTGGTCCGTGGCACCTACTCAGGGGGTCGGCAAGCACGTAGGAAATTAAATAATATCAACAGATTATTAAGGTGTATATAAATAAGGAAGAAACTCTAAAATTGAAAATTGTAAATTCTGCAAATGGAAAGGAATTTGAAATTTGAGGCTAAAATGAGGTTGTATTCTTAAATTGATTGGTGGGAGCTGTACAAGTACAACAAACAGTATATATTATGGACTATGAGTGGTCTCAATTGAATTTAGAAAAGCTCCAACCTTCCGATTCAAATAAAAATTTTGAATAATTTTTATATTTGTGAATTAAATAAAATATTTAATCATTTGTGTATTTGATGATCACTTGTTCCATATTTTTGTGTATTATTTTTTCATTCAAATCACTGAAATTGCTTGGGTTCCACTAATGACTCACTGGGGGTCCCCGAATTCCAATAATGATTTAGAGAGGGTCCCCGGATACCAGTAATGATTAAGTGGGAATCCACAGGAGTCAAAAGGTTAAGAACCACTGCACTAGATAGTCAACATTTCTTTTTATTTGTGGCAGTAGGACTGTAGGCAAGTTGTATGCCTGATTGCGGCGTTGACAGCGGTGCAGAGCCAAACATGGATCTGCCTCACATCGTGGGGTTCTGTGGGCTTCCATCGATCATAAGGTTCAGAGCTCACCTCCAGAAGGTATTTTAGTGAGGGGCTGCCAGAGTCATTTGGGCAACATGAAATAGGAATTTAAATTAATAAAGTCAGCTTGTTTGAGCTGCACTAGTTTTGTGGATGCAAAGTCTTTTGTGCATGGTAGGTATCTATAGAAGAGCCAACTATTTTTGTGTGACGTGGAGCCAGACAGGTACATGAGCCTTCAAAGGTTTTTGGCAGGTTACAGGGACGGATTTCCCCCATCGTGATAGCACTTTGGGGGTAAGGGATACGGTAGTACAGAGTCAGATTACATTTTTTGGAGTTCCGGTATGCCAGTAGCAGTATTTTACCATAATGCCAAGAATAACCACTTGTCTGCCAGCGCCCGTATTTTACCATGATGCCTCCATAATGCAAGAAATACCTTCACTATGCCAGGGTCATCTGCAGACTCACAAGCATAATACCACATTGTCACTCATGCTCACTTACATTTGATTTGCTCAATCATACTTATTCTCACTCACTCTCACTTTTTCTATTTTACTAACTTACACTCACTCATTGTCACTCACTGTTGTGCACTCACTCTTACTCATTCCATAATTCTCACTCGCTGTCACTTATAAACGTTCACTCTGACTCACATATACTCAATCAAATTCACTTTCAATCTGACTCAATCATACTTTATCACACACACTCTAAATTCTACTCTCTTTTTGTTCACTCACTTTCACACTCAGTCATTCTCACTCAGTGATCCTCATACTCTCAAACACTCCCTTACACTCATTCATTCACACTCACTTGCAGGCACTTTTACTCTAACCCAGTCCTACTCATTCTGACACACTCTTACTCACTGACATCATCCCATGTCGATCTTCGTAACTGACTCAGTTCGAACGGCCCCGGGCTACTGAGTCAGTTACGAAGACCGACGTGGGATGACTGTGATTAAAGATGTATAAATTATTTCCTCATGCCTGAATGTGGAGTTGGAGGGAAATCAGGGACCGTGACATAAAGGAGGGGTGACAGTCCCTTTGTAACACAGGAATTTGACCATCTTGTTGGTGCCAATGCTCCAAGTTTCATGAGAGTGGATAGCAGTTCTGTGTCCTGAGGAGAGCCCAATAAATTGTGTAGTGGGTTCAAAACATGTAGACAAGCATCTGTGTGCCCAACAACCAAAAAAAAGAGTGACACTGAGAACACTGAGAACTAGGGGAATTAACAATTGTAAAGTGAAAGAAAACTTTTCCTGGCTTCAGTGGTCTTGTTGTGTTAGGGGGGCACCGTCCATGGATCAAGAGCTTATGAATATATTGTAGTGTTATGCATATTCTATTTTTTCAGCTCTTGTTTTGGACATTAAAAACGGAACTGATTCATTATTGCATATAATTTTGTTTTTGTTTATTGTTGTAATATTTGTTTATGCATTTTTTGTGTTTTTCCACTGTTGTGTATTAATTGATGTAGGTGGGAGGGAAGAACATTCATGATTTGTTTTGCATTGGTCCTTTTTGTGTGACAAAATAAACAAAAGTGCTTTTATGATGTTCAAAAAATAAATGGTGATCACTTTTATTGAATATAGTGGTCACGAATGAACTGAGGTTGAAAAGGTGCAGTCAGTTTTGGCATTGTGTGTTTGTGCTAATTTAAGGTGGCTCAGCCTGACTGACTATATGAGCCCAACCCCTTTTGTTTGGTATAACTTTTAGAAAGTTGGCATTTTCTTGTCCTAACCATTTGGTGCCTGCAGTCTGTATCCTGGGTCACTTGACTAGATATAGCTGGCAGTTGGTCTTTGTGTATTACTCCCAGACAGTGAGACAAAGGGGAATAGGTCTTGGCAGGATGGGCCATCTCGGACTTGATGAGTGGGAGGAGCTGTCACCTACTACACTTGCACATCACAAAAGCTCTGCCTGAGCACACTCACAAAGGGTTTGACGCTAGTCTTTTGTGAGACCAGACAAGCTGGTGCCAGGGGAGGGAGGCAGGAAATTCCAAGAATTCCAAGAACCTTTGGGGGTGTAATCCTCCAGAACCTTCTCCTACTTCAAAGTGGGCACCAGGTTTAAATATTGGACCCTCAGACTCATCTCTTCAGTACACCTCTGGACCTGTGGAAGACTCAGAAGAACTGCTGTGCTGCTCTGCAAGAAGGACTGCTACGCTGCTGCTCTGCTGCCTGAGTGAAAAGGACTGGACCTGCATGTTGAAACCAGCATCACCAGAGTGACTCCAAGGGCTAGGTAGTTGGCCTCCTGATCAGAGTCTCGGGGACAGAAAAGGCTCCAACCAACTTGAACCCAGCACCTGGACTCTGTATGCTGTGAGTCTTGCCACCACCCCCCCCCCCTAAGTAGTGCCACCCCAGTGTTGGTCCTTTGGAAGTGGGCCTGAAGGTGCTCTGCCAGCAGAGCTGTGGTACTATGAGCAGAACCGATGCAGCACGACATCTCCTTGCAGCTGCGCTTCGGAAACGCCATGGCGTGACATTCCCCATGCAGGGCCTTGCATCGCAGTCCGCAGCTCCCTCTGAACCGTCGCTTTGAGACACAGGCCTTTGCATCGCAAGCCCCCTCCTCGATGGCATCCTCAACGACGACGCAGGACTTTGTATCACAGCCCCTCAGCTACCTTAGAACTGCCACTGCATGACGTATCCTCGAAGCAGGCCTTCACATCACAAGCCCCTCCTCAAGGACATCCTCAATGACTAAGCAGGACTCCGCACTGCAGCCCAGCAGCTTCCTCGGAACTTTATCTGCGCAACACATACTCGACTCGGGAACATGCCACACTCCGCAAACCACGATTTAAAGTACTTTGTTCAGCAGGTCTAACTTGGTCCCTGTATCCAGCTCATATATCCATTGCAGTCGGCCTGAATGTGTGACATTGTCCAGGCTCAGGCTGACCAGATAACCACAGCTGGCACTTTGTCCTTTAAGGAACTATTTTCACTTAAATCTCTCAAGTTGCATATCTCTGGTTCTACTGATTAGATTTTTGTCATTTCGGTCTCAAATAATTTATTACATTTCACTCTATTTTTCTAAATTGGTGTGAAATTTTTCTTGTGTTGTGTTTTCACTTTATTACGGTTTGATATGCTGCATAAATACTTTACACAGTGCCTCTAGGTCAAGCCTTACTGCTTAGTGCCAAGCCACTAGAGTGTTAAGCACAGGTTAATTTGGGGTTGCTGTGACTTCATCGTGAAAGGAATTGTGGTTGCTGCTTGAGTAGGGCCCGCCCCCCCTCTCAACCAGAAACCCAATTTCCTACAGTCATAAAAAAGCAGATCCTAGTACGTAGGCTCTGTCCATGGTGGTTTCCATCGGTCCTACAAATGTAGGGAAGTCTATTCATGCTACAGCCTCCTTACTCCACAAGGCCTTTGCCTCCTAAGGCCAGCGTAACTTGCAATCCTCCGATTACTGCGGATAATTCATTCTTTCATTGCAGGCTTCAGACACTTTCTCTTGCACCAATCTCTCCAGGGGCTCTTCCAGCAGACTTTACTTTCGTTCTTTACAGGTAATGTACCTAATCTCCCTCTTTTTCTTTATTTTCCTAATTAACTCTGGGATACAATTAACTCTCCTTTTTCATCTATCCCCACAGCACCCAAGGGCTGTTGGTCCTTTTGTGAGTATAGCATGCATTATTACCACTGGTTTTCCCTCAAATTTACCTTCTATACCTAATTGACCCATTCTTTCTAAATGACCTCTACACAGAGATGCCGTTTTGACTGACATGATTGAGTCTTCACCTAGCAACCTTCCTTAGCATACCGCCCCCTCCCTTCGCCCTCTTCTTGAGTATTCTTTGCCCATTTGACCTTTCCTGGCAGGGTCAACACCGCACTGCTAACCCTTTTGTAACCAATCTCCAGCTTTGGACTTACTGCCCAGTGTAAGTTTTTCACCTCGTCGCCCCCTTTTACCTTTTGGTTTATTGAATACCAGTCCAAACGTGATTAACTATCTCCTTTATTCATTTTCAAACTTTGAACCGTTTCTAGCCAGATGAAGACCTCACATTCATCATAGGGGTCGAAATGCTGTTGACTTGAACAGTATATACTCACGGACCCCACAGCCCCTTTGTACATCTCCCAGAGACATTAAGCTGTTTAAGTTTATACACACGTCACTCCTTTATGATTCTTTGCACCATGTGATCACTTTTCATAGAACCAGAAAGTTTTTATTTAGCATACCTGTCAATCAATGTATATATACCAATTTGCTTGTCGATGGTTTGACAGAATTTTCTAATGCTTTTTCATCTTGTATTGTTGAAACTACGCTTCAAATAAGTCAGCAGTGAACCACTGTCTTATTGTATATATTTCCCTATCCTTATTCCTTGTGCTGTATTACTACGGCATGAAGGTCAATGGCATTGGAAAATAAACAGATAAACCCAACCTGACACTCAAAAATCACAATAAACCGAACTATAATGAAAATATGTGTTGCTCATTTCTTAAAATGCAAAGAGAAATCTGTCAACGGTCTCTATAAGAAATACTAGAAACAAAAAATTGGACAACGCGATTCATGAGAACTCTTTTCCCTAGTTAGTTAGCACTGAAAGGGTAGTGCAGACACCCTTCAAAGTTTACTGACAGAAATATATATTCTGTCTATATGTCTTCCTTCAAAGCGAGCATTTTAAATCCCATGCAATGCCTGCCTGCCCGCCTGCCAGGCTTATTTATCAAAAGCGAGCATCTGTCAAAACATGCTTCCAACCTATCAGTCCCTTGGCTCCAGGTAGAAGGGAGCGCGCTGCAGACCTGCAAGGATGCCAGGTACTTCCCCTGGGACAACATCACTCACTTTGACTGCTAAGACTTGCTTATGCATGTGGCTCCTCCTCTTCTCGCTCAAAGAGCTCATCCCTCACCAATGCACCGGTGGTCCTAACTGTGATCCACATGGTGCAGAGTTTGCAATCGCAACTAGTCTGCGAAATGCAGGGAACAGCAATCGAAGCTCATGTCAACAACATGCGTCTCCTTTAGAGGGAGGAGTGGTTAGACAATTTGAATGGTATGGTATGTAAAAAAAACTCAAGCAAATCAATTTCTTTGAAAAAGATTTTTTTTTTTTTTTTTAATAGTGGTTGATTCTCAATATGTTCATCAAAAGAGATCAATCTCCTTACACAGGAAGTGCACAGTTATGATCAGGTTAATGAGTCCCCTTAACCCAAGACATCCACCATGTCACCTGGTCCAGATTGGTGCAATGGCTCCATAAGATGTGAGCCTGCAAGTCCCAAATCTTCTAGGCTTGAGAGGAAATTCCTCTCTTTGTCTATATGGGCAGCAGTGATTGCAGTTCCTAACTTCCTTTGTTTGTTTCCCTTCTCATCTCCTGCACAACAAAACTCACACTCAAGCGGCGGTTTATTCATTTATTTGTAGGCGCGCTCTGGCTCTACTCTGAGCTCGTCCTGCTCTTGTATTTTACCAGTAGTTTGTGAGCCCTTTCGGCCATTGCTGATAGGCAGTCTATGTTGGGACAGGTATTCGACAGGGTACAGTAGAAATGATCTCAGGTGTGGCTCTGAGCCACATCTATGCTTTCTTTGGGTTACTATCCTCACTCAACAACTCATCACATTCTGAATAGTTACTAAACCTAAGCCCCAGCTCCAAAACGGAAAGCAAGATGATTGGCTTGTGTAGTAATGTGGATGTATGAACTAATTGGGGAAAAAAACATTGGAGACAGGGTCCAAACTTTTTTTTTTAGAGGTTAGAGGTCCACCACTGGTGTTCCAGAATGTCACTTCATGACTCTTTATCTAACTTTTGTCATTGTTCTCCTATATTTTACTTCTTCCTTTGCTCCCCATTTTCTGCCTTTCTGTGTCTTGCTCTGTCAAAGCCCAATGAGGAAACATAAGCCCTGGTTACCAAAAATTAGTGCTGCTATCTGCCATCTACAACCACAGGCACAAAAAAAGCAGAAAGCACATGAAATTTACCAGTAGCACAAATTAAGCACTGAATTTAGTAGTGTGACAAATATAGGGACTACTTGCTGCGTGTTCTCACTGATATGCCTTTCTTGAGAGGGCAGTGCCATATTATTGCTGGCATGCAGTAAAGTGAAAGCAGTGAGTTTTTTGGCCAGCATATGGTGCACTTACCATCTTCAGGAATGCAAGCTACATCCAAACATATAACACTGGTTAAGGTAGAAGTTGTTGCCTTTTTAATCGAACATCCGTAAAAGTCTCTGCAAACCTGTACATTGTGAGATGCCATCCCACGCCATGCTGAACTATGTGATTAGGACTAAATGAAAGATTAACCAAGGTTTGGAAAAAAGTTGCAATTTATTCAAGTTATAAGTTGTGCCTAATCATAAGACCTGGAACACCCTGCCTCTCCACCTCAGACAATCCCCATCGCTGACCCAATTAAGGAAGGATCTCAAGACCTGGCTCTTTGACTGAACCCCAGCGCTCAGACGGATCAGCAGCCCCCCCGCTCCCGACCACCTTGAGACCCTCACGGGTGAGTAGCTGTGCTTTACAAACTCTGATTGATTAAGTAAGCCACAGCTTTGTGCTATTTCACAAAAATTTTACATTAGCCTCCAATTCCAGCATGTTTGATTTAAGCACGGCGCATACATCTAGAGAAACAATTTGGATTCATATGGGAAGCTGAGTTGCTGTTATCTCTGTTCCCCTGTTTAGGTGCAACAGCATCACTGTGTAATTTACACATGAGTAGAGATAGGAAAACACAATTTACTGCTTTTTCTGTTTCATTTTACAGCCTTCAAACACAGTTTTCCCATGCACGCTACTCCTTCTGACACAGATCTTGTGAATTTCAGGTTCATTGGTACACCTCACCCTACCTTTTGTCCGTTTAGACCATGCTCATTAAGGTAAACTTTAGGAGTTTCCAAAAATATTCTGTGTTTGACATCTTTTGTGAAAGCCGATGAAATCTTTGACTTTGTGGATATTCAAAATATTAAATGCATTTTCTTGACCCCTCCTAACACTCCTCCTTTTTCACCATTGGGAACTATCACCTCATCATCCATTTTAGAACATGCTGACAAAGGAAATCCTGCTGACTATGGGCAGACTGTTGCCACTACCTGGTACTCCACCGCCCTATCCTTGGCGACCAGCCTGCTGCCGTGGAAATGATGGCTTTTAGCCTGTCTTCCCTGAACAGAACAATGGTACACACAGAGATACTAGCGAGCTACGAAAAGCCCATGAGCATGTTAAGGAGTGCTCTAATGTGAGTGGTGAAGATGTCCCCCTTTTGGGGGTGTATGCCCAGCACCTAATATATTGATAGAAATTCCACCATCAGTCATGGTGTCAAATGTGGCAGATATTTGTCCAGCAAAATGGCGCCACATACGGTGGAGACAAGTACTTCAGTGGAAAAATCACAACCAACCTGTCAGAATATTTCAGTTATACCAGATTTTTCTCTGCCAGACTGGTGAACATTTATCCCACCATATAAGGCTAAATAAATCTGTAGCTCTTCGGCACGTGAAGGAGAATCAGATATCTTAAATTAATAAAATGAACAGCAGGTTAAGCAAAACATGTTCAGTGACAAGTTGCAAGTATTACACTCAGTGCTAAATTTGAGCTGGTAGTTGCAGGTGGGGCCCAGCATCAGTCATTTTTGGGCACTATGACTTATTTTTCCACCCTTAAGCTTTGAACCAGAACAAGGGACAGAAAAAAAGCAGAAAAAGGTTAAAGAATAAGGAAGAAAAACAGAAAAAAACAGCGTCAAAGGGAGAAGGCGGGGATGAAAATGATAAGATACACACACATATATATGTGTGTGTATGTGTGTGCGAGAATATATATTATATATATATATATATATATATATATATTAAACATGAGGTTGGTAAAACAGCTAAAGCTGTCTCTGAGGTAGCCTAAAAATGTACGACAAAAGTCAGAACATTCCTTTTTACAGGCACTCTGTTAGGGCTGTGTTGGACTTGGCCCTTTTTGGCTAAAGTTCCCTAAACGTTTTGCTTTCCCCCTAGACCTTTTTTCTGACATGGTGTTGCCAACTTGGATGCTTTGGGCACTTTGCCACTGCTGATCAGTGTCAAAGTGCAAGTGCTCCCTGTGTAAAGTGTAATGGTAATTGGTTGTCCATGATTGGCATGTTTGCCTTACTAGTAAAGTCCCTAGTAAAGTGCACTAGGTGTGTCAGGGCTATTAATGCAAATGCTACTAGTGGGCCTGCAGCACAAATTGTGCCACCCACACAAGTAGCCTTAAAAAGAGAACTCAGGCCTGCCACTGCAGTGCCTGTGCGCAGTTTGTTAAACTGCCATGTTGTCCTGACAAATGCACCCACTTGCCAGGCCTTACCCTTTTTATGCACATCAGACACCCCTATGGTAGGTCCAGGGTACCCCCCTGGGCAGGGTGCAGTGTATGTGAAAGGTAGGACATGTACTAAGGTGTGTACCATGTCCTGACAGTGAAATACTCTCCATTTCGTTTTTCACTGTTGAAAGGCCATCTTGCCCATAGGACAGAATGGGGAAGGCTGTGTAATATGTTTCCAACCTATCTTCCTAAAGGCTTAAGATGGAGAGGTGAAGTTTAGTATGTCTGAACTCACAATTCAATAACACATCTTTTTGTGAAGGTGGTTTTTGCATTGTGTGTTTAGAAACCACCCTTTTAAAAGTGGCTGGGTTTTTGTGCTCTAGCATTTCTGTGTGTCTCTGCCTGGTTGTGGATTGACTGTCTGGATCTGAAAGTGATAGGATCTGGGGAATGTCTTGACCCAGGGGAGGAGGTGAGACACCAACAGGCTGACCTGCATCTGGAGTGTAGGGGGGAGGAGTAGCCCCTGGAGGTGAAGAGGCCTGGGTTGCTGCCATAAAACAATGGCTCCATCTCCTGCTGAGTTATTAAGGACCCAGACCCCCACTATCAAAGGAAAGAAGGTGTCACTGACAGGGAGACACCCAGAACTGGTTTAGACAGGGGTCAGTGCCCCCTGAACACAAAGACTTCAAAGACATTTAGGGCTATAACTATGAGAGCTGAAACCCCTGGACTTTGGAATGGAACTGTTCAAGACTGTAAAGGATTAAAACTACTTTGTGGTCAAGAGGAACCTCTGCCAAGGAAGAAACAGCTGAATAGACTGAAGGAAAGGACTGACCCTTGCTGTGTGTTCTGGGGCTGGCCTGCAGTTTGCTGCTTTAACCAAGGAGAGGCTAAAGGGACTTTGCTATGTGCTGTGTCCCCCTGCTTGAAAGAACTTGGCTGTGCTGTGTCCTGAAGTAACTTAACCCCAAGGGCCCGAGGTGAGCTGGCTCCCTGTTGTGGAAACTCAGGAACACAAAAGTTTCCAGAAGTGTCTCAGCGACGCTGTGTGCGTGTGCTTTGTGCAGCCTGAGACCTTCGTAAGCCGTGCCCTGTGATCGTGGGCACCTGGAGTCCAAGCGAGTCTCAGCGACGCTGTGTGCGTGTGCTTTTTGCAGCCTGAGCCCTTTGTGAGGATTGTCCTGTGATCGTGTGCACCCGGAGTCCAAGTGAGTCTCAGCGATGCTGTGTGCGCGTGCTTCGTGCAGCCTGAGACCTTCGTGAGGATTGCCCTGTGACCGTGCACACCCGAAGTTCATGAGTGTCTCAGCGACGCTGTGTGCGTGTGCTTTTTGCAGCCTGAGACCCTCGGAAGAATGGCCCTGTGATTGTGGGCCCCAGAAGTTCAAGTGTGTCTCAGCGACACTGTGTGCATGTGCTTTTTGCAGCCTGAGACCTTCGTGAGGATTGCCCTGTGACCGTGCACACCCGAGGCTCAAGGGAGTCTCAGCGACGCTGTGTTCCTGTGCCCTGTTGCAGCCTGAGATCTTCGTCATCGGCCCGGAATAAACCAAGTCGCATCGGAGGCCCAAGTCGTGAGAGGCGGAGAGGAGAGCGAGGTCGCACCCCCCAGGTAACGTGTGTCGGCGCCTGGGGCGGGGTGCGGGCTCGGAGAGAGACGCTCTCGGCCTCTCCCCTTCTTGCAGTGCGAGCCTCCGTTCCAGCTCGTATCGCGGCCCGTACGTGCCAAGGAGTGGCAGTACCGGGGCCGGAGCGGGGAGCTGCATTGTGGTTTACACCAGACCCGTGTTGGGGGCATATGTTGACGGAAACTGACCGCGAGTCAGTACGAGGGGCGGAGAGACAGTCTGAAGCACCGTGATCGGTGCTGGAGAGTATTACGCATTGCATTAATTCTGCATTACAAACTACCGGATTGTTGCATTACGCATTGCATTAGTTTGCATAATGAACTACCTGATTGTTGCATTACGCATTGCATTATTTCTGCATAACGAACTGCCTGATTGTTGTATTACGCATTGCATTAGTTTGCAGAACGACCTACCTGATTGTTGCATTACGCATTGCATTATTTCTGCATAACGAACTGCCTGATTGTTGTATTACGCATTGCATTAGTTTTCAGAACGACCTACCTGATTGTTGCATTACGCATTGCATTATTTCTGCATAACGAACTGCCTGATTGTTGTATTACGCATTGCATTAGTTTGCAGAACGAACTACCTGATTGTTGCATTACGCATTGCATTATTTCTGCAAAACGAACTGCCTGATTGTTGTATTACGCATTGCATTAGTTGCATAACGAACTGCATTATTTTTACATTGCAAAATGCCTGATTCTTGCATTACGAACTGCATAGCATTGCATTAGGACTGCATAGGATCATCTAGAATTGCTCATTAAATACCGCCAGAACTTACAAGAGCTGGCTGGCCTAATAACCGGCCAGGGGGTATATTCCAAATACGCATATGTTGGATTTTTATCGTGTGGTCTCATCGGATATCTTTTTATATAAACTTATACTTGTTTTTATATGAAACTCGTGTGGAGTCCTTTTGTGGTGTCACCATTGGGTCACTTGGAGTGTGGTTGCAAATACTTTACACATTTGCCTTGAAGATAAGCCTGGCTGCTCGTGCCAAGCTACCAAGGGGTGAGCAGGGGTTATCTGAGAAGGTGACCTTCCTTTCCCTGACGTAGAAGCGGGGGTCCTTACTTGGCCTAAGGTACCTACCTCAGCCAACTAGGGGTCCCGGTCCAACATTGGAGGCAGCGGTTGGGACCTACCGTTGATGGTCAGCGGTTTTGGAATTTGAACGTGTATTTGCAAATTCACTCACAGTGATTGGTGTATATCACTAGGTTAGCGCAGACCACGACGTAAACACATATTGTGTTTTGATTTTTTGGTTCTATTTTTGAGCAACCTTTAAGCCACATCATGTCTCAGAGGAGTCAAGTAGCCAGTGAGGCTGCAGGATTAGAGTTCGCCATTGGGGCATTGCTTACCTACAAAGTTGATCAATTGAGGCAATTCTGCAAAGCTTTGGGATGTCCCATGAAAAGTAGTGCCAAGAAGGAGGAGCTGCAATTGGCCTTGAGGGCCTGGTGGGAAGCCAAAGGGGCTCAGGAGACAGGTGATGCTGAGGTGGATGAGGATGACCCAGGGAATGGATTTGGTCCACAGGATTTGCCAGTGGAGGGACCAGCCTCAGGGGCTGGTAGTAACCATTCAGGGAGGAATTTTTCCCCAGAGGAGCTGGAGGAAAACCAAAGGGTCAGAGAGCATGAGTTGGAGGTTTTAAAACTTAAAACTCAAGCAGAAGAGAAGAAGCTGCTCATTGAAAGTGAAAAGCGAGCAGAGGAGAGCAGGAACGCTCTCGCCTTGGAAGAGAAAAAGATTCTCTTAGCTCATGAGTTAAGCATGAGGGAACTGGACATGAAGGTTAAACAGGCAGAGTCCAGTTCAAATGGTGGCAGCGCACAGCCAGTGCCAAGTGTGGGTGAGTACAAGCGTGCACTGGATGATTGGGTGTTGGTTAGCATGGCAAATGATTTGAAGGGGTTGCTTAATTTGGCCCCCAGGGAGCCTAGGCTCAGTAATTGTCTTCCAGGATTGCGCCAACCCATGTTAGGGTGCAAGCTCTTTGATTCCCGGGAGCTGGCACAAGAGCCCGACCCCTGGTCATGGGTCCAAGGGTCTGAGGAGGCCTAAGAGAGGGAAGAGAGGCGAAGTAGAGTAGTTAGGTCCCAGAGTAGTGGGGGGGGCATCCGGGCTAGCGTCCTGTCTCAGAGGAGAGGGAGGGAGTGTGAGCAGCATCCCCAGGGGTTCACCACCCCACCCCAGAGACTGGAGGGTTCCTTAGAGGAGCACCAGGTGGGAGGCCTAGTACCTACTTGCCAGCTGTGCGAGGAAGAACACCTAGCATCAGGAGGTCGTGGGGCATCTGTAACCAGCGCTCCCTCGGTCCTGAAGTTTGTGGGTGCCATTCCTAAATGGCAGGCACAGAAATCTAAATGGAAGGTTAAGAGAGGGGGGTGTCCCTCCATGGGAAAACCCGTGGGACAGTGCCCAGCCAGTAGGGCTAGGTCCCCTAGAAGTGACCAGGGTAAACCCACTTCTAAGCTGGAGGGCAGGATAACTGGGGACAGTATCCTGACCGGTGGGTCTTCCAGGGGTACCGCTCTAGGTGGGGGTTGGCAAGGGACCAGTACCCCTAGAGAGGCCCCAACTGCCAGGAAGTACCCATGGAGCGGCATAGTTGGCCCAGGGAGTAGAGACCAAGAGAACCCCCTGGGGTCAGGAAGGCATAGAACAGGAGTGTGTCCCTGCGGTAGCGGGCCTGCATCCGTGTTCTATCGCCTAAGCAGGGAAGTCCATCAAGGTAGTTGATTGGTCTACCCTGGCTTTCGGCTGGGAGGGGGTTGTGTTGGACTTGGCCCTTTTTGGCTAAAGTTCCCTAAACTTTTTGCTTTCCCCCTAGACCTTTTTTCTGACATGGTGTTGCCAACTTGGATGCTTTGGGCACTTTGCCACTGCTGATCAGTGTCAAAGTGCAAGTGCTCCCTGTGTAAAGTGTAATGGTAATTGGTTGTCCATGATTGGTATGTTTGCCTTACTAGTAAAGTCCCTAGTAAAGTGCACTAGGTGTGCCAGGGCTAGTAATGCAAATGCTACTAGTGGGCCTGCAGCACTAATTGTGCCACCCACACAAGTAGCCTTAAAAAGAGAACTCAGGCCTGCCTCTGCAGTGCCTGCGCGCAGTTTGTTAAACTTTCATGTTGTCCTGACAAGTGCACCCACTTGCCAGGCCTTACCCTTTTTATGCACATCAGACACCCCTATGGTAGGTCCAGTGTACCCCCCCTGGGCAAGGTGCAGTGTATGTGAAAGGTAGGACATGTACTAAGGTGTGTACCATGTCCTGACAGTGAAATACTCTCCATTTCGTTTTTCACTGTTGAAAGGCCATCTTGCCCATAGGACAGAATGGGGAAGGCTGTGTAATATGTTTCCAACCTATCTTCCCAAAGGCTTAAGATGGAGAGGTGAAGTTTAGTATGTCTGAACTCACAATTCAATAACACATCTTTTTGTGAAGGTGGTTTTTGCATTGTGTGTTTAGAAACCATTCTTTTAAAAGTGGCTGGGTTTTTGTGCTCTAGCATTTCTGTGCGTCTCTGCCTGGTTGTGGATTGACTGTCTGGACCTGAAAGTGATAGGATCTGGGGAATGTCTTGACCCAGGGGAGGAGGTGAGACAGCAACAGGCTGACCTGCATCTGGAGTGTAGGGGGGAGGAGTAGCCCCTGGAGGTGAAGAGGCCTCGGTTGCTGCCATAAAACAATGGCTCCATCTCCTGCTGAGTGATTAAGGACCCAGACCCCCACTATCAAAGGAAAGAAGGTGTCACTGGCAGGGAGACACCCAGAACTGGTTTAGATAGGGGTCAGTGCCCCCCTGAACACACAGACTTCAAAGACATTTAGGGGTATAACTATGAGAGCTGAAACCCCTGGACTTTGGAATGGAACTGTTCAAGACTGTAAAGGATTGAAACTACTTCATGGTCAAGAGGAACCTCTGCCAAGGAAGAAACAGCTGAATAGACTGAAGGAAAGGACTGACCCTTGCTGTGTGTTCTGGGGCTGGCCTGTAGTTTGCTGCTTTAACCAAGGAGAGGCTAAAGGGACTTTGCTGTGTGCTGTGTCCCCCTGCTTGAAAGGACTTGGCTGTGCTGTGTCCTGAAGTAACTTAACCCCAAGGGCCCGAGGTGAGCTGGCTCCCTGTTGTGGAAACTCAGGAACACAAAAGTTTCCAGAAGTGTCTCAGCGACGCTGTGTGCGTGTGCTTTGTGCAGCCTGAGACCTTCGTAAGCCGTGCCCTGTGATCGTGGGCACCTGGAGTCCAAGCGAGTCTCAGCGACGCTGTGTGCATGTGCTTTTTGCAGCCTGAGCCCTTCGTGAGGATTGTCCTGTGATCGTGTGCACCCGGAGCCCAAGTGAGTCTCAGTGACGCTGTGTGCATGTGCTTCGTGCAGCCTGAGACCTTCGTGAGGATTGCCCTGTGACCGTGCACACCCGAAGCTCAAGAGTGTCTCAGCAACGCTGTGTGCGTGTGCTTTTTGCAGCCTGAGACCCTCGGAAGAATGGCCCTGTGATCGTGGGCCCCAGAAGTTCAAGTGTGTCTCAGCGACGCTGTGTGCGTGTGCTTTTTGCAGCCTGAGACCCTCGAAAGAATTGCCCTGTGATCTTGTGCACCCGGAGTCCAAGTGAGTCTCAGCGACGCTGTGTGTGTGTGCTTCGTGCAGCCTGAGACCTTCGTGAGGATTGCCCTGTGACCGTGCACACCCAAGGCTCAAGGGAGTCTCAGCGACGCTGTGTTCGTGTGCCCTGTTGCAGCCCGAGATCTTCGTTATCGTCATCGGCCCGGAATCAACCAAGTCGCATCGGAGGCCCAAGTCGTGAGAGGCGGAGAGGAGAGCGAGGTCGCACCCCCCATTTAACGTGTGTTGGCGCCTGGGGCGGGGTGCGGGGGCGGGCTCGGAGAGAGACGCTCTCGGCCTCTCCCCTTCTTGCAGTGCGAGCCTCCGTTCCAGCTCGTATCGCGGCCCGTACGTGCCAAGGAGTGGCAGTACCGGGGCCGGAGCTGGGCGCTGCATTGTGGTTTACACCAGACCCGTGTTGGGGGCATATGTTGACGGAAACTGACCGCGAGTCAGTACGAGGGGCGGAGAGACCGTCTGAAGCACTGTGATCGGTGCTGGAGAGTATTACGCATTGCATTAATTCTGCATTACGAACTACCTGATTGTTGCATTACGCATTGCATTCGTTTGCAGAACGAACTACCTGATTGTTGCATTACGCATTGCATTATTTCTGCATAACGAACTGCCTGATTGTTGTATTACGCATTGCATTAGTTTGCAGAACGACCTACCTGATTGTTGCATTACGCATTGCATTATTTTTGCATAACGAACTGCCTTATTGTTGTATTACGCATTGCATTAGTTTGCAGAACGACCTACCTGATTGTTGCATTACGCATTGCATTATTTCTGCATAACAAACTGCCTGATTGTTGTATTACGCATTGCATTAGTTTGCAGAACTAACTACCTGATTGTTGCATTACGCATTGCATCATTTCTGCATAACGAACTGCCTGATTGTTGTATTACGCTTTGCATTAGTTGCATAACGAACTGCATTATTTTTACATTGCAATGTGCCTGAGTCTTGCATTAAGAACTGCATAGCATTGCATTAGGACTGCATAGGATCATCTAGAATTGCTCATTAAATACCGCCAGAACTTACAAGAGCTGGCTGGCCTAATAACCGGCCAGGGGGTATATTCCAAATACGCATATGTTGGATTTTTATCGTGTGGTCTCATCGTATATCTTTTTATATAAACTTATACTTGTTTTTATATGAAACTCGTGTGGAGTCCTTTTGTGGTGTCACCATTGGGTCACTTGGAGTGTGGTTGCAAATACTTTACACATTTGCCTTGAAGATAAGCCTGGCTGCTCGTGCCAAGCTACCAAGGGGTGAGCAGGGGTTATCTGAGAAGGTGTCCTTCCTTTCCCTGACGTAGAAGCGGGGGTCCCTACTTGGCCTAAGGTACCAACCTCAGCCAACTAGGGGTCCCGGTTCTAACAGGCTGTGATTTCGTTACTTATTAAGTGTCCATGTGACACTCACTTTTTGTGAAAGGACATTTAGAGGTCGGGTCTCTCCCTGCATTCCTTCATCGACGACGGTGGAGGCCCTGACACAGACTCGACATTGGTTAATCCTCGGCTGTAAGCACACTGCATAGCAGCGACCCTCTAATCTGCCTTTGAACTCAAAGGTTTACAACATTTCTAGAGCAGATTTGCGCTAAATGCTGGCCCGAGAGGCCTGCCACAATCCCGTGCTCTTCTAAGCGTTTTAAAACCAAAGTGCTGAACAGGAACCAGAGAGGTGACTCCTCCGAGGCTGCAGCTGTAGGAAAAGGCGGGACCACATAAGTGACACATCACTCTCATTTACTAGCAATGCAAATAGAGAGCAGATCCTTCATTTTGAGATTGTTTAGGTTTTTCCCGGGAATTTAATGGGTTTTTTTTTCTAACTCTAGTTCTATATTTTTTGTACTACAGGTGTGCTCTTACATCAGACACACTTGAATTTAAAAAAATGGCGCATCTACTCATCTGCAATAAGTTATTACAGATAACTAGTGACGTCACTGAACAACAATAGTTTTCAGTCAACGGTGTGACGTCATCTGAAATGTTTGTGCATCAGTTACTGTTTCTAAACCAAACTGTTCACACAGAGACAGGCCCCAGAGCCTTGACCTGCTTCCCTCATGACCTCTGCAATGGCGGCCATCTTAGGCAGCCTCCAGGAAACCACATTCCTTGTCTTCCCAGAAACAGGGATCAATATGTTTCCTAAGTGAGAGCGAGAGGAGAAAACAAATGTGTGGAGCCCAGACCTCTGCGGATAAAGCACAGAACTAGGTTTTAGCTGTCAAGTGGCCCATTGTCATGTGTGACTCCTTCAGCAAGATCTGCCTGTTTAGCTTGCAACGTGTGGCATTCTGGGACGTTTTGATTTCAAAATTCCAGGTATAGGCGTAAAAGTACCAGGATGCTTGATAAAAAAGCTAGGACTAGGCTGAAGTTGTCAAATGTGACATGGGCCACTTGGCTACTATCAGAAGGCCCACACATAACATGGGACAAAATAATCGCTATGAACTTTCAGACCAATATGGACTATTACTAAGTTGGAGTACATACATGACATTATATCTATACATTTCTATACCAATTAGCAGAGTTTCATGTTTGCATAAAACAATACATTTTCAAAATGTTAACACAATGCTCATGCTCAGGATTCCTTCCTTTTTGGTGAATGAATAAACTAAATGTAACTGAAATATCACCAACCAATTGCAAAGTGGCTGAGAATTCAGCAGTGTCCTTAGGTAAGAGAAGAACACAATCTGAAAGTGTTCAGTTAAGTTGTGAAGTAATGCTTTTGGGGCCTTGCATCTACAATTAAGCATTCTGCATATCCTCAGTCCAGAAACGTCACTCACAATTCCATCAACCATAGTGCTTCATTTGTGCCGGGGTTGCAGGTGATGTACACCAGCACTCATTTTTGGAGACTACACATTTATCATCAGACGTTTGACTAGAGCAAGCAAGAGAAATGCAGAAAAGGGAGAAAGAAAGAGAAAGATTGGGAAATAGTGGGAAAGGCAGAAAGCAGTGATGGAAGTGAGCCTGCAAGAGTCAGATAAATAGACAAGAAGAGTGGGTGGTGGAGGAAAGAGGCATGAGGTGGAATCAAGACTAGGCAACCTTGCCACTGGATAACCGCGGCATTCATCTGTGCCAGCGGTTGGCTCCTAGAAAAAAACGGTGAACCCGCGCACTTATTTTTATATATAAATTAAGCAGTTAATTAGCCATTCCTTGTAGTGTTGATTTATATATGACTGCCTGTTAAAATGCTTAGCAGCCAACCAATGGCCTATCTTTAGTGTACTCGGACGCCAACACTATTTTCTTTTCTTTGATAAAATGTTAGGATTGTAGATAAGGGTAGCATGCATTTATCTCAGTCAATCATTCCTAATCACACCAGCAGCACAGAATCCTAAGCAGTGCATTGAAATGGCAGAGCCCTTGTCAGTGGGAAAGAGACAAGAGTACATCAATAATTGTAAACACTGATGCAAAGCGTGTGTGCAGCGTTTAGGAAAGATTCTGGCTCCTTTCATTAACATCAAATTAGAGAAGTCACACAGAAACAGCAGGAAGCGTAAAATAATATTAGTCTACACATGAATCAAAACTCGCACCGCCCCTCAAGTATAGCAACAATTCCCAAAACGATAAATTATAAATTCGGTTAGCTGTGTGTTGTTATGCTGACCTCCTAGAGACTGAAAGATTGTGTTCATTAGAGTGTGCAAGGTCTGCTCAGCAAGCAGTTAACTGAAGGGCACGAGGCGGCATTACAACAACCCCAAGGCGTGCAAGTTCACAAACACATTTATTTATTTATTTATTTATTTATTCACTTATAGAGCGCACGAATCACCCCATAAGGGTATCTCAGCGCTATGGGCACATAAGCGAACATGAGGAGACTAAGTTAGAAGAGTGAAGTTTTCAATCATTTCCTGAATGCCAGGTAGTCTGTACATTGTCGTAAGTGGATGGGGAGATTGTTCCAGAGGCGTGGGGCCAGATGGTAGAAGGCCTTACCACCTTGTCGAGTCTTATTAAAGCGCGGGACTATAGTCAGGGCTTTGTCTCCTGAGCGGAGAGGTCTGGAAGGCATGTAATTAATGAATTTGTCATTGAGATAACTAGGGCCTAATCTGTATACGGCTTTGTAAGCCATACAACATATTTTGAAGTGGATCCTTTTCCGAATGGGTAGCCAATGAAGTTTCTGATGCAGAGGAAAGGAGGCTGTTCTTGGGGGGGCATTAGTTACCAAACGAGCCGCGGTGTTTTGGACAACCTGTAATCTATTAATGTCTCTCTCGTTCAATCAATCAATCAATGAGGGGTTTGTTAAAGCGCGACAACTCACCCGTAAGGGTCTCAAGGCGCTAGGGGTGGGGGGGTGCAGGTTCCATCCATCAAGGAGGGGGTCTGTCGAAGAGCCAGGTTTTGAGGTTTCTTGAGAAGATGGGGAGCGAATTTGTCTGTCTGAGGTGGAGCGGAAGGGCGTTCCATGCTTTGGCCGCGAGGAAGGAGAAGGAGCGGCCTCCCGATCTGGTCTTTCTGGTGCGGGGGACGACGGCGTAGGAGAGCTGGGCTGATCGTAGGGTCCTTTGGGGTGCGTGGAATTTGAGTCGGCTGTTCAGGTATGCTGGTCCGGTGCCGTGGAGGGCCTTGTGTGCGTGGGTGAGCATCTTGAAGGTGATTCTCGCCTCGACAGGGAGCCAGTGGAGGTGCGCAGGTGCTGGGAGATGTGGCAGTGTTTTGGCAGGTTGAGGACCAGTCTTGCGGCGGCGTTCTGGATGTTCTGTAGCTTGCGGGTGAGGTTTTTGTTTATTCCGGCGTAGAGTGCGTTGCCGTAGTCGAGTCTGCTGGTGACCAGGGCGTGAGTGACGGTCTTTCGTGTTCGAGGGGGATCCATTTGAAGGTCTTACGAAGGAGGCGGAGGGTGTGGAAGCAGGAAGACGAGACAGAGTTGATCTGGCGGTCCATTTTGAGCTCGGAGTCCAGGATGATTCCAAGGTGGCGTGCGTGGTCCGTGGGGGTTGGCGGGTTTCCGAGATCTCGTTGGCAGAGATCAGCAGCGCGTTGCAGTAATCTAAGCGGCTTAGAATCAACGTCTGAATCAAGGTTTTTCTCGAGGATTGTGGTAGGAAAGGGAAGACTCTTCTGAGCATGCTCAGGTTATGGAAGCAGGCTCCAATAGTAGAGGAGACATGGTCTCTCAGGGTGAGTTTTTGGTCCAATCGGACTCCCAGGTTTTTCACCACTTGTTTAGGACAAGGGGTGGGACCCAGTTCCTCTGGCCACCAACTAGGCGACCATTTCACAGAGGCCTCACCAAATAGCATAATCTCCGACTTGGTAGCGTTCAGCTGGAGAAAATTCGATTTCATCCATTCCGCTATGGATTTCATGCCTTCACCAAAGGTGGTTTGAATATTGGGGTTGGATTTGTCAAGCGAGAGGAGTAATTGGGTGTCATCAGCGTAGGATATGGGGATGAAACCCAGATTTCTCAACAGTCTCGCCAAGGGAGCAACATAGACGTTGAACAAAGTAGGGCTCAGACATGAGCCCTGTGATACTCCCTTGGTAACCTTGGTGGTCTTAGAGTGGTAAGGACCTAGGTTAATGGTCTGAGTTCTGTCGGATAGAAAGTTGGTTAACCATTTCAGAGCTATTCCTGTGATGCCTCAGTCTACTGAGTAGAATTTGGTGGGATATGGTGTTGAATGCAGCGGATAGGTCAAGCAGCACCAGAAGTACCGCCTGACCTTTGTCCAATAGCATCCTAATGTTGTCCGTTACTGCCACCAGGGTTGACTCGGTGCTGTATCTGGGGCGAAACCCTGATTGTGAGGAATCTAGGCTATTAGTGGATTCAATGAAGTTGGAAAGGTGGGTGTTGATGTGTTTTTCTAAAATTTTGGTGTGCAGGGGAAGGAGTGAGATGGGTCGGTAGTTAGTTACGTCTTCAGGTGAGAGTTTGAGGTTCTTTTTGATCGGAAGTATTTGTGCAGCTTTCCAATCAGGAGGGAGGGCACCTTCCTTCAGGGAACTATTAAGAATGTTACAAATAGGATCAGCGAGCTGTTTGGCCAGAGTGGAAGTTAATTTGGCAGGTATCAGATCCAACGGAGAGCCTGATTTTGCGACTTTTAGGAGGGCTTCAGTACCTTCTATTGTGAGTAGTGGGAAGTTTCCTAATGAGCTGGTTACCGGTGGGAAATGTTGGGGTTCAGTTCCTGGTTTAGGTTGGGAGTTCATGGTAGCAGTGATTTTATTATATATCATGTCTATTTTCTGAGTGAAGTGACTAGCAATGTCATCGCACAGCGCCTGGGAGGGTGCTGACGCCGTGTCGCAGGCCAAAGGGTTGGTGAAAGTTTTTATGATCTGATAAAGGCATTTCTGAGAGCTCCCAGCTTGTTCGAGAGCGACTGCAATATGGGTCTTCCTTGCATTTTTTAGGTTGCGGTGGTAATGGTTTAGAGCTGCCTTGAATTTTTCTTTGTCTGAAATGTTTTGATAGCGGCGCCAATGGCGTTCGAGTTTTTTGCATGCGCCTTTTCTAGTCGCAGGGAGGTCGAGTACCACGGGGCCTGGCGTCGTTTTATGCTAGTGGGGCATTTTTTCTGGGGTGCTAAGCTATCTAGCGTGGCAAGTAGTCTGGTGTTAAAAGAGGCTAGGCGTTTCTCCACCTTGTCTGTATTCGCATAATGAGGTGGACAGAATGCCCCTTCAAAGAGTTCTGGTGTAATTAAATTCCACTTTCTATAGCTTTTATTAAGATGGCATTTGGGAGCGGGTGGGCCTTGTGGTTGTTGATGCGAAATTCGACCATCGAATGGTCCAACCAGGTCAGAGGAGTCGTAGCAACATAAGATAAGTCAGGGGAGTTAGTTAAGATGATGTCCAACATATGTCCTGCCTGGTGAGTAGCATCTTTGTTAATTACAGTAAGATTGAGTGCAGCCAGTTCGGTCAGAAAAGATGAAGTCTCTGGGTTGTCTAGAATTTCACTATGTATGTTAAAATCTCCAAGAAGAAGGAAATTCCTGGAGGAAATGACATGTGGGGCAATGAGTTCAATGATCTGTGAGGTGGCGTTGGTTAGTGGTCCTGGTGGGCGATAGACTATAGCTCCTTTCCAGTTAAGATTGTGGTGCAGATTCATGCTGAAAACCAGAATTTCCAGCTGATTGTTACTTACTTGGTCTAGGATGGTAATGGTAGTCGAGTTTTTGTATACTATGGCAATTCCCCCCCCTGTTCTATGAGGTCTATCTAGTTTTAATATGTGGTAGTCATCGGGTAGTGCTACAGCTAGGTCAGGGTTGGAGTGGGGTTTGGTCCATGTTTCCGTTAGAAACCCTACGTGGGGATTGTTGGAAGAGAGCAGGTCCCATATATTAGCCGCATGTTTGGGCAGTGATCTTACATTAGCCAGGAAACAGTTCCAGTCATTGTTGGTATCTGCACTTGCCGAGTGTCTGTTTTCTGTAGGATGGGGAACTGAGTTAATGATCTGTTTGGGCCTAGTAATAGTTCTCATGGGGTGGGTAGAAGTGCTTTGGTATTTACAGTTTGTGCAAGAAAAAGGTCCCCACACTTCAGTAGGGGCGGGGCAGGCGCTGGTCAGAGTAACTTTGTTCATATAGGCGTTCTTAATTGCCACCAGCTCATTGCTCGTATAAGTAAAAGAGCCCCTCGCTTTATCCACCTGAGCGTGAACAAAACCGTCAGGGATTCCTGCTCCTGGCGACGACCAGGCGCGGACGGGCGCAGATGGGCTTGCCTTAGGTGCGCCTTTGGCGCGCCAGCGGCGCGCCCGCTGCACGCGTCCGCTGCGCATCTGACTAGGCATAGATTAAATATATGTGGCACTAGACTGCTAACCTCCCGTCGGAGTTGGGAGGAAGCAGTCGATTCTTACTTCCGGTTTCAGGCACCTCCCTCCAGACAATCGGAACACTCCGTGCTGGACCGGGGAGGCTACCGAGTGAGCGACTAATCAGTGCAGGTGAGTCAGACCAAATGTGCAAAGATGCAATTTCTGTAAAAACAGTGACTTTTAAAACACATTTAAAACATCAGAGCCCTTTACCAGGCGCTCTCTAAGTGCATCGGGTAAAAATTGTGCAAAATAGGCAAGCGTACTTTTAGCAAACAGCGCGTAATGCAGAGAGGAGCCCTTTACCAGGCGCTACCTTCCCGTTCTAGCGAAGATCACCAATGTGAGCTTAAGCGCGTCCGCTGCACGTCTGACTAGGCATAGATTAAATAGATGTGGCACTAGACTGCTAACCTCCCGTCGGAGTTGGGAGGAAGCAGTAAATTCTTACTTCCGGTTTCAGGCACCTCCCTCCAGACAATCGGAACACTCTGTGCTGGACCGGGGAGGCCACCGAGTGAGCGACTAATCGGTGCAGGTGAGTCAGACCAAATGTGCAAAGATGCAATTTCTGTAAAAACAGTGACTTTTAAAACACATTTAAAACATCAGAGCCCTTTACCAGGCGCTCTCTAAGTGCATCGGGTAAAAATTGTGCAAAATGGGCAAGCGTACTTTTAGCAAACAGCGCGTAATGCAGAGAGGAGCCCTTTACCAGGCGCTACCTTCCCGTTCTAGCGAAGATCACCAATGTCAGCTTAAGCGCGTCCGCTGCGCGTCTGACTAGGCATAGATTAAATATATGTGGCACTAGACTGCTAACCTCCCGTCGGGGTTGGGAGGAAGCAGTCGATTGTTACTTCCGGTTTCAGGCACCTCCCTCCAGACAATCGGAACACTCCGTGCTGGACCGGGGAGGCTACCGAGTGAGCGACTAATCAGTGCAGGTGAGTCAGACCAAATGTGCAAAGATGCAATTTCTGTAAAAACAGTGACTTTTAAAACACATTTAAAACATCAGAGCCCTTTACCAGGCGCTCTCTAAGTGCATCGGGTAAAAATTGTGCAAAATAGGCAAGCGTACTTTTAGCAAACAGCGCGTAATGCAGAGAGGAGCCCTTTACCAGGCGCTACCTTCCCGTTCTAGCGAAGATCACCAATGTCAGCTTAAGCGTGTCCGCTGCGCGTCTGACTAGGCATAGATTAAATAGATGTGGCACTAGACTGCTAACCTCCCGTCGGAGTTGGGAGGAAGCAGTCGATTCTTACTTCCTGTTTCAGGCACCTCCCTCCAGACAATCGGAACACTCCGTGCTGGACCGGGGAGGCTACCGAGTGAGCGACTATTCAGTGCAGGTGAGTCAGACCAAATGTGCAAA
This sequence comes from Calotriton arnoldi, assembly GCA_963921515.1. Lineage (NCBI taxonomy): Eukaryota > Metazoa > Chordata > Amphibia > Caudata > Salamandridae > Calotriton > Calotriton arnoldi. The sequence goes on from CAWUFW010001415.1 coordinate 1,652,474, forward strand.
GATGCAATTTCTGCAAAAACAGTGACTTTTAAAACACATTTAAAACATCAGAGCCCTTTACCAGGCGCTATCTAAGTGCATCGGGTAAAAATTGTGCAAAATAGGCAAGCGTACTTTTAGCAAACAGCGCGTAATGCAGAGAGGAGCCCTTTACCAGGCGCTACCTTCCCGTTCTAGCGAAGATCACCAATGTCAGCTTAAAATTCAAAGATGTTGATTCAGCAAAATGCTAGGAGTAGTGGAAGAGACATGCATGCCCTCTGACACACCCAAAGGACATCACAGGAAGTGACATCATATGACCGTTGACCATGGTGATAGCACAGGCAGTGATGTCACTTCATCTTTGACCATTGGCATGCTCTGACTTTTGATGTACATTACTGAAGTTAAAAAGACCTACATTAAGTGATAATGAGAAAACAGGTATGTAAGCAGATAAAAGTGCATTTTAGTAATCAACCATATATTTATAAGGCTGCTGTCATGATATGCCAGGGGTGCAACCATGAAAACCTAGGAGCACAACCATGACAGACCAGGAGACAGACCAGCTACAGTCGTCATATTCCTAAACATAGCTTCAAATGTCCAAATGTCAAGGCACTGCAATCACGGGCAGCATGGCAGGGCAATGTGTGGTGGAAGCTGCAGGGGCTTCCTGCAAGAGCCCTGGCACTTATTTTTTACAAATCAAGCCCTGCTTGCATCTAATGCCCTTCCATACAGGAGCATAGAGTCTTGTCTAGCCCAGCTGCTCCAGTCCCTCCCTCATCTGGATGTACTGAATGCTTTGCACTTACATGCCCCTCATATTTACCTGATTGTATCTAGACCCCTCTCACCTCTCTGCCCCCTCTCACAACTCCACACATATCCAGCTACATGTTCCTTCCGTGGTCACAGTCACACCACATTCCTGACACAAACATATGTAACACTCATAATCAGAAATGCATTCCTAACACAGGCACAGCTAGACACACATTCTTAAAACGTACAGCTTGACGCCCCATCTTCATATACATCACCAGTCACAGGTCTAGACACACATTATTGAGACTCATAGCAAGGCTTTCCAAACAAACACACATTTGTTACACACTTAGTGAGAGATCTATTGCTAATACAAGCATAGCCAAATATACATTCCTAACAAGCAGAGCGGACACATAAAAACAGGCATATTCATAATATGCACATATCCATAACACACATCCATTACACATCCAAAAACACACAGTACATACACTCGCAATATGAGACATTTTCTTTCATTCAGGCCTACGCACAAGGAAGGCCACAGACACATTCTTTATCTGTCACTTACAAACACACACACACACACAAAAAACATTTACCTTTCTCTATCAGCCTTGAAGTTATCCCAGCCAACGCACAAATAGCTAATTCATTCCAGGTTTTTTTTCTTTTCATTCTGGCAACTGCAGTCATTAATTGCTAATGGAAAACAACAGGAAATATATACCAGAATGCCAAGAATAACAAGCCTTGGCAAATAGGTCTTGCCAATGCCCGAGCTACTGGTATTTTCAATGTGAAAGTATTTTACCCATGATGTCTAGCAGCACACTGGAAAAAGCGCTATGATGCGGCCAGCGCCGGCCACGTCATAGCACTACTTGGTGTCTCAGGAAGGGTGAGACAGTGTACTCAAAACAGGGGGCGAAGAGACAGCACATGCGCTGTCTAGCCAAGACCTAAAACTGAATGCATCCTCATGTAATGTAAGTGTTTTTTTCTTTGCAGTTTTATGAAGCACAAAATTGACATGAAAGTATTGGAGCGATTTACCTGAGCACCAGTTAATTTGCATAAGGACACATTCATTTTTGGTAGGCACAGTGAGATTAGGTGATTTGTCGAGACTCGAACTTGGTTTCCCAGCTTTAAAGTCGGTAGCTCTAGCCCTTACGCTACATCCTCTCTGCATTAATGCTATCGGTCTTCAGGGGGAAAAGAAGAAACAGGGATGGAGGTGGGTAGGAGTGGAAAGAAGCAACAGGGATGGGGGCGTGTGGGAGGGGGGAAAGAAGCAACAGGGATGGGGTGGGTGGGAGGAGGCAAAGAAGCAACAGGGTTGGAAAGAAGCAACATGGATGGGGTGGGTGGGAGGAGGGAAAGAAGCAACAGGGATGGGGCGGGTGGGAGGGGGGAAAGAAGCAACAGGGATGGGGCAGGTGGGAGGGGGGAAGAAGCAACAGGGATGGGGCGGGTGGGAGGGGGGAAGAAGCAACAGGGATGGGGTGGGTGGGAGGGGCGGAAGAAGCAACAGGGATGGGGTGGGTGGGGTGGGTGGGAGGGGCAGAAGAAGCAACAGGGATGGGAAAGAAGCAACATGGATGGGGTAGGTGGGAGGAGGCAAAGAAGCAACAGGGATGGAAAGAAGCAACATGGATGGGGTGGGTGGGAGGAGGGAAAGAAGCAACAGGGATGGGGCGGGTGGGAGGGGGGAAAGAAGCAACAGGGATGGGGCGGGTGGGGGGGGAAGAAGCAATAGGGATTAGGCGGTGGGAGGGGGAAGAAACAACAGGGATACCAAAAAGAAGCAACAGGGTTGGGGTGGGTGGGAGGGGAAAAGAAGCAAGAAGGTTGGGGCGGTTGGGAGGGGGGAAAGAAGCAACAGGGATAGGGCGGGTGGGAGGGGGAAGAAGCAACAGGGATGGGGTGGGTAGGAGGGGGGAAAGAAGCAACAGGGATGGGGCGGCTGGGAGGGAGGGGGAAAGAAGCAACAGGGATGGGGCAGCTGGAGGGAGGGGGAAAGAAGCAACAGGGATGGGGCGGCTGGGAAGAAGCAACAGGGATGGGGCGGGTGGGAGGGAGGGGGGAAAGAAGCAACAGGGATGGGGCGGGTGGGAGGGGGGAAAGAAGGAACAGGGATGGGGCGGGTGGGAGGGGTGAAAGAAGCAACAGGGATAGGGCGGGTGGGAGGGGGGGAAGAGCAACAGGGATGGGGTGGGTGGGAGGGGGGAAAGAGCAACAGGGATGGGGTGGGTGGGAGGGGCGAAAGAAGCAACAGGGATGGGAAAGAAGCAACATGGATGGGGTAGGTGGGAGGAGGGAAAGAAGCAACAGGGTTGGGAAAGAAGCAACATGGATGGGGTGGGTGGGAGGAGGGAAAGAAGCAACAGGGATGGGGTGGGTGGGGGAAAGAAGCAACAGGGATTGGGCAGGTGGGAGGGGGAAAGAAGCAACATGGATGGGGCGGCGGGGAGGGAGGGAAAAAGCAACAGGGATGGGGCGGGGGGAAGGTGCAACAGGGATTAGGTGGGTGGGAGGGGGAAGAAACAACAGGGATACCAAAAAGAAGCAATAGGGTTGGGGCGCGAGGGAGGGGAAAAGAAGCAACAGGGTTGGGGCGGGTGGGAGGGGAAAAGAAGCAACAGGGATGGGGTGGGTGGGAGGGGAAAAGAAGCAACAGGGATGGGGTGGGTTGGAGGGGGAAAGAAGCAGCAGGTATGGGGTGGCTGGGAGAAGGAAAGAAGCAGCAGGAATGGGGCGTGGGAGGGGGAAAGAATCAATAGGGATGGGGCAGGTGGGAGGGTGAAAGAATCAATAGGGATGGGGCGGGTGGGAGGGAGGGGGAAAGAAGCAACAGGGATGGGGCAGGTGGGAGGGAGGGGGAAAGAAGCAACAGGGATGGGGCAGGTGGGAGGGAGGGGGAAAGAAGCAACAGGGATGGGGCAGGTGGGAGGGAGGGGGAATGAAGCAACAGGGATGGGGTCAGTGGGAGGGGAAAAAAAGCAACAGGGATGGGGTGGGTGGGAGGGGGAAAAAAGCAACAGGGATGGGGTGGGTGGGAGGGGGGAAAAAGCAACAGGGATGGGGTGGGTGGGAGGGGGAAAAAAGCAACAGGGATGGGGTGGGTGGGAGGGGGAAAAAAGCAACAGGGATGGGGTGGGTGGGAGGGGGAAAAGCAACAGGGATGGGGTGGGTGGGAGGGGAAAAAGCAACAGGGATGGGGTGGGTGGGAGGGGGAAGAAAGCAACAGGGATGGGGTGGGTGGGAGGGGGAAAAAAGCAACTGGGATGGGGTGGGTGGGAGGGGAAAAAAGCAACAGGGATGGGGCGGGTGGGAGGGGACAAAAAGCAACAGGGATGGGGCGGGTGGGAGGGGAAAAAAGCAACAGGGATGGGGCAGGTGGGAGGGGAAAAAAGCAACAGGGATGGGGCAGGTGGGAGGGGAAAAGAAGCAACAGGGATGGGGATGGGTGAGAGGGGAAAAGAAGCACCAGGGATGGGGCGGGTGGGAGGGGAAAAGAAGCACCAGGGATGGGGCGGGTGGGAGGGGAAAAGAAGCACCAGGGATGGGGCGGGTGGGAGGGGAAAAGAAGCACCAGGGATGGGGCGGGTGGGAGGGAAAAGAAGCAACAGGGATGGGGCAGGTGGGAGGGAAAAGAAGCAACAGGGATGGGGCGGGTGGGAGGGGAAAAGAAGCAACAGGGATGGGGCGGGTGGGAGGGGAAAGAAGCAACAGGGATGGGGCGGGTGGGAGGGGGAAAGAAGCAACAGGGATGGGACGGGTGGGAGGGGAAAAGAAGCAACAGGGATGGGGCGGGTGGGAGGGAAAAAGAAGCAACAGGGATGGGGCGGGTGGGAGGGGAAAAGAAGCAACAGGGATGGGGCAGGTGGGAGGGGAAAAGAAGCAACAGGGATGGGGCGGGTGGGAGGGGAAAAGAAGCAACAGGGATGGTGCGGGTGGGAGGGAAAAGAAGCAGCAGGAATGGGGCGTGGGAGGGGGAAGAATCAACAGGGATGGGGCGGGTGGGAGGGGGTGAAAGAAGCAACAGGGATGGGGCGGGTGGGAGGGAGGGTGAAAGAAGCAACAGGGATGGGGCGGGTGGGAGGGAGGGAGGGGGAAAGAAGCAACAGGGATGGGGCGGGTGGGAGGGAGGGGGAAAGAAGCAACAGGGATGGGGCGGGTGGGAGGGGGAAAGAAGCAACAGGGATGTGGAAAGAAGCAACAGGGATGGGCGAATATGAGAGGGGGAAAAGAAGCAACAGGAATGGAGGCAGGTGGGGGGCGTGGCTAGCGCCCAAGGAAGATGGCGGCTGGTCCCTGACCCTCCCACGACAGCGGCCACGAAGGCGGACCTGGCACAGCACCCACCTTCCACTCACACGTCAAAATGATGTTCTAATTCCTCGGAAGTGAAGCGCCGCCAAATGAGACGTTCCCTGCTCACCGCTGCATCCCGTAAGCAACGTATTTCATTTACCGCGTTACGGAGCGGCTCCGTCTTTTGAATGGCGGCCATCTTAACTCGCGTCTGAGGAGATTGTTGACACGGTGCCCTCAGAGAACGCGTTCATGCCGGAAATTTAAGTAACTGTTGCTTTTTTTTTTCCCTGTCTTTTTTCTCCCTCTTTTGCTGTGAGTTGCGATATCTGGGCTGTAATATAGCCATATCTCTTATGCTATTCCTGACAGAAACGCTATGTTTGATGCCTTTTATTTTACACGCTCACCAACACTTTGTCCCTCAATGGGAATGAGGCATCTTTTAAAGCTCAATTCTTTTTTTTCCCTCACCGGGAAGGCATGCCTCTTATAACCAGCGTCAGCCTCTTTTCTGCATTCAAATAAGAACTACAATCCTTCACTCTGATTTTTTAACAGTTTGTGACGCTTCACAAAAACAAACACGGGGGATGGATTAATGAGATTTTCACTTGATGTGGCAGTTTGGTCAACAAATGACTGTTTACCCTTCCTTGCCATATTAGCAGGGGCTTGTTATTCCGCATTCATATTCCAATTGCTTCTTCGCTCCCACAATATGGAGATGTCATCTCAGCATTGTTGAAGGGTACATCAAAGTCGGTACTTTCTTTTCACTCAAGTTGCTCTGCTTACTATATCCTTGCTTAGGTGCATGGGCAAATTAATTAAAGTCTTATCTCAATCAACGCCCCCGGCACGCAAACTTTCAACTCGTTCTAATTCTCGCTCTAATCGCTTTTCAATGGAGGAATCAACAAATATATCGCCCAAGGGCGCATCGTCATCTGCCATTAATATAGCCTCTGGTACTAGTAAAGCGTCAAGCAAACGCTTGAAAAAGGATCCCCCCCTCTCCTCCCAAACAATCCTCTTCAGTTTCATTGGACTTGCTACTAGAGGAAATTAGAGCTCTACGCCCATTTGTTGAGGAAACTAACTCTAAATTACAAGTTCTAACAGACAGATGGTCAAGTCTAGAGGACAGAGTTACTACAATGGAACAAAATATTGAATCTCTGAGCTCATCTAACATCAAGGTAGAGGCTCTCCACTCTCAAGTGTCAACGCTTCAAAAACAGGTTGAAAATCTTGAAAATAGGAACAGAAGGAATAATCTTCGCATCTATGGATTGCCGGAGGGCACGGAGGGCTCGGATCCAATATCTTTCTTCAAATCCTTTATTCCAAAAATCCTTAAGCTACCAGAGGAAACCCGTCTCAACATTCAGAGGGTGCACCGATTGGGCCCTGCATCTGCAATGTCCTCATCCACTGCGAGGAAACCGAGAGGCATAATCTTATATTTCTTGGAATACACTGATTTGATCAAGACTTTGTCAGCTGCCAGAGCCATCAATCGTATTACCTGGTCAGGTAATCCTCTGTTCTTCTCTCAAGATTATTCAAAACCTACTGCTGATAGGCGTCGAGAATTCCTGGCAATGAGACCGCAGCTACGATTTATTGGTGCACGTTACGACCTCTTTCACCCGTGCCTCTTCAAGGTGACCATTAACAACAAGACTACCACGTATGAAGACCCTATAAGATTGAAAAGCTTTCTTAATTCTTGCCATGCAGATTCTATGGACACGTCTTCTTCGCATAATAAGTAGATGCCTTTGTTTAGGTCATACCTTTGACTTTTGCTGCATGCTTCAGATTGTTAATAACTTTCTTCGTTCATAAAAAGTTGATGATGTTTTTTTTTCTCCAATACTTTCGATTGTTTATTAACCTTCCTTTCTTTCCTCACAGGTGATATCTTCTTGTTGTATTCCCCCTGTGTTTTATTGCTCGTCGGTCCCGCTTTCCTCCCCGCCTACCCGTATGGAGTCTGGACACGTCATTGTTCCATGTGGCCTCATCTCCCCCCACCTCTCCTATGTCTCGGATTTTTTGTAAGTTCCTAGATATGATTAATCTCTTGTATTTTTGTTCTCTCTTCTTACCTATTTCTTTATTTTTTTATCCCTTCTCTTTTCATTTTTCCATTCTTACTCTTATGCTCATCTCTTTTTTCCTCTGTTGTTTCCTTATCCCTCCAATGATAGTTACATTTTAATTTTTCTTCTTCTTCCCCAGTCTTTTTGATTCACGTTACATATAATTGGTTTGTTCTTTGGTATGCTTCTTGTTGTTTGATGGCCTGTTTTGATTGGTGTTCATTCTTTTTTTCATGCTTGTCTTATGTCCTTAAAACTTGTCTCTTGGAAAGTCAAGGGTTTACATTCGCCTATTAAAAGGCAGAGGGTAGGGGGCGTAGCCGGGATGGCGAGCGGGTGAGACACGACTCGTTCGTCTCCCCGCTCCCGTCCGTCCGACGCGTGGCTTCCCGGCATTGTGGAAAAGCTACGGACCCCCGACTGCGAAGAGGGAGAGAGCAGGAATCCGGGAGAGAGCTTTGGTGCCGGTGGAGGTCGCGGATGCTTGCCAAAATATCCCCCGGCTGCAGATTGGGCCGGAACGCAGACGCCCAGCGGCGGGTAACACCCGTAGCGGAGGACAGCAAGGTCGGAACCGGCCGCAGAGGCGGCGTCCGAGTGCGACCAGCGCAAGGGTCTCACGTGATTGCCACAGCGAGCGGCGCCACGGCCGCATATCAGGAGGCAGCGAGGCTGGAGGGCCTCCGAGCAGGAGAACTGAAAAGAGGAGAGACAGCGCCCGAGAACTGAAGGCTGGGTGCGGACGTCCGAATGGCCAGAAGAGCGGAGGTGAGAGCCCCGGCGACACTCCCCAGCTGCAGATAGGGCTGGAAAGCACACGTTCGGCGGTGGGTACCACCCGCAGCTGAGAACTGCGAAGATGTAATCGGCCGCGGCGATGGAGTTGAGAGAGGCTAGAGCAAGGGCTCCATGTCACTGCCACGGTGAGCGGCGTCACTGCCGTATATCAGGAGGTAAAGAGGCTGGAGGGCCCCGGAGCACGAAAACTGGAGAAGAGAGAAGCAGCACCCGGGACCTGAAGGCCGGGCACAGACACCAGAAAAGTTCAGAAGAGTGGAGGTGAGAGCCCCCGGTGACACCCCTCGGCTGCAGATAGGGCCAGAACGTGTGCTCCCAGTGGCAGGCACCACCCGAGACGGAGGACTGCGATTATGGTGCGGGCCGCGGAGACGGCGTACGAGAGAGGCCAGAGCAAGGGCCCCGCACCACTGCTGACGGCGAGCAGAGCAAAGGCCGCATAGTAGGAGCCACCGAGGCTAGAGGGCCTCCAGGCACGAAGCTGGAGGGGTGAAGAGCAGCGACACCCGATGCAGCTGAGTAAGGCCAACGGGCACAGTGGGGACAGCAGAGGAATGCACCCGGCCCACACAACCCATTGAGGGACACACGCTGGGCCAGGCCTCAAACAGTGGGTAAGGTACGGCCACAACACGGGGAGGAAGAAACGACAATTATTCAGAGAGTCATCCCCACTCCCTATAGGACTGGACGAAGAGGCCATCAAGAGAGTGAGGCCAGCCACAACAGGGCGGGGATCATAGGGATAGGGACCTGAGCAGCCAGAGCGCGGGAGTGCTAAGTAAGGACAACAACGCAGGTTGGCGACGACCTAGCACGGACCAGGCTACCTCATAAGGGGGCCTAACCAGAACAGACCCTGCTGAGTGAGCGCTACACTGACGCAGTCTGCAGAACGCCAAAACAAACCCAGGCAACTATCAGTGGTAGGACACGACAGCACATAACCCCCAGTAAAGTCCAGGAGCCGCAGTACACGACTGCGTCCCCTTGGTGATCCACATACCGACAGCACATAAGACGCCCGAGATCGGGGGGGCCGAAGGGGAACGACCGCCCAGGTACACTTCTAAGACGAAGAGCAAGGGCCCCGGATCACTACCCATATCTAGAGAGCGAGGCCACGGAAATACTTTGCGGCTCCACATACAACGCAACAGCCTAGCAATGTCTACAACACGGGGGAAGAAAGACAGAAATGTGAAAGACATGTTCACCAAAATGGCTGGAGCGAGCGGAAGAGATGGCCGAGACTCGCCGACGACACCAGGGGGGCAAGAGCTGGAGAACATGGAGGAACCGGTTACGCAAGCTTTTCTGGCACAACTATTCTCCACTCTATGAGAGGACTTACAGGCCCTCAGAAAGGACTTCTCCAACGAGATAAAAGAAGTGAGATGCGACATAGATGGGTTGGGAGAAAGAGTCGCTACAATGGAAGAACATGAACAGACCCGAGACGAGGAGGTGGAACAATTGCAGCAGGAGGTGATCCGCCCATGCAGAGGACTTAGAAAATCGTTCTCGTAGGAACAACATAAGAGTTAAGGGGGTACCTCTCCAAGAAGAGGGAGCGGACATCACTCAGTACCTCCAAGGCCTCTTCCGACATATACTGCAAGAGTCGCAGGACTTTGATATCAAAATAGATAGGGCGCACCGAGTAGGCCTGCAGAGAAAGCACCGACACCTCCTCCAGAGATGTTGGCATTTCTGCCAGACTTTCAGCTCAAAGAACTCATTCTTCGTCGAGCAAGGGATATGCAACCGCTAACATACCAGGGACACGCAATTGCTCTCTACCACAATCTGGCGACGATTACCTTGCAGAAACGCAGAGATTTCCGTCCAGTCACGACGCACCTACGCAATCAAGGTATCTCTTACTCATGGGGGCACCCCTTTCGTATCATTTTTAAATGAGACGGCAAACTGCAGCAAATTCGGTCACTTCAGGAAGCATGCCGCGAATTGGGAATCGAGAACCCTCAGCAGGACGAACCCGGTAGGGGAGACAAAAAGGGGCAAAGAGAGCGGTGGCACCGTGTACGAGAACGTAGACTACAGGAGGTATCGTCGAAGCCGAACTCAGAGACCATGGCACAGGAATGCCAAGCAGTTCTGAACTCCCTGTCGGCCGAATCCGGATCCAGAGATGGCGATTGAAATGACTCAGGGGTCAGATAAGTGGTAAAATGCGGTGCCGGGGGGCGGCGGGCGGGCGGTCGGGGGGCGGGGGGATCTGATGGCCACGAGATGCACCCTACAAACTGGATCACCAAGGGGACGCAGTCGTGTACTGCGGCTCCTGGACTTTACTGGGGGTTAACTAATGTTCAACTAGTTGGGATAAGGGAGGGGGGAGGAGGGTCCGAGGTCCAAAGCTTACACATGCATAAGGTTTCATGTGGGGGGTTACAGCCTTGACTAGAAGTGGGGGGCACCAGACGGTAGGGGGGGAGAGGAATCAACTTAGAGTCCAGCACACCAAGATACGCAAATACCTAGAATGGCTGAGGACGTAGTGAAAGTACTCACACTTAACGTGAAAGGGCTTAATAATCCCGTCAAAAGGAAAGCAATCCTCTCCTATTTGGAAAATGCAGAAGCAGATATATGTCTCCTACAGGAGACACATCTCCTTCCCAAAGACTGTCACCGCATGCGCTCAAGGGTGTTTCCTCAGCAATTCTTTTCCTCCGTGGGGGAGAAGAAGGCAGGGGTGGCTATACTCGTAACCAAACGATGCAAGGGGGAGGTGAAGGAGAAAGTAGCCGAAATAAAAGGGCGATTACTGGCATATACTATACAGTTTGGCTCCCAAACAATGGTGCTGGGCTCCGCCTACGCTCCTAATTCGGGACAGGAAGGATTCCTCAAAGCAGCTTTAGCGGACACCATGGCCCCACAAAATCGCATGACCTTAGTAGGGGGAGACCTGAACATGGTTATGGACACGGTTAAGGACAGATCAAAAGCTACTTACCAGCAAAGGGGGGAGTTATCCGGGGACGGGAAAACATGGTTGCGGGAGCTAGGGCTAGTGGACATCTGGAGGGAGGCTCATCCCGCCACAATCCAACATTCATTCTACTCACATGCACATAAGTCATATGCCCGCCTAGATTACTTTCTAGGAACAATGAAGGTTAATAGTGTGGTCAAAGAGGTAGACATAGAACCGGCGGCCCTCTCTGACCATGATGCAGTAACTGTGCAGATACATCTACCACCGCGGCCCCGACAAACGGGATGCTGGAGAATGAGGGAATCCATGCTCCATAAGAAATCAGTGGAGCAGCAACTCACTAAATGTATTAAGGACTACTTGGTATTTAATGACACATCAGAGGTAGCCATTACAACACTATGGGAGGCAATGAAGGCAGTAGTAAGGGGGGAACTAATAGCTATAGCGGAGGCAGATAATAGAGAGCGCAAGGAAATGCGGACAAACTTATCTGCGCAAGTGCGAGAACTGGAGAGGGTACATAGCCGGGCGGGGGCGCCGAGGCAACTAAAAGCGGCCAGGGCTCAGCTGGCGGGCGTAGACCTTGATAGGGCGGAATACACAGCAGTTAAACTAAAGCACTCCTATTACATCGGGGGTACCGCACGGGTCGCTTATTGGCTAATAGGTTACGGGCTCAAAGGCAACAAACGAAGGTACTCTCATTGAGGAGGAGCGGGCGGGAGGAGGCCACGGAAGATCAGGAGATAGCTCACACCTTCAGGGAGTTTTATGAGAAGCTCTATTCAGCGGATGCGCCACCTGATCGCGACATAACAGCTTATCTGGGGTCCGTTAACTTGTCCGCACTAACACCAGACCAAGCAAAGTCGCTGGACGCCCCCGTCCGGATTGAGGAAGTGGTCACGGCGATCTCACAACTTAAATTGCTTAAATCCCCGGGTCCAGACGGGTTCCCCGCACTTTTCTATAAAAAATTTTGTCACATATTAGCTCCGATACTGACAAGACTTTTTAATTCTTTCGGAGATGCAAACCCAATTCCAGCGACGATGTCAGCGGCAGCGATAGTGGTACTGCCCAAACCGGGAAAAGATAGGCAGGAATGTGGGTCGTACCATCTGGTATCCTTACTTAACGTAGATTTTAAAATATTTACGGGCATTCTTGCCACGAGATTAGGCCCAAGTATGCCAAACTTGATAGAACCAGATCAGGCGGGGTTTATCCAGGCTCAACAATGTGGCGACAATACAAAGAGGATCCTCCACTTCATTGACAAGGCCCACCAAACAAAAATGGATGCGATTTTGCTGACGGGTGACGCCGAAAAAGCGTTTGACCGGGTGGATTGAAGATATTTGGAACAAACCATGTCACGATTTGGGGTGGGCGAGAGATTCCGGGAGTGGGTGAGCTGCTGCTATAGAATGCCTACAGCCTCCATCAGGGTTAATGGGGTCTCATCCCGTCCCTTTGCTATCCAAAGGGGAACTAGACATGGCTGCCCGTTGTCCCCGCTATTACTTGCTTTATACATCGAACCCTTAGCACAGAGAATCCGGGACAACCCTGTAATTAGAGGGATACCGTTCGGTGGAGAACCACACCCAATCAGTTTATACGCAGACGATGTGATAGCAGCGCTAACGGAGCCAAGGAGCTCTCTCCCAGCTTTCCTAAAGGAATTAGAGGCATTTGGCCAGGTCTCAGGCTTCCGGGTTAACGTGGGTAAATCACTGATTCTTAATTTAAACCCAACAATTCACACATCCTGCCCGGGAGGGGAATGGCACATGGGGATCAAAGTGGTCGAGTCTTTTTCTTATTTGGGGCTGGAATTAGCGGCAACAGTCCAACAAACGGTCAAATTGAACTATGATAGGTTGGTGAGACAGATGAAAAAAGATCTGGGCAATTGGAGTAAACACCATCTTTCACTACTGGGGAGGGTAGCGGCGGTCAAAATGACCCTTCAACCGAAAGCGCTGTATTTGTTCCAAACACTGCCAGCGTTACCACCAGAAGGGGTGATTGCCTCACTACAACGAGAAGTTAACCACTTTGTATGGGCAGGGGCACGGCCACGGATGAGCAAAGACGTGGAGTATAGGCGACCTGAGAATGGGGGCCTAGGGATACCGAACCTACTGGCCTACTACAAGGCGGCCCAATTACGCTATTTAGTGGAATGGGCTAGGCCCAAATCCGAGAAGAGATGGCTCTTCCAGGACAGAGCACTGGCGGGTATCCCCTTATGGAAGGTTTCCTTCCTGAAAAAAACACAGAGACCCCGCAGCTTAATGAGATCGCTGATCACTAAGTCGGTGATGAAAGTTTGGGATGGGGTGGCGACTGCCAGGAAACATACGACATTTCCGTCACCCATAACCCCCCTATTTGGAAATAACGAATTCAGTCCGGGTTTGGCCGACAAAGCATTTCTGCCGTGGCGGGACACTTCCTGCCGTTCGGTGGGCCATCTCTTTGATCTGTCGGGCATAATCTCATTCCTTCAGATAAAACTAGATTATGGGATCCCAGAGACGGAACGACTGCGATATATGCAATTACGACACTGGGGGCTTCAACCTGAGATGCGCACACAGGCCAGCCGCCGGCTGACACGATACGAAAAATGGCTCATCACCAAACAAACCGACAAAGGGCTGATTTCAGAACTGTATGATATGATTAGGCAGCTACCGCAAGCCACACCCAGTCAAAAGAGGTGGGAAAGAGAACTTGGAGGGGACCTAACACAAAAAGATTGGGAAGGGGGGGCGGAGCTTGCTCGCGACCAAGATGGCCGCTTGAGCCGAGCGCTCCGCTACACCGTCAACTATCCGAACAAATATCCTGCAATTGTGCCGATCTGCGGACTGCCCCACACGCCCCTCCGAATTCCGTAACCTAGTGGAGGTGTATTGCTGGGTTCCCGCCTGCCGCGTAAGAGCGCTGGGCCGTAGACTGCGGGGGTCCTGGGCCGGGCGAGGCCTGAAGCGCCGGACTTGCGTGCCTGCTGCGGACGGGGCATATCCGCGACAGCGGCGGAGTGACGGCGAGCGGCCCGCACGCAGGACCATCGACACGCTGAGGGAGGTACCGCAATAGCGACAGAGTGTGTGAGGCGGGGGGGTGAGTGCCTCCCCCCCCATGTATGGCGATATCGGACCCGGGTGAGTCGGGGGGGAGCCCCACGATCCCATGCGGCCTCCGCGCAGACAGAGAGGGCCCTGCGGGAGTTCACGAACGACACAGGACTGAGAGCGCAGCTGCCCGGAGCCGGCCTGAGAGGCGCTTGGAACATCTTGGTGCCGTGCCTGCACCCCAATAGCACTGCGTAGCTGGGAGTTTGGGGGTTGGGCTCGGCGACCTTCGCGAGCCTGCCATTCGATACGCCTGGGGCATAGACTCTACGAGAAGCACCTCCTGCATTGAGACACGGGTAGTGCCCAGGCGAGCGGTAGCGCGAGTGGAGCTACGCGTGCGGAGGGTGGCTGGACACAGAGATATATTGCATGGGCCGCGGTGCATCATCTTCTCCACAGGGCTGAGGTGTTGGCCCTGGATAGATGTATTAACTCTGTCGGGCAGACCGGGGTGCAGCTTATACAAGGACAATGTCTCTCTGGTGGTGGCTGGGTCCATGGCGCAATTCCTGTAATTGCTGATGTGACAGAGAGGCCGAGTGTGGGCCTCGCAGGTGATAGAGGTGTCCTCCCCCGACTCTGGTGGAACCGCTCTGAAGAAGGATGCCCCCGCATGCGGGTAGCAGTATAGCTCAGGGGCCTGGTGTGGATCTCTGACCTTACCCTATGGGAGTGAGTGCTACTAGCTGGACACTGTCCCGGATAGTCCTTGGGCTGAGGAGCTAACTGCGCTGCAGATCTGTGGAGAGTGGGGTGAGTGAAGTGCGGCCTCAACACCCGGAATATTGATCCCCCTGTCTCTGACGGAGGTACCGGTGGCGGGACCGACACAAGGCTACGATGGGCAGAGTGGATAAGACACAACCGAAGCTTACATTTGAGCAGAAACGGTCCAAGTCTAGCGATAGGTCCGCGGAGGGTGCCTCCGGAATGCAGGAGCAGACTGTCGACGACTCGTGCCCGGACATACGCAGCATGCTAGTGGCCATGGAGAAGAGCCTACAGGGCGGCATATCATCCCTTGGCGCGAAAATGGATGCTTTATCGTATAGAATGGATCGCATGGCAGAGAGACTGGACAAACATTCCGAGCGCCTGGATATGTCCGAGCGGAGACTGACGGAGGTGGAGGAGGCTCACACCACTCTAGACTCGGAACACAAGCAACTCGGCAGAGTACTTCGAGTTCTGCAAGACAAGACCGAAGATCTTGAAGCACGCTCTCGGCGCTGCAACCTCCGAATTACGGGTCTCCCGGAGACCACGCCAACTGGGAACATGGAGCAGTTCACGGAGCGTCTTCTGCGGACCTTGCTGGGAGAAGATGCGTTCTCGACTATGTTTGTGGTGGAAAGGGCGCACCGCTCCTTGGGGCCTCGCCCGCCTCCGGGGGCACCCCCTCGTCCCGTCATAGCAAAGCTACTTAACTATCGTGATCGCGATGTGGCGCTGAAGCTAGCAAGGGAGAAGCAACCGTTGGAATATGAGGGATCCACGCTTTCACTATTCCCGGACTTCACTGCCCGCGTCCAGGAGGCGCGTCGCCAGTTCACACCAATGAAGAAACAGTTGCGGGAGCTGGGAGTGGACTACGCCATGCTTTACCCAGCGAAGCTGCGGGTCAATCGACAGGGCCGATCACACATATTCACGGACCCGAAGGCTCTGCAGAAGGCACTAAAGGACTGGTCTGGAGAGCGGCGCCCCAGTCCGGGGCGGCAACTCCAGGATGCGGCGGCAGGAGGACAGCTGGCGGAGCAGGACTGAATCGAAGCTGGTGGCCCGGAACGATAAGTATGGTCTCCGGTGCTGGGACATGGCAGACACTGTTGCTTGATGGGCTGGGGGGGGCTGGTGGTTGGGTGGGGGGGGACAACTGTATTCTGTATCGGCCTCTGGCCACGGTAAGACCAGCAGCCGGGGAACCTATCTTGCATCATGGACTTACCCGGGACCTATGTTGGGAGAGCAGCAGCCAGCAATGAGACTATGGGTTTGGGGACAGGAACAGAGCATATACTATGTGCTGTTTGTTCTGCGCCTGCTAGGTGGACGATAGTATGGCGCCTCTGGTGTGCAGGAGGGGCCCCGCTTGAGGCGGATGTTTATGGACTCATGATTGCTGTTGTGTTGCGGGAGGGGGGGATCATTATGTACCCTACAGTTGCAATAGATGTGCACGACGGTTTTTGGCGAGAGCTGTAGGACTAGCTTGGGAATATTCCTTGCCTGAGGAGCAACCTCTGCCCACATGTGCAACACACCTGGGTCTGTTCTTTGTTTCTGAGGGGGGGACGGGGAGGGGGAAGGTATGGGGAGTGTTAGACCTGGCATCCTTGGCGTGGGTCTCCCTTCCATTTTTTCGTAATGCCTCCACTGTTGCCGATATGTTTTTGCTGGACTAGATGCTCATGGGCACTTTGCCGCTGCTAACCAGTGCCAAAGTGCAAGTGCTCCCTATCGTGAATTGATGTATGTATTAGTGACTCCATGATTGGATGATTGGTTTACTTGTCAGTCCCTAGTACCGTGCACTCAGTGTGCCCAGGGCTTGTAAATCCAATGCCGCTGGTGGGCTTGCAGCACTGGTTGTGCCACCCACAGAAGCGGCTTGTAAAATGTGTCTCAGGCCTGCCATCGCAGAGCCTGTGTGCAGCCTAGGGCTGCCATGTCGACTTGGTGAGTACACCCACTTACCAGTCCCTAAACCTTCCCTTTACTGCATGTTGGTCACCCCTAAAGTAGGCCCTAGGGCAGGGTGCATTGTAAGTATAAGGTAGGACATGCCCTGGTGTGTGTGGCATGTCCTAATAGTGAATTACAGCCATTTTCGTTTTTCACTATTGCAAGGCTACCTGCTCCCCATAGGCCAGAATGGGCAGACTGACTATTACACCTTATAGTCAGAACTGACCCAGGGAACATGGTAGAAAAACGAATTTAGTATGCCTGAACTCAGGATGATAAAATACATCTTTTAGTGAAGTTGGTTTTAACATTCTGTGTTCGAAAATACCACTTTTAGAAAGTGGGTATTTTCTTGCCTAACTATCCAAGCCTGCCTCTGCTAGGTTGTGTATTCCTTGTCTGGAGATTGAGTGACAGGGGCTGGGGGTGGCTACAGGAGACAGGGTGAG
Source organism: Calotriton arnoldi (assembly GCA_963921515.1). Classification (NCBI taxonomy): domain Eukaryota; kingdom Metazoa; phylum Chordata; class Amphibia; order Caudata; family Salamandridae; genus Calotriton; species Calotriton arnoldi. The sequence goes on from CAWUFW010001415.1 coordinate 1,669,722, forward strand.
TCAGCGCAGGGCTGAATAGAAAGATCTGCATCCAGAGTGGAGGGAGGAGTTGCACCTGGGTCTGAATAGGGCTGTGCCTGCCTTCCACAATGCTGGCTCCACCTCCTGCCGGGCGGCTGAGCACTCTGCCCCACATTCTGAAAGGAAAGAAGGAGTCAGAAAAACAAAGTGCTCCAGAACTGGTTTTGGACTAGGCAGAGGCCTCTCTGCCTCCAGAGAACAAAGAGAATCAGGGTATAAGAGGGGCACCCAGACCCCAGGAAAATTAGATCACTTTTGGGAACAAGAAGAAACCTTTGCTGAGGAGCGGAACCAAGAAGAAACTGAGGAGAGACTATCCCTAAGCCTGAAGTGCTGCTTGGGGGATTGGCCTGCAGTGGTTTGCCTGACTGCCGAAGAAAGGAGAAAGGAACTTTTGCTTTGCTGTGACTTTCATCAACTTGTGAAGGATCTCCAAGGGCTTGGAAGAGAGCTTGCCCCCTGACCGAAGTCCCAGGACCATTGGACTTCACCCCCTTTGTGAATTGCTGCTGGAAACTCTGTTTCAGTGGCTACAGAGGTAGGGAGCTGTGACCGACTCTCACGACCGACTCGGTGACCTGTAAGCACCGCATCGAAGCACCGTCTCGCCCTGCAACGCACGGCCCTGGTCTCACCGACTCCGTCAACGAGCCGCTGCCTGCACCGCATCGAGGGACAACGCGTCCTGCAACGCTTCGCTACACCGAATCGAACTGGTCCGACCGACACGGTCACTGCTGCTGAGTTCGAGTCCTGTGACCGCACCGGAGTTGGGCACCGCTCGCACGCTTTGCGACGCACCGCCCGACTCGCACCGCTGTCCGGACTGATCGACGCCAGCTCCTGAATCCGGCTCCGTCGCCGCACCGCAACCTGCCAGCACCGCATCGAAGCACCGTCTCGCCCTGCAACGCACGGCCCTGGTCTCACCGACTCCGTCTCGACGACGTAAACGAGCCGCTGCCTGCACCGCATCGAGGGACAACGCGTCCTGCAACGCTTCCATTTTTGCATCGCGACCGCGACGAACAGCCATCCGGCTCGCACGCCCGTGCCTGCCACTTCAAGTAAAAGGTACTGTGACCGAGTCTGTCTACGCTGTGTTGGCCCGTCTCGACGCGGTCAGCTGGATTTGTTAGACTCTGTTTGTTCTCGACATCACCGTAGCCGGAGGAGGCTACCGACTCGCACAGAACCTTGAATTAAGCCTTTTTGATCAGAACTAAGTATTCTTGACAGTATTGTGGATTATTTTTGTCGTTTATGGTCTTGTGATAAATCTATATAAAGTATACCTATTTTTATAAATATATAACCTGTGTGGTGTCCATTTGTAGTGTTGTCACTGGATTACTGTATGTGTTCACAAATGCTTTACACACTGCCTCTGGACTAAGCCTGTCTGCTCGTGCCAAGCTACCAAGAGGGTGAGCAGGGGTTATTTCAGGAGTGTACCTACTTTCCCTGACTAGACTCAAGGGTCCCTATTTGGACAAAGGTACCTACCTCTGCCAACTAGAGACCCCCAAATCTAACATTGGTGGTCAGCGGTGAGGATTCTGGACTTGCATTTGTGACTCATGTACAGTGATTGGTGAACACTACTTAGTGAGTGCAGACCAAAACGCAACCACATACTTTTATAGCATTTTTCTGGGATTTCCTATTTTTGCAAATGCCAAGTTCAGTCACTATGGAGAAACCAGCATCAGTAGCCTCTGTTGAGTGTGATTGGGAAGAAGAGAGGCTAGAATGCTACACCCTTAAGCAGCTCAAGCAATTCTGCAAAAGTTTAAAGTGTCCATGACCGGGATCTCCAGGAAGGAGGACCTCCAAAAGGCGCTGAGGGCCTGGGTCGAATCAAGGAGTGCCCCTGTGGAGGGGCTGAGAATGCAGAAGGGCAGCTGGAGGTGCTATTGGGTCTAGGGGCTAGAAGACCACCTTCCCCAGTAGGTAGCAGTGTTTCTGCCAGAGGACTGTCTCCAGAGGAGTTGGAGGACAGGAAAGAGAGTAGGATGCACGAAATGGAGCTGACCAAGCTCAAGCTGAATGGGCAGTTAGAATTCGAAATGGAAACTAGGAAATTAGCCCTAGAGGAAAAGAAAATGCAGTTTGAACATGAGAAAGTTTTGAGGAGTTGGAATTGAAGGCCAAGAGCTTAGAGATTACTCCCTCTGGTGGCAGTGTACCGCCTGTGCCTGTTGAAGCTAGGGTGTATATTCCCAAAGATGTGGTGAAGGAATTTTTTAAAAATGATGACATTGGGCAGTGGTTCAAAGCCTATGAGGTAGCCATGTCTTCCCACCGGGTCCCTGAGAAGGATTGGGGAGCGGGGTTGTGGGGACGGTTCCTCAGTGAGGGGCGGGATACCTTGTTAGATTTGCCCTCTGAAGTCTATAATTCGTACAGCCACATGAAGGATGCCTTAATGACTAGGTATGGTTTGACCCCTGAGCTTTATAGGCAAAGGTTCAGGAACTGTAGTAAGATTGAAAGCAGTACCTGGGTTGAATATGTGACCTTCTTTTGCAGAGCCTTGGATGGTTGGGTAAAGGGTAGCAAAGCGACTGATTTTCAGGCGCTCTTTGATTTGATTGCCTGGGAGCACTTGCCCGGTAATTGTTTTCCTGAGCTACGCCAGCACCTGATTGATAGTAAGCTGACTAACCCTAGGCAGCTTGCTGAGGAGGCGGACCGCTGGGTGAGTACCCGGGTCCACAAGGGTCACGTGGGAGACTCCGCCAAGGGTGGGCAGGGTCCCCAGCAGAAGAGTGGGGGGACAAGGGTAAACAGAAGGAGTTCCATAAAGGGCCCCAAAGTAGACCCCAAGGGAACCAAGGGAAAGGTTCCCAGCCTCCCCTGAGAAGAAGCCAGTGGCCCTGACAGGCCCCCTGTTCACCAGGGACCACTGGTATGTTACAAGTGTGGCGCCCTGGCCACAAGGCAAACGATCCTCGTTGCCCTTTGCATGGAAAACCAGCACCCACCAGTGCAGTCCCCCGGCAGTTGGCTAGTGTAGCCCTGGGGGAGGAGTTGGGTGCCCAAGGTGGGGGATCCCACAGTGTTTTCCCTTGTCTCATTAGGAGACTCTGAGATGGTCCCTAGGACCCCGCTGCCTGAGAACACTAAGAAATACAGGCAGTGGGTGACCATCAATGGCCATAGGGTGGAGGCTCTGAGAGACACAGGAGCCAGTGTGACAGCTGTCAAGTGTCACCTGGTGTCTAAAGAGCAGGTTATCCCTGATGCATTCTATCCGGTTGTTGCCGCTGACAACACAGAGAGTCACTGCAAGGTGGCTCAGGTTCCCTTTGAGTGGGGGGTCTCGGGTACTCTTCAAGTAGCTGTGAGGCCAGCCATGCCTGTTGACTGTTTGTTAGGGAACGATTTGGAGAGCTCACCTTGGGCTAAGGTGGAGCGGAGTGCGCATTTAGAAATGTTGGGCTTGCCTGATTGGGCATGTGTGACCACCCGGTCAATGGCAGCTAAAGGTGTTCAAGAGGACCTGGAGCCTGAGAGGGAGGCCCAGGTGCCTGCCGGAGAGAGAGGAGGCAGGGGGCGCGGGAAACCGGCCCCCGAAGTTCCCACGGTCCAGGAGGAGGCAGACCCTGAGGGGGATGCCCTGGAGCCTACAGGGGAACAGGTAGCTGAACTGGGGGACCTACCTGAGCTGACCCATTGGCAGCAAGAAGGAGGACCCTCCAGGGAAGAGTTCTGCGAGGAGCAGAACACATGCCCTTCTCTCGTGGGTCTGAGGCAACAGGCCACAGACCAGGCAGCAGGTGATCAGTCTGGATCACATTGGGTTTACTGGGAGAATGGTCTCCTGTATTCAGAGCCTAAGGTTGCTGAGCCTGGTTCAGCCCGTGTGCTGGTGGTACCCCAGCGCTTGAGAGCCTCCCTACTGGGGTTGGCTCATGATGTACCGTTAGCAGGACATCTGGGACAGGACAAGACCTTTGACAGGCTTGTTACCCATTTCTATTGGCCCCAGATGCGCAGGAGTGCCGCCACTCACTGCAGGACATGCCAGACTTGCCAGGCAAGTGGAAAGAGTGGGAGGAAGCACAAGGCTCCTCTCCAGCCATTCCCTGTGGTCAGCACCCCCTTTGAATGGGTGGGTATTGATATTGTGGGGCCACTGGACCCCAAGACAGCCATGGGCAACAGGTTTATCCTGGTCTTGGAGGACCATGCCACCCGGTACCCTGAAGCCATCCCTCTGAGAACAGTGACGGCCCCCGTGGTGGGACGGGCACTGATGGGAATTTTCTCACGTGTGGGATTCCCTCAAGAGGTGGTGTCTGACAGAGGTACCAACTTCGTGTCCAAGTACATGAAGTCCCTGTGGCAGGAGTGCGGTGTAACTTACAAGTTCACCACTCCTTACCACCCTCAAGGAAATGGGCTGGTTGAGAGATTCAACCGGACCCTCAAGGGCATGATTATGGGTCTGGAAGAACCCATGAGGCGTAAATGGGACGTCCTCTTACCATGCCTGTTGTTTGCATACCGGGAGGTGCCACAGAAGTCTCTAGGGTTCAGTCCCTTTGAGCTCCTCTATGGACACCCGGTGTGAGGACCTCTGAGTGTGGTCAAGGAAGGCTGGGAGCAATCTCCTAGGAAACCTCCCCAGGATGTATACAGTTACATGCTGGCCTTCAGGAACCAGACTAGGCGTTTCAGAGAACTTGCTGAGGCAAATCTGGAAGCCAGCCAGGAGGAGATGAAGCGGTGGTACGACCAGAATGCCACTCTGGTAGAGCTTCAGCCTGGTCAGAAAGTGTGGGTCATGGCCCCTGTGGAGCCTTGTGCGCTCCAGGACAGGTGGACCGGCCCTTTTACGGTGGTGGAGCGCAAGAGTCCCGTTACCTATTTGGTGGACTTGCAGTCTCCCAGGAACCCCTTGCGGGTCCTGCATGTGAACCGCCTGAAGCCCCACTTGGAGAGGTCCCAAGTGGGCATGCTCTTAGCTACAGATGATGGAATGGAGGAGGAGACCGAGCCTCTTCCTGACCTCCTGTCAGCCCGAGAGCAAGATGGATCAGTGGAGGGAGTAAACCTCTCTACCTCCCTGACACCTGAGCAGCAGGGTGACTGTCGCCAACTGTTGGGACAGTTCCCTGACCTGTTCTCCCTGGTTCCCAGTGTCACTCATTGGTGCGTCCATGATGTGGACACTGGGGACAGTCTTCCTGTGAAGCACAAGGCTTACAGGGTGACTGACAGGGTCAGAGCCTGCATCAAGGAGGAGGTCTCCAAGATGTTTGCGCTAGGGGTAATTGAGTCCTCTAACAGCCCTTGGGCCAGCCCAGTGGTCTTGGTTCCAAAGGCTGCCGCGCCTGGTGCCACACCCGAACTCCGGTTCTGTGTGGACTACAGGGGACTCAATTCCGTCACCAGGACTGACGCCCACCCCATCCCCAGAGCTGATGAGCTCATAGATCGGTTAGGGGCTGCGCGGTACCTCAGCACGTTTGACTTAACGTCTGGGTACTGGCAGATCGCCTTGACTGATGGGGCAAAGAGAGGTCAGCATTCTCCACACCAGATGGGCACTACCAGTTCCGGGTGATGCCCTTTGGGATGAAGAATGCCCCTGCCACCTTTCAGAGGTTGGTCAACCAGGTGTTGGTTGGACTGGAGGATTTCAGTGGCGCCTACCTGGATGACATCGCAGTGTTCAGCGCCAGTTGGGAAGAACATCTGCGCCACCTCTGGGAAGTGTTGATGGCGCTGCGGAGGGCAGGCCTCACAATCAAGGCGAGTAAGTGCCAGATTGGGCAGGGTTCTGTGGTGTACTTGGGACACCAGGTTGGGAGCGGCCAGGTGGCGCCCCTCCAACCGAAAATTGATACCATTCTGGCTTGGGAGCCCCCAAGACCCAGACAGAGGTGAGAGCCTTCCTAGGACTCACCGGGTATTACCGGAGATTCGTCAAGGGGTATGGCAGCATTGTTGCCCCTTGACCGAGCTGACTTCCAAGAAGCAGCCCAGGAAAGTGATTTGGACTGACGCCTGTCAAAAAGCTTTTGACACCTTGAAGACTGCCATGTGCACGGCGCCTGTGCTCCAGGCACCCAACTTCTCCAATGAGTTCATTGTTCAGACCGACGCTTCAGAGCATGGTGTAGGGGCTGTTCTATCACAGATCAATGAGGAGGGCCTAGACCAACCTGTAGCCTTCATCAGTAGGAGGTTACTTCCCCGGGAACAGAGATGGAGTGCTATCGAGCGTGAGGCATTTGCTGTGGTCTGGGCACTGAAGAAGCTGAGACCATACCTGTTTGGGACTCACTTCCGGGTTCAGACAGACCACAGGCCCCTCAGATGGTTGATGCAGATGAGGGGTGAGAATCCAAAGCTGTTGAGGTGGTCCATTTCCCTACAGGGGATGGACTTTACGGTGGAACACCGCCCTGGTACAGAACACGCCAATGCTGATGGACTGTCCAGATTTTTCCGCCTTAGCGATGAGAACTCCCTAGGGGTAGGATAGTTCTCCCCACATTTCAGCTGGAGGGGACACGTGTTAGACCTGGCATCCTTGGCGTGGGTCTCCCTTCCATTTTTCGTAATGCCTCCACTGTTGCCGATATGTTTTTGCTGGACTAGATGCTCATGGGCACTTTGCCGCTGCTAACCAGTGCCAAAGTGCAAGTGCTCCCTATCGTGAATTGATGTATGTATTAGTGACTCCATGATTGGATGATTGGTTTACTTGTCAGTCCCTAGTACCGTGCACTCAGTGTGCCCAGGGCTTGTAAATCCAATGCCGCTGGTGGGCTTGCAGCACTGGTTGTGCCACCCACAGAAGCGGCTTGTAAAATGTGTCTCAGGCCTGCCATCGCAGAGCCTGTGTGCAGCCTAGGGCTGCCATGTCGACTTGGTGAGTACACCCACTTACCAGTCCCTAAACCTTCCCTTTACTGCATGTTGGTCACCCCTAAAGTAGGCCCTAGGGCAGGGTGCATTGTAAGTATAAGGTAGGACATGCCCTGGTGTGTGTGGCATGTCCTAATAGTGAATTACAGCCATTTTCGTTTTTCACTATTGCAAGGCTACCTGCTCCCCATAGGCCAGAATGGGCAGACTGACTATTACACCTTATAGTCAGAACTGACCCAGGGAACATGGTAGAAAAACGAATTTAGTATGCCTGAACTCAGGATGATAAAATACATCTTTTAGTGAAGTTGGTTTTAACATTCTGTGTTCGAAAATACCACTTTTAGAAAGTGGGTATTTTCTTGCCTAACTATCCAAGCCTGCCTCTGCTAGGTTGTGTATTCCTTGTCTGGAGATTGAGTGACAGGGGCTGGGGGTGGGGGTGGCTACAGGAGACAGGGTGAGTCAGCGCAGGGCTGAATAGAAAGATCTGCATCCAGAGTGGAGGGAGGAGTTGCACCTGGGTCTGAATAGGGCTGTGCCTGCCTTCCACAATGCTGGCTCCACCTCCTGCCGGGCGGCTGAGCACTCTGCCCCACATTCTGAAAGGAAAGAAGGAGTCAGAAAAACAAAGTGCTCCAGAACTGACCAGAACTGGTTTTGGACTAGGCAGAGGCCTCTCTGCCTCCAGAGAACAAAGAGAATCAGGGTATAAGAGGGGCACCCAGACCCCAGGAAAATTAGATCACTTTTGGGAACAAGAAGAAACCTTTGCTGAGGAGCGGAACCAAGAAGAAACTGAGGAGAGACTATCCCTAAGCCTGAAGTGCTGCTTGGGGGATTGGCCTGCAGTGGTTTGCCTGACTGCCGAAGAAAGGAGAAAGGAACTTTTGCTTTGCTGTGACTTTCATCAACTTGTGAAGGATCTCCAAGGGCTTGGAAGAGAGCTTGCCCCCTGACCGAAGTCCCAGGACCATTGGACTTCACCCCTTTGTGAATTGCTGCTGGAAACTCTGTTTCAGTGGCTACAGAGGTAGGGAGCTGTGACCGACTCTCACGACCGACTCGGTGACCTGTAAGCACCGCATCGAAGCACCGTCTCGCCCTGCAACGCACAGCCCTGGTCTCACCGACTCCGTCAACGAGCCGCTGCCTGCACCGCATCGAGGGACAACGCGTCCTGCAACGCATCGCTACGCCGAATCGAACTGGTCCGACCGACACGGTCACTGCTGCTGAGTTCGAGTCCTGTGACCGCACCGGAGTTGGGCACCGCTCGCACGCTTTGCGACGCACCGCCCGACTCGCACCGCTGTCCGGACTGATCGACGCCAGCTCCTGAATCCGGCTCCGTCGCCGCACCGCAACCTGCCAGCACCGCATCGAAGCACCGTCTCGCCCTGCAACGCACGGCCCTGGTCTCACCGACTCCGTCTCGACGACGTCAACGAGCCGCTGCCTGCACCGCATCGAGGGACAACGCGTCCTGCAACGCTTCCATTTTTGCATCGCGACCGCGACGAACAGCCATCCGGCTCGCACGCCCGTGCCTGCCGCTTCAAGTAAAGGTACTGTGACCGAGTCTGTCTACGCTGTGTTGGCCCGTCTCGACGCGGTCAGCTGGATTTGTTAGACTCTGTTTGTTCTCGACATCGCCGTAGCCGGAGGAGGCTACCGACTCGCACAGAACCTTGAATTAAGCCTTTTTGATCAGAACTAAGTATTCTTGACAGTATTGTGGATTATTTTTGTCGTTTATGGTCTTGTGATAAATCTATATAAAGTATACCTATTTTTATAAATATATAACCTGTGTGGTGTCCATTTGTAGTGTTGTCACTGAATTACTGTATGTGTTCACAAATGCTTTACACACTGCCTCTGGACTAAGCCTGTCTGCTCGTGCCAAGCTACCAAGAGGGTGAGCAGGGGTTATTTCAGGAGTGTACCTACTTTCCCTGACTAGACTCAAGGGTCCCTATTTGGACAAAGGTACCTACCTCTGCCAACTAGAGACCCCCAAATCTAACAGGGAGGGTATGGGTAACGTTTGCGGCCATGTTGGGGGAGGTCTGCTGTGGGTGGGGGGTGTTTGGGTGTTGAGAAGCAAGTTGAGGTCTTTTCAGAGCGAAGATTCTTTCCAGCACATGCAATACGTGAGCAAATGCTTTCCACTGCGCAGCACCGGTTATGGGATGAGTGTACACGACGGTAATGGGGGCGCCTGACACTACCCACATGAACGCACCGGTCCCCATGCTCAGAGCACTTACATGGAACGTTAGAGGTCTCAATGACCATAGGAAACTTCGGAAGGTGCTTAACTATTTGAAAAATCATACTATAGACGTGGCCCTGCTGCAGGAAACGCACCTTCCACCTGACAGTCCACTCTTGCGCAGCAGAGGTCTGAAGGACAACATACATGCCTCGGGTTTCACCACACATGCTAGAGGGGTGATTACTTGGGTTAATCCTAAATCATCATATACTATCACACCTCTGGACACGGACAGAGACGGAAGGTATACTGTAACCAGATGCCAGGGGAAAGGCCATGATTTGGTCCTAGTGAATTTATATGGCCCAAACTTTGACTGTCCTGACTTTTTTGACAAGCTAGTGACGGTAGTTGCCCAATATTCTGGCAGTTGGTTCCTCTGGGGCGGAGATTTTAAAGTGGTCAGGAACCCGGGGGTGGACAGATCGGGGGGCCCAGAGAGATGTCCTACGGCGGGCGCAGGGGCACTGGAACGCGCGATGTTGCGCCTGGATTTACAGGACGTATGGCGCACTAGATTTCCAACACAAGGGGGATACACGCACTACTCTGCCTACTATAATCTCCACACTAGGATAGACTACTGGTTGGCATCCTCTCCTCTTTACGCAGAAGTCCGAGAGTACAGGGTTCTCCCTCGCACACTGTCAGACCATTCGCCCTGGATGATAGCGATCACTACCCCCAAGGGAGGCATCCCACCGTTCACTTGGCGCTTTCCTCCATACTCGCTGCTAGACACGGTTTTTCAGGCTGAGCTCGCGGAGGCGATTGAGACGTTCTTTGAGACAAATGTGGGGTCTGTGGACAGCTTTCAGATTATATGGGAAACGTTTAAGGTGTATATTCGGGGCATTGTCATGTCCAAACACTCTGGTGTCCTCCGGGATATACGCCGGCGCCTGGCGGATATTGAGACGAAATTAGGTGCGTTGGAGCGGTGTCTGTTGTTACAAGCCGATGACGCAGTGACTTCTGAACTAAAGGCCCTATTGGTGGAATATCAAGATGCAGCGGATGCGGAGCTTAAACACATGGGCAAATACGCCACGGCGCGAGTATACGGGGAGGGGGAACGACCGGGAGCGGTTCTGGCACAGCTGCTGCGGAGACGCCGAAGTAAGGTTCAAGTAGCGGAACTTGCCTCGGAGGACGGTGTGGTCCTAACCGAAGAGGCAGACATTGCGGAGTGCTTCCGGAGCTATTATGCAGCTCTATACTCTGCGCGCTCTTCGGGGACTGAGGAGGAAATTATGGACTACCTCTTACATATCAAAATGCCCTCACTTACGAACGCACACCGCAAATTTCTGATGCGGCCTATGGAAAAAGATGAGATTATTCTTACCCTGACGGGGATGCGATCCGGTAGTGCACCCGGGATGGATGGCCTCACTGTGCCCTTCTATAGAACATTTATCGGCATATTATTGCCCCATTTGTCAGCGCTTTTTGATGATATATGCCAGACGGGCACGCTGCCTCCCTCCATGAGAGAGGCAGTGATTGTGGCTATACCCAAACCGGGGAAGCCGCCTGAAGAGTGCGGGTCATACCGCCCGCTCTCACTGCTGAATGTTGACGTCAAACTCTTTGCCAAAATTCTTGCTAACCGGTTGGCCCCTCTCGCGCAGATTCTAGTCGCCCCCGAGCAAGCCGGGTTCATCCCAGAGCGGAATCTCACTTACAATTTGCGCACGGTATTCGGAGCCTTACAGCATACTCGACAGGACAACGCGGCAGTTGCGGTCTTTTTAGACATGGAAAAGGCCTTCGATTCTGTCGAGTGGCCTTTCCTACGGCTTGTTCTGACTCGGATGGGTCTGGGTCATGTTTTCTTACAACTATTAGCGGTGCTGTATTACTACCCTTTGGCCAGAATCCTAATAGGCAACCTGGTGACGGAACCTTTTAATATTACCCGCGGGACGAGGCAGGGATGCCCGCTGTCCCCACTGCTATACGCCCTAGCGGCGGAGCCACTGGTGTGTGCACTGCGCGAATACCATAGCCACAGGGGCCTAAGACTGTCAAAGCTTGAGCTCATAGTCTCCGCCTATGTTGATGATACATTGCTATATGTACGCAATCCCGAAAATAATTTGTCCTCGGTCTTACGCGAGGTGGTGCACTTCGGCGCACTCTCTGGACTAAGAGTTAACTGGCCTAAGTCGGTAGTTGCCCCGCTACTAAACAATTTGATCTGGAATACCCTCTGCAGTGGTCCACGGACCCAATCCGATACCTGGGTATACAAGTACACCCTGATTCGAAGATAGTCTTTAGGGAGAATTACAGGGTGGCGGTCAGCAGACTGGAAGACGACGTGGAAAACTGGATCAGACTGCCACTGTCCCTCCTAGGTAGAATCTCCATTATGAAGATGGTGGTGCTACCGCGATTTTTGTTTTTATTTCTGAATATCCCCATGGTGCTGCCCATTTCGTTTTTTAGCGGGGTCACGACTTTGTTGATAAAATTAGCATGGGCGGGCAAACAAGCACGAATAAAATGGCAGACGCTTACCTTGCCGTATCATCTGGGGGGACTAGGAGCCCCGGATCTTAATCTATACTACAGAGCTGCGCAGTGCGCACATGCTTATTACTGGATCCATGGCCCTCCGGATGCCCCCCACCTGCGCCTGGAGGCGCTAGTGGCGGAGCCATTGCCTCTCCCTGCATTGCTCAGTGAGGAAGCTGATCGTAGGACAGGTATACTGGATTCTATAAATGCTACGCGGCACGCCTGGCGCTTTCTGCTGCAGCAGCGGGCGGGTGCCCTGTTATATTCCCCGGTTATGCCCCTGGACTGGGTTCGCTGGTTGCCACCCTGTAGAGACAGAGGGCTAGTGCAGGCGTTAAACTCCTTGAACTTACAGACGGCAGGGGACCTGTTTCACAATGGCGTGGTTAAGCGGTGGGAGGACCTGGGGAGGCAAGAACCCCCTCCTACTGTGCTACAGCGTTTTCAGTTTCATAGAACCAGGCATGCACTGCGCGGCCTGCTGGGTGACGATCTGCTAGAACCTCCTGAGGTTGCGGAATTGACCTATGTTATCAAGGCTCAGACACCGCGCAAGATAGTTTCTACGATATATAGGATGGCTATGTCCCACAGGGCTAATCAGTACACTAAGGCTCGGCTGGAATGGCAACGCGATCTACAGCAGCCGATTGACGATGCCATGTGGACATATTGTTGCACTAGTACGCGGCGAATATCGCTCAACGGTAGGCACAGACTTGTCCATTTTAAGTACCTCCAAAGGGTGTATTATACTCCGGAGCGATTGCACAGGTATGGGCTGAGGGACACCCCTGCCTGTGACAGATGCACGGAAACAAGGGCCGACTTTCTGCACTTGGCCTGGGGTTGCCCCAGGATATACAAATTTTGGGAACGGGTTTTTAACGAATTAGCAAAAATCACTGGCTCGGAGCTTCCCCCGGACCCTGCTATAGCATTGCTGGGTTATTCCAAGGCGATCCCGAGAGCACAGCGCAAATTGGTAGATATGGCTTTACTACTGGCGAAGCGTAGAGTAGCGACCCATTGGCTCCGGGGTCCTACCCCCACTATGGTACAGTGGTCACACGACATGCTTTACTGTTGCACACAGATGGAGAATTTTAGTGAATTGTTACCTCCCAGGAGCCGTCCCAAAAACTTCTGGGGACTGTACGTGACATACATTGCTGCCAAGGAACCAGAACGGGCTGAGAATGCATGTGCTCACTCCCCGCATGCCCATAACGTGCCGGAGGCTTGAGCCCCCCTTCCCCACTACCTCCTTCCTCACCTCCCCCCCAGACAGTATCCCTGTTTGAATGTGAGCACAGAACGTGGAGCTGGGACTGTTATTGCGTTGCGGCCCCTAGGGGCTTGCATAGAAGTGGCTAATATTGGTAGTACTGGGTTGTGTGTATATTTTATGGCTTTTACCCACAATACGATGCTGGAATGTGATGGGATTGGTGGTGCATTGGCTGATTGTTTCAATTATAAAGTACATGTGCTTTTTTACAGTGATTAAGATGTCGCTCCTTGCTTCATGTTTTGTTCTGTAAATTTTTTTTGCGAAATAAAGAAATAAAAAAAATAAAAAAAGATTGGGAGGGGATTTACTATAGGGCGAAACACACGGCCCGCAATGTGGCCAGTATCGAAACAGCTATGAAAATAGCTACATACTGGTACCTTACGCCGGTGCGTCTACATAGAGGCAACCCAGATAGGAGCCCCACTTGCTGGAGAGGGTGCGACAAGGAGGGAACACTCTTGCACTTATTGTGGGAATGTCCGATACTTACAAACTACTGGACTAGAATCTTAGATGAAGTTGATGAGTTATTCGATACGCAGATACCGAGGCTGCCGGTGTATGTAATTCTGGGCCTCCCCAACGCAGTTACATACCCACTCAAAAGTGTAAGGGGAAGACAGATGGGGCTGGCATTGGGGCAGCACTGCAGAACATCCTGACACACTGGGGGTCATCCAATTCTCCCACACACGTAGGGTGGTTGCATAGGATGTGGCATATCTTGGGGATGGAACGTATCTCGGCCTCCTTGAATAGCTCTGAAGACTCATTTAAGAAAGTGTGGAGCCCCTTTTTAACACTGCTCTCAACGGAGTTCAATGAAATCACCCAGCCTAAGTATTTGAGAGTACTGCGACTGTCAGACCTAGGGAGAGAGAACCAACCGTCCACAACTAGCTAATGACACCGCTGACTCAGGATCACAAGGAAGATGTAGGGCTTTAGGACCACCAAAAGGGGAGGGGGGGGGAGTTCAAGTTATTGGTTTACTACCTAGAGATAACCTTGCGACACAATGCGAATTGCACATTGCAGAGGAACTGTTTAATTGTACACTGTACTGAAACTGCAAATTGACTTTATACAACTATGTCTATACGCTGCAGGTCGAATGGTTTGGACACTAATGCTTATGATCTTGTAAGGCTTTCCAATAATGATAATGTTAATAAACACATTTAAACATAAAAGGCAGAGGGTATTAACACATTTAGCTAAACTGGAGGCGGATATAGCCTGTCTACAAGAATCTCATCTACCGGCAGAGGAATCACTTAAATTAAAAAGAGGGTGGGTAGGGGAGGTTTTTTTCTCTCCAGGGGATGGCAAACGCAGTGGTGTCTTAACTCTTTGTCGTAAATCACTTCCCATCAAATTACTCTCACAATGTTCTGATGAAAATGGTAGATGGTTGTTTACTAAATTGCAGATGGGAAATGCTCCGATCTCTTTACTTAATGTATACGCTCCCACTGCTGGGGATTCCTCTTTTGGACATCCTTAGCTCAACAAATTTTGCACTGTATTGATGATAACTTTATCCTAATAGGTGACTGCAATAAAGTTTTTGATCCCTTTTTGGACCGTAACTCAGTGGTTTCCTTCGTCCCTCATAAAGCACATAAACTCTTCTTACAAACTATTAAGCAATATAAGCTTATAGATGCTTGGAGACTCTGTAACCCTACTTTAAGGGAATACATTTATTATTCTCCGGCTCATCACACCCAATCGGGAATAGATTATTTTTTTATATAACATAATATTTCTCAGTCATTATTGGCGGCAGATATTGGCTCTATTCTAATATCTGATCATGCTCCCCCTACAATCCAGCTTGATGTTCTACAGAAAACTAACAAGCCTCGAAAATGGCATTTTAATAACGCTCTACTTTTAGACTCAACATTCACTTCCTCATTTATCTCCTTTTCCAATTAATACTTTACCCTTAATCAATCGGATACTTTGCCTTTTCATGTGGTATGGGACGCTTTCAAATCATCAGCTAGAGATATTATTGGTTATGTTTCTAAAAAACGCAAAGCATCCAGAGAACTCACCAAAACCCTCCTAGCCAAGATAAAGAGATTGGAGCATTCTTACTACTCTTCCAAATCAAAAGATTGTTTATCAGAACTTATAAATGTCAAACTTCAGTTCAATAGGGAATCGACAAATAATGCTGCAACATAATTATTGAAATCCAGTGCGAAATTTTATGGAGGTCAGAATAAAGCCGGAAAGGTACTAGCCAATTACTTGAAAGTTAAACATAACAGACTTAACATAGAATCCATCATGGATGAACATCAAACATTGAAATTTAAAGACAATGATATTTTAAATGAATTTCTTCAATTTTACAAGACATTATACACATCAGAAATCCCCCCGCAGAACATCACATTTGTCAATTCCTATCTGACATTCAAAAACCCTCTGACATTCAATCAGATTTTACACTTCTGAACAAAAGGAACTCCTCATCGCACTGCAGACACTTAAGAAAGATAAGGCTCCTGGACGGATGGTTTCACGGTTGAGTTTTTTTTACACATTTCGCGCACCTGTTACTCCCAAAATTGCATAATCTTTTCGATTCCTTTTTGCACTTAGGGAAATCCTCTGGCTCCTTTTCGGATGCCCTAATCTGTCTCATCCCTAAGGAAGGTAAAGATCTAAGACACTGTAAAAATTATCGACCCATTTCACTAGTTAATATTGATTATAAGATTTTTTCAAAGGCTTTGGCCATACGCCTAGAATCCTACCTCCCTGACTTGTTAGGAACGGAACAATCTGGTTTTGTAAAAGGCTGCCTTATTATAGATAATACTCGCTTATTTTTTGATATCCTGTCCAAATCTTCCCATATCTCTCATTCCTTGGCAGCAATAGCATTAGACGCAGAGAAAGCGTTTGATAGAGTGGAATGGCCTTACCTTTTTCACAATCTTAAGTGGTTTGACTTTGGTCCTAAAATTATTTCTTTAATATCAATTTTATACTCCAATCCAAGAGCGGCAGTTTGTGCGAATGGAGGTACATCTTCTTATTTTGAATTAGTTAGAGGTGTCCGACAGGGCTGTCCACTGTCCCCGTTCTTCTTTAAATTGGCATCAGAACCTTTTTTATCAAAAATCCATCAAAATAGGGACATACATGGTTTTAACTTTAAAGACACTCAAATCAAATTGTCAGTCTACGCTGATGATGTATTACTTTTTATCTCACAACCGCAGACTTCTCTCCCGGCATTCCTACAAGAGGTTGATTCCTTTGCAGCCATCTCTGGATATAAATTAAATAAAGTTAAATGTGAAATCTCACCTTTAACAAAATATACGTTCAGTGACGACTTCGCTATTTCAAGTTTTACTTGGAGCCCCAAACATATTGGGTCTTTAGGTTTACAGTTTACCCCTTCTATCCCAAGTACAATTTCACGCTGCATGGAAAATTGTATATAGAGACTATCCTCCCTGACTACTAAATGGCACCCTCTATACTTATCTTGGTGGGGCCGTCTAGATACAATAAAGATGATGTTGTCCCCTATAATTCTTTATACAATTTCAAATAGCCCAGTATCTATTTCTTTGAAATTTTTAAAGAAAATTAACTCTATATTGTCCTCTTTTCTGTGGAGTAATAAAAAATCGCGTATGTCCTTATCCAAATTGACCCGTCCAAAGTCAGAAGGCGGTGTTAATTTCCCGGACTTCCCTACATATCACAAATCTTTTTTACTTCGTCAAGCAGCGAGATGGCTCTCTGAGTCCTACGAGGATTGTCCTCTTTGGACTAAGCTTGAACAATCCTTTATCTCTCCTTTTTCATTTCAAGAATATCTATCTTTTTCTCGTAAACCACAATCTCTATCCACTCCTGTACTTAGACACACATTTAAAATTTTGAGCCCTAATTCTTTGTTAGATCCTATGGATTGGACCTCTTTCTCCAAGTCCACAATATGGCATAATAACATGATATTGATACACGACAGACCCTTGTATTGGAAATCATGGAGGCAAAGAGGTTTAGTTTGGATACATCAATTGTATATCCAAGATGAGATTATGTCCTTTTCGCAAGCCAGTGGACTTTTTGGTATACCTACATCTTTTCAGCCTAAATATCTCCTCTTGAAACAAGCCATATTAAGCGTTCATGCCCAATATGTACTCCCAAACCCTCCCACCAATCTTGCCTCCTCTTCGGTTAACAAACTACACACTCTCCTACGCATTAACTCGAAAGCCTCTGTTATATATAATTATTTTCATGTTTTATGTAATACAAGAGAAAAAACTAAAGTGGAACTCTCCTGGGAAAAAGATCTGGACATTTGCTGGTCCACGGCGATATGGAACAAAATATGGGCCAAAATTAGGAAATCCTCCAGAGCAGCGAACACCACACAGACACTATTTTTTATATATAATAGACTTCTGTTATCTCCAGTTATTTTGAATACAAGGCACGCTGAGCTCTCGGATACATGTTGGACATGTTCGTCCCCACATGCAGATCTATACCACTTACTCTTCACATGCCCACCTGTTCACAATTTTTGGAACAATGCATGGTCTCAAATTAATTTAATCTTTGACTCCAGTTGTCCTTTTTCTGTTTCTCATGTGTTTTTAGGCAGTTTATCTACTATATGGGCAGATTCTGTTTCTAACACAAAGATAATTGACCTATTGTTGGCAGTTGCTTTTCAACAAATAACCAAAAATTGGAAGGATCTTACCAAATTATCATATCAAGCATGGTGGTACGCTGTCTGTTATAATCATAAATTAGATACAACTTTTGTATATCCTCTGCATATGGCAACGAAACGTTTGAATTTATGGTTGCCCGTCACATTATTCATCGATGCTAGTGCTAAACGTTCCTTCTCACTGCCTCCAATGCAACAAGAAGTCTCTAAACCTCCTTGACTTTCCTCATGTTGATAATATATCAATTGGTTTTTTGCATTTTATATTAAGCTCTTTTTTTTCTATATATAGAAATTGTATCTTTTTTTTTCTTTTTTCTACACCGATCATTTTACATAACCATATCATTTTCGCTTCTAGGCTATGTTAAACTACCTTATGCATACAATGACTCTGTTTCTTAGTTTTGGTTTTAGTTTGCCTTATATGATTATTGATGTTCTATTGATCTTTATACTGTTATTTTGTTTTCCCTAAATAAACTTCTTTTTGAACTGAAAAGGAATGGAGGCAGGTGGGAGGGGGGGAGCAGCAACAGGGATGGGGGGGCTGGGGGCAGGTGGAAGAGGGGAGGGAGAAGCAACAGGGGCAGAAGTTTACATCCCTGCCTGGGTAAAGATGGACTGAATGGTGAGCACTGGGTGACTTCAAATCTTGTCCCATTTTGCATTTCTTTAATCTGATGGTAAATTCTTCGGATAGATTACTGCATGACTGAGATTTTACATTCCGCTTGAGTGACTCCGCAGCAAGGAATGCCACTGTGTCGCACCTAGATTAGCCTTTGATAGCAGCATACCCTTTGGGAGTTCAGTGACCGTTGAACCTCGTGGAAAGCACATTTCTGCATTTACATGTTATCAAAACTTATTGGAATGTTTTGTTGGGTTCCGATAAATACATTTCCAAACTGTATTTTCATAAGGTTTCATCAGTTTTAGAAAGTGAATGCAAGTACACTGCAAGTTTCTGGCAAGAACGATATGCTAGTAAGGAACCTGGGAGTTACAAAGAAAAATTGGCGCTCCATAGTTCAGCAATTGAAAATATAAAGCGTGTTGTAGAATACTATTAGAGGCACAGGCAGCGTGCAAACCCCTCCCCGGCACTGCTTTACTATGGTCATGCAGTTCACAATTATATTGGATTGAGCAATAAAATCACATACACCACACCATTTTGTTTGAAAACTAGAAACACTCAAAGCAAACTGTATACTTAAAAAGAGCAAAAACAAAAAAACATACGGATATCTAGACCGAGACTCGAACCTGGTTCCCCGGCTCACAGCAACAGGGATGGCGGCGGGTGGGAGGGTGACAGAAGCAATAGGGCTCGAAAGAAGCAACATGAATGGACGGTGGGTGGGAGGAGATGGAGAGAGTAAACATAAGCACTCATATGGAGTGCTTAAAGACAAATAAAAAAGTAGCTCCAAAAACTGGAGCAGTGGATGGATACAAGTAGTTGGTCCATGTTCTATGGGAGAGCCATACACAAGAGGAGGCCTGATGCATGCATGCCATGGACAAACTGGAACGAAGGATACAAGACAGCTGAGACCTACAAACTGGACTGGATCTGCTTTGCGCAAACACACACACATACACACAGTGGCAAGCACATCCATTGTACAGCCAGACAAATCAAAAGTACATGCATTACGTAAACACACACAGCCAAGTATGTTATTGCCACTCCTTGCCACACACATATTACACTCTGTCAGATATACAAACAGCAGGCATACCTTGCACACACACAAAAGCACACAGCCAGACATGCATCTCAAACACAGATGGTACAATACACATTTAAACATAAAGCCTCACACATGGACAGAAATAAGATATGTAGTTGGGTAAAAATACTGGACTGGATCATATTGGGCAACCCCCATGACTGAGAGTGACGTTTTCCAGTTAGTAAATCAGCATAAGTATAAAAACAAAAGAGTAATCCAAGCACGCCTGCTGCTAGCACTCCAGGAGAGAAAACAAATAATATCTCATTTCGGGCTTGAAGCCAAGAGCTGAAAGCAGCAAGCCAGAGGTCGAAGTCCGAAGTCCAGGTGACTCCTAAATGATGTCAATGCTAAAATCCTCACTCTGTTTCAAGTAACAAAGACACATGGTTAAAGAGAGCCAGTATACGTTTTTACAGGAACAACACACAACAACATCAGTTGAATTTTAGAGGCTCATTCTAATACATATTGGTGGAGTAAATTATGTGGTTTTATTTTTGCTGCTAAAGAAACCAAGGGCCTGATTCAGAGTTCAGCAGATGATTTACACTGGCACAAACGTGATGGATATCCTGTCCCCCATATTAACAAGTATATTATATCCAGTGGCACTTGTAGTACGGCAGACGGGAAACCCGTGGTTGAAACCATCCCATTTATTCAAAAGGTTGCACGCTCTTGGAATTCGTGTGACCTCATCTTTCATGGCTATCGTTCTACTCACAATGGATTCTTAGGCGTGAGCCAGAGCCAGACCCAGCATATGAAACCTGCCTGTCTATTCAAGGAAGAGATTATTTAGTTTATTAGCTGATCTATACCTAATCTATGAGTGGAAATTCATTCTTTCTTGATGCTGGAGTGCCCTTGTGAGTGACCTTTTGGATCTTGAATACATTTTATTACACTTAAGATCTTCTCTTATTCTGGGAACACGAGACAAGGAAGGTTGTTCTAAGGTATGTAGCTAGCAGATGGGCAGCAAAGCACAGTCACATAATTAACAAATGCTGGAAGGAAGGGCTTACTGTGACATATAAAAGAAATGAGGGTTCATGCAGAAGGAAGGCAGAATACCTTCACTGCATGAGGAAATGTTCCTCATCCATCCCAATAGCCAATTAATACACCATACAAAAAAGCTGTGGTAGCAGTTATCAAGATAGAGAACATGTTTACTATCAAGAGATTAACTATCAAGTCAACGGTGTCCACTGGTGAGGAATCTTGCAGCCCAGTGAAGAAGTGAAAGGATTTCAGGTATCCTTAGACAAGCCACAAAAGGATCTCCCTGGTCAGAAGAGCCTGCTAGAAACCATGTCCTCTGAAAAGAAATAGGGGTGCACCAGCAGGGATGCCTACCTGTGCGAAGTGCTCAATTTGTGTCAGTGGTTACAGATGGTGGGCACCAGAGTTCATTTTTGGAGAAAAAAAGGAATTTGGTTGAATCAGGACTAGGCACCCTTGGAATTTGGCTACTTTGGCATTCATCAGTGAGCTCCAAAGAAAAACCTCCAGCCCCAACGCTTATGTTTTTCTTTCTTACTAAGCACTGCATGTGCCCTGATGGTTAAGCCGGAATCCCTCTACCATTACTTTTACTGGTGCCTGTGGTACAGCAAAGAAAGACAAAATATATTAAGGAAATAGATAGCAAACTTGACTACGCTGGATCCAGATTACATTTCCTCTCAACTACCAGAAGTTCATTTCACAGGCACCACTCAGCAAGTTACATCATACTTGCTGCAAGCCCACATGAAGAGGAAAAAGAATATACAACGTAAGCCTAGGACAATCACCACAAGAAGGGACACTTCAAAGCACAAGACCAGGAGATTTACAGGACCATTAGTAATGCCAAAAGGGACTAACGGTCATTGAAGTGGAAAGCCAAAATCTTTTGTGACTACAAACCTATGCGTGCATCACATTTGCAGGAAGAGTGCCACATGGTCAGTGTGGGAGGTAACTGTTGGACTTGGCCCTTTTTGGCAAGTTCACCCCTAAACTTTTTGCCTTGTATGTTAGTAGTTTTAAGTCTCTGGGCACTTTAGCACTGTGGTCCAGTGTAAAGTGCGTGCGCGCTGTGTGCGTGTGTGGTGAGACTGGCCTGCCCTCCCATAGGAATGCATTGAGGATGAGTGTCTCAGTGGTAATTCCTGTTATGAGAGGTGCAGCATGGTCAAGTCTAGTATGTCTGAATTCGTGAGATTAAATGCTGCACAATGGTGTGCGCAGATTTATGGTGACTGGTAGAGAAATGCCTCTTCTAGAAGTTGGCATTTCTGTGTTCTCTGTGTCTGCCTGCCTGATGTGAATTGCATGTCTGGCTTGTGAGTGACAGGGGCTGGGAGGTGTGTGTGGCTCCAGGAGGGGCAGGGTGAGTCAGCGCAGGGCTGAATGGAGAGATCTCCATGTAGATGGGTGGGAGGAGTTGCACCTGGGACCTGAATAAGGCTGTGCCTTCCCTCTACAATGCTGGCTCCACCTCCTGTGGTGCATCTGATGTCCCTAGCCTACCCTATGAAAAGGAGAGAGTAGCTGAGCAAAACAAAGTGCTCCAAAGCTCCCCTAAACCAGTTCTGACTGGTATCCCCCAAGCCCTGCACCTTTAGACAAAGGAATTCTGTGTATAAATGTAGGCGCTGTGACCCCATAAGGTTGCTCAGTTCTGGTGCTGTCCCTGCGGGGCGCGCTGCTGCTGGGGCCCAGGGGGGCTGCCATGAGGGCTTGCCTCCCTGGGCCCTGCATTGCCTCTTGATGCCTGAAAGGACCTTTGGGACCATTTTGCTTCTTTTTCAGCCTCCAGGACTTTTGGCTGCATCTAGCGCCTTGTGAGCGCTTTATTTCTATTTCCCCAAGGAGGAGAAGCGTGGGCTGCGCAGCGCTGAAGCTGCAGCCCCTGTGGGAGG
This sequence comes from Calotriton arnoldi, assembly GCA_963921515.1. Taxonomy (NCBI): domain Eukaryota; kingdom Metazoa; phylum Chordata; class Amphibia; order Caudata; family Salamandridae; genus Calotriton; species Calotriton arnoldi. The sequence goes on from CAWUFW010001415.1 coordinate 1,692,133, forward strand.
GGATCCCCAGCGTAGGGATTCCCCTGTGGTACCGTTCCGAGCGGGTGCCCACCCCGCCTGAATGCTTTTATTGCCGGAGAGCGGGTGCCCACCCCGCTCCCAGGCTGTCTATTTGAATTATAGGTGCCCACCCCACATGGCCGCGTTATTTTTATTTTTTATGCGGGTGCCCACCCCGCGCTTCTGATTTTTATTTCGAGGGAGCCTACCCCTCATTGCCGCCGAGACCAGAATCACCGCTGCGGCCCGAGCCGCGGCAAAACCGGAAGTCAGGCAACCTTACCTGCGACGTGGGCGGGGCCGGCGGCAGGACCGGAAGTTATGGCTGTGCCAGTGCGGGGCTCCCGTGAGCCGATGGGAGCCCCGGTGTGCAGACCGAGGGAGAACGGGAGCCCACCCCGCCTCCCGGAGCACCACAGAGAAGTCCCGGGTCCCAGGAGGGGGCCCGGGTGAAGAGTAAAGGCGGACGAGGCCGCCGACGCCAGCGAGGCTCTCAGGAGTGAGAGAGCCCCCGCCCGCTACCCGGGTGAAGGAGGAAGAGAGTCCAGGCGGGAGCCCACCCCGCGCTGGACAAGTGCCAGAATGAGGAGTCTTCCCCCCGCCAAGAGCCGGTGAGTTGAGACGGCTGGGGGGGGGGAGGCCAGATGCAGGCACAAGGTGCCGATTTGATGAGCGGGCCCGCAGTTGCGGGCCGCTCCAACGGTGGGGCATCTTTTGTTTGTAGAGCCCATGCCGCTCCAACGTGGCCATATTTGGTTAAAGGATCCCCGTGGGGGTCCCGTGGGCCCGTGCTGCCCCATACTGGCTATTGTTTTCCAGCTGCCCCACTTTGCAGGGGTCAGCTGCAACGCTTGGGGGTCACAATTGTTTTAGGAGCCAGTGCGCTCCGAGGGCCCAATAGTTTAGGGGCCCCTGAGGGCCACAGTGCTTGGGGGTATGATTTGTTTACTGAGCCCCGTGTGGCTCCAACGTTTGGCTAGTTGTTTCCAGAGCCCTGTGTGGCTCCAACGAAGGGGGCACAATCATTTTAAGGGCCACTGAGAGCCCATGCCGCATTTTAATATTCCCAGCTGCCCAGCAAGTAGTGGGCAGCTGCACCGTTTAGGTTATTCATTCCTTGGGGGCAGGTTTGAAGTTAGGAGTGAGATGCACTCCTCTGCCCCAGTACTTTTCTTCACAGCTGCGCAGCACTTAGTGCCAGCTGCACCGTTTAGGCCTGCGCAAAGTGCGCAACCTTGACTGTCGCTGCATTGGCAGCGCGCACTGACTCTTTTGGACATAGGGCATTTGAACCCCTTTTTGAGATGGCCAGTGGCCAGGGGGACTGTTAGGTTTAATAGGGCGCCAGGCCCTAATGTGATTTATGCCTCTGCTATTGTTTTTACTGTGAGGTTATGTGCTAATGTGATTTGTGTCCTAATATGTGGTGCTAGGAAATGTGATGCCTTTACTATGATTTACGCACCCTGTTTATACCTCTAATGTACTTTCATGATTATGAGGTTTTGCATAATGTGTTATGCTTGTGAGGTTATTATTCCCTAATGCGTTTAGGTTGTGAGTTATTCCCTACTGTGAGTTATGCCCCTAATGGGATTTATACTTAGGAGGTTAGGGTCTAATGCGTTTAGACTCATGAGATGTGTGCATAATGTGTTTATGCTGGTGAGGTTGGCGTATAAGGTATTTTGCGCCTAATGTGATACTGTGCATAATGTGGTTTATGTTACAGGCTGATGCTGAGTACAGTGGTCACCAGTGATTACTGGTTGTACGTTTATGATATGTCCTACATTTATTATCTTTACTAAGTGATGGTTCTGACAGTGGCCCACGTGGCCCTGTCATGTGTACATAATCCCCTGTAAATATTGCCCAGTGCCAGGTGGCACCATGTATATTATGTGAGTACTATTCTAATGTGTTTTATGATAATACAAAGGCTATTTTTGATATAACCTTGTGTGGAGTTCCCTTTGTGGTGTGCCTGGGATGTTGTTGCTGTGCACGTGCGCAAAACGCTTTACACATTGCCTCCGGGATAGGCCTGACTGCTCGTGCCAAGCTACCAAGGGGGTGAGATGGGGTTATCTTGGGTGTGTAACTCCCTTGCCCTGACTAGAGTGGTGGTTTCTGCCTGGCTTTGGCGCAAGCCTTAGCCAACCAGAAATCCCATTTCTAACATTGGTGGCAGCGGTGGGATTAGGACTTGCGTTTGCACGGTACCACAGCGACAACTGGCTGCATTACAAAACTCTGCATTTTAGATAGTCACATGGAAAGGGATTATTGTTTGAGTTGTTTTAAGTGTCATTTCTTTTTGAAATGTGTGTTCTTGTTGCACTATGAGTTGGGTGTCCTGCCAAGGACAGAAACCAGAGAAGCTGAAGGAGTTTTGTACTGCCCTTGTGCAGACTGCTATTTCTTGGGTTGGCCTGAAGCTGAAGGAGTGTGACTGCCCTTGTCCCATCGTGCTATTTCTTTGGTTGGCCTGAAGCTGAAGGAGTTGTTACTGCCCCTGTGCTGTCTGCTATTTCTAGGGTTAGCCTGCAGTGGTTACCATTGGACTTGGAAGAAGAGGGAAAAGGTTCTCTCAATCACCTAAGGGCTAGAAGAGAGCTAGCCTCCTGTTGAAGTCTCAGGCACATCAGACTTCACCACCAGTCTCCTGATTCCTCCCAGCGAGGATTTCTATCTGCAGGTGAGGCTCCTGTGAGTTCCAGGGCCTCTAGTTCTACTACAGAGAAGAGAGTGCAGAAATCGTCGCTAACGCACATTTGCGAGCCGCCGCAGCCGAGAGCGCCTGAAAAATCATCGTGCTGCTGCCGCCGAGCGCTCGCAACCAAAGAGATCATCGCTTCACGACATTGCAGCGCGGACGCCGGGCGTCCGCCAGTTTCATCGCATCGCATCCGGATCGTCGCTCCCTCGCGGAGCGCCATCGCATCACAACCTGATTGCACACGCAACAGGATCGTGGCATCGCCTCCTCCCTCGCGGCAAGGAGTCATCGCATCGGCGGCCTAGCGTGCAGAAGTTGGTCGCATCGTCTCCGCACGCATCAGCAGATCGGCACATCATCCTCCCTCGCGGCAAGGATTTAACGCATTGCCGGCCTCGCGTGCAGAAATTCATCGCTACAACTTCTTTGCGACAATTTGTTGATTTTGCTACGAAATCCAGGTACTTTGTAAGTAAAAGGTTCGCAGAGACCACTGCTTTGAACTGAACTCCTCTTTGCACACTTTGAACTATTTTTACAGCATTTCAAGAGTAATCCTATTTTACAGTATTGTAGCTTTTGGATCGTTTTAGTTTTCTGGAATCCCCAGTAGGGTGGGATCCAGTGGTGGCAGCAATATGTAGTCCAGTGCAGGAAGTCCCATTCCCAGTTCCCCTAGTATGGTACCTGGTTCCCGGTTAAGCGGGGGACAGGTTGTGTTTCAGGGGCAGTAAGATGCTGTCTCACCAGTCTTGTGGGGGGAGTGTGGATGAATGTTGTGATGCACTGGACGTTTGGGTAAATGGTGTTAGTGTGTGAGTTCTTTGATTGTAGGGAGCTTGCATTAGGAGTGACCCTAGAAGAATGGTGCAGGTATCTCCAACCCTTGCAGCGGAGATGGTTCAGAGTAGCCCAGCTAGGTGACCTTATAGTGAGGAGGTTGTAGGGACTCACATCCTGTCTCGCAGGAGAAGGAGTGAGATTGGGCTATGTCCCGAAGTGCCCGCACCTCGGGCTCCAGTACTGGTTGGTTCCATGAGGGAACACCAGGTAGGGAGCCTAGTCTGTCCTGTTGGACCATTCTTCGAGGTGGTTTTTCCCATTTTAGGTGAGCTGGGAGTGCCTGTAATCAGACCTACAGCAGTTCTAGTGTCTGGCAGTGCCGCTCCAGTTGGGAGGGTGCAGAAGTCCAGAGTGAGGGGTGAGAGGGGGAAAGAGTCCCCAGTGGAAGAACCAGTGGGTCAGGGGCCAGCCAGAAGGGCTGAGCCTCATAGGATTGGCCATGGTGACGCCACTTCTGTCCTGGGGCATCTTCACGCACTGTCAGAGGGACAGGAGGTCGTGAGCTCTGTGCCAGGCAGACTGTCACACGACACGCTAGGTATGTGTCACCCTCAGGAAGTCCTGGTTTGCCGAGCATCTGACCAAAGGGTATCGTCCCTGGGTTGGGGAGCCAGGTTCAGGTGTTTGCCCGTCCTGGACAGCAGGGCGACTGTAGTCAGTGTCCTGACTGGTTTGCCTTCTAGGGGTACCCCTGTGAACACAGGTGGGGCCCATCTTAAGTGAAGAGACCCTGTGTTTCCCAGAAGGGGTGGTGCAGGCCTAGCCGGGATCTTTAGGGTCGCTGGGTGAATGTGGTAGTACTACCCTGAGAGCAGGTGGGGCCCATCTTAAGTGAAGGGACCCTGCTCTACAGTGGGAGGGTGCAGAACTCTGGAAGGGGTGCAGAGGGAGGGAGTCCTCGCCTCTGACCCCGGTGCATCCGGTGAATTTGGATCCCAGGTGGTAGACCAGTTGATGGAGAGAGGTCCTGAACTGGTGGGAGAGTTGTGTTCTGGTGGGTGCCTCCCCTGGGAGGGTGCGTAACCCCAGAAGAGAGGTAGGGTGAGGAGATGCTTCGCCCAAGACCTCTGGTCAGCCTGAGGGTGCGGACCCTAGGTTGGAGGATCAGTGGTAGTTTGGAACTACACTGAGAGGGAGAGTGGAGAATGGCTATTGGATGCCAGGGGTTACTGCCCCCCACTCTGTGGATTGGCAAGGACCAGTGGCATCTGGGTGGCCTAGGGCCTGGTCCTGGCCGTGGACAACTAAGGAGTACTGGTGGGGTAGCCTAGTTGGTCCCGAGTTTTTTTTTTCTCTCTTAGATGGATTCCATGGGTTCCAAATGGCGTAGGACCGGAGGGTGTCCCTGCAGTGCGGGCCCGCGTCCGTGTTCTATCGCCCCAAGCAGGGAAGCCCATCACGGTAGTGATTGGTCTACCCTGCGTTTTGGCTGGAAGGGGTTGTGTTGGACTTGGCCCTTTTGGCAAGTTCACCCCTAAACTTTTGCCTTGTATGTTAGTAGTTTTAAGTCTCTGGGCACTTTAGCACTGTGGTCCAGTGTAAAGTGCGTGCGCGTGTGTGCTGTGTGTGGTGAGACTGGCCTGCCCTCCCATAGGAATGCATTGAGGATGAGTGTGTCAGTGGTAATTCCTGTTATGAGAGGTGCAGCATGGTCAAGTCTAGTATGTCTGAATTCGTGAGATTAAATGCTGCGCAATGGTGTGCGCAGATTTATGGTGACTGGTAGAGAAATGCCACTTCTAGAAGTTGGCATTTCTGTGTGCTCTGTGTCTGCCTGCCTGATGTGAATTGCATGTCTGGCTTGTGAGTGACAGGGGCTGGGAGGTGTGTGTGGCTCCAGGAGGGGCAGGGTGAGTCAGCGCAGGGCTGAATGGAGAGATCTCCATGTAGATGGGTGGGAGGAGTTGCACCTGGGACCTGAATAGGGCTGTGCCTTCCCTCTACAATGCTGGCTCCACCTCCTGTGGTGCGTCTGATGTCCCTAGCCTACCCTATGAAAAGGAGAGAGTAGCTGAGCAAAACAAAGTGCTCCAAAGCTCCCCTAAACCAGTTCTGACTGGTATCCCCCAAGCCCTGCACCTTTAGACAAAGGAATTCTGTGTATAAATGTAGGGGCTGTGACCCCATAAGGTTGCTCAGTTCTGGTGCTGTCCCTGCGGGGCGTGCTGCTGCTGGGGCCCAGGGGGGGCTGCCATGAGGGCTTGCCTCCCTGGGCCCTGCATTGCCTCTTGATGCCTGAAAGGACCTTTGGGACCATTTTGCTTCTTTTTCAGCCTCCAGGACTTTTGGCTGCATCTAGCGCCTTGTGAGCGCTTTATTTCTATTTCCCCAAGGAGGAGAAGCGTGGGCTGCGCAGCGCTGAAGCTGCAGCCCCTGTGGGAGGGGATCCCCAGCGTAGGGATTCCCCGTGGTACCGTTCCGAGCGGGTGCCCACCCCGCCTGAATGCTTTTATTGCCGGAGAGCGGGTGCCCACCCCGCTCCCAGGCTGTCTATTTGAATTATGGGTGCCCACCCCACATGGCCGCGTTATTTTTATTTTTATGCGGGTGCCCACCCGCGCTTCTGATTTTTATTTCGAGGGAGCCTACCCCTCATTGCCGCCGAGACCAGAATCACCGCTGCGGCCCGAGCCGCGGCAAAACCGGAAGTCAGGCAACCTTGCCTGCGACGTGGGCGGGGCCAGCGGCAGGACCGGAAGTTATGGCTGTGCCGGTGCGGGGCTCCCGTGAGCCGATGGGAGCCCCGGTGTGCAGACCGAGGGAGAACGGGAGCCCACCCCTCCTCCCCGAGCACCACAGAGAAGTCCCGGGTCCCAGGAGGGGGCCCGGGTGAAGAGTAAAGGCGGACGAGGCCGCCGACGCCAGCGAGGCTCTCAGGACTGAGAGAGCCCCCGCCCGCTACCCGGGTGAAGGAGGAAGAGAGTCCAGGCGGGAGCCCACCCCGCGCTGGACAAGTGCCAGAATGAGGAGTCTTCCCCCCGCCAAGAGCCGGTGAGTTGAGACGGCTGGGGGGGGAGGCCAGATGCAGGCACAAGGTGCCGATTTGATGAGCAGGCCCGCAGTTGCGGGCCGCTCCAACGGTGGGGCATCTTTTGTTTGTAGAGCCCATGCCGCTCCAACGTGGCCATATTTGGTTAAAGGATCCCCGTGGGCCCGTGCTGCCCCATACTGGCTATTGTTTTCCAGCTGCCCCACTTTGCAGGGGTCAGCTGCAACGCTTGGGGGTCACAATTGTTTTAGGAGCCAGCGCACTCCGAGGGCCCAATAGTTTAGGGGCCCCTGAGGGCCACAGTGCATGGGGGCATGATTTGTTTACTGAGCCCCGTGTGGCTCCAACTTTTGGCTAGTTGTTTCCAGAGCTCCGTGTGGCTCCAACGAAGGGGGCACAATTGTTTTAAGGGCCACTGAGAGCCCATGCCGCATTTTAATATTCCCAGCTGCCCAGCAAGTAGTGGGCAGCTGCACCGTTTAGGTTATTCATTCCTTGCGGAGCAGGTTTGAAGTTAGGAGTGAGATGCACTCCTCTGCCCCAGTACTTTTCTTCACAGCTGCGCAGCACTTAGTGCCAGCTGCACCGTTTAGGCCTGCGCAAAGTGCGCACCCTTGACTGTTGCTGCATTGGCAGCGCGCCCTGACTCTTTTGGACATAGGGCATTTGATCCCCTTTTTGAGATGGCCAGTGGCCAGGGGGACTGTTAGGTTTAATAGGGCGCCAGGCCCTAATGTGATTTATGCCTCTGCTATGGTTTCTACTGTGAGGTTATGTTCTAATGTGATTTGTGTCCTAATATGTGGTGCTAGGAAATGTGATGCCTTTACTATGATTTACGCACCCTGTTTATACCTCTAATGTACTTTCATGATTATGAGGTTTTGCATAATGTGTTATGCTTGTGAGGTTATTATTCCCTAATGCGTTTAGGTTGTGAGTTATTCCCTACTGTGAGTTATGCCCCTAATGGGATTTATACTTAGGAGGTTAGGGTCTAATGCGTTTAGACTCATGAGATGTGTGCATAATGTGTTTATGCTGGTGAGGTTGGGGTACAAGGTATTTTGCGCTTAATGTGATATTGTGCATAATGTGGTTTATGTTACAGGCTGATGCCGAGTACAGTGGTCACCAGTGATTACTGGTTGTACGTTTATGATATGTTCTACATTTATTATCTTTACTAAGTGATGGTTCTGACAGTGGCCCACGTGGCCCTGTCATGTGTACATAATCCCCTGTAAATATTGCCCAGTGCCAGGTGGCACCATGTATATTATGTGAGTACTATTCTAATGTGTTTTATGATAATACAAAGGCTATTTTTGATATAACCTTGTGTGGAGTTCCCTTTGTGGTGTGGCTGGGATGTTGTTGCTGTGCGCGTGCGCAAACGCTTTACACATTGCCTCCGGGATAGGCCTGACTGCTCGTGCCAAGCTACCACGGGGGTGAGCAGGGGTTATCTTGGGTGTGTAACTCCCTTGCCCTGACTAGAGTGGTGGTTTCTGCCTGGCTTTGGCGCAAGCCTTAGCCAACCAGAAATCCCATTTCTAACAGTAACCTTGTTTCAGGGAGGGACAGACCACAAGATTCGCTGAAAAGTCTCCAGCTGTGGACAAATGGCCTCCGCGGACACTCTAAAAAATAAGTCACTTACACTGTCATGTACCTCCCTCGATTTTCCCTATGGGAATCCCTCTCATTCAATTTCTTCATCCTTTTTGTCATAGTTTGTGGTGTGAGGAATGATGATTGCATCCACTATTTTGTGTTTTTACATGTTTTCTTAAAATTCTGCTCTTTTATTTAATTATTGTATTCATGGTCGAATACCAGAAGCATGTCAATCAAAAAATGATATTTGAAATATTTGAAATGTGACCTTCTAGCACCCCAAAAAAGATGCTGATACCCAGAGAAGCTGGTTGTGTACTGGTAAAGGCTTCCACTCCGTCTGAAACCGTGACAAATGGCCACAAAGTCTTGTAAGTGAGAAGTATGGAGAGATTATGTGTTTCTCCTATGAGAGTATGTTACTCAGCTTTCTAGAGAACCTTCGGTTGAGTAGCTATGTTTCGCCTTGCTGCGACTAGTGTGCATGTAAATAAAGTCTCCAGAGATCATCACCCGCCCACCAGTGTTGCTGTGATTATTCCACCATCGTGAGACTAACATGGACTATTTTTGGACCCCTTTGACCAGGATGAGGGACTATGAATCTTCATGCAAAAAAATCTGATTTATGCGCCATAAATGCAAGCTGCACGCATGACCAGGAATATAGAGCTACAGCGATGCTTATAAGCCACAAAGGTATCATGTTCGTCCTTCGTCGCAGCAAAATGACGTGTCTCTTTTCAACAAATGGGAGACAGGGAAGCAACAAAATAACCCAAAGAGAGGGCAGAGCCATGTATTGTTATGAAAGCAGCAAGACCAGATGGCGATCCAGCACGAATCCCCTAGTGTGAATAGGAGCTCATGTAATGTAAGAACAGTTAGAATAGCAAATTGGTAGGCACCAAACTTGCAGTGATGCGGAAAAAATACAAAATCGCTTATTTATGGAACAGATGTCAAGCGCACCTTAATTACAGTCTACACAAAAGCAGGATTATTAACAAACTAAAAGAGGGTCGACCTATTGTGCCTGGTGGACTAGGTGAGGTTGAGAGTGGGGGGGGGGGTCTACCAGCCTGTTTCCATCATACCATAAATGGCATTGCATGGGCACTGTCCGAAAATAAATACAGCATTGCTTCTGACCGAAGCACCTGAGCTCAAAGGCAAATAAGCTTCATACTGTTGTAGGAAAAAAGAGAGTAAAGAAAATATAAAAACATTTAGATTGTTTATCTTTGTAATTGAAAGATGTTTTTGTGGCAATGACTTTGTAACCAGCTTTAAAATATTGAAAATGATAATGGTAACTTAATGGTTACTCCATTACTTACAATCTATAGTGAGGCATCTGCCGCTTAAGTATGGGCCCAGAAACTGTTTCTTAAAGCTATATTTAGAGAGATTTGTGTAGCTTGTACTGCACCTGCGTGAGAATGTCTACACTACTATGAACTCTTCCCTCGCAAAGGGTGCACTGCCTACCCAGACCCCTCTTTAAAAGGGAACCAATTTGTGTGATAGGCCGGAATTTGTTGGGAATAGGAGACAGACTATACACTGGGAGTGGCAGAGTGACCATGAGGTCAACTTTAACTCTCAAGTCCGAACTCACTCACGGCCTCAAAATGTGGGTATATTTCACAGAAGAGAAAGGAGCCATCAGAAAGGTTTCTTAAAGCTTTTTGGTAAGGAGATATGGGGAGTGATGTGATTGGTGAATGTGTATGGGGTGGCCCATGTATCCATATCGCAAATCTTTCAGTCTTGAGTATGCCTGGAGAGTGCCAAGGAGGACATAATGGGTCAAACGTCGTGTGCAAGGAAACTGGAAGTAAGGGATTCTCCTTATGAGGAAAAGCAATGGAATACTCAGACAATCTGTAAATTTTGTTTGACAAAGTATTTTTGCATTTTGGTCACTATACGAACAACAAGCACTGGCAAACCCAATTGGTCCTACTTTTCCAATGCTGTGTGAGCAACGTGATTTGCTATGACAATGCTTTGCTAGCTATGTTAAAAGTATAGAAATAATTTTCTATATCTTTAAGATGGCTACAGCACTGAGTGATGCCGCATGACAACACAACGCGTCGCATAATAAAATGCAGTCACCATTTTGAAAGTATAGAAGCCGTTGTTTTTTTGTGACTTCTCGATGGTTCAATGTTGTGTGATGTGACACATGTTGCAACAATCAATGTAGTCACCATCAAAGAAAATGTTTTCTATATTTACAACATAGCCGGTCGCGGCTATTGGCTTTGCCAATGCTGGAGGATTTTAAAAGTCTCATGCACTGGCAAAGCCAATAGCGGCTACAACCATGGCACCAGAGAGGGGCAGCAGGGGAGAAAAATATTCAGAAGACGGAATGTGAGTGGGGATCGAGAGTAGTGGGAAGAAAGAACAAGCATTTTCAATGCAATAGGTCTCGCATTTGCTAGAGTTTAAGCTATTGGCATTGTAAATGACAATGCCTTTTATTTATGTGTTTTTAAAAGCAACACATATATAAAAGGCATTGTCATTTCTAATGCTAATAGCTCAAACTCTCGCAAATGCGAGACCACTTTAATGGTTGCCGTACCCCTTTCTTTAGACGCTGCTCGCTGTATTCAGGTTACAGTGAACAGTGTCTAAAGAAAGGGGCATGGCCAACATTAAAGTGAAAATGCGGTATTGGGCACTTTTACCCAAAAAGAAAAAATAAATAATTAAAAAAAGGTTCTGGAGCGCGGCCACTAAAGTGAAAGCAGACCCTGCTGTGAATTAAATAAATAAATAAGCGCGACTGCTATAGTTAAAGCAGACCGCGATGTAAATGAAATAAATACATTACTAATAACAATATGAAAGCGGGTGGCGTGCTGCTACGTCGTGGGTGGAATAGGGGAAGATCATTAAAGAAAATAGTGCTCACCGACTACATAAAGCAAACCGTGTAACAACACAAGTAAAAAGTCCAGTCCTTATGGGAGGTTACAAATGCAGACAAGGAGGGACTACTAAGCCTATTCACGAATGAAAAGCAACAATTTCGAAAGGACAGTAACAAGAGCCAATTGAAAAGATGGGCGGGAAATGGGCAGAGCTTCTATTCTATACCACAGTACATACAGCATGCCTCGCAGAGCATGCACTGCCCAGGCTCGACCTAAAAAGAGAGGAGTGGTGGGGAGAATAATATTCAGAATATGAGGGAGCGAGTGGAGGATCCTTTAGAAACAGGTATCAAATCAAGAGAGGGGTGGTGGGTGATAGAGCACAAATTGCTCTGTCGGTTGTAGGGGTGCATCGTATTCATGGGTAGTCCGCACCCGTATATAATCTTTATTGTGTTAACATTCGTGCCATTAGCCTGTGTAATGTAATAACATGTAAGGTGAAGTGATAGACATATTCTCGTATAACGTGGAGAGTCTGGGAGAGCGCGGGAGAGGATCGGTACCGGCAATAGCGGCAGCGGAACGGAGCAGTGCCGCGGGAGGCCAAGAGCTGTGCTCCGCGACCCGGGAGCATACCGGGAGCCGCATCTGGGGCCGCGAGCGGAGCAGAGCCGCGGGAGGCCAAGAGCTGTGCTCCGGGGGCCGCATCTGGGGCCGCGAGCGGAGCAGAGCCGCGGGAGGCCAAGAGCTGTGCTCCGCGAGCAGTGAGCAAACCGGGAGCCGCATTTGGGGCCGTGAACAGAGCAGTGCCGAGGGAGGCCAAGAGCTGTGCTCCGCGAGCCGGGAGCATACTGGGAGCATACCGGCAGATTGGGCTCCTCAAGCGCGGAGCGTGTGGCGTGTTGCAGAATGCCTCAGTGAGCTGCAGAGAGGCCAGGCTGCCGGGCCCTGGAGAGCCGCAGGAAGCGTGGGGCACTTGGTGAAGTGCAGCTGGGAGGCCGCTGCGAGGAGGAGGAACAGAGGGAGCTTTAGGAAAAAAGCCCCGTCTCAGCCCCGAACGAGCTGCGGTGTGAGCAAGCCAAGGAAGGGCTCCCTGTGAAGCCCTGTGACGCCCTGGAGTTAACGAAGCTGCAGAACTGGAGGAGGGAAGAAAGTGACTGGGTTAAAGTGACCGGTAAGAGTGTGGCTAAGGATAGAAAACCCCCCTGTTGGGCCTGCAGGGCTAGGCTAAGCGGGAGGCATAAAGACCGGACTCAGCTCACACTGACACAAAAGCCCTCCATTGGGGCAGAGAGTATGCAGAACTTATAGCATCAATCAGCGCTAGAAGTAAAGTAATTGAAGGGTAGGATTAACAGATCACGTTCTGAGTGGCGGAGCTGTCTAGCCCCAACTCCTCAAGAGCCTGTTACCTGCTTACCACCTGCCCTAGTAGGGATTGAGAGGGCAGGGTGGATCAAGCAGCCACAGTTTTAATCATGCAGAGAAATTACACAAAGGGGGAAAGTGCGACGGTTGAAGGCATACCATCTTGCCACACTACTTTAGACCGAGAGCGCGGTAGTGGTTTGAAGCAACTCCAGAGTGAGAGCTCAGGCAAGCTTGGGGAAGCGACCCAATTAGACTGGGTGTGGCTAACAATTGTCAACAGAGACCAGCTTTCTGAGGCTCCCAACCCGCTCACTGCCATATTTACACTACATTTCCCACTCATATTCGGCTGCGTGTGCAAGGGATACAGACAGAACTTCTGCCGCAGTATGGCATATAAAAAACTGAGATCGCGAACAATTTTCATGAAAAGACTAGGAACAGAAAAAGCTATAAGAAAGAGCGCCGGAAAGATGGCCCGTCCTCAAAATACTGATACGTACCCCGGAATAATTAAATATTTCACAAAACAAAATATAAAGGAGCAGGAGCAAACACAATGTAATCAAGCAAAAGAATTAACAAAAGAAGATGAAAAGAAACCGGCGGTCTCTAACAGCATTACTCAAGGGCAAACCGGGCGTGAAGAAATCTCAAACAATAACTCTAAAAGCTTGGAAGAGTCAAATAACAAAACTATAAATATAGAAACAGCAAAATTAGAAGTTCATCAAAATCATAAAATTACAGAATTCGATATTACTTGCCCAGACATAAGCATTAAAGACCTGGTTTTCAGCATGGATCCGCAAAAGGAGAAGCCAAAAATCCAGAATAGCACCCCACTAAAACCATTTGACCCAGAAGACTCCCTTTCTCACTCACCAGATTTCTTATTTCTAAAATCTATTGATCCCTCTAATGAAAACATATTGATGTCCAAAGCCCTAGTCACACTTCAAAGAATTTTGGAATCAGTTCTCTCCCATCTAGGGAACATTTTGGAAAACTCAGACCAGATGTTGGACACCCAAATAGGAATGCTAAAATATCTAGTAGAAAAAAATAGGAGGAAACAACAACTAAAATTACTATCACCTGGAGAAAAAGAAGAAGAACAAGCAGAGGAAAATTTCCTCACATCAAAAGCCTCCTTACCAACAGTAGTAGACTCTATGTTAACGAAAGAAACTGCAACCCAAACAGGTCGGAGTAATCAAAAAGTAAAGAAGGAAACAAACATATATAAACAAACTTATTCTCTTAGAAAACTCTTTAAGGACCCAAACGAGACTAAAACTAAACTTCCGAGCACTGCATATTACCCAATCTTTAATAAACAAAAATCGAAAACCTCATCAAAAGTGATTACTACACTGGTGCCCAAACAAAAAGTAATAGAAAACTTATTAAATACGTCCGTAGTCTCCCTGTCCTAGAAACAACAATAAAAAAGAGGAGATCAAACAAAAACAACCGGAAACGAGTAAAGAAAAGGGCAACAAGAAGGTCTGCTAAACAGAAGGTCCAAAAAAAACAAGGTTCCTGGAAACTCCACCACTTGATTTTACGACCACAGAAAAAGAGGAAGGTAAAGAAACTAAACCTATTACGGAAGAAAGGGAACCGATTTCTTCATTTAAAAAGCAAAGGGCAAATTCCATTCTCCTTAACCCCATCACCCCAAGTTTTGTCTCAATAAAGACTGAAAGAGAAACGTGGGCACAAAAGGAAATGCAATCACAAGACCTATCGCCAGGGAAGACGTTTACTAAACCGCAGAAGAACCTAGCATGCAGTGTGGAAACTACGGACCTATTTCCCTTGGGTGAAGAGCCCTTAAATCGAGAAAAAATAACAAATCTTCTCCAAAGGATACAACCATTACAATTACTAGCAAGAAACGAAATAAAATTAGTATCTTTTCCAGAAAGAACGAAAACCACGACAGCTGTCGTAGAATTTTGGTCTCCAATAATTCCGGGTATTATACTAAAAGAAAGCGAGACTCTACACAAATGTGGATTCGATGTGGCTCCAGTAAAAAGCACAAATGGAAAATCAGAAGAAATCGTTACAATTGCAAATCAGCACGTACACAAAAGTCAAAATGGAATCAATAATCCTTTAAATCTCTACAAAGAAAATATATCAGTCTCAATTACGAACGGTGTAAGGAGAAGCTGGACCAAAAATACTCCAAAGAAGGAAAATATAGCCACTGTAAATACATGGGCATGGATCGCAGAGAATCTTAACAGCAAAAAACAGGGACAGGAAAACAAGCGCCCTTTTTAGCAATTGTTTGACCATCTCTTCCTGGAACATTGCAGGAAAAACCCAGGAAAAACTGGCAATAATTACGCAAAATAGTCCAGGGATAGTGGTTTTACAAGAAACCTGGGCAACCACAACCTTTGACCACCTTGACTATTTTGTATATGACATTCCAGCAGAACCGGTTGCCTATGGGCACGCAAAAGGAGGGATAGCAATTCTTCTATCTGAAGAATATTATTGGGATCAAGAAATCATCCCAATGAGCTTAAAGAATATTCAATGCATTAAGATCAAATTTGGGACTGGCCTGAGCGAAAGCTCGAACAAACTGCTCATTTTTAATGTCTATATTCCTCCGGGAGCTAAAATGGACGCATTAGCGTTAGACATTTTTGAAGGTCTCGAAAAGGTGGTAGAAGATCATGATTTCCCGTCAATTTTTCTAACAGGTGACTTTAACGGGCAAATATCTAACGACCTACTGGAAAAATGGGAGTCCGGAGAAAAGGAAGAAGCTCTGGCAATACCTATCCCACAATTTCCTATAGGAAACAAAGCTGATAAGAGAGGGAAAATTTTATTATCGACACTCCCGATCATGAATGGAGTAATATTAAATGGCAACACAGAGGGAGACATTCCGGCTTCCTATACAAGAAAGGGTAGCCGTAATGCCTCAATTCTTGACTACATGATTTGTAGTCTAGATCTATTTGGCTCAGCCCTACAATTAAACATCAAGTTTGAGACAGGAAGTGATCATGCAATATTACGCTTAACAACAGATTTATGCCTGAAACTAACATCTCCGGTGCATATCATGGATTTACAAAGTACAGTACTGGTAAACCCAGTCCAGGGGCAGCTATCATGGAATCCTAGAACATTCGGATAAAATCATGCAATTAATTGAGAAGTCAAGCCCATTAAAAACTATTCACTCAACGAATCCAATAAAAAACTTTGAGGCTGTGGTCAATAAACTGGTACAACTGTTGCAGGAAAATTCAAATCAACGAACGACAAAAATGCAAAAAAACAAAAGACGGAACCCAGATATAAAGGCAACGGAATTAAACAAACTAATAAGGGCACAATTTTTGCAATTCTCTGAAATAAGAAAACATGAAATCAATAAATTAAAAAATCGTCGCAGAAGAGATAAAGATAAAATACAAAAAATGACAGGACAAAAATGGGTGGACCTTCAGATAGCAGCAAAACAAAAGGACATACGTTCCTACTGGAGCATAATAGCGTTAGAAACGGGTACAAAAAAATCATTACAAGCAAATCCAGTACCGCCATCAGAATGGGAAATATATATAACCAACTTATACAAAATAAATGATAAGACTGAAAGTGAGACTCTAACACAATGTAAGGGAGGAAAGGAAAAAAGTACATATAATGAGGCCCCATCTTCTCTCCAAATTGAATATTATATAAAAAAGGCAAGAACGTCGGCTGCAATGGGTCCTGATCAAATTCCTATTAAGGTCCTAAAAAACAACCCTAAAGAATGGAGCATGATTCTAGCACGCCTTTTCTGCTACATATTTGGAACAGGGAAATTCCAAAATCCTGGAAGGGGAGCATCGTAATTCCAATCCACAAGAAGGGCTCCAGGCTGCTCCCCTGTAATTATCGGCAGATAGCTCTCCTGGACGCTACTGGGAAGATATTTGCGGCAGCTGTTTTAGACCATCTCAAAGAGTGGGCATTTTCAACTGGTTCTATTCCGGTTAACCAAGCCGGGTTTAGATCAAAACACTCGGTTATAGACAATATCGCAGTACTGCAAACAATAATGGAAAAATACGTCATCAATAAGTCACAGGTAGTGTATGCAGTCTTTGTCGATTTTTCGACTGCATTTGACAGGGTAGACAGAGATAAGCTTTGGAAAAAACTCCAAAAAATGGGAATCCCAGATAATCTCCTCCATCTAATAATATCATTGTACTCTGGGACATGGTGTCAAGTCCAAATGGGGAGGGAGAAGGGTCTCACCCGCCCAATACCTACACCTAACGGCCTGCGGCAAGGGTGCCTCCTAGCTCCCTTACTGTTCTCTCTATACCTCAGTGACCTGCCGGAAAGACTCAATCAGGTTAATAATTTCCCACCTAAAATTGCAGCTTTTAAAATTCATTCTATGATGTATGCAGATGATGTTGTAATTTTGGATCTGACTCCATTCGGTCTTCAAAGAAATCTGCAGGCTCTCACTAAATATACAGAAGAAAACTATTTAATACCTAACGTCACTAAAACAAAAATCGTCCCGTTTACAGGAAGGGTTATGTCAAATACAACTGGTCTTTAGGGGGAAAACCGCTGGAAATTGTAAAAGAATATACATATCTTGGGAGAATTTTTCTCAATCTTTGCACAATCTGCCCCACTTGCAAAACATGGGCCGAAAAGCCGATGTCCATTTAGGGGCTCTCCAACGACTTTATTCCTCCACTGGGCAAAGACACTTCTCTTCTCTTCTACAAGTATATAGCTCAAAGATTCCCTCGGTATTATCATATGCAATAGAATATATTCCAATAAATCAATGGAAACAACTCGACCTGAAAGAAGGGAAAATCCTCCGGAAATTGACCAAGACGTCACAAGCTGTGCCGGTACAAGCTCTTCGGCTCGAATTATCATTAGTCAGCTCTCTTGCAAGAGGGATCACTAACATAATAAGATGGGCATACAATTTGGTTCACGCGGATCAAGGATCTCTACGATCCTTGCTAAAAATTGAGACATTTGAGCAAGAATCGCCGAAGTATGTATTTTGTAGAAACGTATCTATCGCTTTTAAACTATCAAATGTTACTCTTGGCATGTTGAAATCTTGGACACCAGCACATTTGAAACTTTTTTTAAAACATCTAACACCAAGGTTAAGTATGGATCTTGATATCCAACATTGCTCCGAACTACCAATGTACAAACAATATGCGGAAACTATTGTATTTAAGAAAACGCAACAGTATATCTTTTTAACTTAAATCACGGAGTCAGGCGAAGTATTATATTACTCCGTCTTGGGATACTGCCTCTGAAATCATTTACTTCTAAGTGGTATCCAAAAGAAAAAGGGTCTAATCTCTGTGATTTATGTAAAGGCGGGGTGCAAGATCTAGAACACGTATTATTTGTTTGCCCAAACGAGACTGTCGTAGAAGCTAGAAAGAGATTTTTAAAACCAATCAGAACAAAGTGCAAAATTAACTGTGTTCAGAATTTGATTTCTCTCTGTAAGGCACCACCTAACGAATTTGTGTGTATTAATATGTACAATTTTTTTAAATCATTTTAAAATTTGTATTAGAACGATAATTTTATTACCAAAATGTAATTTTAATCGTTAAATATTTGTTGTTCTCAGATGAGAACTAAATCAAATAAATTTAAACTCTTAAACTCGTATAACGTGGAAGAATCAGCATTTCAATTACATATTATTAGATGAAAACTTTAATGTGTAGAATTGCACACGTGCCTAATGACCGTTTATAGTTTGTATGCTTATGTAACGCATTGATTTAAATGTGCTTAGTAACAGTGCTCATGTATACGTGTGTATTTAATGAATTTACATGTTGTTTCTTATGTTGGCTGAATTCTGTAGGCCTAAAGTGTATTTCTCCCTGTTGCTCTCAAGTCAGGTTTGCTAGTAGAATTCATGTGTATGCAGAACTTGTTCTTTCTCACGTTTTCTGTTGCAGGTGGAGAAATGCATCTTTGTTAGTTAGAATAATGTCTTTGTTTTAGGAGTTAGGCTTAGGGAGGAGAAGATACATTGAATGGCGATGCTGATAATGTGGGATGATGTTTTTTCTCACTGGAGAGAGCCTGGGAATCAAGGTCAACGAGCCAAGGCCTGGGAGCATCGTTGTCGCATGGAAAGTTACCTACGAGGAGGTGTCTTGCGTGGATGGGGTGATTTCGCACAGCCTTATGGGAGTTTGTATTCGATTCTTGTATTGAAGTTAGGGACAGAGTCCGGGGACTTCTGCCTTGCCTTGCGAAGACAGAGCATCTTAAAACAAGCTCTGTAGCTTTATGCTACTTGACCCATTCAACGTGAATGGTCTTCTTAGGAAGCCATCACGTGCTGACACCTTTTCCAGATCTTGCCTTTGGGAATGCTAAGTAGGGATGTCACGTTAGCAATAGTGTAGGGTCAGACTAATGGTTTTTACGTACGAACCCCCAATGAAGGGGACGATTGATATTGGAGCCATAATTGTCTGTGTTCTGATTCTCGAATTAGTTATCCTGTGTATGTTACATAATCTTAACTTCATCCGTAGGTTTGGTATGTATTAGTTCCAATGTATTTCTACACCCCCGTCTTGAGGTGTTTGTATGTCCAGCTGTTCTTGGCTGTGTAATAAATTAACTAAACTTCGAATTGAGAGTCTGTGATTCTTCGGTGTCATGGTTCATTGGAACTGTGATGCATAATTGGCTAATCATATTTTTCCTCCCCTCCACACTTCCAAGCAGACAAAAAGAGACATCGGCCAGGGGTTCCAGAGTAAGTCTAAAACGTGGAACCCGGCTCCTTCATGGGGAAGAAAAAACTTCAGAAGGTGACACAGTGATCTTTAGCAACAGGAAGAAAGAAAAGAACAAGCAAAATCTTGAGCAATTAGAAGGAAGAAGAAAAACAGTCAGAGAAGGACAACAACCATGCACTCCCATGGAGAGCTAAAAGAAAAAGGATATGTACAGCTGCACGGAGAAAAAAAATAGTCACCTGACATAAGCTATGTAAGGATTTAACACGTCCAATCAAAAAGTATGGTGAGAACTTTGCTCCAGATTCGGGACAAATAAAGAAAAGTTAGAAATGCAGCAAATGAAAAGTAAAAAATTTAAACAGGCTAGAAATCAATACAATGAAAGAGCCTAAAGTACATGGGAAAGTACGGGATACGTTTTGCCTGCAACAAACAGCAAAGGTTGTCTGTAGCGAGACCCAAAGGAGACTGTTAGACGACCGCAGCCATGAGCTGTCTGCATGGAAACGAGGAGCAGATCTTACATTGTTCTGCAACATCTCCTCAGCCAAGGAAGAATCTGGACAAACAATGGGCTATATATCATTACACTGTTAGGAAATATTGTAAAAAAATTTGGGAAACAGGATTGATACACAAGGATTGCAAAATGGCCGGAAAAAAAAAAAGATTCAAAATGATTCATGGTAGCAAGCGGCAATCAGCTCACTAACGCGCGTTGCTGATGTGACAGCAATCAGACACGCGGTTTTCCTTGAAAGCAGCTTAATGCTGCAAGTTGTGTTTTTTTTCTTTGTTTTCATGTCACCTGGAAGCTTGATTCGTTCCAGTGCTGTCTGCGGTTTTATACAATATAAGTACAATACAAATATGGAACCACTTGGTTGAATGAGACACAGACACAGCATTTGTGTTCTTCGGTCAATATACTAAGGCAGTAGTCTTCAAACTTTTTAATGCTGTGCCCCCAGTGGGTAAAAAAATAATCGAGGCCCCCCTCAAAATCTTTCACAATTATTCTATTAAAATGGCAATGTTTAAATATGTCTACACCTATTTAAACGTTGCAGGTAAATTCCGTTACGGTTTTAAAAATGCAATCGAATACATGATTGCCTAACATACTGTTCTAGTCAGGCATGCCTTACTAACGTGTAAAAGTTTCGTAAGTGTGATTAATAGTAATGGGAGTGGGGGTTTTGAAGAATATTTGGAGTGCCTTCCCTTTTGACACCTTCCCACTTGATACCCACTAGGGTCACGTTCGCGCTATACAAAACTTTATAAATAAATAAATAAATTCCCCAGCCTGGATAGAAGTGACAAAGGATGTTAGTGATGACCCATTCAGGGGTGTGGAATTTAATAAAATGTCTACTTGTCCATGGGGCATGTTGCCATGGGGCAGGTTGTCCTGTAACAAAATCCACTTGTCCCTTTGGTGCCATGTAGTGCGGCGACAAATTATGGCAATCTGATTATATAAGAGTTCTGATATAGCCTCTCTGATTATGCCAGGGCTCATACCATAGTAGTGTTTGAATACTTGCAATCTCCTTATGTTGTCACGTTTCTGCAGATCTACATACTGGGGCTGAAGGTAGTGGTAAGCAATAGTTCCAGGGTTAGAATGCTCTTTTGAGTCTGTTCAAACCTACTAACTTGCATGTTTTAAGGGTTTTCAACAACTCTTCTCTAATCTTTTCCCATACTGAGAAATGTTGGAAATTTACTCTTGACAATGGCAGCCATAAACCTTCTTCCAGAGTTGGGAAAAAAGTGGTTGGAGGGAAAGTGAACTTGCAAACACTCAGATTTTCGTATGAGCAAATCTACACATGCTTATTTGCTCATGCTAAAATGCAGTTCACAAATATTTTCTAGGAGTACTATTTCTTGTGCTACTTCTGTAAATTCTTGAGAATTCATGAAAGCCGTATAGCTGCACTTAATGCAAGGATATATATCATGGGTGCACTTTTGAGACTTTCTTTAATAATTGGGCCCCTAATTTGGTCTGGTGTTGACCATGACCTTTTGTGTTTATTAAAATTCCGTCTCTCTCTCTCTGTATCGGCTTGCTTCACTGTGAGTGACAGCATTCTGCACTTTCACAAGGAGCATATCGGCACCCAAAGTAGTTTTTTGAGTGCCAGTAACTACTGTGGCAGTGTGTGCTTTTTGAGACCAAAAACGCTTTTTGCTTTTGCCAATGTTTGTTATAATGGTGAGGGTCCGGCAGCTCCCACACCAATAAGGTTTTACAAAAACCATGCCAAAACAATTCACACATTGACAAAACTAAAAAGCTGACCACCAATTTCAGACCTACTGGCTTTGTCAATGCTTGTTTATTTTTGTTTCCCATAATCTTATTGAAATCCTATTGAAACTGGTTACACTGATTTTCTATTATGAATATTTTGGGGAAATACTAGCATGCATCAACACATGTTACTAAATGATGCTGCAAAGAAATGGTACCTGAAATTTTACAGTAGTTTAGCGAAATGTTTTCTTGCTTTCATTTTTTTATGAACATTTTATTTTGAAAGCAAAGAATCATCAATCGTGCTTTCAAGCTTCTGCAAATATTTGCATCAAATCAGAGAGCATTATGGGTGCATTATACATAGCCTCATATTGCTAAACTTTGAAAACGTGTGTACACATTTTTATACAGGAACCACTGTCAGTAGTGCAGTCAGAGCTTATAACATTTACTTCAAGCGCTCACCCTAATAAAAAAGGCTTTCAATTAATGAACCATAAATACAACTTTTAACAGCATTAACAAATGGACAAAAATATTACCTTAACTGCAGACAGTGCCCTTCCCTGATCCATAATGTGGTACTGCAAACTGGCAGCCAAATGGTTTGTGCTACAGGGGTTGGGCCTACTTGTCCCAAGGACAAAATACACAAGAAAACTTGTTGCCCTTGACCCCAAACAATATGCCCTGGGCGTCGGCACAGAATGTCATTACAGACACTATTTCCAGTCCCAGCCATTTGACAGCCTAATGAATTCTGGGTGATGTAGACTTGTAGAGTCTTGTTTTGCTTTCATTGAACTGATTACACCAACTCACCATGGACGTCATTTAGGGGTTGCCAGGGGTCGCTGCTGCGACCCCTGGCATCCCCCTTGTGACCCCTGGCACTGCCCTTGTGACCCCTAGGGTCAGCAGCGGCAAAATCAGTGGCAGGAACAGAAGCAGCTTGTCCTCATGGATATCAGTGAGGGCTTCACTCATATCACATTACATTATTTGCTATTAGTTTAATAACAAAATGGATTACAAATAGGTGGAATATGACTTTCCCTGGCAGCTGGGGTAAGGAAAAAAATGATTTTAAATGTATGTATGTTGTGTGCGTGCGTGCTTGCTGCTTAAGTGTGTTTATGTTAGAGAGAGTGTGGGTATGTGTGTGCATGTGTAGGCAGAGTGTGTGTGTATCAGTTGTGGCTGGTGCAGGTAAAAGCGACAGAGCGGGGGCGGGGCAGAGGAGTGATGTCGACAGATGACGAGGGAAAATACAATTTAAAAAAAAGAAAAACACTTACCTTGCGCTCGGCTGCATTGGCAAGTCGGTGAGCACAAGGTAAGTGTTTTTCATTTTCTTTTTTATTTCCCCTCGTCGTCTGTGGACTTCACCCCTCCCCCCCCCATCCTCTGCCCCACCCCTCCCTGCCTCAACGCTCCACCGCTCTACTGCTCTTACCTGCACTGGCAGCGACTGGTGTGTATGTGTGAGTGTGTGTTTGTGTGAATGCGTGCGTATGTATACACATATGTATGTGTGAGTGAAAGTGAAGGTCAAGGGGCATGTGAAGTCCCTTCCGCTACCCCTGGCATTTTGGTGAATTGATGTCCATGCAACTGACCTGAAAAACATTATTTGTAAGTGAAACGTTCATTACTAGATACAATGTCCATAGTGACCTGTACAGTTTGTCTCCGTAAAATGCTCTTGAATTTTTACATCAAACAAATTAAATTCTTTACTTTTTTTAATGAAAAGAAGCATTTTGAATACAAACTCCGTCAATAAAGAGGCTTACGCAAAGAATGAGTGTGGGTGACCATCACTGCCAAGGCGGGATTGGTGCGATGGATAATAAATATTAATGAAGACAAGATAGTATCTGCATTTAAGAGGCTACTTCTATAACATATTAACCTTGGAGCATTTTTTGCGATAATTCCATCAGGAGTTGAGCATCTGTCGCAATGAGAAGAGGTGAAAAGAATAGCCACTCTTTATAGATTAGAGTGACACTTACATTGCCGAGGTGTCATCTCCACATCAGCAGAGAGAAATGTAACAGGGCAGAGGGCGAGAGATGTGATTGAGAGAGAGACCTAACCTGCTGCTGCCACTTGCTTTGCTGCCCGAGGGGGCCCCGGAACAGCACGGGAGACCTAGCCTGCTGCTGCCACTTGCTTTGCTGCCCGAGGGGGCCCCGGAACTGCAAGCCCCAGCCTGCTTTGCGGCGCGCACGCCGCCGACGAGTTTTCTTTGCGCCAGGAGGCGTTTAAAAATCGGTCACAGCTCCCGCAGCGCGGGACGCGCGCGGGCAAAGCCCGGGCCAAGGGCGGGCCCGTCTGAGCCCGTCAGAGGCAGGAAGAGGCTGGGCTGGGCCACCCCCCTGAGAAGCTCGGATTTTGTATCTTCCCATTTTTGAAAACCTTTGATCCTACCGAAGAAGTAAGGTACTGTGCAAGAATCTAGAGACCACCTGGGTTGTTAGATTTATAAATTTGTTTTAAAAATGGAAAAACGTAAGGGGGCTGCTGGTACGTTAGATGCTTTTTTAGTGAGGGCAGAGTCACTCCTAACTCATGAAATTCAACTGACTGAGCGACGTCTTTCCCTGGATCCCTCTATACTACAGAGCCATTTAACAACTGGTACTTCTTCACCTGCACTGGGGGATATTGCTCAAGCGGCCTTGCCTAACACAGCTACTAGCGTCCTGCTTACCCCTTCCCCACTTCCCTCCGAAGTGACCTTAATCTCCCCAGTAGTTCAAAGTAGAGCTACTAGGACCAGGGCCTCAAAAAATGTGGATATTGGCAAGATTGAGGCCCTGTCAGATAAAAGAAAGCGGGGGATTGGGACAAGAAAAACCAAGGGTAAGGGTAGTAATGGCATTTCTTCCCCCTTGAAAACTCTGAAAACCCTGGAAACCACTTCAGTTGGCACACAAACCGAGATAACCCTACCCCTATCAGCGCTGAACGTTGTTAATACCAAGGAAGTTATGACCGAGCTCTCTGTAGGATTGAATGACCCTGGGTTGGGAGCGGCTCTATCTTGTGTTCGTGAACTGGTTGAATTTTTTTTTTCTTTATTGTGGGATAAAATCTGCCTTTTAGAGTCTGCAATAAAAACCCTAAGCTGTAATAATGTGGGTCTGCAATCAACCAGAGTGGAAAGGGATGATACAAGGTCAATGGTGGGTAGTTGGTTACCAGATGTTCATGAAGGGAAAATTGCTAAAACAAATGAGAACAAATCCATTCCTAGCAATGAGGGGAAAAATAGCTTGGAGGTATTGTCAGTAGGGCCGAATATGATAGACTCTCAGGGCCCACAAAGGGGACATGTAACATCTTTAGTTGGGAGAGATGGTGTGAGTGCCCCTATTGGGAGCCTGAGAGACAAGGAATCTAATGACTCTTCGGTCCCTAATATGGAGATTCTGCGTCTTCCCCCGGCATCATGTCCTTATGTTTTGATTCTGGTTGGGGTCCCTGCACTAAGGGTTGGGCAGAAAGAAAATTGGAATGACCTAAGGAACAAAACTGTAGATTGGTTGATGAAACACAAGAACTTCCATCCTTCTGATACCAATGAAATCTTAATGGTTCGCAGAGTAGGGTGGATAGGGCAATCTACTAAGAGTATAATGGGTGATTGTATTGTGGTTAACTTTCGTAGGCCAAAGGTGGTTCATTATCTTTTAAAACACTGTGATGCAACTTTTGCTCCTAATACCGGGATCAGCGCACTCCCTTTAGGATATTTTTATAAAGCCGGAAGGTGGGAACAAAGTCATTAGATTTCCACCTGTTATGCAATCTAACAGATTTCAAGCGTTGTCAGACTTGGATTCCCAAGACTGACAACTACATAAAGTCCGGCACGGAAGCACACGGATAACTGTTTCTAAAGATCTGAAACCAACAGTTACCGATAATGTAGCTGTAGGGATACCTATTAGTATTTTAACTGCGCCTAATGATTTGGGACCTATAACTATTGATAATATTGTTCCAGGGACGCTCCCCAGTACCGGCCAAAGGGAACAGTCATGTAACTTTAATAGCAGCCAGAATGATAATGTATGTAGGAATTCTGGAGGACCTTCAAAATGCATAGTAGATTCAAATAGGGTGCATGTCGAGGAAGACCCATTAGTTCAGCAGGGTGAGGAGGATATAACAAATGGCAACTTTATCAGCAATTTTGGTAATGAGTGTGAGGAAACCCCAAGATTAGCAAATGTAGGTGGGGGATAATCTGTGAACAGAGTATGGAAGGACGTAAAACGAAGATAAAATTGATCTCATGGAATATTGCAGGGATTAGGAGAAACCAAAGGGATGTAATATGGCGGGAACATATTGGACAAAGTGAAATAGTCCTATTCCAAGAAACTTGGGCCTTGGAAAGCCCTCACAAGATAGGGTTTAAAACCTTTAGTTCTCCTGCTACTCCTTCAGTTAGAGGAAGGCCTTCGGGAGGTCTAGCTATTTGGATAAAAATTACCCTAGGTGTTGACATTAAGCAAATTGCTTCCCCTTGTCAAGACATCTTGGGAATAAAATTTTTAGCACCTGATAAAAGGGAAGTCTACATTTTTAATATATATAGCAGACCGAATGCAGCAAGTAGAGAACTGGAAGTTATCGAGCATCTGGATCAAATCTTAACCACGATTAACCAGAGTGCTTTGATAATTATCGGGGGTGATTTCAACCGCAAATTTGAACCTGTGGTTGGATTTGAAAATATTTTTGAAGATGAGGACTTGGCCAATAACATTCCACTTTTGGATAGTAGCCCAGTAGTATTGTGTACATGCGCAGTTGCGCAGCTGTTAAGACTGGTTTCAGCCCATGGCTTACGCGCCTGTAATGGGCGATTACCTTCTGATAGCCCAAACTTACCAACATTTACTCGGGGCAACTCTAAAAGTTGTATAGATTATATATTGGTATCTGTTCCCCTTTGGTCCATGTTATATGATCTAGTAATTGAGGATAGAACAGAGAGTGATCATCATCCTTTATGCTTGACGCTCTCCTCTCTTTTTCAGTTAAGTCCCCTAAGGAGATGCGACCTTAGTCATAGTCCAATTGAGCCACTACTATCGAACAACCGAAGAGCACTTAGATGGCCCTTGGTTTTGGGAAACAAAATTACTATTAAAAAGATCTATGATATTTATGTAGAAATAGTCGCCCCGCATGTAAACCTACCAACAACGGAGATTCCAATTATGGAAATGCATGACAAAATGGTAGAAGAATTAGCACCAATACTGAGTAAGGTTCCAAAGGTATCTAAAAAGGGAATATCTGAGACAGCTACACTAGAGAACCCATGGTATAACAAAGATTACCGTAACGCAAAAAAAGATTTGATTCAGGCAACAAAGGTTAAGGACATGGTAACATTAAGAGGAAAAAGGATCTATTACAAGAGGGTACTGGCCCAGGCTAGGAAAAACTGGGAAGACAATATTTGGACTGAGTTGATAACTGCAGGTAAATTAAATGACCAAGCTACCTTTTGGCGTTTGATATCTAAGGGTAACAAAAAAGGGAAATGTAACAAGGACCTCTTCCTTGATGCAAACACCTGGGTAACTCATTTTTCACAACTTTACTCATTCTCCAACAATGATATTGATTATAATCATGAAGATTATGAAATTCACCCAAGTGATGCCCCATTACATTTTAGTATGGCGGAAACAACAGTAGCGATAAACGCGGTAAAAGCAGGGAAGGCACCTGGACCAGACAAGATACCAGGTGACATATGGAGACACGAGAAAGAGGTCTGGGCTCCTTATATTAATCTCCTATGTAATGCAGTTGCATCAGGTGCACCGATTCCTGAAACGTGGAGGGTTGCAGAGATTGCAACTATTTTTAAAAAGGGTAACCGCCATGACCCGTCGCATTATCGACCGATTAGCTTAATTGATGTTTTACAAAAGATATATGCACGTCAAATTTTAAACAAACTGAGCAATTGGATTGGGGAGTACAGTATTTTATCTAAGTATCAAGCAGGCTTTAGAGCCAAAATTAGCACGATTGATCAGGTTTTTAGATTTCTCTGCATAATTTGGAAGTATATTACAGTTAAGAAAGCTCATCTGTATATTGCCTTTGTAGACCTTAAGTCAGCCTTTGACCTCATACCCAGAAACCTCCTGTGGAAATCACTAAGAGACCAGGGCGTCCCAGGGGAAATCCTTGTCCAGATTATTAGACTACACAAGGACAATTTTGCAAGGGTTAGATGGGGGCCAAATGGCGAACTTACAGACCATATACAAGTAAAAAGGGGGGTAAGGCAGGGATGCGTTTTGGCCCCTACCTTATTTTCGTTGTACGTTAATGACATCCCTGAATATCTCTTGGGCTGCGAACATGATTCTCCCAAGCTAGGAGGGGTGCCAGTACCGGCACTTTTATTTGCCGATGATACCATTTTAATATCACAAACCCCCAAAGGTCTGCAAAGCTTATTAAATACTTTCGAAATTTACTGTGAAACAAAGGGCTTGGAAATAAATTCTACCAAAACTAAATATATGGCAGTCAACCCACACAAATCTTTTTAAAAAAACTTAACTGTCAAAAATGAGAAGATAGAATATGTGCTAAATTTCAACTATTTAGGCATTACTTTAGATTCTAAAATGAATTGGAGACCACAGTTGGAAAAAAGTAAAACAATATTAATCCAAAACTCAGTCCCAATAGCAAGGAAGCATGAGAGCAGTTTGTCTAAAGCTGTTTCTCCTGCACTTGAGTTATATAAATATAGGGTGCAATCTGCATGCCTTTACGGGGCTGAACTGTGGGGTCACGTAATAGCGAATACTTTTATGGTGCACGAGAACAAATTTTTTAGGAAACTGTTAAGTTTACCAATGCGTACGCCATTAATGCCAGTAGTGATGGACTTAAACATCCGTCGCACTGATCAGCAGGCAACTTTGCGACCATTATTGTTTTGGGTCCGTCTGTGGTCAACAGATGAACTTATTCATTATAGAGAAGGCCTAGAGGAAATTTTTAGAATTAAAAATGGCACAAGGTTGCCATGGTTGAATCATATTCATGATTGGTTTTATAAATTAGGATTAAAACAGTTTTGGGAGGCCCCTCGGGGACTGACTACGGGGTCAAAAAAACTGCTGAAACAGACATTTTGGGCTTTTATTCAAGATTCTTTGTCCCATAGTTCAAAACTAGGCACTTTATCCACAAGGTTCCTTTCAATAAAACCAAACGGTAAATTTGAGTCCTTTTTGGATGAAATACAACCGCAGCTTGCTAAATCCCTCTACCTTAAATTCCGCTACGGTATTTTACAGATTAATGTTAATACAGTGAAATGGATCCGCAGCGCTGGGGGTACAAACGATGGTTGTTGTGATATCTGCCACACTTGTGCAGAAGAGAATGAATTGCACGTGTTATTCTTCTGCCCAGCTTATACACTTGAGGAAGAAATGGATTAAACCCATTTGCCAG
This sequence comes from Calotriton arnoldi, assembly GCA_963921515.1. NCBI lineage: Eukaryota > Metazoa > Chordata > Amphibia > Caudata > Salamandridae > Calotriton > Calotriton arnoldi. The sequence continues at coordinate 1,721,183 of CAWUFW010001415.1, forward strand.
CTCTTGGGTATTAGGTCATGTTGTGAGGCGGCAAGAATACTGCGAACAGATACGACACAAGCAATAGTATTTAGTGTAAGCAGATATCTCTTTGGTGTTGATTTAATAAGAAAGAGAATAGGACTGAAATTTTAGATACCTATAGGTACTTGTGAGTTTTAATGAATTTAAAACTAGATTTGTACGTTGTTGGCTTTGTACTAGAGGGACTATGTCTCATTATGTATTATTTTAGCTGGTCGCCATGGAACCTTGTATATCTTTCAAAGTCCCATTAATTGTTTACAATATAAAATGTACTTCCCATACAAATGTGTGATTTTAAATATTGTTAAAATGCTATTCTATTGTAAAATGTATTTATTGACGGGATTTTATATATATTTATTGTCTTTTAAAAATCTAAGAAAGGTCTTATATTGGGACATTGACTCCCAATAATTGCGCATCGTCGGGCGGGATACCCCTTGAAATGTTGCTGTATGATGTTCTTATATTGAATGCAATATTTTATGGTTTTTTAAATCGAAATAAAGATTATTGAATTGATTGAGAGAATTGGAATATAATACCACAGTTCACTCTATTTTACGAACTACAGCTTTTTCTCAAATGTATTTATCTATCGAAGTATCATTCCTATTGGGATTCATTATTTTCGCACCCTTTTTTTGAAACAGTCGTTCAACCAAAATGATTTTGAAACAAATGTTTGACTTATTTACCAACTGCCACTTTAAAGCAATCCCGGTTTGTACAACCTGCACCTGGGTTGCTTCCAAGCTGTTGTTATCCTTCTCTAAGTGTGACCTCCAAACCTGGGCACAAAGTATTGCAGATGAGGCCTTACTAATAATGTCTAGAGTGGCAACCCCACCTCCATATTCAGATGGTATTAGATCTTCCTGTGCATTCTAACATTGCCTTTTTTTTCACCATGGACTAGTTGTATTGTCTAGCCACTCGGAGGTCCTCTGTCATGAAATCTCTATGATCTCTCTTCTGTTCAGGAACCTTTTTGTCTTCACTTTCCATCATCAACTGCTCCACAGAACAGGATGTACGGATTCAGAAATACCAATTATCAAGCCACTCATCCAGGATCTCTGATGAATGTCTCAAAGTTTCTTACAAACACGCACTGTAGTCTCTACCGTGCCGCATACCTTGGGATGCGCTTCAAACAAGCATACCATGCCTAGGAGCTGCCCTGCAATGTCACTAATGAATGCATGGGAAAGTGGTAGGTCGTGAAATTAAACTTAGAATTGCTGTCCCCAGAGTGTACTCCTTTTAAGAGCACTACTTGTCACCAATCAATCCATTTCTAACTCAGTTTAGGACATTGGCTCGCTAAGCCTAAGGCTGTTCGACTAATATTCTCTGTAGACTGTTAGAGCATCTCCTAACGCCTAATCTGATCACAGCCAGACTGCCTTTATCTGCTTCCCAGCCACACAGTCATCAAATGAAATTTGATTAGACTTGCAAGGACATCTTCTGTGAGTTTTGAAGCTGGTATAATAGCTCAGTGAGGCGAGCACCTACTGTTGGCAGTAGCAGGTGAAAACAAAATACGGAAAAACATATGCGGCAAGATGTTGATCATAAATATTCGTGCAATTCAATGTTGCTGGTTGCAGCCTTGCACACAAGCCGCCTTCCTTTCCATATGTTCTTTAGCACAGTATACGATCACACAAGTCCAGACCCCAACGAGGATATGTGGCTATATTGTCCATTAGTTGCTACTGTTAACAGATTAAAACAAGCATTGGCAAGGACAATACATCCTCTAATCATCTAAAAGGAATCACCAGTGTATTGCCTTTACCAATTCTCATTTGCATTGGCGCTCCTACACATTCCATCTTCGAATGGTCCAACCCCAGCAAGATGTATCATTAGCTTTCCTTGCTGCATAAATCTGCATGTAACCTTGATTTCTGCATCACCAACTCCATCATTCTTATATGGTCGATAAAATGAGTACATTTATATACAGCTGTTCCTTGAATCAGAAGTTTGGATCCAGGTGCATGTGGGTATAACACCTGCTTGTCTTTCCTCACTTTACTGGCCAGCACGTGAAATAATACTTTGCGATATGCAGCACCACAGGGTTTAAAGAAGAAGAAAATAAAATACATATACATTTGATAAATACTAATCTAATTAAGGTGAATTTATAGAGCGCTGCTTGTCACTCGCCAGGGTATCCAGGCACTGAGTAGGCGAAAGTTGGTGTATGGGGCAGCTGGGCCTGCGCACAGGTAGTCTCGATGGTCCCGCAAAAAGACTAACTGAAAAGCCAGGTCTTCAGCTTCTTGCGGAATTCAAGAAGTGAGGAAGAGGCCCTGATGTGTTGAGGGAGGTCCTTTCTGGATTTGGTGGCTTGGTAAGAGAATGAGTGACCTCCCGTTCTGCTTCTGTGGATGCGGAGTGATCAATAATAGAAAGACAGAGAGATTGCTTCCCTGTGGTAGACCCCAAAATAAACAAATGAGCCTCTCAGAGTAGGAATGAAGGAAGGTATAACATCTGAAAGGTTTTCCTCCAATGACTCCTCCACATTCGGGATGCAAGCTCAGAGCACCAGGCATGAGCCTGTCTTGAAGCCTCTTCTTTAGCATTCGGTCCTGGTTTCTGAGAAACCATTCTTCTGCCGCAGTGTTGCTGCACGCATTGATCTGCAGATGCAGACATCCTAACCTCTGACGAGGAAGCAACAATTTCAGATGCGTTCCAGCCATTTGGGGCTCATCCGAGTGATGTAGTTGCCCCATTTTGAAAGGTGGAGACATGCTATTAACTGCTAACAGGTGAGGTTATTGCATTTATTGAAATACTTCCTGGGATCAGTCAATATGCGAGAAAGCCAAAGGGCGGCTGCCTGTCATTTTGTATAATTAAAGGTGCCTTGTCGATTGAAAAGTCAATTTCTACGATAAAACAGAAAAAAAGAATATAAATGGTATTTACAGGATAGTTTAAAAAAAAAAAGGGCTTTAAGTGGGCCGGGTCCTTTCGGTGCTCAGCACCAGCAGTTCTAAAAAGCAGGTGCTGAGACGGTTCCCTATCGGGCTCTCCATTCTGGCCCTCCCCCTGGGAGTGAAAAAAAATCTTAACTGTGCAGCAGTACCGCCCTTCCCGGCCTTTGATGTAACATAGAAGAGACTCGTTATAGTTCTTTCACAGACTCATCATTTCAGAACTGAAGCATTTTCAATATTATATACAATGAAGCTATACTTGTTGCTTATTTATCTTATGCAACTAACAACCATTGACAAAGTCAATAGTCCAGGCTTGTTGTAGGTGTAATGTTACTTGTTGTATCATACATCTGGATGCAATGACAGAAGCAGCAAAATACCAGTCGGGTGGCACACTGTGCTGAGCACAGATTTTTAGTTTACCTGTTCTTAAGCCACACCCTAAATTTCATCAGCCACGCCCCTTTGAGAGATTACCTCAGTTTTTTCATCCCACTTAAAGCCCAGAAAAAAAACTATCTTGTAATGATGCGGTCTTCATTAGACTAAGGCATATTAGAGCTGGCAACTTTCAGGACCGTCGTGTCATTATTGCACAAGCTACCCAGATATTTTATAAATATTTGAATGCGATTAATTCAGGACTGATCTTACCCTCTTCTGCTGGTGCCAATGCAAACTGTTTTCGGAGTGTCCAGAAATGCTCTCCAATTCAGCCACTTTGGTCTTGGACCAGTTATTTTTATATTTGCACAGAGGATGGGCCTGTGTTGGAGATGTATGTAGGAAATTGCACATGGCAGCAGAAACGGAACTTGGCGATCACAAGTCACAGCAGCTACTGATGGAGATGTCACTTACGCCAACAGGTTTCCAATTGTATACATTTTCACTTCTGGGTTGTGCAGTATTAAAAATGTGTTGCAGATTTATCAATCCTCCTTGGAAGTGCGGTACAATGACTTTAGAACTCTTACCACCATTTCTCATTGATTCTATTGTTTAATAGGTTCTTACATGAAATGTGAAAATCATGTTTATACATTAAAAGCTAACTTTTAGAAAGCTTTCTTATAAGCACCGTTCTATTCACTGTGTGTATTCTTTACTGGGATAATTGATATAAATGTTGATTCCTTGAAACATAAATCTACTATGTAGCCAACGTGTGCAGCAGATGGCCAAAGGTACAGCCAAAAACAAGTCTGTGTGAGCCCAATGGAGACTGGAGTCCTCCAGCCACTATGCAGCGGTAGAACCAAGATTTAATGACCAAGATACTGCTTGCTGCGAGGATCTGGCAAGTGTCTTTCATCAAGGAATGTGCTCTCGAGCAGGGTTGGCCAGTCTAAAACCTGCGAAGCCTGCTCAGCTATGCAGCACTTCCAAAGAGGCGTAACAGACCCCGGCTGTGCGGTGGCCCAACCCTTCAGGAGCCCTAAAACTTGGCAGAGAAGCCCCATCCCGCCCAAAGTCAATGAACATCTTTTAGCTATGGGAGCCGCAGGGGCCTCTCTTCACATTCTGTAGGGGGGCCATATCGTTTTACGTTATGCCACTGTCCTTCCATACAATCATCATTAATACATATCAGTTCGGCAGCTATAAACGGAATGCCACCAATGACATCATTATCAAAGTAAACCTAGGCCTAGTCTTTATTTCCAGATCCCAGCTATCAGACCACTGTAATCCAGTCCTGAGTGATTGAACAACAGTGAACTATAAATTGCTGTGGCCAGATGGTGGGAAGGGCCTGGGGAGAGGGGTGACAGTAATCTACCATATTGTAACTGACGTAAAATTATGCACCGCCCCACAATTTAGCTGCACAGAACCCCTATTGATGTCCTGTAGATTTAAGAACATCAATTTCATTTTCCTACTGACCTACTGCGCTCCAAAACCTGCCTCAGCATTCACAGCCATTCCTTGAGATTAGGATCCTAGGCGACCTAAATTGTAGGATTGGCAAGCCTTTTCCCCAAAAATAGCTTCTACATTAAGGGAATAGGCAGCCTTAAATCCAACTATTGCCAAAGAAGGCTGCCCAAATAGGCCGGCCACCTTTTGGACCCAAGCTTTTCATCAAGCTCCTAGATAAACGTAGAGGCTTAATTTGTATGGACAGGCCATTTCAGAATCCCATTCACAACAGGTAGAACAATATTTTACAATTGAAAATCACAACCTCATTGCAACAGAGTTCCGAGTAGAAGAAGGTGACTACAGATTGACTAGAACAAGTACTGATCAAACGTTTAAAAAATAACTCCATGCAACTGTACCTGTATGAGAATGAACCTGTGCATTTACGTTATTCTACAGGTCGTATATTCTTACAGCCTGGAAGAAAAAGACACCTGTAACAACGTTCTGATTTACACAAACGCGAACCATCCAGTCAAGAGAACACCCCGCTCGTGAGGCTGCCGCAAACCTGGGCCAATAGCTACAACTCAACCCGCAGCCCACTGGGGAAATGCTAGAGTGCCCCCCTGGCCAATACAGCCTGAGGAGAAGGGGTTTAGTACAATCCGTGTTTTCGAGAGTTTTCAAAGTTTAGAGAACTTTTTTTCAAGCAAGTTGAAGTTAGGTAACTTTTAATTTGAAATACAGGTGGGTCTTACCCTAATTACAGTGTCCGATGACCCTGTGACCTTTGTAAAGAAGAGACTGTGCAGATCAGTGAGGGTTCTTGAGTGGTTCCTTAGTGTTTTGAAGATTTTTACCATCTACTATCGAGTTTGACAAAGAAGGTAAGAACTGGGCTCTGCAAGTGTTCTGGAGGGCCGGACCCATGCCAGATTTTTAGCATAGCCCCATTTGGATACATTAAGTTGTCTTAAAAATCTGGCATGGATCCTGCCCTCCACGACCGACTTTGGAGAACCCTGATCTAGAGTGACACAAAAATCTCATTGCTGTAACAGACATCTTTCTATCTGGAGCTGCAGCCGCTGGAACGATGCAGTAATTGAGCATCAACTCTATTATTATTTGCTATTATACTGGGGGTGTTTGGAAGCATTAACCTAGTCCCGGAGAGCAGAGTAGAGCTCTACATATCAAGAGGATACGTAACCAACGTGTGTGTCTACAAAGAGATGCAGGTGCATTTACAATGTGACCTGAAGACCACAATAGCATACGAATACAGAAGGGATCAGAAATATAGCATGGAGGTGGGGTGAAGAGGGATTTAACAGTCTATGATCGTAGGAAGATTATGAACCGGTGGGTTTTGAGACTTTCCTTACTTACAAAACTAGGTTGACTAAATTGCAAGGCAAGCAAAGGGAAGCTATGCCGTGTATAATGACATTGAGGTGAAATTTGCATCATTTGCGACTATTGTATTTCCATATTAACAGTTAAAATTTAAAAGGTGATTGATTCAAAATGGATTTCAACAAAATGGAAAATATATAGGTTTCCTGAGAAAGAAAGCAATGCACGTTCATCAGATCATATTCAAAATAGTTACCAGTGATGGAGCAGAGAAAATAAAAATTTTTAACCCCTAACAAATTTTATAAATAATTAATAAAATGTTCGTTTAAATGTATTAATCAACACTGTACGTGTGGGAAGGGTAAGACGCTAATAAATGTGCTGAATAATATATTAAAGGATGTCCATGTGTCTAACTTTAACATAAAAATAAATGCGTACTAATTAAAAAATAAATGCATGTTTTTGTGCTTCATAGAAATAAACGTGTTGTTGCAAAAACAATAGTGATGGTAAGTAAGGAACAGCTTAAATGTTGCTTTCTGCTAGGTAATAACTAATTGGGGTACGTAGATGACGGGAGGGAAACGAAAAGGCTATTTTTCTCTATTTTAATTATGTTTTGTTTATTTCAAATTAGTGCTTCTAAAGTATAACCGTGTGGCGATATAAAATGGCTGCCAGTGGGTGATGTGCGCAAGCGCAAGGGGATCAGGTGACACGGGAGAGAAGTCGGAGAAAAGCTAACCTCGTGATGTTGCTGAGAGGCTAGGATGCGAGAAATGGTCAAGGCTGATGTGACCTAATTGAACTGATAGTGTGCCGTGGTGATCAGCAGAGACCCGTGGGAAACCAGTTTAAGAGAAAGGACAATGCCTGCAGAGTTTTCGAATGTATCGAAAGAAGTTACAAATGTACTGATCGAAGCGGATGGAAACATGTCTTAAACTGTGAGAAAGGAAATGATCCAAGGACCATTGGATCCAAGAGAACTTGATTAAAAGAATGAATAAGACGACATGTATGGACCAATGAAAGAAAAGCGTGTTATTAATGTTGCAACAATTAGTTAGCAAAGTTAGAATTAGGGTATAAGAGGGCCTACTCTTAGTGGGAGGGGGTCAGTCGGAGTCGCAGTCACAGTCAGGAGCGGAGTTGGAGAGTCGTATTGGTGTTGGTGGCTTCCAGTGCTGGGTGGTCCTGATCGATCCCTTACTGAGCGGGAGATGCTGAAAGACTGTTAGATGAGTCGGGTTGCAGGTAGCTGATGCTGACGAGGTGAAGTTTCTGTTGCTGTCTTAATTTTCCAGTTGAGTATGAGAATCAGGTTATTTCTAATTCTTAAACTTAGGTTAGAAATCATTAGGCTAAATTAGGAAGGTAGGCAGGTAATTAGGGATTTGCTTCATGACAAAAATTTCCTTTCTGCAATAAATTGATTATGTTTAATAAATATTTGAATTAATAATGAATGAATAATTGAACAAAAGTTTAAATTCTTTCTCATGCTTTTAAAATTATATAAAAATTAAGATTCTTTAAATCAAATGACTCAGTGATTATTTTCCTAAGTAATTGTGACATCAGTAATTGGTTATTGTGATTTAGCTGGTCTTAATCACTATGAACTAATTTCTTACATGAATGATTCATCGACAAAACAATGAGCAGGAATATCTTAAGAAATAACTAAAAGAAAGCGATAGGTTAAGGTAACAAGATATCCCGGCTCCTTCCAGCGGTACATAAATGGTGTTTTCCATTTAGTTCTCATGCTTCTCCTAGGAATACAGATTTTCGTAAAGGTGTAAAGGAAATCCAGGTGTGTGCGTGTGTGTTAGGCGATGTTTATGGGCCCCATCGTCATGTGGAGGTGAGAAAATATAGTTTGCCCCTGGATGACCTATAAGTGACCTAGGAGGAGAATAGTTTTTATTGTACGCGCTGCATCAGATTTCTTGGTAGCAGAGTTATGGTTTTCTATAGATTAGTTTAGTGATTATTGTTTATTGATTATTGATTATTTTTGATGACTAACACTATATGTTGAGTCGCGTTATGTTATATGTGAGTTTTCACGCTTCTGGGATGTAGGAAGTGGAACACGTGTGGCAAGAGAAGTCACATGGAATTTGGTACATGGTCTGAATTCAATTTTGGTAATAACACAGGTTGTGTTATATTAGGGATTTTCTGTACGAAAAGTGTGTAATTGAAATAGCAAATCACGTTTTCTTGTGAAACTTTGGCCTTAATTCTCAGGAGCCTAGTCTCCACATGTGTCTTATCCCCAGAGAAACGAGTAAATTGTTTGCTTGAAAGAAGGGTAAGGTAGAGGGAAGTGCTACTTTATCGGCGAGAGTTAATAATTCTGTGGTAGGGTAGAGGTAAGCGCTGCCTACTGGAAATACGGGATTCTTGTGTAAAAAGACAAAGCTGTCACTTTTGTTTAGCGAATCAGACTATGGAATTGTTTTAATTGTTGTAACTAACGGAGAAAACAGCGAAAAGAAAAAAATTGCCGATAAATTTTGTAAAGAAGGGGTAAAAGAGCAGAAGTGACGTAGAACAGTGCCGCGCTAGGATTGGATAGTGCGCCAGTCACGTGAACCCAGAGTAGGAGTGACGTAGAAAAGTGCCGCGCTAGGATTGGTTGGTTCACGGACGAAGGGAATTGTTCTGATTGGTGCGTTAGTGTGAGTCGCGCTGTAATTGGTTGAAGTTCCGTACACAGAAACAGCGTTAGTGTAAAGAAGAGAAAAACAAATTGAAAACATGCCGTATTACGAGTATGAAAGGGAAAGAACGTCATGGACGACAAAACTAAAGAATTTCTTTAAGAAAGACAAAAAGGTCGTGACTAGAGAGGCACAAGTAATTCCTCCGCCGAAATCAGCAGCTTCACATATGATGCTGAAATATGGATATCATACGTGCATATGGTTGGAAAACTGGGCAAAGTATACAAAGAATGATGGTGCTTTAGCTTTTCCTGAGAATGCAAAGAAGATTGGAGTGGTGCACTACTTCTAAGTAAAAACAGTCCTTCAATAAGTCATTTAGTCTTGATATCTTTTCTCAGTAGATCCTTTATTTTTCCATATACATCCAACAATGAAAGATATACACCAGCCAACGCGTTTCGTTCATAAGGAATGAACTTCTTCAGGGCTGTGAATTACAATATGAGACACACATAAATATATGTACAAACACACAATATATAAAATAATTGGCACAAGACTAATCAAACCAAAATGAAAGAAAAAAAGGTAGAATGAAAAAAATATCATGAAAGTGAGACATGGGAATAGAGGGTAAGAGGACTAGCGAGAGCAAGAGCGAGTAAAAACAAAATATAAAGAGAACGGACATAGAAACTAATATTGCCATGTGTGAACATTGAAAACAGTGTGACAAACAAATACTTTAATACGGTGCTATATCGCTACTATATTACATTAGAACTAATTAAAAACATATCTGCACAAAAGATGAAGATTATGTGATTCTACGTGTAGTGGAGAAAGATGATCCGCCTATGTGTATATGACACGGTCGTACCCCATCATGGACACGCACTATGTGATTACAAATTATATGCTTGGTTGAGTGCCCCAGCTTAGGCACAACAGTAGATCCAGGTCCAAAAATGTACTTGGACTGGTGTCCTCAGACACTGCCCCAATCCTAGTGTATTATAAGTGTGGAAATCCTTCTTATTGTGGGTCTCTCGCCTAAGCAGGGCATGGGCCAACAAAATGGAGTATATAACGCAATCCTAGAAAACCCACACCCACTGACCATGCGAATCCCTATGATAACCGTCACAAAAGGCACTAGGAAAATTAATCAGATAATAATTATGCTTAGAAATAAATAAGCGGTGGCATATACATACCATAAATTGCAGTAGAAAAGTAGGGGGAAGGGCAATACCAAATATCCCCTGTGAAGTGCTAGATGCAAGCTCTAACCGAATCTTGAAGTCATGTCAAACAATAGGTAAAACAGATCTGCACAAAATGATGTGTCTGTGTAGGCCTCCTTGATAAGGGCCAACAATCACACGATCTGCAAAGAAAATAAATACGTTTAAACTCTACATAACGAAGATGTATACACTAATATGAAACATGGAAGTATTAAAAAGACGGAGATGTGGCGAGAGTGGCGGATGCGCGCCACGGTAAGGAGTAACCACTGAAAAAAGGGGGGGCCGGGCTGGGGCGCCATTCGGGCGCAATGAAGGACATATCAAAGGGAAAAAAACATGGAATTTGGTACATGGTCTGAATTCAATTTTGGTAATAACACAGGTTGTGTTATATTAGGGATTTTCTGTACGAAAAGTGTGTAATTGAAATAGCAAATCACGTTTTCTTGTGAAACTTTGGCCTTAATTCTCAGGAGCCTAGTCTCCACATGTGTCTTATCCCCAGAGAAACGAGTAAATTGTTTGCTTGAAAGAAGGGTAAGGTAGAGGGAAGTGCTACTTTATCGGCGAGAGTTAATAATTCTGTGGTAGGGTAGAGGTAAGCGCTGCCTACTGGAAATACGGGATTCTTGTGTAAAAAGACAAAGCTGTCACTTTTGTTTAGCGAATCAGACTATGGAATTGTTTTAATTGTTGTAACTAACGGAGAAAACAGCGAAAAGAAAAAAATTGCCGATAAATTTTGTAAAGAAGGGGTAAAAGAGCAGAAGTGACGTAGAACAGTGCCGCGCTAGGATTGGATAGTGCGCCAGTCACGTGAACCCAGAGTAGGAGTGACGTAGAAAAGTGCCGCGCTAGGATTGGTTGGTTCACGGACGAAGGGAATTGTTCTGATTGGTGCGTTAGTGTGAGTCGCGCTGTAATTGGTTGAAGTTCCGTACACAGAAACAGCGTTAGTGTAAAGAAGAGAAAAACAAATTGAAAACATGCCGTATTACGAGTATGAAAGGGAAAGAACGTCATGGACGACAAAACTAAAGAATTTCTTTAAGAAAGACAAAAAGGTCGTGACTAGAGAGGGACAAGTAATTCCTCCGCCGAAATCAGCAGCTTCACATATGATGCTGAAATATGGATATCATACGTGCATATGGTTGGAAAACTGGGCAAAGTATACAAAGAATGATGGTGCTTTAGCTTTTCCTGAGAATGGTTCGTTTAGTGTAGCGGTTTTGCGAAATTTGCAAGAAAAGATGACAAATCTAGAACCTAGACCTAGACCGACACAGTTTGAAGCATTGACGGAATGGGAGGATGAGATGTATGAGCGAGAGAGATTCAGAGGTTTAAGAGATCATGAGTTTATGCCAGGAAGAATGTGGGGAATAAATCATGAGGATAGAATAAAACGCTGGAGATGTGCTAACATGACAGGAGGTTTGTTTCCAGCTTTTACAGTTGAGGAAGGGACTAAGAGAAAACGTACTGAGAAAAAGAAACATATGGAGGAGGAGAAATATATGCATGAGAGCGAAATGGATGATGAATTGCTGGAAGATATTTTAAATAGAAATCCACCTCCGTATCAGCAGAGTTCTACAGTGGTGACACCAAATGTGCCACTAATAGAGACTATGCGAAATAAAAGTCCGGAAAAAGAATTGAAATAAATAGGTCACAAGAACAAATGAGAACTTCACAAAATGAAGGAATAGAAAGTGACAATGCAAGCGAATTAGCAAGGACAACGAAAGAACTAACTGAGAAGATTAGAGAATTAACGAAAAATATGGAAGCAGTTACTGTGCCTGTAACAATAGGTCCAGTAATACCAGTTTTTGAGAATCAGAAAATTGATGAAAGATCTTTGGTGATTCCCATGAGTTCACAATTTCAGAGAGAAAAAGAAAGAATGGAACAAAGTCCAAGTACAAGTAATTTGGCTAGTACTTACAGACCAAGTCCACCTACAAATTTGACGGTGAATGAGTGCAATGGTAGGAAAATGCATATGGTAACAGAATCTGCAACAGAAACCCCTGAAAAGAGTGGTAATTGGGTAGAACTAAATAATACACCCATAGGTCCGACTCCTGATGAGTTAAATGAGTGGATGAAGGCATTTAAAATAAAAGAACCAGAAGAAAAACCATTAGATGTAATTAGATTAAAAATTGACATGGAAGAATTAATTCTAGGAACAATTGGTACAGAAAAGATAAAAAATTATCAGGATGATGAAATAATGTTTTTGTGCAAAAGTATTACATGGAGAGCAAAGAATTTACATGACAAACTAGAAGAAGTAGCCAGTGAAATTGGAATAGACTTTGCGAAAGTGAAAACGTTGCAGAAACCATATAGAGTAGACTTTTGTGAAAAGGATATTGAAAATTTGAACACGGCAGGAAGGCTGACACAGATAAAAGAGTTAATTGTGTTGTTGAGAAAATGGGGTGATGTGGACAGATGGAAGGTTAGATGGACGAAGAAGAATGAGAAAACTACAGACAAAGGTTCATTGGCTTTTATGATAACTGAAAAGGAACCTGTTGCTAGAGAATATCCTATGAGAGAAACTCCAGGTGGTAGTTATGTGCATGTTCCCTGGACTAGACAGGATATATTGTCATTTACCAATGACTTTCCAAAGCTAAGAGAGAAACCAGTTGAGTGGTACCGACAAGTAGAGAGATTTGTAAAGGTTTCAAAAGTGTTGTGGATAGATTTAGATGGATTATTTGACATAGTGGTACCAACTGATTTGTGGTCAGAGTGTAAAATCACAGTTGACTGGCCAACTACAGAATATCCGAGAGATCCAAAGACAGGAGCTCCAGGTCCTGAGGTGATGAGGAAGTACGATAAGGTGATTACCTTTTTGAAAAATAAGATTCCTCCTAAAGAAACAGATTGGGTGAAAATTGATAGAACTACACAGGAAAGTAAGGAGTCCGTACATGCCTATTATGAAAGGTTGTTGTTGGTTTTCAAGCAGTATAGTGGATATGAGGAATTGAGTGAAAAAGATATGAGTCATTTTGTATACAGATTTGTGTTTGGGTTGAAACCAGAGATTAGTGAAATGATTAAACAGCATATGATTAATTGGCAGACTGGCACAGTTGATAATGTGCTAAGGTATGCAAAGTATTGCAGCGATGAAATTGAGAGTAGACAGCGTAAATTGAAAGAGAAGGCAATGTGGGCACAGGTGAAAGTGGCAGAAAAACAAGAAGCTCAATTGGACAATAATAATGGGAGTGAAACAGGACAGAATAAAACGCGACCTAACATTGGTAAAGGGAAAGGTCAAGTGAGTTTAGAAGAAGCAAAGAAGAAATGGCCGTGTCATAATTGCGGAAAATTAGGGCATTGGAGAAACGAGTGTAAGTTCCCACCTAAACCTAATCCGGAAAATCAATCATTAAATCCACAGGTGCAGAATGAGGTAGTTGTTCAACAAAGTCAGGTGCCGCAACCACCACTTCCCAACACTGTTAACCAACAAAGATACAGTACAGAAACAGGATTCTACGGAGGAGAGCAGGTAACACAGTTGCCGCGAGCAGCTAACATTTCTCAGTATTGGTTGCGTCAGAGTGAGGATGACCCGGATGAAAGATTCTGACGGTGCCCAGGAGAGGGGAAAGAGTGCGTACTTGGCGCAACTCTAGAGGTAGATCAGTCTGGTCCCTTTGTGGATGGAGAAGTGAATGGTGCAAATGTAACATTCCTTGTCGATACTGGAGCTACCCGTTCTACTGTTAGGTCAGTGGAAATTCCAAACCTTCCTCTCTCAGGTGAATACATCCAAGTAGTAGGAGTAGCAAATCAGCAAATTAAAACACCACTTACTGAATTGGTGGAAGTAAAAATTGGCTCCTTTAGCAAAATGCATAAATTTGTACTGTGCGATTGTAGTCCTGTAAATCTTTTAGGTCGTGACCTTTTGTGCAAGATGAATTGCACAATTTATTGTACGCCAGATGGAATTGGATTTCAGACCTCAGATGAAGATGTCTTGTATAAAGTAACTTTGATGAATCAGGAACCTGAAATGAATGGTTTGTTTCCTGCATTTGATGCAGAAAAACTTCCAGAAGAACTAAAAAGTGCAGTGAAAGAAAGTGTGTGGGATTTTACAGGAGAAGACATTGGATTAATGAAAGAAGTTGATCCCGTAAAAGTAACAGTAAAAGAAGGAACAACTTACCCGAATACGCCACAGTACAAGTTAACTCCAGAAATAATTGAAGGAATAACTCCTGTAATAAATAAAATGATTGAACAGGGAATTCTAAAAGAAATAATGAGCAGTCCATGTAATTCACCTATTATGGGACTGAAAAAGCCAACTGGAACATATAGAATAGTACAGGATTTGAGAAAGATCAACAAAATAGTTGTGCCCTGTTGTCCAATAGTGCCAAACCCTGCAGTAATTCTATATCAAATTCCACACGAAGCTGAGTGGTACACTGTGATAGATTTGTGTCACGCGTTTTTCTCTATTCCTTTGCATCCAGATAGCCAGCCATTATTTGCGTTCCGGTTCGGAGAGCGTATTTTGGCATGGTGCCGAATTCCTCAGGGGTATACGGAAAGCCCCTCAATCTTTAATCAGATTTTAAAGAAATCTCTGGAAGATTTAAAAATGCCAGATAAGTCAGTGATGGTACAGTATATCGATGACCTGTTGGTGGCATCGAAAACAAAAGAAGCATGTGTAAGTGATACAATTGCTTTACTGAACCATCTAGAGAAAAGAGGACATAAAGTGTCTCCTTCGAAATTGCAGTTTTGTCAGAAAGAAGTCCAGTATTTAGGCCATAAAATTGAGAAAGGTAGTGCGAAAGATAGCGACAGAAAGAGTAAGAATGATTCAAGGAATGAGAGCACCAATGACGCAAAGAGAGGTAAGAATGTTTCTGGGAATGGTTGGATATTGTCGACAATGGATAAGTGGGTTCTCTTTGATTGCAAAACCATTACAAAAATTGACCAAGAAAGATGTAAAAGACCCTTTTGAGTTAAACAATGAAGAAATGAAATCTTTTAAAGAATTGAAAAAGAAATTGTGTGAGGCACCTGCATTAGGCATGCCTGATTATGAGAAGGATTTTGAGTTGTACTGCAGTGAAAGAGATGGATGTGCGTTTTCAGTGCTGGTACAAAAACATGGAACAATGAAAAGACCAATTGCTTATTTTTCAGCTGTTTTAGATCCTATAGCAAAAGCATTGCCCGGATGTCTGAAAGCAGTTGCTGCTACGTGTGTAAGTCTGGAACAAAGTGAAGGTATAGTGATGGGGTATCCACTGAGAGTATATGTTCCCCATTCAGTAGAAATTCTTTTGACAAGAACAAAAACACAGTACATGACACATAGTCGGCTGACTAAGTACGAAAAAGTCATCTTGAGTGCTGAAAATGTGACCATAGATAGATGCATGAATGTGAATCCTTCAACATCATTGCCAGATGAGGAGAGTATAATTGAACAAGACGAAGTAGATCATGATTGTCTGAACGTGCTGGAATATTGCACGAAACCAAGAGCTGACATAAAAGATGAACCGTTAAAGGAATCTGATTTTGTCATGTTTGTAGATGGCTCATGTTTAAGAACAAAAGAAGGAGTTTTAAGCGCAGTTTACGCAGTGTGCACATTGGCAACTGTGATGGAAGCGTCTTGTCTGAAAGGAATAAGGTCTGCACAAGTTGCGGAACTAATTGCTTTGATTCAAGCATGTAAATTAGGAAGAAATGTACGAGTCACAATTGTGACCGATAGCCAATATGGTTTCGGCATCGTACATGACTCGGTCAGATTTGGTCACAAAGAGGATTTTTGACGTCTGCAGGAACACCTATCAGAAATGGAGATTTTGTTAAAAAGCTGCTTGAGGCGATACAGTTGCCTAAACAAATAGCTGTAGTAAAGTGCAAGGCACATAAGAAAAACGAAGATTACATAGCCGTTGGCAATAACTATGCTGACGAGATCGCCAAATATTGTGCAGAGAACATGGTGTCCCTGAATAAGAATAGAGAAAGGGAGCATATCTCTTCTCCTTTGCTTTTTACTAATACTGTTGAGACATGGGATGAAGTAAGACAGTTACAAGAAACCGCAAGTGATGAAGAAAAAGATTACTGGATAAAAGCAGGATGTAGAAGACAGGAAAATAATGGTGTGTGGGTTTACAGAGACGAAAGACCAGTTATGCCTGATAGCATGATTGCAGACATGGCACGGATGTACCATGGACAAGCTCATATTGGGAGAGATGCAATGTTCAGACTTTTTAGACAAACATGGTATAACCCAAAATTCAGAGCCATAGCTGAAAGTCTTTGTCAAAGATGTCTTATTTGTCAGCAGTTTAACCCAGGAAGAAAGACGGTAGTGAGTCTAGGAACAATAGGACGAGAAGGAGGTCCGTTCACTAGAATGCAGTTAGACTTTATAGAGATGCCCCCTAGTAACAGATTAAAATATGTTCTAGTGGTCGTCTGTTTGTTTTCTCGTTGGGTGGAGGCATACCCCACTAGAAGGAATGATGGAACAACGGTAGCAAAACTTATGCTGCGAGAATTCATTCCAAGGTATGGTTTTCCAGTCACGGTTGAGACAGATAGAGGAACACATTTTCAAAATGAGTTGATCCAATTGATTTGCGAAGCGTTGAGTATTAAACAAAAACTACATTGTGCCTACAGACCAGAGGCTTCTGGGGTAGTAGAGCAAATAAATGGAACAATTAAGAACAGGTTAGGAAAAATGTGTCAAGCTACAGGACTCAAATGGCCGGATGCACTGCCTCTTGTTCTGATGACCATCAGAAGCATCCCTGAAAAGAAAACTGGACTTAGTCCTCATGAGATGATCATGGGACGAGCAATGAGACAAGCACAAGTACCTGTCAACAAGTTATTGACTATAACTGATGATCTAGTACTGGATTATTGCAAAGGACTGGCTGATGTGGTGCGTTCTGTGTTTCATCAGGTTGGACCGGATGCGACCACTCTTGAAAGAAAACCAGCCCACGACTTGAATCCAGGAGACTGGGTCCGTATAAAAATCCACAGGAGAAGAAACTGTCTAGTTCCTCGCTGGGACGAACCACGACAGGTAATCCTAGTGACAACAACTGCAGTCAAGTGTGCAGGAGTGAAGAGCTGGGTCCATGCCAGTCACACAATCAGAGTTCAAGAACCTACTGATCGACATGTGAGTCGACGTCTGGAAGTGTGGGATAAAAGCTTAACGGCTGGGACAACAAGGATAAGAGAAAGGGTGCCAGAACTTGAAGATCGACCTGAAAGTCGACATCTGGAAACCCCAACTGCAAGCACCTCTAAAGAAGAAGAAGAAGAAGAAGAAAGAAATTCAGAAATTCCAGAATCTGAAGATCGACCTGTAAGTCGACATCTGGAAATATCTGACACAAGTTCAGGATCTGATGATTCAGTTGCAAACTGTGAAGAATTCCGAAAGAGAACTTGGGGTTATAAACCAATTAGAGAAGAAATTGAGCAAGAAAACGATCTAGATGAACAACCAAGTACAAGTTATGGTGGAAATCCTTCAGAAATAATATTGATAGATGAAGTAGGGAAAGAAAAACACAAAAAGTTAGAGAATCGAGAAGAACCCCGAGGAGCAATAGGGATAGATAGAGAAACTGGAGAACAGGGAAATTTAGAAGTAGAAAGGAGGAAAACACCAAATCGGAAGAACACCGAGGAGGGACAGTAATAAGGGAAAACAAGAAGGAGAAGACAGATCCACCAGTAGGAGATGACGAGATCATAAGTTTCAAAATAAGAGACAATAGTGAAACAGTTGAAACAGAAACTGAAGAGAGTGGAGAAGAGGAGAAGGCAAAAACTGAATCAAGAAAAAGAAATTGGAAATCAGAAAGAGAAGAAAAAGAAGGTGAAGCCAAAAGGCCAAGAAAAGGAGATAATTGGCCCAGCAGCTATATAAGAAAATTGAGATATAGAATAATAAGAACTGGAGACGAAAGTGCTGAACAAGTGAATGAAGTAACAAGTCAAAAAGGACAAGAAAAACCAAGTGGAAAAAGATTGCAAAAGTCCAAAAGAACGAAGAAAGTGAATGCAAAGTATAAGTCACCTGAGTGGCTGTATATCGCACTGACGGATTACAAAGAAGAAGAAAACACTCACGAGAACCAGAGACTAAGAAGTCGAATGGGAAAAGGTGAGATGCAACAAACCTGAAGTGAAGACTTATAGTGCTTCTGCCGGACGTGACAAATTTTACTGGATTTGACAAATCACCGGATGTGACAACGAAAGAATTCTGGAAAGAATTAAAAGAAAGTACCAAGCAAAGACTTTTTAAGAGCAGAGTGGCATCTAAGTCATTTCTGAGGTGTAGTGACACAATTTTCTGAGACATAACAAATAGATAAAAGCAAAATGGAAAATATTAGAGATAGAAGAGATAAATGTGAGTTTATAAAAAGATGGTGTAAAATGTGCTGTTTTTGTACAGGGTTATTAATGACCATATGGATAGTTTTAGCAATCACAATTCCCATTAGTTTAGCTGTAATAGAAGCAAAGAATGATACTAAACCAGAAAAAGAAACTAATAATAAAGAACCAGTTATTTTAAGAAGTAGTGCAGAGTTACATAAAGATAAGTCAGTAACAGAGTTTTCCAAAAATGTTTTTACAAAATTGTTGTACGAATATGTAGAAACAATGGATGTGAGAGATTGTTATGTTTGTATGCAGTTGCCTGCATCAGTGTCAGAAGGTGTGACTTATCATCACCTACCTCTAACTTATGGAATAACATGAAGTGTAATAGCAAGTTTATTTTATAAAACAGGTAGATTAGAATCTTATTATACTGATATAGATAAGATTTTTGCAAACATTCCAGTAGTACCAGAACTTAACAAAGTAAAACCAGCAAAAGTTTTAGGAGAATTCTTTTTAGAACATAGAAAATTAACATTAGAAGAAATAGCTAGTAACAATCTTACCTGTGAGTTAAAGAAAGAAGAAAAGGTATTTTTAGAAATGGTTGAAGAAAGAAGGATGAAATTTCAAAAAGAAGCAATAAAAGAGGAAGGAACACATCTATGGACGTTTGAGGAAGGAAATCATGAAGGGAAAAAGATAAATGCAGCAATGACATTAGATTGGCCGCAAACAGGAAAGTTGTGTATTAGGAGAAATAAGACAGTCTATGACAATTACTTTGTAGGTTCCAGTATCTGCCATGACAATTATCAAATTCTGGGAGGTT
Organism: Calotriton arnoldi; assembly: GCA_963921515.1. Taxonomy (NCBI): domain Eukaryota; kingdom Metazoa; phylum Chordata; class Amphibia; order Caudata; family Salamandridae; genus Calotriton; species Calotriton arnoldi. Next base: position 1,740,648 of record CAWUFW010001415.1, read on the forward strand.
GGGGATTCAAAGGTGGAAAAGATCCAATATTTCCAGGTATCTATTATATTTGTGGGAATAGAGCTTATTACAGGTTACCTGACCATTGGTATGGAACTTGCTATGTAGGCCTGGTCTTTCCAAAAATATTTCATATGGACAGAGAAGAAAAAGGAACATACAAGATGATTAATAGCTTTACACGTAGAAAGAGGGAAAGTTTTTCAGAAATTGTAGGTGATATTTTTGGAGCATTAATACCAGCAGTGGGAATATCTTTGAATGCATTTAAAATTCGGAAGTTATCCACAGTAGTAGATCGTTTGTCTACAGATACTGCGGGAGGGTTCTTAATGGTAAATACCGAAATGGTTGCCATGAGAGCTATGGTGATGCAAAATCGGCTTGCCCTTGATATTCTTTTGGCAAAAGAGGGTGGAGTCTGCGGAATGTTGAAAGTCCAACATTGTTGTACTTACATTCCTGATAAAAGTGAAAATATACAGAAGTATATTACAAATATTACAAATTTGCACAAAGAACTAGTTCCACTGGAGGTTGAAAGTGTTTTGGGAAAACTTGGTAGAGGGTTTTCTTCAGTAGCAAATTGGTTGACCAGAATGAGTAGACTAATGATAGGGAAAGTTATAATAATAGCAACTGTAGTAATACTGTTAGCCATGGTGTTGAAAATAGTAATAACGTGTATAAAAAGAAAAGTAAGACAAAATAAGATAAAAAGGAATAACAGAATAATGAAAGAGAGAGAGAGAGAAATGGGTGAAATTGAGTTAGAGAAAATGAAAGAAAGCATGTATAAGGAGACAAGAAGACAAGATGAAAGGGAAACAGATGTATAACTAACAAAAAGCAAAGGATGAAAGACATATACTGCCTGAAAAAGAAGTATAACTTGGGTTTTATGTGGTGATTTAAAAATCACCAAAGGGGGAGTTGATGGAGCAGAGAAAATAAAAATTTTTAACCCCTAACAAATTTTATAAATAATTAATAAAATGTTCGTTTAAATGTATTAATCAACACTGTACGTGTGGGAAGGGTAATACGCTAATAAATGTGCTGAATAATATATTAAAGGATGTCCATGTGTCTAACTTTAACATAAAAATAAATGCGTACTAATTCAAAAATAAATGCATGTTTTTGTGCTTCATAGAAATAAACGTGTCGTTGCAAAAACAATAGTGATGGTAAGTAAGGAACAGCTTAAATGTTGCTTTCTGCTAGGTAATAACTAATTGGGGTACGTAGATGACGGGAGGGAAACGAAAAGGCTATTTTTCTCTATTTTAATTATGTTTTGTTTATTTCAAATTAGTGCTTTTAAAGTATAACCGAGTGGCGATATAAAATGGCTGCCAGTGGGTGATGTGCGCAAGCACAAGGGGATCAGGTGACACGGGAGAGAAGTCGGAGAAAAGCTAACCTCGTGATGTTGCTGAGAGGCTAGGATGCGAGAAATGATCAAGGCTGATGTGACCTAATTGAACTGATAGTGTGCCGTGGTGATCAGCAGAGACCCGTGGGAAACCAGTTTAAGAGAAAGGACAATGCCTGCAGAGTTTTTGAATGTATCGAAAGAAGTTACAAATGTACTGATCGAAGCGGATGGAAACATGTCTTAAACTGTGAGAAAGGAAATGATCCAAGGACCATTGGATCCAAGAGAACTTGATTAAAAGAATGAATAAGACGACATGTATGGACCAATGAAAGAAAAGCGTGTTATTAATGTTGCAACAATTAGTTAGCAAAGTTAGAATTAGGGTATAAGAGGGCCTACTCTTAGTGGGAGGGGGTCAGTCGCAGTCGCAGTCACAGTCAGGAGCGGAGTTGGAGAGTCGTATTGGTGTTGGTGGCTTCCAGTGCTGGGTGGTCCTGATCGATCCCTTACTGAGCGGGAGATGCTGAAAGACTGTTAGATGAGACGGGTTGCAGGTAGCTGATGCTGACGAGCTGAAGTTTCTGTTGCTGTCTTAATTTTCCAGTTGAGTATGAGAATCAGGTTATTTCTAATTCTTAAACTTAGGTTAGAAATCATTAGGCTAAATTAGGAAGGTAGGCAGGTAATTAGGGATTTGCTTCATGACAAAAATTTCCTTTCTGCAATAAATTGATTATGTTTAATAAATATTTGAATTAATAATGAATGAATAATTGAACAAAAGTTTAAATTCTTTCTCATGCTTTTAAAATTATATAAAAATTAAGATTCTTTAAATCAAATGACTCAGTGATTATTTTCCTAAGTAATTGTGACATCAGTAATTGGTTATTGTGATTCAGCTGGTCTTAATCAGTATGAACTAATTTCTTACATGAATGATTCATCGACAAAACAATGAGCAGGAATATCTTAAGAAATAACTAAAAGAAAGCGATAGGTTAAGGTAACAAGATATCCCGGCTCCTTCCAGCGGTACATAAATGGTGTTTTCCATTTAGTTCTCATGCTTCTCCTAGGAATACAGATTTTCGTAAAGGTGTAAAGGAAATCCAGGTGTGTGCGTGTGTGTTAGGCGATGTTTATGGGCCCCATCGTCATGTGGAGGTGAGAAAATATAGTTTGCCCCTGGATGACCTATAAGTGACCTAGGAGGAGAATAGTTTTTATTGTACGCGCTGCATCACCAGCAATTTATGAAAGTTTGTTTAAAACATTTACTAAGATGAACTCACAAGGAAAAGGCTTAAATGTGCACACTTATTGCAGAAAACATACGTAGTCTTTAGTTTGGCAACAAACTGCGTTAAAAATCATATCTGCTGGAGCTCAAATACAGGTACATTTATGTGTCATATTATAGGGTCTTTGGAAGTATCTTTTTTCCAACCAGCAATAGCCCAGCAAAGTGATACACACCAATGGTGTAAGTACCTCACTAGGAGGCAACTTAAGATTCGTGATATTAGCTCTTTAAAAGAGTGCTGAATATTTGGCATTCTTCTAACCTCTTCAAATGTCTGCATCTCTGAGAACACTGCGGTGTTAACATGAGTTAGCATGAACACTGCAGCAAAATATTAAGACAAGGAATGGATGGATATTTGCATTTGCTTTACGTGTTCCCACATATATAACTTCTGGAAATAGTTTTGTTTAAAAAATGGTTTGTCAGAATCATAGATTTGATAGATTCAATCTCAGTTTAATGCCCTTGGCTGCTAAGCGTGAAATATGAGACTACCCATCACTGGTTACTTGATAAAGTGTGCTGTTAACCATAATTCTGCTACTTATTGATGACCAATCTCAGTGCTCCTATTTCTTCAAAAATGTATGTAAGAATTGTTAAATTTTATTCTATACTAATTCTTAATTTGTTCTTTCAGTTAAGTTGTCATTTCCTTGATCCTATTCTTTGCATAACCTTCTTTCTCTTTCTTATCTTTCCTATTTTAATATTTATCTTCACGATTACGTTTGGTGCATATTCCTTTTCTTTTTCTCATTCTTCCTTGCTTTCTTTCTATAGTTACAATTCTCTTTATTCAATTGATATGTCTGCATTGCGTACATTGTTTTTCTTCAAATCGTATGTTAAATTAGATATGTTTATTCTTGGGCCGTGGCCTGACCAGCAACTGTAATGGCCGCTTGGAACTGAAGCTCCGTGGAAGCCCCGTGCACGATGTATCAACCGCGGTGTTAAACCGCGCCAATACCCACAGAAAGCTGTGCTCTGCAAATCGGGACATCCAGCGCGCTTGAAGAGCTTACTGCCGCACGTCTGACCTGCTGCTGTGCCGAGTAATCGGCTGCAACAACTTGCTGCGCCCGAAAAGAACATGGCGCCCGCGGCGTGACAACCCCACTCCTCCAACGCTACAGCAGAAGTGCTGCGGTCACAAGGGCCGAGTCTCCGGAGGGTGCTGTATTTAACAAGTAAGCGGATCCTCTCCCTCCCCCCTTACCCCTGCTAAAAAACTAGTGGACTGGAAATCGCTTACCGCGACCCGAGGTGCTGGAGCCGCGAACGTATGGGGGTCGGGAGCGCAATGGCGGCGCTCTGAGAACACATATCGTGAGCAGCACAGAGATGAGGCCCCCTTTACTAAGAGAGCGCCCATATTGAACTCGGCCACTGAACTACCGGAGGCAACGAAGTGCCACGACTAGGAGCAACATGCTGCCCGGTGCGTGCTAAGCCCATTCTCCCTCAGGGCTGGCTTGTAAGAACCTCAGTATTAGTCGCAGCGCACTCGGAGACCGTTGTGACTGTGCTGTACATGGACATTGCTGCCTTCCCCTCCCTCCAGTGTAAGGTCTGCGACATTCTCGGCAAAGTGAGTTCATGGACTGAGACCTGGATTGAAGGGACTGAGAGGGTGGGGAGAACTGCGGCCCGGGGGAGAGAGCCTCAAAAGTGTGAATTGGGAGTGAGGCGAAGAGGTGTCTCGCAGTAAACGGAATTACAACATTCATGCACTAAGCCAAATCGCACTGTGTAGCGAAGCACCAGCGGATTATTTCGATAGACGAGCGACTTCGCCTGTTGCGGGGCAGCGACCAGCATTGCGGGGGAGAACGCACGACACCCGCACATTGAGACCTGATCAAAGAGGAAAGACTGCACCTGTAGGGAATGATGCGCAAGAACCCCAAACAGCGGCAACTACAGTTCGACGCGCCAAAGACCCAGGAGGGCCGGCAGGCTAGTTGAATGGCAGAGGGAACATCCACTGGTGCGACAGGCGGGACTGTCCCCCCACATTCCAACACGCTGCTACTAGAATTGCGCTCAGGGTTCAAGGCGCTAGACACTCGATTTGATGCGCTGGATAGACGACTTGACGGACTGGGCGAACGCATTGACCGCCACGAGACCCGCCTGGACACAGCGGAAGGGCGTATATCGGACTTGGAGGATGGGGCGGCCCAAACTACTAAGTGAGTGGAGCGCATTGAAAGAATCATGAAGACAGTCGCAGCCAAGAACGAAGATCTAGAAGCCAGGAGTCGCCGCAAAAACGAGCGCATAATGGGAATCCACCAATAAGGGAAGACTAGACCAGTTCGTCGAGCGCCTGCTGACCGACTTGTTTGGGCCCGAACAATTCACAACTACGTTCGTGGTGGAGCGAGAACATAGAACACTGGGGCCAAGACCAAACCCTGGCTGCCCACCTAGACCCAAGACTCCTGAATTTCAAGGACAGGGACATGACACTGCGCCTCGCCAGAGAAGCTGGTAACTTGACCTGGCAGGGATCGAACGTCTCCATATACCCGGACTTTACTGCACTGGTGCAGGACGCCAGGCACAAATTTGCGGGAGCGAAGGCTGCGTTACGGAAACTGGGCCTGGGATATGGGATGTTATACCCTGCGAGACTCAAAGTAGATGTGAATGGGAAAACGACAGTGTTCGATAACCCGGAGGACGTCCAGAACTTTTGCAGACAACACGCGGGAGCAGGCGACTTACATGGCGGAACCTCTCCAGGTGGAGCATCACAAGGGGACCAATCGGGCACAAGTGCAGACCTATTTACAGCTAGCTAAAGGGAAACATTGGTGGAACTGTGTGCTGTGACGGGAGGAACAGACGCGGATGTTGATTTGCACCGGAGATATGCATCGATAATCAGAGACACAGCGAGCATGTATGAGTAAGCATATGGGGAAATGCAGTGGGACTAAATTTCAGAACAGCGCTGGTGCGCGGGGTGTCCACGTGGCGTTGCCACCACCGCAGTGGGTTCACAATGATACTGGAATGGGGAAGTTTGCCACGTTGGCGTTGCGAGAATCACCAGTTAATCCTAGGGAGAAAAGGAATTGCACCTAGAGGACAGCCGCTAGGTGGGGGTGGGAGGAGGGGGATGGGTACAGAAATGAAAAGAATGTTAAAAGATACAGTTTTGCTATTTCAGTCGACAGTTGTATGCACCCTCAACAACTCGCAGAGAAGGCACAGCACGCTAGCACACCCACAATGGCACACAAGGTAGATATTCGCCGTGGCATGAAAGTCACCCTATTGACGTGGAACATACGGGGTCTTAATAATCAGAAGAAGTGTAGACAGGTGCTTCAATATATGCGACAGCACAATGCTGGCATTGTTTACCTACAAGAAACACATCTATCACCAACTTCCCTGCCCAAATTCGCAGCTGCCTGGGGACCACATAGATTCTTCCTGAGCTACAGCTCATACTCTCGAGGTGTAGCAGTATTGATCAATAAACGACTGCCCTTTGTACACACCGCCACACTCACGGACCCGGAAGGATGCTTTCTTTTGGTAACGGGGACTCTGGCGGGGCACAGGGTATTGTTAGCTAACATATACTCCCCGAACATAGATGACCCAGCCTTTTACGAACGGCTACAGTCGCAGTTAGATACTTTGGAGGCTGATTAAATCTTCCTGGGAGGGGACTTAAATATTTTGTTAGAACCTAGGCTGGACAGTATTGCTACGTCCCCAGTCAACAAACCCCGTTCTCATGTAATACTAAAAGAACTATGCCAAAACTGGGACCTAAAGGACGCTTGGAGACACCTTAACCCTCAGAGCACTAAATACACCCACTACGCACAACAATACAATACTTGGACACGACTAGATTATTGGCTGCTGTCGAGGTAGGCGATTCCATGGGTCCAAGCAGCGGTACACTTACCCCGCACCTTATCTGATCACTCCCCAGTGCTTCTAACACTACAATTGTCAGGTGAGGAAGGATTTGAAAGGCAGTGGCGATTCCCTTCCATGGCGCTGCGTGACACGGTCTTCAGGGCGGAATTGCGCACATCGATAGTGGAATACTTTGCTCACAACACAGGGTCGGTCTCAACACAGGGTGTCTTGTGGGAGGCCTTTGAAGCATGTATCAATGGGGGGTGTGCATCTCTACCCACACAGGAGTCCTAAGAGATCTGAGACGTAGCCTCGCTAGACTGGAGGAAGAGCTCGCTAAATTAGATAGAGAGAACATGGCAGGGAGGTCTCGGGACAGCCCGACTTACATGAATCGCAGGACGGAACTGCTGGCTGAGTACACTGAAGCGGCAGAACCTGAAACCCACTATTTGGAGAAATATGCGAAAGCCTGGAGGTATGGAGAAGGGGAACGACCGGGACGCACACTTGCGCGACTACTCCGACCACACTGCAGACAGAGTTATATTACTAAATTGCAGGGGCAGGATTGGGCCATTGAGGATATGGATGGCTCCAAGTCCCATGGCCTCGACGGATTTTCTGGCGCCTTTTACAAAGCCTATAAAAGTCTACTGGCCCCCTACCTCTTAGAGGTATATGCAGAAGCCTTAGAAGAGGAAATACTTCCCCCCTCGTTTAGAGAGACAGTCCTTATCCTGATACCGAAACCCGGCAAAGATCCCGAAAAGTGCAGTTCATACCGACCACTTTCACTGCTTAACTTTGATTATAAAATATTAGCAAAGATGCTGGCAACTAGGCTGTCCCTACTTATGGAGCAGATCATAGCACCAGCACAAACTGGATTTATAAGACATAGATCTACAGCATTAAACTTAAGGACCTATTTTTCAGTAGTCAACAGAATAGACCTGGCAACTCCTGCGATAGCAACGTTCTTAGACGTGGAAAAGGCGTTTGACTCCGTGGAGTGGCCCTTCCTACATGCTGTGTTGGACAAGATGGGCGTGCCAAAGGGCTTCTCTGCACTGATCAAACTACTATATGTCGCACCATCGGCCTGTATCCAGTTTAATGGCATGATAACTGAGCCTTTCCCCATAACTCGAGGCACCAGACAGGGATGCCCAATATCCCCGTTACTTTTCATAATTGCAATGGATCCACTTACTCGCTATTTTCAAAAAGACCAGATGCACAGAGGGCTTCAGTTTAAACATGGCCCGGTGTTAGTGACTCTGTATGCTGATGATGTGGTGCTGTATGTTAGAACGCCAGCTGTTAACCTCCAGCCGCCTTTAGTGGAAATTGAGCGGTTTGGAACCCTATCTGGCCTCCACATCAACAGGGGAAAATCTGAAGTGTTCTCCCTGACGGAAGTACACTACCGGTCGTGTGAAGAATTCCCGCTCCAATGGTGTGAAACCGAGACAAAATATTTGGGAATACACTTATATAGAGACAAAGAACAAGTGTTGCGACTAAACTATGGCCCAGCGATGGACAAATTACAAACGCAGGTGGAGCGGTGGATTAAACTACCGTTGTCTATGGCTGGGCGGATAGCCATTATCAAAATGGTGGTACTGCCCCGACTGCTCTACCTTTTTTCAAATATACCCATCCTGCTCACAAACGCTTTCTTTAAACAGATCCGTACACTCCTAATAAAACTGGTATGGGGGGGAACAGCCAAGAGTGAGCTGGAACACACTTATCCTGCCTTGCGACAGGGGAGGATTCGGGGTACCAGATGTGCAATTGTACTATCTTCTGGCGCAGTGTGACTACACTTGGCACTGGTATCACCCTGACGCGCGAGTGCCCTATGCTAAGCCAGAGTGGGACCTGGCCGATCCCCCCCACTGAGCGCACTTTTACCCGTAGGGATACCACGAGACCCACATGACATCCAAACACTATCCACCACCTGCTGGGCATGGCAAAAATTACTCAGGAGGACCGGGGGGAGATATTATATTCTCCCGCGCTGCCAATAATCGCCAACCCATGGATACCTCCGGCTCTGAAAGCCTTGACTAGGCGCACTCTGGGCCAGCTGGGAATAAATACCATAGGAGACCTGTTCCCTAATGGGCAAGCGTTCTCCCGTTCGGAGGACCCCCGCTGCTCAACAGCCACATTCATGGATCATTTCGTCCTGGCCCGTATACAGAGCACACTCAGGGACGTCATACCAACCTACCCTATTGAGCCTCAGGAGTTCGCACCACTCACATTAGTAATTACAGACCGTAGCGGGGAGCACATTACATCTAGATTGTACAAGGCATGCCTGGCGCTAATACCGCAGCACAACACTAAAGTCAGAGATGCTTGTACAGCTGATATAGGGCAACCTATTACAGACAAGATATGGAAACTATGCTGCATGCAAACCAAATTTGTTTCATGTAATCATAAGCATAAATTACTTCATTTTAAGATATTAAGACGGACTTGCGTAACGCCATAGCAGATGGTCCGGATAAACAGCGCCAAGTTTACACGATGCCCCAAATGCAACGCACATGCGGCCTCCTTTATACACATGACATGGACATGCAGCACAATAGCCTCCTACTGGCAAGACACATTCAGTGCAGTACAACAGATGACCGGGCTACAATTGACTCTCTCCCCAGCACTACTGGGATATGTTGATGAACTTCCAAAAAGTAGCCGCAGATTTGTGGCAATGGCAATGCATCTGGCTAAACGCGAAATAGTTACTCGCTGGGGCACCAGACAGAAGCCCACAGTTAAAGCGTGGATCAAGAGTATGTCATATTGCGATACTACAAGCGAACTGTACGCAGAACTTCAGCCCCCGACATCACACCCAAAGGATATATGGCAGCCTCTGAGGGAATATCTAAGGCAGCAGGGAGAACATGACACACAATCTAGTCAGGGGAGACGGCCTGCAGAGCAGGGTTCACAAGAGCATGAGTAGAGGCTCCAGGAACCATGTGAGTGGGCTATGTTAAGCAGACTGTGTTGGGAACTGCGACTAGTTGTAGCGGGTGGGGAGGTAAATAGGTGATGTCAAAGGTAACGTGTATAAGTAATACAATGTAACGGCAAAGAGATGATTGTTAAACTGTGCCAAACAAGTAGTTGGTTGTGGGTTCGAGAGGTGACATGCAACTGTATTATCAATGTCTTTTTGCTTACTGTTTAGTAAAATGATAAAGTTTAAAAAAATATATATATATTTATTCTTATCAAATCCCTATAAAATTGTATAGTACTTTATACTATTAACAATGTTTTATTTTCTGTTTATTAAAGGCAATTATTTATTACTGGCTTATTTTTTATCAAAATGATAACCTTAAAAAAAAGACGAGAGAAACTATTTTGTCATCCTGTATGCTTTACATTTAAATGTGCACGATTTTGGTTTCCTGTTAAGGAAGAAGGCCCTCTCCCAGTTCATCTATGAGGGCTATTAAAACCAACTGGGCAAAAGCCACCCCTTTTTGGTGCCTAAATACAGCAATCAGCAAGTAAACGGCAACTAGTTAACATTTGCAAGCATGTGTGATCTGCATTTCATCCTGCATGCAAACTTCCAGTAACTTTTCATTCTTTTGAGCTGAATACACATTATATTTATGGAGATCTGCAAATTATGGAGTACTTGTTGGATGATAAGCAAGTATGGAAGAGACATAAAAAGTTAGAAAAGGCTGCAGCCTGAGATATTATTAATTCCAGTGGCACTGTTAATAGTCTATGTTTGATGTCTTGTGAAATATGGCAAAGATCTGTACCAGGAATGCATATAGCGGAGCCCAAGACTGGACAGCAATGACAGCGAACACTACTACTGTGCAAAAACAAATGCATGAAGCATCAGTGTTATCAACCCTTGCTTTGCATTAATTCCACTATATCGTAAATTGTAGGGTTTCTGAAATGTTTACTCACTGCGTTACATCCTAGCAGATAGCAGCAATTACTCTGACAGTGTAATGCACCTAACGTGGTACTTACTCCATAACAAGTGCCTCCAAGAGTCTGGAGGCTCGGGTGACGTTAAGAAGACACACCCTTTGCTCTCTGACATTGTAGCAAGGTCCATGCAGAGTTTATCACTTCTAATTAACAATTAAAATGATGATGAGGTGCCTGGGTGCATTCGTGAAACCTGATTATCCTTGTAATTGAGACGCTGGCATTTAATCATGGAGCTAGAGAAGAAGCTTAAGCAAGATTAGAATTCAGAACATCAACCATTAAGAGACCTTGAGCACAGAAAGGGTTAACACTGTATATGTGAGGGTTTTAATGACCTCCTTAGTCTTTTCAGAGCCATGTCATCCACTTCGCTCTGTCATAATGCATATCCAACACACTAATAAATGACGTGTGGCTCTTTGAGGGGATGGTGAATGATGTACACCATCAAAATTTGGGATAAACATCTGGAAGGATCCTGGTAGATTGGAGTTCTCAACTCTACCTCTCTCCATGGTTCCTAAGAAATTTGACAGGAGTAATTCGCAATTCAATCCCGTAAAATGTGGATTTGGACATGCAATTATTTTTAGTACCTTCTGAGCACATTTCTTAGACACAGATAAAATATATATGCCACTTGAAAAACTTTATTTATTCTCGAAGGCATTACCTCAGTGCTTAATTTGAGCCAGCGGTTTCCGGTGCTTAGCACCAGCACTTAGTCATCAACACCGGCCCTTTTCATGAGCACCATTTAATGACACATTAATTTATGGTAGGCACAGGGAAATTAAGCGATTAAGTGATTTGCCCAGGATGTTGAGCCCACGCTGAGATTCGAACCCGGTTTCCCAGCGCCAAAGTCAGCAGCTCTTGCCATTACACCACATCCTCTCCCCACTTTCACGGTTAGTAGTTGGTTCTGTTTTAGGCGGCGCTAACAGGAGAAATGGGCTGGTGCAAGCTGCCTCCTGACGAGAGTCCCGATACCTATTGTTTTACAAATTAACCACTGCATTACCTGTCACAGGAGGTTTACAGGCACGCAGTATCAATTCCAGCAGCATTTCAAGCTTTTTGCCCATCAGTTTAAAGATTATGGCTAGTAAGAGCTAGGTATTTACTGCAGCCACAGGGTAAGAAAATTAATTTTTTGTTGCCTGTTACTTGTTTCTAATTATCATGAGAGACTTTTTCTACAATTCTGAGAGCTCAGACCTTTGGTGCGATTCAAGCATATGTCAGGAAGGAAAACTTAAACATTCACTGAAAAAAAACAAATGTTAAAGTGACTTATAGTTCGGCTGAAAAAGTCTGCTAAAGCGTTACAATTTAAACTAAAAAACCCACTGAAATTCAACAGTTATAGTTAACTGAAATAACACCAAATCACAAAAAGCTTGCTTTCCGGGTAAAGTTCTAGCTTTCTGCCAAATGTGGTGTAATTTCGTTCAACAGTCTTTGCTGTAGAGCGGTTTAAAATTCATATGGGAAACTGCTTTGGGAAAACATGTTTTGGACCGCCCTCACCCCCTCCCTTTTTCTCTGCCCTCGCTTGATAAATCACCCCTGGGGTGGCCTGAAAGAGCTTCTCCCCGTCACTTCGTGATTTAACTTTTCATGGGGTAAGCATGAATAACAGCAGAGAGGTGTCTTTTTGACCCCCGACCCCATCAGCTTTGCCTGTCTCACCCTCCTCATAGGAGACTTGGTAAAGGCAGCAGACAGCCAGAACGATATGCCATACCATCCTATTGTGAATAACTTATGTTATGTCATAACGACCGAGCACTACCTCAACCCGCCTATTTTTGAGTAAACAAACACGAAGACGCTGACAGTCATGTATGTGGGTGCACATTTGCAAAATCAAATTTAGAGCAAAACTTTTTGCCCCAGCAAGAATCACAATGTGGAAACACTTTGTAAACTGGACTCAGAAACAAAATGAAACGGGCACACTTCACAAAGATATGCACTGCAGGTGTTTGTCCACAATAAACATAATAGCACAAGCCCCTGGTTACTGAAGAGAGCTGCTGCCTGTCTCCCAACTCTCATATCTGACCCCTTTGCAGCATGGAACGCTTCCCCAATCTAATACTGGGAACTAGTCAACAGTGAGTACTGGGAAGCTAAACAATGAGTTACTGAGCTTTACAGCTCTCTGTGACAGGCTATTGTACTGAACAGTCGGTGCAGGCCCACATTAGTGATGGCTGCACTGAAAAGGGAAAAGCACTGTAGCGGCTCGTGGAGAGAGTGCTGCGGGGCGGGGGAGGAGCAGGGTGGGGGGTAGTAAACTACGGCATACGGCCGAACAGAGGTAAGTAAACAAATAATTAAATAAAACGAATTTCATTGCGCGCGCTGCATTGCCAAATGCGATGCGGCGCGCGCAACGAAATTCGTTTTATTTATTTATTTGTTTACTTACCTCTGTTCGGCCGTATGCCGTAGTTTACTACCCCCCACCCTGCTCCTCCCCCGCCTCACTGCCCCGCAGCACTCCCTCCACGAGCCGCTACTGGAAAAGCATGACGTTTTACAGAGCACACAGGGCTGGTTCTCCTTTGGCAGGCTTTGATCCACACTGTAAAAAAAAATCCAGATTTCCAATTGGAAAAAAACCCATAAAGGAATCATGCAAAGTAAATACATTTCCTCAGGTTGGCCAAAGAATGCTCTTTTTCTGGTCTGGTCTTCAAGACAGCTTTGATTTTCCCCCAAAACCATACATAATATATATACATAGAGGAGCTTTTGGTAAGCAGCCTTGATCCAGTGGTCTGTTCAATTGTCTTTCACATTTTGCTTCCAACCTCCTACAGTGGATCAGCCCACTTTACCTATTAGATGTTATTACACAGGTCAATGTCACAAGGAGAAGGAAAACAGTTTATGTTTTTAGACTTTGGATTCGGGTGTATTTACAACTCTTGGGTTATCACCGAGGAAATCAGGTTCAAAGTTTTGTAAGCCAGGATCTGCCCCAGAAACACCAGTCAGTCCCATGTATATTTATATGGCAGGTGTTGCTCAGCTTGGGTTTTTGTTTTTCCCACTGACAGCAGGTATTATGTTAACAGAGGTTTGTAGAGTGCTGTATTGACATGAATATGGCCTTCCAGCACTTTCAGTAGTTCCTTCATGTCCTGGCCTCGAATATTCCCACTACACAGAGTCTGCCTTCCTTTTTAGTAGGATCTTGAGTCTTCTGGGTGCAGTGAATATTACATTTAAATGTTTGGTTGGAAGCTTGTTGTAATGGTTAGTATTGTGAAATCACAACTCAACTGTAATAAAATATCACAATAGAGTACTCACGGCGATTTCTTATCACGCATGACAAGCTGTGTTCCAACTAAACTGTAAATCGGTATAGATTATACATTTGTCGCAGATATCCATGTTTTACAAGATGCCATCAGAACATGTTTCAAAGGCCTTGTTTAAAATGTTGTACTGTAGAAATCTAACTAGGTCAAATCCTTTAATTTTATATAGAGCGTTACGCTAATTTTTTCAGTTCAATACCATCTGTTGTTATTAAAAGCTCTAATCCTGGCAATATGGCCGACAAAATGTGCGTCTGTAATAAGCCACGTGGGACTGAAACACAGAGAAGAGGTCTGAGAACTTCATAAATTGGGAAGTATACACTTGTCTGGCTTTCCAATTGCAAAGGGAGCTCAATGAATTAGATAAAAACAGAGACATTCATAGAAATTGTGGAGGATCTCACTTTGCAAGACATCCATTGCTCTCTTGTCTACAAGGCAGCCCCTGGTGTACCTCATCACAGATGAGACTAGACAATAACCATGTTACTTTTGGGCTGTTGCAAGGATATTCTGTAGGTATATGTCACACAGGCAGTGCTTAATTTGTGCCTGTGGTTGCAGGTGGTGTTCACCCACACTCACTTTTGTGGACCATGACTTAATTTTCAACATCAGACCTTGAGTAAGTCAGAGAACGACAAAAAAAGCAAAAAGAAGGAGGAAAATGAAGGTAGAAAAAGAGCGGTAAAGGGAGAAATCAGGAGGGAAGAGACAAATGGAACAGTGAGATAAAGAGACAGGAAGTGCAGGAGGTGGAAGAAAAAGGCATGAAGTGGAATCAAGACTGCGCAAATTTTGATATACTGTAAATCCGACATTCAGCATCACCAGCTGTGGGCTCCTTAGAAAATGGACAAGACCCTGTGTGCCCAACCAGGGGACTTTCATGATAATTATTACAATGCTGCAATTTACTCATAATAATTCAAACGAATATTATAAGTATTTTCTGAAAAGAGTGGCCTTACGTATATATTTATTTGTTCATTTATTGTGTGTAAGGGAAACGTACACTAAACTATGAGGGAGTGATCAATTCACATAGGCACAATTCATCGAGGGTAGCCTGATAAATTAATTCCACTGGACACTTGTAATATTTATCTTCAGAAAATCTTTGGGCATCTGCACTTATGTTTTTCACAGATGGACCACTACACACAGCTGCAGTCTATGCCCGACCCTGCCTCCTGGATGCGGCCTTGATTTGGGACCTGCTCACTTACCATGGGTTAGACTGACGTTTTCTTCTTGAAAATGCATTCACCTTCTTTTGGACCAGCATCAAAAAACCAGAGAATTGGAAGTATTTCAAGTGGTTTTTGATTCAAGCATTGAATTCAGTGCTTAATTTGTGGAAAAATAAGCACCAGGGCCCAATAGATTTTTCAAGCGGTCACTGCAGCTTTCAACACCCACTCTCCCTGCCGGCACTGCCAAAGGCAAGTCCCAATGCAACCTACTTACCATCACACTCCTACAAATGGGATAATAGTAACTATTTTTGGCTATCCACAACTTTAATAATAGCCTGCAGGTCCTGGTGTTATGTTTTATGTGTTGTCCAATATGAAATCGTCTGATGATGTTTCAAAGTACAACATCAAAACGAGGAGCGAAGTTTCCACTCCAGTCCGGTGCACAGCCTGTTGAATCGTTCACCATGTTATGTTTGCCAAACAGTCCAAATTAGCCAAAATAATCATTCCAGAATGTTCCAAATGCGTTTCATGAGTGGATTTTATTTCTCTTTAATGATCACACGTAAGATGCAGTCGAATTTAAACAGCTTCTTATGCTACAGATATGCCCATCCAGGCCTTTTTCTGAGCACGCAATAAATACAACGTACATCCTCAATCACAGAACTTCTTGTACCCAATGCATTTCGGGCCGAAATTGGCCCTTCTTCAGGGGTTCACTGTGAGTAAAAAGAACAAAGTTTTAAAATACCATCTTAAAAAGGAACTGTTTATACATATGTCATGTCGTATTTTTTGTTAACCCAATTCAGCGTTCTCCCTCTAACCTAATTCTGCTCCAACAACAAAATCGTCTGCACCAGCCTTTGTGATAATACATAACCTAGCCTCATTCCGCTATCTCATCAACAGGTAACCACCCTAGCATGTAAACCCTCAATTTGCCTTGTGCCACTGCCCTCTTAATCCACATTCCTTAAGCAAAACATGCCTCAAACCTCCCCTAATACCTGAGTCATTTCACACGATGTAATCTGTTTCCCAGCACGGTCTTCTCTGCTGAAAGCGGCGTTTCAAAAACGTTACTCCTACTTTCCTCTCTTTTAATTTGAACGTCGTAACTCCACCCCTCTCATTCAACCAGTAGCATTAAACCTACTTTACACTGTCAGTCCTCAAAAACTTCCATACCCATAATGCACTGCTGTAACCCTCCGTGAATATGGACCCACTTCATTCTGAACAGTGACTATTTACAATAATAGTCACTGTTTTTGAGGACTGACAGTGTAAGATTACATCGTGTGAAATGACTCAGGTATTAGGGGAGGTTTGAGGCATGTTTTGCTTGAGGGTTTACATGCTAGGGTGGTTACCTGTTGATGAGATAGCGGAATGAGGCTAGGTTATGTATTATCACAAAGGCTGGTGCAGACGATTTTGTTGTTGGAGCAGAATTAGGTTAGAGGGAGAACGCTGAATTGGGTTAACAAAAAACACGACATGACAAAGGGTGACGTTAGGAAGTTGTTTGAATTATATGTTTTTCTTTTTATAAAAAGACATACGTTGTTACTGTGCCTCTCTGAGCGCCAGAGAGGAGTCTCCGTCTAGGATTGACGAGGTAGGGAGGATTGCGTCTAGCATCTTCCAGTGATTATTTTGTTTTATCATTGTTATGAGTGGGGTTTTTTATTTTCGTGCCTCTCTGAGAGCCTCTGTCTAAGGGTTGGCAGGGAAGATTGCGTCAGGCATCTTTCAGTGTTCAGTTGTATGGTTTTATAAATAAATGTATGGAATTCCTCTGTCCAGTTGCAAGAATTAGCAGGGATGGGAGGATTGCTCTCAGTCAATAGTCCTGAGAAAGAAGAAGAATCCCATAGCTGTCTAGCTAACAGATTTACGATTTCCTCTTGTGTGAAAAGGAAGAAGGTGGTTTCCCCGGGATGTATTGGGTATTGTATTTTCGCTGGTTATAAGCATTTTTTCTGTGTTTTCCTTTTCTTGTGAAGCAGTAAGGTAGAAAGCGCTTTTATCGCCCTCAAATGCCCAGAAATACGCAATTGTTGTTTAAGAGTTCCAAGCATTAAAGCATATGCATGGTTTTCTTTTTAAAGTACATGTACAAAATGATCATTAATTGCTATGCACCTTTAGGACTTTGTGTTATTCGCTAGTGTTTACCTATGTATATATATATATATATATATATATATATATATAGGGTTTTGTTCTTTTTGCATTGACTAAGTGTTGCAGCAAAACATTTTGTGATCATTGGAGGCCACTGCCTGGTGCAGTGGCTGATCCATTAGTGAGACTATAATATTTAGGTACATATTGATTGTCCTGTTAAATTCCTTTTTATTATATATGCATATATTGTTTGTATGAGCACATTTGTCAATTTTGAGTTGACTGGCCTTACACCAACTCAGTCATTAAAGGGTAAAGGCCCGCTAGGTAGGGTGATGCTGTGGTCTGTAGTAATATACCAGCCCCCCCCCCACCAGCGCTACAGACCCCGCTAGGAAGAAGTAAGTGCACATTTTGGGTAATTCTAGGAGTCACCTTCACTCCAACAACTGAAGTAAGAAGTATCTGCATTACCACTTGTAGAATTACGTTCCCCAGGATCAGCCAATACCCCTGACCCATGTGGCGCAGCACCACATTTAATTAGCACAAGTCACTTTCAGATAACTGACGATGTAATGCACAACAACATACACCGAATTGTTGAAATACTTCTTCACATTTATATTTTGAAGTCTGTACTTTGCGATGGGAGGTTGTGTCTGGCGTCACCCACTTTGTGCCGCAAATACGTGTGTATGGGACTGCGCCTGGCAGCTCACATTTTGTTTTGAATTCTGATTACCTATTTGGTGTAAATTGTATTGTTTGAACGTTTATTTCTGCAAGGAATGGGAGGCATCTTATCGCATTGAGATTAACAGTGTCAGCCACCGCCTTTCAAACCTCTTTCTCTTCATTGTAAAAAAAAAAAAGTGTCCTTTGTTCTCCGCCTTTCTTAGTTGCATGCAGTGTACTCTAATAGCTATACTCTATTTCCTTCTCTCGGTCTGCATTTTGCGTCTCTCCCTCTCTTATCTGGCTTATGGGCCTTTCTCATCTCTTTCTCTCACAGTGTTACCACAGGTTTTCACTACTGTTTAGCGAGATCTTATATATAGGTGTACTTCTCTCTTGTGCACTGCAGTGAGAGGTGATTAGCAGGAACATCTGGGTACGTGCCAAGCACACCCACTTTTAACTGAGACAGGTTCGATTAGAGACCACTCAACTGGTGCGCGGTGCATCCAGTGAATACTGTGTCTAGCTTCCAAGTAACTGCCTTCACGACTCTTAGTTATATCTTTTTTAGCACGTTTTAAATAGGCTCCCCTATGTTAACTCCTTATACCCTGAATGAAGTACATTCAGTTCCTTGACAGTCACACCTCACGCTTCACACCTCACCTTTCTGGCGTGCTTGTACTATTAGTAATGAAGGCTCCCACTTGAATATTCAGTCAAGTGGTAGAAAGATGGGGAGGAAGGCTTTCGCATGCATTTCTCGCCGCAACACACAGCAACCTTTTTACGTTTTCTGGTTGCTATTACGCCCTAGACTTGGCCCAGCGTCAAATGATAGACAAGCCACACAAAAGAAAAAGTGACATAATAAGGTGAGGTCAAGGGCTGTCATCCCTTACCGCCCAGAGCCCAATGATAGAAAATGTACTACCAGGTAAAATGGAGCTATTCCCTTTGATATTTTTGGATCATAAGCTTAACATAGTACATACAATGTTCTGTGGCCCACAATGTTAAAAGACTAAAAATGCCATCAATATAAGTAATATAGTCCTGGCAGAGGGACAATACTTTCAGTTTCAAATGCACATGAATATCTCTCTATTTAGATGACCAATTATAATTCATAAAAGAATTTCTCATTATAGACCTGATGAATATCTTTACGCATCCATATTTCAATGCACAGAATGCAAAGGCCGACCAGGTCAGCTAGATTCACACTGAAGATTACACCAAATATTGCAGTACTGAGCAACTAAGTACAGAATAATTTACTCCTACCTGCGTCCAATTTAACGATAGAGCAAGCAGTAAAAAGTGCTACCCCTCCAGGCACAAGCAGTAGCCCGATTGCAAGCTCCAATCCAGGGAGTACAGCTACAAAGCACGGAGTTAGGTAATAGAAAAGATTTTGAAAGTGTGTATCGTGGTAAAGGAAGTTAGTGACACTAGACTTAGAGTAACGTAAATGTCAGAGCAGATGGTGAACATTAGACAGAAGATTGGAAGTAGCAAGTTAAGACTGATCTCTTCCGATTTCTTGTGCACAAGGGGGGAAATAAAATGATGGAGTGGAATGCATGGTTTGACTTCATGGTCACACGTCAAATGCTGCGGGGTCTGATCAGCCCTTCATCATTCTGAGGTGGATGGAATGAGTACCATTGAGTTGGGGATCAATGAAGATCTGCTGCTTAGCGTCAAAATACCATTCTGAGTGAACGTACGCTTTACAAGTAAGCCATGTTATTTTAAAATAAGTTATATATATTTTGCATATTACAATTAAAGACAGCGCATGTTTTTAGATATTAAGTGGTGCTGAAGGGTTAATAGATTTTTTCTTGGGCTGCGTTCAGAAGTGGCATTCCTGGCCGACCACAGATTCTGGGCGTTGAGCCAGGCAGGAAAGGGACTTCCGGTGGTTGGAAATGAACATAAGATTTAGATGAAAGATATGTATGTGTAAGAATAGTTGGTCTGTGGAAGTGAACAAGAGAGAGATAAGGTGCGTAGAATCACACAATTTGGTAACGGGGTAGCCGAGATTTAAAAAAAAACAAAAAAAAATGGTGTAAAAAGTGTTTCAGGTTTCACATTGTGCAGTTTAGTGACGGAATATGTATGTGTCTATGTGAGAGGAGGTAAGGAATACGTTTTTGGATATGCACAGCTGTGTGCAGCCTTCAAAATATGAAACAACCAGAGATTCGTAGGAATAGATTACCACAGGTAGCCACCACACTAATTTCAATGTTAAAGGACGGTATGCATGGAGTAAGCAATGCTCAGTATTACAATGTTGTCAGAATAATAGGTGTGGATTTAAAGAGGCCTTTTAAAAGTACAGTTGCAGCCTTTAGAGGTGGTTGCATATATTTTTCAGTTCGAATACCATGAGTTTTTGTCTCCCTTAAATGCAACATTATTATTATTAAGGTCTTCCCTGCATCTCCAAGAAGTGTATTGGATTTCCTGTCTTCGGGATGTTTGCATAGATAAGCTCAATGTTATTGTTTTCATCACCTCGTGTCTGGTTAGAAATAAATATTACAATGTTAAAGACCTGTCATGCAACAGGCTCAGGCCTACTACATTTTCCCACATGATTGGATGACAGCTGGACCATGTGTCCATCATGATATTAAAGCAGCAACAACTTTCAGCATAGACTGCTTAAAAATAAAATAGGCAAAATAAGCGCCACAATTGAGGGAAATAAATAAATAAATAATTTGAAGAAAGCAAAATTAGTTTATTGCCCAAGAATCATTCTGTTTTTACTCACAAATATTACAATGTTCTGACAGCCACCTAATGCCCCATATCCTCCTCACTGAACAATTAATATATGTATAGGTCACATCAACTACACCTAACAGTGACATTCAAATTATGAAAAAAGACATATATTTGCATAAGTTAACACGCACTACGAAGTTTCTGTCTTCTCAAGCATTCAGGTGGAAGAAGAAGGGCCCCATCATTCCTGAGCTCCGACCTATCAGTCCTGGAACACAGATGTTATTGTGTTTCCATTGACTGTCCAAAGAGGAAGAAGACGGTGATAAGCTGCAACAGGAACACCGCCATCTTCACAAGCAGATGTATATATAGAATGGCACTAGGTATATTGCATTCTTGAAGGGTTTTGACTATTTGAATGGCGCAAGGAGAAGTGCTGTTTTAATATGTGTATCTAAACGAAATAATGTGTATGTATTTTAATGTTTTTCATTCCTAGGTTCTTCAGAGTTGGAGAGAATATTGTTGTAAAACAAATTAAATTGTAAGGTGGAATGTGCTAAAATGCATTCTAATGCAGTGCATTCGCCAGGGACTACAAAGGATAGGAGTAATAGGAAAAGTAGTAATGTTGTGTTTATATTATGTTTATGTATTGATCATTAGTAATGAGTATATGCCAATACAGAAGGATAGTGTGCATTGAATAACAGTGCTTCATATTGTAATGTCTCAAGGATACAATGTGTACAGATTTAAATATGTCTTTTAATATATAGGTGCAATCTTTCAGGGTGTTTGAAAACAGGTTTCAAGGTATAAAGGATTGGCGCAAAGAGATGTGGAATTTAACGAAATATCTACTTGTCCATGGGCCTGGATGCGTCTTAAAATTACTTATTCTGTAACAAAATACACTTGTCCCCTATGTGCCATGTAATGCAGCAACAAATTGTGGCACCAATATTCATTATATAAGAGCTCTGAAATAGCCTTCTGATTATGCTAGGGCCCCTTCCATAGTAGGCTTTGAATGCTAACAATTCCCTTATGTGGCCACATTTCCACAGATCTACATACTGGGGCTGAGGGTATTTTCGCTTGAACAAATGTACACCTGCATATTTGCTCATGCTTAAATGCAGTTCACAAATATTTTCTAGGAGTACTATTTCTTGGCCTACTTCTGTAGTCTTGTGAATTCACAAAAGTTGTATATCTGCACATAATCCAAGGACATGGGTGCACTTTATTTAATAATTGGGCCCCTAATTAGGTCTGGCGTTAACAATGAACTTGTATGTTTAATAAAATGTTGTCTCTCTCTCTCTCTCTCTGGCTAGCTTCACTGTGAGTGACTTCATTCTGTTCTCTCACAAGGAGCATATCGACACACAGTTGCTTTATTCAGTGCCAGGAACTACTGTGCAATGTGTGATTTTTGAGATCAAAACAATTTTTGCTTTTTGCCAATGCTTGTTTATTTTTATGTTGCAAAGACATGGTACCTACCATATTCCAGTAGCTTAGCGAACTGTTTTTGCATTTTCTTTTTATTTTGAAAGCAAAGAATTATCAGTCTTGCTTTCAAGCTTCTGCAAATATTTGCATCTAATGGGAGAGCATTCTGAGAGCAGTATACATAGCCTCACATTGCTAAATATTGAAAAAGTGTTTACACATTTTTATACTCTAACCACTGTCAGTAGTGCAGTCTGAGCTTACAACATTTACTTAGAGCGCTCACCCTAATAATAAAGCCTTTGCATTAATGGACAATAAATACAAGTTTGAACAGCATTAGCACATGGATACAAATATTACCTTTATTGCAGACTATGCCTTTCCCTGAGCCATAATGTGGTACTGTGGACTGGCAGCCAAAGGGTTTGTGCTGTAGGGGGTTGGGCCTACTTGTCCCAAGGATGAAATACGCAGAAAACTTGTTACCATTGACCTCAAACAATATGTCCTGGGCGTGGGGCTATAGGAATTCCACATCCCTGGGCACAGTTTGACAACTATGAGTGTTTTGATTCCTAAAGGTGTTACTGTGACAGAGATTTTCATCTGTGTTTGCTGTTGGGACAAGCTATAGTACAATGTTTTAATTCTTCTTTTGCTTCTAGAGATAAATGAATTTCTTTTTAAAGTCTTGTACAGGGACGCCAATATAATTTTTAGGTTCTTTCCTCCATTTGGAGTTCCCTCCTTACCTCAGCTGGCCAACAAATGCAGCGTGCACCATTAATAGCTCAACTATTGCTAGACATGTTGCTACCAAAGTTTCAATTGTAGAATGTGCTGCACACACCTCCTCGAAGGACTTTGTATCAATTGGTAAAGAATTTATTGAGGCAGATGCACAAAAAGGAATAGCATTAACTGGTTGTGAGTACACAATGGTTCAGATTACTTCTACTACACATGATATCATGATATAACGATATAGGATGATGATATGTACTATGACCCTAAGTATATTACTGAAAGGGCTGGGTGGAAGAAAAGGAAGAAGGGAACAGGAGAGAATGTATGAAAATAAAAAGAAAAGGAATACAGTTAGGCCCAAATGGAAAAAAATGTTTACCAACGATAATGCTTGGTCCCATGGCCCGTCTTTTTCATGGTTCATCACTTGTAGGACGTGATGGGAAGATCAGACTGTTTTCCTCATGCTGTATTTCCACTGCCCCAGGCCACTTCATTTCCCCGCATTAAATGGACTTCATCAACATACCCCCCCCTACTCAAACTACTCAAACTACAAGTATGTGTTGGTTATTGTGTGCATGATCAGCAAATGGACTGAGGCATGCCAATTCAAGAACAACAATACACAAACTATTGCCAAATGCCTCCTGAAAGAGTTCATACCGCACTTTTGAGTACCTATGCTTTTGGCTTCTGACAATGGACCGGCGTTCATCTCACATGTGATTGAGGGGTTGTGCAAGGGGCAAGGAGCCACACAGAAACTACATGTGTTCCACGGAAACCACCAAGTGGGAATGGTATCCCAAGCTTGTCCTGAAGGGTTGCAAGTGCTGCACAGCAGAGAAAGGAAGAGTGTGTAAGCGGGCCCCAACAATACATCAACTAAGAGCGTCTGGTAACATCAATGCCCCAACCCCTCAGTCTACAACCTGTGACAACGAGACATCTATACCTTCCTCAACACTTTGTTTTCTTCATATTGAATGTGCCTAAGTAATAGAAGTGCTTGTAACCTCTCAAATTACTTGAAGACAGGCACCAACGGTTACTTTTTCTGTTTACAGGTATCATCTCTGAGGCTCTTCATTATTCCACAACTGACCTTTTTGAAAAGAGTAAAAGTACAGCAGAAGATAAGACATTCTTCCAACTAGTCACACTAGCCACACGTACCAACGATTGGAACAATGCCTCAAGACTTGCTCAAAACTTTCAGAACAATTAGAGAAAATGACCATGGGGGCAAATAGCAGCATTGACCCCCATTGCTATAGTGACTAAGCTCCTTATAGTGTATTGTGATCACAGTGCTATACCTGAGATACTGCTAAAATGACACAGAGATATTGTACCAAATTGAATAGATAGCCATTGATAAAGACGGGACAGGGGGACAGTTGACAGGGCAGGATATTATGTTTGCACACACCGGCCTACCGACACAGAAAACAGCATGTGTTACAATGTCATACCTGTCTCTAAATACGTGGGTTGTGTCCTAATGTACAATATGCTCCTCAGTCAGCACACCATGTCTGTAGCAGTTGCACCTCCTGAGAAAAGCATAATTGGCAAAGGGAGAGCAAGGATAGAACAGGGAATGTGAATAACTTAGGACTTACAGAAATTGTAGAAGTAACAACAGTAGGACCACACTAAATGCAGCCCGCTACCATTACCAAATACCTGAAAAGCCTGAAAGGTCTGTTGTAAGGATTTTGTTCAAAGAATGAACAAGAGGAGGGAATGAGGCAGGGTCCATTTTTATCATATAAGACCCCCCCCCAAGGCCCGCTCTGCCCACACCTAAGGTATGAGACCCTTACACAGGCCCTGCGCGCCTCAATCTGTAGGCCTTTTGCTAAATTGACCAAATGAGAGAGGGTCCGGTTTTACCATATAACAAATGCCCTGGGCCATCCTAGTCACTCAGTCAGTATGAACCCCTAGGTAGGCCCTGCGGTCTTTCTGCAGGCCTTTTGTTAAATTGACCAGAGTTCTGCCATTTTTCTGAACAGCAGGCTCTAAGCCTGTCAGACTAAAAATCTCAGCCAGCTTCTCTCTGCGAGGCTCTTCTGCTCCAGGCTGGATAGCCCCCACCCTACCCGTGTGTCTCAAAGTTCACTGTCCCTTCCTCTGTCCTGTCGACAAATAGCACACCACATCCTGGGTCTGAACATGAGAATAGAGAACTTCCCACCACAAAGACGTCAGGCCGGGGTGATGAATGTGGCAACCAGGACATTGCTATATATTTTATTCCTTACATTACATATTTTCTGCTTGCCCTATGCAATTTACGACGAGCGCTTGGTCTGAGAACATAACCTTTCACCTAGTCTATGTTCCGCATTTAACTGAAGAAGCACGACACGTCTGATAAATGTGCGAACTGTGGCTATAAGTGACGTAGGTAGGGCTGACGTTAGAATAAGCACTTCTGCTTCAGTTCCCAGCACTAAAAGGTATAAAAGACGAGTCCACGGAGTTCTCGTCGGACTACCCCACCCGTCTGTTGGTAGGATGGCAGGCAGGGTGTGGGTTTTCCCAAGAGCTCTTGTTTTTTGTTTTATTAAGATACAATTTAACTTGCCAATATAATTGCTGTATATGCTATTTTGTCTCTAAATTGGTGTTTTCTTATTGAGAATTTAATGCTTATATTACATTTGCAAGGCTGCTTTCTTTTAGGTTTAAACGTGAGTATTCTCTGCATTTTAGATCAAATGTGTTTTGCATTCTGAGAACATTTTCCTTGATTTAAAATATGTTTTTCATAGTGCATTTATAAATGTGTCTTTGAGGTTTTCTGAAGTGTCTCTCTTCAAACGATTTCAATGCCTTCTGAGTCCTTTTGAGAATTATGTAATAATGCCTTCTGTTTGGTAAGACTCTCTATAAATGCGAGGACACTATATTTTGTATTCTGTATTTTAAATGCCTTTTTCTTGAAGTTGCACCTTCTAAATAAATCTGTTAAACCTTTTTGCTTGGTTTCCATGGCTCACACATCTGTTTCCTTCATTTTAGTAAGAGCGTTCCTGCGCACCCTGCCTCAAGTTAAGCTGCCCTTTTGTCCCTAAACCACTCCCTCGAACAGCTGGCAAGGGTGCCTCCTAGCCCCCCCCAAACCCCCTAAAACGCTCCCTCCAACAAATAATAGTCACTGTTTTTGAGGACTGACAGTGTAAGATTACATCGTGTGAAATGACTCAGGTATTAGGGGAGGTTTGAGGCATGTTTTGCTTGAGGGTTTACATGCTAGGGTGGTTACCTGTTGATGAGATAGCGGAATGAGGCTAGGTTATGTATTATCACAAAGGCTGGTGCAGACGATTTTGTTGTTGGAGCAGAATTAGGTTAGAGGGAGAACGTTGAATTGGGTTAACAAAAAATACGACATGACATATGTATAAACAGTTCCTTTTTAAGATGGTATTTTAAAACTTTGTTCTTTTTACTCACAGTGAACCCCTGAAGAAGGGCCAATTTCGGCCCGAAATGCATTGGGTACAAGAAGTTCTGTGATTGAGGATGTACGTTGTATTTATTGCGTGCTCAGAAAAAGGCCTGGATGGGCATATCTGTAGCATAAGAAGCTGTTTAAATTCGACGGCATCTTACGTGTGATCGTTAAAGAGAAATAAAATCCACTCATGAAACACATTTGGAACATTCTGGAATGATTATTTTGGCTAATTTGGACTGTTTGGCAAACATAACATGGTGAACGATTCAACAGGCTGTGCACCGGACTGGAGTGGAAACTTCGCTCCTCGTTTTGATGTTGTACATTAACGTGGGGTGCCAGGGTGGATCCTGCTGTCCTGATTGCACGCTAAATCAGTTAAAAGCAGAGATGATGTTTGAACATGGTTAAGAGAAGTTTAGAAAATAATGGTGTGCACAGTAACATTTCTTTTGCGGATGTTTCAAAGTAGACAGACAGCGTCACCATGTGGTGGACTGTCATAAATATGTGGCGGTGTCAAGAAATAAGTGCTGGTGCTGAGCACCGGAAAACACCTGCACAAATTAAGAACTGGTTCCACTTCTCACGAAGCCAGCAGCATTTTATTAATTTTATTGCTTACCTTATGTACTCACCTGGATGCACCCAGTCAAACAAGTGTTTTATATTAGTTTATTACCTCAGCTAGGTTCGTTGTAAATATGTTTAATGACAGTAAGAGACTTATAAAATAAGGATTACTCCATTTACAGATAAACATTAATGGTAGCAAAACACTATATTACCAATTTCATTACAAAATGTACATCATATTCATTACTGACTACTGCAGTTATAATGTTTTGAAAAACTGAAGAGGATCCCTTTTCCACAAAAATTATGTCACAAACTGGCCAATATACTATACTGCTATTAGCCTTCAGAGGACAGAAATTCATGATACCCTACCTATCATTTTAACTTATTGCTTTATACTACACTCCTATTGTTTCCAGGCACTGGAATTAAAAGGTGGTACTATTACCCAATGTGACAGCCTTCAATATTAGAGCTAATTAGATCATTTCATCACGAAACCTATCTCAGCAATTCTTTAATAAACATGAATTTCAAAAATATAAATGTAAGTATGGTACCTGTAATCAAATCATGGTCATCCATTTGGGATGCATTCTGGGATGAATTCATAATGAAACTATGGAGTGTAAAAATAGCATGTACTTAAAAGTGCCCACTACGAATCAACCCTGTGAGTCACATACGGCACAAAAAATACTTTAATGGAATTTACCCATCGATTTATCTCCATAGCGACCCTGCACTTCTAAACACACCTAAGGTGGAGCGAGAGTTCCCTTATTACATTTCGTTGAAGTAGAAATTGCTATAGCAGTATATTGCAAGAAAAGTATTACATACTATGGAGTAGCCAGAAAATTGCAATACATCCTACCTGAACCATACCTCCAACCACACGAAGCATGCGAGGCGAGCAAACCCAGTCCTCATTAGGAGAGTTCCCTTCACCAGACTATAGAAAACAATAGAAGAACAAAAATCTAATGCTGCCCAGTAGCGAAGGATTGAGCTATGGTGAAAATACAATATTCATGAAAGGTTACTGAGTTTTGGCGCAAATCAGACCGTTCACTAAGTGTTAGTGTGTTATGAGGCAACTTTGATCACGCAAAAGGCATTACTGAGCAAGGGGGCAAATCAATACATCCGGTCTCAAAAACCGACATCATTTAAATATGAATGCTCTGCTTGGATTGTAGCAGTGACAAAAGGCACCACCTCCAACATGAATCCATTATAATGTAAGTATCTAAATTCAAAATTAAAAGCCAGGCCTATTGGCTTTGTCAATGCTTGTTTAAATGCAGTTTGTTTATTTTTCCCATATTAATGTCGACGTCAGGGCCTGCCAGTTCTCATTTGTTGTAAGGAGGTCTGGGGCGATATGACGGTGGCCGTTTCAGTCAAACCTTCAGCGTAGCACAGGGCGGGGGGCTGTGTTGTGCAGTCCGGCTCTGAATAATCAGCATTGCCCTTCAGGATGAGTCACCCCCCACCCCCCTGACAGGCCGCGAGGCTGAAGAGCTCCACTGTGGTATTTTGCAAACAGCTTGTTCCTCCTCTGTGCTCCTCCAGCCCTCACCCCCACGCGCTCCCACCTCCTGCGTAGCGACGCATTCACAGCGCATGATTTATTTAAACCCGCGCTGCAAGCACAGGCTGGAGAGCAGGAGACGAGGCAGAAAGGGTGACAGGGGGAGACAGAGAAGAGGGACATTTGAAAGATGTGGTGAATGAGAAAATTGGGCGGATAAAGGGGACGGAAGGAAAAGGGAACATGGAAGAAAAGTCTTTAGGAGGAGACAGAAGGAAGAACAACATAGACAGTGGGAAATAAGAAACGAGAGAAGTGGGAGACCGAGACATTAAAAAAAACTACAGAGAGGGAAATGATTGCAAAGAGAGGAGATGGAATGTAGGGAATGATACAAAGAGACATTTAGGATAAGATCTAAAGTAAAACAAGCATTTGCGATGCAATCGGTCTCGCCTTTGGGACCTTATATATAGTTAGCTATGCAGCACATTAGCCTGGGTGCTGAAACATCTACTGTTCTTTAACATGGAGGGAAAGTAAGCACCAAACTGCGTGACACACCAGGTATGGGAACACATGGAGAGAAATATTGCCTTTCATCGGGAAATGGTATAGTCCAAAGCTCTGTTTTTAATATAAAATCAGGGCTTTCGGTAGTCATATCACTGAAAATACAAGATTTGAAAAAAATATTATTGTCTACGGTTGCTCGTGGAATACAATTTCTATGGACTGGAATTTAGAGAATGCTAAAGTGATTCTGGTATTTTACTGACCTCTGCTGGTCGTTTTCTATCAAGACAGTTAAATAGAGGCAGTTGAACAGAAAAAAAAGTCCATAAGCGGAAGCAGACAAGTCCTAGGGCTGATCTCCAGAGCCCACAAAGTACATACACATATAAGTATATACTAAAGTATATACTAAAGTATATACAAGAGGTCTCGAATGCTCGACCTAAAAAGAAGAAAAGGTTAGGGACGAATGGAAGTTAGATGCACATATGTATCAGCAAAGAGGAGAAAATCAAGACCCAGGTGTAAGAGACAGAGGAGAAAGGAAGAGAAGCAGAGGATGGAGAAGAGGCCAAGAGTTGAGCTAGTAAAAGAGGAGTGAATACGTATTAAAACATGAACTAGATGGAAAGCGAGCAACTGACTGAGGGTAGAAGTATGAATGATGATTGAGGTTGAGAGACTGGGACAGAAAAATGAGACAGAGTGAGGGATTGGGAGAAAAGATATAGCAATGGTGGGATGGAAGTAGCACACCCATGTGCATCCATGCACACACACACACACACCGATTAGTGACACAATACAGGTTACAAATGGCAACCTAGAAATTGACCGGGTAGGGCAGTAGAGACAGTAAGAAACAGAAAGGATGTCATTGAAGCAGTTCAAATTCAGGAGCCTCGCATTCATCAATCATCAAGGTTGTCTGCTATTTTTGGGCAACGAAAACTAGTCACTGAGGGAAATTTGAGCTTTGGACCTCAGCGTCAAAGTCAATACTTCACGCTTTTTGTCACTTGATCATGCTTAAGGCTTCAGAGCATGCCAGAGACTATGGGCTTTTTGTCTCGTCTTGGCTGCATAGATGAACTCAGATTGCAGGGTAAACTCTGAAGAATGTTCAGTAAAGAGAATTGCTATTCAAATTTAGCTGCATGGAAATAAGAGGCAAAAATCTATGCATTGCATGTAAAAAAAGCAATGCATCAGACAGTGTTTTACATCCCAATGTCTCTTCTGCACTCGGTTTACTTCTCTAACAAGAGCCCTGCGAGGCCAGCCAAAATGTGATGTGTGCTGTATTACACTGGGCCCCATGCCATGAGTTACACCGATGAAATCTGTATAAATTATCAATAGGTGAATTAGAAATGAAGTGCAGTACTTAGGAAGCCATGGAAGGGTCATGCAGTATTCTGTGTTTATGCCCCTGCCACGGCAACTGAATTTATTTAGAAGCTCCCTTTGTTACTGCTACAGCCCTGCAGTGGCCCTCAGATCTGGAGGGGCAAAAGAAACGTCCTTAGCACTTTGAAGGTCCTTAGGTGACCTATCTGCATAACCTCTCAGCAATTTGCACAGTGGCGGCTCCTCTGCAATGGCGGAGGAGCGTTGCCTCCCCTGCATGGCGCAGAGCTAGCAAAGGAAAAACAGAACGATGCTTTAGCGTCGTTTTATTTTTCGTTTGCCAGCTTGTGCATGGAGGGGCAGGGCATGGGAGGGGGAGGAGGAGTGCCTGTGCACTCCCTAGTCCCTAAGCGCTCCTGTGTGTTTGGCCAGCCGTCTCAACACACATGCGCACTTAGGTTTCTCTAGCCCAGCTGCATTCAGCACCCGGGCTGGAGAAACCCCCACAGACTCCCTGGTCTGAGAAGGGCGTCTTTTCCACCCGCTCAGACCAACCTCTGCGCTGCTCTGCAGCACAGGGATTGGCTGGGAGTCTGTCCCAGGGGCTGCTGGGACCCAGGAAACAGCCAGCAGGAGCAACGTGAGAGGCAGCGTCAGGTAAGTTTTTTTTAATTATTATTAATCCTCCCCGCGCTCGCTCCCCCCCTCGCGCTCCCTTCCACCCACCTCACCACCCTTTGTTACTGGCGGCCACCACTGAACTTGCATGAAGAGATTATAACACATTACAGGCTTTGAATGCACACCCTGTGTGAGACCCAGAATGTAGCAAATATTGCAATGGATCACCACAACAGACATGTTTACAATTTCCACAACAATCGACCTTCACATACATCACATATACTGTGGCTGCTACTTACAGTGAACCTAGACATAAACATGAAGGTGATATGCAATCTGACATGTAAAAAACAAGTCCCAAAAAGACAAGCTTTGAGAGTGCTTGCCCAATGAACTGTCTGCAGTGTATATTTCTTTTTCAGTCCAGCAGGGGGCAGTGTAGAAGTCAGCCACGATGGATGGTTCTGCCAGACAGATGGAATGTCCCTTGCCTGATCAGACTTTCTCCTCTCATTTCCAGTTTATTTTATCAATGAATTTCTTGTAACACAGTGCAGGGTAACAACCTGACGCTGGCATGCATACACACACGCACATCCAGACTACACATTGGAAGTTAGGGCAAGTTAATAAAAGAAGGCGTATCCCGCCTATACGGTAGTTCGCGCACTATACGGCACGAGTGTGAGTGTCTAATCATTACCAAAGTATAAATGAGGTGTGCAGTTCCTCATGAAAGAAGACTGAAACAAATGGTTGCAACGAAAGGAATAAGCTCTAATAGGAGCATGGGCCCTCACACACCCGAATGGGTGTTATCCTTCATCATTGGGCTAGCTCCTCACCGGGCCGGCGCTGCAATGCCTGACGGGCACCTACAAGGGGGCACTTTACCGGAAATCTTTTTTTATAATAGCCGTATGGTGAAGTGAGGGTGTTTGGGCTAAACAATGTAGTGTATAATGGTGACACGAGTGAGTTAAAATAGGTGAGGTGATACTCAAAATCAATCAATTTCATGAATGCGATCACTGCCTTAATAAAAACATATTAGCTACCTTGGGATATAATGGCCCTAGATAGCCTGGTATTGATTGGTCAACATGTTTCTCACCTGGTTGTGTCGGGAATGATCAAGTGGCGATTCTTCAGGACCTAAAAACTACCTTAAACTACACAGTGTCTGGTTTCTGTAAGTGTAAATACTCTAACTAATATAACCAGTCACTCAGCCAATAATGTGGTAAATACTGTACCTTAGATTCAATAAAACCATCCCAATTAGGGTAATGGTTCAAGCCCCATGAGTAAAAGCAGAGAGTACGCCAATTAGCGTCACTTACGTGGAACGGCTCCCACCACGAGACCTACCCCGGCTCTGCTTCCTCCAAGGTACAATATTACCACATTACTGGCTGAGTGGCTGGTTATCTTAAGCTTATCTTGTAGGCAAACATTGGAGAAATGAGGATTCCTAACTCACTGAAATATCAGTTAAGGCTTTGATGAAGTATTACAACTCACAAGTCACTAACCTGCACCAACCTGAATGCTCACTTTACTAATCCTTTATGAACTAACATGCAGGACAGTTTTCATGCAATAATGCATATACAACTCCCTCCGCATCCCTTTATACTTCATTCTTCTTAAAATGGGCTGTTGGTCCACCCTTTGAGAGAAGCCTCCACTAGGCAGAGTGTGCCAGCACTGGGAGCAGCACCAATAGATGGCAGCCAGAGGCAAACCAAAATGGCTGTTGATACTCCTTGCCCCTTTGCCCCTGCTGTCTTCCTTTGAGATAGTTTTTCCTTCTTTCTCTTCCTCCAGCTTACCACTGTGTGTGTTTTTGCCTCTCTTGCTCTCAGTAAATGTCTGATTTGGAAAAATAAGTCCTGGCCCCATAAATGAGTGCCTGTGCCTCGCACTTGCAACCACCAGCTCAAATTAAAAGCACTAGAGGCAGAAATATTGACTTAGACGCGACATACCAGTGGCATGTTACACCAGGGTTGGCTCGCTGTTGCTGTGGTGCCCGGACACTTGAGATCCCAGCTACTCTGATCTGAAGTCTATGGAACTTGTATTGTGTGCCTATAGTAGCCTACAGAGCAAGTTAAACCGCAACATTGGCTGATACCCTATAGCTGGGTTAAATTTTCCCCTGTTCCCTGCAGTGAGAGGTTAGTAAAGATTGATAAATGACAAGAGAACTAAAGATAAGTGAATATTAAATCCATGAGGGCCTCCTGGCAGACCTTGCACAAAAACACACGAAGCCAAAGCCGGACTGGCCTTACCGGGCATTGGGCGTTTTCCGGGAGTCTAGAAGGGTGGGGGCCCAGTTTTTTTTTTTTGTGGGGCTGGTTTGGTAGCAGTGCAGCAGTTTTAAAAGCACTGCAATGTTCCTTGTATTTTCAGCAGTTTTCGAGCAACAATAAAAGTATCAAGTTAACTCTGGTGATTAATGTGCCTGCTGGGGAGAGATTGGAGTTTTGTCTAGTGGCAGTTTTGACTGAGGCAAGGTAATGCAGAGGGTTAATATATCTGCTACAAAGAACGTGTACCATGCATATCAAAGACCATTATTTTCTGTGCATAGCTCAGTGGGTTACTGCTTTTGTCACAGAGATTCTTTTGTTACTGTGCAATTCATAAGTGTTAGACCTCGCTTCTTTTGGCATGGTTTTCCCCGTCTTTTTGCTTCTGACCTCCTGTTTTTGACCGTGTGCTGAACTTCGTTTTTGCTGGCTTAAGGACTCTGGGCACTTTACCACGGCTGACCATGGCTAAAGTGCATGTGTTCTGTGTCTAAAATGTAACGGCATTTGGTTTCTACATGATTGTCATGCTTGATTTACTGAAAAGTCCCTAGTACAGTGTATTACATGCGCACAGGGCCTGTAAATCAAGTGCTACTAGTAGGTCTGCAGCACTGCTTGTGCCACCCACATGAGTAGCCCTTCAAACCTGTCTCAGGCCTGCCACTGAAGAGCCTGTGTGTGCAGTTTTAAACTGCCATGTTGACCTGGCAAGTTCACCTACTTGCCAGGCCCAAACCTTCCCTTTTATTACATGTAAGGCACGCCTAAGGTAGGCCCAAGGTAGCCCCATAAGCAGGGTACAGTGTATTGAAAAAGGTAGGACGTGCTTTTAAGTTTTACATGTCCTGGCAGTGAAAAACTGCTAGATTCGTTTTTCACTACAACTCTCATCTCTCCCATAGGTTAGCATTGGAGCTGCCTTGTAACACTTTACAAGTGTAACTTCCAATTGGGAGTGGATGGAAAATTGGAGTTTGGTGTCTCTGGACTCACAATTTAAAAACATATATTTTAGGGAAGTTGGTTTTTAAATTGCAGGACTGAAAATGCCACTTTTAGAAAGTTGTCCCTAAACAGAAGATTAAACAAACAATGAATATAGACTCAATCAGTACTGTATTTGAAGCTGTCTAGCCAAACAAATACTTTAATATTCAATTAGTTTCCAAAAAATGAACAAAAAGACATTTGAAGTGGGACACAAGCCTGCATCCAAATCAGCAAAATAGGACGAACAACGTGTAACAGAAAAGGCTCAGGCAGAGTAAGTTGTTTGTAACAT
Source organism: Calotriton arnoldi (assembly GCA_963921515.1). NCBI lineage: Eukaryota > Metazoa > Chordata > Amphibia > Caudata > Salamandridae > Calotriton > Calotriton arnoldi. The sequence continues at coordinate 1,775,264 of CAWUFW010001415.1, forward strand.
CAGTATGTGCTACATACAAACAAAATATAGTGGGACACCATTACACATGAGCGATATATAGTTGAGAAGTGTATATGGTGTGCATTAAGTCGATGGCGTTTCGATCCTTACAAAACATATTAGGATCATCATCAGGACATTTACATTAGCATGCCTGGGTACATTTGCCTAATGTCCAGAAGAGAGCAGCATGGATACGCCACAGGGGCGGGAGCGACCCGGGCTGGGGCAGATTGAGCGTCCTGACCTGGTGCGGTCAGAGCTGCAAGAGGTTGGTGGAGATGGCGCCGCATGCGCGATAACTATATCAATTAGAAGGGTTAGGTCTGAATCTGCCTAGTAATGAGGACACTGATGCATGGGCGTGCTTCCTGCCGGCATCAATCGCGCGATCCGCGCGATTGATGCCGGCAGGAAGCACGCCCATGCAGCAGTTAACACTTGCACCTGAATAGGGCTGTACCTGTCCCCACACAAAGAACTGCATAAGCCCCCTGCAGTGTGTCTGGAGCCAGGTCTTGTGCACTACAAAGACCTTTCTTTGAAGTCTCCCTACTTCAAAGGCTAAAATGGGTTTAAGTATTGGACATCTGACACCATATGCTCAGACCTCTTCTGGGCTGAGGACATTCTGCCAGGAAGAAGAGCTGCTGTGCTGCCAGGAGGAACTGCCACTTTGCTGCTTGCTTTGCTGTGTTGGCCTGCTGCTTCTTGCCTGGAAGTGAGAGGACTGGACTTCACTCTCTTCATTCTTTCTAAGGTTCTCCAAGGGTTTGACTGAGCTTGCCTCCTGTTGCTGAAGTCTTAGGGACATCAGAACTTCACCTGCATTTTGCTACCAGCACCTGAGCTCCTCTGCTGTGACTCCTGTCCTGCCAAGTGGTGCCAAATCCAGTCCTGGGCCCTTGGAGGTGAATTTGGTGCTGCAACCAATTAACCGACGCAGCGACTCCAAAGCGTCAGTACGGAACCGTTCGCATCTCTGCAAAACCGATGCATTGCCGCTGCCTGCACCGACGCCATGGATATCGCTCGCCGAGTGTGCAATACAACAACCTCAACTTTCAATGCACCCCCGACTTTGCCCCAGCGCCTCCGAAGAACCACCACTGTGCGAGTCCCGAGCACCACCTCACCGAAGTCTGTGACGTACCACTCCAACTCCGACGCAGCCTGCATGGCTTTCGACCAACACATCGCCTTCAGCCCAGCTGTTCGACTTCGATGCCATGGAATCAATGCATCGTGCTGTTGACATTGGCACATCATCAAAGCTGCATTGCCTTCAAGAACCGAGGCCTCGCACCAGCAACCGACGCATCACCTACTCTGTGCAACGCATCGTCCTCGGGCATTAAAACTTCAACAACTTTGCACCCCCTTAAGGAACAGTGCATCTCCTGTATTTACGATGCCTCACCTCCTCTGCACAAAGCAGTCTTCGATTTCCGATGCATCCAAGGTACTGTATGGAGGTCTGCATGATTCTTGTATCCGGCCCATGCTTTATCGCAGTCGGACTGAACTTTTGGATTTGTCCCGGTCAAGCGCGACCAGATAGCCCCAGTTGGAGCTATTGACTTCTGAGCACTACATTTTGATTTAATCTTTAAAAAATCATATCTTGACTTGTGTATGTTGTATTTCTGTCATTTTGATCTCGTTTTACTCAGATAAATATTGGCTATTTTTCTAAACTGATGTGGAGTACTTTTGTGGTGTTTTCACTGTGTTACTGTGTGTGTGCACAAATACTTTACACATTGCCTCTTTAGTTTAGTCTGAGTGCTCTGTGCCAAGCTACCAGAGGGTAAGCATAGGTAAACTTTTAGTTTGTGCTACACTTACCCGGACTAGAGTGTGGGTCCCTACTTGGACAGGGTGCTTACCTCTGCCAACTAGAATCCGCGTATCTAACAATAATTACAATCATAATCTAGCACAGTGAGCTATGAACTGTCATCAAAGAGCTACATGCAAGCTGCATGCTACAGGTTAGAAAGTTATGTTTTTTCCCCAGTCTTTCATTATCCTGATGTTGCTAAAAAAGGTTTGTTTGGGTAGAAATAAATCCTTATTAGTAAAGTCAACCCTAACCACTGTGTTATGTTCTGACTCCTGAGTTTGTGCTTGCCCAGACCAAGGACTCTTAAAAAATGTCTACCAGTATGGATGGCATGTGAATCCTACACCTTGTAGTCATATTTGCCTTATGTAACATTTTCTATACACTGCTTTACACATGTACGATTCTTGTTTCTGAATGTGTGTGTGATGTAAAGTGCTCTGATACCCTACACTGTTATGATTAAGTCTGGGCGGTGAACTCCGCTCCGCTCGCAGAGATTTCTGCACTCCACGATACGCGAAGCTCGCGGAGTTCTGAAAAACTCCGCTTCGTGTTGCGGAGCGGAGTTTTTTTCCTCGCTCGCGTTCGTTAACGTCAAGTTGGTGAGCGCGAGCGAAGAAAATCCACCTCCAGGCGAGATTTTTCCTCGTTTGCGATCGTCAACATTAAGTTGGCGAGCGCGAGCATGGAAAATAAACCTCGCAGCGAGATTTCTCAACGCGGGTGGTCAGATTTCTCATTGCAAGTGGTCGCGTATGCTCGCGTTGAGAAAGCTGCCGCTCGAGTAAAAATCTACACCAGCGGCCGAAAGGAAGCAGCGCCCGCTTGCGCTGTGCATGGTGCCGTTCGTGATTATTGCACAGTGCGGACAAGCTCCTGGCACTGAAAATCACAGCGAACGGCATTTATCTAACGCACTCCGCTGCTCGCGGAGCTCCACGTAGCGCAGTGGAACTCCGCGAACTACGCCCAGGCTTAGTTATGAGAGGTACTATAAAACAAATAAAACATATGTGAGAGCGGGATATGGAGAGATGAGAGGTGCTGTGAGGGGGATAGTGAGGGAATCCTTGTAGAGCCCCAATAAAGATGATGGGATCCTGGTGCACAGTAACGTCATCATTTACCATGCTTTAAACGCTAATACAATTAAATATATAATTACAAATGTGTTGTAAAATGCACCATTTTTGTACCAAATTTTCTTGGGGGGGGGGAGAATTCCCCACCCCCACACCCCCCTTTGTAGTATTCAGGATTGCTTGCTTCACTCCACTATGCTAGTCTGACAAAATTTGCCAGGGTTGCTTTGGGTTCCCAGTCCGGCCCTGATCCAAGCGGTAAATTACGGGAGCCTCAGGTGCCCCTCACACATTCTGCAGGAGACCCTACCATTTTGTGTTACGTCACTGCCGTGCATCACGAGGGTGGATGTGCTACCGAATTCCTTGTGTACTTGAAGAACTGGTATGCAGTTCGGAGGCCTTTGTGAGAGAAACATTTTTAGATTACAACTCTAGACTCCTTGTTAGGCAGTGTAGCCAACAGAAAAATAGGAGCTGAAATGAAACAACAAATATTGATCTGGATTCAAGTGCCCGCCATTGAAATATTGGAGAAACGGAGCTAGGAGAGGTGTGCAGCTTTTCTGCATAGTGTAATGAATCATTCATCTCCAGAGTAAGGAACAACCGATTACAGCTACATGTGACAAATGGAAGACATTTCATTGCCCTAGTCTTTTTTTTTTTTTTTAATCCTCATTTCTTTTACATGACATGGCGCACATCGGTCCACAGCCCGATAGATACTGCACCGATCACGAGTTTATTTTTCGTTGAAATTGGCAGGGCAGAGAGACAAAGCACCACCCTTGCCGGGAAACAGACCAAAATTCCTAAAAAGAAATGAAGCATGCGCATTTCAGTCACAGGTATTTAGGAATCGAAATCCTGCACGATCAGAAGAATTCACGGAACCTATAGCCTGCGAAACTTTAGCCATAAAGCCAGAGCACCTCGAACCTCTATGCTAACCTAGAGATAGATGTGCTTTGAATTAAAGGTCTCATGACATTTTATTCTCATGGCCCTAGTGACGCGTCTTTAGGCTTTCTGATAACATTACTTGCATCGTTTTTTGGTTTTCTTTTGACTTCCCAAATAAAGGGCGTGATTAACAAAGATATTTCTGCCATAAGTGTGAAGGACTCCTGATTTACTTTTAACTTATTGCAAGAAGAAAACTTTTAAAACTTTGTGAACTGATTCCACATGAAAAGGCTCAGCTCATCCAAACAGTGCTTCACCGTCACTGTCACATATTTTTAAGGACTGGTTGTGGGGGCGTTTAAATGATTTCTTCACTCCCTTGTCCTTAACGAGGCAGAATCCCAAAATGGAAGGTCATGAAAGGACACACCCTGAATGCTACCGTCTGACATTATGCAGCTCTGCACATCTATCATAGATCTGCACAACCCGGATTCATTGGTACAAATGAATCATCTTGTTGCTTGAAATATGTTGCCAGTAAAATGGCTCAATGGCCTGAAATAATGCTACAGAGATCGGTGTGCATGTGTAGACAGGCACTTTGCAGGTCTTTGATTGATTGAATGATTCTAGCGCACCAGTTCTAAACCTAATCACTTCTGTGGGCCCGAACTGAACCATTACTGGAGCCCAGAGTTATTACTGGAAGTTGGGGGACCTCAGCCTAAGCAATTTCTAGGATTAGAGCTTCAAAACTATACACATAAATATTAAACCACATATACAACAAACATTGCACGAATGATGAAAAATTGTATTAAATTCACAAACAAAATGTTATTTATACCTTATTATGCAGCTAATATTATTTCATTTTCTAATCAGTCGTGGACCCCCAGAGTAGAAATCACGGACCCCCTAGCGTCCACAGACCACAGGTTAAGAACCACTTTTCTAGAGAAATGATAGGCAGCCTAGAAGGGCACTCGTTGGGCAGGGTTAGATAGATTGCACCGGTGCAATTTCGCACAAACATTCGCACTGACAGTGCACGAGTCTGTTTTGCACCAGGTAGGGAGCACAAATGTGGCAAAGCTGCATCCATGCTATGTGTGCAATGTGGACGTGTTTGTGCATAGTTGGCGTACCACTGCACAGTTGGGAAGAAGTTGCCTAAATTTTGGCTCAAGTGGTGGTCGAAACCAGGAGCCTCTCATTACAGGGAGACTATTATCAGTCAAATAAAATCAAAGAGAGTCGGCGTAGGGGTGAGGGTGGCAGGGCCAAAAAGGGGTAGACCTGGTAGAAAAGGGTCTTGAACAACTCTGAGAATTTAACAATGGCTTAGCTAAGAAGAAGATGGAGAGAGTGAAAGATGGCCATGGACAAGTAGGGCAGTGTCCAGTTTGATACCCATATTTTCTTTTGTAGCCAAATCAGGAATATTTAGATAGGATTCTTCGCCCTACTATGAGAAGGTGCTATACAAAGTTTAAGTTAGGACAGATCCGAGTGGGCACTGTGCTGAGAAGGTAGAAGGACAATAAAGAGTGGCCCAGGAAATGGACTGGTATTTTTCCAACCACGAATTACCAAAATAGTGGGTATGGGTAATTCAGGGGTGTTAGCACACACTGTGCACTTTACTAGGGACTTACCAGTAAATCAAATATGCCAATCATTGATAACCAATCATATTCACAATTTACACAGAGAGAATATGCACTTTAGCACTGATCAGCAATGGTAAAGTGACCAGAGTCGTATAGCCAACGAAAACAGGGTCAGAAAAATAGGAGGCAAAAGGTTTAGGGATAAACCTGCAAAAAGGGCCACGTCTAACAAGAGGTAAGGGAAAATCCTGCCCATTGCAAGTTGGACCCTGTAGGCCCATTGAGAAATGAGGAATTACCAGGAAATTGGTAATTCCGGGCTCAATTTAGTCAGTTTTGGCCCAGGCTTGCAACAGTCTAAATATCAGGTAAAATTAAAAAGTCCATGGTGTTTTCCTTACCACCCTCATCAAAATGAATTGGCCACTTCTGATGAGAGCTTGAGTTGGTAGTCTGTGGAAGAGTGGATTGTGCACTTTTCTTTGGTGTTCAACACCAAGGACGAAGGAGAGTGTGGTTGGGAAGCAATTATGTATTTGATACAAGAGATCGTGAAATAGTGCAGGCAATAGGTCACTTCCTGAAGCGAAAGGGGCAGCCACGACTGCGTGTGCCTTAGACGGCCTGTGTGTAGTCAGTCCTAGACAAAGAGGGAGGTGGTTGTCTCCTGACTCAGCACACCTAAGATTCTACTTCATGGCTGTGAAAGGATACTAAATATTTTAGGAAGTCATTGATTATTTTAATCTAACTCAGCAAATTATGCATTATCCTGCCTTGCATTTTTATGATAACTACCTAATATACAATAAATGTATGTATAATGATGAAGTCCAAATCAGCGCTCATAATATGTGTCCAGCGCCTGACCATTCAGTCAAGTATATCCACATCTGGAAGGTCTAAATGTAAAGCCTGGAGGCAAAACCCCTTTATTCAGGGATTGCAGGTTCTTTACGGAGAAACTATGATGTGTGTGGATCATCCATAAAGCATTTTAACACAGTAATTTGAGAAATCTCCCTAAAGTATCACATTTATCCATTATGCATTGCCTCCTATACTGGTACCCCTTGTCTTGTTGATTTAGTACTTGGAAACATAGACTTCCACTAACCACAAGCAAAATTACAAAAAAAACTCCTATTAACACCTTGTATTATGAAATGAAAAGGCCACTGCTGGTACCCTCTTCAACGTTAAAGTTTAGGCATTTCTAGAAGGATCCTATAGACTAAAGGGTAAGATAGCTCAGTGGCTTGAGTGCCAGATGCAGAGATCTATCATGAAACTGCTGCTGTGTTGGATCCAGTCTTTAAAAAAAAAGGTAGATAAGGCCTAGTTGTAAAGTAACCTTTCAACCTTAAAAGTAGAAATCTGGAAAGGAAACCTCCCACTGTCATAGCAAAGATACTGTTCCGCAGGGATTCAGAGGTAATGAGCAGGTCGTGAAAAAAGTACCCTAGAAAGCCTTGAAGTGTTATGATGGCACCAGCAGTGATAACTAGATATGAATTCCAGCTCAAGCCGCTCAAAAACTGGACCAAAAATTGGACAATGAACATGAGTAAAATGCTATCCTTCACATTAAACAATTTTGCAAACAGTTTCAAGAATTGCATTAAAAATAAATGTTTCTATCAAAATATTGGTATCATTCCAGTTACTATATCTTTCCACCTGATAGGAGTCACATTTTGTTTTTCCAGGTTTTACTACACGAGAGAAGGAGGCAAGTGGCGTAGATGAGCTTGGAACAGAGCCAGATCAAGAATATCAGGGCCCAGGGCTAGCCATAATTTGGGGTCTTCTGTTCAGAGCAACTTGAATGTATTGCCCAGAAATGGGTGCATACAAAAATGCCAAAAGCTCAAGCTGCCCGTCACCTGCCAGCCAAAGGAAAGCATGAACAATCACTGATGGAGTCATTTCTTTTTTTCACTTATATCTACATTTTGTCTTACAACAACAATATCTTACATTAAATTCAGTATCTGGCCAGCACGTTCTTCCCATTCAAGGAAAATCATGACATTGGTGACTTGATTGATGATTGATAGACTAGAGCATAATATTAAATAAAAAAAGACATATACAGAAAGCACTTGAAACGTAGCTTTAATTACCAGGTATTCGCAATCACAAATGTATTCCCCTTTACAACATACACTCTCACTGCAAAATTAAAAACAAAACAATGCTCATAGGATTTTCATTATCTTATCTGGAGAAATCCTGCTCCTTAATTCTCTTCCCATGCCTTGTTCCTCACTTCTCTGGGTAGTCTGTGACCTCTGACTCTGCTCAGTAAGGGGTATAAGAGAAAGGAGAAGGGCAAATTGAAAATGGAAAAATGTACAGCATTTCATTCAAAAGAAAGATTAATAGAATTTAAAGGTTTCTCATCCTAAAATAGTCTTTCTTCATTACGGCTTGTAGTGGTACCTGTAGTACTATTTCAAGGGCTATTTCTTCTAGGTCTACTGGTTCTCCAAGTACTACTTTCTCCAATAATTAATATAACAATCACACATAATCAAGAGAAAGGTATAGTGAGAGAGGTGAGGGAGAAAAAAGGACATAGGTGAGGTAGGAAGAGACAGATGGTAAAGAGAGAAATGTGAGTTATCCTGAAATAAAGATACAGAGAGGTAGAAAGATGAACGGCTAGGCAGAGAATGAAAAGTAGATACCTTCTTAAAGTTTCAGAGTGAAGTAGAGACAGAGGTGAGCTGAGGCAGATAGAACTACAGGTAGGTATAGAGAAGTAGTGAGAGAAGTATAGGGAGATGCTAGGTTGTGTGAGGGAGAGGTAAGATACAGAGGGGCAAAATGAGAAGTGGAACAGAAAAACAGTAAGGGGAATAGTCGGGCAGAGAAAAGGCATGGAGAGGAGGTGCAGGATAAAAAGAACAATGAGGTGTAGACAGAAAAAAAGGTGAAGCAGAGGAACAAATGAGAAAGAGAAGTGAACGTGATGCATAGTTGAGAAGTACAGAGAGACAGTTGAGAGGCAGAGAAAGAGAGAGAGGTAGAGTCCGAGAGGAGCGATAGGGGGGATGCATAATGACAGGTGTAGAGAGAAATGGAATGAGGTAGAAGGCGGAGTTAAATAGAGAAAGGGGGTCTAGGGATGGGAATAAATTACAGTTATTGAAAAAGAGTTACACATAGTAACAAGCATTGGCATAGCCAATAGGTCTCGCTTTTGGGACCTTATAAGAATTTAGTTATGCAGCAAAATATCCTTAGTGCAACAACATCAACTGTTGCATGGCTAAACACTTATAAGGTTCCAAAGGCAAGACCTATTGGCTATGCCAATGTCATCATACATGCAGGACCTGTAACTTAAATTATTAGATTGAACTAAAATTATTGCCCAAGACCTGTAAAGCTGATGGAGATGTATTTATTGTTTTTATTTAATTATTCATTCATTTCTTTGCCAATAAAGTAGCCTGATGGTGTTCAAACTGCAACTGACTGAATTAAATGTCTTTTGACTTAGAATTACTTTCTGTGGAGATATCTCTGTTCTTTTCAAATAACCCATTTGAGGGTTGAAAACCTCAATTCAACTTAATTTTGTGAATGAGAACTGACAGCTCCAGTCCAACAAGCACTCTCAGAGCCCTGCATTGAAGTGTAGGGGCTGTAAAAATCCAAGTGTTTCGCAAAGTGTAGCAAATGAGCCATGCCCTTCGGCACAAGAATGGTGTACAAGTAGTGTGTGTGTCCAGTGGTGCACTGTGCAGCTCATTGTCCCAAATATATGACTAAACATGGTGTGCTAGGGTGCTGCTTTTTACAGAGCATATTTTCAACTGAAATGGCCATTAGATTAGCATCAGTCATGCACCTTTACTGATAAACCTAGGTACAAACGATAATGCGCAGAAATCTTATTTCTGTGTGTATTTATCATTTTTGCATCACACAAGTGAAGTGTCTTGGTTCGTTTTGATCCTATTAAAATTCCTCTTACCTCAGAATTACAAATACAACAATGTGTCTCAATGGAACTTTTCTTGCTGACAATATATTTTGGAATGGTTGAAAAGGTCATTACAAGTAATTACATTTTATTGTGTTAGAAAACGTGACATTCTGCAGCTTTTCTATCAATACTCGCTGTACTCCTGCAAGACTGTCACTTATTTCACATTATAAAATTCACCCCATTTGTCATCCAGGAAAGAAAAGTAAACACCCATCTCCTTGTTAAATAAACAGCAGTATGTCATAATATATTGAATGACACTTTACCTCTGTCTTCAAACTCACACCAAATGCAACAGAATAAAAACAAAATGTACAGTCCTCTTTATGCCTTCAGAACACCAGCAGGGTTACCTTGGTGGTGCTGCCGCCACCCCCCCACTTCCGGTGCTCCTAAGACCGAAAGGCTATGGAAATTATTTTTAGCCATGCTGTGCAGTAAGGCTGAAAATAATGTAAAAAAGAAAAAATGTGCTAAGACACAGCATTTTTGTAGGCGTACGCCAAAACGGATGCCAACCCGAGATGGATTAGTACATACAAAGGTGCACCAAATTCACTTTTTTGATATAACACTAGTGTGCTTTCTTGATACGGTGCTAATGCGCTTACAAAAAGAAAGTGAGTTGGGGTGGTGAGCGGAGCAACATAGAGGGAGGGCAGGAGAAAGGATGTGGGTCGGGGAGAGAAGGTCAAGCATGAGACAACAATAAGGAAGCACACAAACAACAGAGGGCGGGCGATGGTGCAGCAAACTGACAATAACTAGGGGTGGGGAGGCAAGAACGGAAACGGAAGGTGAGCACAAGGAAGCAACAAGCATTGGGAAGCACAACGATGACAGACGTGAAAGCACACCAACAAACTATAAGTACACAGACAACTGAGGATGGGCAGCAAAGGGGGAGCACACGGACTACGGAGGGTGGGAGGGATGGTGCAGCAAACTGACAATAGCTAGGGGTGGGGAGGCAAGAACGGAAACGGAAGGTGAGCACAAGGAAGCAACAAGCATTGTGAAGCACAACGATGACAGACGTGAAAGCACACCAACAAACTATAAGTACACAGACAACGGAGGATGGGCAGCAAAGGGGGAGCACACGGACTACGGAGGGCGGGAGGGATGGTGCAGCAAACTGACAATAGCTAGGGGTGGGGAGGCAAGACCGGAAACGGAAGGTGAGCACAAGGAAGCAACAAGCATTGGGAAGCACAACGATGACAGACGTGAAAGCACACCAACAAACTATAAGTACACAGACAACGGAGGATGGGCAGCAAAGGGGAGCACACGGACTACGCAACAAGCATTGGGAAGCACAACGATGACAGACGTGAAAGCACACCAACAAACTAGAAGTACACAGACAACGGAGGATGGGCAGCAAATGGGGAGCACACGGACTACGGAGGGCAGGAGGGATGGTGCAGCAAACTGACAATAGCTAGGGGTGGGGAGGCAAGAACGGAAATGGAAGGTGAGCACAAGGAAGCAACAAGCATTGGGAAGCACAACGATGACAGACGTGAAAGCACACCAACAAACTATAAGTACACAGACAACGGAGGATGGGCAGCAAAGGGGGAGCACACGGACTACGGAGGGTGGGAGGGATGGTGCAGCAAACTGACAATAGCTAGGGGTGGGAGGCAAGACCGGAAAAGGAAGGTGAGCACAAGGAAGCAACAAGCATTGGGAAGCACAACGATTACAGACGTGAAAGCACACCAACAAACTATAAGTACAGAGACAACGGAGGATGGGCAGCAAAGGGGGAGCACACGGACTACGCAACAAGTGTTGGGAAGCACAACGATGACAGACGTGAAAGCACACCAACAAACTATAAGTACACAGACAACGGAGGATGGGCAGCAAAGGGGGAGCACACGGACTACGGAGGGCGGGAGGGATGGTACAGCAAACTGACAATAGCTAGGGGTGGGGAGGCAAGAACGGAAACAGAAGGTGAGCACAAGGAAGCAACAAGCATTGGCCGCGCGGCCGTGAAAGTGACGCGGCCATGAAAGTGAAACTGATCGCGATCGCAATCGCGCGCTGATTTGGTGCGCGCGCTTTAAGGGTGCCCGCGAGCGATGCGCTTGAGCGATGCGCTTAATGAGGAAGAGATAGGAAAGCCAGATGGCGGCTATGTGCGTAACCGCAAGCTTTAGGCCACAAGCAAAAGCGTGTGGTCGGATTTTTAAAGCCCACACACTAAATGTCTCGCCAGACCAGCGCATGCGCTGCCTCAGGCGAGACCTAAAAAGTGTAAGGTAGAGAGGGAGGTGAGCTAGAGGCAAGAGCGGCAGAAAGAGGAGATGAGGTAGAGAAGGGAGGTGGTGAGTCAGGGTAGCAAAAGAATGGGGAGGTAAATGGAGAGGCTAAGTAGTAAGAGAGCTGGGGTAGGGAATTATGCAGTAGTGATAGAAATGGGAGACTAGGTAACAAATGAGGTGGGGTAGACATAGGTGAGGTAGAGGGAGTTGATATACAGATAAGGCAACTTTTGTGCCTACCCGTCAGTACTCCTTAGTACTGCTAAGGCTCGATTTGGGCCTCAGGCCGATTACTGACAATATAGAACTTCATCCGCTCATTTTCTGGAGATTGATTTGAGCCACTTCCAAACTTTTGCCATATCGAAATAGGCTGGTGGAAAGCCTTCGACACCCAAATGTAAGTAAATTACCTTCGATTAAATTTGTTAAAGACTCCCTAACGTGGACGGGCTTGAATAATCTCTGGAGCGATCCAGTAGGATGTTGTACACATATTACTGTGAAGGAGCTAAAAATTCAATTCAACATTTATAAACACAACCATATTTTAATGCAGGCACAATGCACTTTCACTACCTTGTTTTTAGTGACAAAAGACAACTATCATTTTAAAAACATTTGTGATATTGAACCAAATTTAGCAAAAAAAACTATACATTAAGTTTATGGAAACTTGCCCCTCAAAAGTTTTAGGTCAAATGGTTAGGACCATTGAATAACATAGACCTGGAGTGTAGCATGTGTGGTTATAAGAAGGATATACCACTTCTGCTATTTTTTGTCCAATGTATAAAGAACCACGTGCTAAATGGCTGATCCCAATTTGTAGAAAGCTGGGTACTAGTAGGAATGAGGACGCTTACAGGATCCTTCAAGCTGATATGATCCCTTATCTGGTCTTTGCAGTGTCCAGATATTTGTTTCATGTTTGGCTGTTAAGAAATAGAAAACCAGTAAATTCTAACTAAATTGGCCTTTTCTATTTTCTACTTTTTATTGGATTTTATAAATGGGTATTTTTTATGTATGAAATTGTAAGGGTCATGTGTGTATTTACATTTAAATTTTAATGTCTTGGCATTTTGTTTTATATCTTTTTTTAACCTGTTAATGCTCGGTATTTATTGTATTTTTTAATGTTTATCACTTTTATGGCATATTACCGAAATAAAGAGTATTTGATTTGATTCAATATACAGAGAGAGGGGTAGGTGCTTAGAGATAGGAAGAGAGAGAAAGACAAGTAAAGACAGTGGGTTGAGGAAGAATAGGTGTGGTTAAGTAAGGAGAGAGCACACAAGGCAGAAATAGTCTTTTTTTATCAAAATAACTATCACTATTTTCAAGTTTGCGTCATTTGGTTATCATGGGCAGTATGACACAAGTGCCCCCGAGGCGCAACAGGCGTTAGCACCTGATTTCTGCGCCCTCGGGGCACTTTGGTAGCATTTGCGGCCCCTTCTGTAATACTGATAGCGCTGGCGCCAGCGCTATCACCAGAGGGTGTGGCCCAATGCAAATGAGGGAATCTTTTTGCCTCTGCGCCCGCGCCGTATTATAGACGCAGGCACAGAGGCAAAGAAGCTCTCAGGAGGGCACTGACAGTGTGCCCCCTGATGGCAGCCATCTGGAGGGGAGAAAGGTGGTCTCATGGACCCCCCCCCCAGACATCCGCTTGCAGCCGCCTGCAAGGGGCTCTATAATCCCTCTTAAAAGTGCAGGCGGATTGCCGCCTGCACTGTGAAACACAGAGCGGCTTCAAAGCAGCCGCTCTGTTTTTCACATGAATGTGCTGCCCCCAGTGCAGCGGCGAGTTCGCGGCTGCCCTGGGGACAGCGCATTCAAGCTAATATGGCCCGTTTTCCTTGTTTGCACTGGGCGCACCTTTTAAAAGGTGCACCCGGTGCAAACAAGAAAAATGCGCTGCATGTTTAATATGGCTCTTGGTGGTAAAAAGCCACACTCAGGCCCAGATTACTAGATGTGTGGAACAGAGTGTGTAAATACCATGAATTTAAGGGAAGGTATTTACAAAGAGTGGTAAATAGCTTCTATTCCAAGGTTTCAACTTCAAAATGAGGCATAACATGCAAAATCGGTATTTGACACACCAAAGTCTGCATGTGTTGCCATTAAGTGTAGCCTTTGATCCCGAATACATTTTTTGTAGGTTTGACTTGTCAATAGTGGCATAGCAAGAATGCCCAGGCCCCTGGGCATGCAAGAAAAATGAGTTTTCCCCCACCCCGACTGTTTGTAGTAAAATACGGCCACAATCGAGACACTGAGCCCTTTACAGCCCTGGGCCCGGGGTCCATTTCACCATTGCACAATTATAAGCTATGTCCTTCCTGCCATAATCTGTTAGGGGAAAATAGGGAGGGTGTGATAATTGTCTCATAACTGAGAATTTCGATCCCTGTGCAAAGTTCTGTTTATACAGGGGTAGGAATTCAGGCCTGAAATTGTAATCGGGCCTGAGAGTTGTTTCTCAACTTCTTTTATGTGCTTCATCAGTGTCCGCATCCCAAGCCAGACCATTATTAAGTAACAAATCGAAACGCTTAATTAAGTGTAACAATTTGAAAAAATGATTGGGACAGAACCACGGCACTGTGCAGAAGAATGATCAAGTACTGATGTAACATGGAAAGAACAAGCATTGGCAAAGCCAAAAGGTCTATCCTTTGGGATCTATTTGCTTTGCCAATACCTTTTAGCAAAGCTGTGCAGCATCGGCATGATGCTGTGCAGAACAGCCAAAGCTAAAAACAAGCAAAAAAAGGGCCTACAAAACGACAAGGGTTCCATTTTTTTATTTATTGATCTGAGGTTGATCGGTAAAAAAAAATAAAAAAATAGCCAACGCAAAAGTTATTTTTTAAGCTGGAAGGACCAGCAGCGATTTGCTGCCTAGTTTTTGCCCAGAATTTATAAAATAAAAAAAAGTGGATATGGGGCAAAGGAAGAGTGGGTGGAGAGAGGAAGCAGTGGGAGGGGGAGAAGAAAAGCAGCACACGATGGAGAGCAGCACAAGGGTGAGGCAGAAGCACATGGAGTGCAGAGGAGGGAGGGAGCTTGGCAGTGGAGGAACACTAAAGAAAGAGCTTGTCATATGAGGGAAACAGCAACATGGAAAACAGGGGGGTGGGGGCCAAAGCACACAAGCAAGGGAGCTGGGAAACACATACACATTCATGGAGTGCTTAACCAAAAAGAAAAAAAGTAGTTACCTAAGAGTGATCAGTGGAAGGATGGAAGCCAGCAAATCAGAGCGATTGTAAAGAGTCTGTGCTGCAGCGAAAGCACAAACACAAGATGGACAAGTTGAGTCAAGGAAATCCATTGAATAATAAGCAAGCAAATGGAAATGACAATAAGGTCAACCAATGACAGGAAATTGGTGGGCTGTTGGCCCAGGTAAGTTCCTGGTAATCCCACCACAGATATTTTGCAAAAGGACAGCTTGTGCTGTCTAGTACTCCGACCTAAGAACCTCTGCCTTGAGATAGCCAAATGCTATAATTAACCTAGCAAATTATGTGTCTGTCTCTTCAGAACTGGAAATCATAGTAAAATAGTAAAAGCAAAATAGAATTGAAAAATACCACAACAAATGGTTGGACTCTAGCCAAACGGAAATTGAAAGTAATTAATAAATGTTGCCACTCACTATCCATGTTAAAATATAAAGAGTGGCTTCCATTTTAAAATAAGAAGCATATCCCTATAAGCAATAAAGATTATTTTTCTTTTATTCAGTATATGGATGATGGATTGCATTTTCTAATCAATGAGTTCTGAGCTTGTTCCTCTCATAAGCCCCCTTCCTGGGACAAATATTACCGGAGTGCCCCGGGGGCATAACGGGTGTTTGCGCCCACTTTGCACGGACCCGGGGCACTTTGGTATTACAGAAGGGGCTGCAGACGCTTGTGTGTCCCCTTCTGCAATACCGATAGCACTGGTGCACAAAAGGCGCCGGCGCGATCATCAGAGGGCATTCCCTCATTTGCAAAGGGGCGCAGCCCTATGCAAATGAGGGAATCCCTTTGCCTCTGCGCCTGCACTGTATTACAGAAGTGGGCGCATAGGTAAAGAAGCTGTCAGGAGCCGCACTGACAATGCGCCACCTAAAAGGTGGAATCCCAGACATCACGTTGCAGGCGTGTGCAGTCAAATGCCATACCAGCCTGCATGAGGATCTCTAATCCCCTTCAAAGTGCAGGCGGGTTGCCCCTTGCACAGAGAAACACGGAGCGGCTTTTAAAGCAGCCACTCCGTTTTTCACCTGAATGCGCTGCCCCCAGGGCAGCGAGACTTCGCGGCTGCCCCTAGGGCAGTGCATTCACTATAATGCGGCACATTTTTCTGGTTAGCGCTGTGTGCACCTTTAGAAAGGTGCACCCAGCTCTAACCAGTAAAAATATGCCCCAGATGTTTTAGAACGTGCACAAACGTTGCCAAAGTGAAAATTCATGAGTTGGAGCTCTGAAGTGCGAGAGTGAGGCTGGAGTGCGTAACAGGTCCTTGCCACAGCACTCAACTGGCTTTCAAAGGCTTGCTGTTAGGAGGAAAGCTTTGCTGCTTTCCCACCTTTCCATCTCTACTGCTATGTTTAGCCAACAGCAAATTATTGCTGTCACGACTGGCGTAGCTTGATCACGGTTCGCTACGGCACCCGCTTCTCATCACCCTGCTCCACCTCAGTGCACCTAGTTGCTTTTTTATAGGGGGTGGATTAGTTTTAATCATGTAAAACCACAGCTGCATGCGATCAGACACAAGAGGCCAGGCTCTTCTGACAAGTTACATATGTGCAAAAATAAATGCAACCTCCCGCTCATCCGACCGGCCCCTTTCCATACCTATTTTATAAGAAAGACCCAACTAATGCTTATTTTGTTCAATGAGCTGCATATGATGAGAAAGGGCCAGAAATTCCAAATCCTTGAGATACCACAAAGGGGTCTATTTTATTTCATATACTCCAACTTCACCCAACACCAAACTTCTCTTGACAATTTCATCCTCTCCCCTTTCAACTAAAAATTTACATAAACACTGGAGACCCATTGAACTGAGCCAGTTCCAGGGTGCCAGTTCCTTTTACTTTTTGTAAAATGGGAATATGTACAGCATTTCATTCAAAATAAAGGTCAATACAATTTAAAATCAGGGAACTATTAACAAAATATGTAATGTCAATTCTTTGATTGTCAGTGGAAGCTTCTTTAGGGAATACAGAGCCAGCCCTCCACTGCTCGATTTCCCAGCGAGGCCACAAATCCCCTCCAGCTTCTAGAAGGCAATAAATACGATATATTGCTGTGCACCTGCTAACCAGTGTAAACTTGTTAATATGTAAATCAGTACACTATTGGGAATCAAAACTACGCACGCCACATGCTTAACTTGTCTTGGAAGTATTATTAGGTTTCGTGCTTGTTTATGCAATTTTTCTTCATTCGACACATTCCTAACTCGCCCATACAATATTCTAACCAGTGTATGTAAACCATCCATCCTGCCTGTTGCCATGGCGGCCTGCTTGTCCTGCAATGCTACGCTTCTGATGGAAATGTTTGCTCCTGCTTTCTGTAAATACGTAAATATATAAAACATTTACTCATTAAAATGTAATTCGATATATAACATTTACATTAAGAGTCAAACGACAGACATGTAAAGAATCATTATCCTTAATGGTCTTTGTGCCCAATTAATCATATCATTTCTGTTATATCTTCTTTATCTCCCATAACTGAGTGAGTCTGATGAGTATTGTTATCAAGGAATTCACTGATTTGTAATGTATTAAGGCACTGAAGTAGTTAATTTGTTGACCAATCCGAATGCTCACTAGTAGAAAAGCCCTACTTTGCCCATCACTGAGGCTTGCAACATAATAATGTTCCATCGGCCAATCAGAATGTGACTCAAAGCTTTTTCTGCTGCTGCTTAGCTGATTTTAAAGTTAAGTGGACCGAAGCACCAAGCTCATACAAGCTAAACCCTTAGGAGTTTTCAACCCCATTGTAACTGCGGCAAACATGCTCTAATATCATTATCAGACATGCTAGATGCATTAGCAGTGAGATTATTGCCCTTCACCCTCGTTAGCCATCCATCCCTTGAATTGGGAAGCATCTTTGGGAGGCAGGCAACTAGCTTCGCAAATGCTCTTTAGAACGTGCATTAATGGGACCCTCCAATGCAGAGAAAAGCCGATCTCTTTGCCCAATCAGCATCTCTAATAATCAACAATACACATTCTAGATGTTCGATACATGATGTCAGCTGGAGTTTTGAGATCTGTTGTGGCATCATTCACCAGATGGCCCCCTTAATACTTTGATGAGGAAGGGCCAGAAATTCCAAATCCTTGCCACGCCACAAAGGGATATTTTTTATTTCCTATGCTCTAAGTTCACCAAACACCAAACTCATCTTGTCAATTTCATCTACTCTCCTTTCAACTAAAATATACATACGTACAGGAAGCCCATTGCACTGAGTCAGTTCCAGAGTCCCATTTCCTTTACTTTTGTAAATTGAAAATGGAAAAATGTACAGCATTTCATTCAAAAGAAAGATTAATAGAATTTAAAGGTTTCTCATCCTAAAATAGTCTTTCTTCATTACGGCTTGTAGTGGTACCTGTAGTACTATTTCAAGGGCTATTTCTTCTAGGTCTACTGGTTCTCCAAGTACTACTTTCTCCAATAATTAATATAACAATCACACATAATGCAATGACTAGTACAACCACCACGTGTTCTGAAGTCTCCACTTCTGAATACAGTAGCAGCAGCCCTACATTAAGTGCAAGTACTAGACTTAAAACTACTAGTACTACCTTTATGACTATAGTTACTGCTATTACTACTACTGTAATTACTACTCTGGGTGCTTCTAGTATACGTAGTACACCAAGTATTTTTGGAAGAACCAGCACTGCTAAGGTAAATCCTATGACTATGTTCACGGTTATTAAAGCTACCACTAATATGGCTGCTAGTGCTTCTGCTATCACAAGCACTTTGGCTACATGTAGTGGTGGAAACACTTTTAATACTGCTGCTAGATGGGCTGCTTATGGTATTAGCCCCACTTCTACTTTTATTACTTTTACCACTACCAATAGTACTTTCCCCACAAAGTTTGAACGACCTCAATAGCGCAACAATCTTATTTACCACAATACTTTGTTTTATTCTCTTTTTATATTTTTTCACCAAATCTGTTAAAAGTAAACTCTATGAGTAAGAACCTCGGTGTATTGTTTAGTCAAATAAATGCACTCAATAACATGTAGTCAAAGAGAAAGTCCTCGATGAGGTAGCCCAATATCCCAAAGGGGCACCATCGACAAGCAGAATCTGAAATAACTGAGGGAAAGCCTGGCCAGAACAAGGGTGCATCAATGCCCCTTTCATTAGTTTACAAATGGATCTGTTTTACAAATCCAATGTAGTACATGAATAGATTGGTACATGCATTGATGGGATGGTGAGGGCAATCAAAATTATTTTATTGTTTACTGATGGCCATTAGTATTGTTGACTAGAAGGTGCCACGAGGAAATGATCCAATTGAGATCCACTCAATATCATGCAAGACCAAATTCATCTGGAAGTCTGGGTCAGCGATACTGGGTACAAATGCCCTGAATTGCAGTGATCAGCACAGAAAAAAAGTCAGAAGCACCTCCCAACAACAGAGTTATAAATAACATTGTCCCCAAAGGCAGGTGTGTTCTGCGACAGCCTGTGAGGAAGGCTCACGACTCTCTGAATGGGTCTTCCCCTCAGTAGCAAAACAGCTGAAGCAAATTGTGTACAGATCTACACCCTTTAAGAGTTTCTTTTCACTGGATATTGTGGCACAGCGGTACCAGATAGCAGGGCTCGCAACAAAGAAAGACCAGGACTGGATTATGGCGTCATCTGGTGAAAAAAAGTGGTACTAACAGGGTCCATTTTTAAGTGGAGACTAGTCAGCGCATGCGCTGTCTCTTCAAGACATGCTGTATCCACTCTGTGGGCTAACAGCCCTCCCTTTGCCTTTTTAATCGTACCTTTGATTGCCCTTCAAAAAAGCTTTCATCCTGCCTCTTTGTCTCTCCTTTTTGTGTTTTGTTTCCTCCCGTGGAGCACCACCCAATTACTGGTATGTTTACGTTTCTCTGTTTATGTGATCTTTTTGGGGACAATTTTTTTCTTCATTTCCTGCTTGTGTTTGCCGTTGGATTTTTTTTTGTGTTCCTCGGAATCTGCATTGGCTTGTTTGCAGGTTCCTTGCTGCTGGTTTCCTGCCAGTGCAGAGCCAGGCTCTCGGTGCAGATCCTGAGTGCTGCCACAGCGGAGCCTGAGTACAGCAGCCGCCATGTCCCATCAAAGTACCTTCTTCTACTTCTCCAACAAGCCCCCTCCACCACCCAGCCGCAGCAGCTCCTCCACCCACCGAGTCCTTCCTCCCCGGTCAAAGCAAGCCTGGCTCTTGCACTCCGCGGGAAGGAGCCCAACAACATCGCCGCAAGGAAAGAGGCCAGGGGTGGTCACGAGCAAAGGTGATGCCGGAGGAAAGGCAGCGCAACCTTCCACACCCAGGTAACCGTGCCTTCCTGCACCACCATGCCCCCCTTCCCTGTGCTTCTGTGTATTGTGCCTCCGGGTGCAGCCCCAGGCAACTGTCCCCATCTGTAGTAATGTGACCCACACCCCATTTAACTGTCACCCGAACACCACCACGTTCTGGATGCCTGCCACTCTGGCTGGGCCAGCAAAGGCACCGCCCACTGCACTCAATCCCTCTCTTGGCACCGTTTGGTGAGATTAGCAGCTCCTCCTGCAGCCGCTCTCTGCTGCTGCGTAACCCTGAGATACACTTTCTCTCCTCAGACACGCTGAAACCAGGTCAGAGTGCTGTGCTCTGCTAGCATCGCCAATGCACCCCTGCCATCCTGATGCCATCCGTCTTTGCCATGCTTTGCTAATGCACCTCATCTATCTTGCTTGCAACATCTACTGTTTTTCAAATACAGGGAGCTCTAGCCATTTGTCAATGCACCTTAGTAATTCTAACCAGCAGTAACATACGCATTTCCGAAGCAGCGGGCTATAAACAGCTCTGCCAATGCATCTCACTCTGGACTAGCAGCAACCTGTCCTATACTGGTGCCAAAACAGCTCTGCCAATGCATCTCACTATGGACTATCAGCAACTTGTCCCTTACAGGTGTCAAAACAGCTCTGCCAATGTGCCTCCTCCATCGTCACCAGCAGCAATGTGTGCCTTTCCATAATCGTGGTACAATAAGATATATTAACGAGCAAAAGAGTAGAGAAGAGTACGTGTCCCGTGTCTCACCATGACTGCATCCTGAAGGTTTTGGCGATCAACGCTCCCATTATTACTGATTGTGGAATAGCTGAATAGTACAAACCATTAGGTGAAGTGAACCATAAAAAACTAAGGACCAAAAGTCATATCATTTTAAGGTTGAGCCTATGAGACAGATAAAGTGGTCTGGTTGTAAAAGATCTATTGTGGGTTTACCAAGAACTTAAAGGAGCAGACAGCCCGCCCATTGCTTACCACTGGTTGGCTTTATTGTCACTTATTTGTTTGCTTATTGTTTGATGGCTTTTTTAGTCCATCTTGTGTTTGTCCATCTTCGGTTTGTCCCACCCCTGTTGCATAACCTCTTTACTATCTTTTCAATTGACTGGCTGCTATCCTTCCATTGCTCAATTTTAGGGAACTGTTTTTTCATTTTGATTAAGCACAACATTAGTGAGTATGTTTTTCCAACTCTCACTTGTGTGCTTCTCTCCCCACCTATCAAATATTCACCCCCGCATTCCGTGTTGCTGTCTCTTTTGTCTTGCAAGTGCTTCTTCCCCGCCAAACTCCCTCTCTCACCCACGTTCCGTGTTGCTTTCTAGCTAGTGTGCTTATCCCCACCTCCTGTATTGCTCTCCCTTGTGTGCTGATTTTCCTCTTTCCTCTCACTTCGTTGTTTCCCCTGAACCTCAGTAGCGGCTGCTACCGATCCGGAGTGGTGAGGCGGGCTGGGGGGGGGGCTGCGGGACGGAATGAAATAACAAAGAAAAACACTTACCTGTGCCGGCCGGCCGCCGCCTCTTCTCTGTCCTCTTCTTCCGGTCTCCGCCGGCTGCAGAAAGGAGCAGGAAGCACCCGGGCACCCGGGCTCCCAGGCTCCCCATAGCCAATCACAGCACTGCAATTCAGCGTTGTGATTGGTCTGAGTGCCGAACCCCGGTGCTCAGACGGGGGCTGGGAGGCTTTGCATGTTTCACACCATGCCGTTTCTAGCAAGCCTGGTGGGGAGATGCAAAGTGCACAGGACAGTTTGGCCAGCCCGAGAGGGCCGGCCAAGCAGTCATGCACACTTAAGGAGTGCAAACCACCCCTCTCCCTGCTCTGGCCACCCCTCCCCGCCCCGAGAGCCACTCACTTCAATAGGAAAAGTAAAACGATAACTTTACGTTATTATCATTTTATTTTCCATATTGAAGTCAGTGGAGCGACGCTCCTCCGCCTTAGCGGAGGAGCCGCCACTGCTGAACCTGCTCCTCCATTGCCCCCCCCCCCACTGTTGGTTTTTTTAATTTTAAAAAAAAATTCTTGGAGAGGACCAGGTAGCAAATTGCCTTAACAAAGCACTTTTGTTCTATTTTTTGTTATTTACCCATCTATCTCGGATTGGTAAATTAAAAAAAATAGTGCCCATGTCATCATGCAGTTTAAAAAAAAAATCTTTTAGCCATGCTGCACAGCATCACCAAAAGGCATTGGCAAAGCTAATAGTTTCTAAAGGCTAGACCTATTGGCTTTGCCAGTGCTTGTTGTTTCTGGGTGAAGAGGGCACTTTGGCTGTAGTTACGATAGCCATGCTCAGCTCAGATATAATTGAATAGTGCGGTATCCTTCTGTGAGGTCAGAGCACCAACAAGATGGCACATCATTCAACAACTTGAAAATACCACTGAGGTTGGTTTTAAGGCATTAATGTGAGATCGATTTCTTAAATTATTGCGCAGTATCGATGATATATTCGTCTTTCCATCCGAGGAATTATTATTGCTTGCGATTTACGCAATAATCAGTGCTTGAGATGGAAATACAATAGTGCAGGTACTCCTTGTCCCAGAGTACCTGTTTGTTGCTGCTGAGTAGAGGTACTCCCTGATTAAAAGCATTGGAGCAGCGCTTAGAGGAGACCGTACTATTCCTTCCAAATTAAAGAAGTGCAGGTACTGAGTACCTGTCAGTACCTGCCCATCTACAGCACTGGTAATAATGCTGTTCTTCAAAGAGATAGAAGGCCTCATTTATGAAAAGTGTCGCATCGCTGGTTGAAAACAGCAATGCAACACTTTTCATTATGCCCTCTTTGCGACACAATGGATGCGCCATATTTAATGTACGGCGCTCCATGTCGCAAGGAGTTACAGATACGTCAGTATTCCTGACGTATGTGTAGGCGCAAAAGTGACGCATTGCTGGGGTGCGTCTAAAAACAGACGCAACTCCAGCAATGTGTCCTTTTATATGGAGCAAGCCCCATGTGAAAGGGCCTGCGTCAGTCTTACGCCTGCTGTGAGGCAGGCATAAGGGTTTGACGCAGTGGCGTCCTAGAAGTGGCGCAGTGAAATCTGATAGATTTCCCTGCACCACTTCTACAAGGCTTTTTGCGTGGGAGCGCCCACACTGCATACATTATACCTGACCTAGGTATAATGTAGCACAGGGATTTGCAAAGTGACGCATCTGCACCACTTTGTAAATAGGGCGCAACGTGGGGCATTTTTTACGCCGCCGGTGCGTCACAAAAAGTGACGCAACGGCGACGTAAAAGTGTCCCAAGGCCTCATAAATAAGGCCCTGAATCTATTTCATTAAAAAAATAACTGCGTCGTGCCACAGGGCCAGGTCACACATTCGTTGCTGCTAACATGTATTCTCCAACAAAGAGCTGGCCTCAGTCCCGCCCCCATGCATGCAGCAAAGCTGTGCCTGCACTGATAATGCAGCTCATTCCCACATCCCTGGTGGTGCCCGTCGACATTATGCGCCAGAGCTCGAGTAATTGCATAATAAATCATAACCCAAGCATTAGTCACCGGGGTCAGGGGTTTATTCCACACCTTGCACGGCTAGTACAACTATAGGTACACAGGCCTTTACTATGTGGCAACAAATGGTTGCTCGCATCTGTCATACATGAAAGTCTGTTTAAAAACACAGCCAGCTGCAGGCAGATGGGAATGGAGGCAGAATGCGGGTCTCTCCCAGGATCAAGCAAACTTTAATCCTACAAATATTCATTGCTGAAACAATATTGTATCATTCCTAGTCACAGGTTGGATGGGGTGCAGTATGCTTTGTCCAGTCTAAGTTACTGATGACCTTCATTTTCTGTCATGGACCCCAAGTAGTTCTGAGTGAACCGACCTCGAATCACCCAAATATTGGGTGTGCGTGAGAATTCGAACTATTGGGTTTCTTTGTGGTTCAGATCCTAAATCTGCCTCCACAAGACTGCCTGTAAAAAAATAACTTTTTTGGGGGTACATCCACTGTTAGGTTAGGACGGCAGGTTCTGTGGTAGAACTATCTTAAATCAGCTAAACTCTGAACTTACTTCATTTGAAGTGGCCTGCCTGGTTCAGAGTTCAGGGGTAAACTCTAGTCTCCGGTTCAGTGGTAATGACCACACCCATGCAGCGTTCCCACATCGGATTTCGTCAGGTAAAAAAAAACCTGGTCAAATTTACAGTGGGAAAACACTTCCTAAAAGGCAAAGGGTTCACCCACCAAAAAATACAAAAAGAAGAAAAATTAGAAACGAAGGAGGCTGGGGGAGGGAAGAGGAGCAGGGAAAAAGAACAAGGTGCAGACGGACGAGGGGACAAAAGCAGAGATGTGACTGTGGGGAGTCTCCTTGTGAAATGTAAGAAAAATAAATAACATGAGGATAATAGCTGCATGGACAAGGTGGTAGCAAAAAAGTAAGTAAGCATTTGTGTGATCATTTAAGAAAAACAGACTGACAGAAGACAACCTTGAGAGTAAAGGAATTCACTAAATTGAATTCTAGCATGTTGTGACTTACATTTATTGTGGATATTTCAAAGCAAAAGATTAGGTGAATTGGATTCTCATGTCTGGAGTGATACACAGCTGCTTTTCTCAGATGATCACATACAAATATGCCATTATAGTAAAGGCCACATCACATAGTCATGTGAAAGGATGATGGCCCAGATCTACAAATGCTTTGTGTCGGGTTTGCGTTACTTGCACAATGTGCTGCCTTGCGTTACTTTGTGCCACGGTGGCGTTCCATGGGTGGTGCACTGGCGCTCCCATGTAACCACCCATGGGTTTTGATAGAGATACCTATCTACGAAGAATTGGAGACAGGAATTTGTACCAAAATCCTGTGCCTACTTGAGACTAGTGCAACGAGGAAAAATGTTTTTTCTCCTCTTTTTTTCCCCCACTTTTGCATGTGTGCTGCGTTGTACAGCACACATACAAAGTGGGAAAGCATTAAAGCATAGGTTTTGTACTGGAAGGTCCCGCTTGATAAATCTGGAATAATATGTCTCTTTTTTTGAGTGCTTCGGCTCAAATGAGTACTACAGACACATCCATAATATTGGATCAAAATCACTGTGTACTAATTACTGTTTCATTAGAGGTCTGGAAGCAGGTAGGGTGTGCCTAGGTTAGCAAATTCGATGCCAGAGGCAATGACGCCCTCCAAGTACCTTGTACAGTAATCCCGATCCAGTGATCAGTGCTATGGAAGGGCACAGCTATCATTACTGTAGCAGGTGCATTGACACCCGGGCCCAATGTGTGAGGGTCCCACTGAATAGGAATTATGGATATCTTATGCTATCAAACAAGGTAGGGAGGCCCACTTTCCTTGCTTGCATAAGGACCCATCACATCCTTTTAAAGGCCACTAGAGTTAAACTCAGTATTATCAGCCCTGTTCCTGATGTTCTCTTTGTTGCATTGACCAAGTTAACTGTAAGTCCCAGCGGCATCAGCCCTGTCAGCACTCTGACGCCTCCAGGCATCTAGTTCATGTTATATATAACACACACACAACATAACAGATCTATTATTATGAGGACCGGCCATTGACCGTAATGAAGTGTGTATTTACTATTCTAACTCCACGCACACTTTGATAGTAGGGTAGGGTATAAAGCGGACCGAGGCAAATATAACTGTACTTTTCGTTTTTTGATACACTTGCTCAAAAGCATCTAAACACACTACGGGGACCGGTCCTCACAGAGATAGTGTTTGTCGGGTTCTGGCAAGGTGAACCCATGCTATGAGGACCGAGCCGGACCCCACAGCATGGGATATATATATATATATATATATATATATATATATATATATATATACATACATACATACACACACATATACATACATACACACACTTATTTTAGCATTACAGTTGTGAAAAGAGGGCTGGCGAGGGATCACGCCTCTCCAGATCCAGCAGACAGCTCTTGCTGCAGTGCAGACTAAATGTATTCTGCGACAAAAAGCGTATTTCCAACGACTCTCCAGGGGCTGCCGTTTCTCACAGGTGGAAGTCCTGCTACAATTAATCTCCTTTAGAGCCTTCTGGAGTGTTTGTTTATTCATTCCACAATAGCTCCTCAGAGGAAAGTTGCATATCCGTCTCCAGTTTACCCACGCACACATTAGCTCCTTGCAAATTGCTTCACTAGCATTTCTCACCATCCTCTGTGTTTTTTGCTTCCGCTTAAACTCGAGCTATTTAGCATTCTTGAGAAGGCGCTGTGTACTTCTCACTGCTTCCTACAGGTGGCAGTTATCACCAACAATAACTGGATGACTTCAGTGGCGGCAACTCAAAATTATTTAGCATTCTTGAGAAGGCGCTGTGTACTTCTCACTGCTTCCTACAGGTGGCAGTTATCACCAACAATAACTGGATGACTTCAGTGGCGGCAACTCAAAATTATTTAGCATTCTTGAGAAGGCGCTGTGTACTTCTCACTGCTTCCAACAGGTGGCAGTTATCACCAACAATAACTGGATGACTTCAGTGGCGGCAACTCAAAATAATGCTCCCTGCCCGCAGAATGTGATGAGAGGCCCCTGAGTCTCACAAATCTCATAGCCTTTCATTGGCCTTGGGCTGAATGGAGGCCCCCTAAAGGGTTTATAGCCCCCATTGAGTCGTGGCCCCCACCGAGCCGTGGGCCTGTATTACGCCCCTGCCTGACATACCGCATGCTGACCGCTATACAAACTGTGTTGTAACTAGAGCAGACAGCTGATGAATCCAATATTTTTGGGATAAATCTTGCTCTAAATTTTATAGTGCCAACCTGTTCCTCTACAGAGGTTTCAAAACACTGTTGACTGCCTAAGCAGCACAACAAAGATTTTACTGAAGCACTGCATTTCAATAATACATAGTAATGCAATTTCTGCTCCCAAATTTTACCGCCGTAAAAAAAAAGTAGACAGAGGACCTATTAAAATCGCAGAGCTCAAATCGATCTAATTTCATGTGAGAATATTGGTCAAAAGGATGGATTGAAGGAGGCCAGCATGTTAGCATATTTACATACTTTTCCTGATAGGTTGTTCAACAGAACCAGGGCCGTACTGGCCTACACGACAATCTGGTAGTGCTAGGGATGGCTTGACAGGTCTGTGGGCCGCTTTAGAGTCCAGCTTGCGAGAGCATGCCCTAGTGCCTGCGTCTCGCTTGCGAGACACTATTGTTTACGAAAAGGGCTTGGAGCCCTCGCACTGCTTACCATTTGTGTGCTTCAGCGTCACTCTTCTTTCCAGGTCCCCAATTGGCTAATTCAGCCGAAAGGTCACTTCAGGTGCATCCAGTGGAGCATGGTTCAAGCACAGATTGATTAAACGTAATCAGTGCCCGACCGCTGCTCCTGACGCTATTGAGGTACTATTTGGTCCCCCCCGCTGCCTGCTGCACCCTCATTAGCGTTTTTAGGTTTTGCCTGCACAGCACTTGTGCTGTGCTTGTGAAATCTTTTGTATTTAATACATTTTAAAAGGGGTCTCTTATCAGTTCCCATTGAAGTACTGTGTTCATTCGCTTTTGTGTGGAACTTTTTTTTTAGCTTCCCCTGGCTGCACGCATTTACGAAACTTCTATTAAAGCTGTTCACACTGTTTAAGCACCATTCACTGTCAAGAGAAGATCTCTTCCCACTGAAAAGGCGGACAGCTTCTAACAGTATGCCGGAATGCTTGCTTTTTATTACTTCGTTGTGTAAAGCAGATGCTTTAGCCTTAGAACGTTTGTGGCATTTCCTACTCATGCCTCAGTACATTCGTTTGCACTTTGTAGGCATTATCAGATTGATTTTTTCAACTTAATCTATTTGGTCAATATGATCAAATTTTAAAGGTTCTAATAAACATTGCACCCCTCTAAACACCAAATATTGCAATATTTTACTACTAAATAGGCAGACACAAGTGCAGTTACTTGCAGACAACAGGGTCATGATTTGAATGGTGCAGCAGCTGTAGTAGCACCAAACCTAAAACTTGTCAGAACTCCTCTAAACACATAATATTGCTTTATTGGACTACTAAACAGGCAATCACAATTGCAGTTACCTTGCCGTTAAAAGGGACTTGATTTGAATGATGCAGCAGGTGCAGTGGCACTGAGGCCACAAGTTCTAAGGACCCCACTAAACCCAGATTATTGCTAAAATTAAAAACTAAACAAGTCACAAGTGCAGTTACCTTGCAGACAGCAGGGTCATGATTTGAATGGTGCACCAGGTGCAGTGACACCAGGACTAAAAGCTCTAGGCACCCCACTAAACACCTAAAATTGCTATATTTCACTACTAAACAGGCAGTCACAAGTGCAGTTACCTTGCAGACAACAGGGTCATGATTTGAATGGTGCAACAGGTGCAGTGGCACCGGGGCCAAAAGTTGACAGAACTCCTCTAAACACCTAATATTGCTATATTTTACAACTAAACAGGCAGTCATAAGTGCAGTTATCTATCAAGCACTAGGGTCACGATTTCAATAGTGCAGGAGGTCCAGTGGCACTGGGACCAAAAGCTCCAGGCACCCAACTAAACACAGTTTATTGCTATATTTTACAACTAAACAGACAGTCACGAGTGCAGTTACCATGCAATTGAAAGGGGCTTGATTTAAATGGAGCAGCGGGTGCATTGGCACCGGGT
Source organism: Calotriton arnoldi (assembly GCA_963921515.1). NCBI lineage: Eukaryota > Metazoa > Chordata > Amphibia > Caudata > Salamandridae > Calotriton > Calotriton arnoldi. The sequence continues at coordinate 1,804,302 of CAWUFW010001415.1, forward strand.
CCAAAAGTTGTCATAACTCCACTAAACACCTAATATTGCTATATTTTACAATTAAACAGGCAGGCCTAAGTGCAGTTATCTAGCAAGCACTAGGGTCATAATTTCAATAGTGCAGCAGGTGCAGTGGCACTGGACCAAAAACTCCAGGCACCCCTCTAAACACCAAATATTGCAATATTTTACTACTAAACAGGCAGTCACAAGTGCAGTTACCTTACAGGCAATAGGGTAATGATTTGAATGGTGCAGCAGATGCTGTGGCACCGGGCCCAAAAGTTGTCATAACTCCTCTAAACACATAATATTGCTATTACATCAATTAATTCTTTTATTTCCCTCTTTCATTTTTCAAAAGGTTGCTATTAATTACATGCACTATACCACTAGTAACAGCACAATATATTGCCTTTTTGTACATAAACAAGTCATAACACTTTAACAGACTTTCTGTAACTTATATTGTACAACTACTCAGCAAGCTACAACCAACACCAAAAAAATAGCGTATTATTGATTACATAGGCGAAACCGAATGCATTTTTTTCTTGTTTCTCCCTTTGTTGTTTGCTGCACCGTAGCTCTTGCATTGTTGATTGTTGCAGCCATCCTTCCAGCACTCTCTGTCGGTTGTTGCACTTTACTTGTTGCCCTCATTCCTCACTTCTCCTACCCGGTTGTTTGTTCCTCCATCTGTATCTCCTGCCCCATTCCCTCCCCGTCGCTTGGTTTTAATGGCTGACAATTCTGTAATTCAGCATCTCTTAGGGAGGCTCACGCTCACCCTCACCCTTTGTTGATTTCAGCAGCTCGAAAAACGTCGTTATGGCGAAGAGGTGCAGACTCGCGTCTCCTGGCTGCCCCGTCCTCTTAAATCTTCATGTACATGAATACGTTTTATTTTGGTTATATTTGATCTACCAGTGCGGTGCACCATGGAAAGCTGTGAGCAGCTCTTTTGAGGCAACGTTGACATTTGTTGACTAGATTTTTATTGCTTTTTAAGTAACACAGAGGGGCTCTTGGTGCCAGTGTAAAGAGTTGTTTCGATGACTAATAAAGGTGTGAATCAGAAGGCACTGGCAGCTCTAGAGAACTTCCCCTTGTGCCCGAGTTGTCCAGTCCTCCTTCTTTCACCTTTCTCTAGCCTCAACCCTTTCTAGATCGATGCGCGACTAGGTGCACCGGTACAGATGCATTTCTTTGCATTCTGGGACTTGAAGTCCTGCTTGTATGAAGGCATATAGAAAACGCTGAATTACCGAATATAACGACACGGATCAGGAGTGCTGAGCTCCTCAACCATCGACTTGTGACACTTGAGAAGCTTTTTTTGCTGCAGTGTTAGGGTGTAATATGTCCCTCCGATATATAACTGTGCAGGTCAGCGCTTCATTTGCATCGGAAGTAAAGTTATTTTTTTGGTAGTTTATTTGTACCTCAAACCAGGTGCAGCCCATGCAGGTAAGAGCGGTGGGCCGGGTGGGGGATTTCGACAGACGATGACGAGGAAACATTAAATAAATAATACATTTTCCCTTGTCATCGTCCGTCAATATCCCCCCCACATGGCCCCACGGCCCCACTGCTCTTACCTGCATGGGCCGCGGGTGCCTCAACCCTGACTAAGGAAGGGCTAGCTCTTTTTTTAGAAACATTTCTTCTGACAACCTTGCAGCTGTTAGTCCTACGAGGTGAGGCTCCCCTGACATTGTAATTCAAGTCTTATTTAACTTGAATCGATGTTTAAATGGACCTGAAATCTTAAGCCAAGAGAAGACTTGGAGTACTCTTACAGGGGCCCCCGGCTGCCCCTCATCGATATGACTGGGATGTTTGACCTCGCCATGTCCTTGCAGCACCTCCTGAAATAGTCAGATTTAGGCCTGTAATATGCACTGGTTATTTGCCCTCTTAGTGGCAGCCAGTGGGAAGCTTTTACAAGTGCAGAGAGGGTAATTTCACCGTCACATAACCGAACCGACCTACTATCTTGCACAACACTTTAGAGAGAAGGTGCTAAAACTAAAAAGTATAGTCAACGTCATGGAATTACATGGTTTTAAAAAAAAGTTTTTATATAGCGCAGACTGGACCCCGGGGCATTGGAGCGCTTTACACGAGCACCTGTTACATTCCACAAGGTCACACATGTTTTTTTAAGGCACTGGGAGATTAAGTGATTTTCCCAGAGTCCGAGGACTTTGACCCAACGCCAGGACTCGAACCCTGGTTCACAAAGTCAGCAGTTCTGGTATTCCCCATGCCATGCATGGCAATATATATATTTTTAGTCCATCTCAGTTTTACGCAGAGGTTAAGTGATTCGTTTTACTATCCTTGCGAAACCGACCTACTATCTTGCACAACACTTTAGAGAGAAGGTTCTAAAAGGAAATAAAAAAGTATAGTCAACGTCATGGATTTACATGTTTTAAAAAAAAAGTTTTTATATAGCGCAGACTGGACCCCGGGGCATTGGAGCACTTTACATGAGCACCCGTTACATTCCACAAGGTCACACATGTTTTTTTAAAGCACTGGGAGATTAAGTGATTTTCCCAGAGTCCGAGGACTTTGACCCAACGCCAGGACTCGAACCCTGGTTCACAAAGTCAGCAGTTCTGGTATTCCCCATGCCATGCATGGCAATATATATATTTTTAGTCCATCTCAGTTTTACGCAGAGGTTAAGTGATTCGTTTTACTATCCTTGCGAATAACATTTTGTGCACCACGATGAGTGTCATTGCACTCTTTATTTTCACATGGTTGAGAAGCTGCAGGCGCAAGATGAGTTAATTTCTACTTCAGGAAAGAACCCATATGCCCTGTCCTAACCCCCAGTTTCTTCCCACATAGACCCCCTCCTGAACAGCATCCATTGCCCCCATGCCAGACCCACATTTCACCCCCACCTCAGAGAGCCCCCATGGCTCCCCATTCACAAACGCTGCCAATTCAAGCTCCCCTCACGCACAGTCATATACAACACTGGCCTAGCATACCTCAACAACCACACACCGTTTCACCAGACTGAAAGACACCTATGCTCAGCCTCGATCGCACACGTCTCCCACATTCACAAGAGCCGAATAGGTCATTCGTTCTCATACATCGTACCAAAAACATGGAAAGGCCTCCCACAACACATCAGTGCCGCTTCCTCACTTCTTGAGTTGCGTAAGAAGCTGAAGACTTGGCTCTCCGAAGTACTCTGGGGAGGCTCACCAACACACGTGCTCAAGCTCCTGGATACCCTCACGGGTGATTAATGCTCTAAACAAGTAGACATAACAGTTCTGCCACGATTTCAAGTCCCAAACTCCCCACTTACATTCCTGCAGTTATCCGCTTTAAAGTGTGCAAAAGTGAAAATTGAGTGTACCACCTACTTGTGTGCAGTTGTTGCTCTTCAGCCAGAGTGCACACACACATAATATCGGCTCCCATCACACGGTCTCCTGGCGAGGAGCCGATCTCAACGGTGGCAGGGAAAACGAGCCGAAAACAACTGTAAATAGAGGGTTTCCAGCTCATTTTCTGAGGCTTTGAACTGCTGACGCCCATTAAGGGGTGTGAAAACACCCCAGGACATTGGCACCAGCCTCGCCAAGTGTAATTTTTTTTCAGGAGGAGGGGGTTTGGGGGCGGGGTGGGGTGGGGTTCAAAAAGTGCCTCATAGGTACTTCTTGGCATGAGGCCCCGCCCCCTTCAAGGCCCGTCGCCTCCTCACCCGGTGAAAATGTTCTTCAAGTTGGCAGGTATGGTAGATTCCATATTAAAAGAAAAGATTTCCAGGGCTTGAATGACTATCTTCGCTGCAGGCGATTCGGCTGCTACGTTAATAAAAAGCAGCTTGCATATATTTATAAACCTACTCATGAAACATTAAACCCAAATGCTGTGCAGTCTCAGATGACTTTTTAGGTCGAGCCTAGCGCAGCGCGCATGCGCTGCACTAGGAGCGGGCCTCTTGGAATCACTCTGGACTTTTCACACGCAAGTGTGGCTTTTTTTACATCATTATTTCTATTGGGCTTTGCGTGCGTTTTTTTAAAAAAGACAGCACGCAATTGGGTAAAGGCGGGTGCATGTCCCACCTTTCCCAGTAAATGTATCCGCCCACGGCCTACAGCTTGCGGGAGCGAGCAGCGGCGCCATCTGTTTCCAATTAGCGCAGTCGCCGCGCTGCCCCGCTTGTTCTAATTAGCTTTAACTTTCGTGCTCGTGCTTTTTCGAGCAGCGGCGCGCGCAGGGGCCATCTGTTTTTGTTCTAACAGAGGCAGACATGCTCTAACACTGCACACTAAACGTCTTCTCTTGACCTATAGATTAAAGTAGGCCTGAATTGTAATGCCAATAGAATTTATTCTGCCATTTATATTTGGCACAAAGAAATAAACAGCTTTAGGCAAAACGAGGCTCAGTTTAGAGAAAGAAGTCTTGTATCTGAGACAGCCCGTTCCTCTGGAGGGAGAGTGTGCTGTGTGTCTGGGCGGGGGAGAGAGCGCTGCAGAGTTCAGCCTGCTGGCGGCTTGTAGGGAATTCCTGCCCTTAGCCTCGATGACATCAGTCAGTGGAAGCGGCCCTCTCCTCTGTGCCAAAATAATTAACTGCAGCGGGACTCACACATTCTGCGGACGTGCATTTGGCTGTTCCAATCTCCCGCGGGTTCCCACTGGCTTCAGTCTGGACTGGAGAGAGGGCCAGGGAGCTGTAAAACGCTTTGCTTTCACCTAAGAGACAGTAAGGGGCTGGAGGAAAAAGCACTAGCCTAATGTCCCTTTGAGTACACTGTAAGAGGGGCGCTTATTGACTTCCAGTTGATGAAAGTTTTGCAGATTCTGCTTGCGGCTCGCAGCAGCTTTTGGGACGCAGGGTATCGGAGAGCGCATCTATTTTTGAAGTCAAGAGTTCTTAAAACCAAATGTGGCTGCAGGTGGGCGAGCCAGGCTCGAGCCAGTTGCTTGCTTCTGACTCCGCTAGAGGCCACTTGCAACCTCGAGCCCAAAACGACTCGAACTGTTGTGGGACAGAGCTTTTGTGGAACGCCCTTTAGCTTACTGGCTTCAAATACCCACCATGAAACATTGGAAACGAGCTACAAATCAGGTTACAAATTATGTAAATCTGCAAATCTCCCTGTGTCAGAGAAAAGTGTAAAGTAAAATTTTCTGTTTGTTGAGAAGCGCCCGAATTTCGTCGGGAAAGGTTCGCCATATGTGACACTGCTTAAAATAAAATGCTGATTCTGACTGTTACCCACTCTATAGTCTCCTCTTCCAAGAATTATGGAGAAAGCATTAACTTCTGATTTCAGAAAGAGATACCATCAATGGCTAAATTGCCTACTGTGAAACTGGAAAATCTGGGATCGATCCTAGCTTCCCTACTTGGCCAAATTGTGTGATCCTAGGCAAATACTTTGTCACAGGGCATCCTTTTTGTTCATTATCATATATCGGAGCACCTTCAAATACATGAGTTCAGGATGTGCACAAAAATCTCAGTCGTGTTTGATTTAATAATCTATAAACTATTTGCTAAACTATAATGTTGCTTTGTGTATAATAAGAATCTAAGCCACATATAGGGTACACGTGACAACTGACTTGCCTCTTAGCTATCTCATTGTCATCACGTCGGAGGGCAGAAATGTTTCTCACCTTCTATTTAAAAACTATCACTTTCTACACACGCACTGGGACTGATAGACCTCTGGAGGAGTCATAACCCTGACCTGAGACAATACACACACATATCTGCAGCCCACGGGAGTAGCTCGCGATTAGATTATATTTTCACGCACGCTGCCTCAGCGGGACTCTTCAAGGGAGGGTGTCACAGGGCACGAGGTATCTCGGACCACTCGCCAGTGGAGGTTCAGATGTGCGGGCCGTGGCGAGAGCGATCTCTCCCGCCGCGATTGGACCCCACCTTGTTTAGAGACCAGGACTTTAGAGACCAGTTTGAGGAGCGTACATTCTAATACTTTGATGAAAATGTTGGATCGGTCCGGTCAGACTGTACACTCTGGGAAGCATACAAAACAGTGGCCAGGGACTTTGTACAGGCAACCAGTGGCGCTAGGCATAAAGAAAAACGCGCACAATGTGATGCCCTGGAGCTAGAAATCCTTAGAAATCCTTACCCTCAAACAGACGCTAGTCCCGGACCCTGTAAACGATGCCGAACGTATACATAAGCTTAAACTCAAACAGAAGGAGCTCCGGGACCTGGAAGAAAACGCTGCTCACGCGCACGCGCTAGCAACCCAGAGGAAGGTATATCATTTGGGAGACAAGGCCAATAAGCTTGTCGCGTGGCTTGAGCGGCGGGATAGGAGACGCAACTGGGTATCGGAAATTAAGACTGAGAAGGGCGTGAGGGTTGGCACCGGTGCCGAATTGGCGGAGGTGTTTGCGGATTACTACGAAACTGTCTATCGATCGCAGACTCTGCGGGAGGAGGGCGAGTCTACGGAATTCTTAAAAGACCTGAACATGCGGTCACTGGGGGACGAGGATAGAGCAGCGCTAGACTCCGCCATGAGGGTAGAGGAAGTAAAAAATGCTATCCGGGACCTGCAATCCGGCAAGGCGCCGGGTCCTAATGGGTTCCCGACAGAAATGTTCAAATGCGTGGCAAGCAAAATCGCCCCATACATGCTCAACATGTTCCATGGCGCTAGAGACCAGGGGGTGCTCCCGGAAGACCTACGCATGGCGACCATTGTGGTTATTCTTAAAAAAGGGAAACCCCATGATCTCTGTAGCTCGTACATGCCTATCTCCTTGGTGAATTTCGAAGCCAAAGTGTTGGCCAAAGTCATTGCCAACCGTATAGGCCCGGTCATCCAATCCCTCATACATCCGGACCAATCCGGTTTCATGCCACACAGGAGCACCAGGCTCAACCTGCGACGCCTGTATGGAGTGATGCAGATGACCCAGAGGCGCGCGGATATACCGTCCGCACTACTGTCCCTTGACGCGAAGATGGCGTTTGATAGCATTGAATGGGCATACCTGTTCGCTGTCCTAGACAAAATTGGGTTCGGCCCAAATATCCAGCAATGGATACGTCTCTTGTATACTGGTCCGAGGGCACGTGTCAGTGGCACTATTTCTAGAGCCTTTGCGCTTTACCGGGGTACCCGACAGGGATGTCCGCTATCGTCGATGCTTTTTGCACTGGCACTGGAGCCACTGGCTGTGTGGATACGGGGGGACCCAATAGTGAGAGGCATAGACCTGCGGGGCGGCTGGGAGGAGCGTATATCTCTATACGCAGATGATATCTTGCTGTATGCTCACAACCCAAGACAAACGTTTCATTGCCTCATACACATTATACAATCCTTCGGTACTTATTCCGGATATTGCGTCAATTGGGATAAATCCCTGGTGTTCTCATTGGTGGGAGAGCTACCGCCTTTATCGTCGGCGTGCTTGGAGCTGTAACCCGAGTAATGATGAACGTGGTGGGTGAGGACGTCCCGCTTGAGCCAAGGTGGCTCATTTTGGGTGTGACTGGTGAAACGACGTGGCCGCAATGGGCCAAGACCTGGCTAGCGTTGGCGGGAGGAGTGGCCAAAAGGAACATCGCCCGAGCGTGGGGAGCAGCGACACCCCCAACGCTCGCAGCGTGGAAGAAAGATCTCGACTGGTGCTACGGGGCAGAGCGGGTGATATATCAGAGCCGGGGATGCCCACGGAAAGGTGAAAAGATATGGGGAGCCTGGGCCCAGTACAGAGGGTACGACTAAAGGCCGTGGGGAGCAGGGTGCAATGATGTGGGAGAACTGCTGCCGTGACTTATGACGTGAGAAGATTGCTGATGGGTGCTTATGTTGGGGTGCATGCTGTGCATTGGGAACCCCGTATCGAATGTCTCTTCAAATATGCCATTATTAACCGACAATGTACTGAAGCTCGTTTTTGTTTAATAAAAAGATATTTTAAAAAAAAACTAATCACTTTCAATAAATGCTTCTGGCTGCAGAGATATGCAGTCTGATGTACTATGGGCAAACGCTTTCGCATGTTCAAACAAGCATTGGCATAGCCAATAGGTCTCGCCTTTGGGACCTTATAAGTGTTTAGCCATGCAACAGTTGATGTTGTTGCACCAAGGATATTGTGCTGGATAACTAAACACTTATAAGGTCCCAAAGGCGAGACCTATTGGCTATGCCAATGCTTGTTTTCTAAGCTGTTTCTCCAAGACATTTTAGTCAGTGCTGCTGGCTGTGCAGGCTTACTCCCCCCGGGTTCTTTTTATGAGTGGCGCACTCGGCCTCCTTGAGGTCCCATCTCTGCTAGTGGCAGACCCGTAAATGTTAACATCTGACAACGGGCTTCAGTTCGGTTAATCACTCTGGGCATTGATCAGTAGCAGCAACAGAGCGAGGTTAGAAGAACGCCACCTTCTGTGAGGCTGACCAGGTCATTCAGTTAATCCGATCATTTACACATAAGGAAACCCTTGACCCAGTGGGCAAGATACTTTTTTGGGACGGTACAACGTGTTTACATGGTGAAAATGAGATCAACATTTCAGCTGATTATGCTCGTCTTGAAAAAAGAATGGGTCTTTTTTAGTTGCTGATTGTAGGGTCAGCTTTCCTGCAGTAAAGCTACATCTTCCAGGAAGGCAAAGCATGGTTTAGTTGGTGATGGTTAGCTCAGCTTTTCAGCATTATTTGCACATCTTCCAGGAGGGTGTGACATGTTTCAGTTTGTACTAGCTGGCTCAGCATTTTAGCTTTCTATGCATGTCTTTTCCCTATGCTTCTCACAAAAATCATTTAAATATAAACCTTGCCTGTTTGTGCCATGTGAATAAAAACTGAGATTATGAAATATTGATAAAATGTGCACAGGCAGAGCTTTGGGTGCATTTACGGTGACGTTTATATTCTACAACATCTTGAGGCGGCTTCAGGGCCTCTTTTAAACTGTTTGCACTGCAACTTTTATCTGCGCTGCACTTTCTATCTGTTGGCACAGTGCCATATATCTGGTAATGTTGCAGTTTGCATCTGTTGGCACAGGGCATTGTATCTATTAAAGCATCACTGTGCATCTCCTCAGAATCTTGCTTGCCCTGTTCCACCTGCCTCTATGCTGATGCTATGTTGATGCTTCCAACAACCTCCTCCCAACAGAAAAAAATAACACTAATATGGGCAGCATTGGCCGTGTCATAGCACTTTTTTTTTTCGAGCCCGGGCAGCGCATGCACTGCTCTGCGAGGCATGCTGTATTCACTTCTATGGAATTTAGCCACGCCCTTGCTGCTGATTGGTTAAAGTGTGTGTCATTCCAAAAGGCTTTCTTCTCTATGGTTTATTGTACTTATTTGCCCCACCTTCTCCTGTGTTACTCCTCCCTTGGAGTATTGGTCTATTATGGGATCCTTTCTCTGAAGTGTTTTTCCTTTTGGGTTTGTGCACTTTATCTTTTACTTGCAGCTTCAGCACTGCATCTCCCCGTGGGGTGCCCTTCCTCCCACCACCAACAAAAAAGGCCTGCCTATTCTAGGCTCCTCCCGGCCCAGCTGCATGCTTAGGGAGACCGCGCCTTTGTCACCGGCCAGACCACCACTCTGCCTGGAATAGATAAGCTGCGGCCGCCATTTCAGAAAAGGTTGGCTCTCCACTGCCAACGGCACATCACAGCAGTCTCCGAGCCTCCCTCTCACTGAGTCCGTGAAGCCGCCCTAATGTAGCTCACTGCTATAATTAAGTCCATTTCAAGTAAGGGCAATTATAAACCCATATCAGAGTGCAGGTTCAACTGTAGAGAAAACGCAGTCTCGTTACACTGCAGTTTCCACAGTGAGAACAAGTACCACGCTCTAGCTTTGGGAGCTTCAGCGGCTTCAGGAGGCTGTGAGCTTTTAATGCAACAGTAAATGTTGCTTGACCCACAATAATGTGCTGCATTGCTAAATTTTTAGGTCCCAACGGCGAGACCGATTGCACTGCAAATGCTTGTCTACCTTTCCCCCTTTGTTGTTTGCCCAGTCTCGCCCATCACCTACCTCCTCCCACCAGAAAATAGCACTATTCCTGTCCCATCAACAAAAAAAGGCACTATGACATAGCCAGCACTAGCTGCATCATGGCAATTTTTTGCTACCTTTCTGCCATGTTGCTGTACCGCATGGCTGAAAGAAATTGAAAAGGCCAATAGCTCTCACATAGGCGTGACCTATTGGCTTTACCAATGCTTGTTTTGGTTGTTTGTGGGCCTCTTCTGTGGTCTGTCGATTTCTCTGATGTTACCACAAACATTGCTTGCAGAAAGCACAAATGCATGCAGTCCCGCATTCCTTTCAAAAACATACTTAGCGTGCCTGCACAAGCTCAAAACCTTGAACCAATTGACAGGCTATGGCAGGTTCAGAAAGGGTTTCACTGCGGGTTTCAGAAACACAACCAGTCTTCGCTGATTCTCATCACTTCACATGCCCGATTGATTAATTTTCAGACACTGGAATTCAATTCAAAGTTTAGCGTTTCACCCACAAAGCAACCTTTAGTCTTTGCCAGATGGACCATTCTGCCAAGTGGGCAAGCCCTGAGGTGCTGGATGCAGTCAAAGTTTTTTCTGGCAGGCCCATTTACCTGTGCCACTATCAGCCCTCTGGGATGTACCATTTTCTTGCCCCCTTGTACCGGTTTCCTGGTGTGTGTTTTTTGTTGACATTCTTACTAGCCATCAAGGAAAAGGATTGTCTTCATGATGTAAATTCACTATAATGGAGGTTCACCACCGTGGGGTTATGAGGCTGGTGTTCTACATTTCGGATTGTCTCTGAAATAAGGTACATCCCTCTCAGTCTAACCAAATGTAAGCGAAAAGAATAGCCTCGAAGCATGCACAAGACAAATATAGCGTGAATCCTTTGGTGGATGGAGAGATGGCGTTCAGCCCCTCAAAAAGACTTCATGCCCAATGCTGCAAGTGGCATGCAACCTTCTTCCAGTATCCGCTGCGGCACCCCACGTTCCACAGCCTGCACTGCACCAAATAAAACCACAATGCAGCTGTAGTAGGCAGCATAATGTCGGGGCAGTAGTGTGAAAAAGCAGGGATAGTGCCCCCTTAAAGGAGCAAGAGCATGGGGCATCCGCCGTGAAAGAAAAAGAAAAGCATGGGACGGGTGGACACCCGCTGCAAAAAGAAGGGAAAAAAGGAAGACCGCAGAAGCTTGCCTGCATATCCAGGTCATAGTGCACCCAAAAAAGATGAAAGAAGCCGCTCTTCCAAGGAGAATATGGAAGAGCAGCAAAATAAAATGCTCATGGGGGAAACATTAGGTGTAAAAGAGTCTGGGATAACGGCGCTGGACCAATACCGAAATATAGAGTGTGATGGTGGGAGTCCCGCTGTGAAATACCTGCAAACCGTTGCATGTTTGCTGTAATTGCAGGGTCACTGAGGGAAGCACTGATGTAAGTAGTAACTGAACTGCATTCCTGAATATCTGCCTGAGAAGTTAACCACCTCAGGTGGTTGGGGGCACACCAGTGGCAGCTGGCTTGTACCGAGGGTGTCGGCGGTGGTTGGGGGCACAAAAATAAAATAAATTCACTTATCTTGCAGCAGCGCGACGTCCTCCTCCCTCGGGTGTCGTCAGGAAGCTCCCAATGTAGGAAACTACACTACCCAATCCTGGCACTGCTTTCACAGAATGAAAGCAGCACCTGGATTGGATAGAGCTGGCCCTCCCAACGCTTCTAAGAGCACTGGAGGCCTGCCCTTTCCCTAACCCAGCTGTCTAAGACAGCTTGGTTAGAGAAGCTTAAATTGCGCATGTCTGGCTGGCCGCCCCAAGATGGCTGCCGAAGAGACATGCGCATTTTAAAATGCACAGCTCCCTGTTGCCATTCGGCATGGCACCACTGGCCCCGCCCCGTCCTGACACTCCGTTCGGGACGGGTTACTGAAAATGAAAAGGTAATAAACTTTATTAGCGTTTTATTTTTCAGCTCTGGGGCTTGTGGGGCGATGCTCCTCCGCTCAAATGGAGGAGCCGCCCCTGAGTCACACCAGGAGCCTGGACATGGACAAACTGGAGATAATGAATTGCAAGAAGGAAAAGGGCAGAAGGCAGGCCTTCTACATTCACAGATCTATGATCTGGAATAACAGAGTCCTGAACAGGCATCAGTGACCTGTGCTCATCACTCTCACTGCAAATAAGGATTGAAGTAGTCCATTCACCTACCTATACTTTCCATACAGCCAAAGCATGGTAGACAGCGCTGGCTTTTCAAAGATTGATAAGCAGACAAATGCATTTGAAACTGAATAAACCTGGCAAATACAACAAGCATTGGCATAGCCAATAGGTCTCGCCTTTGGGACCTTATAAGTATTTAGTTATGCAGCACAATATCCTTGGTGCAACAACATCAACTGTTGCATGGCTAAACACTTATAAGGTCCCAAAGGCGAGACCTATTGGCTATGCCAATGCTTGTTTACTTTATTGGTGAGCGCGGTGCCCGTTTCACGGACACCGTGCCCTACAATACAATAGGTCTTGCTTTTGCTACAGTTTGACCTATTGGTATTGTAAATGACAATGCCTTTTAATATTATAAAAAGCATTGCCATTTGCAATGCCAATAGGTCAAAATCTCGCTATTACGAGACCTATTGCTGTGTTCCACGATTTGGCAGTATTGTTTTTACAGCACCTAATGATGAGGTGTTAAGAGAAAATCTTAAACTGGATTATAGATTTAAATCAACACAGCGATCATTTCATGACAAAACATGGGCATATAAGGAAAATTGGAGAAAAATGAAAATGAAACTATGGGGTCATGTCTGTGGATTTTCCACGTATTGAGAAGTATCTGTTACCTAATAGATTGCTGTTATTTGGAGCAGCCCACCCACTTGACAGGGACACAATTGGCAACCTCTTCTAATATAAAACGCTTTGACGCCTCGTCAGGTGTAGTAAGCGCTATAAAAATACAAAACATGTTTAAAGTGCGTGCGCACAAACCGCCGTGCACTCTAAACCTCCTGTTCCAAATGTTGCGGACCGCTAGCGAGTACTGAACAGACCTGGTTAGAGACCGCGCTGAGAAAGAGTGACCGGGCACAACCCTCGCTCTCTCTGACCACCGCAGGTCAGACTAGTTCAAACGGCTACCAACAACCACTCCCCACCCTACTCTAAGAGCCAGAATACCGTCTAGTATGCTAATAACTCGTATCATAGGGGCCCCGACGAAAAAGGCACAGACCGCAACAAAACTAAGACAGCACCAAGGAACTGTTGGAGGAAATGGAAGAACTTGTGCCAGTTCAACGTCCGGATCCACAACCAATCAACACTTTCGTCATTCTATGAAGAGCAATATGATTGGCTTAGCGGAGGTGACATACATATATGCTCCAATCCTAGGTCACTTTACGCCTCAGTAGTACCTCCGACACACAGACTGCGCACAGGGAAAGTTCTTAGACAGTATTGGTTGTTTTGTGATCCGGAAGCTCTAAGATTGGGGGATGGGGGTTAATGTTACTTGTTAAACGACCAACAACGGACACTAGACTGATTCACGGACCAACCGTGTAAGTTACAGTTGACGGGTTGTCGTGTTAGTTAAGGGGTTGTAGGTTAAACTTCAAGCTTTGCGTGACAGACGAGTTGGAAGGTCATTAACACTAGTATGGTGGATGAATTTTTCGTGTTGGATTATTTTCGTTTTATCAGTATTAATGTGATGCCGTGTAAATTTGAGGAAGTTAAGAAGCTGCATATTTGGCAGAATTATTTTGAAGGACAGTGTTTATTTTAATAATGTTTCTGCTTGACAGTGTAAATGCGAGGAAGTCGAGAATCTGCGTACGAGTACACTCTAAATTCGCATAAGAATGGTAGTAAGCAGGGCACAAGTCCTAAAACAAGAGAGGAGCGGGGACGAGAGGAGCGGGGGCGAGCAAGCGCGGCAGCCTGCTGAGCTGACCACACGCTCGTACATCGTGCCTGAAACGTGCGGGTAACCGCACGGAAAAGGCCATTGTGAACGAGCGTGTGGTCAGCTTTCAAAAGCCCCTTACATAAAGTCTCGCAGAGCAGCGCTTGCGCGCTACTCGAGGCTCGACCTAAAAAAGGTGAAACTAAACTCCATGAGTATTTGGACAGACTCCCCCCAACAAATGAGTAGATAAATCTTAAATTACAGCAGACATAAATTCATTAAATTAAACACAGATTGTATTTTTTAGATGTAAAGCACAAATATTTGCATAGAAGTTCATAAAACATTGAAATTATTTTAAGTTTCCATAGATGATGTAGATAAAAGCACGAATTCTGTTGCTGCCTTGGATGTTATTCAAAAACTTGTTACTTAAATATTTCCTTAGCAAAGACTTCAAACAGAACAGGAGCAAAATCCTGCACGTCAAGACAACAGAATTTATAAAAAAATAAATTGGATATGTGATATTGGACATGATGTATGAAGCCCTGATCGCAAATCAGCAAGTGGAAATTTCACTGAAACTACTTTGAGACCTGGGCTTCATTTTGCGATGCAACTGATGTACTAATCTGTCATGTTACAAAATATGGATTTTCAGGAGGCTTTCAAAACATTGGGCCAAATACGTGTTTATTAGGCCGGAGCCATCCTGTTACTCCCTGTCAATAAAGTGATCAAGGAGTGCAAAGACAGCAAACTTCTGAATTCACATTCATTCTAATGTAAACAGTTTAATAAACGCATTTCCCGCCTCTTAAAGGAACACAGGCTATTTTGAAAACACAATGTTCCAGATCATCCTATGGACCACTGTGTGCTCATTCAGAGGTCACCTGATGTGGCTCTCAAAGAGGACCACCCTAACTCATGGCTCCGTAACTGATCTATGGTTTGCTAACACAACTGCAGTCACAAATCATTGTTAGGTAACATTCTGAATCGCAAGGGGGTGTGCAACTTTCATGCCAATTCAATTCACAAAGCGTCACAACCGCTACTTTGCAAGTTGGAACGGCGTTTGCAACTTGCAGAAAAACCTTTGTACATTTTACAACACTGTTTTACAGTCGCAAAGGCAGCGATTTTGTGAATCGCACCTTTGTGACTGCAAAATAGTTTTGTATATCAGGCAGGGGCGGCTCCTCTGCATAGGTGGAGGAGCGTCACCCCACTGAGCAGTGGAAAAGGGAAATATAAAATGAAAATAACAAAGTTATTATCATTTTATATATCGTTGCTGCGGGTCTGGGTTTGGGTGGGGCGGGGCTGGGCTGTTGGCTCAGGGAGGTGGAGTTTACTGTGCACACCAAGTGCACATGACTGCTTGGCCAGCCATCTTGGCCCAGCCAAACCGTCATGCGTACTTTGCATGTTAACCCCCATGCTGCATTACATAGCCTGGTGGAGAACATGCCCAGGCCCCCAGTCCCCATCTGAGCACCGATCAACGGCACTCAGACCAATCACAACGCTGCACTGCAGCGTTGTGATTGGCTATGGGGAGCCTTTCTGCTTCCGGACTCTTTGCAAATGACGGAGGAGAGACGCCCCTGTTCCCTGCCAGCTGTCCCTGACATCAGGCCCATTGTTCCACCTCCCTAAATGCTCTTCTAAGGGTAAACCCCTGTTTGCATATTAAGGACATTTTTTAGGTCTCGCCTACGCAGCGCGCATGCGCTGCATTGGAGGGCCTTTAGCCGTCGCTCTGCTCATTTTCAAGCACACGCTCGTGCTTGTGGCGGCATCCACCTCGCAGGAGCAAGCAGGGGCGCGCCACAAGCACGAGTGCAGTGCTTGAAAATGAGCAGACTGCTCTCCCAAGCGCGCACGCGCCTCTCTCCTCGCCCACACGTCTGGCTACCAACTCGCCGTTTACACACTGCTTCTCGTAAACTTGGAATCAGCAGAATTTGCCCCTTGCCTACCACCTCTAGTAAGTGATGCTTCCTCACTCATTAACTACAGTGCTTTTTCTTAAATTCGCGGTCTTCACAGTGCTTTTCCCACACTCCCTGTGTGCAGTTCCTGTCTCACGTACCCCACTGCCGCCCAGCGCTGCTTTTCCATTCACCAACTTAACAATACATCTTGCCAGCTCACTTGCTGGCATTTCCTGCACAGTGATTTTTTCCACAAATTCTCAGCGTGCCCAGTGCTTTATACGCTCTGACTATCAGCACGGAGCTTCTTCCCATCGCTGTATGCATCTGTCGGCTTACTGATCGGTGATGGAGTAGGATTCCCCATCACTAGAACTAGGGGGAGGAGTGGCATGGTTTATTAATTCGTGGTCGTGGTTCATAAAAAAACATTCAAACAGGAAGCATAAAACACGTTTGGTCTATCCTGCAATAAACCCTAGCAATTGAAACAAATTTGTCGCAGAAGAATGCAGCCATCTCTTTTCAGTTTTTGCTGTACCTCAAAAAGGGGGGGGGGCACAAAATGATGAAAACAAAATAAACGTATACGATCCAGCCGTCAACCACAGCACACATTACAAATCAACTTCATAAAGACTGAAAAGTTAGTTAACTCTTTACATTTTATTAAAGGAATAACTAAATCCACCTTTTTACAAAATTCCATATTCATTTAAAAATCGAATTAACTCGGAATAATGCTATTAAAAAATGTGCCACATTATGCCGTATAATTTGCCTTCTCTTGCTGCAATATTTAGTCACCCCTGGCATAATTTGGTCCTCCCCTGCTGCCCTGTGACCGTGGCTATAGCACTGGAACTTGCCCGTCGGACTGTTCCACAGCGCCAATGACGTAATTATAAACTCTTCTTTAATCGGTGCTACTGCAATGTGACGTCTGCGTCTCCCTTAAACCAAACCCTTAAAACTGCACAGCACTTCTGGCACACCAGTCCTAGCACCGCAGTTAATTATTTAACTTATTTTAGAGCCATCAATAAATGGTTTAAATCCTACCTTAAATCTGTTATCAGTGGTGTGACTTATGCCTTTCCTTTTGTGACAATACACAGAGTTCTATTGCTCCAGAACACTACACAGATGTCCCAAATTACCAAAAACAATGCAACACAGTAGGATTCATGAAACCTCCCACCGAAGCAGTACCATAAAAACCACAAGGTCTTACAACATATTGTGAATTAAAACCTGAACATCAAGCGTCTGAAGGTACAATAGCTCACAGTCATCCAGCACAATATCCTTGGTGCAACAAAATAAACTGTTGCATGGCTAAACACTTATAAGGTCCCAAAGGCGAGACCTATTGGCTATGCCAATGCTTGTTGTATATTATAATTAATCGAAAAGTGTAAATATGGCTCAGTCTCTTATAATTACTGCTGAACAAAAAAGGGGACAAATAGCAAATTTTATAAACATATCAGATCCCTTGAACAACTATTTATTTGGCTTGTATATTCTCTACTTTCGCTTTTGGGCTTAGTTTAGATGAAGACTTCATTACCTGCTCTCTAGTAACCCCTAATTCATATTAAAATAATATTTTGATTTAACACCATGTCAATATTGAATTACCCATTACTGCTCATGCTTCTTGAAACTGAAACAAGACGGCCGGCCAAACAGTCATATGCACTTACAGTGTGCCACCACTCCTCCCCCTGCTCCTCCGTTATAAGAGCAGTCACACCCCGCCCGCAAAGCTGCCACAGCATGAAAAAACAAAATGATAATAACCTCAAGTTATTTTCATTTTATTTTTCCTTTATTTCACTGCTGGAAAGCAGTGGGGCAACGCTCCTCCGCCTTCGCGGAGGAGCCGCCACTGAGGGCGAGTCAAATCTCACTTAGAGAAATTCGACATAGTATCATAAGAGCAAACTGTTGTAATGTCTTCAGAAATATAATACTCATTTAGGAGGTATGCCTGACGCCCTGGCTCCTGAAAAACTATAGAAAGGCAAAACTAGAAAACTGCCATCTTAAAACGGCACATAGAAGAACTGTATAGTCCCTAATATAGAATCTCCTGTAACTGTTTGACTGTCATCAAATGCATGACAGTCAAAACTTGCTTAGGTGTTCTTTGCCCCTATCTATGGGATAAAGTCCCCACTGACACACTTTTAAAGAATACTGTATGTCACCAACATGTTCCTTTAAAAAGTCATGGAACTCTGAGATGGCTTGAAATATCCTTTTAATGGCAGAGTGTATATTATTCCATATAATACATGGTCCCACCATCATCCTTCCCAAAAACCACTTAATCCATTGGTTTCTTGCACTTGTATATGCAATTTATAGTATGGTTGCAGACATGAACAATAAAAGCAGAGTCTGTAGTGTGAAATCAAACGCATCAAAAAGCATTTAGTAATTTGTTGCAAAAAAGATATTACTATCTGGTTAATGTAAATCATTTTTTAAGAAACACTGTAGCACAAATTTATAGAAACATGCAGAGGGCTATATGTCCTGTAATGACCTATGCAGTGCAAAAAAGAAAACTGTTTGCTTAAATATCACCCGAGTGCTGATCACGGCTCATTTTATAAATAGAGATTAAAAAAACAGAAATGCATGCTTTGGCAGCAGGACGTCACAACTCAACTATAATGAGTTATTACTGTTGCGCAGCAAAGTCGTCCTTTATTACAGGAGACTAGACACGTCAGAGCTGAACTGTAATATATAGGATAAAGTTCTGCCTGCTGTACATCATAAGGATATTGCAAGTCACCGAGGAGTTCCGTGAGCATATTTATGAATGAGGCAGAGCGACTTCCTCGGCCAGTAAAAAAATTATGAAAAGATGAAAAATCTGATTGCCTCCTGATTGTTCGGTAGCCATGTGGCAGAGTGCAGAACCTGGATATCTCAGAGGTGTGGCCGCTATGAAAAATGTTTAGGTTTTGGAAGGAAAACCAGGAATAGTCTGAAAGACAATGAGATGCTCTAAAGGTTGAATGTATTCAGAATCCCTCAGCTCCACCCACATAGGCCACCATAAGCATCGGCAAAAAGTTTGTTATAATTATCTAGAAAATTAGCTGCTGCAGAGAAATAATACTTTTGATTATTATTTTGAGTTTTATATAGCGCTAGCTAGACCCGAAGGTATCAGAGAGCTTTGATGTTTATATATGTTAGAAAGTGCTGTCACCCGCAAAACCCCAAAGGGGACACAGTCCAAACACGGGGAGCTGTGCCAGATCCTATGTGGTGGAACAGTTCTTGGGTTTCTCTTCAAAGCAGTCAATACAATTTCTTTCGGGTAATACACTTGGGAATTTTCATTATTAAAAAAAACTGCATGCCTTCTGTTCTTTAATGTATTTTTTTTTTTTGTATTTCCACTACAGTTTATTAAAGCTTTACAAACGTGTTCTAGGCTCCTGAGTAAAGTAAGACTGATGAGCAGCGCTCACCAACTGCAACATGGAGTTGGTGTTCCCAGGGCTGCTGGTACCTGCCAGTTCATTGTCCTCACCAGTGCAGCACAAAAGCTTGCAGAAAGTGCCCACGAGCAACAGAAGATGTCAGCTACATGCATTTGGATGGAGGGGATGACAAATCACAGCCATCTCTGGCATTATAGCAGTTTGGAGCAGTTACCCGTTCGTAGGGATCTACATACTGCAAATAAGAAGCAATTGTAAAGCCACACACCCCAACAGTGTTAATTCAGCACTGAACTGAGTCATGTTAATATTCTCCAGCTAAAGGACTTAGCTGTATGACATGCACTACAGAGGATCATTACAGGAAGCATGCAACTTGAACATGCAGTATCTGCTGATAGTGAGGGGAGAGCAATTTGCACACTTTCCCCCAATTTGTACCGTGCAACGGTGAATAACACACCATAATATGTGGGAGCCTGAAATCCTTTTATAAAAGTCTGCTTTCAATTTCCTTATTGCAGGAGACTTGTGATGTCACTAGTCGCCTGTTATAAAGAAATGTCATAGCTGCTTAGCTGTAATACGTTATTATATTTGTGTTCTGAGGTCCCAATGCCTGCTGCCAAGGCGAAAGGCATGTCACGCAGCACAATTACAGTTGTGGTTTAAACATGGAAAATGAGAACTGGCGTTTCCTTTCTCAGATGAATTTTTCTAAAACTTTATGGCAATATGTTTATTTTTCCCACCTTATATTTTACTGAAGAAAAGATAGTCTCCACATGTTTATACACAATCTGAACCACAGCACTTTTGAACCTGACTTATATTAAACTGATTCTAATATCTTTTTGAAAAAGTTACTAACTGCTTTTTGGGGTGTTTAATTTCCCAATATAGATTCTGCTTTTATTCTTCTTGTCTTCAATGAACATAAAAGAGAAAGATACCACGGACTTGAGCAGTTTGTGGGAAGGGTGAGAGTATGGGTATGTATTATAAAGAATAATGTTCCTCCGCCATACATTAGAAGGACATTGCAAGTCACCTCAGAGTTCTATGATCGTATGAAAGGAACTTGCCTTCGACCTCGTTCCTCTAAATGGTTATGGAATTCCTCAGTGACTTGATATCCTTATAATGTACGGCAGGGGTGCTTAGTCCCATATATATCCACACATGGTTTCACTAGTACCGAGGTGTGCAAACTCAGATATCCCGCAGGTTGCCCATTCATTTTGCACCAGGTTTCATGCCATGAAACCCATGCAGGTAAACACTCAAGGGGACCACAATTATGACCCAGGTTACAACACCGATTTTGGTGCAAACAGGAATTTGAGCCTGCACTGGGCTATGTATGACCTCCTAAATGAGGGCCTTTGATTGATATCTTCTTTAGGTGAGGTTTTCTATAGAGAAACCAGTTCAGATAGACACCTACAAAGATCACAGAGAAACACACAAGATCTATATTTAATTCATTTTCTTCCACCGGAAAGCGTTGTGGGGCTGACATTTACTTAATGTGCAGTTTTCTGAGTTATGGACCTCGGAATGGGGGTCAAACATGCTTTCTCTTGTTCTGAGATGCATATACTTGAACTGCACACATTTTGACCACCCAATGTGTGCCAGGTTTTACATGTGGGTGAACACTCACAGGGGAAGAGTTAGAAACCAGTTTAAAATCCCAAATAGGGTGCAAGTAGGAGTATGCACTGTAATCAGAATTTGCACAGGATCTGCACAGACCTTAAAATGAGGGCCTAGGAAAGGTGTCTTATATAGACAAAGATTTGCACGTCTATTCTCAGTTCATCTAAGAAATCAATTAAGTACATTGGAAAACACAGCATGATAGGTTCTATTGTTTACCTTTCACTTTTTAGGTCTGGCTGTATCACAGCTATCATACGACGTACTGCTACTAATTGTTTAAAATATACATAGAGTAGGCTTTGGCTCTGCGCAGAAGAGCATATTTCTCTCTCACCTCATGCTATTGGCTGGTTGGTGTATCATTCCACCTTCTTCAGGCTGCCTGCATTACAATACATTATGTACTATTTTACATTACAAAAGGACAGTGAGGCATCATACGCTAAATTCATTATCTCCTAGATTAGTGGTTCTTAAACTGTGTCTGGGCACACCTGGGGGTCCACAATACCCACTCATGGGGTTTGTGAACGCTTAGAAGATAACAAATAATAATATTTACAGATTAATTAAGTGAATGCAGAGAAAAAAGCAAAAATGGGTACTTGTTTGATAAATGCTATCCCCGTAATTTTGTGTATTGTTTTGCAGTTCATATCATCAAAATTGCTTATTCTGGGGTCCCTAGATTCCAATGATGATCCAGTGGGGGTCCACATATGTCAAAAGGTTAAGAACCACTGTCCTAGCTGCATTGTGCACTGACAGCAATTATTTATGTTTTAGGTTTGCACTGCTGCAAGCTTTTGTAAATATTTTACTCAAGACTCAAAATGAAAGCCAGACTTTGGCTGTGCCCTTGCTTGTTATATTGGAGGGTTAAGATTGTGTGCCTTTCATGCCTCCTTCGCGGTACTGCCATTTTAAAAAAAATCACTACACAGCCTACCAATTACCTACCTTTAGGATTAGTAGTAATGTTTCAGTGTAATTAAGTAGGGTCTGCCTTGTTTGCCCACCACCACTTGTGTTGGCAGAATGGCTAATAAATATTCATATAATTTTCACCTAAATGAATTTACTTATAGCAGCTTCCCTGGGAATCTGATTGGATTTTACTATTCACTGACACTGGGAGTTAATAATATAAAATATACAGCCATTAGGATGATATTTTGTAACTATATTAACAAACAAAATGTATATCAGATGATGTTTTTGTCAAAAATATTCTAACATACAACCCAGGGGAAAGGATTTGCGAGATGGCTTCAGGCAGCTATGGGCACCTGGTAGGAATGCTCTAGAAAACAGCACGTTCGCAAGAGTTGCTTGAGTTACAGTACAATATTGTTGTAAACAATATTTTTGTCAAACGATATTTAGTCCACAACATTCTGGTACCCAAAGGGCGTAGCTTGGTCAGTAAGATTGGGGGAGGGGGAGAGAATGCAGATTGGTAGGAGTACTAAGTGAGAGAAACACAATATTTTGTCAAATAACATTTTTCAGGATGTTCAAAACAGAGATGAGAGAGAGAGGCAGGAGTGTTTTTGTCAGTGCGTGCATCCAAAAATCCCAGGTGAAATCCAACAGGCACCGCACCATACCTGACTGAAAGCACTTGTACCCAACTATTCATCAGAAAATACATTTATTAGGTGGGTGTAACATCCCAAACATCCCCCCCCCCGCCCCCGAAGCTACGCCCCTGCTGGTACCATACCCTTTGATGGAGTGCTAAAACACTGCAAGAGACATTCCAGCTCAGCAGCTGCGAGGCAATTACACTTCGGTGACATTTGCTTGGTGCCTCAATCAGAATCTTGCTGTTTGTTTGGAGCACTAATTATTGTGATCGTTAGAAGATGGGAGATGATCCACAGCTCATTAAAAAGACAACAAAAACAAATGCAACATGTGTAAGGTTTTTAAGCAGCCAGGTAAAACATTACAGGATATGTTTGGGATGTCAAGTGCAAACTGTGGTCTCACTGTGCCATTCGTTTCTGTCCCCCCTCTACCCTCGCTGCACCTGAATTCAGTGTTATTTCAGGAACTCACTCATCATATCATAAGCGCCTGGATACATTCACTGGTGATTACAGTGCTACACAAATAGACGTAATATAGTGTGACATGCTTGAGCCTGTGCAGAGCACGTCTTCTTTAGCTGCATAAAACCTCAACCATGGTTTTTATCTCAACTTACTCCAGGACTGGGGTTAGAATAATATATTCTGCTTTCTCCCATAATATTGGGGGGAAATTTATTTTCATATTCCGAGGTCTGCAAAACTAAGACCATTGAGTTCGCTAATAATAACCATCTTGTATATAGCACCAAGAGATCCCTTGGGCTGAACATGCTCTTCACAAGTATGTACATACTATATCCTAAGAGCCCGCCGTAGCAGGCTCTACCAGCCATTAAAGGCCAGCTCCAGCTTAACAAGGGAGCGAGTCTCTAATAGCCAGTAGAGCCCGCTACGCAGGGCTCTAAGGCTATTAGAACATTCTGCCCCTAGAAGGCAGAATGTTATAATTTATAAAACAAAGGCCTCATGGAGCCCAAGGGGGTTGAAATCCCCTCAGGCTCCGTGAGGCCTTTCTTAAACATTGGAATGTTGATGCTCCGGACTTCTACTGGCCATTAGAAATCTGGAGGACTCAATTTTATGGCAAGACCGGAGGCTAAGATTATGCAATCTTCTTTATTGCGCCACCCACAGCAGCACCTTCAAAGAATATAGAACACAACAAAATTCTAAGATGATCAACAAAGAGCCAGAACATCCATGACTCTTCCTTCTTTTTTTGCTGCTGCCCAGAAGATAAGTCTTGCATGCGCTTGCTCTACATTCATATATGTTTAATTTATTAGTATGTATGCTTGATGTGCGTTTATCTATTGATTTGTTTATACTTTAATCTGACTAAGTTAATACGATATACAATTTTTACGTTCTTCTTAAAGAACTAGCTGTGCTCGGGCTGATATGGGTTTTAATCTTGGTTCGAGTTGGGTTTTATGGATATTTTTTGCGGGATAAAAACGCTGAGTTAGAGTTATTTTACGGACTGAAATAGAGCGGTGTGTCTAGAGTTACGGCGCATTATGGCGCATTACGAGAAGATGCCTTTTAGAGGGAAACGCATCTTGGAAATGTTGAGATTGACGCGGTAATGAGTCGCCTTTTAATCTTCAGGAATGGGTGATAGTTTAGTATGCTTAGGGTTATACGGGTTTAACAGGTTGAAGACGTTATTTTAATTTGAATGCGGCCTTACCGTTGAGGCTCTGCCGCGCGGGTCGCACGTCACAGTTTGAACACAGCCATCTTGAGTCAGGCGGGCATCGCGTTCTAAGTCAGGCTGATTACACGTTGTATGGTGTGTTTGCACGTCTATGTGACGCGTGCGTACGTCGCGAGCAGTTTGAATTTGACAGAACTGTTCGCGCTGAGGCATTTTCTGGTCGGAAAGCTGTTTGAAGGAGAGTTTTAGGTTACGATCGTTTCTTTTTTAGCGGTCGGGGCGTTCAGTTTGAATAGTTCAGTATTGACAAATATTTAGTTTTTTCTAGGCTGTCGGGAAGCTGGATGTTTGACTAGTGTGTCCATATATCGTTGAAATTGGTGAACGTTTATCCCCCGAGTACACTATTGTGGTTATTTATTTTGTGTGGGATATTAATATGTCAGAGGATAGTGCCAGTACACAGGCTAACTTGGGCATGGAAGAAAGGATCTTTCTTATGTTGAGTAAGTTTGCAACTGATCTGGATAACAAGATTGAAAAGAAATTCAAGGATTTTAAAAGAAATAATGGGCAACCGTCTCAGGACGAGCATTTTTGGTCTGCAGGTGAGGATCCTGTAATATCTAGAAAGGGTGGAAAAGTGAGTAGGAAAAGTAAAAATGTGGACACTGATGGTTTTAGGAGCAAAAAAGCAAAATCTGCCTACCCAGATACAGGAATTCGCAAACTTGCGAAACATGGAAGTGTTGAGGACACACAAGGAGACCTTGATAGAGGTCAGAGTGGTAGAAGGCATACTACCATCTTATATGATGAGTCTTCGGGTAGCGCGGAGATAGAGTTAAGTTGTTCATCTGATTTTGATTCAGAAGTAGAAATTGTTGAAAAGGTGAAACCTGTAGAAGTTAAGGAAAGGGATAAGTCAGTTGAAAATGTTGGGGTCAGGGATCCGTTAGGTGAGTCAATGTTTGACCCGATGATGCTAAAGCACCCGTTATCTCCAGAATGGAGCCCGGCTCCTCATGTTGCAGAATATGTCCAGATGTGGCTAAGGAAGCAAATTCCAAAGGATGTGAGATTGAGACTCCGTTCTGAATGCCCTAGACCAAGTTTGGCAAATAAAATTGCATTGACGCCCGATCTTGACGCAAAGATAATTGCGTTCATTGGTAAAGGCGGAAGAGATCCAAAAAAGGGATTGGACAAAGGGCTAAAGATGTGTCAGGATAGACTGCTTGATTTGACGGGCCCTCTTACCAAAATTTTTGATATGGCCGAGCAGGCTTATGTTGAAAAGAAAATGCTGGACGTGGAGGAACTTAGGGAGTGGATTCAAAGGGCGGTGTGTTTGCTGGGGAATGCAAACACAGCTATTTCGGTGGAAAGGAGGAAAAGTATCCTCCTTAAAATTGACCCTAAGTTAGCTGAACTAGCAAACAATGAAGGAGGCTTGGAGGCCAATGGCATGCTTTTTGGTGAAGCCTTCATTAAGGAAATTAGCAAATATGTGGGTACTTTTAGTTCTCTGCAAAAATCGCAGAGAGAAATAAAAAGGGTCTTTGACCGGCGTGTTTTTGGCGGGGCCGGGAGAAGTAGAGGTCGATTTCCCGGCCGAGGCCAAGGTATTACAAGGCCCTCCTTTTCAAGGGGTTTCAAACCCTACAATTATAACTATCAACAACAAACAGGATTCCATCAAGGAAACTTTTACCCTCAGAAGGAAAGGGGAAATTCGAGAGGGAACAGAAGATCGAGAAGATCAGGTAAGACTAGACCGTTTTGTTACCCATGTAAAGTTGGGCGGCAGACTTGCCCAATTTTACCAGAATTGGCGTATGATAACAAGGGACCCGTGGGTTCTGTAAACGGTTTTGGGATATCGCATAGATTTCATAGAGGAACCGGTTCAAAATGTCTGCCCTCCAATGATAAGATTCGATTCAGTTCTTTCGGAGCTAGTAGAAAAAGAAGTAATGGAGTTGGTAATGAAAGGTGCTATTGTAAAAGAATTGGACGCAGGTGCGGGTTTTGTAAGCAATATTTTCTTAGTGGAAAAGAAAGGGAAAGGTATGAGACCCGTGATAAACTTGAAGCAACTGAACGATTGGGTAGAATACCATCATTTCAAGATGGAGGGTATGCATATGCTGAGAGATGTCCTTCAGACAGGGGATTGGATGAGTCGTCTGGATCTAAAAGATGCTTATCTAACAATTCCAATTTGGTCAGAACATCAGAGGTTTCTGAGATTCAGATGGGGAGGGAAGTTATGGAAGTTTGTTTGTCTCCCCTTTGGGCTATCCTCGGCCCCGTGGTGTTTTACAAAGATGCTCCATCCTGTAGTTGCATTTTTGAGAGAGAGAGGGATTCGAGTGATTATTTACCTAGACGACATCTTAATTATGGATCAGGAAAAGTGGAGAGTGGAAGATTACACAAAGTTAGTAGACCTTCTGGAGAGTCTTGGGTTTGTAGTGAACAGGGACAAGTCTTGTTTGTCTCCGAGTCAGGAAACTCAGTTTTTGGGGTTCTTGATAAACACAATTCAGGGTCAGTTGAGGTTACCTATGGACAAGATAAAGAAAATAAGGAAGGAGATAAGAAGAGTTTTGTCTTTAGATGTGATCTCTTTGAGGATGTTAGCGAGGATTATAGGTCTGTTGTCATCAACTATTCAAGCTATTTTTCCAGGACCTTTAAATTATCGTGCTCTTCAAAGATTGAAGAGCAGTCACTTAAGGCGTGGTATGAAGTATTCACAGGAGATTACACTTTCTGGAGAAGTGAGATCGGAATTCGTCTGGTGGTTAAAGAATATGGAGGCTTGGAATGGGAAAGCAATTTTCGGTGTAAATCTGGAATTGATTATAGAATCGGATGCGAGTTTAACTGGTTGGGGAGCACGCTGCAGTGCTACTTCTACAGGAGGCATGTGGACAGTAGAGGAAAGGTCAATGCACATAAATTGTCTAGAACTGCTTGCAGGGTCCTTTGCTATAAAGAGTTTTACAAAGGACAAGGCAAAGTGTTCAGTCCTTTTGGGAATGGACAATGTCTCAGCGGTGAGATATGTGAACAAACTAGGGGGTCCGAAATCGAAGGATCTTGAAGATCTTGCGAGAGTGTTTTGGGATTATTGTCTGAATCAAAATATCTTAGTTCAAGCAGAGTATATACCGGGTCAGAAGAATGTGGAAGCGTATTGGTATTCGAGGAATCACTCGGATTCAAACGACTGGACTCTACACAGGTCGGTGTTTTTGAAATTGATGGAAATGTGGGGTCCTTGTCATGTGGATCTGTTTGCGAACAGGTGGAACACTCAAATAGAGAAGTTTTTCAGTTGGCGTCCGGATCCGGACTCAGCTGGGATAGATGCTTTCAGACAGGATTGGAGGGGTCTTCGGCCTTATGCCTTTCCCTCATTTGTCTTGATAACACGGGTAACCTTGTTGGTACGCAAGTTGGAAGAGACGTTGGTTTTGATAACCCCCCTTTGGAAGTCACAAGTCTGGTATCCTATCCTTTTAGAAATGTCGATAGATTGTCCAATCCTACTTCCTACATTTCAAGAAATCCTGAGGTGTCCGTTGGGGGGAGTCACACAATCTAGTTCTATCGGGTCAGTTGAGACTGATGGCATGGAAAATTTCAGGAGAGTTTGGGAAGTGCCAGGACTTTCGAATGAGGCTTCAGAACTTATCAGGGAATCCTGGGCTCCAGGGACACGTAAAATGTATAGATTGGCTTGGCAGAAATGGTTACGCTGGTGTTTGGAGAGGGATTACAATCCCGTTTCAGTGGATGTAGTCTTTGTGGTTAATTATTTGGCATCTTTGTTTGCCTCTGGTTTAGCGTACAGAACTATCAATGTGCATAGATCAGCCATCGCTGCTGGTCACGACCTGGTAAATGGAGTTTCTGTAGGTCAAAATCTTTTGGTGAAGAGGTTGATGAAGAGTGTAAGAGTTTCAAAGCCCCCTGTGGACAGATACTCGTCTATTTGGGATGTTTCAAAAGTTCTTTTATATTTAGAGAACTTAGGGAGTAATAGTGGATTGAACTTAAGAATTTTAAGTGGGAAGTTGACAATGTTAGTGTGTTTATTATCCTTTAGGAGAGTTTCGGATGTGAGAGCTTTGGATGTGGGTGCGAGGATCTTCAATCCCGAGGGTGTTTGTTTTTATCTTTCTAGAAGAACGAAAACAAATTCTGAAAGCATATTTTATCCGTACTTTGATGGACGTGAGCGCTTATGTGTTGTGCGTTGTTTAAAGGAGTACGAGATGAGGACTTCTGGTGTTCGGCCCCCGAATGAAAGGCAGCTTCTAATTTCGTATAGGAATCCTCACAAAGCCGTTTCCAATCCAACCTTGGCGAGATGGGTAAAAGAGGTGATGAGGAATGCAGGTGTTGATGTGAGCAGGTTTGGTGCACATTCAGTGAGGGGTGCTTCGGCTTCAAAAGCCTTTATGCTAGGTGGTGCGTTACATGATATTTTGAGATGTGCTGATTGGTCTAATGATTCTGTTTTTAGGAAATTCTATTTTAAACCTGTGATTCATGCAAGTTCCTTGTTATTGGAGAGGCTTTGAACTTGCATAATGTTAGCCTCCGGTCTTGCCATAAAATGTAGATTTTCATCAGCTTTGATGGACATTAAATCTGGATTTTATTAAAGACACGGAGGCTAATATTATCCTGCCTCTCCCTACCCTTGTTGGTAATTGTTTTTTGTTCTTTTACAGCTCGTGGACAACAATAAGTCAAGAAGATGGATTTTTCCTCAATGTGGATAAACGTCTTTTTCCAATTTTCAAGTTTCACTTATAAAGACTTATGTTTGTATTTATTGCAGTGCACGAAAAGAAGGAAGAGTCATGGATGTTCTGGCTCTTTGTTGATCATCTTAGAATTTTGTTGTGTTCTATATTCTTTGAAGGTGCTGCTGTGGGTGGCGCAATAAAGAAGATTGCATAATATTAGCCTCCGTGTCTTTAATAAAATCCAGATTTTCTGTCCATCAAAGCTGATGAAAATCTACATTGTTTTCAATGGAGTGCTCAACATTCTAATGTTCTAATATATTATGGTTATGGTGTGGCATGGTAAGGTATACAGTTTCATAGCTTCACTCACATTTTAGCCCTTCCGGTTCTCTCAGGGGACACAGCCTTGAAAGGCAGACTACTAGTTGGAATTCTGCCATTTTCTTGGGAATAAACTAGATCAATGGATAGGAATGGCAAGAAAAGTGCATACAGGTCAGATCATGATAACATAGTGGAAAAAGCTTAAGGTCATGACAAGGACTTTTCCAGTATGCACTACAAGGAATTCGGAATGAAATCCTTTAAAGAAAGGCGCTGGGAATAGTCACTTTTCATCGTGTAGAGCAGTGGGATGGAAGCCTGTATCCACCATCGGTATTGTATGTGAATGAACACACCCTTTATGGACATTGGTTTGTGCTGAATCATGTACATGTTAATTGAAATTTAGGGGCTTGCACTTAATACACCAGAACTATTTTTAACGTGTGGTTAAGGGGATAGAATAAACATTCGGTTCTCTTAAACACATAATTTTAGATTAGAATATGATAGCGACAGTTAAGGTAGTGTAGATTAGATCCTTCTGCACTACTTGGTAGGAACTTTTTATAAGGGTAGAATTTTTGACATGCATTGTACTCTGTCCACAGGTGTCATTTAGTAATTTATTTTAAGAGCCTACGTAGATTCTTCTTGGTGCTTTAAGAAGACACAGACTTACAACTTAACAGTGACTAGGCAAAAAGGCTAGAAGCTAATTAATTATTTAAAAGCCAGGTTTTCTGCGGGCCTGTACAAAACAGATTTTTTTCTGCCTGTAAACTCAAAGGGAGAGAGTTCCACAGTTTGGTTGCTGCTATAGAAAAAGCACTGTCTCTATAAGTGATTGTTCTGATCCCAGTGGTGGCAAGCAAGAATTGGTTTGCTGACCTGAGTGAGCTTGACGGTTGATAGAAGAAAATATTTTAGCCTCAAATGAGGGTACTGCTTTATGGAAAATTGTTAAGGCCTTTGAGGTTACCTGAGATCAAATTGGAAGCCAGTGTAGAGATTACAGTACTGGTGACATATGAGATTTTCTGTGTCAGTTTTTGTGACCACACGTGCCACGATATCTGAGGAAGTGGCAGTCGACATAAGATTTTGTCTGAAGATTCAAGGTAGACTGAAAAAGCATAGCCAAGATGCGCTTGAATAATAGCGCTTATTACTGGCATATGCAAAGAAGGATCGATAAAGAGAATAATCTTTTTTAGAAGGCAAAGGTGGATGAAACCAGTCATTGATTTTGCTTCCCAGGTACAGGGTGCTGTCCAAAAGAACTCCTAATTTCTGCACCACCCTCGTCTGAATAAACATTGTCCCATGCATACAAATGCATCATAAATACCACCATTTTGCATTTCACCATGTGTGCAGTGGATTTCCAGCCCCAAAAGGAGTAGCTCTATGATGGATCATGCCATTTCTTGTTGGCATACCTTACTGTTGAGACTATCTTGCTGGGTTCATCTTGGTAGGGTTTGCAAGAGATAGGCACACATTTAACGACCAATGGACTTATTTAGAGTTTGGCAGGCGGAGTACTCCACCACAAAAGTGCTGTGACACCCTGTCCATCAATCTTGCAATTCCCTCAGCCTATTTAGAGTCAGGCTAACAGCCATGTTTTAATGTTTCAGCCTCTAATGGTTCTGACAGTGGAAAGAGGGTCTGATTAGCATGGGCCTTCAATCAAAGTATCTCACACTATCCGCCCAATTTAGTGGGAATGCTCCAATGTATTTTTTTTGCTCTTCGGGACCTCCATGAAACGTCTGGCTGTCTTGAGCAGGAATCAATAAAATTACCTCATATGCTAGTAAAAAATTCCCAGCGTGTAAGGGACATTTTTTGTTTTGTTTTTTCTACAACAAACTCTTGATTTGTGAGTTTGTTTTTGAAAAACAAAAAATTTTGCTGAGCATTAAACATAGTGGCAGCTCAGAAAGTTTTCAGTGCCTTCAACAGAACAGCTGCAAGGGAGGGTGTCCATCACAGCTCAATAGTTGGAAGGGTGTACTTTCGCTGGGCAGCAGAGTACAGCCTACCATATTCAAAATAAGCTTATCCTGTTGGGCATGCCAACCAGGGCCGGACCGGCCTCAGCGGGCACCAGGCGTTTCCCCGGTGGACCGCCAGGGTGGGGGCCGGTTTTGGGCCCCTGGGGAGCCATTTTTGTCACAGGGGCCTGCAATATCGGCCCCCGGTAACAAAATTGTCCGAAACCGGCTCTTGCAAACAGCTCGGCCGCACCCCCTCAGCCCCCACAGGGGGGCCGGCCGAGCAGTTTGCCAGGGCCGGTTTCGGTTCCCAGTCCAGCCCTGATGTCAACTGACCATGTCCTCAGAGCGCTAGAAGTCAGTCTCTTCTTGCAGCAAAGACACAACACACAACCATGCTACAAGAAAACATCATGGTTTCACTTTACACAGGCAGCGTGTTCTTCTCTGTTCGCCTCATGCAGGGAAGTGGGGAAGCCAGAAAATTCTGGTGCAAAGCCAAGCCAGGGGTTTATCTTGGCTCCTAAAATCTTTGTGTGAGCCAAGTCAGTGGCTGCTTTGCAGTCTAAACATGCAGCACGCGCATTTAAAACTTAAAACTCTAAGGGTCAAACAGTAAATTAAGGACAGAAGAAGTATAATTAGTATAAAATAATAGAAGATAATACTATTTGTGAAATAAGTTTAAGTAGTTTTTGTGACCAATCAGATTTCTTCACAGAAAACCAATGCATGATTTTGGCTTGTCTAGGGGCTCAAAAGCCTCAGATATCAGAGGCAAACACTGAAACATTGCTGGTTGCTTCTAAAGCGTGCTACCTGTGGTATTGTGCATCAAACACCCACTTCAAATTCATTAGGCAATGGAAACATGCTACAAATTATATGGAAGATGAAGGAGTGGAAAAAATGTTAAGCTAGCCATACTTTTGAGAGACTAACTTAAATGTAGTAGGTGCCATCATTAAATTAAGGAATAACGTTTAGAGATTGCAGCATACCCTTGATAGTAAAAAATGGTGCAAATATTCTAAACCGCATAAAAAAATTAAAAAAAACACAGAACACTGTTATCCTCGGTGATTTTACCCAGACAGTGTTAGATATAAGGAATCTAAAAATAGAGTAATAGACAAAATGTGCATGGTGTTCCATCACATACGTATTTCTCTGGGGTGTCAAGGCGATGACTTGATCGCAAAGGGGGCTGATACAATGGGCTAATGTAAATATCAGTTCATTAAGGGCATATGTAAGTCAGATTAGACATTCACAGAAGCAGAGGAGAAGAATGCAAGTGGGCCATGTTGGTGGGCAGACAAATACCTCAGAATCCTGAGACAATCACAGACTGCAACCTTCAATGAGGCCTACTAGGAGCTACCTAAACTTGTTAGGTTTGAGGTGGAATGTTGGTAACTTATGATAAGTGTGGCGTCAATGGTACCTTTTAAATATCTAGTGCTGGGTTGATGCGCACTGGTGGGTCATGTCAAGAAGCCAACTTGATGACCAAGACTACACTTTGAGGCCTTTAAATGTATCAGACATCCACAAGTCCTAAAGATATTGCACACAAAATTTAAGAATCAAGTGATAAACTCAGAGGAGCGCCTGATGTCTTAGGGAGAGGCATTAAAAGGATTTGGCTTATATGGAAAACGTGTGACCTAATTGGACTCTCCTCTTTCTGGTATCCCTAGGTATCTACATCTCAAAAACGTGGGGGCCTAGTTTTATTTCCCCGATTGCCATGATTGGATTGAAAATGAACGCATAAAACCACACCAGTAACATCTGTTCCGCTTTTCTCCCCTGTCCTATCCATCGATCTAGGTTACCCACAAGTCTGGTATTTGTTTTACTATGTAGGGAAGTATGACCGTCATTACCACATGTGCATCTCAGTTATGCACTTTCTTTGCTAAATTTGATTTTAAAATGGGTTGCTATGCGGTACACAGCACTCTTTGAGCATTATGCTTAGGGATAACTTGCACAACTAATGTGAGTAACTGCACTTGGGATGTCTATGTTGGGGCGAATTACAAGTTGTACCAAGTGGTATATCACCAGGCTGGGGCGTAGCTTCGACTGGTGCGGAAGGTGCAGAGGCACCAGGGCACAGAGGCCATCTCAGGCACTGAACCCGGATTATTGCTGTATTTTATCATTCAAACAGTAGCCAGGAGCCAATTTCCTTCCTTGTACTACAGACCATGACACTAGCTATGCTACTGTCACCAGGAGATGTAAGCTCACACAGTTACAAGTTTACGGGGTGTGGACATGTACCTGGAAAGAACAAGCCGATACAGGGCTGGAATTCAGGAAATGCCGGAAGACGCAGGTTATTCCCCATTCAGGCCTGTAAAGTCATGAAGGCCTGAAACATTCCGGACCGGGTGTCCCCACCTTCTCTGTATCAGACAACGTGTAATCGGACCCTTGAAGACACAGGGCTCCCTAAACAACAACCTGAAATAAAAGTCCCTTTTAAACTGGGAACAAAGGTTTGCCAAGCTCCCCACGTGCCGTGACTGCAGAGCAGACTATCCACATCCTTTGATCTGTGTTAAACCTCATTCCTTGCTAATGGACGTGTATGAATGTAAGACGAAGAAGTTTCGCCAGTTCTCTACGGGATTCGGTTCCTCTTCCTTTGTTTTCAGACGTAAACATGCAGATAAACCGGCTATAGGAGAGTGTGGGACAAACAGGAGTCGTCCACCGTGGCTTTTCTAGAATTTCTAGTTTTGGAAAATACAGCAAATGCCTTATTGGCAGATTGCACATTAGTAAACTGAAGAAATATGAGCAATAGTGCAAAGTGCCAGTTATGTCAGAACACGCGGTCTATGCATAGAATGCCGTGCGTTTAAGGATGGACACATACACCAGTTTTGCTGCGTGGTAATGACCGTGAGTTCCAGGCCCCGGGGCCTTTTTATTAACAACCCTCACAAGTCTTGAGTTCATACCATTCGGCACATTCGTGAAGGGGTTGCCCCACAAAACTCCCCTCTCTCTCTCAGTACTATGTGGGATGTTCCTCATCCCCAACATAACATTCCTCCTTTACCCAAACTAAACAAAAGCAAATAAAATAATTAAACCAAACTTGGATGCTCTTTCTCGCATCCAAACAACCAACATCATATATAACTAACCTCCCGCAAGTGACATAGCCATCAGCACGCAAAGTAACTGGGAAAACGTGTTCTGATACAGCATCATTGTTTGATATCAGTAGCGGCCCGTGGAGGGAGTTCCGTGGGGCGGTGAGGCGGGGCGGGGGAGGGGCAGGGTGGGGGGTAGTAAACACCGGAATATGGATGAACGGAGGTAAGTAAACAGTTAAATAAATTAAACGAATTTCGTTGCGCGCGCTGCCACGCATTTTGCAATGCAGCGCGCGCAACGAAATTCGTTTTGTTTATTTAAATGTTTACTTACCTCCGTTCATCCATATTCCGGTGTTTACTACCCCCCACCCTGCCCCTCCCCCGCCCCGCCTCACCGCCCCACGGAACTCCCTCCACGGGCCGCTACTGTTTGATATCAATGTTTCATTTTACACCAACACAAAATCTTCCAACTTCTGGGAGGCCACGGGCCTAGGATATAAGCCATATCTCCCCATCCTTTGCCGACTGGGACCACACGCACAGCCTTCCAGCCCAACGTGAGATGGAGAAAACCCCAGAGAAGGATCTGCACCACTAGGACTTCTCCTACTATGCCTCTGGGACTCAGAAGAATCTATCGGCCTGTGGTGACGGTCGAACCCCCACTCTGATTGCAGAGGAGAAGAGGAAACATCACTATGCAGAAGTCCCACATCATCATCCTCACCTCCAAGTTCAGCAGTGGGAGATGCACAGTGAGGACTCCCTGGGTCAGACTCTGGCTGCCTGTACAGTTTGAAGTGGGACACATTCCTCGTGACAGTTTCCCCTTGCTTCATGGTAGTGACCATAGTTCATTTCACAGCACTCACTCTCCATGGCTCGATCTCAAATGGCAACAGAAACTTGCTTACCGGACGTCGGTTCCTGACAAGCACCATGTCGCCGACTTGAAACTGCTGCAGCTTGGCTCGCCTTCTCCAGGATATTCCGTTGTTCTGCACATAGCGCCACTTCAACACTTCCACATCTTTCTCTTGGAGTGCAGAAGGTTCCCCAACGTGAGGAATGGTATCTCCCACCATCTGATTCATGCACAGAGAACTGGGGGACACTCCGGTTGTGTAATGCGGAGTGAGACGATACTCACGACGGAAAGTATACAGCGAGCACTCAATGTTCGGACTGTTGGCGAGTGCGATTCTCAGGATTTATTCAAAGTTCGTATGAAGCGTTCTGCTTCACTGTTGGCTTGTGGCCAGCGAGGAGTGATCTCCTGGTGGTGTATGCCTCGTGAAGTGAGTTACTCAGCAAAATCTTGGCTCAAAAAAGGAGGACCGTTATCAGTCCTTAGTTCATTCAACAGACCATGAGTTGCCATTGCCTTCTCCAGCCGAGGTATGGTCTGGCCAGCAGTCATTGACTCGAGTATTTCCGCCTACGGTTACTTTGGAAAATCATCTATTATTACCAACATATGTCGTCCATCTGCTAGACTTCCAAAATCAGCACTTGCTCTGCACCAAGGAATAGGAGGAATGGACTCAGTAATGAGGGGCACCGGGCAGCTCAGACAGGCCAGAGGCTTGACACATAGAACACTGTTGCACAGTGCATTCCACCCGGTCATCCAAACCAGGGACCCAGACCTCACACCGGAGTCTGGACTTCATCTTCACCACTCCTTAATGGGCAGAGTGATCAAGGTCGACCACCTGCTTTTGCAATGATGCCGGGATTACTAAGCGAGGACTTGTTAAAAGACATCCTTCCTGGGAAAACAGCAAGTTCATGCCAGACATGATATAATGATGACAACATAAGACGTGCATCATCTGTACGCCGACAGGCATTGTGGGTGAGGGTGCACCAGTTCAGCTGAGATAGCTAACTGAAGACAGTCATCTGTCTGTGTAGTGGCTACGATACCCTCCAGGGAGATGGTCAGAGGTCTGACTGCTCTAGTACCACTCCTCTACATCCTCAGCGTTTGACTCGTGGCAGGCCTGGCAGGCCTGGAGAGATAGTCTGCCGGATTTTGTGACCCTGGTCGGTATACCACGTGAAACAGTATTCTTGTAACTGAAGGAGCCACTTCTTAATTCTGGGAGGTGGCTTTGAGGAGGACGCAGTGAACAAAGGCATCCGTGGTTTATGGTCCGTGTGGACTACGAACGGATGGCCATAAAGATAAAAATGAAAATGGCGACTTCCCCAATGGACCGCAATGGCTTCTTTCTCCGTGTGGGAGTATCGCTGCTCGTTATCTGTAAGAGTGCGACTGGCATAAGCCACAAGAGACCATTCACCATAGTCCTGTTTTCGGGAGTGTACTGCACCCAGGCCAGAAGGGCTAGCGTAGACAGACAACTCAGACTCATGGTGAGGGTCAAAGTAGGCCAACGTGGTTTGTGCCTATAAAGTTTGTTTTGTTGCTTGAAAAGCCTCCTTCTGGGACGGCCACCATTCCCAGACCACTTGCGCTCTGGTCAGTTCTCAAAGTGGAACTGTGAGAGTGGTCAAATTTTGAATGAATCAGCCACAATACGTGACCATCCCCAAGAAACTGCGGTCTCTTGTAACGCTGGTCAGCACTGATTGAATGTCTCAAACTTGTGCGGGATCTGGCATGACGCCATTTTCAGAAAACCGTTATCCGAAGAACGATATTGCTCTTTGGAGAAATGCACACTTCTTATAGGGAAGAGTGAGACTATTGTCCTGCAATAGCTTGAACATCGCCCACAGCCTGTTAAGATGTTGTTTGATGGTCGGGGCATGCACTAGAATATCATCATTGACGTTAATAACCCCCTCAAGACCAGCCAGCACGCCCCTGATGGCATCTTGAAAAACCTTGACACCCCGAAACTCAGGCGTTTATACCTCCTTAGGCCCACATGGGTGGAGAAGGTAGTGATAACCCTTGATTCTGGATCCAGTAGCAGTTGATGGTATCCTGCTTGAAGAGCCATCTTCGAGAACCCTCTTGAGCCACTCACATCTGCTATGATAACATCCACCGTAGATGTCAGGTGACGTTCACGCCATATGGCCAAATTGGGTAGGCGCATGTCAAAGCAAATCCTGACTTTGCCAGGCTGTTTGGGCTTGCGTGCTACCACGGTTGGGGAGACCCAAGGCGTAGGGCCTTCCACCCTCTCAATGATGTCCGCCAGTTCCAGTTTTCGTAATTCCTCCTCCACCTTCAGGCACAGATGGAAAGTCACCCGGCGATGTCGCAGAGCGACCCACTGTATTGACTCATCTATGTAGAGGTGAATGAGACGGTTCTTTAGGAACCCAGTGCTTTGGAATAGTGGTGAGAATTCAGCCACCAGATCATCCACACTTCCTAGGTTTATGCTGAAGGCAAACAAGACCAACTGAAGTTGTTCCGCCGAGCGTCAGCTCAGCAACTTCCCTGAACCATTTTTGGTAGCGTACACCTTAGCACATGTTGAACAGGAGTCATGCGTGATCTCTGTTGTAAAAACCCCTGCCAGTGGGAGTGGTGTTGATGACCCATAGGTAAACACTTGCGTGGAAGTGGAGCACAGGACAGGCTGTATTGGAAGAGTTTTCAGGACAGACTGCACAAGAATGTTGATGGACGCTCCTGTGTCAATGAGGGCCGGGATTTGGTTGCCCGACAAGAAGACTGTCATCTGGGGCGTTCTCTGGACAGCATAGCATATATGACATGTATCGCACCTTCCACGTCATCATCATCCATGTCCTCTTCAGCATCTTGGGTCACAGGCGTCCTCATGACATTTACTGACTTAGGTTGTTGTACCCTTGGCGGTGCAGAGGAACGGCATACTTTGGCAAAATGGTTTAGTTTGTTGCAGGCAGAACATAGTTTCCCCTGGGCTGGGCACAACCCCTGATGAGGATAGGGACCCCACACATGTAACACACTCTGACGCTATCAGCAGGCTTGGGATGGGACTTTTCTTTTCAGCCCCCCAGGCTGCCACCGCATTGACAGGCTCTGTTTTTACTTGTCGCTGAAGAGCCACTTCCATATGTGTGGCACGTACCTTTGACAATTCCTTCGATTTTGAGCATATCCGCCATGGACATACCTGGGACCTTGAGAATATTTTCCCTCAGTTTGACGGATATGCACCCCTGTATGAACTGGGCGCAAATCTCATCATCTGCTTCAGGCAATGTACAGGTATTTGCCAGTTCCTTTAGTCGAGCAAAGAAAGTGTACCCTGACTCTTCGGAAAGCTGTCTGGCCTGGCGTAGGAGGAACCGCTCATAGTCAGGATTCGCAAGCGGTTCAAAATACGCAGTGAGGGCTGCTTTTAGAGTAGGGTAAGTAAATGGAGGGACATCTTCCTCTACCCACTTCACCAGTTTGTGAATTGTAGCACCACCTAAGTGCAGGAGCTCATGGCGACGTCTGTCGTTGTCTAAAGCTACTGCAGCAAAATAGTTCAAGTCTCTCCACCCAGTCTTTCCATCGCACCGCCTGCGCAGACGGGGCCCTCCACAGCAAAAGGTTTGAGTGCTGGTACTGAAGCCATTACTGATTCTACAGGTATCCCATGAACAAGGAGAAAACAGAGCAGAGAACTCCACAGCCTGGTCAAACTGCGACGAGAAGCCAAAACACCCCAGTCAAAGAGCACGCACCTTTAGTAGTGGGCGGGGTCCAGCGAACGGATACCAGGAGCCAACACGTTACCCCTCCTTCAGAGAAAATGAGTGTTGCAGCCAATAGCAGGAAATCTTCTCCCACTTCAAGGAGCAGGCAACAGAAGGCTCACAATAGAGCAGGCAATGTCCTGGGCATCACAGGGGCACATGCTGTGTGAAAGTCACGACCAGCAGAGTGGCATGCATGTCCTTGAAAAAAATGCAGCTGGGGGCACCAGGAACAAAACGGCAGAAGAAATATTCACCTCTGCAGCACAGAGTACTCTGCAGGCACTGTAAATATTGGTACCAGTCTAACAGGAATGCTAGCCACACCAATGATTGTCCCAAGGAGGTTGAGCAGCCAGCCTCACAAGGCACGAGCAGCTGAATGACAGCAGGGAAAGAAAAACAGCAGGCGGGAGCATCCCAGGTGGGCTAGTAAAAGGAGCCAGACACGCCCCTCGACCAGCCAGCGGCACGGAGAAGAGCCCGCCACACTCAGCACGAGGAGCTGTCAGGCAGGCAGGCCGGGGAAGTCGAACACCAGGAGCAGCAGTAAAACGCTCCAGAGCGGCCCACAAGCGTCTTCACCGTAGCCATCGACGGAGTGTTGCACAATCAAGGAACAAGGTAGGCGCAAGGTGCACGGGTGGGGAAAATACAACTTTCCTCGTTGCCAGTCTGTTATGTTGGAACTCACGGCCTACGCATAGAACACTGCACGTTTAAGGATTATCATATACAACAGTTTTGAGGCATGGTAATGACCACGAGGCCCCTGGCCTTTTTCTTAACATCCCCCGCACGTCATGAGCTCGTACCATTTGGCTCATTCGTGACGGGGTTGCCCCAAAAAACTCCCCTCTCAGTACTATGTGGGATGTTCCACATCCCCAACATAACAGTGCCCTTGCTCAGCGCATTGGTGAACCTTCCATCTTGTGCTAGCGAGAGGCTAAGATTAGGGTTGCGTGAACCGAGCTTTAGCAACAGTGTCTTTAAGAATGGCCCTTCCTGCTGTTTAATAGAGTTCTTACATAACTCAACATACTTACTATCTCAAGAATTAAAATGGGCGTGGTGATTTTCTTATTCCAGGAGAGTTCTAAGGTCAGAAAGTGCCTGTAATAAGAAATTTACTATTCTTAACTCCACATCTATCTAGTTTGATGATTCAATGGGCATCCACATTGTGGCTGAAATATTTCTAGAAATATTTATTTCAACTGCAATATTCTGACCTCCTCCCCAGTCATTAACAATATATTAAGTTCATGGATCCATGAAATACACATTTCGTGTATTGCTTTGTCTTTACATTTACACCACTATACACAGATGAAAAACTGTGTCCAGTATTTTATAGCGTTGTCTCCATTTCTTGGTTGTAGAAAAAAATAATTTGTAAACAACAAT
This sequence comes from Calotriton arnoldi, assembly GCA_963921515.1. NCBI lineage: Eukaryota > Metazoa > Chordata > Amphibia > Caudata > Salamandridae > Calotriton > Calotriton arnoldi. The sequence continues at coordinate 1,844,900 of CAWUFW010001415.1, forward strand.
GATGTATCAAATATGTGAGAGGATTTAATATGCTTAAACAATTGCAAAAAAGCATATTTTTTTCTTGAGCCACTAAGAAAGATTTGAAAAGTGGACAGTGTGGGGCACGTTAGCAACAACGGTCCTGGTGAACTTAAATAACACGCTATTAACTCTGAGCATATAAAAAACCGTTCTACCTATATATATACAAAGGAATTCCTCAGCACACGTCTGTTATGTCACAATATACATAAACATGCTAGATGTGAGCATAAGTAAAATACAAGTAGGTAAGTTCTTATTTCTTTTTTCCTTTTTATTTTCCGATGTTCAGACAGCCGACACGTGTTTCGTCGCTTACATGGGAATTAATCCCGCGACTTTATCAAGGCTATTGTCTTCCTGTGTATAACCTTTATTAGTGGTGTTAATTCCAACCCACACTGGGATTCAATATCTCGCGACGTCTCACTTCTCAATGTTAAATCCAAGGGATCCCTGTATGTCCCAGAAGTCCAGAATCTTATTTCTTAGTAGTTTGATCCCACACACGGACGTCGCTCCTCGTGTTGCCGAGTACGGTGCACCATATATACCTAGCCTATATCATCTCAATGGAAATCTTATGCAAAGAGCAAGAATGAAGACTTGCCTGGCTGCCAATTTAGCACATTTGTCCCTTCATCATTAATTTACTATTGCAAACCGATTATACTACTGAATATCGATACCGACAATATTGTGATACAAGAACATCGAGGACAGAATATCAAGAGACAAAATATCGGAAAGTAAGTGCCTATATGGAAATATAGATTTACTGTTCCTAACACCACATCTACGTACTGTGAAGATATATGTGCTGTGTTGGTACATACACGTGGCGTTCGGGATAGAAAATATACACTTACCGATCAATATTTTATTTTCGTTATTCTGTCCTCGATTTTGTGTTTCATCGATACAGTAGCTTCAATATTCATTGGGCACACCTTGCAAACCAGATCTCCTTTCACCCATGGTCTCTAGTCAACACTCAAAGGGCAGAGAATTTAGTTCACATGGGAAAAGATAGATCCCTTAATGGCGTAGGGAGCAGGAAGACAATTTCATTATTAGCAGGCATTGGACAAGAATGGAATACCACGCCTTAGTGACTTAAATGCTTATTCGTCTGTATACAGTAGTCTTTGAATCCTGGCAAGCAGAGTTGGGCAAACCTGATTCAGGTGGGGACTCCCAATTTTATAAGCCAAAATGGCTCTATTTTAGTTGTATCCTACCAAAAAATTCCCTTTTTTATTACAAGTCAATGGGGAAAAAATCCCCCGATTTTCTTTTTAAATCTCCCTCTTTTCAGTATCAAAATATTGGTGTGTATGAACTTGTGAAGACACATGGCACAGACTGTTTTTTGCAAGGTTTGAGCGACTGCATGCATTTTTGCCTGTGGAGGAAATAATTTTGTCAGTACCAGGGAAATCAACAACAATAACTGACCCATCAGACACAATAAAACTGGTTCACAAACAGACAAAAAATGGCCCACACACTGACCTGTCAGCCCAGCCCTTCTGGCACTGCCAAATTGCCCTATAAGCAAGACAGACTCAACCTTCCATCCTTCATAGGTTGGTACATTTAGTAGCATTACCTTAGATGATTGTAACATCCATTCTTTACAATGATAAGAAATACCAGAGGGGCGGGATATAAAAAAACAAGTTATTCGAACTAATGAAGGCACCGGGTCACAGAAAGCGTGTTGGCCAAGCGGGCAGACCAAAACACAAGAAAAGGTCATTCCCACACCAAGGCAGTTTCCCATTTTCTGTCTCATGTGACAGGCTGTTCATCGATTATAATCCACTGAGCAAGACAGTTAATTAGGCTAAAAGCACAGAATAATTCTCAAAAGAAGGACGACATGAATCAAGACAACACCGGTCCCTTGGGCGGCTAATAATACACAGGACAGAGCAGGAGCTCCTAAAAAGCTGCCTTTGCCTTGATCCGTGCATTAGATGCTCTTAGAAAGCGGCAGTAATGGCGTTATGTAAGCAGGCGGTGCTCTGAAGTGAACTGGCAAGGCCTGACTGAAGGTCACATACCCTGCTGTCTTACAGGCAGCCACAAGGTCCCTCATTTGACTGCATTTAGAAAGGGCGCCACCAGTGCTGGATTAAACCCTGTGGAGGCCTCTCAAGATAAAATCAATATTATTTTGATCCGTTGTCGCGGGACCCCTAAAAGGAGTGGGGCCCATAGGCCGGTGATTACTTTGTCTATTTGGTAATCCAGGACTGGAAGCCCCCAGTCTCAGCCCCTCCATCCGTATAGCCTGTGTCATGGGCCCTAGTGCAAGGAAGGAAATGCCGCCCCAAACCCCAGCTGCTGTTTGGATTTCTAAATACAGCAATGATCAGGTGTGAGCGGGACCCTCAATCCTCTGGGCCCCGGGCGCCACTGCACCTTCAGCACCAATGAAAGCTACACCCCTGATCCACTCCGATCCTCACAAAATACACTGGTCTCAGAAATAAATCCTGCACCCCCCTCTAGGGTGTTACATAATCTTCCTGCACCTTTTGATGTGGTTTAGCTTTAATTCCGCAGCAGTCTCCGAGAGTTCACCATACAAGTGCGCTAAATAGTCAGAGCATTGCTACCTTAATGAGCCCAGGTGTTGCCTTAAGTGAGGCATACACAGGGTATGGCTTCATTTTCTTCAAAGATACTTCAATTCTATTCACATTTTTATTGATTTAGATCTCAGAGAGCAACAATATTTACAATTAGAAATAATTACAATTAAAGGAGAAGAAAAGTGGCATGACAGTCTCAGTAAAAACAATTAATACATTGGTAAAAACGATTTTTTAAAAACTTGTGCAAATTATAGCAAACAAATTCATGGGGAGGTGACTTTGCTAGGGCAATCAGGTAGTTGGTTTTGCGTATGTTATACTTAAGACAAAGGTTTTAAAAAGCGATTTCTAGCTTTCTTCACCGGCATACTGGGACAAACAAAAAGAACATGCTTAATGTCTCGAGTCCCACCATTACAAAGAACACACTCTGGTCTTATTTCCTTTATCAGACCAGTGCTTTTTGAAGTTATTTAAAGGTAAAATGCCGAATCTTAATATGAATAAAAATCGCCTGACACTATGTTCCAAAGAAAACTTGAAATATTCTTGATGCTGTTTAAAAGATATACTGTCAGAGTAAGGCTTATATGTTTCTAACAGCAAACAGTGTACAATGTCACAAGTGTAGCTTGTTGAGGTAAAGGTAATTTATTCGTGATTAAGGAAACATTTGTGTTTATTCCAATTGAGATCTCCTAGCGGCAGGCTTTAAGTGCCATGAAAGAGGCTCGGAGGAGGGGGTTCTAAAAGGGGCATGGTCCAAGAAGCTTAACTAAGACTTTTTTATGTGAGGCGTGGTCTATGTAATTCTATTCAGCTGTGACAAAGGTCCCTGGTTCATGCGTGATGTGCTGTTCCAGTCCAGGTTTTTTCTTTGAATTCTGGGGCTTGTAGTCTTGTTTATTCCATAATAAAACAGGACTACACATCCCAGAATTCAAATACAAAAACCTGGGCTGTAGGGGAATGTCACACAAGGAACCGTGAAGCCTGGCAGCTATGTTTTATTGTAATTCATTTATATAGCACTTTCTACCCCTGACAAGGCGTTGTAGCGCATTATGCCGGGCAGCAGGCTGCTCCGAAATCCAAGGTTAGTTTAAAAGCGTTACTTAGCATGTGTGAACTGGAATTCTGAGCTTCACAAACAGAGCACCCGGACCAGTATTTGGATGTCTGGAAGTTTCTGTTCATGCATCCAGACATGCCACACAAGAACAAATACACCAAAAACCTCTCACACCTATTGGCTTTACCAATGCAGGTCAGCCGTATCAGATACATGAGTAACTACTATAATGTTATGAATTATTAGAACAGAAAATATTTCAATTCTGAAAATATGAACTGTGAATTTAACAATGCAGAGATCTGTGGAAGAGGGAGTGGTCTGTGGAGTATCTGATTAATTCCCGTCCCCCTTTCATTTCACTTTCCTCTGCAATCTCTCACTCTGTTATACTCTCCACATCTTTCTGAAATCCTCTATCTTACATTCCATCTGTCTCCTTTCTCTTTGCACATACCAATGGGGTTTGGTCCCTGTAAAGCATCAGAGGTTTGACCACACACGGTCTCACCTCTCTCTCGGCGCTGTCCGTATTGTGTATACCTCCATCACGCTTCCACGTCAATAGTGCCAATATCGGCAACACTCACCAGCCCTCCCACAGCAACATACATACATAATAAATAAGCAGACAAGACAAACTTTTGGTGGGAAAATTGCTGCAGGTTTATTAGCATACCAAATATGCCAACATGGTGGGTTATCTTACAGGCGATCCAAAGGCAGCCGCCCCTAGCGGCCTACCACCTGATGGGCCAACTTGCATCGTGGCCTTAGCCAATCGGTGTTTAGCGGCTGTGGTGAGGGGATAGCCCCTCCCACTTCCGGTGAACCATCGGTCCACCCTATTACTCACGCCCCCCCCCCCTACGAGGGGCGGAGCGTTCAAGCGACCCCCGGTTGTACAGGTTTCCAACCGCCCGTAGGACAGACGGGGCGCCGTCGCACCCCAGGGTCCACCGCACAGACTTCCTGGGGATATTAGGCCTCAGCACCCTTTGTGCTCCTGAAGAGGGTACCCCCGAGTACCTTTCCGCCTCCGGATCGCCCTGTAACTCCGCCTGCAACACAAATAAAGAGGATTAGAAGAACCTTCCCCCCCAACCTGGAACGCAGGGTAAGCGGTAGGGAGGGAAACAGCGTCAGGGTGAGGGTCACAGAGGCCGCCAGGTGGGCGGGGGAGGCATTTATACCTCTCCCCTTCCCCCACCTCGGCCGGAAGTGACGTGCAGGACCCCGAGGGGTCACCGGACACTAGACTGTCCAGTGTGCCATCTTGTGGCACTAGAGGGGCCGCCCTCTTATGAGGGTCCCCTGCGGGGACGAGTCGGTCAGCCCGCATAGTGCCAATATCGGCAACACTCACCAGCCCTCCCACAGCAACATACATACATAATAAATAAGCAGACAAGACAAACTTTTGGTGGGAAAATTGCTGCAGGTTTATTAGCATACCAAATATGCCAACATGGTGGGTTATCTTACAGGCGATCCAAAGGCAGCCGCCCCTAGCGGCCTACCACCTGATGGGCCAACTTGCATCGTGGCCTTAGCCAATCGGTGTTTAGCGGTTGTGGTGAGGGGATAGCCCCTCCCACTTCCGGTGAACCATCGGTCCACCCTATTACTCACGCCCCCCCCCTACGAGGGGCGGAGCGTTCAAGCGACCCCCGGTTGTACAGGTTTCCAACCGCCCGTAGGACAGACGGGGCGCCGTCGCACCCCAGGGTCCACCGCACAGACTTCCTGGGGATATTAGGCCTCACCACCCTTTGTGCTCCTGAAGAGGGTACCCCCGAGTACCTTTCCGCCTCCGGATCGCCCTGTAACTCCGCCACAGCCCTGGGTGTGGCGACCGTCGCAGCCAGGGCCCCCCACCAAGGCCGGCATTCCTACTTACATCCTGCTCTTTCTAGGGCCTCTCCCCTATCCAGCAAGAACAGGTCCATGCCTATTCTGGACAGATGTAGCCCATCGTCCTCGAAACACCCTGTGAATTTGGTGTGTAGTTATCCCTGGTGAACCTGGTAATGGTGTCACAAAAGGTTTGAGGGAATAAGTGTATGGTGCCCATTATTAGACACTGCACCCTTTCGTGAAGTGACAACTTACGCCGCCTACCCTGCTTGCTGATCCGTCAACCGGTCAGGTGCCCGGTCACTGCTATCCCTTGCGACCCTTGATACTTACAGTGTCGGACTACATGATTCTGAGTCGCATGTTTCGCTGTAGTCCCTTTGGTGGATCCACTGGGACCCTTCTGCCTCCCTGCAACTGCTGTTTCACGCGCTACAACCCTTTAATGCACTTGCCTATCCCTCAGATACCTGACAGCCTGATGCCCCCGCAGCTTTGGTGATGGGTCTTGGGCCCCGCACACCCCAGTCTGTGTTTCCTACATTTATCCTCCCTGGAGGCTCCAGTTAGCGTGAGCGGCTATCCTTGTCCTGGCAAGGCATGTCAAAAGCCATTCCCCCCCTTGGTGACTATCCTGCCATGGGATATGTGACCGTAAGCACGGGTGTCCTTGTGTACCTGACGTGTAAAGGGGGGGGGGGGACAACATGAACAAATACTTCCCCCTTCTTGAGCAGTGGGCACGCCAAAACAATTATTCTTCAATCATTGTAGCCAAATTATGCTCTGCCCCCCTTGTTCCCCTCAGCTTATTGCACCGCAACCCACAACTTAGCTGGCAGTTTCCGCAAATGCCTGGTAATCGGGCGGGGTTTTTTGTTTTTTTTTGTCTGTCCTGGATGGTCTCGAGGATCCATCTCTTGGTGAATGCTTGCAACCATTAACATTTTCACCTTAGTTGGGCAAGACCACTGCCTGGCCGCAAGCTAGCTAAGCCCCTGCGGAAATCGCCTGCCTGTGCGAGCAGACCAAGATTCATCGCTCCCCACTCCATCACCGTCTTTTTTGCTTCCCCACGTTGGCGTTATGCCGTCTATGGTGCGTAGCTTCCCTTTGCTCCAGGGGAGAGCAGCCCTGTCTGGTGGTGTGTGTACTGAAGGAGGTGTGTCCAGGAAGTACCATTGATCTGAGTTCAAGTGTCACTAGTCGCCGTACTTTGTGTGTTTAATAAAATTAATAACAGGTCCAACCCATCACCCGGGCATTCATCGCTTTCTTTAGACATGTTGGATTTGAGGGGATTCGGCGAAATATGTAAGCTATCTCCCTTGGCCTGCCATCCCTTTAACACAGGTTTTTCTTCTTTAGGCCTGTCCCTAAATGTCTCCATCATGCGTGAAAGGCCAGATGAGTTTTGCTTAGGAAACATCCCTTTGAACCCATCGTGTTGAGTAACTACTCATGTTTATCTCTTGTACAAGTTGTCCCAGATTGTCTGGCACTCGTTGGCCCCAAGGAAGCTTATGAGCACGCTATACAAATGTATATACATGTTGTGCAACTTGGGGCACTCTTACTTCCTCACTATGTATTTCCAGGCATAGGCAAATTAATCGAAACAGTGTATATGAATGCAACGATGCCCAGGCAAGGTGAAAAATTCCCCCGTACCGTGAAGAGACCCGTTTGACCTATCCCCCAGAATAAGTTGGTCGCCTCTGCCCCGGAAGAGTCGAATCGAACCCACCGGCTGAAAACCCGGACGTTGGGAGGGTGGTACCCCTCCACCCTAGTTTCTGCTGCAGCTGCCTCCGGAAGCAGTTCCAGCGCATACCTGGGTGTCCCACCCTACACCCCTGCTGGCAGTACCACACCGTCCAGAATTCCTGGGCCAAAACTGGGTCAAGGTCCCGGTGTTGGCTGACAACTCACAAGGAATTTTGCTTAGCAGAAACAAGTGGTAGTATGCCATGGTTCTGGGTCTGAGGAAATGGAGTAAACCTATGAGCAATGTAGCTACACCCCTCAATCAGGATGCAAAATGTGCCCTGGTAGTTGTCCGTAATTGATCCAACCCCTCTATTTCAGTACTATCAAGGCAACAGCACTCCGATGGGAGACACGCTCCGCCCCAGCCTGACAGCGCCCATTAATGTGTAGCCCCATAACCTAAGTTTTTCGCTGCAAGTATCCCAGGAATATGCTGAAACTACTAGTTTCACTGCATAGTGCACCTCGCACCCTCCCAGTTAATTCTTTGCCTTTCCGTTTCTGGCTACCAAGTTTAAATGACATTGCCCGCCCCATACCGGGCGAATAAAAGGAAGCATAAAACGGCAAGTGCTTGTCCCCTTCTACACCCTCTGTGTAGAGCTCTGGACTGCTATGACACGCGCAAAAGGCCTAACCGTCATGTATCCCATTTCCTCTTGAGATACACATCCGATAGGAAGCTGGTAAGCTCCTTATCTGAAGTGCCTTGTAGTTATGCCGGAGTAAAACCACAGCCCCAACTGAACGTACTGTTGCTGGCCCAGTCTAATGCTAAGTGCCGCCTGGCCCCTACTGCGCCTGCCCCCCAGACAGGACCTTGACCTTTACTTCCTGTATGTTAATAGGGGGACTATTATATGACAGGACAATGACTATGCTGCCGTCAAATGTGCAGACTACTATGGAGCCCCTTGTGGCCTTTCCTTTTGCTGGTTGGCACCAACTACTGCCTGCCACATACCACGCTCTACCGTAGATCTATCAGGTACTTCTGCCATACCTCCTAACCTACACCCTGCATAATTCAATTATTGGTAGCAGTATACCCCCAAAGGGCCGATATCCCCCAACCTGCTTCTACCTGGCCCTGAACTGACACATCTGCATCCCCCTTCCGGATGCCGATCTATGTGCTTCATGTTAACCGGCTTTACTGCCAAGTGACCCAGATCATGCACTGCTATACCCAGCCAGAATATCTCCTTTCTCTGACCGCAAGTGAAAGGATAATGTAATCACCAAACCCAATGCAAACCTAAAGATGCAAGCTCTCCCGGAGAGCCCACTGCAGGAAGTGACTGAACGCCTCACAATATGCGCCGGACACCGCGCAACCCATGGGCATGCCTAAGTGTCTATATCCTGGACCCAATGACAGATTTATGTGGTGCCTGACCCCGCTAAGGTCCGCCCAGCCCAAGGACTAGTGCAAAAGGAGCATGGGGCCTAGCAATGGGTGTCTCTAAGAAAGAAAATTAACTGGCCATGCAACAAACCCTGGCCAGACCCTAAAGTGACTCTGCGGCGAGGAGGGGGAACACCAGACAGGCAATATGCAAAAGACTAGTATGCCGGTAAGCATCAATATCCCGGGATAGTGACTTGTGTTTTCAAACATTGAACTCAGCAGCCGCTCACTGATATTACTGCAAAATAATCTGTGACACCCGCCACTTCTCATTTTTTAGGTCCATTTATGGTCTAAGATACTGATTATGTATGTTGCATGGATCAACACAATATATCTCAGCAAATAACTATATCATCCTGCCCATCGCCCGCGTGGTAGTAACCATTAACTGATCTGTAGATAAAAGCATGACCATAAATAAATCCATGTGCCTCACAATGTAAATCCATTACAGGGGTGTAGTTTATACCTTTACCTTCCTATGAATTTATGTGTGTCCACGTGGTGTTTACTTCACTATCCACGTATGTCCGCACATCTATGTGAGTGAGGAGCTCCGGGTTTAGGACAACCCCACACGTTGACCAACCCTCTATCCCAATGGCCTATTTAGTGTAAACATTCTACGGAATTCTTAATGCTGTCCGCCCAATGGAGCAAACTAATCAAGGGTTATGTAGGCCAGCAAAATTAAGTTCACAGACTGTTTGTGTTGTTCCTAGCCGCACACCAGGAATCACCCTGCCCCATACGCACAGTTAACGTAGCTGCTTATGACGCCAAAACATTCAGAACTGCGGCTCACTAGAACACGGACTGCGCATGCACGCGGACGAGAAACTAATCCCAAGACTTGCCTGACGTAACTGCTGTGTTTCCCCGTAACAAGAGGATCAGGTTCGAATATGGCTGGCAGAGGTAAACACAATTACACCTCCCCTTGGCCAATCCGACAAACTAACAGGATACTGCACAACATTTGACTTGTAAAATACCTGACGACAGTGGGCTCTCGCACTGTAGACGCGTGTGAAACATAAGTGACAGCATGACCCCCAGGAAGGTGCAGGGGCCCCCAGAGATGCCGACCTCCATACAATGACCATATTCCCTGGTCATCGGTAATAATCGCTGTACCCCGATGCTCCAAGTGACACCACCTGATATGTAGTACAATAGGAACAAGCATAATGAATTCTTTCATCTGCGCTGGGTGCCACCCTTTGTGAAGAGGGGGTGATGTTCATGATTTTACATCAATCTCAATTTTAGTCAGGGTTGGGGCTGAGCACTGTGGTTCTAAGAGAGAATGAGCGCCTGAGAACATGAGGCACTGCCTGCTCTAGATCTTTTCAGTGCTGCCCAAAATGGGTGTAATAGGACAATAAACCTTCTGGCTCCCCACCTTGCGTGCTTAACAACCCCGCGATCCGGGGCTCTGACGTGCGCTCGCCAAGGTTGCCGAACCTCGACTTAAATGTCAGCACTTACACTGGGAGACATCACACCATCGGATGTGACATGCGGGTACACCGTCCTGGCCTGTAACAGCCTTGTTACCATTTAACCTGAAGGTGGCCGCTGGGCCAATAATCCCTCTGACTCCCAACATTGCGTGCTCAACCCGACCCTCTTCTTACCTCCTTCGGCATGGGTGCCGATTATGCTGTCACTCCGAACCTTCCCCGCGATATGATCACGTGCGTGAGAAAATACATTATCTGGTTATTCGCTTACACCACACCAAAGTGCCACCGCCTATACACCACGCCGAGCGGAAAACCTTGCGGAAACCGCGCCAATGTCCGCTGAGCCCGCACTGCACTTACCCGGCCACCAGCGTGCTAGATTAATACCGTTGGCACCATGCAAAATTGCAATCGTGCAAAACAAGACGTAGCATGTAAACGAGTACTGCACCTCGTGCTTCCCAACAACGTGCAATAATAATACCATTGACTCCACGGAAAATTGGCAAGCATGTACAACAGTACTTACATAAAATTGGTACAACACGTCGCGCTCCACAACAATGTTCAAAATGAATACAATTGACACTGGGTAACATTCAAAAGCATGTAAACAAATATATATTCTTCAATTCCAGGCAGCACCGAAACGACGAACAAGCTAGACAACGTGCAATCCAGACACCTATCGCACTGTAGAAAGCTACTAGCGGGAATGCCTCAACTGAAATTCTATTCCGTGAAACCAGATGTCTTCCCATGGCCACAAATCAATTTCACCTTACAGTTCCTTGCTGTGTCTAGTGGTCCGACGGTAGGTGAAGGAAGCATGTTGGAATGTATACAACAAAAGCAAACGAAACTTCGCCCAATCTGGTATCACCGCTTCCAGCGATCGTTACACACGCATGTCAGTTGGCGTCAGGAGTTAAGCGTTGGCCTATCACATACGGCTCGCTCTACTTTAAATAGACGGTGTCTTTCAATGGTAGTCGTTCCCCTATTTCAAAATGACTGAACAGAACTAGGAGAACGCGAGATCTGGCCCGCCCGAGACATAGGGAGCGCAGGTAGGGTAGGCCACCCCCCACTATCCTAAGCCCCACAACACTGCGCATCCGGCTCACAGCCCAGTGCATCCGCTGCATCGTGGTGACGGCGCCCGTCCTGCTAACTGGGCAACCAAAGTGGGGGGGGGGGATGCGCTCCTCCTCATTACCACTCTAACGAGTGATCCTGTCGGAACTGCGAAACCAATCCGACCGCCATGACCTTCTGTCAATGCACGTCGGGACCCAACGATCCAAGTCCACCCTCCCCCCCTCCGACCTGGCAGATGTTCCAACTGCGGGACACTAATCTCCCGCCCGAGCAACCCCGCACCATAACCACTGGGCGGAACCGCGCCCACAGTGTGTGCAGAGTTGGAACTGTGTGAGAAGCGAGGAACCAAGGAAAGTTATCTGCCTGCAGCCCCGGCTGGCAATCCCGTTTCTCAAACGCTTCCCATAAACCGTCATAAGTACAGACTCATCATAAATCCGCCGGGTCCCCCAAACATGCGGGTAACTGAAGACAAATAAAATCATTTGCGGCGCAAGAAGTACCAAAAGTTATTAATATGCTCAAAACAGAACAGAAAGACTGACCAGGACAGTGAAGCAAGGCCCCTCACTCGTCGATCAGCGGGACTGAACTGCGCAATTGAGCTGGTCCCGCCAACTGAGACAACCAACAGCTCGTGGGCGCATACAGTTTCCTCGAAAACCACATATTCTGAGAGGGGTAGTCGCGTGGGCGAGAGACAACCCATCAACATGCCCATCTGCAACCCACATCGGGCCCTGTGCGTTCCAGGCCCCCAATTATCGTGCCGCGAACAATCAGCTCCCCCCTACACCCCCGGGGTCCTAGATAAAGAAAGGCAAAGGGGGAGTCAGCAGGGAACGCCCATTACCAACGCCTGGCAGGGGCTTCCAGCCCCACACCCAGTCTCAAGGGGTGAGAGGAACTGACCCGAAGGGCCCAGACTCACCACAGCAGCCACTGCCTCCCGACCAGGGAACACGACGTGACTCGGAACAAGGCTGACCTGTTGCCTACCAACATCGATCTGGCGCTCGAGGTACGGGTACAGTGTGTTGCAGATGCTGAGATCATGGGCCTTCCAGTCGGTTCATGCTGCCCCCAGCCATCCGCCGATATCAATAACACCTCGACCGTAGGCCCAGGCCACACTGCCAGGAATTAAAGTTCTGATCCTGCCCCTGATGGGTGCCGCAGCGAACACCGGAACAGCAGGGTCACACCCCACCTTAAGTGTTGGTGTTAGAGACAGGCAGAAGCCAACGAAATGCGCAGCACCTTCTCCTCACTGTGGCGCAGTGGTCAGCCCGCGCCCCACCCCTAGGCACCCTCTAATGCGACGGAGCCAGATCCCCTCTGGGCAGTGTGAACCGCGCCACAACGGAACCGGGGCACCACGGCAGGACGTCAGCCGTATGAAACGGGGCCGTCTCCTGCCAAACCAGGGACGCAAGCGAAGGGCTCCCTAGCCCGTCAAAGATCCGTGGAGCTGTACCCACATCTCCCCCCCCCCCTGGCGATCCGCAGCCGCGGCGATGGCCGGGCGCAGGATCCCATGCCTGTTTAATAAGTGGGGGGGCGGAGACGGAGTTCACCAACTCACCGCAATGTGGTACAGCTCCAGGGAGACCCGTCCAAACAGCGTCAGGGTGAGGGTCACAGAGGCCGCCAGGTGGGCGGGGGAGGCATTTATACCTCTCCCCTTCCCCCACCTCGGCCGGAAGTGACGTGCAGGACCCCGAGGGGTCACCGGACACTAGACTGTCCAGTGTGCCATCTTGTGGCACTAGAGGGGCCGCCCTCTTATGAGGGTCCCCTGCGGGGACGAGTCGGTCAGCCCGCAATGGTACCTGTCATTGCCACGTCCTCAATTCCGGAGCTCTTAGCCTTGCCATCATGAACAACTGCCCACAACCTGAACTCACCCTGACATCTAGAGGGGAGTCATCTGAAAGTAGGCATTATTCAGCAGTCATATGTTGCATGGAAAAAAAACTACAGGAACATAACAGCTGGAAAAAGCAATTTTGTCCTAGGTTCTGCAAGATGAAGTAAAACATTACAACCATTAACAGGGACTGAATCGCTGACATGCATTATATTGAGGGTCTTTAGGTCATCGTTAAAGGGTTGATCAGGTTTGTTGCCTTTAAAGTTAATGGCGTGAACATAGGGCCTAGTAAGGATCCGTTTCAAAGTATCATTTTAATTACTGCTGGGTCTGAACACCGGCAGGAGCCGCCCCACTTAAAGCCCGGCCTAGGAGGATCTATCCTGGGCTCAGCCACCCGGGCCAGCAATGCAGTGAGCTCCTTCCTCTATTTGCATCACTTTTTCCACATTGAAACTATAGGTTGTTTCAGCAAGACAAGTCGGATCTCTGGGAAGAGGAAGTGGAGTAAAAGGATATCCCGGTTACAGGAATCTGTAATGTTTTATTTATGTTATTAAAAATATTTAGCTTGGCGTAGACGTTGTCTCCATGGTCCACAAGTACACTACAGTGATACAGCAACAATAAAATCCATATAAATAAATATATACTCCTACAATTTAACAAGATAATACCCCAAAAAATTGGTAACCTTGCCACCAAGTGTTGGTTATGAATGTACAGTAGGGTACAAGTTACCCATGCCACTGCACTTGTTGCTTCCATCCCTGAGCCAGCTTGATTTTTTTTTATGCATTCAAAGTATTTACATTCCTGCCATGGGCCCATCATACCATAGCTACCCACAAATAGCCAGAAATTCCTAACTTATTAAGTTAGGGCCAGCATTACTGTAGGGCGAGCACCACCATGACATGCATGCCAACAATCTGTCATAAATGATTATCATGATACAGGGCCAGCATTAACACAAGTGTGGGTGCTGTGGATGTCCACAATAAGTCAACAGTTACCTCCATTGGCAATGGATGCACAGCCTATGTTAACCATTACCACCATATTTTCATAACCATCACCGTGCCATGGATGTTCTCCTTCAGGCAAGAATTATCATCATCACTGTGTAATGGTGAATATTATACCAGGGTTGGGCACCATTCTACCAAAATCTGAACAGTATCCATTAACGAGCACCACTGTGTCAGGACCAGCATTACCCACAAGCTCTTGCAGTGGCGGGAATGTGTTTCAAGTTGACTAAATCGCTGAAAAGATTTTTGAGTACCTTCCTCTAGTGGCAAAGAAGACAGTGGCCTTTGCATTAACAACATCTAGATTGAACTACTGCAATAGATTGTATGCTGGTTCTTCAAAACAAACTATTCAGAAACATCAGGTAGTACAACATGCTGCTGCCAGATTGATTTTGAAGCTCCCTTGTCGATCTTCGTCTTTGGCAGCTCTAAAAGTATTACACTGGTTGACAGTACAGAAGAGGGTCCTCTTCAAAATTCTCTTACTTTCTTTTAGAGCATACAGAGCGTCGGGCCTAAATATCTAATTGCCAGATTCATCCATCACATGACCAAGCGGACCCTGAGGCCCTCACATGCTAGTCTTTTGAAGCCCCCCACCTTTAGACTTAAATCTCGAGGGGGTAAATCCTTCAATGTTCTGGGTACAAAGGCCTGGAACTATCTTCCCAGTCACCGGAGATTCATCGAATCGGAGGCCATCTTCAGAAAGCAGTTGAAGACGTGGCTGTATGGCATCTTCGATTCGCTATGATACGCTCTCATTCTTTGATTTGCTTTTTGGTGGGTTATTCATCCATTATGTAGTCCATTCTGCTGCTGCTCAGCACCAGAATGCTCCTCCGGGAGTGGCAGTGCGCTTTATAACCAACTCATTCATTCATTCATTCATTCATCCCAGGGATAGGCACCATCATACCACAGATGCCCACAGTTTCCAAGAATTACCATTATCATGGAGGCTCCAACATTTTACCAGGGTGAGTAATGGGCATCAGTCCATGGATGCCCACAGGCTGCCAAGAATTACCACCATAATGTGAAGTCTAGCATGTTACTCGAGGTAGTTAATGGGCATAATCTCATGGATGTCCATAATCTCACAAGAATCATCGCCCCTGTGCTGGGCCAGCATTTTCACATTGTGGGCAATTAGCATCATATCATGGTTGCTCACAAGTTAACAAGAATTACCACCACTATGAAAGGGCTAAAATGTCACCAGGGTGGGCAATGGTTATCATCTAAAACACGCTGACTGGTAGCCAAGAATTACAACTAATGTGTGAGGATTTCATCAGGGTGGTCAGTGGGTACACCATACTCTTCACACAAGTGCGCACACACACACTCAAAATTAACTTTTTTCATACTTACCTTCCATTCCCACAGCTCCATGCTGCCTCTCCTCCCTCTCACAGAGTGGGTTGCTGCTCCACGATCGGTGCTACATGTAAGATGAAGGGATGAATGGGTGTGTCTTGGGCAGCCTGCCAGAGGAGACAAGCAAGAGGTTCACAAAGCAAGGGAGGAGGTTACTGGGCGTGCTTGGTCAGCAGGGGATTTGGGGTGGAGGGTGCCATCTTTAGGTTGTGGAAACTCTTGGGGTGGGGAAACATAGTTGCCATACGTGGGTGAAGCTCTGGGTGGGCCAGCAACTTCCTCTCTGGCTGATGGATTCTCTGATTTTTTCCCCCTTTTTCTCCCCTTGTTGGAAAGGCTAGCATGGGGATCCTTGCTCCTTAAACCCACATAATGGCAGTCAGCAGAACAGAATAAGCTTTTCAGAGGAAGTTATTGCACATTTTATAAAGCCAGCAAAAATGTCATTTCTCCCATCAACAGACAATAACATAGCCTGCACTGCATAGTAAAAGGAATCAGCTGTGATAAAGTTTAAGAAGCTGAAGAAGTGAAAAGTTAATTCTTGACAGAAATAGATCTTCCTTGCGATATGAAAGCAGATGTGCTCTATACCGTCCTACACCTGTCCAATGTGTCTCTCAAGGGTGAGTAGTTTTTCTTCTGTTTAAACAAATCACAGCGGACAACCCTTGCCATACTCTTGGGCCCTCTTCTATCATCTTTAGAATAGCTAAGTATTACTGCCATAGCTCCATTTAAAGTGCACAAGGTGCTCTCCACCACCCACCTAGTCATATCGAGTGGTTCTTCGCTAACCACAACAGCACCTAGAACAGCTGTCCTCCTCTTTTCCTTCCATTTCACATGGAAAAGCGATTCTTAACCTAAAAGTACAACAGCAGAGAAACCACCTTCTCACAGCTTCTCTCTGATAACACTTGCCCCTCACCTATTTACTCACACGGTATACCCGGACACTCATGCTCACTCAAACCCACCTTTGGCTCATCACACTTAGATTATACCATTATCCACCTGACCCTCAAAGTACCTGCCACTTACCCCACAATCCCACACACTCTCCCACTTTTTAGAATATAATCCACTTTGACTCCCATCAGGCATACCTCAATCAAGCCCACGATGACCTTGCCCCATCTCAAACTCAGATTCCTTTGCAGACTTACATTTCACTCTTTGCACTATAATGGCGGGACACTGTCCCCTCAACATTTTTACTTCGTTGACTCCCCAATTAAGCCATGATTTTTCCCATGCATGCATTCCTAGAGAATAAGATGTTCTGCCTTCTACCCAGTTGGACCAAGTCCTAGATCCCTGAAGAACTCAAGAAGGAAACACAAGTGTCTCATATCCTCATTACCATTAACTATGTTTCAAGGCCACGGTGAATGAACACTTCTTAATAAAAGAAAAAAAACAAAGGGTGAAACTCCTCCTCATCCAACGACAGACCTGTCTCCCAAACGTCTTTCTTTCAAAATGTATATTCAACAGGCTCACTCACTACTGTTCTGTAAGTGCTCTTCACGGAACTGAAGGTCCACTCTCATGTATTCAAACTTATCACTCCAACAAACCAGCGCTCACATTAGCCATACACATCCTCCTTGACCAATCAGCTGCTTTCGACACTCAACAACTCAGTCCTGCTCAACACAATTACCTTTCTTCTCCTCCCGCTAATTCTTTCTCTGTTTCATGGCGTTCAGCTCGAATCGACTCTTAAACCACTCTTCTTTCACCTATGGCTCAGTGTCATTCCCATAGTTCATCTCCAAACGGGGTAACTTTAGCTCCTCATTTGGCTTTTCCCTACTACCAATTCCCATCACCCATTCCATATTACTAGGTTCTCCATAAACACATTTGTCATTAGCGAGTTGAAGTATTGTGGCAGTCTGTCTGTGGATCTCAGAACTATGCATTCTTACCCTTTGCAAAGTTTTTATTACAACCAGCATACTTTACACATTCTTGACAACAAAGCACCTACCCAAGCACCTTCAAGCAGGTCAGCTTTTCACAAGCAGCACTTCTCAAGTTCTTCTGGATGTCTGACTTTCACCTTCAGTGTCGGGTTAAAGTCCCTGAATGCCTTCTGGGGTCTCAATGCCCTCCCAGGTCTACCCCAACATCCCTCTTCTGACTCGCCACACATTATATCTTCGTCTCTCTGCCTACCCCCTCCTCAGCTGTCCAGCCTCCTCCTGCTTCCCAAGTTATTTTCATTGAAAAGGATGAGTACTATGTGCAGGAGAGGGTACCTGTGGCCAAGGGGGAAAGAGCGATGTGGTGATGTGCTGCAGGGCATCACTGCGGCTCTCCAGTGCCATTAAGATTCATGCACGCCCATTGCACCTAGAGACGATCAAGATACTTACTAAGATGGTTTCAATATGTCATGATCAGTGCTTAATTTGTAAAACAATAAGTGCTGGGGCCCATAGTTTTCTTCAGAAGCCCTCGTTTGATCCCATCTATATCTTGGGTACCAAATACCAAGGCTGCATAGTCTTTATGCGGGGTCTGGTGGCTTAGTGGACTAAATGCGTCCACTATAGGGGCCTGTGTTTGACCTCATGGTCACAGGTTCAAATCCCGGTGGGTCCACTCAGCCTTTCATCCTTCTGAAGTCGATAAAATGAGAACCATTGAGTTGGGTAGCAATAAACATCTGTTATTCAACACCAAGATACCCATCGTGGTGAACGTGCACTTTACAAATACACCTGTTATGCTATGTTGATCCCACCTCATGTTTCTTTCATCCTCCACCAGTCGCCCTAACCCTTTATCTCACTCTTGCATGTTCCTGCTTTCTCCCCTTGTAATTGTTTTCCCATCTTTCTCTTCCTCTTTCTTTCCCTCTTTGTGTGTTTTTTCTATCTAGTTCATGCTTTGGGTGAAAGTCTAATAAGGAAAAATAAGTGCCGTCCCCCCAAAAATGAGTGCCAGTAGGGCCCACCTGCAACCACCGGCTCACTATAAGCAGTGGTCATGATATGATAATTACTGTAAGATCAGGCACATTCCTTCCTGTAAACATTTGATGACAGTCACCCAGTGATCTGTCTGGAGGATTACCAGGTAATCTTTACAGTCCGCTGTAATCTGCTACGTGGTATTCTTTCAAGTCAGACAAGATCACAATTCCTAGAATGCATTAGGCTGTTAAAAGAAAGACCAGGGCTGGAGCAGTGTGTGCGTGCTGTTCTGAAGCCTCCTGAGACGAGATTTTCTGCTTTCCTTCTAAGGGATGAGCAACCTCGCAGCACAGCATAAACCTGTTGCTCCAAATGTAACCAATTACAGCAAAACAGACATTTCTACCTTTCCTTTCTCTGCAATACGGACACGAATGTACTCCTTCAAAGCACTAGTCCATCCCCGCCCACCCTCTTCAGCAGTATTTGCACCATTTATTTATTTATTATAGAATTTTATATAGCGCTAGCTAGACCCGAAGGTATCAGGGCACTTTAAAAGTAATAGGCGGATTCAAGGTTGACATAATATATCCGTGAGGAGAGAAAAAATAAAATAAAAGGCAAAACAGTGAAACATTTTATAAGTAAATAAAAAAGTAACACATAGTACAACATTATCTCTCTTAGGTATGATAACTTACAAATGCTACATTGGGTCAGGTGACCGTAGCGAATGTTCCTCTATGAGCTACCACTGAAAACGTTTAACACATCCACCTTCCATCCTAGTTTTTGCTTCATAAAAGTCGAATGAAACCTGCTGTCAAATTTGACTGAGTTGAGTAAAAAAGTGCAAAATAAACTCCAAATTGTTAATCAATAGTTCGAATCAGTTCAAATAAGTCAAACATCTGTTAACCAACCCCAAGAGGGATTTCAAACCAAGCCTAAAAATGTCCAATTCCTACAGCGTGTGCAGAGTTTTTCTCTACATTTTTTTATAACACGAGTGACAACGGGGGATAATAAGAGAGAGTTAGAGAGGGGCGACATTTACACCCAGCAATGTTTTAGAGGTGCTATTGCCACTACCACCACTGAGTTGAGGGTGAAACATGCCCGATACCCGGATTTTCCACACTGTTACCACCAGGTGTAATCTGGTGGCGAAATGAAGGGCAAAATGTGTTTTCACCATTTTTCCCTCAACCCCCTAAATCGAGAGTTAAAACCACAAATGAGAGAAAGCAACAGAGAGCTTGTGGAGGCAGGGAGAGACACCTTGTAAAGACCAGAGACCGATGGAGACCAATTTAAAAGGCAGTGCTTGTTTTGAATGGGAGATGCGGATTTTTTTATTTTGAATGTGAAAAAAAGGAAATCAAAATTAATACATGACCTTAAAAATGCATAGTTCATAAAGGATTGTGCGTGCCTTATAAATGACTACATTAGATGCCAAGCAATTATGCGGCATAATGCGGCACAATCAGTGGCAGTATGATTTTGGTATTTTGTCATTTCAAGAGATAATAATACTGGCAAAGTTGCGCCATATTAGTAACAGTTTAACTCGAGAATACGGCAATCAGCAACCATAAGGGTCATCACTTAAACTTAGCAAAGGAACTACCACTGCGCAGAACTATGTTTTTGTGCTTTCTAGTAACTTTTCCTCCTTATTATCCAGAAAAAATGTTTTGGGGTTGTTAAATATGGAAATTATGCAGCACATATAGGATTGGGTTAGTGAAATCGGCAAATTATGCAGCAGATAGTGAATTATGTAGCACATGCGAAAAATCCATAGTTATGCAAAAACTCTTTGACTGCAGAATTGCGGCTCTGCGTTTCTCTGTGTATCCAACACTTGGGCTGCTACTTTGATTTTACCTTTGTTCAATGACATATGCGGTGGTATGATTGGTGCCTTACTGCAACACTGAGTTTTTAATATCACGCTGCAACAATCTTTACTCCGACTACCATTATCTCGTCAAGGCAAGCCTACATAGTTATGTGTAGATCTTTTATTTTGTTTCTACATCTAGCTACCTTGATGATATACTGGTAATCAAACTTCTATAGTAGATGTTGTTGTAAGTCAATATTTTGGATTTGACACACAACCAATTTATTGTCCCACAACAATCACATATAGGAAAGATTGTTTTTTTTAGAAATAGATCCTTTGTTGTCTGGTTACTAAAATTAATTTCCATGTGCTGGACCGATTGCGAAAGTGGAAATCTAGGATTTTCATACTTGCAGGTATATGCATTTTGAGTACATTTTTCCAGCTGAGCTATGATATTAAATCCATTTTAGTTGTGAAATTAGCTCACTTGAGTCAGGAAATTCTGGCACGAGTCATAATTTGATTATCCATTAGTGAAGCATGTGTTCATAGGAAGCAAGAAACTCAATAATGCCCCAATAACTCTTTAAGCTCCTGAACGGTCTACTCCATCTTTGAACCATAACTCTGTGAATAAATGGCCTGAAATATCCCACACATTTGCTGCCACATTAGCCATGAAATGTTCCCCGTGATCATCAAATAACCCAAACAAACATACGAAGCATTCCAGGTGAGCCATACCATGGTCTCCCTGGGCCACGCGTGCCATTGTCCAAAAGAGCAGGTTTACTGATGATTAACACACCAAAAAGAAGAACCATAACATTAACACAGGTAGTCTTGAAGTTGCCATTACAAAGGTAACTTTCCATAAAATTGTATTTCTTTTAATCATCCTCTCCCCCTAAATGTCACCTTGGGCTGGAAGGAACCACTTTGGTGTCTAACAACCCAGAGATTTAAAGCAACTATTACCCTAGATAATTCATCAGTGAATGTATGAGAACCAGGGACATCATTTGGGGCCTACTAATGCCGCAGGTCATGCCACATAGATTTCGCTTTGTCCTCCTATCCCAAGACCACGGAAGCAACTATCAGGGAAGCTTAGGCGATGTTGTCGTCAGAGCTTCTCAGGGTATCCTTTTGATCCCTCTTTATTATTTGAACTCGAAAAATAAAGCAAATAATTCCATGTACTTAAATATCACCTAAGAGTTACGTAGACATAAAAGCGCAGCTTCAGGGGAGTGTTTAGGGTGACGTATCACCCAATAAATGCATTTCTAGTTGCAAGTTGGGACTGGGAGTTGGGCAACAGCATATGTGTTGAGTTTCTCTTGGGCTCATAAACAATCAGAGAACAGGCAAATTTCCCTCTAATTTGCTACCTCCTGCTTAGGCAAGGCTGCACCAAACCACTTGGCAAGGATAAACAAAATGTTCTCTGTGTAGCTATCCACTCTTTCTTGCAGTAAGCCTCATTTAAAATATCAAGAACCTAATAAAAAAATAAGAACAGCTTTGAGGATGTACACATATGCACGCAAGCAGCAACACACAAAAACATGTACGCATATATACACATATTGGGAAGAGTATTAGTCCCCCTGAGCTATTCCACCACATTGGAAACTATGACATTAATGTTACACACAGATCACTGCAGCAGAGGTTCAACCTTGTGACTTATGCAGAGCTTAATTTGAAAAAGAAAAAAAAAAGTGCCAGGGCACATCTCAGGAGACTACTGAAGCCTGCAGCACTCATTGCCCCTGCCAATGACAGAACCAACACATGTACTGTCGCACTGCGACAAGTTGACAATTCAAACTATCCCGGGCCACCCAAAACTATAATGATGGAGTGAGCGACAGATTTTATTCATTTATTATGTATATTGGCTTTTAACACTGTGTTGTGCTTATATCAAAATATGACAGACAGCGCCACCATGTGGTGGATTGTCACTGTAGCCGGTGCTGACAATTAAGTGTGGGTGAGAGCACCTGAAACCACTGGCTCAAATTAAGCACTGGACTTATGTCATGGAATCAGAAACTGTAACTGCACATGACACAGTTTCTAGAGCATGCACCCAACTCACCAGTCTTCTGTCAGCTATTATCAAAGGTCATCCAATAGAATAAACAATTGGATAGAGTCAAGGGCTTCAAGAATTTCTGTTACTTTTCAGAATATCACTGTCCCTGTATCTGATACCCCAAACAGCCAAAGCCTCTACCCTCCCAGTACCCTTCCTTCATTGAGCCCGACAGACACTGATTGGCCCGCCATCTTGTCGAGTTGGGTTCACGGCGAAGATGGTTGCGCAATCTCAGACTCAGTCTCCCTGAATCTCACTGGCTGAACTACACACCAGTGCAGACAGCAAACGAGCACCTTTAGAGGAACCTTAGAGATATCGAAGAATGTTCACTTCATTTCTCTCCCCTGCCAAGAGTTGTCATTAACTTTTTCAAAAAGTATTTGAAGGTTCACAGACACATAATGACAAAACACCTTTGCTGTGAGAAGTAATCGCCCTGTGGTTAATGGTGGCTACGTTTGAGCCACACTGCGGTATCGAATTATGGACAATCAATTATAAAGATTATTTTATCCCGAGAAAGGAAAGTAATGTTCCGAAAATGTTATGAGAAGTAATGTTTGTGAACTTAAAAAGTCACACTTATTTGAAACTCTTGTTGAACGAAGAATGAATAATGCATAAAACTGAATTTTATTTTAAGATTTAAAAATGTAAAAGTGAATAATGTTTAAACGGAACTAAGTGCCACCTTGTTTCTGCACTTCCGAGATCACGGGAGACTGCCAGTCAAAGTTTTAAATGATCAGACGTAAACCCTCCTTCCATGAAAAGCTTTAGTCCCACATGAAAATATAGCCATTGGAATTACTAGTTTTTTCAAATTTTGGCAAGAATATAAAATATACCCACTCTAAGAAACAACTTTGTAGCAGAAATAGACATGCGCTGTATTCTACGGTTATTCCAGTAGTGCAAAATTCTATCACTATATTAAATGCTTTTCCTCTCTTCAAAGGAAGTTTTCCTAAACTCTATTGGTTAACTGTGCATTGTACGTCATTATTGGCCTGATGTACTATTTCCATTCGAAAACCAGGGATGTGCAATTTGCACACTCACTGCTTTGTAAATGGAAATGCAATTTGCGAAGCGACTTATGTACTAATATGCAGCCTAACAAATTGTACATTCACAGGGAGTCACAAAAAGATCTGCCGAATGGATATGAAGTAAGTAGGTCCCAGTTTGCAGCTCCCTACGATGTGCTCTAAATACAGGGATGGAGGCCCCCAAGGGAGAGCAGACGACCTCCGTCCATGGATTTGCATGGCTAAACAGGAACCTCTTTTTTTTTTAAAGCAGGTGGAGCAGGCGGTTATCTTTCTGCTCCCCTCCTCCGCAAGAGGTGGTCAATATTCACACAGCAGCGGCTCGGCGGAAGAGCCCCGCCCCAGTGCTCTTTGAGCAGTGCAAAAAGGAAAAATAAAATGATAATAACACAATGTTATTATCATTCCGTACCGAGGCAGTTTTACGGGGCGGGCGGGTGGGGATGGGCTGTGGTCACAGCAAGCAGGGGGAGGAGTGGTTGGTGCACTTAAGTGCGCATGACGGTTTGGCCGGCCGTCTTGGGCCGGCCAAACAGTCATTCGCACTGAGCATGTTTTCCACCTGTCTGTATTGCACAGCCTGGGTGGAGAACACGCACAGGCTCCCACTTCCTGTCTGAGCGCTGAACAACAGCACTCAAACCAATCGCATTGCTACTGTCATGCTGGTGACAGCAGCGTCGTGAATTGCTAGGGGAGTCTGGGAGCCTGGGTGCTACCGGGAGCCAGGAATAGAGGGAGGACGGAGGAGAGTCAGCAGCCGGTGTTCGGCAGGTAAGTCGTCTTTTCTTTTAATATTTTTAACCCATCCCCCAAGCACCTCTGCCACCGTTCCCTAGCAGCTGTCACTGCATTCTCAAATCAAGAGTCAGTTACCACCCCAAGATTGTGGCCCGTAACACCTCAATGATTTGCAATTGCAGCCATCACCCACTGAGACATTCCTCTCAGAATCGGAAATTGAATGGGGAACCTCCTTCCACATCCTCTCCTACTTGTGATTCGGAAAGGATCGCCAAATCCCGTTTACGAGTCAGAAAGAATTTTCAGACTAATGGAATTGCAGTGTTTGTGATTGCAAAAGTGCTTTCTACATCAGGCCCTACATGTGGCTGAGTGAAACCGACTGAACAGTCCATCACTTTATAGGCACAGGCTGGGAAGTGCAATGAGACACCTGAGAAACAGCTGGTCCGAGACAAAGGGCCAGATGCATCAAAGGGTTTTGCCCATTCTGTGTCCATGGGAAAATGTGTTCATGCATATGGCCCAAAGCCTTTGCAGCAGAGCCACGCACTGCACCAAGGTTTCCAATATCTGCTGCTCTTCATGTTTCGCTAAATAGCGGGTTGGGGTTTAGCCCTGGGGTGTCACGCCACCTTTTGTGTTTTGAATAGTGATTAATGGCAGGCGTGAGCCCACTAACGCCCTTCATCTCTCCTCTTGTGTGATATAATACTTTATGTATGAAGCCAGCGTGAGGTGCATGGAATGCCCACATCCTTTGAAAGGATGCCACTTCCAAAGGTATGTTTCAGAAATATTTAATGCGCATCAAAGTGCAACCGGTAGCAAATGCAGTAAAGCAGCAACATTCCAACCCCACAGTCTAATACATGGAAGTTCTATTCTAACATTCCATCACATAAACATATTAAGAACCCAACACCCCTGAAATCCCATTTGGTTTCATCGAGGTGGACGTGCTTGCTTCCCAGCTGAAAATCACCAGCTTTACTTTGCAACAGTTCCACAGACCAGTGCTTAATTTGTGCCAGAGGTGGGCACCGGCACTCATTTTTGGGGACCGCTATCTACTTTTCACCGTCTTATTTTTGACCTTGGCCAAAAGAGAGAAAGGCGCACACAAAAAAAAACAGAGAAAGGCATAAAAAGGAGAAAAAGAAAGAAAATAAATTAAAACAGTGACAACACGAGAATGCAGGGATGAAAAAAACCCAGGGTGAGCTAAAGCCAAGAAGAGTGAGTTGAAGAAAACGGAATGAACTGGAATGAAGACTAGGCAGCCGTGGTATTTTGTCAACCCCGGCATTCAGCAGCGCCTGCTAAGAAAAACTTTGTCCCCCCTGTAAAATTAAGCACTGACTGCTGTCCGGAATGGTAACGTGAATACAGTGGCTGGCTGAACAATCCGCACAGACCCTTAATGAATATGTTGAGGGCACTCTGGTATGAGAAGCGTTAATTAAAAAGCAGACGTGTCCATGGTTCTTGGAGAACAATCAGCGTCGCAGCGTGGTCAGTAAAATTTGGAGGGGGGGGGTTCAGATTTCCAAGAATCAGGCAGGCATATAATGTTAAAATACATTATACCACAAGCAGGGTAGGGTGCATGAGAGAGACCTAAGGGGCAGTGAAAAGGGAGGAGACGCGGACTGGTAGGAATACTAAGTGAAAACACAATATCTTGTAAAACCAACATTTTTGACAGAGAGAGAGAGCGTGTGTATTCGTTTTTGACTGTGTCTATGTAAACATTCCTGGTTAAATCCGGCAGACATCTCACTACACCCGACTGAAAGCACCTGTACCCAACTACTGATCAAAAAGTACACTTGTTAGGGGGTGTAACACCTCAGATAACACCGCCCCCCACCCCCCAAGATACGTCGCTGAGAACAATATCAAAGCATGCGTTCACGAATCGACGTATTGCTGCTACCTATTCGTGTGCAGAGAGAGCTGCTAATGGGATGCGGAAGAAAGAGAGGTTAATGCACCGAGAGAGAGGGGGGGGGGGTGCAAGTGGAAAAGTCACGGTGACTGTCCCAGAGCTGTAGAAATACAGAGAAGCTCGGCTGCCTTCCTTCCATTATACAGCGTCTATTCTTCCAAGTGGGGCTGAAAAGGCTCGAGGCGCACACTGCGTCATGCCTCCTCCAGCCCTGGCCAAGGTTGAGAACCAGAGTGTTCCAGAAATAATACTCAAGGCTCGCCGAGGCAGTCACAGCGAATTATCGCAGCTCCAGTTTTAGGGCAGAAGGAACGGGCCGGCTATTTCAAGAAACTAAACGTAGTTTCCAAGGCCAATCCGGCTTGGTCTTGTGCCGCTGCTGGTACACGTTCATTTTGTTAGCCTCTTTGGTGACCGAGAGCAGCTTTATTTACAGGTTGCGACACCTGATAGTGCATTTCCCGCCTTCCTAACAGAGGAGTTTAACGCTAATATGAGCCAATGGGATCCAAATTCCATTTTACGCAGTAAAAACAATTACCCAATGAGAGCATAGAGCACCCTGCGGAATAAGCTAGCTAAAACAGAATCCTTTTAATGGGTAATTTCAAACAAGCAATGCCAATAGGTATGGCTTTAAAAAAAAAATGCATGATCATTCTGCTGCCCCTTGCTCTCAACTCCTGCAATGCGTCCCTGCAGGGTACTCGTCCTTCGAACCTCAGAAATTAAAAAATATCCTGCCGCAGAAGTTCACAAGTGCACATTTATGGTTCAAAACAGAGGCTTATAGTACAATAGTTACCCTAGAGGACACTGTGCCTCAAGCTTATATGTACTCACTGGCACACACTAAGACAGGGTCGGCTCGTAGCCATGTTCGGCCAGAGCTCAGGGCACCTCCTTGCAAATGACAGGACTCAGGGACGGACTGGGAGAGAAAATAGGCCCGGGCACCAAAATCTAAGTGTCCTGTGTCAGTGAACCAGATAGCTAAAAAAAGTGACCCACATTTGCAAATAGGGCCAGGTTTGAACATGTACAGAAAGGCTGACTAGGTTTTTTGAAAAGTAAGGGAGACGGCATCTAATGGTGCTTGCTGCAGGCAATGATTGTGGGCTGAATTTTTTGTCTGTTTGCGGCCGTGTTTTATTGTCTTGCGGGACGCTTGTTACTATTGACTTCCCTAGTATTACCACACACACTGATCCATCAAACCAGTCCTTCGGACACTGCCAGATTGCCCTATAGGCCAGTCTGACCCTGGTGGGATTGGAAGCCTTACTGACCAGCAAGATTCTTGGGCCCCCCAGATACTAGTAGTCTGCTCCACCACTTTTCGTTAATGGTACTTGTGTGAAATGTCCAGCACCCTCAGTGTCCTGACAAAAAGACTGGAAACGCTACCTCCGGTGAGATATCCATCCAATTTTTTCTCCTACCTCTAAACTCCTCATGTCCAGAGTTAGCAACTTCTGCAACATGCACGGTCTATCTTTGATTCTGTTTCTTGTAAGTTCTTTTCATTGCATCGCTCCTTCCTGTTATGGAATAACCAGCACAGGCAGCTATCAAGAAAAGTTAAACGTTTTAAGAAATATTATGTCATTTCAAAGAGATCATCCTAAAATGTTTACCTTGGAATGCCCTGGGAGAAATTTCTGAAGCACAATCAATATTGTTTAAGTGACTACACCTCCACCAGTCGCTCGTTGCCTCACACAATCATAAGACATTCACGAGGGCAACCAGGCAAGACCTAGTCTCCCAGTGCCTCCCTCCAGTGGAGACGACTAACTTGTTGTGGAGGCTGCCACCGGTGATGGATGTCCATTGCTTAGCCTGAGAGGGGCTGAGGAGATTGCCTCAGACTTGGGGTACCTCAGCAGTGTGCAATGTGACGGAAGATGAAAGTCTCAATGACCTGCCATAGTTACTGTCCAGAACAGAGTGAAGTGATGTCATGAAATAGGAGATGGACTACTCCTGTGGAAGCTCATAGCACCAGCGTCACCAACGCTTTACTACATGAGCAGGAACCTTTCAGGAGAGGACTGCTGCAGACAGCAATGGAGTAAAGACGAACTCCGTAATTCACTTTGCCCACTGTTACAATCGTTTCAGAGAGCACGGGTCACGCATGATGATGAGGAAGGAAGCGATAATGAGAGAGGATGAAATGGAAGAGAGCGATGTAAGGATGAAGGGGTTGGGGAAGAATGGGTTGAGGAGGATGAGGCAAGGGGGAGCACTGAGGGCAGAGATAGCGTGGGTGATTGATGGAGGGGCAGAAAGCGGCAACTGAGAGTAAGAGTGTACACAGGAGAGACCAGAAGTAGAGCTACTTCAAGTCGTATGTAACCTTCAACAAAATTATATTCGTTTGAAGGATACCGCCCATCAAATCAATGGCAAACCTTAAGCATACATGGCAACCAATGGCTGAGGGGGCACACTCAAAGTCTAATCCCCCATCTACTACTATTTATATGTATATGTTGTCTCAAGACACTGCTGTAAGTTATTAGCCATGCACTGATTTTCTAGGAATTGCTAATGTGTCCTATTATATCCCTACAACACCATGCCACCTCCCTATATGAAGTATACAAAAAAGTGAGGGATAGAATGCTTGAATTAATCTCAGTCATTGGTAACTACTCTGGGCTTTATCTGGTAGTCCATCATTATATTTGCACACCATGTCACCTCAGTTTGGACCCAGTCATATGCAAATCAGTCTTGACCCTGTATCAATGGGAACAGTCTAGCCCGAACAACCAGGCCAGGTTCTCCCTAAACCAGAACACAAGCAACCCAGGACCGGTTTCGCCCATATTATGGTTCATCAGCTGGGTACAGCTTGGTTCCAGTGGCACATTGTGCAAGGGACCCACGCCTGGGCATACCTGTCTCACTTAGGTTGTCACACTGAAGTATAGGAAAAAAGTGACGGATGGAATGCTTGAATTAATCTCAGCCACTGGTAATTACTCAGGGCTGCATCCCATACCATGCCACCTCAGTTTGGACCCAGCCACATGCAAACCAGTCTTGACCCTGTTGCAATGGATCAGAAACGTATGCGTCCTGGGTTTCCTCCTATAATTTGCATACAGTGGCATAGCAAGGGCGTCATAAACCCTTATGCAAGCAAGGAAAATAAGCCCCTATACTCCCATCGGGAAGAAAAAGAATACAGAGGCCACTCACAGTCCTGCGTCCTGGTGCCATACACAGCCATGTTTGCATACATTTCTGAATTTTAGGGGCGTGACAAAAAAACCAAGGATTAGGCATGACAATCTATGCAAATGATAGAATTCCATGCACAGTTCTGCTGCCCTACTCTTTCTCCTGCTGACTGTTCACAGATGCGGCGAGTGCAGGGTAAGTGGTTTTAATTATTTTTTTATTTAATGTTACCTATCCCGTCATTTGTCGACTCAGCCCGCCCCACTGCTCTTACCTGTGCCGGCTGCGCCTGCCTAAGGGCCACCCATCTTGTGTTGAGTATAAATCACTATAAGTGGCTACCAAGTGTAGGTCGCAGAGAGTGCTCGAAGCTAGTACTGTACCATAGTTTATTTATTTGTTTCGGAGTTTGGTAGAGCACTTAGTTTTGCCTTGCAGTTCCTTCACAGCCCTAAGACCCAGTGTTACTAACATTTTGCATCATGGTTGCACCACTTTTTTGGCGCAGCCACGAAGCAACATGCTACTCCATATTTACAAAGCCACGCAAGCGCCGAGTTGCGTGGCCTTGTACGGGTTTCTCATGAAATTAAATGCAACGCAGGGGCTTGTGAGTCATTGTATTATATTTCCTTGAGATAGGCATTCCATGGGTGTAGAATGGGCGTTCATGTGTAACCACCCACGGGTTTTGATGCAATTCCAGATTTACTAAGGTGAGCAAACCTGGGATGCGCCAAAGTGCTGTGCCTCCCTGAACCACGCATAAACGAGGTGAAATATCTTTATTTGTCCTTGTCACTTCCTCTTTCTATGCGTAATCCATCTTGCATCATGCATAGAAAGAGGAAAATCCAGTTAAGGAAGGTAAATCTTCTTGCACAAAAACAATCCTGCCTGTAATGCAGGCACCATTGCAGCATGGCGCAAAGGTGCCTGCGTTGGCGCTAGGCAGCACACACTGTGCCAGCCCTAGAAGGCAGTAGAAATGTGCCTTTTTTGTAAATATGGTGCATTTCTAATGTCTCCCTTCAAGCAACGCAATGCAGTGCAGCACAGCAAGGTGCCTTCCTGCGCTGTATTGCATGAAATGTCAGTAGATCTGGACCTAAGTTTGCATGCTCTGACATATGTTTTTTTTATAGAAGGAAGGAGCCGTGGAGTAAAGATTCTAGAATCCTGGTGCAAAAAAAGCTGCAGTCTTCAGCATATTGGGGTTGATCAGAAAGTGAAAAAATATATATGTAATATCTATTTCTTATGTAAATATTTAATTTCCTCATGAAAGTACTGGCTGTGATAGAGGCATTGTGTAACAATTGCAAACTGTATAAAATACTACTCAACAAATTTGGCAGAAACACACTCATTTTCTTTGCAACTTTCAATGTTTTTTCATGGACGTTTTCAATTTGTCCCTCTTTAGTTTTGATTTTTTAAACAGCGAGACTCCCTTCCCACCCTCTTACCCTCTACCCATCAAACAAAACCGAGCCTTCCCATATCTCTTGTAGCCAAATTGCCCCTTGGAAGAGCCAATTTTGTTTGTTCCTATAATTCTTTTCTCTAGACCTCGCCCATTTTCTGCAGGACAGTATGCCAGAATAAAGTCACATTTAATATTTCTTCTGCTGAAAAGCTCTGCTTTTGACTAATTGTTGAAGGGCAAAAAGAAGAGAGAAATGCAATGAAAACATGTCATAGCCCGATTTTCAAAGGGCAATAATAGAGAGGACTCCACAAATTGCTCTCACAGGATTAATCCAATGTTTAACTGGGAGATTTATCAGTTGCACTTCTGGAATTTTTTATGAATCCTTGACAAAGTATTTCATTCCTACCATAGACTTCCTGGAGTACTCCAATACATAAAATCTGTGCGTGCAAAATTGCCATTGGGTGGAAAATTCTGCGAGTGTAAAAGTGATACAAATGTGTTTTTGCACATTTCCACTGGAAAACATTCATCCTATTCTTCAGATGGGCTTAGTCTGCTTCGTGAATGTCTTTCAAGAGATACGTTACTGAAGGAACAGGCCATAGGAACCATATTAAGATCAGGCACAGCTGTCCATTTTTCGTCATTTGGAGAGGCGACTTCACCACACTCAACACTTTCCATGGTTGGCTTAATGCCCAAAACAACTACCTGAATTTTACAATGGATGCGAGCAAGACGAGTTTACCGTTTTTAGATCTACGCATCTACTCATCATCTAGGGGTCTTGAAAGTGAACTGTATACCAAGCCCATGGCCAGAAATTCGTTACTGACCTTCAACAGCTTCCATCCTAAATCTCTACGCGAAGGGCTGCCATTTGGTCAGTTTCTGCGGTTGAGCAGAAACTGCTCCTCTACCGAAGACTTCAAGAAACATGCCTCTGTGCTTTCTCAAAACCTTAAAGCAAGGAAATATCCTAAGAGGTTAATACGCCAGTCATACAAAAGAGCTGCTAACAACAATCGCGATGCACTTATAGAGCCCACGGTGCCTAAGCCTCCGCTCACCAGACTCACGTGCGTCAATACATTCAGTACACAATCTGACCAGTTCCAAAAGATTGTACGGAGACACTGGCGTATCCTCAATGTGGGGCATACCAAGATACCCCCCCCTCTCTTTTCCTTCAAACGCAGTAAAAATCTACGTGATTGTCTTGTACACACACGACCTAGAGATGTCTCGGCACCAGTGAGTAATACACTCTGGAACATGCCAGCCGTGCAGGGACATTACCCATGCGGCACCTGCTCTGTATGTCCTCAGACCAGACATACCACTGAGGTAGACATCGGTACCTTGAGACCATGGAGGCAGACTAGACATACCAACTGCAACAGTGAGAGGGTAATTTATTTAATTACATGCCCTTGCTCGAAAAAGTACGTTGGAATAACAACACGTAAAGTTAAACAGAGAATAATGGAACACAAGAGCACCATTAGGTGCAAAAAATAAGCAACACGACTGACTAGTCATTTCTTGGAAAACAACCACAGACCTGAAGACATGAGTTGGACCATCCTTGAACAACCGCACCTACCAAAACAAGTTACTGATATCACCACATTCTTGTTCAAGAAAGAACAACGGTGGTTGTTTAAGTTACGTAGCCATGTAGATGGGCTCAATGACGATATTCCGTGGACCCTGATTTTGTTCCACTACTCCTAGGTCTGTCATCACTGCCTGTAGCTGATTGGATAGCTGGGATAATATACTAGGTGGGCCTACAGCGTGCTTCATATGATGATAATGCTGTATGTCGCTTCTTCACCCACTCAATTTACGGTGAAGATTATCTCAGTTTCTTTAAGCTGTAGAACTGTCCTAGAGAAACTGCGTTCAAATCCCCATTTCCTACAATGGGAGTTTCTTGCAGCCATGTAATAGCCTTGTTGGGACATGCTTATTTCACATGGCCCGCATCTCTCTGTCAATGACCTCTTTCTATAATCGTAATGAGCACTAAGTCACTTGTCATTATTAAAGAATGTGGTAGTTCAGTTCTCTACACACGACACTGAGCCGTCAAAAACTACAATTCCCAGCCCTTTGCAGTTTCAAGACGTGCCACGTTACGTGTCATTCACACGCTTTTCCAACATAGCTTGCATTTCTCTGGCGAAAACAACTACCGCCATGATAATGACCTTTTTCCACAAACCGTAAGGAGCAACGAGTTACTCGTCATTATGAAATAATGAGGCAGTTTCCATATACGACATTGTGTTATAAACTACAATTCCCAGCCCTGTGTAGTTTTAAAACGTGCCGCGTCGCGCGTCATCCACACGTCGCACTCGGCACTTTTTACGCAGCTGGAGTCGGTTTTCAAACACTTGCCGACTGTTATTTAAACCTCCCACCCCGTCCGGAGGTCACCGCGAGTGACTCTCAGGATCCGGCCCGGGTAACGACGGAGTAGGTAAGCACGAGCGTGACGGCCTGTGTAATCTCTATTCTTGCAGCACGCTGTCAGGCGCAGCGCGTAGCTTTTCCTTACACTCCTCTATCACGATGCAGAGCGCATTGTCACAAGCGCTTGTCTGCACTCTGTGGCTACACTGTATTGCTGCATGGGTCTTAGATAAGGAGACCGTTCCAGCGCTGCCATTCATGTTACTCAGTGTGCAGTGTTTGTAATCACCACGCTTAACTCCATAATTACAGTGCTACGCTGTATTGCTGCATGGGTCTTAGACAAGGAGACCGTTCCAGCGCTGCCATTTATGTCACTCAGTGTGTAGTGTTTGTAATCACCACGCTTAACTCCATAATTACAGTGCTAATTTCATCCCTGTATGACTTTTTTAACTGGGTATGCACAGCTGTTCCTACAACGTCTAACAAGGCGGTAAGGTGTAATCTGCACAATTGGACGCTCTTTTCCAATTGTTGATAAAACCCCCCAATATTGACAATTTTGGAAACACACTCATAGTGGTTGGGCAACACCAGCCCACCACTTTTAAACTCTATTTCATTTACATTCAATCTTTCAGTAGATTGAGTTTTTTCCGTTCTTTTTATTTACAGAGCGTTCCGTCACGCCCTGAGCTGTTGCCAGGAGCGGTGGGTACCCTCCCGATTTGACACGGGTAAGGTGTTTTTCACTTCATTTACCTACTAGTAGGACAATGGCATATTCACATTGCAATCTAATGTGATTTAGGTGTATTAGGACAGAGATTTTCTTTCCAGCCACTACATACGAACTCCAATTTCTTTTTCTCTTCCTACAGGAGTACAAGACCTGTGATCAAACAGTGACATTTACAGGTATATGGTTGTATCGTTCTTTTTGTAATTTTCACTTACTTCACAGTGCAGTAGTTACTTCTTGGTCCTGAAGAAAGCCTCCACTGGCTGAAACATGTAGACCGTATTACTAGCGCGTTCGCACATTTATCCAGATCGCGCGTTCACTGCTTTTTAACCCTTGACAACATGAGATACCTAATAAATTTATTTTTCTCATGCTAGTCAATTTTAAATCACTTTGTACACTGCACCACTCTTTCACCACACTGTCTATGCTTCATCAATCCTAGGTGATTGCGTCTCTAAACTACTGATTAAAAACATCCGCGAGCTCCTCCTTTACATTTAGCAAGGAGTTGCAGCTCCTTGGCTGCAGTAGCTTGCAGCCGAGAGGAGATCCCAAATGATGAAGCATGCCACTTCGGTGGGTGATGGGAATCCGTCCTCTTAAATGAGACTCCTCCATTAGCTATTACTCCATCTTGTTTTGGCTGGTCAATCTCTCTGTCTATATATACATCACTTCAGACCCGCGGATTTTTTGTTGTTACTACAGCTGTCCATGTGCCATGTGAATGGCAAATAATAGGGAAATAATGGTTCAGTAGTGAATAAAGCCTGCTGAAGTCTATCGTTTGCAGGTGATACAGAACGCGGCAGCAAGGGCCGTCTTGTTGGTTGACCTTAGAACGCATATGACGCCTCTCTTGATGTCCCTGCATTGGCTCCCGGTGCGGAAAAGGGTGATCTTTAAGGCCTTGGTACTAGTCTTCAAAGCCTTTCATAATGTTGGAGCCCCCTACATTAGGAATAGAATCCAGCCATATGCTCCTATCAGAACCCTGCGATCCTCAACTCAGAAGTTGACGGTCGTGCCAAAATTCGCACGCTCTCGGCTGGGCGGTCTCTCGTTCCAGGTGACCGCTACTAAGCTGTGGAATAGCTTACCGCCGCCTCTGAGACAGGAACAAGTCCTTCTCAGTTTTAGAAGAAAGTTAAAAACTTGGCTGTTTCAATGAGAGTGGAGTCACCCACAGCCGCTCCTGATTGTTCTGGCAACAGGGTTAAGTCAGCGCCGGGACACTCTTAGGAGTAGCCGTGCGCTTGACAAATACCCCTATAACGTAACATAACATATTTGTTCTCATTGGGACCTGTCGGGGGCCTAAATCATTTCGATGACTTTGCTAGGTCTAGTGAGCGTTCCAAGATCTAGGAACTTTATGATCTCTTATGCAGACCCCCGTCATCCTTTGCTGTCTTGATGTGAAAACTGCACTCACTTTGTGACCTATTTTGTGATGGCCATACATAACTAGAACCAACCCTAGCTTATCATTTTGCCCATTAAGTGGATAAGATCTATCAGCGGCGGCTCCTCCGTTAAGGGAGGGGAGCATCCCACCTGCTGTGAGCACAGCAGATACACACAGAATAATAAAATGGTCATTACCATTCTATTATTCTGTTTGCTGCGGGCGAGCCAGCGCAAGCGTGATGATGTGGCAGGTCAGGAGGATTCCTGCATATAGCAGGATGACTGCCCAGTGCGCATGACAGATTGGCCAGCTGTCTACAGCCAGCCAATCCTATCACACGCACTTCAAAGCTTGCAATCCCAGTGCTGTAAAACAGCCAAGGGATTGTACGCACAGACCCCCAGCCTCAAAATGAGCGCTGGGTTTGCCTGCTCCAACCAATCCTGGAGCTGCTTTCAGCAACTCCAGGACTGGTTGGATCGTAAGCAGGAAGTAAACCACCTTCCTTCCTGCGCGTCGTCCTCATCGGGAGAGGCAACATATCGGTGAGTTTACAGCGCGCTGTGCCCCACTGATTTTAACAGTTGCTAGCCACCCCTTAGATCTATGCACATTGGATAAGATCGATGCACATTTAGACGATCACTACAGGTGCTTAAGTTCCCATTACTCAAAAGAGAAGGTGGGTGATGATAGAAAGACTTAAGAGAAAGATCAGTTGCACCTACCCCTCAGTTCAGATGTTGTTATGGTGTGTGTGATACTTAAGAGAAGTTGCTGCCTGGAGTTCAGTTGCTCAAAGTGGAAGGTCTGGGCACACTGTTTCTGGAAGTTATTGAGGTTAGTTTTGCAATGACTGTATCTTACTCACTAAGGGGGCAGATTTACCATACTTTCACACAACGCAGCAAGACACCTTGCTGCGCTGCGTGAAAGAGATAGGGCAGGAATGTGCCATATTTAACATTATATGGCACAGTCCTGTCCTCTCCTTGCACTGGCAGAATGCATCACACTTATAAAGAGGAAACAACAAGGAGAAATAAAGATCTTTCTCCTCGTTGTGCCTCCCGTGGGAAAGCGTAGCATTTTGACGCATTCCCAGGTTTACCAGTGTTCGCAAATCTGTGAACGTGCCAAAATCCATGGGTGGATGCATGAGAACACCCTGCTCCACCCATGGAACGCCTTCCAGGGCAGAGTAACGTTAGGCAGCGACTTGCACTGCCTTGCTTTACTTCAGATTTACCAAGCAATGCAGGGCCACGCAAGGTGGCCTTGTATTGCTTGGTAAATCTGACTTGGGGATTGCGTTGCCCTTGCGACACCCTGCATGACACAAGGTCAATGCAATTCCTTGATAAATCTGGCCCTAAGCACAAGAGGTTGCAGACTGTGGGTAGGAAGAAGTATGTTGGCGCCTGGTGTAATTACTTGGCTGAGTTTTTGGGAAAAGGGTTATGTCTAGATTTTGGTCATGAGAATATAAGCAAAGGTCATCAACAAAGGTGACAAAAGATTTTGCATTTACGATGTGGCCACTCAGGGTGGGGGCTTACTTGGCTACCCAGTCTTCGGGACAGACGTGGAAGCATTGTGGGATGCTGGATAGGGTGACCAAGCATCTTGGATTTGCCATGACAGATCTACTTTTTTACCATCTGTCCTTGGAAATCCAAGCATATTCAGCGCAAGTCTGTTTTTTAGAGTCGAATGAACACAGTGGGAGACACAGGTGACACTGTGTGTAAAAGTTGCATTTAATTTCCCTAATTTCTTCACCTTCTGTGTCTTCTATGTTGGTGAGCACTATCAATTAAGTTGTGTGTCCCACTGTTGATGCAAAATTGGAGTCCTACTTCTGTGTTTGTGGAATATACTGGTGTTTGGTGTGCGAAATCTGGTCACTAGTGTTGGGACATACCACAACCAGTCTTTCTAACAGGGGATTTTGGGCCTTTTGATGGAGACTTGTAGAAAGGATCCAGAAGTTGTTGCCTGGGTTTAGTGAAATAAGTACAACTAACTGGGAAAGGACACTGAACTGGGGGAGAGGTTAAAATTGGCATTTGTTTCATGGGTAGGGTATCTGCGTACCTTATCCAAACGGATAACTGTATTGCAGAAAGTTGATTACAATGAATCTGCGTGTGCTACAGGGCATCACAATTGAGCATCAAAATGTTTTAGTTATGCAGGATAGAATCAAGAGAAAGGGGGAATAAACATTTTAGGACGGAAACGTCCTTTGCATGGTGACAACATGCACCCCTGCCCCAGCTGCAATCATATACAGATCCCTGGTGGTGATTTTTGTTGTCATGGGCGAACACAAATCCTGTGTGTGTGCCATGACATATGCCTGTCTCACAGATTGCGTTCTTTTTTGACCGAGAGTGGCACCAAACGTGCTTCCCTCATAGTGGTGGAAGGCTACTGCCTTTGCCAGGAGTTAAGTAGCACCAGTACGGTGGTCCTTAGAAGTAAACAGACCTTTTTACCTGTGTCACTGGAGAGAGGCCTACAGGTTCACTCATGTACAGTTATGCTATTGCATGCTCAACTCACCCTTGGCCTACATCAATTTAGCATGTAGTGATGTGCAGCGTGTGTGTGTGTTGTAAGCATGTGCTGGGCGTATGCATGCCTTTAAATGGTACAATACATGGAAGTTTCTGGGTTCCATTTTGGGAGACCCAGTGATCACTGGAGGAGCATGAGAAGGTAGAGGCATATCCCTAGATATATCTCTTACGATTGCTGCATTCTTGTGCGCACAGTGGGACACACACTGGACGAAGGTAAGCCAGGCTCTCCTGTGCACTTCAATGGGTGCTCTTTGTGTCAGAGAGAGGTCACTGGAAAGGGGCCTGGGCACATCTCAGGAAGGAGATGGGTCTGGTAAGATAATCTTAAAGGGTAGGCTTGAGGCTGTGGGGTAACCTTTTGATGCACAATTCACAGTGCCCGACATCCAGGTGTGAACCTCTAGTCACTCCCATGTCCTGTGTTGTGGGGTTATCAGATTTGAAGCCATTCCTGCTGTTACAAACTGCTTTCTGGAGAAAGGGCAGGGCAGAGGAGAGGGCACTTCAAGAAGAAGCAGACCCCAAACACAAAGTTCACAAACTCGGACCCTAAATCACATTTGGTGTTTGGAAATGGATTACAAGAAGTACAGCCCAAGGCCCCCAAAATTGTACATGGTCAAGCAGCCAGACGGGCTGTGCGAGGAGAGGAAGCTCTGCAAGACTTCTGCCTGTGACCAGATTTGGAGGCTAAGGCCCACCAGTCTCCCAGCTGGGTGAGGGCATATGACCCAGGGACATCCAAGAACATCAGCCCCAGGAACCTTAAGCAGCAGTGTCTGCCTGCTTGTCAAAACCAGTGAGCCCTTTGAGGAAGAGGAGAGCTGGAGGGACTGAGGTCCAGAGGTGAATCCTGGTCAGTGGATCCCTGTAGCGTGGTGTGAGGAGATGGCTGCTGCACTGATTGGGTTGTTGCCTGTGTGCAGAGTTAAGTCAGTGACCCCAGTATGCCAGACGGGGCCACAGTGAAGTGAGCACTGTACTTTGGTGCGCCGATTGGGTAGCTG
This sequence comes from Calotriton arnoldi, assembly GCA_963921515.1. Classification (NCBI taxonomy): domain Eukaryota; kingdom Metazoa; phylum Chordata; class Amphibia; order Caudata; family Salamandridae; genus Calotriton; species Calotriton arnoldi. The sequence goes on from CAWUFW010001415.1 coordinate 1,883,974, forward strand.
CCTATGTGCAGGTTTAAGTTAGCAACCCCCATATGCCGGAGGGGGCCACCGTGAACATCATTCTGCCGATCGGGCCTTCGCCCGTGCCGTGTGAGTTGGTGACCCTGCATGCTAGAGGGGGCCGCCGTGAAGACTGCCATGTCGATCGGACCATCACCCATGTGCGGTGTGAGTCAGCAAGGAGAACTTACTGCTGTGCCAATCAGGCTGTCACCCAAGTGAAGAGCAGATGTGTTGACCCGTATAACAGAGGGGGGTCACCAGAGGAAGACCAGGAGTTCAGCCTGGTGGATGTCATTGTCATGACAAGAGGCTGCCATGGTGACCAGTGCGAACCCGAGCTCTGGCTTAGGATCGGAAAACCCCCAACCCTTTGAGGGGAAGACTAAAGGAGACTTGCTGTTGCAACGGAGGAGTGCCAAGGACACCCAGCCACAGCCCCTGAAAACCCACTTGTGTGATACTTACCTGAGACAGACACTGCAGCCACCATGCCTGTGAGAAAGACGCTCTCGGAGTCTTCAATTGAACGATCCCTGCTGGTGCGGGTAAGACTGATCTATGAACTGAAGGCCCTGGGGGAACTTGTCTTCCAGATGGCACTTCTGAACTAGAAAACTTTTGACTTTTCTAACGGAGTCAGAGTGAGACTCCAGAAACTTAGACAGCTAGTGGGACCTAACCTGAATGTAGCCAATAGTGAATGGTGAATAACCACTACCACTGAAAAGAGAGAAGTGGGACTCAGGGGACTGCTATTAAACAGTAGAGTCCTGAACTCAGGGGGCTGTATGTATTGTTTCTGCATGCCGTATTTTACTTTGTGCTTGTATACAAATAGTACTCTTGTCATAAAAGAAAGTATTTCACTGCACATTCATTTATTGCTACTACTGAATGTATATTGAGTTGTGAGCCTGTGCTCACCCCCTGTATCTACCTCCCCTACTGTGAAGCCTTGGACTGCTCGACCCAGGCTGCCACTAAGAGTCAAGAGCTGAAGTAGTACTTGGCCCATTTACGAAGGAGCCATAGAAGATCAGGCCCCAGGGCTTCAGGAGGAAAAGGCCTCAACCTCGGGCCCAAGGGTCCAGTAGCTCTGCTTCCCCCATGACCCTCTGAATGAGGTTCTCACAAAAAGAAATAAATGTGTAATTAAGGGTGTGATGAAATAAAGGAATGAATGCTTTCACCTAATTTTACTTCGAGTTCAGTCATTTTGTAATATCGTACACAGTCTATGTACAGTGGTGTAGCTAATTTGTTATGGAAGGAAATAAGCCACTTGACCGCTGTTTGAACTGTGAAATACAACAATAATTATGGTTCAGTGTGCCACCCAGGCCTCTGGGGCCCGGACTGCACCAATGGTAGCTATGCCCTGCTTTAAGGGTGGGCGGAACTCCGCAGAACATGAAACTCCACAAGATTCCGTGAACGGGCGGAAATCGGCACGTCACGGTGCTGCCGCTGATTTTTAGCATCGGAAGCTTGTTCTGCACTGCAAAATCAGTGTGAACGGCACCACATGGAGCGCCATAGAGCGCTGCTTCTTTGCTGCTGCTCGAGCAGATTTTCTACTCTAGCGACAGCTTTCTCACCGTGAATGGTCCCGACCGCCTGCGTTGAGAAAATCTTACTGAGTGCCCTCCTAGCGCCCAAAAATCGCGCTAGGGATGCCAATTCTCACTTGCCAACTTACCATTGCCGAGCCGCGCATGTGAAAAAAACACAGCTATGCGGCAGTTGGCAGAGTTTGGCCAGAAGTCCGCGTTACAACCATAACGCAGTGTGGCCAAAACTCTGTGAACTCCATCGGCAGAGCGAAAGTTATCGCTCACCCTTACCATGCTTATGTATCTGAGTTTAGGATAAACATGGCCTTATCTCTTTTACTGAACAGTGCAGAAACAGAACACCGTAGCATTGGGTTGCTACAAGCTCAGCTAAAGAAAGTTCAGCCCATTTTGATTGATCTAAAATCAATGTGGGCTGGTTAAGAATATGCATAGCAGAGCAATCAGTGCACGAGGGGTCGATGGTGCAGTTTAATCATTTTGAAAATGTACACAAATTAATTCATTTTACCCCTGGAGTCAATACCCACTCCCAGCATGAAAGTGCGTAAAATTTAAATTTTGCTACCTGCCCACTCCCGGGGGACTACATATTTTGCATTTTGTAAAGGAATGCGTTGCACTGTGAAACAGAATGAGGCAGAATGCATGCAAGTCACACATGATGTTCTTTTGAGGGCTTTTGAAACAGGCACTTTCATCCTCTAAAGTGTGATGCAGCGAAACCAGATATTGACAAAGGCACAGTTACAAAAACAATATAAACCTAGTTACCCAAAGTAGTTTGGTTACAATTAGGAATGTAATTAACTGCATACATTTTAAATTCAGAACGTACGACGAAATTTCATAATTGCATTCAAAGACTACTAAGCGCTTCCGTGCAGAAATGTTACATTAGATTTTAGCAAGTTTCATTCTTCTATCAATTGTATCAATTCATATTTTGAATTTGGAAACAGCATTTACCGGACCCTCTCAATTTCTCCCACCACTACCACCGAGTCATTTGTGCCCGCTATTGCTATTTTCCAAAAGTGTGCAAACATGAATTCTGCAAGATTTGTATTATGAAGCAAATCATCCTAAAAGGCAGTTGGAGGTACACACAGGTAGACAGCGTCTATCCACTATTTTCATAAGGTGGCACCACCCCCTGCTAAGAAGTTGGGCCCAAGTGAAATAAGCTGAACTTGTCCCAGTGTAATTTTCACACAACGGAACACATTCAGCAGCACCTGCTCTGTTGACTGTTTTCCGCCTTGCAACATACGGGCGGTGGAGGAGCTGTTTTATTTTCCCCTCCAGGTGGGACCAAGAAAAAGTGCTGGTTTAAAGGCTGTCCATGCACAATTTAGTCTCAAATTCTAGCTCATTGGTTGCACCATCGGTTAGGACCGGGAGCGATATAGTCCTGATACGGACTTTGATGCTCCCTGATTGGGAACGTCACTATTTCTATTTTGGTAAATTCACATGAATATGCTGAAACATTCTATTAAGAATGACAGACAAGGGTTGCCATTTCAAAGCTTTATGATAGGCAGATCACAATAAACCATAAGAGAGTTTAGCAGCAAAGCGTACAGTTCATAAGTACAAATAACTCGGTACTGTTCTAAGTGCAACCCGGCATAGATTTGACTTCTAAAGGTGGTGGAAGGGTTACAGAATTTCATGTACTTATATGGGGCTTTAGACAAAGACTTTCATACATTCTGTGGGAATACATGTTTCTCAGGATTTGCACCAATAGGGAACAAGCTAGAAGAAACATTTTACTACCGAATATATTTGAGAATTATCTCATAATGGTAATACATTGAGATTTAGTCATTCTCTTTAGCTAAATGGTTGAACAGATATATTGTTTCAGCAAGAACCTGGGACTGTTGGAAACGTACTTTGGGGTCTATTACGATGGCGGGCGGACTTTGTCCGCCCGCCACCGTAACGGTACACGGGACCGACCGCCAGAGGTGCGGCGGTCCCGCTGTGCCTATTAGGATGCGACCGCCACCCTGGCGGTCGCATTCCACATATTTAACATTGTCGCGGGCGGTGCTGTAAGCAGCACCTGCCACAATGTTAAAAAGGCATGTTGTGCATTGGCATGCACATCGTGACAGGCACAGCGCGGTGCCTGCCACCTTGTGTATGCCAATGAAGGGGGGTACCATAGGTACCCCCCAAGTGCAGCCCCCCACCTCCCCGGGGTCCCGTAACGGGCCCCCAAAGCAATTCCTGCATGCCTTTCCATTTCGGCATCGCCACAATGGAAAGGCCTTTGTAATTGCACATCCTAATATGGATGGCGGTGCCTGCAAGGCACCGCCACCATTTTGAGGTCCTTTTCCGCCCGGCCGGGGATCCGACCGGCGGAAAAGTGGCGGACGGTCTTACCGTCCGCCTCGGTGCCCCCGCCATACTAATAAGGCGGGGGTGAAACGGGAGCATCTGGCGGGCGGATCACCACCGCCAGGCCGGCGGTGGCCACCGCCGCCCCGGCGGTGGCGATCCGCCCGATGTCATAATGGGCCCCTTTGTTCGGTACAGTGAGAACATTTATCTGAGAACACGCTCTGCTTAATCATGTGGACACTACTGATACTTTATTTAGAACCAAAATCAGCAATAGCCATCACGTGGTATATTGTGACGTTGAGGCAAGATGGGGGCAGTGTAAACCCTATCTAATGTTAGCATAAGCTTAGTTCATAATGCTCTTTGACAGAAAATCAACTCCCACAAGGCCATTAGCTCTCCTTTTGTGCAAGTACAATCCTGTCTGTGAGCTATCTGAAGCCTTACACCAAGGTGCCTGGGCAGTGGAGGGGAAACTAAGGCTCACAGCTTGTTATCACTTCACAAGAATATAAGAGAAATCTCTACATAAAAGAGCATGCCCTTTAAGAATGTCTGCTCTATCGGACTGTGTGAGTATTTACACGACTAACCATTTAAATACCCATTTTTTTATTTAATTATTTTAAAGATGCAACTTGCTGTGATGTCACTACCCGTGATGCCACATGCGATGTCAAGCGCAGTGATGTCACACACAGTGAAGTCACTTGCATACTGTCTAACTTAGTCTCCCCACAACTTTATTTTAGGACTTGTGTCCTGCTAACAAGGTCTTTCTTCAGCATCATAGTCCTCACATACAATTCATTTACATTTCCTTCACCGATTTCGCACGAGTTAAATTTCATTTGTTTTTATGTACGGATCCATCTAGTCTCAACAAATACAAAAACATGGCGCCTACACCATTTCCAAGGCACAGGCATGTGTGGTCACTCATGCGTGCGCACGTGAAATGACTAGCTCGCACCATTGCACCTTTTTTCCCTTCTTTTTTAATTGTATCCAATGCTGCATAGCTTCAGGGGGAAAAAAATGCGGCTGCCCGCGGCCCCCACAGGGGGCCACCCTGAACGGGCGGCCCCTTTAGTGCCATTTGGGCACTTCCCCACCCCCAATGATAATGCGGGACTCGAGGAGGAGTCCCCTTACCAGACGCGTCACTTCCGGCATGCAGAGGAGGTAGGGAGGTATTTATGCCTCCCCCGGCCATCTTGGCGTCCTCTTTGCGCCGGATACGCCGTCTGTTGGTCATGCTGCGGGTTGCTGCTGTCCGGTGCCCTGAGGTCGTGCTTTGGCGCGTTGTGAAGTGAGGTGAGTGCTATCTAAACCCCCCCTAACCTGCCCCCGTCCCTCACCACAGCCCCGACCACAACCCAGCGGGCTTCCGCGGCGTTGGGTCTGAGGGATTGCCACTGGGACAGGGTCCCACACGGTTCATGACCTGCGTGGTGGGACCCGAAGGGGGGGGGGGGCGTAGCGCTCGTCCGGAACCAGGGAGTGTTTCAGCTCCTCCCGCTTCCAGCGATACCCGGTCCCTCCCGGCATCGGCACCCGCACCCGCAGGGCCACAGAGGGATGCTGCAGGGGGCAGCAAGTGGGGCAGTGGGCACGACTGCGTGGTCATGCCGGTAACGGCCCATGTGGGATCCCGGTCCAAGTTGGTAATCAGGGGCTTGCTGCCCATGGTTTTCAGGAGATCGCGGTGGCAGTGCCTGGTGTCAATCGGGGCGATTGACTGAGACAGAGTGCAGGCAAAGGGGTGGTTTCTCGTCCTACCCTTCCGCCGCGCAGACCAGTCGTTCCACTGCGAGCTAGGAGGCTGTGGGTGGAGCGAGGATGAGGTTGCCGGGGAGCTGCCCATGTTATCCTGAGTGGCGCGGGCCCTGGAGTGCCGGCCATTTACCGCGCCACGGCGTGGCTCTCTGGTTGGGGGCTGCGGGTTTTAGTTGTTTAGAACCCTCGTTCCCCGCACTCCTCAGTCCCCCCAGAATGGGCATCTGCGCGCCGCGGCGCTGCTCCCTCGGTCCCTCACCCCCGCCTCTCTGGGTTGGGGGCCATTCTCCTTCCTCCGGTGGGGCATCCCCCCTCCCTCCCCTGCCTGGCAAAGTGGGCGCGACGATGCAGCGCCATCACACGAGGCGAAGGGGGCGATGGATAGCTGGTCAGGACACGGATATTGACAGCCCTTAGTGTTCGATGCCAAGAGCCGGACGGCCGGCCTCCGCCTGACCCTGTGAGCTGGCCCATGAACCCAATGGGTTCTACTCTCAGAGGCCGTTATTCCTTTGGGGGTACCCCGCCTCATAAAACAAGCTCCCCCCTCCCTCCACGGCCATAATTCGGCTGCCCGCTCGAGGTCCAAGGGGACTGAGTGTGCTGGGCGTGACTGTGGCGCGCGACAGGGTCGGGAGGCGTGCAGTGCTTACCGGGTATGCGCGCGGGGGTAGGGGAGAGGGAGACAGCCTCGTTCGGCCTGTTTGTCCAGGTCCTCCGATACCGGGAGGCCGCAGTGTCAGGGGGCTTTACCGTGTGCTCTCCTGACGTTTCCGACTGCACGGCCTCATCACAGGAAACTATCCCCGGGTTTTGAGTCGGCCTCTGCCTGGGGGTATGGTCTACTCGCGTGCCCCCCGACCTCCCCAGCAGTAGCGCGGGTCTGAGCAGGAGCATTTGGAATAGAATAAAATCTAGAATGCCCTGCTCTCCCGTCCTACCTTCCTTGCTCACCGGATGGGAGCGAGCTGTCGGCAGGTGGCCGGTGATGGGGGGGCGGGGGAACTGGTAGTCGGCCTTGCTGTAGGCTGGGATAGCCCTGTTGTCCTGCCGGAATGCCCCTGGGTCATGTTAGGGGTACGGGGGTTGGCTCACTTCCTCCCCCCCCTGCTTTTAGACTGATCCTGCCCTCCATGGGGGTGTGGTCTTCCACTGGCCTGTGCTGGCCCAGCGCTGCCCACGGCTGGCCCCCCCTGCCCACATGGCAAATGCTGGTCCTCGAGGGCTGGGGCCGTGGACACAATGCGGCGAGAGGGTTCGGGCCCACAGTGTCGGGGGTTTGGGCTGCGCCCCGCACCTGAACCTGTATCGCGGGGGTTGCTGTCGGCCCGGCTCACACTTTAGGGGCCCAGGAAAACCCTGTTTTCGGCGGTTCACTGCGCCAACATATTTGCAATGCTGGGGCTAAATCTAGGCCGAACGGGAGCTTCAAAAGACACCCGACCGCTTAAATGGAGCGGGCCGCGCATTGTTGTGGTTTCGACATGGTCCCTTGGTTCTCGCTGTGGTTCCCCCGCTGTTGTATTGCAGGGGACCCTGAGCGGGGAGGCAGCATCAGGCGACTGTGAGTTCTCGAGAAGGGCCTTTTTTCTATACTGCGAGGGTGCCATATAGGTGTTATGGCCACTGGGTGGCACTATTACCTACTTTGGCTGCACGTAAACGATTAAATCTATTTATCGCGGACGATCAAATGGGGTATTGTCAATCCTTTGTGGCACCTAAGGGAAGCGGTTCGGTATCCCTCTAATTTATTTGTTGGGCTATTCGTACTAAGTTATCTCAGTTAAAGTGAATGCGGTGGTTTGAAGATGGTCCCACTTCTCATGCGTGCCCACTGTTTCTGTTTTAGTCTCCAGTCATCCTATCTGAGTAGTGCCACTCCAAGAATAGGGATGCTATTTTACCATTGCTAGGTCTGCCTTGACAACGTAGCTGCGTGCACTCCCATTGCTACCAATTCTTCATAATATACAGAGTTGACTGTGACTCACTGAGAGGGGTAGTTGCCTATCCTCAGGGGGAGTGCCTTAGCACCAGATGGCACTGTCCCATGGTTGTGCTTTACGTTCGGTCGAAGGTGTCTACAGCTTGGCATGCTGGAGCCTACAGTGATCATAGTGGGGGCAAACCGCAGCAGGAAAACTACAGAGTCAGGCGCGATCTTATAGGCCCCAAAGTGCAGCTGCACGATTTAGAGGATTTCCGGCAGAGGTAGTGTGGACTTGTGCGATAGCTGAAGAAGTAAGGACACCCAATTCCCCCGGTGTTCCTCGGCAATTTGTTTAATTGTCTGGGTACTTGCGTTGCTCAGGCACGGGGTGGCGCAGAACAGGCAACGTCACATGATGTATGTTGGTGGGGTGTGTGCTATTAGGAGTACGCTTTGGCGGCTGGATCATTGGTCGCAGCGCCCTTATTTGGATGTACTAGGTGCATTTTGTTTACGTACATGTGCTCACTTGCCAACTGCTATTCACGTGTCTTTTGTATGTTTTCCCCCATGAGGATGTAAGTTAACTGGGGCACTTGCGTTTCCCAGGTACGGGATAGCGCGGAACATGCAGCGTCACAGGATAAGTTCGGTGGTTCACGGACACGCTTTGGCTGCTGGATTATATGGGCGCAGCATCCTTGCTAGGTGGAACAGCCCTAGTTCCTGCATAAGGGCGATAAAGCATTCTGTTCATAGCCAGTTTGTGGGCACAGGATTACATCACTGTGTTTGGGCAAAAGATTGAATTTTAATAGCACACAGGTTAGGTGTTTGATGTCACCGTGGACCGGCAGCTGTAAACTCCGGGGTATCGCTCCATGTCTACCGGTGTTCGTTCTGCATGAAATGACAGTGTATGAGCGACGGGAAGTCGTTTTCAGCCTTCATTATTCGCAAGGTGCACTCAAGGTTTATGTAGGGGCCGTGGTTAAGGTGGGGTCCTTTCAGCAGGGCCTTTGTGAGTGACCTGCACATCGGATTGGCTGGTGGTGGTGCCTTTCCTTGGAGTTGGGATCCCCGGTACAAACTTCGGCTTGTCCCGTTGGCGGCTGTGGGGAGCGTGCGCTGTGAGCAATCAGTTTAGTTTTATTGCATTGAGTGAAGACTTTGCTGCTTTGACAACAAGGTCCTTGTGCCACCAAGGGGTGGAACATGTGTACATCTTGCAAGGCGCCTCCAAGCCCGGAAATGCGCACTAAAGCTGCCTTAAACCTTAGTGGTCTTAGAGTTTCTCGTTGGTCTAATGGGTGTAATTACTGATATCGACATGTCTCCCTCATCTTCATTGTTTGATTTTGCTCGCAAGAAAGTGTCAGGCATAGTCATCTAAATGTCACTCATAGATGTTTTGGGATTATGAAAATGTAAGGCATAGCAATCTGAAACATTGGCAGCTATGTATGGGGGCTGCTAAGCTCTTGGTTGGCTATGCAGCTGAGCTATAATTGTGGCTTTTATCTGATGCAAGTAGAAGCATTGACTAAGCCAATAGATGGGCTTGTTGTAGGTGCAGTGCTCCTTTTGTAATAAATATAGGGATGCAATGACAGCGGCTAAATACCAGGCAAGGGCATGGCACTGCCTTCCTCAACAAGCGTGGGGCGCTGACGCGTTAAAAACACGACATCCTGGAGGTTTGAGGTCAGGAGTGCATATACTTGTAATCAACAGCACAAGCTGTAGTACTACCAGCTGCTCTGGGGCCAAATTATTGGGGGCACCTGTTTGCAACAGCCTTTAATTGGCACAGCTCAGTGCTTTCATGCCCACTGTGGGGAAGGTTCTGAAAGTGCACTTAATTGGCACCAATGCTTTAGACCTCTATTCCGTCCCACGAGTCCTAGTAGTGCTCCCACTAAGCGGACGCTATTGAGAAGTTGGAAACATGGCGACTAACATTGGCACGATTGCCGAACCTCGCGTGCGCCTTACAAATCCAGGTTCAACAGCATAGGTACTAGTGGAGAAATCCCAGCAAATGGAATTTGGTTGACCAGAAAGGAGAGAACTGGTTGACATGTTGGGTAAGGGGTGATCTAGCCAGCGTTTTGGGGCGTGATCTCAGCCCCCCCTCCCATTTGTGTTGTCATGGCCGCGGACTGCTCTTTTGTGCGATTGTGGGGGGCAGCCTGAGGGGGTAGAAGCTGCACCCTAGTCCCGGCGTGAAGCCAATTGTACACAACACTTTGGTGATATGTGATGCCTCAGTTGGGCTTGAGGTACTTATGATATGCGCCCTGCTACAAGTGTTAGTAGGGTACACTGCTGATTGAGTGGATGCATAAGGTAGTATGCTAAGTACAGTTCCTACCAGCAGCAACAGGGTTGTGCTAACTGAGCTGTAGGACGGTGGCCCGATTGACCTAGTGAGTTATGTAATCCCTGTGATGTCATGATGAGGTTTGGTAGCACAGGGTAATGGGGGCAGATGGAACTAAGTTTCTCTTGAATGGGCGATGCGAAGGGTAATTAAAATAACCTGGTATGGAGTCTCTTCTGTAGTGTGCCACTGTGGGAGTGCGGTTGGCACATTAAATCTACACTGCCTCTGGGATAAGCCAAAGTCTCTGCCTAGCCACCTATCGGGTGGGCAGGTGTCAGCTTAAGTGTGTACTCCCTTCTCCTGACTAGAGAGGTGGGTTCGGCCAGGCTTAGGTGCATACCCTGGCCAACCAGAAACTCCATTTACAACATTGGTAGAGAATGCCTAGGGGTTGTTTGCAGTCCATTCGCAACCGCCCCACCGGGCGAATGTTTTAGGCCACAAGGTTTGTGGAGGGCTCTTGTGTGGGAGCCTGGTGAAGAGCTAAGGTCAGGCTAGGATGTCTCACGCTTTCGCCGCACTGTTGAGTCCCAGTCATGAGCGGATTGTATCAGGGTGAGCTGGCTGTGGGTCAGGAAGCGCCAAAGCATAAGTGGCACTGAGCGGCTTACAGCCAGATGCGTTATCCGATGCAAGGGGCATCGGCTAGACCAGAGCCCTACTCAGAGATACCGCCTTTAGTGCTTGGAGGTCTGTTGACACCGCCTTTCAATGGAAGCCATTGTCTAGCGGGTTGCTCTGAGCAGAGCATTTGCAGGCGTAAGTAACAGTATCAGCTACCAGTTCAGACGTGCATCTTTCACTAATTTACTCAGATTCTGGGACCGGAAGTAAGTCGGGCTGGATAACTCTTCTAACTGCATTGGCACATCTTGTCAGGAGTGATTGTCAGGGATTGCACTTCAGCCAGGTAATGTTAGCACCTATCCACACCAAGCCGATTGTTTAAGGTCACCCTGGGCCGCAGTTACACAGCCCAGTATTAGGCCCTTGTGGTGGTCCGTGCCATGAATTACCAGATTGAACTGAACAGGAGGCTTGACCGTGGGAAGCACCAGCAGAAGTTTGGGGAGAGCTAGACTCCACTCATGGTCAAGGTGCAGGTTTAAGTAGTGGAGTTGGCACTCTTATTTGACCAGGGGTTCGATGCTACACGAGGGCATCGCCGCGTGCGGCCAGAGCACGGGCATTGTGTGTTTCCCAGGGGGCAGCAAGTGAAGGCAAGGCTCCTTCCAAATATGGCACCAGAACACAAGGTAGTCTGGGCCAACTTATCTGTTGGGTGACTTGTGTAGGCTCCTGTGTAGTGGTCACTCCACGAAGGGGTGAGTTGTCTTCAATAGTGGGCACAATACATATATTGTTTCAAACCAGATTTGACACCTTGATGTGTTCACCAGGGTCTAGCAATCAAAGGGGTCTGTGGAATTGTCTGGTCAACGGGCGAAGTAAGTGCACTCTAAAACCAAGGTCAGGTGACACAGGAGGATGGAGGGTGATTAAAGGGACACGGGTGGTGTGACGGCAAAGCGAGACTGTCAGCTTATGCTGGGTAGGAGGTTCCGTATCACCAACCAGGAGTGTGCCATGTGGCAAAACCAGTAAATAATGTTTAAGAATGTTATAGATGCTGGTCAGGAGAGGTTTGTCAAAGGTATCACACTTATGCCTGGCATTCACAACCCATCCACACCAAGCCTATTGCCCAGGGCCTGGGCCGCATACACACAGCCCGGTACTAGGCACCTGCGGTTGTCAGGCCATGAGTTACTAAATTACAACTGTACAGTGGGCATACTTGCTGACCGGGCAGTATTGCTACGGCCTCCAAGGGCTGAATAGTCAGACACCAGTCGCCTCAATCACAAGGAACACGACCATCATAACTCGAATCTTTGCCTTGAGAAAGCCCTCGGCCGATGGGCCACACGGGCGAAACACGTGTCGGCTGTTTTTGTCTTATGCCTGGTTTTGTCTTATGCATGAGAATAAGAATAAACACTAGGCATTTGAAACCTACCAAAGAAATATTGGAAATTATTCCGTTTACTAAACACAAATTAAGAAGGCACAACCCTCCACCCCTACCTAAACCAGTAGCAGTGAGTGTGGTTTGCCCACAGTGCAGTTGTTAGAAGAATTTAAATTCCATGTACAGGTTATACTGAACTTGCTACCAACGGGTCTAGTGTGTGAGCGGGTTAACTGCTTTGAAAAAGGCATAAAAGGAGTATGGCATAACGCATAGACCACCAGGAATTAAATCGGGGACCAGCTACTCTTACACATGGATTTCGGTGGAGGGCAATTAAGTCCGGGGTAACGAAGTGTACCGGGTCGAGTGCTTTGCATCTTGGGTCAAAGCGGGTTGGCACACAGGGGGTGTCTAGGATCGTCCAGGCACACTCTGCAGTGTAGAATGCAAAAGAACTGCACGTTGCCACTATTGTGAGTGTGACAGATGCAACAATTTGATCCCGGCCAAAGCAAACCAAGGTTCTTATGGTCAGATGCACAACATACAACCGTTCACTCCAGCTTCACTGAAGGTAGTCTGTTAGCAGAGGTATAGAACGGTGATGTCTTGCGCCAGGGTGCGGACATTGCACGGGCGACACAGCAGATAGGCTGCTGTCAGACGAGGGTGCTTGCGGGCTAGGAGGCCAGGCAATGTAGCAGAACCAATTCTAAGGACCTCTCTCCCCCACCGGACTGCCCGAGAACGTGAGTGCTGTGGGATTTGCTATGTTACAGGTATTTTCCTGCCCATACAGGGGCAGAAGGGTACATTGCAGGTATCTGCACAAATAGAGTGGGGGCAAGTACCTACAGACGGTGTGCACCAATAACCCCAAGAGGGTGGTATTAAGATCAAAATCTCGCAGCGGCAAGTTAGCCAGGTGGCATGCGTCAGTTGGTTAGGCCAGAATGTGTGCCGTGGCTCCAAGAGCGGCTTTAAATGTGTTGGAGCTCTATCGCTGACCATTCCAGAGCACACACTGCACCTCGGCCCAGTAGGTGAAGACCATATGCTCAGGTGCGGCTTGATCTTGTGGAGGGCAATATTCCCTGGAATAACAAGGTACTAGATCATCAGCTGGGTTGAACATCAAGGGTCACAGCTGGTTAGCAGGTATGTGTGTATCTTTCATCGTGCTTTAGTTAAGCAAGCCTGGTAGGTGGCGTAAGCTGTCACTCCAAATGGTTGCTGTTACGGCAGTAGTGTGCGCTATGCAATCAGTCCTGTTCGCCATGGTTTATTAATCACAAAGGTCGGTGCACATGTCTGGTCAACTTCAACCAAGAGGGTGCGCTCTGCTCCCAGGGCAGGTAATGTGTTGCTTCAGTTAAGCATGAAATGCCCCGCCTGCACAGCCAGAGTATATAGCCTGGTTGTGGAAGCGGTCTTCAAGCAAGTGTGCTGCTGTTCCATGTATTGGGGAAACAGGTGTTAGGGAGCACGAACTGCTAGAAGGCCTGCAACTTCAGATTGCAGGAGGTGGGAGCCACATCAGCTTGAAGGGTAACATAGCGATGTTTAAGTGTAGAGCTCCCTCCTGAGAGGCCATCACACTCTTGCAGGTCATGCGAGGCACTGGTTCCTTCCCAGAGAAGGATAAACCGCTCCATGCGCAAGTTTGCAGAGCAAGGGGCTTTGGCTTCATCAGGCATGAGCTATGCCGGGCGAACACCAAAGGTTAATTTGACAATGTTGGGGTGCACTTGGCACAGGTGGGCTTGGATCTGTCCCTACTGGACATGAAGGAGGCCCGGGAAATTGCAGGTTGCAGTGAGACAGGAACCGTTTTGGTGGGGGGCTCTTTAGGCGACGGTGGCCGCCTCCAGAGCTTTGGCGGAGTTACAGGGCGATCTGGAAGCATATGGGTACAGAAGGGTACCTCTGCAAGAGCACAATAGGGGTGCCAGAGCCAAATCCCAGGAGCCTCAGGGAGAGTCCTGGAGTAATTACGTCGGCGCCCGTTAGTCCTTCGGGCGGTTGTGGGCCTAAACAACCGGGGGCTTGCCTTGCTACGCTCCGCCCTGAAAGGGGCGTGAGTAATAAGGGAGCAATGTGTCACGTGATCCAGTAAGGGGATCACCCCCATAAGGGTAGCGCTGATTGGTTACTCCACAGTGCTTGGCTCATCAGGCGGGCAGGGCAGCATAGGTTGGTACAGCTGCCTGCCCTTGGATCGCCCGTAAGATAACCCACCATATTGCATACTTTTGTATGGAATAAACCTGCAGCAATATTTTTCTCAAACAAAAGTTGTGTTGTGTATTTATTTATGCATGCATACCCTGTTGTGGTGTGGGTGGGGTGTGTTGCCAATAATGGGACTATGCGGCTGCCCGCGGCCCCCGCAGGGGGCCACCCTGAACGGGCGGCCCCTTTAGTGCCATTTGGGCACTTCCCCACCCCCAATGATAATGCGGGACTCGAGGAGGAGTCCCCTTACCAGACGCGTCACTTCCGGCATGCAGAGGAGGTAGGGAGGTATTTATGCCTCCCCGGCCATCTTGGCGTCCTCTTTGCGCCGGACACGCCGTCTCCCACCCTACCGCTTACCCGGCGTGGGGTTGGCAGGCGAAGTACATAGAACGTTGTAATGTTTTCTTTCTCGTTGCAGGCGGAGTTACAGGGCGATCTGGAAGCATATGGGTACAGAAGGGTACCTCTGCAAGAGCACAATAGGGGTGCCAGAGCCAAATCCCAGGAGCCTCAGGGGAGAGTCCTGGAGTAATTACGTCGGCGCCCCGTTAGTCCTTCGGGCGGTTGTGGGCCTGAACAACCGGGGGCTTGCCTTGCTACGCTCCGCCCTGAAAGGGGCGTGAGTAATAAGGGACCAATGTGTCACGTGATCCAGTAAGGGGATCACCCCCATAAGGGTAGCGCTGATTGGTTACTCCACAGTGCTTGGCTCATCAGGCGGGCAGGGCAGCATAGGTTGGTACATCTGCCTGCCCTTGGATCGCCCGTAAGATAACCCACCATATTGCATACTTTTGTATGGAATAAACCTGCAGCAATATTTTTCCCAAACAAAAGTTGTGTTGTGTATTTATTTATGCATGCATACCCTGTTGTGGTGTGGGTGGGGTGTGTTGCCAATAATGGGACTATGCTTTTTGCCAATGTTGCACACCGTCGGCAAACCCAATACGTCCAAATAGCGATACCCACTGGCTGTGCCAATGCTGGTTATAAAATGTTTTTTTTTCCAGCTTCCACATTTTGCAATCCATTCCTTTAGTATTCAAGATGCCGGGCACGCGAGGTCCCCACAGAGAGGAGTGTCACTCGCTCCAGTTGGCATTTGTTGGCAATCCCACCGTGGGATTTCAAAACCCCTGCTCCACCCTCCCCCTGCGGACACCCACAGAGCACAAGACAGTCAGCAGTGCGTGGGAGAAGGCAGCACCACCCGCAGGAGGAAAGCCACAGGCCGGCACCTAATCCAAGCACAGGAGAAGGGGAGGGGGCACAGGCGTTCATACAAAGCAGCACATTCACTGGCGACGGAGAGCTCGGAGCATCATGAAAAGGTTCTTATTAAGGCATAGTAGGTTGAGTAAACCTGGAGCCAGGGCGAAGGTTGTAAAAACGCAGATAGGCCACCTGCTTATGGCGGGCACTAACTGGAAAGGGGAGAAGGAAAAAACCAAAGGATTCTTGCAATCAGAACATCTTAAAAGAATTTGAACGAATGCAACCGAGTTTACACAGCAGCACGCTGTACGCACTGCGTCCTGTTCACCCAGCAGCTATCCAATCACTGCTGCGAGGGTCTGTTGGCATGGCAGCAGGTCTTTCAGCCCAAGGGCTAGCATACTGCTGCTAAGCCCGGCTGCTAAAGGCACGTTATATTTTAAATGAGGCATCATAACTGCACACAAACTAGTCAATGGAGCCCTACTATCTCCCTGGCGTCCCAGAAACAAAATATAATAATTGATTAAACCAAACGTTAAGGCTTTGTGTTTTTATAATAGTGAAAAAGTTCTCTCAAGCCACCCACGCAGTGCATGCACCGCATGGGCGGCAGCCGCTATGTGAAGTGCATTTGTATGGCTCATTCCCGCCATTATTATGGTCCTTAAGCACCAACAGACCTTGAAGCTGGGGAACCGGGTTCAAGTCTCGGCAGGGACGCTCAAGCATCCTGTGATTCTGGGCAAATCACTTAATCGCCCCGTGCCTAAAAATTAATGTGTCTGTAATGCAACTGGTGCTCATGTAAAGCGCTCTGATACCTTCGAATTGAGCTCGCGCTATATAAAACTGCAAAAATAAAATCGTAGCTTTCATAGAGAACATGTATAGTACAGATAGCAGCAGAGCCAGCTTCACACATGCACACATCCACACATCCACACAACCATGAATACACAGAACACAGGTACATGGTAAGCTGTAGTGTATGATTCAGTCACACTAAAGGACTAAATGGGAAAATTGTGTCAGCTCATTATACAGGTAACAAGCAATTCTTCCCAACTATGGGCGTAGCCATCAATAGTGCAGCAAGCTCAGTGGCACCGGAGCCCATGTGCATTAGTAGCGCACTGGATTCAAATTATGGCAATGTTTTACTACTCAAACAGCAGATGGGGCAGGAAGACATTTTTTCTTGCTTGTACGAGGGCTCATGACAACCTTGCTATGCCACTGCTAACACAGGCTAACAGGACGGCACATCACATTCAGAAACAGTAGTGCAGACTTCTCCATTCCTTTCACACACAGGACAGGTGCAGCCTGGCAGCAATAGTGCAAGTGCACATTACAAATGTTACAACCAGTGCTTTAAATGGGGAAAAAATAGTGCAGGTACTCATTTAAATGAGGCGAGTGGGCGGGGCTAGGGGCGGGGCGAAGAGCAAGACATGCTGATACTTATTGACTTCAGTACTAGTTGCAGTAAAACACATGAGAAATGCGTTTCTATAAACAAAACAGGTTATCTTGGCTTAATACAATATATTCTCGAGTGTGCACACACACAGAAAGAAACAAGCAGACGTGCACACACAAAGCATTCCACATATTTCCTTTAATATAGCTCCCAAGAGTGTCTCGATTCTCCCCCGCCCCTTTCTCTCACTTTTTTCCTCACATTAAAAAATGACCACAGGCACACAGACAAACATAAGCAGACACTCACGCAAATAAATCAGGTAAGATTAAAGCCATTTTAACCCTGTTACGTTCTTTGGCTTTCTTAATTGCGCTGTCACCAGGCTGACTCGATTCCTGTGTTTGCAACACAGCAGGACGGTGAACACCGAACGTTATGAAAATGAGCCCCCGCTGAATAGTTCGGGGGGAGGGAGGGGGGCTCAGCTCACCAGTCACAGGCTCACAGCTACAGAAGTGCCTTGGCTGTCAGAGACAGGTTACCAGCACTAGCAGCCAATGCGCCTACCGTTTTATGAGTACCGGTACTCTCCTTGGCAGTGGAGAAGTGCCGGTACTCAGAGTGATAAAAATGAGAAGTGCCGGTACTCAGTACCTGTGAGTACCGGCCCATTTAAAGCACTGGTTACAACACAGACCGAAGCAGCAAAAACATCCCTCGCAGAGACATGAGCAGGAAAGCCATAGCTTCCCTTTCGCACGCAAAAGCTAAATCATGCCCAAAACAAAGTGTCTCTCACACAAACAGATCAAGTACATACCATAGAGAGCAGCAATGTGAGCTCTGACTGACACACACACAAACACACACCCCTCCTCCGCTAAGGCAGAGGAACGTCGCCCCACTGCTCTGTGAGCAGGTGGAAAGGGAAAAATAAAATGATAACGCTTTGTTATTATCATTTTTTGTTTTCTATCCTTGCTCAGCTGGTTAGGGGCAGGACTGGGCTGTGCCAGAGGAGCAGGGGTACGAGTGGTGGCACTCTAAGTGCACATGACAGTTTGGCCGGCCATCTTGGGCCGGCCAAACAGTCATGCGCACTTTGCATGTTCTCCACCAGGCTGCATTGTACAGCCTGGTGGGAAACGTGCACAGGCTACCAGTCCCTCTCTGAGCGCCGAACCACGGTGCTCAGACCAATCACAACGCTGCTATCAGCAGCGTTGTGATTGGCTAGGGGAGTCTGGAAGCCCGGGTGCTTCCTGATCCTGCTTCCTGCCCCTGGAGTCCTGGAAGAAGGCGAAGAGGACCTAGAGGCGGTTGCACACAGGTAAGTGATTTTTTTTTCTTCATTCCCTACCCCCGTGACCCGCCCCCCACCGCCATTAAGTAGCAGCTACTATTACACACACACACACACACACACACGCACACACACACGCGCGCACACACACACACACACACACACACCCCTCCCCCCCAACTTGTTATGTCCAGTGTGGGACTGGCCTATAGGGCACAGGTTGAAATGTTTTGAACTCCAAATTTAAACAAGCAATGCAATTAATATTTAGCACACTTGACTTTCCCAAGAATGATTACATCACGCAGGAATACTGGATGGCGCTATCGCTGTGCTTCAATTGGATCCCACACTGTCCTGTGACGTGTAACTATTATGAAGGTTTCATTTTCGAGCCTCCTATTGATAATTCGAGTTTTATGAAATGACACAAAGTGATCAAGTGAAGGTGCCTGCAGAATAAACAAGCCTTACAAATTGCTACGGATTCCATTTTCGAAACACCAGTCATGTAGCATTTGTTTTAATGAAAACCATGACAAAATGCATAGTTGTCATATGGTTTTCATATAACGTGTGCGACTTTTCAATTGTTTTATTGTGCTTATGTCTGCCATTCTATTGCCTAATTTGTGACACTTTGAGTGAGCCTGTTTCACCAGTAAAACCAAGCAATCAAATCCATACGTAGGGATAAATATCAGAAAGAATCCGCCTTTGTGCAGTAAAAAGACCAAGTAAAATGTACTTCAAAGATCTACCACACATTTCAAATGCTTATGGAAAGTTACAAATCTATTTCCACTTTCTTAACTGATCTTACTGCAACCAATGTTCATATCATGATAGTGAGCAGGCCTTTCGATCCAATGTCAGAGTCTGAGGCATGGGCATCACTTAGGGGTGCAACTGCAACCCCTGTCTTGCCCCTTGAGACCCCGGCACTGCTTTTGTGACCTCTGGTCTCAGCGGTGGCAAAATCAGCACCAAGAACACAATGGCAGCTCAGCATTCCTTATCTTCTGCCTATTTCTCATTATTCGAATAGTGAATCAATTTCTATGATTCACTCTAGAGACTATTAGCGTAGACTACACCTGTTTAGACAGACCACTGCGCAGCTGCAGAGAGAGCCAGAGTAGAGCACAGCTGTATTGACTATTAGCATAGAGTAGCATAGCGTAGACTACACCTGTTTAGACAGACCACTGCGCAGCTGCAGAGAGAGCCAGAGTAGAGCACAGCTGTATTGACTATTAGCATAGAGTAGCATAGCGTAGACTACACTTGTTTAGACAGACCACTGCGCAGCTGCAGAGAGAGCCAGAGTAGAGCACAGCTGTATTGACTATTAGCATAGAGTAGCATAGCGTAGACTACACCTGTTTAGACAGACCACTGCGCAGCTGCAGAGAGAGTCAGAGTAGAGCACAGCTGTATTGACTATTAGCATAGAGTAGCATAGCGTAGACTACACTTGTTTAGACAGACCACTGTGCAGCTGCAGAGAGAGCCAGAGTAGAGCACAGCTGTATTGACTATTAGCATAGAGTAGCATAGCGTAGACTACACCTGTTTAGACAGACCACTGTGCAGCTGCAGAGAGAGCCAGAGTAGAGCACAGCTGTATTGACTATTAGCATAGAGTAGCATAGCGTAGACTACACCTGTTTAGACAGACCACTGCGCAGCTGCAGAGAGAGTCAGAGTAGAGCACAGCTGTATTGACTATTAGCATAGAGTAGCATAGCGTAGACTACACCTGTTTAGACAGACCACTGCGCAGCTGCAGAGAGAGCCAGAGTAGAGCACAGCTGTATTGACTATTAGCATAGAGTAGCATAGCGTAGACTACACCTGTTTAGACAGACCACTGCGCAGCTGCAGAGAGAGCCAGAGTAGAGCACAGCTGTATTGACTATTAGCATAGAGTAGCATAGCGTAGACTACACCTGTTTAGACAGACCACTGCGCAGCTGCAGAGAGAGCCAGAGTAGAGCACAGCTGTATTGACTATTAGCATAGAGTAGCATAGCGTAGACTACACCTGTTTAGACAGGCCACTGCACAGCTTCAGAGAGAGCCAGAGTAGAGCACAGCTGTATTGACTATTAGCATAGAGTAGCATAGCGTAGACTACACCTGTTTAGACAGACCACTGCGCAGCTGCAGAGAGAGCCAGAGTAGAGCACAGCTGTATTGACTATTAGCATAGAGTAGCATAGCGTAGACTACACTTGTTTAGACAGACCACTGCGCAGCTGCAGAGAGAGCCAGAGTAGAGCACAGCTGTATTGACTATTAGCATAGAGTAGCATAGCGTAGACTACACCTGTTTAGACAGACCACTGCGCAGCTGCAGAGAGAGCCAGAGTAGAGCACAGCTGTATTGACTATTAGCATAGAGTAGCATAGCGTAGACTACACCTGTTTAGACAGACCACTGCGCAGCTGCAGAGAGAGCCAGAGTAGAGCACAGCTGTATTGACTATTAGCATAGAGTAGCATAGCGTAGACTACACTTGTTTAGACAGACCACTGCGCAGCTGCAGAGAGAGCCAGAGTAGAGCACAGCTGTATTGACTATTAGCATAGAGTAGCATAGCGTAGACTACACTTGTTTAGACAGACCACTGCGCAGCTGCAGAGAGAGCCAGAGTAGAGCACAGCTGTATTGACTATTAGCATAGAGTAGCATAGCGTAGAGTAAAATTGCTTAGACAGGCCACTGCGCAGCTGCAGAGAGAGCCAGAGTAGAGCACAGCTGTATTGACTATTAGCATAGAGTAGCATAGCGTAGACTACACCTGTTTAGACAGACCACTGCGCAGCTGCAGAGAGAGCCAGAGTAGAGCACAGCTGTATTGACTATTAGCATAGAGTAGCATAGCGTAGAGTACAATTGCTTAGACAGGCCACTGCGCAGCTGCAGAGAGAGCCAGAGTAGAGCACAGCTGTATTGACTATTAGCATAGAGTAGCATAGCGTAGACTACACCTGTTTAGACAGGCCACTGCGCAGCTGCAGAGAGAGCCAGAGTAGAGCACAGCTGTATTGACTATTAGCATAGAGTAGCATAGCGTAGACTACACCTGTTTAGACAGGCCACTGCGCAGCTGCAGAGAGAGCCAGAGTAGAGCACAGCTGTATTGACTATTAGCATAGAGTAGCATAGCGTAGAGTACAATTGTTTAGACAGGCCACTGCACAGCTTCAGAGAGAGCCAGAGTAGAGCACAGCTGTATTGACTATTAGCATAGAGTAGCATAGCGTAGACTACACTTCTTTAGACATGCCACTGCGCAGCTGCAGAGAGAGCCAGAGTAGAGCACAGCTGTATTGACTATTAGCATAGAGTAGCATAGCGTAGACTACACTTGTTTAGACAGGCCACTGCGCAGCTGCAGAGAGAGCCAGAGTAGAGCACAGCTGTATTGACTATTAGCATAGAGTAGCATAGCGTAGACTACACCCGTTTAGACAGACCACTGCGCAGCTGCAGAGAGAGCCAGAGTAGAGCACAGCTGTATTGACTATTAGCATAGAGTAGCATAGCGTAGACTACACCTGTTTAGACAGACCACTGCGCAGCTGCAGAGAGAGTCAGAGTAGAGCACAGCTGTATTGACTATTAGCATAGAGTAGCATAGCGTAGACTACACTTGTTTAGACAGACCACTGCGCAGCTGCAGAGAGAGCCAGAGTAGAGCACAGCTGTATTGACTATTAGCATAGAGTAGCATAGCGTAGACTACACCTGTTTAGACAGACCACTGCGCAGCTGCAGAGAGAGCCAGAGTAGAGCACAGCTGTATTGACTATTAGCATAGAGTAGCATAGCGTAGACTACACCTGTTTAGACAGACCACTGCGCAGCTGCAGAGAGAGCCAGAGTAGAGCACAGCTGTATTGACTATTAGCATAGAGTAGCATAGCGTAGACTACACTTGTTTAGACAGGCCACTGCGCAGCTGCAGAGAGAGCCAGAGTAGAGCACAGCTGTATTGACTATTAGCATAGAGTAGCATAGCGTAGACTACACCTGTTTAGACAGACCACTGCGCAGCTGCAGAGAGAGCCAGAGTAGAGCACAGCTGTATTGACTATTAGCATAGAGTAGCATAGCGTAGACTACACCTGTTTAGACAGACCACTGCGCAGCTGCAGAGAGAGCCAGAGTAGAGCACAGCTGTATTGAATATTAGCATAGAGTAGCATAGCGTAGACTACACCTGTTTAGACAGACCACTGCGCAGCTGCAGAGAGAGCCAGAGTAGAGCACAGCTGTATTGACTATTAGCATAGAGTAGCATAGCGTAGACTACACTTGTTTAGACAGGCCACTGCGCAGCTGCAGAGAGAGCCAGAGTAGAGCACAGCTGTATTGACTTTTAGCATAGAGTAGCATAGCGTAGACTACACCTGTTTAGACAGACCACTGCGCACCTGCAGAGAGAGCCAGAGTAGAGCACAGCTGTATTGACTATTAGCATAGAGTAGCATAGCGTAGACTACACTTGTTTAGACAGGCCACTGCGCAGCTGCAGAGAGAGCCAGAGTAGAGCACAGCTGTATTGACTATTAGCATAGAGTAGCATAGCGTAGACTACACCTGTTTAGACAGACCACTGCGCAGCTGCAGAGAGAGCCAGAGTAGAGCACAGCTGTATTGACTATTAGCATAGAGTAGCATAGCGTAGAGTACAATTGCTTAGACAGGCCACTGCGCAGCTGCAGAGAGAGCCAGAGTAGAGCACAGCTGTATTGACTATTAGCATAGAGTAGCATAGCGTAGACTACACCTGTTTAGACAGGCCACTGCGCAGCTGCAGAGAGAGCCAGAGTAGAGCACAGCTGTATTGACTATTAGCATAGAGTAGCATAGCGTAGAGTACAATTGTTTAGACAGGCCACTGCACAGCTTCAGAGAGAGCCAGAGTAGAGCACAGCTGTATTGACTATTAGCATAGAGTAGCATAGCGTAGACTACACTTGTTTAGACAGATCACTGCATAGCTGCAGAGAGACCCAGAGTAGAGCACAGCTGTATTGACTATTAGCATAGAGTAGCATAGCGTAGAGTACAATTGTTTAGACAGGCCACTGCACAGCTGCAGAGAGTGCCAGAGTTGAGCACAGCTGTGGAAAGCACTGTGGTAGACCACAGAAGTAGAGCATAAAGAAGCAGAGCACATCTGTAGAGTGTATAGTGGCACGGCACAGCTGAACAGAGTACTCTGGCATATACAGCATAGAAATGCTATAGCACCGCAGAATCAGTGCAGTAACACAGGCCCCTGCAGTGCGGGGGCCCCCCCCCAAGCTTCAGGGCCCCCCCTCAGCACAGTACTCTGTCTGGAGAGCTCCTAATTGAGTCCGGAGGGGGGCCCTCCACGTGCCTAGCAGGGGGGCCATCTCAAGTTTTGTTACGCCTGTACGCAGAATAACACCGATGTAGTGAACATCACGGTACAGGAGTGTTGTAGATAAGGCACCATGAAGGAGCACACCTGCAGAGAGTACTGTGGTACAGCATAGCTGCATAGAGTACCACTGCAACGCACAGCTTCAGTTCCACTCCTTTATGGAAGAACATCATCTCTGGGTGTCCTCTCAGGCAGGGCGCTGCTCTGGGAGGGGAGCACCCTGCCAGTGACGGCTCTCGCGATTCGACCCCGATGTTCGAATAGGACATGGTTGAGTCCATGGTATTATTTGAATCTGTCGGCGGCCTGGACACCGTCAGCCACCAGATCCTGATGAAAAGGCTGCTCTAAATACCACCTCCAGCACACCTCTCACCTGGAGGAAATATTCCATGTTAAACCTCACACAACTGTTGGCCCATCCATAGTTTGTAAAAGCTCCTCACCAACACGTGGATTGGGCTTTGCCACCACTTCTTACAACAAGTATTTTTTTCCCCCCTATTAGGTTCAAACAATCCTTCGTGTCCTACTCGAACTATGAAGAGGACACCCAGTGCCCTGGGTATACATTAACTGACAAAAAAGCAATAAATGTGCTCCTTGAATGCAAACCATCAATAAATGGAGGGAATACAATGAATAAACCAACATTGCTGCAGCTGATCCTCTTGCCACATCAATATAAAAGAATCAATGCAAACCTCATATGACACCTGCCAATCACCCCCGCCAGTAGTTAAATAAAACCCATGCTACTGTGTTCATGCCACTAACTATATCCACAGAGACTGAAGGTGGCCAAAGCTCAAATTTTACACTTGAAGTCAGTTCTAAGGAGCTTGGCCTTCCCACAATGAAACAAGGAAGTCATGGCATTGATTCTTGACCAGATGCCCAGATATT
This sequence comes from Calotriton arnoldi, assembly GCA_963921515.1. Lineage (NCBI taxonomy): Eukaryota > Metazoa > Chordata > Amphibia > Caudata > Salamandridae > Calotriton > Calotriton arnoldi. The sequence goes on from CAWUFW010001415.1 coordinate 1,908,508, forward strand.
CCAGGCAGCTCAAGCCCTGTGCATTCATTATGGCTGCACACTCGCTGCTTTTGGAAATCCAAGATAGCAGTGGCTAATTAGGGACCATCTGCTAATTAGCAGACGTGTAAAAAATTTGATTTAAGCAGTAATCCATCAGCTTTGGCAGTTGCGTTTTAGGCTACCATTCACCAGAGCCAAGAGGCAAATGATTAACTAACAAGCTTCCAATAACAGCCCCAAACACAGTGGCGGCTCCTCCGCTAAGGCGGAGGAGCGTCGCCCCGCTGCCAGGAGCAGCAAAGAAAGGAAAAAATAAAATGATAATAACTTCCCTGTTCTCCATGCAGGCTGCATTACAGCCTGCATGGAGAACATGCCCACACCTACAGCCCCTGGCTGAGCGCAGTGTGACGGCGCTCAGACCAATCACACTGGAGCGTTGTAATTGGGTTAGGGGTGGGAGCCTGGCTGCCTCCTTCCTGTTCCGACCTGGAGTCGGACACAGGCAGCAGGAGAGAAGACGCAGGACCTGGCGGCGGCAAAGTAAGTTTTTTTTTTAAGCATCCCGCGAGTCACCCCCGCGCCCGCACCTGCCCAAAATATACAACAGCAAAAAAGCCCGAAGTAAATATGTGCATGATGTGAAACTGAAAGAAAAGGAAGGCTGGGTACTTTAAATCATTTTCAAATCCAGAGTGCAACCTCAGGACATATTTATGCAAATAACGTGGGGAGGTATTATTTGCATTTTTGGCCTGTACTGGTATTCCATGTTACCCATGAGAAGGGAACCAGCAGAGGAATGTGACTTTGCTTTGAGGCCATGGCCACTGTATCCTTCCAATAGGGCTGGTAAGATGCAGGGCTGTCAGAAGAAAGAGGTGGGGATAGTAGTATTGTACACCCCCCCACACCCTCCCACTGCAGCCACATCTATAGATTTCTAAAGCAAGGCTGCCCCGTTTCTTAAATATCTAGCAGGTTTCAGCACAACCTATCACTAGATAGCACCAGCTGCTATGTCGCCTTTTTTCCCTGAGAACATATTTTTCACCTCAGGGAAAACAAGCTTCGGCAAAGTCAATAGGTCGCACCTATGCAAGAGCTATTGGCTTTGTCTATTGTGCAGTATGGCTGAAAGTAAAGAAAAAAATGCTATGATGTGGTCAGTGCTGACCACGTCATAGCATGTTTCTTTTCTTTCAGCCATGCTGCACAGCAGCCACGCTGTGCTACAAAATGGCTAAGAAAAACCTTAAAGTCGATAGCTTTTTGTGTAGGCGAGACCTATTGGCTTTCCCAATGCATAATATATACATTATATAAATATATATATATATATATATATATGTCTGCTCCAATACACCGTTGCAGGTGCACTCGCGGACGGGTGCTTTGATCGCGGCGGTGTACCGCGAAAAATATCCAAGCTCCTTCTTCCCCACACCAATATACCAAGGAAGAGCACTCACGGGGGTGATGTTAGAGTCTGTTTATTCAAGAGCAAAACAGACGCGTTTCGGCAGTTGCCTTTCTCGATGTTCCGATGTTTTTGCACGCCGTACAAGACCATGTTTTTTTATATGCATTCAAAAACCATTAACCACGTGAGATATTCACAAACATAAATGATGGACTTTTCAAAAATTCATTATGGTCGCCATATTGGAGTGGTAATAGGTATAACATTACACATCTATCACAAGGTGATATTCACCTTGTAATTGTTAACACATTTTCCTGTCTCTATGATAGAGACAGTGTTCTGACCAAAATCGGCCCCACTCACTTATCCTACTCTCAAATATAGAGCGCAACAACTTTACACAATTAATAATTACGCCGTGTATCGGCTAATATTTTAGATATTTCGGTATTGATTCAGTACCAGTAGGCAAAAGAGGAGGAGACAGAATTATAAAGTTAAGGAGGTTAGAATCAAGATACATCATTGACCTTCAAACTAAGATGCCCAATGGAATGAATAGTGGGGAGGAATTGGCAATACATCTTGGGGACTAGGTGTTTCTTGTAAGATTTTAAACATATGAGAGAATTTGAACGGAGTAATCAATTTCTTTAAGCTGTAAATAAGAATTTGTAAGGAGGGAATGTGAATATGCAATTTTGGGCACGTTATATTTAATTTGATGTGATATTTTATGTAGGACAGGAACATTTAAGTATGCACGTGATGATTAATGTATTCAAGCCGATACACGGCAGAATAATGTTTAATTGTGATGGGATGATGATCCAACAAACTCTGATCAATCTAAAATATTAGCCGATACACGGCGTAATTATTAATTGTGTAAAGTTGTTGCGCTCTATATTTGAGAGTAGGATAAGTGAGTGGGGCCGATTTTGGTCAGAACACTGTCTCTATCATAGAGACAGGAAAATGTGTTAACAATTACAAGGTGAATATCACCTTGTGATAGATGTATAATGTTATACCTATTACCACTCCAATATGGCGACCATAATGAATTTTTGAAAAGTCCATCATTTATGTTTGTGAATATCTCACGTGGTTAATGGTTTTTGAATGCATATAAAAAAACATGGTCTTGTACGGCGTGCAAAAACATCGGAACATCGAGAAAGGCAACTGCCGAAACGCGTCTGTTTTGCTCTTGAATAAACAGACTCTAACATCACCCCCGTGAGTGCTCTTCCTTGGTATATTGGTGTGGGGAAGAAGGAGCTTGGATATTTTTCGCAGTACACCGCCGCGATCAAAGCACCCGTCCGCGAGTGCACCTGCAACGGTGTATTGGAGCAGACATTTAAATATATGGTGACACCGTCGGAGACAGATTTGCCGGCTTCAAAGAAAGGCAACAAGTGGGTCAGTGGACACACGGAAGCGCCAAGTCAAAGAAGACGGTAAGCGATACATTGTATTGCAGTTTGGGATATTTCCGACAGGACGAGGGGGTTGTAAATGAAGAGTCACAGTTATTTTACCGTTAGAAGCTGAGGCTTGCGGTGAATGAGCAACACAATGTTCGATGAGTCGGCACGCCGCGAAGCGGCGTTGGATATGTTTAAGCAAAATCCTGTATCTACACAAGCATTCAAACGTATTAAAAATCTGGCAGACAATACGAACTTGGTTTCAAAATTCGTTAGTCTTGAAAGGCTTTATGAACGCGAAATGAGAAAGTGGTGGGAGGCGACCTCCCTTCAAAGCTATGTGGACGTTGATCGAGTCCCAAGAGGATTAAGAATATACACCATCCCTGCGTATGAGAATCCAGATCCATTGTTGTTGGATGAATGGGCGGAACATACAGCCCAATCTAGCAAAGGCATGCTTATGATTCTTATTAAATTCGCATGGAGCGATAGGGTCAAGGTATTGGAAGAAATTGATAAATTGGAAATGGAAATATCAAAAGATGATGATAAGAATAAAAGGGAGGAGTTAAGAGATCAAATGAAGAAACGATTACTTAAATATGAGCTGAAAATCAAGCAGAGAAAACAAGAAAAATTCGAAAGAGATGAACAGGACTATGCGCAAGGGCGTATACTAACTTTTGCAAAGAAATATGATGGACCAAGAAAAGAATTAATTGCCAAACAAGCTGCACCACCTATGGGGAGAGTGGAAACCTCGGAATCAGATTTAACAGCTAATGAATCCTCAGGAGAGGAGGGTCCAGGAACATCAATGGAATGTCGTACGAAGACTCCTTTTCGGGAGGAAATCAGGTTAATGCGCCAAACATGGGGGAGAGGTGGAAGAAACAAGCCACCGGAAGGAACCACAAAAACAAGGAGAGGTGGCTGGTGCCGGAGGAACAAATTTCTCCCCAAGGCTAACACGCAGCAAACGAGGCAATGCGCGCAAGTAGAAAACCTCACCATTATCAATCTCACTTCAAAAGTATTAACAAGTGATGAAGAATCAGTGTTGAGGTTGGGTCTGACTTTTGCCCTTCAAATAGGTTTGAATATACACAAACACGCATTGACCTGTTCAAACTAATAAGGAAACTCAAACTTCACAAATATTTTAAGTTAAAACCTATGGCTATCAAACCAACGAAGGTACTTAAAAAACGAGTATGACTGACGTATTATCCTGCAATGACTTAGAAGCATTGGAAGTCATGGAAGCACTGCGCATCGAACAAACTGAGGACTGACACGAGTAATATGGATACTGTGGATCGAGCAATCAGGTTGGGTATAGATCAAGAAAGGGAAAGTACCCCTTCAAACCTACGTCACAATTTCTACCTCAATTACCAACTGATGCTATCGATATATTTGCCGAATCAATGACAAAGGACTTGTTAAAATTAAGAACAAAAACAAGTACTAAAATGGAGTATAACATCACCAGGAAACAACACCAGGCATTGATTAACTTGAGCAAAGATGACTCCATAATATGCAAGCCTTCTGACAAAGGTGGGAATATCGTTATACAAACTAGGGAACAGTACCAAGGTGAAGCTTTAAGACAACTTTCGGACACTTATAGTTATGAGAAAATAACTAAAGAGGACTACCATAACAGTATAATACAATATCATTTATTGATTAAGTCATGGTATGATAAATCTATGCTTGAAACTGATGAATATCTGTTTCTCCGTTGTTCTAATCCAATTATACCTACCTTCTACCACATTCCCAAGATACATAAAGATAGGATCGACCCCCTGGTAGACCGATTGTATCTTCACAGGGTAGTTTGACAGAACATTTGTCTACTTTTATTGATCATTTTTTGTTCAAATTTGTGATTGAATTATCTTCGTACATACAGGATACTAAAGATTTTTTGGTTCACATGGAGACATTGCAGTGGGATCCCGAGTATAAACTAATTGTCCTTGACATTACAAGTCTCTATACCTGTATTGAACATAAATTAGGCCTCCATGCTGTGCAATATTTTCTATCCAAAAGACCGCTGAAGTTTGCTGAACATAATAAGATGTTGTTGGAATTAACGGAATTCTGTCTGACTAACAACATTTTTTTATTTGTAGAAGATTTTTACAGGCAGATCTCTGGTACGGCCATGGGTACCTGCTTTGCCCCCAGTTATGCGAATCTTTTCGTTGGCTGGTGGGAGAAGCAGGTGGCCTGGGCACCAGAGAATAAAAAGTGGATGGATAGAGTAGTAGCATGGCACCGCTACATTGATGATTTATTCATAGTCTGGAATGGGCCGACAGATCTAGCTAATGAATTCATTTCACATTTGAACAATAATAATGTAAATTTACAGTTCACTGGCCAAGTGGACTCCACTACTGTTAATTTCTTGGATTTGAAGATCAGCATAGTAAATAACCAACTTAGTGTGTCTTTATACCGCAAACCAACTGCAGGTAACTCTATCCTACACGCAGCTAGTAGCCACCCACCCCAATTAATTAACAGCATTCCGTATGGGGAATTTTTAAGACTAAAAAGGAATAGCTCTAGGGAAGAAGATTTTAGGGTAGCAGTAAAGGAAAGCTGTGACAGATTTAAGATGCGAGGGTATAGTGAAGAATTACTTGAGAGTACACTCAACAAGGTGAACATGATATCTAGACAAGATCTGCTCAAAAAGAAAATCAAGACATCATTAAACGAAGAAATGATAACTAAGTTTAGAATGATAACTACATTTTCAGATAATGCCAACCAGTTGAGGAAGTTAATGAGAAAAACTGGCATATCCTCAAAACGGATGCAGTTATTGGTCCAGATTTACCTGTCACACCCCAAATAACTTTTAAAAAAGCTAAATCCGTTAGAGATTATTTAGTTCAGAGTCATTTACAACAAATTGTTAATACCAAGGGAACTCTAAAGGACATGAAAGGCTTCTTCCCATGTGGGAAGTGCAAAGCCTGTGCAAACAGTAAGAGAACACTGTCCTATGATATCCCAGGAATAACAAAGAAAAAGTTATTAACAAATTTTTAACATGCAATACTACACATGCAGTCTATTGTCTCCTCTGCCCATGTGGGCTCAAATACATAGGCAGTACTATCCACCCTATGAAAGTAAGGATATTGGAGCATATGCGTGCCATAGTAAAAATGATGTCACATATCCTGTTGCTAGACATTTTGCTGAAAAACATCAGTCAAACAGGGATCTGTTATGCTATTTCGGTATTGATTCAGTACCAGTAGGCAAAAGAGGAGGAGACAGAATTATAAAGTTAAGGAGGTTAGAATCAAGATACATCATTGACCTTCAAACTAAGATGCCCAATGGAATGAATAGTGGGGAGGAATTGGCAATACATCTTGGGGACTAGGTGTTTCTTGTAAGATTTTAAACATATGAGAGAATTTGAACGGAGTAATCAATTTCTTTAAGCTGTAAATAAGAATTTGTAAGGAGGGAATGTGAATATGCAATTTTGGGCACGTTATATTTAATTTGATGTGATATTTTATGTAGGACAGGAACATTTAAGTATGCACGTGATGATTAATGTATTCAAGCCGATACACGGCAGAATAATGTTTAATTGTGATGGGATGATGATCCAACAAACTCTGATCAATCTAAAATATTAGCCGATACACGGCGTAATTATTAATTGTGTAAAGTTGTTGCGCTCTATATTTGAGAGTAGGATAAGTGAGTGGGGCCGATTTTGGTCAGAACACTGTCTCTATCATAGAGACAGGAAAATGTGTTAACAATTACAAGGTGAATATCAACTTGTGATAGATGTATAATGTTATACCTATTACCACTCCAATATGGCGACCATAATGAATTTTTGAAAAGTCCATCATTTATGTTTGTGAATATCTCACGTGGTTAATGGTTTTTGAATGCATATAAAAAACATGGTCTTGTACGGCGTGCAAAAACATCGGAACATCGAGAAAGGCAACTGCCGAAACGCGTCTGTTTTGCTCTTGAATAAACAGACTCTAACATCACCCCCGTGAGTGCTCTTCCTTGGTATATTGGTGTGGGGAAGAAGGAGCTTGGATATATATATATATATATATATATATATACACATACACACACTTAAAAACTCAAAGGTTACACGGTATAGTTAGCAAATAGAATTTAAAAAAAACCTTAGAAATTCACAGAAATAAACAAAAGTTACATGGACGTTATAGTTAGACTCAGATTTCACTCATAAAAACCATTGAAACTTGACAGTTATAGTTACCTGAGCTAACTAGAACTTATGCCCTCACAATGCACTGCATTTGACCTCACATATTACATCACTCATGACATGGTCAGTGACATCACTGATGACATCATTGATGACATCTCACATGACATCACTGATGACATCATCCACAGAACCACTCACACACCTACTCATACCCCCATACAACCTCTGGCACACCCACTCACAACCCCGCACAACCACTCCACTGACACACCCGTTCACAGACCTATACCAGTATTCACACACCCACTCACTCACTCACTCACTCGTACAGCCACTCGCACAGCCACTTGCACAGCCATTCACTCACCCATACAGCCAGTCATACAACCAGTTACTCACCCATACACCCAGGTGGTCGCCAGTAGGTAGTTATAGCTAGGACCTAGTTTCCTTAGGAAAAGCACTTTTCGTTTTGCCAATAACTTTGGAGCCATTTGACGAATCTTCACGAAATTTTCAAAACTAATACGACGCTCACTTCAGTTGCTAACTTGAAAGTTTCTGGGTGATCGGTCAAGCGGGGGCCAAGAACCAGGGGGTGCTTAAAAGCGCGTTTTCCCCATGTTAATCCCCATATGACCTCAAGACACGCCTACAGTCAGAACTGCTGAACGGAGTTAAACCAACTTTGGCAGGAAGGTAGATGGTTCAAAGAAGTGCCTTTTTGTGATTTGGTGTAAATCCATTCAGTAGTTGCAGAGAAATTCAAAGAAATGTCCTGTTGTATATCTGTTGAAGCGGAGGATCCGCGATCCTTCTCGATCTCGTGCTGAGATCTGATTGGCTGCTAACACTTCATACCAGGAAGTTTTGGCAGCCATCTTGTGACTCAGTAGAACCGAGTTACAAGAAAAAATGTTTTTAAAAAAGGCCAAAAAAGCATTTAAAAAAAAAACATTTTCTGCAGGAGTAGCGCTGGATCCGCGACTCCCTCTGAAAATTAATATAAGCCCCAGGTCCAGGTTCTGGGGGCATTAATGTAAATATAGGAGGGGAGCGCACTGGGCCCTCTTCCTCGGGCTAGTCAAAGCCCCGGGTACCACCACATCCCCAGGGCACAGAAATAAATTGTAAATAATGTGGGGGAGGACCTATGGCCTCCCCTGCAGCCCCGGGGACCGCCACCTCCTTAGGACTAAAATAATTATTAATGCGTATAGGGGGGCTCTGGACCCCCATACAGTCCTGGGGCCCGCCACCTCTCCAGGGCAAGTCTTTTATTTATTTTATTTTATTTATTTGAAAGTTTTATATAGCGCGAACCAGACCCTTGCGGGTATCAGAGCGCTTAACAAGATAAGTGTCTTAGTTACATAGGTGCACTGTAAATAACATAAAGTTCGATGCTAGACGACGAAAGTGTAGTTATCTTTCCGTAAAGAAGAATGTACATGGTAAATCACAAAATGTTTCCTGTGGATCAAACAAAATATAGATACAGTAACTAGGATACCTGGCTGTCGAGTGGACAATAAATAGATCTGTGTAGCACCTACGTTGGGTCGCCTGGTGCAAGTAGTCCTGCTCAAGTGAGTTTAGCCATAAGAAGCGCATTCACTTCTTTTTTGAAGGATGCAGTAGTAAAACTTTTAAAATAAATACTGGGACCATGCAGCCCCGGGGCCCCCACCTCCCCGGGGCTTACTTAAGAAAGGAGGTGGCCGTGCGGCCCCCCACGTGGAGCCCAGCATGGCCTTGGGGACCACCACCCCCAGGGCCAGCTCCAGCAATGTCCGGGGGTGCCCACCCCTGGGACATTGTAGACATTGTAGTTTGTATGGCTTGGCTTGGCTTGCTCTCATTTGCTAAATGCAGAGCATGTGTCTGTTTCCCTGCCCGCTGTCAAGCGAGCAGGGAAACAGACATTGCTTTGGGATCCCGGGAGCTGCATGTTAGCAGCTTCCTGGGTCTCAAAGCAATGCCGGCTCCTGAAGGAGGCGGGGAGCCGGCAGGGACCGTGGGTGCCCTTGAGGCCCATCCCGCGGTCCCCAACGGAGTGGCCAGCCCCCGGGGTAAGGGGCCCTGGGTCCGTAGTTTGCCCAGGGAGGGGGGCCTTGCAGGCCCCTCCTCCCCAGTTAAAAAAAATATATATGAAGGCCTGACCCTGGGGGATTGCTGAGACCTAGTGGGAGGTCATACCCCTTTCTCCACCATTCTGCAAACGTGTCTCCTGGCGCACTACTAGTAGGGGGATGAAGTCCCCTTGGCTATTGAGGGTCCTTGGGGGCCAACTACCCCTCCTGTTACCTTCAGCAAGTCCCACACAGTGGGTTTGTTGAGAGATTTTTGGTGACCATGCCCCCTTTCTCCACCACTCGGCAAACGCACCACCTGGCGCACTACTAGTTGGGAGATGAAGTCCCCCTGGCTCTTGAGGGTCCTTGGGGGCCAACTAGCCCTCCTGTTACGTCGAGTAAGACCCACACAGCTGGATTGCTGAGAGGTCATCAGAGGCCATGCCCCCTTTCTCCACCACTCTGCAAACACGCCTCCTGCTGCACTGTTGCTTGGGGGAAGAAGTCAACTTGCTTCCTGAGGGCCTCGGGACTAAAGGGGAATCCATCCCCCCACCAGCAGTGAGCTGAGAGGCGTGTTTGCAAAGTGGTAGACAAAGGGGGCGTGGCCTCCAACCAACTCTCAGCAATCCCACTGTGTGGGGCTTACTGGAGATAACAGGAGGTCATGTTGGCCCCTAAGGTCCCTCAGCAGCCAAGGGGACTTCATCCCACAACCAGCAGCACGCCAGGAGGTGTGTTTGCAGAGTGGTGGATAAAGGGGGCGGGGCCTCTAGCGAGTTGCCGGCTTTTTAATTTTAATTTCTATTTTTTAGGAAGAGGTGCCCTCCTTCCCTGGAATGTTTTGAGCCCCGGCCCGCCCCTTTAAAAAAAATTATGTATTAGAAAAAGTGAGGGGGCACGCGTGGCCCCCTCCCAAGCTAATTTCAGCCCCGGGGGCCCCATCCCGGGGGCACGGCCTTTTTTTTTTCTCTTTGTTTAAAATAAAGGAGGGGGGCCACGTGGCCCCCCTTCCTTGGGCCATTTTTCGGGCCGGGGACCCCATCCCTCGGGGCCTGGTCTTTATTTTAATATATATATTTAAAGGGGGAGGGGGCCACGAGAGGTTGTATGGGGGTGTGAGTGTGTCCGTGGATGATGTCATGAGTGATGTCATTTGAGATGTCATCAGTGATGTCATCGGTGAAGTCATCAGTGATGTCACTGACCATGTCATCAGTGATGTAATATGTGAGGTCATAAGCAGTGCATTGCGGGGGCTTAAGTTATAGTTAGCTCAGGTAACTATAACTGCCGAATTTCACTGGTTTTGTATGAGTGAAATCTGACCCGGACTATAACGTCCCTGTAACCTTTGTTTTTTTCAGTGGAAAAAATATATATATATATAGAAAACTGCTTCTTCTCAGATTCCAAAAGAAAGCCTGCACACGATTCATTTAAAAATACCATTTAATTATGGGCAGCGCGTGTTACAACAGGCATGCATTTCGGCTGTCTGAGCAGCCTTTGAGTGGGTGAGGGAGTGGCTGTTTGAGTGGGTGTTTCGATAAGTGAGTGACTATATTGGAGAGCGAGTGTCTGTGTGAATGGCTGTATGGGTGAGTACAGGGATGTGTGAGTGCTTGTATGGATGTGTGAAAGGGTATGTAAGTGAGTGTGTGATTGAGTGTGTGAGGGCTTGAATGGGTGAGTGAGGGGCTGTGTTGAAAAGCTGATTGGGTGAGTGAGTGGGCGTGAGTGACTTTGTAGGTAAATAAGTCGATGTGTGAGTCGCTGTATGGGTGAGTGTGTGGTTATGTGCCTGGGTGTATGGGTGAGTAACTGGTTGTATGACTGGCTATATGGGTGAGTGAATGGTTGTGCGAGTGGCTGTGCGAGTGGCTGTACGAGTGAGTGAGTGGGTGTGTGAGTACTGGTATAGGTCTGTGAATGGGTGTCTCAGTGGAGTGGTTGTGCCGGTGTGTGAGTGGGCATGCCAGAGGTTTTATGGGGGTATGAGTAGGTGTGAATAGGTGGGTGAGTGGTTCTTTGGATGATGTAATCAGTGATGTCATTTGAGATGTCATCAATGATGTCATCAGTGATGTCACTGACCATGTCTTGAGTGATGTAATATGTGAGGTCAAATGCAGTGCATTGTGGGGGCATAAGTTATAGTTAGCTCAGGTAACTAGAACTGTCAAATTTCAATGGTTTTTATGAGTGAAATCTGAGCCTAACTATAACGTCCATGTAACGTTTGTTTTTTTCTGTGAATTTCTAAGTTTTTTCAAATTCTATTTGCTAACTAGAACTACCCTGTAACCTTGAGTTTTTAAGTGTGTGTGTATATATATATTCACTGAAAAAAAACATAGGTTTCAGGGACATTATAGTTAGAAATTAGCATTTAAAAAACCTTAGAAATTCACTGAAAAAACCATAAGTTTCAGGGACGTTATAGTTAGTTGGAGATTTTACTTGTACAAAACCAGCGAAATTCGGCCGTTATAGTTAGTTCAGCTAACTATAACTCGCGCCCCCGCAATGCACTGCTGATGACGTCACATATTACATCATTCATGACATGGTCAGTGACATCACTGATGACATCTCAAATGACATCACTGATGACAACACTGATGACATCATCCACGTGATAATCTGACGCACCTCCTCACACCCATATATAACCTTTGATACACCCACTCTAAAATACAGACTACCATTTTCGAAACCATAGACACACCAACACTAGTTACTACATACTCACTCACTGATTCCTAGGTCTATACACACATCCACTCATTCACCCGTACAGTCACTCAAACATGCAGTCACTCATCAATACAGCACTATCATATGCACTCATACACCTATACCGACACTCACACACCGCCACTCACCCATAGAGTTACTCACACACCTAGTCAGTCATGTAAAGAATCAATCACACTCCCATTCACTCACCTATACAGTTATACACACACCACCTCACCTATTCATACAGATACTAACACATACTTACTCTCTTATACAATCACTGACACAAGCACACACTCATTCATACAGCCACTCTCACAATCACTCACTCTCACATATAGTCATTTATATACTCCAACACTCAAATATATACTGCCTTTCACATATGTAGTTACTCACACATATACCACTGAGACATCCATTCAGTCACCAACACAGCCATACGCACACTCACTCACCCATACAGCCCTTCACAGACACACACTTGAACCCATACACCCAGTGAATCACCCACTCACACATCTATGCACAAAGTCACACACCCCCCACCCACCCACACAGACACTCAGGCACCCATACAAATACTCAGGCAACCAATCAATAACCCATATAGACACTCATGTAGCTACTCGCCAACCCATGCAGCAGCTTACACAACAACAGACAGACTGATACAGACATTCACACAGTTTATTCACTAACCCATGCATTCAGTAAGACACATTTAATCACTCACTTATACAGTCAGTCACACACCTACTAAATCCTCCATCCAGACACTTATATACCCACTCATTATTCAATACACCTTGGCATATATATAAAACATATTTAAACTTTATAGAAACACACAGTCACTGGATGATGTCATCAGTGATGTCATCAGTGATGTCACTGACCATGTCATGAATGATGTAATATGTGACGTCATCAGCAGTGCATTGTGGGGGCACAAGTTATAGTTAGCTGAACTAACTATGACGGCCGAATTTCTCTGGTTTTGTACGAGTGAAATGTCCAACTAACTATAACGTCCCTGAAACTTATGTTTTTTTTAGTGAATTTCTAAGGTTTTTTAAATGCTAATTTCTAACTATAACGTCCCTGAAACCTATGAGTTTTTTCAGTGAATATATATATATATATTCACTGAAAAAACCATAGGTTTCAGGGGCGTTATAGTTAGTTGGACATTTCACTCGTACAAAACCATAGAAATTCCCCCGTTATAGTTAGTTCAGCTAACTATAACTCGCGCGCCCGCAATGCACTGCTGATGACGTCACATATTACATGACTCATGACATGGTCAGTGACATCACTCATGACATCACTGATGACATCTCAAATGACATCACTGATGACATCATCCTTGTGATAGAGTGGCAGACGTCCTCTCACCCTAATATAACCTTTGATACACACACTCAAAAATATAAACTAACAATTTCAAAACAATGGACATACCAATACCAGTTACAACACACCTATTCAGTAATTCAAAGATCTACACACACATCCACTCATTCACCAACAGTCCCTATACAGTCACTCATACATGTACTCACTCATCATATGTACTCATACACCTATACATCCTGTTACACACCGCCACTCATCCATAGAGTTACTCACACACATAGTCACACATGCAAACAAAGTATCAAACATCCATTTACTTGCATATACAGTTATACACACACTACCACACTTACTTCTACAGAAAATTACACATACTTACTCTCTTAAACAATCACTTATAGAAACACCTACTTATTTGTACAGGAACTCTTCCAATCTCTCACTCTCACATATACTCACTTATATACACCAATACTCACATATACTAGTTTAAAACATATGTAGTTACTCATAAAGACACTATTGAGACAGTCATTCACTCACTAACACACCCATACACATACTCATCCACCTATAAAGTCCTGCACACATGCTGACTTCAACACATACAAACAGTGAGTCACTCATTCATGCATCTATGCACTAAGTAATACCCCCACCGAACCATACAGACACTCAGACACTCATACTGATACTCAAAAACCAACTCTAATAACCCATATAGACACTCATGTAGCTACTCACCAACCCATGCAGCCACTTATACACAAAGTGAGAGACTGATACAGATATTTTCATATTTAAACATTACTCACTAACCCATGTATTCACTAAGATACACTTAGTCAGTTATACAGTCAATTTTACTAAAATAAATCATCCATTTAGACACTTATATACCCATTTATTCTTCCATCGACCTTGAGATATACATATATAAAACATATTTAATTTTCAGAAAAACACACATTCACTGGATGATGTCATCAGTGATGTCATCAGTGATGTCATTTGAGATGTCATCTGTGATGTCATGAGTGATGTCACTGACCATGTCATGAGTGATGTAATATGTGACGTCATCAGCAGTGCATTGCGGGCGCGCGAGTTATAGTTAGCTGAACTAACTATAACGGGGGAATTTCTATGGTTTTGTACGAGTGAAATGTCCAACTAACTATAACGCCCCTGAAACCTATGGTTCTTTCAGTGAATTTCTAAGGTTTTTTAAATGCTAATTTCTAACTATAACGTGCCTGAAACCTATGGTTTTTTCAGTGAATATATATATATTTATTATACTATGTATACATGTGAAAATGTCTCGGTCCCCTGATTGCCTCGGTGGCACGGAAAAAATGGGTGGAACTGACGTCAGCACGCCGACGAGGTCCTCTTATGGCTCCAATGACATCATGCGGTGTCGCGAGCCGAGCTATTATGACGTCCTCGTTGACGTGGGAGAGCTAGGAAAGAATTTCCGTGGAATGCTGGTGCAGGGGATATTCACCTAAGTGTTCAGGCTAGTCCTTTGGGAGCAACTGTTTATGTTGCCACTCCAGAAACCGAAACCAGTGATCCGAGGGCAGAGGCCCTGCAGATGGCACACATGGTGGGCTGCCCAGTCGTGTGCACCGGCGGGGCAGCGAAGTGACAAGCACCACAACCCACAAAAAAGGTAATGAGGGCATTGAATAACACAGGATCTTCTCTTTGTAACTGGCAGGTACAACGAAGTTAAAATGCCCTAGTACCAAAATGTAGAATTAGTGCTACAACGGTCTTCAAGAGGACCTGCGATGCCGCTTCTGCCTCCCGTACCCTGGAGGCGGCACATGGGTCACGCGGCATGGTCATACTGCGGTGGGACGCACACTCGTTGACCTCTCATGGCACAGCTCCACACTTCAGGGAGGACGCTTTCCATTAGCTATGTTTTCTGATGACATGTCGCGCCGGCCCCGTCCAACAACAGAACTCCTTTAGATCCAAACAGACTCTTCCACTCTCTCACCGGAAGTGAAACCAGGCCACGCGGACACTTTCACAATACAACAGCCGGGAATGCACTTTTCGGTAAAAAAACCACATTCCTTCCTCTTAATTAATCAAATAAATGTCTCACTGAAGAACAGGGGCCAGCTTCGATCAGTAAACAGCCGTTACAACGACTTTTTTACCTTGCGATACCATTACAACGCATGTATTACCACGCATGCGTTGTACATCACAAAGTCATTACTACGCATTTTTTTAGAACGCATGGTCATTTACCACGCATGCCTTTACAACGAATTTTGTTGTAAAGGTATGTATGGTAAATGACCATGCGTTCTAAAAACATGTAGACGATCCATGTCGTTGTAAGGAAACAGAGGCTGTTCCGTTTCCTCACGACGACGTGCACCGCCCCTCAGAGACAACGTGAAGCAGGAACCACGAGGAGAGAGGAACCACGAGGAGTGAGAGGTAAGGAGGATTGGGCATGGGGTGGGGGTTTCTTTTCTAGGGTTTAGGGTAATGCAGTGGTGTTTGGGTGGTGTAGGGGGTCATGCTGGGGGTAGCGTTTTAGGGTAGTGCAGGGGGTCGTGCTGGGGGTAGTGTTTTAGGGTTTAGGGTAGTGCAGTGGTGTATGGGTAGTGTAGGGGGTCATGCTGGTGGTAGTGTTTTAGGGTTTAGGGTAGTGCAGTGGTGTTTGTGTAGTGTAGGGGGTCATGCTGGGGGTAGTGTTTTAGGGTTTAGGGTAGTGCAGTGGTGTTTGGGTAGTGTAGGGGGTCATGCTGGGGGTAGATTTAGGGTTTAGGGTAGTGCAGTGGTGTTTGGGTAGTGTAGGGGGTTGTGCTGGGGGTAGTGTTTTAGGGTTTAGGGTAGTGCAGTGGTGTTTGTGTTGTGAGGGGGTCATGCTGGGGGTAGTGTTTTAGGGTTTAGATAATCCAGTGGTGTTTGTATAGTGTAGGGGGTTTAGGGTAGTGCAGTGGTGTTTGTGTAGTGTAGGGGGTCATGCTGTGGGTAGTGTTTTAGGGTTTAGGGTAGTGCAATCGTGTTTGTGTAGTGTAGGGGGTCGTGTTTTAGGGTATAGGGTAGTGCAGTGGTGTTTGGGTAGTGTAGGGGGTCATATGCTGGGGTTAGTGTTTTAGGGTAGTGCAGTGGTGTTTGGGTAGTGTAGGGGGTCATGCTGGGGGTAGTGTTTTAGGGTTTAGGGTAGTGCAGTGATGTTTGTGTAGTGTGGGAGGTCTTGCTGGGGGTAGATTTAGGGTTTAGTGTAGTGCAGTGGTGTTTGTGTAGTGTAGGGAGTCGTGCTGGGGGTAGTGTTTTAGGGTTTAGGGTAGTCCAGTGGTGTTTGTGTAGTGTAGGGAGTCGTGCTGGGGGTAGTGTTTTAGGGTTTAGGGTAGTGCAGTGGTGTTTGGGTAGTGTAGGGGGTCGTGCTGGGGGTAGTGTTTTAGGGTTTAGGGTAGTGCAGTAGTGTAGGGGGTTGTGCTGGGGGTAGTGTTTTAGGGTTTAGGGTAGTGCAGTGGTGTACGGGTAGTGTAGGGGGTCGTGCTGGGGTAGCGTTTTAGGGTTTAGGGTAGTGCAGTGGTGTTTGAGTAGTGTAGGGGGTCATGCTGGTGGTAGTGTTTTATTGTTTAGGGTAGTGCAGGGGTGTTTGTGTAGTGGGTCATGCTGGGGGTAGTGTTTTATGGTTTAGGGTAGTGCAGTGGTGTTTGGGTAGTGCAGGGAGTCGTGCTGGGGTAGTGTTTTAGGGTTTAGGGTAGTGCAGTGGTGTTTGGGTAGTGTAGGGGTTCATGCTGGGGGTAGTGTTTTAGGGTAAGGCAGTGGTGTTTGGGTAGTGTAGGGGGTCGTGCTGGGGGTAGATTTAGGGTTTAGGGTAGTGCAGTGGTGTTTGTGTTGTGAGGGGGTTGTGCTGGGGGTAGTGTTTTAGGGTTTAGAGTAATGCAGTGGTGTTTGTGTAGTGTAGGGGGTCATGCTGTGGGTAGTGTTTTAGGGTTTAGGGTAGTGCAGTCGTGTTTGTGTAGTGTAGGGGTCGTGTTTTAGGGTATAGGGTAGTGCAGTGGTGTTTGGGTAGTGTAGGGGGTCATGCTGGGGTTGGTGTTTTAGGGTTTAGGGTAGTGCAGTGGTGTTTGGGTAGTGCAGGGGTCGTGCTGGGGGTAGTGTTTTAGGGTTTAGGGTAGTGCAGTGGTGTTTGTGTAGTGTGGGAGGTCATGCTGGGGGTAGATTTAGGGTTTAGTGTAGTGCAGTGGTGTTTGGGTAGTGTAGGGAGTCGTCCTGGGGGTAGTGTTTTAGGGTTTAGGGTAGTCCAGTGGTGTTTGTGTAGTGTAGGGAGTCGTGCTGGGGGTAGTGTTTTAGGGTTTAGGGTAGTGCAGTGGTGTTTGGGTAGTGTAGGGGGTCGTGCTGGGGGTAGTGTTTTAGGGTTTAGGGTAGTGCAGTGGTGTTTGTGTAGTGTAGGGGGTCATGCTGGGGGTAGTGTTTTAGGGTTTAGGGTAGTGCAGTGGTGTTTGGGTAGTGTAGGGGGTAGTGCTGGGGTAGTGTTTTGGGTTTACGGTAGTGCAGTGGTGTTTGTGTAGTGTAGGGGGTCGTGCTGGGGGTAGTGTTTTAGGGTTTAGGGTAGTGCAGTGGTGTTTTTGTACTGTAGGGGGTCGTGCTGGGTTCTAGTGTTTATGGGTTTAGGGTAGTGCAGTGGTGTTTGTGTAGTGTAGGGGGTCATGCTGGGGGTAGATTTAGGGTTTAGGGTAGTGCAGTGGTGTTTGTGTAGTGTAGGGGGTCGTACTGGGGGTAGTGTTTTAGGGTTTAAGGCAGTGCAGTGGTGTTTGTGTAGTGAAGGGGTCGTGCTGGGGGTAGTGTTTTAGGGTTTAGGGTAGTGCAGTGGTGTTTGGGTAGTGTAGGGGGTTGTGCTGTGGGTAGATTTAGGGTTTAGGGTAGTGCAGTGGTGTTTGGGTAGTGTAGGGAGTCATGCTGGTGGTAGTGTTTTAGGGTTTAGGGTAGTGCAGTTATGTTTGGGTAGTGTAGGGTGTCGTGCTGGGGGTAGTGTTTTAGTGTTTAGGGTAGTGCAGTGGTGTTTGGGTAGTGGAGGGGTAGTGTTTTAGGGTTTAGGGTAGTGCGCCCAACCAGCCACAATATCCGTGGGCAAAGGGGATCCTGACTCTTTGGAACGCTCCGTCAATTGAATAATTTGGGTCAAGGGCCCTACCACGTCCAAGACCTATCAATTCCTTTCTTGGGATCCCTCATATACTTGGAGAAAAAGGTACATAGTTTCTCATCAATTTCAGGCGTGTGTGCCACCTTCCCCTTCAGTGAGGGCCTGGGGCATTCTCCCCTCATCCTATTCCTGACCTCCCTTTCAAGGGGTTGATGGATTTTCCCCACCACATACTCTGCCACTTTGGCGTCAGGTGTCCACTCCGCTGACCTAGGATGGTAAATTTGGGTAGGCTCGAACATGTCCGAGTGGACCCCGTCCCCAACCGGGGACTGAGAGGAGTGGGACTCTGGATGCCAGGGACGCCCCGAGTCCTTATCCTCATCGGAGGAGAAATCGTCCTCCGATACACCCTCTCCCTCGAAGGGAAACCTGCCGTCGGGGTCTACAATAGTGGTGACAGTGTCGCAATTTTCTCCGGGCCCCTCCTCCTCCCGGCAGGGTGCATGTTTTAGCGTTCGCGCACTCTTGAGGAAGGTCTCCGTAAGTTTATCAAATCCTTCCAAGTGCCCCGCGTTATGCTTAACGGCCCTTTTATTCCCCATCTGGGAGCTACTGGGACCCGCCACCACCAGATCTGGGTCACTGAACACCCCAGGGATGCTTTTCGCCAGCTTATCAACCTGATCCCTAAGAGGAGCCAGCGCCCTAGAAATAGCCAGAGAGAGGGCTTGGTCCACTGCTGGAGGGAGAAGTTGGGGGCCATTCCTCCTCCACTTCCTGGTAGGAGGAGTAAAAATGGTCTTCTGGAGAAGACATGATAGCAGAGGGTGTGAGCACAGAACATATGCCCTTAAAATCCTTAAGGCAGCCCCCTCGCCGGTGCTCCAACAGCTGGGCTTTCCCGAAGCTGTTATAAGAATAGACTGAGGTGCAATACCAATTACCACCACCAGGTGGTGCTGGTCACTAACGTGGCCGTGTGGGGAAATCACCGCGTAGCGGTGTCAAAATTAGGCGAGGGTTGGTCGGGAATCAAGCGGACACTAAAGGAGTGACCGGATTTCCAAACGCGCGTAAAGACCAGCGGGAGCGCTCGACGGAGCTGCCTCGCTCGGACCAGACGCGCCTGACAGGATCTCACCGCGCGCAGAGCACACAGCGGGAGAAACTGCGAGTGGGAGAACGCGCTCGGGCAAGAGCCTGCTGCGCAGGGAATATGAAACAATACCAAGGCAATAATGCTAATAACGTGCACAAGAAACTGCTATACAAACAGCAACAACGTCAGATTAAGCCAAGAATGTAAGGAATGCACTTAACTGACGAGCAGTGAAGAAAGAGGAAGCGGAAGGGACGTCACGATATTATATACGATGGACTGTGATATGATTGGACTATAGTTGCCTTGGAGACTACCCCCTAATGGTTCATGGGTTGTGTAGTCTTTTGTTTAATGATTGTTGTGTTACGTTTTCCTTGAACTGCTATGCAAATAAAGTGAGGAAAGATATGCATAATCCTCGCCTCCATCCTGCCATAGAATTAATGAAACTTTATTTGATCTGAATAAGAAACATAGATCATAAAAGTGTACATAAAAACAGTAAATCCTCTTTCCTAATACAATACAGTGAGAATTAATTAAAACCAGTAGGTAAAAACGGGTGTTACAAAGCCCGGTTCAGAGCAACTTCAGGTTAACAGAATCGTAAAGTTCAATGTTTCGCAAGATCAATCTCATGTACTTCGTGCAAAATACGCAATAAGGGGTCCAAGTAAGATGTAACGCTCCAATACCTGACCAGTTTGCACTATATAAAACTGCAGAAAAACTAAAAATAAAAAGTGTTTTGTACACTTCTGTAATTGGGCTATATGTGGGCTACATCTGGGTGATATTTGTGCTACATTTGGGCTCTTTTTTGTCTGGTGGCCATCTTGGGAGACTTATTTGTTATGAAGTTTCCTAATTTCGTCATTTACTGCAGTCTCCTCAGTAGGAAATGCTTTCAGTTTTTTACTTTGATTCCATCAAGAAGGCATTCAGATGTGTCACACATTTGCCATAAATTCAGAATGTTAGCTCTCTAGTTGTTCATTAGATCACTGTAGTAAAGCTACTGCTCACCAAGGAGTTAACTGGAAGTCTACTGCTGGTATTGAAAGTGATTGTTTCAGTCTGCATGTCAGAATTTTCTAATGAAACGGAAGAGGATTTGAGATCTCACTTAAAACATGCCCTAAATTTTCTTTCTGCAGCACTAACCATAATTTCTATGGCAAAATGAACCTCCTCATTTTGTTCCTTTTTAAATTTAATGTTTTAAGTGTTACCAGTTTATTCCAATCAAGATGGCTTCAGGTGTGCCATACTTTTGTCATAAGTAAGACTGTTAGCGCTCTAGTTGTTCTTTAGAACACTCTGGGAAGCTGCAGTAGAACACAAAGGCATCAACTGACAGGCTGCTCCTGTTGAAATATAACAGGAAGATATTTGGGATCTCACTTAAAACATGTCCTAATTTTTCTTTCTACAGCACTAACCATAATTTCTATGACAAAATGAACCCCCTCATTTTGTTCCTTTTTAAATTAAATGTTTTAAGAGTTACCAGTTTATTCCAATCAAGATGGCTTCAGGTGTGCCATAATTTTGTCATAAGTAAGACTGTTAGCGCTCTAGTTGTTCTTTAGAACACTCTGGGAAGCTGCAGTAGAACACAAAGGAATCAACTGACAGTCTCTGCCCTTGTTGGATGTACATGTTTTACTGAGAATGTCAGACTTCATTCTCACATGACTGAGAAAGATAATGTGAATTTACAGAAAATATGCTCTCATTTTAGCTTCTGGAGCACCTTCCAAAACTGTATGGGACAAGCATGTCAAAATAGTTTTCTCTCAAACATGATTCATGATATCCCAGCAGAAGGTTTTTCACAGGGTAAAATCACCTTAGAACACACCACAATTCCTGAAATTAGTATGGTACCATCAACAAATGAATTCTAATGTAACTAAAGTCTGTTATCACCCTTTATAGTTCTCCTTTTGGTAACCCTCAAAATCTTCGATTCACTACAATGCATTTCAATGGGGTACTATCATTTATATTGGTCCCAAGATGGCTGCCAGCAATTCCAGGATGAAGTGCTGACAGCCAATCAGATCTCACGATGACATGTGAGGTTAGGCTCCGCCCAGATATCGATATGTTTCCTTTTTCAAATTTCTCAGGAACTACTGAACGGATTTACACCATTTAACAAAAGGGTTCTTTCTGAACCAAGAACTACCTCTTTGCCAAATTTGGTGTAATTCCATTCAGCAGTTCGGGCTGTAGCCGTGTCTAAAGTTTCCTATGGAAAATTGCATGGGAAAACACGTTTAGGGACCCCCTTTTTCTCGGCCCCGCTTGCCGAATCACCCCAAAACTTTCAGGATAGGAGCAGACCGGAGCGCCCCACGAGTTTTGAAAATTTCGCGAAGATTCATCAACCGGCGCCAAAGTTATTGGAAATAGAATGTTGTGAATTTCCTATGGAAAATAGGTCCTACCTATAACTACCTACTGGCGACCGGTAAAATATATATATATATATATATATATATATATGTATATATATATATATATATATATATATTATCTACTGGCGGTCGCCAGTAGATAGTTATAGTTACAACCTATTATCCATAGGAAATCCGCGACATTCTATTTGAAATAACTCTCTTGCCGGTTGACGTATCTTCGCAAAATTTTCAAACTTTGTGGCCCGCTCCGGTCCGCTCCTACCCTGAAAGTCTCGGGGGATTCGTCAAGCGGGGGCCGAGAAAAAGGGGGGTCCCAAAACGCGTTTTCCCCATGCAATTTTCCATAGGAAACTTTAGACACGGCTACAGCCCGAACTGCTGAAGGAATTACACCAAATTTGGCAAAGAGGTAGTTCTTGGTTCAGAAAGAACCCTTTTTGTTAAATGGTGTAAATCCGTTCAGTAGTTGCTGAGAAAATCAAAAGTAAAAAGATAGTGATATCTAGGGCCGCGGATCCTCCCGAGCACGAGCTTTATGTTAATTGGCTGTCAACACTCCAAACCAGGAAGTGTTGGCAGCCATTTTGTCCCTCGGTAGAACCGAGGGACAGAAACAAGTGCGCAAAGCGCACAAAGGGGGCAGGGTAGAAACACCCTGACCCCCTAGGTCTGCTCAGGGGGTCCCACAAGGACCCCCTGGGCAAAAAAATTTTTTTTTTTTTTTTTTTTAAATCGGCAGGATGCGCTCAGGGAGCGCGAACCCTGCCGAAAAAAAAAAAAATCGAAGCGCGGTCTCCCGCGCTTCGATGTTAATTGGCCCCCGGGTGGGCCAAGTCCCGGGGGCATGCTGGGGGGGGGGGTTAATTTTATGTGTGGGGGGCCTCTAAGGGCCCCCCAAGCCCCGGGGACCACCACCCCCCGGGGCTTTATGTATAATGGTGCGGGAGGGCTCTGAGCCCTCCCGCAGCCCCGGGGACCGCCACCTCCCCGGGGCTTCTTTTTTTATTTAAAAACCTGTGTGGGGGCTCCAGCCCCCACACGCCCGGGACCACCACCTCCCGGGGCACTAAGAAAAATTAAAATGGGGGTCCGTTTTGGACCCCCAGAGCCCCGGGGACCACCACCTCCCCGGGGCTTTCAAATGTAGGGAGGGGGCCGCGCGGCCCCCTCCTGGAGCCCTTGATGGCCCTGGGGACCACCACCCCCCAGGGCCGGCTCCTGCAGTGTCCCGGGGTGCCTACCCCCGGGACACTGCTGTTTGCAATGACAGGACGGGAGCCTCGCGGCTCCCGTCCTGTCATTGCAAACTTGCTTTGGATATTGGAAGAGAGAGCAGGAAACCTGCCCTCTCTTCCAATATCCAAAGCCGATTGCTTTTCCACATGGGGAGCAGCATGTTAGCTGCTCCCCATGTGTAAAAGCAATGCCAGCTCCCGTAGGACACGGGGAGCCGGCGGGACTGTGGGGGGCTTGGGGACCCCCCACAGTCCCCAACGAGAAGCCAGGCCCCGGGGGATGGGGTCCCCGGGGCCATAAGAGGCCACGGAGGGGGCCACGCAGCCCCCTCCCCAAAGTAACAAAAATTAAAAAAATAAAAAAAAAGTGCAAGGCCGGCCCCGGGGGATGGGGTCCCCGGGGCCTTAAATGGCCTGAGGAGGGGGCCACGCAGCCCCCCTCCAAATAAAAAAAGAGGCCATGCCCCGGGGGATGGGGTCCCCGGGGCCAATACAGGCCCAGGGAAGGGGGCCACGCGGCCCCCTTCCCGTTTTTTTTAATTTATTTTAATTAAAAAAAAGGGGAAAGGCCCTGGGGGATGGGGTCCCCAGGGCCTAAAAATAGGAAAAAGGAAGGGGGGCCACACAGCCCCCCTTCAGGGGGGGAAAAAAAACAAAAAAAACAAAAAACGATCGGGCCCGTAGACCCCGCCCCCTTCCTTCACCACTCTGCAAACGCGCCCCTGGCGCGTTTGCAGAGGGGGAACGACCCCTTGAATACTGGGGGTCCCTGGGGCCAACTAGCCCACCAGGAACCTCCAGTATGCGCCAGGGGCTGCCTTGCAGAGAGGTGTACAGAGGCCACGCCCTTTTTACACCTCTCTGCAACGCAGCTCTATGGCGCTTTTGGAGGTATATGGTGGGCTAGTTGCACCCCAGGGACCCTCAGGATTCAAGGGGAGTTAATCCCCGACTTAAAACGCACCACGGGGCGCGTTTGCACAGTGGTGAAGGGAGGGGCGGGGCTTCAGGTGACATGTGTGCAAACAGGCCCCGTGGTGCGTTTTAAGATGGGGAATTAAATCCTCTTCAATCCTGAGGGTCCCTGGGGGCCAACTAGCCCAACAGGTACGTCCAGAAAGCGCCACAGAGCTGCGTTGCAGAGAGGTGTAAAAAGGGGTGTGGCCTCTGTAAATGTCTCTGCAACGCAGCCCCCTGGCGCATACTGGAGGTTCCTGGTGGGCTAGTTGGCCCGTAGGGACCCTCATGATTCAAGGGGACTTAATCCCCCAACTTAAAACGCGCCACGGGGCGCGTTTGCACAGATGTCACCTCAGGCCCCGCCCCTCCCTTCACCATTGTGCAAATATTCCTCTAAAATCAGCCGAAATACGAATTCCGATTTACTCACCTGTTATCAGGAGAGACCTCAGTGCTGCATCTTTCAGCCCAGTACTGATCCTGAAAAGTAATTTTAACCGTACTTACCGGTAACTTGAATTTCCTTCATAGGCTAACATTGACTGGTTTCACTTGGAAATTCTTCTAAGTGTGGAGTTTTGGAACTTTAAAATATTCCTCTAAAATCAGCCGAAATACGAATTCCGATTTACTCACCTGTTATCAGGAGAGACCTCAGTGCTGCATCTTTCAGCCCAGTACTGATCCTGAAAAGTAATTTTAACCGTACTTACCGGTAACTTGAATTTCCTTCATAGGCTAACATTGACTGGTTTCACTTGGAAATTCTTCTAAGTGTGGAGTTTTGGAACTTTAAAATATTCCTCTAAAATCAGCCGAAATACGAATTCCGATTTACTCACCTGTTATCAGGAGAGACCTCAGTGCTGCATCTTTCAGCCCAGTACTGATCCTCAAAAGTAATTTTAACCGTACTTACCAGTAACTTGAATTTCCTTCCATAGGATATCATTGCCTGCTTTTTGCTGAAAAAGTTTCTAAGTGTTGATTTTTGAAACATACAAATATTCCTCTAAAATCAGCCGAAATCCGAATTCTGATTTACTCACCTGTTATCAGGAGAGACCTCAGTGCTGCATCTTTCAGCCCAGTACTGGTCCTGAAAAGTAATTTTAACCGTACTTACCAGTAACTTGAATTTCCTTCCATAGGCTAACATTGACTGGTTTCACTTGGAAATTCTTCTAAGTGTGGAGTTTTGGAACTTTAAAATATTCCTCTAAAATCAGCCGAAATACGAATTCCGATTTACTCACCTGTTATCAGGAGAGACCTCAGTGCTGCATCTTTCAGCCCAGTACTGATCCTGAAAAGTAATTTTAACCGTACTTACCGGTAACTTGAATTTCCTTCATAGGCTAACATTGACTGGTTTCACTTGGAAATTCTTCTAAGTGTGGAGTTTTGGAACTTTAAAATATTCCTCTAAAATCAGCCGAAATACGAATTCCGATTTACTCACCTGTTATCAGGAGAGACCTCAGTGCTGCATCTTTCAGCCCAGTACTGATCCTGAAAAGTAATTTTAACCGTACTTACCGGTAACTTGAATTTCCTTCATAGGCTAACATTGACTGGTTTCACTTGGAAATTCTTCTAAGTGTGGAGTTTTGGAACTTTAAAATATTCCTCTAAAATCAGCCGAAATACGAATTCCGATTTACTCACCTGTTATCAGGAGAGACCTCAGTGCTGCATCTTTCAGCCCAGTACTGATCCTCAAAAGTAATTTTAACCGTACTTACCGGTAACTTGAATTTCCTTCCATAGGCTAACATTGACTGGTTTCACTTGGAAATTCTTCTAAGTGTGGAGTTTTGGAACTTTAAAATATTCCTCTAAAATCAGCCGAAATACGAATTCCGATTTACTCACCTGTTATCAGGAGAGACCTCAGTGCTGCATCTTTCAGCCCAGTACTGATCATGAAAAGTAATTTTAACCGTACTTACCAGTAACTTGAATTTCCTTCCATAGGAATCCATTGTCTGGTTTTCAGCAGAAAAGTTTCAAAGTGTCGATTTTCACAAACTACAAATATTCCTAAAAAATCGCCTGTATGACTTAAACGCATTCTTTCAACTGTTTACAGGAGATGCACCAGTGCTGGATCCAGGATCCAACACTGAGTAAGAAAAAGTAACGATAACAGTTTTTAACTTCTAAGTGAATTTCCTTCCATAGGATAACATTGGTGATTCTATGAGAAAAAGTTTCTAAGTGTGAACTTTTAAAGTACAATAATATTCCTTAAAAATCACGACTGTAACCAAAACGCTTTTACTCAACTGTTTACAGGAGATGTCCCAGGACTGAATCTAGGATCCAGTAATGTGGTTAGAAAAGTAATCCATAAAGTAACTAATTGCATTTAACTAGAAATTCACATTGAGCTGAATGTTGCATTGTGTTTGAAAATGTGTTGCCCATTGCAACAACTGTAACTACTGTACTTAAAAGTCTATTGCCTATGTGCAAAGTAATTAAACTAAAGTAATTCATTCTGAGAAAGTATTTTTTGTAATGTAATGTATAATGTAATTACAATGTAATTTAAAAATAAAATATGTAAAAAAAAATTGTTTCTAAAAAATTTGGAAATCAGTATGAAAAAAATTTATATAACAATTAATACATTTAAAAATTGTCATTTACAAAACCTTTGAAATTCACTGAAAAAACTGTAGGTTTCAGACATGTTATAGTTACAAATTAGCATTTAAAAAACCTTTGAAATTCACTGAAAAAACCATAGGTTTCAGGGACGTTATAGTTACAAATTAGCATTTAAAAAACCTTTGAAATTCACTGAAAAAACCATAGGTTTTAGGGACAGTTATAGTTAGTTGGACATTGCACTCGTACAAAACCCGTGAAATTCCCCGTTATAGTTAGTCCAGCTAACTATAACTCGCGCCCCGCAATGCACTGCTGATGACGTCACATATTACATCACTCATGACATGGTCAGTGACATCACTGATGACATCACTGATGACATCTCAAATGACATCACTGATGACATCATCCACGTGATAATCTGATGTACCTCCTCACACCCTAATATAACCTTTGATACACCCACTCTAAATTACAGACTGCCATTCGCAAAACCATAGACACTCCAACACCAATAACTACATACCCACTCACTGATTCTTAGGTCTACGCACACATCCACTCACTCACCCGTACAGTCACTCATACTTACGGTCACTCAGTACAGGACTATCATATGCACTCATACTCCTATATAGACACTCAAACACCGCCACTCATCCATAGAGGTACTCACACACCTAGTCAGTCATGCAAATAATTAAACACACTACCATTTACTCACCTATACAGTTATACACACACCAGCTCACTTACTCATACAAATAGTAGCACATTCTTACGCTCTTATACAATCACTGATACAAGCACACACTCATCCATACAGCCACTATCACAATCACTCACTCTCGCTTATAGCTATTTATATACTCCAACACACATATATACTGCCTTTCACATATGTAGTTACTCACAAATGTACCACTGGGACATACATTCACTCACTAACACACTCTTACACACACTTACCCACCCATACAGTCTATCACAGTTGCACTCTTGAAACCATCCACCCAGTGAATCACCCACTCACACATCTATGCACAGAGTTGCACACACCCCTCCCACACAAACACTCAGGCACCCATACAGATACTCAGACAAGCATTCAATAACTCATATAGACACTCATGTAGCTATTCACAAACACATGCAGCCACTTACACAGCAACAGACAGACGGATACAGACATTCACCCAGTTTAGTCACTAACCCATGCATTCAGTAAGATACGTTAAATCACTCACTTATAGAGTCAGTCACGCACCTACTAAATCATCCATACAGACACTTACACACCCACTCATTCTTCAATACGTCTTTTCCTATATATATTAAAAATATATAAACTTTACAGAAACACACAGTCACTGGATGATGTCATCAGTGATGTCATCAGTGATGTCATTTGAGATGTCATCAGTGATGTCATCAGTGATGTCACTGACCATGTCATGAGTGATGTAATATGTGACGTCATCAGCAGTGCATTGCGGGGCGCGAGTTATAGTTAGCTGGACTAACTATAACGGGGGAATTTCACGGGTTTTGTACGAGTGCAATGTCCAACTAACTATAACTGTCCCTAAAACCTATGGTTTTTTCAGTGAATTTCAAAGGTTTTTTAAATGCTAATTTGTAACTATAACGTCCCTGAAACCTGTGGTTTTTTCAGTGAATTTCAAAGGTTTTTTAAATGCTAATTTGTAACTATAACATGTCTGAAACCTACAGTTTTTTCAGTGAATATATATATATATATATATATGCTAGCCCATCAAATTTCAGGAATGACCACAGTCTGATCTTGCGAGCTCACCACACATCGAGTCACTGAATAATATATAATACCCAAATAGGGAAGATAATCTTTGTAAAACAGTCTTTTGTTCACAGTTTAGGACACTTGACAGAAGTGCTTACTTTGTAACAATGTAAATGTCAGGGCCCTTTTCAAGAGACCACTGCAGCTGGCACCGCCCATTGCCCCTGCCAGCGCCTCCAATGACAGAACCAACACAACTTCTACCCATCACCCACTACAAGTGTGACAATTCAGACTATTCCAGGCCTCCAAAGCTAATATAATGGCTTAAGTGACAGCTATTAATCATTTTAAATGTATACTGAATTAATGACCAACTGTTGTTGTGTTCATCTGTAATTTAGACAAACAGAGTCACCATGTGGCAGACTGTCATAAGTGATGGTGTTGGCAATTAAGTGCCAGTGCCGAGCACCGGAAACCACACACTCAAATTAAGCACTGCTTGACAGGAAACACTCCAACGAAAAGGGGAAAAAACAACGAGCAATGGCAAGTATTGGATTTTGCTTGCTGTTTTCTTAGCTCATCCATTTTACTATTATTGTAATATTTCTCAGATCCGTTTCTTGGTAAACACAGCACTGTGTGGCTGACTGCTTTGTGTGGTGCATAAAGTCAACCAAGAGATAAATGGGGAACAATTGTGGGTGAAAGCACAATAGCAGAAGAAAAATCCATGTCACAAGCACAACAAACAGGCGACATAATCACTGAAGATCTGATTGTATGGGCCCAACTGCTGGGAAAGCGCTTGGAAATAAATGGAGAGCTTACAACCTTTTTTTTTTTTTTGTAAACCTTTTTATTGAAATTTTCAGGTGCAGACAGAGTATACAATCGTAAACAGCATTATTTGCAGTTATTCATCTTTTAGTTACATTAAATTGCCAGTGTGGTGAGCAAGTGGGTTTGTTAAGTGTTTGGGCGTGTTGTGTCCTCCGTACGTGGCATATGCGTTCTAGGGTGTTGTGGATCTGTGATGATGTGTTTAGTTTTTGGGATCTCGTTAGTGTAACTCCGCTACTGTCGTGGGTAGTATGCGAGTGTCATTTTTAACTAACCAACTGGGGGTGTAACTTGGGGGGGTGGGATTGGGGATGGGGTGCAGGACTTGTGGCACCGAGTTTTCTACAGCGGTCTGGTCGTCACCGGGAGTCGCTCCCTTACCGCGGCGTGTGTGGACATTGTGTGGGGGAAGGCGGGGTGGGCTACCCTCTGGCGGTTGTGCGTGGGGTGCGGGGGGTTGTGGGGTGCTGCGGTGCTTGGATGGCTGCTGGGGATTCCGTGGGTGTCATGTGTGTCTGTTTGAACTCGTGGAGGAAAGCTGCCCATTCCATGGAAAGGGGTGATGACGTGTCCCCCGTGCCTCCTCTAGTCTGATCGCTTCTTCTTCAGCCGCCCCCCATTTTATGACCGCTCCCCTCCACGCTTCTATCGGGGGACCCGTAGGTGAGCGCCAATGCATTGTGATGCTTCGTTTCGCTAGGAGCAGGGTTAGCACTGCAAATCGCGTTTCTATCTTTTTCTTTTTCTGACGTTTAAATATTCCCAGGGCAAAAGCCTCCCATGTGTTGAGGTGTGCCAGGCCGGTGATTGTCTGTATCATGGTGTGTATTTTTGACCATTAGATCTGCAACTTGGGGCATGTCCAGAGCATATGCACGAATGTGGCGCTGGGCCGATGGCAGCGGGGGCATTCAAATTGTGTTGTAGGATTAAAACGCTGAAGCCGCGCTGGAGTGAGATACGTCCGGTGTAGTATGTTAAATTGGATATTTTTGAAGCACTGGTTGCGTGATACTTTCTTATGGTGCTCTAGGGCTGTGAGCCATTCTTTGTTGTGAAGTGCGCGACCAAATTCCTCTTCCCATTTTTCTCGGAGCCGCGTTCGCGGTGTGG
Organism: Calotriton arnoldi; assembly: GCA_963921515.1. Lineage (NCBI taxonomy): Eukaryota > Metazoa > Chordata > Amphibia > Caudata > Salamandridae > Calotriton > Calotriton arnoldi. The sequence continues at coordinate 1,939,010 of CAWUFW010001415.1, forward strand.
CCGTGAGTGTTATGATGGATTTGTAGATCCATGTGATGAGGTGGCGCCCTGTGCCCATATTTAGTATCGCATGTAGAGTGGGGTGTATCTGTGGTTCCCCGTCCGTCAGGTTCCATGTTTTCCTACAGTCAGAAATGAGCTGCCTGTACAAGAGGAACAGCCCTGGGGGAGCCTGCTCCCCTCTGTCAGACTCTCAAAGGAGGCTAGTTGACCCTCCCTGAAAAGTGAGTGCATATTCTGTCCAGACCTGCAGATCTCGGGAAGTGTAATGGCCGCGCCCCCTGGGGACACCTGCCAGTGGCAGTAGTGGGGAATACAGCGGTGTGGCGTGGGTGAGGCAGTGGAGTCTTAGCAAGCAGGACCTCGCTACTTTCACCTGGATGGGATGGGCTGGATTCGGTTTAGTGCCTGGGAGAAGAAGTCGGTGTATCATAGGGATCGTCAGGGGCCCCGATTGTGTATCCGTCACTTCCATGTGATGCCCGGCTTTTCAGCGTGATAGCCATTGCAGCTGCACTGTGAGGAAGTAGGCTTCGAAGGACGGGGCGCCTAATCCGCCCTGGTCCCGTGGAAGTTGCAATGTCGCCAGGGCTACCCTGCGGCATCCTCTCCCCCAGATCAGTGATACCAGTGAGGTGTTTAACTCCTGGAAGAAGGCTTGTGGGGGGATCACTGGGACGTTTGCGAAGTAATAGAGGAGGCGGGGTACCACCAACATCTTCGACAAGGCTACCTTCCCTATGGGGGCCAGGGGCAGTGTGCGCCAGAAGTTGATCTGAGCTTTAATGACTCTTAGGGCTCTGTAGTGGTTGCCCTCGAGCAGATCACTTGGGGTATGGTAGAGCCTAATACCCAGGTACCTCGGGGCGTTCCCGTTCCATGCCAGCCTGACTGCCCCTGCCCGTATTTCCCAATGGGGAGCGTCCGGGTGGAGGAGGTAAATGGTAGGCTTTTCCCAATTCACGTTCAATCCCGCTGCCCTCCCGAAATCGTCCACCGTGGCCCAGAGCGGAGAGAGGTCAATTTTGACATCCCTGATATAGATTAGGAGGTTGTCCGCGTACAGTGATACACTGTGGGTGCGGCCCTGCAGTGGTATTCCCCAGTGTTCGCCTCCCTTCCTGAGTCTGATTGCTAGTGGCTCCATTGCGAGGGCGAATAATAGGGGGGACAATGGGCACCCCTGACGCGTTCCGCTGGTCACTTGGAGAGAGGGCGATATGTGCCGGCCTATTCAGACCCGAGTCGCGAGGCCAGTGTACAGTAGTTTGATATGCGCCATGAGATTGTGGCCGACCCCTACCCATTGTAGGACCGCAAACATATACTGCCATGCTAGGGTGTCAAAGGCCTTCGAGGTCCAGCACGAGGCATGCCGCATGTGGGAAGCGGTCTCGTACCCCGTCCTGGACATGGAAGAGCCTGCGGATGTTCTGGGAAGTATTTCTCCCGGGCACGAATCCGCACTGGTCGGGATGTACCAGGTTGGGAAGCACCCCGCGGGTCTGTCCACCAGGATCTTGCCTAATATTTTGCAGTCCGCCATGAGCAGAGTAATTGGTCTGTATGATGACCTGAGTAAGGGGTCTCGGTCTGGTTTGGGGAACGTCACCAGTATGGATTCGCGCATAGATTTGGGAAGTGTTCCGTTTTCTAAGGCTGCCTTGTAGACTATGTCTAGCCTCGGGGCCAGTTGGGAGGAAAAAGTACCATAGTATTCTATTGGGAAGCTGTCGTGGCCAGGGGCTTTGTTCTTGGCTAGGTGACCGATCGCGTTTTTAATTTCTGTCGGTGTGACCTGTTCGTCTAGGGTCGTCCTGTCAGTGGCGGCTAGCTGTGTCATGGTGACGGAGTGCAAGATTCTGTCTATGTGTTCCCCCCTGTCTGGTTGTGGCTCTCTGTATAGTTCTGCATAATACTCATAGAAGGATTGCATGATCTCCGTCTGTGTATTGGTGACTACGCCTGCTGCGTTTATAATGCTGGTAATGGGTTGCATGTCTAGATTTTGCCAGATTAGCCAGGCCAGCAGGGTCCCGGCTCGGTTCCCTTCTCTGTGGGTTCTAGCAGCATGGGCGCGGAATTTGTATCTACGCAGATCTGCGCAGGCTTCTGCGTATTTGGTTTTGGCCTCTGCTAATTGTGTGGGGGGGAATCGTGTTTTTGTCCGCTTCTTTGGACAGCTGCGCGAGACGCAGCTCTGTTTGAATCGTCTGTTCCAGTGTTTTCCGCACTGCCGTGATTTGTCTAATGCAGGCTCCCCTCATAACCACCTTAAAGGCATCCCACTCCAATGCCCTGGAGGTTGTCGTGTACGCGTTGTCGGTGAAGTAATGTTGTATGTTTTCCCTTTGCTCGTGTTGGAATACCGGGTCCTCAAGGCAGTCCCGAGGGAGTTGCCACGTAGGGATTGGTGGTGCGGGCGGGCGCCCCCTGAGGGTCACCTCATGTGCGTCATGGTCCGAGAGTATCCTGCCCAGGTAATCCGAGTGTTGGATCATAGGGAGAATCGTGGACATACAAAGAAACCGGTCTAGTCTCACCCATAGATCATGGGGGATGGAATGGAACGAGTAGAGTTTAGTTATCGGGTGCGTGTGCCGCCAAGTGTCAGTTAATGCCCAGTGGTTTGACCATGCACGGAAGCGGGCTGTTTGCGCGTGAGCATGTGAGGTCGGGATGGGAGGATGGGATCTGTCCAGGTTAAGGTCTAATGTACAATTGTAGTCTCCCCCTAAGACCCATGGTGAGGTGGTAAATTGTCTAAGCTTTTCAAGAGGGTCTCCCAGAACGCTGCTTGCTCTGTGTTGGGTGCATAGATACGGTCTATTAACACAGGTTGGCCGTCTAACAGCCCTTCTAGTAGGGCATATCTCCCTTCAGCGTCTACCTTCCTGCCGGTCTCTAGAAAGGGGTGGGAGAGCTTACAAACTTAATGTTCGATGAGACAATCCAAAGAAAATAACCAGGAACACTGCAGAATGAAAGCAAACACAGGAACTGAAATGTTACTGTCAAATACTGAAAAATATGAATATGGTGTATGTTATCCTGTATTGCTGCGCGAATCAAAGGGAACGGCATAAGTTACACAACGGAAAGTACTCCTAAAAAATGGTTACAAACAGGAAAAACATGGGAGGTAGAGAAAACCTACAAATAGACTGTCGTTTATATGCATTTTCAGATTTAAGATGTTTGTAATCTGCCACAGTCTACACCCCTATTATCTAGGGAATAGATTCAATATAGCGTAGGCTAGTATGGTCTTACATAGGAGGCTTTGCAAACCACCCTCTCCCCCCATTTGTAACCTGTAAATGGGGAGGAAAGGGTATAAACTATCTCAAAATCCCAGTCCGGCGCCAAGTATGCTTACATCAAATCGGGGTTTTAAATTCCTCCTCAAAGCTTGCTTGCTTACTTTAGGTCGTTGCTAGCTGTAAAATTAGAGTTACAAAGGGGAGCAGGCAGAGCTTCTGGGAGAAAATTTAAAACCATGGATAGACCAGATAAAATGGACATGCATGCAGTACGTAGGAATACCCTGACCCAGGTATTTAATTTAAATTTCCGTTATAAAGGAAAAGGTATGGTTTTGACATGCACCCCACATGGAAGAAGTTAATTTCAAAGTCGATTCAAAAGATGTGGTAGAAATGCTTGCACCTTTGCCTTGCACGTAATACAGTATATACCTGTTAAGTCAGTAATGACCGTGGAGTCATGTACTTTTGACCCGGAACAACAAGTCGCGACAAGCATCTTGAGTTTCCCTGGTGAGATATGGGTCTGAATACATCTCACCACTGAAGGTTATGATGAATATCCAAAAACGTTATGGACTTGTGGTACTGACACAAATTATACAAAATTACCAGTTAATTAATTGCCTACTTAATAACACGCCCTAATGTAGCACGCACAGTATTTGGGTTTCCTTAGAACATGCAGAAATAGCTTTTACAGAGTCTCCAGCACAAGTAGTCCATGACTGTTGGCTGGTTACCGCAGTCTGTGGCTGATCATTAAATTGAGCTATATTTTAACTTATATTCTGCCCAACCATTTCCGCTTCATCATTTCTGTTTAATACAGAAACGCTTCTCAAGTGACAGCAGCCAGCAATGCGCTCCTGTGATTCTGTTGCAGCCTCGAGCATCACTTGGGGGCAGGGAAAGCGGATAGACGGAATCAATGGAGACCAGGCCTTGGAGCTCCAGGGCTCAGCCGCATCATGTACAGGAAACATGGAATCCGAGAGGCTGAAAGAATATTCATAGACCCCGCACTGTAGGCAGCTGGCATTGTTTTCTCCCACGCATGCTCCGTAGTCTTTCTTCCCGCGTGATTCTGATATTATAATTTCCCTAGATTATATCATTTTAGTTCCAGGGTATTTGATTTCAAAGCTGGATGGGAGTTTGGGGACTTAAAATAATTAGGCACTGAGCCTACAGAGAAATGCCCGAGCACACCTTGAGGGCATCACGCGCCTTTGCCGCAGTGGCGCGTCTCATAGAGGCGATGTGCAGGAGCGTGACATTATCAGCTTTTTTTTCTAATTATCTCACTGTGCATATTAAATACTCCGGTTAAATTTTCCTCCATTAAAAAAATCACCTGTACTTCTCACCACATTATTTGTTCCCATCAGTCTCCAGCGAGATATTTCCATTTCTTGAGCATTTGTTTTTTTCCAGAATAATAAGTGTAAAGTGTGCTTGTTTTTATCCAGGTAGAAGAGCAGCTAGAAAGATGAAAACCAAGAGACAGCTGTTTTGTTATAAAAACGAAATAATGTTACAGTGGTATCACTGACCAAAAATATTGTGACAACCTTCGGTGGGCAGAGAGACAGCATTTATGCTGTACATCTTTTCATATTTGGTGGACATTTCAGAGGACCCGTTACAAATATGTTAAGTAATTTGAGCATTTTCAGTGTGCACTTTTACCCAAAAAAGCCTCAAGGCGCCTAAGAACTTAGTTGCTGTAAATTCACCGCGAGCTGCTGATATGATAAGTGTTGTAATAGTGACCACATCAGACAAGATTACATTAGTGACCACCATATGCAAGATGACCAGCAGTGATCACCTCAGTGCACCAGCCAGGATTGCCAGCAGCAATGTAAAAAAGTTTTGTCATGCCCGGGAGGCCACCCGACAGCTCACCCCCTTCGAATCTTTAGTTCGCAGATTTGACGGGTTGAGGGGTCTGATCTCTAGAACTTATTCTGTTCTGCAGCACTCCCAGCGACTTCCGCCTCATGGCTATCAGACGCGATGGGCCTCTGACCTAGCTGTTGATGTCTCCCCGGAGGAGTGGGCCCGCTTGTGGAGGGACATCCCTAAGGTGTACCGCAGTACGCCTCAGCGCGAATCCGCGTACAAATTGATGACACAATGGTACTATACCCCCAATCGCCTCTATCTGATGTTTCCGAACTCCCCTCCGCTCTGCTGGAGATGCCAGAGTGATAGAGGGGACTTCCTGCACATCTGGTGGTCCTGCTCGGGCCTTGCGCTGTTCTGGAAGGAGGTTCTCAGTCACATCAAAGAAGTAGTGGGGTTCCCGGTCCCTTCTGCCCCGTCACTAACGATTTTGGGCATTAGGCCCGGCACGCTGAGGGCTATGACCTCCGCGGAATGGCATCTGATCCTTCACCTACTGGGGGCGGCGAGACAGTCCATTGCCTCCCACTGGAAACGACCCCATCCCCCTCCCCCTATTGCTGCTTGGTTCCTGCGGTTATGGGATGTCCTGGCCCTAGAGTTACTCACGGCACGCCTTAACCACACAGACACCCGATTTGAGCGTATCTGGCAGCCACTTATACGACATTTCACTAAAACTGAGCATTCCTGCCTGATGCCCCCTAGGCTACGTGCCCTGCAGCTGTTTGAAGACTCCCTGGAGCCCTTCTCCCGGGGCCGGAGGCCGGAAACCCCGGACTGATTTACTTGAACTAGCAGGCGGATTCTTCGGCCCCTGGGTCCATTGGCTCCCACTCTGAACATCGACTCCACATGGCGCATCCAGATCCCCCCCCCCCCCCTCCCCCTCCTCATGGAAGGGGGGTTCTTTCTCCTGACTCTCCCTCCTTCTCTCTGTACTTTTCTCTTTTCTGATTCATGTCTCTCCTTTTCTTTTGTTGTAGGTTCATGTTTGTTTTACATAAGGCAAAGAGTACTCACTAATGTCGCGACGTGAGGTAGTTACCTTCTGTGCGGTGCGGGTTTCATTGCTGCTGGAGCTATGTCTACTTAGATTCTATTGCATTTTCGGCTGCTCTGTTATGTCAGTTTTGTAACGGATGTTAGGACTCTGGACTGGCTGCTGTGCCCTGGTTCCTCCTATATGCTCCCTTTTGGCTTGGGCCCTTCGGCTTTGCTGCTTAAGACTTGAGAGGGTTCCACGCCATGCCCTATTCCTGTTTATCATGTATTGCGGGGAGGGGGCTGTCCTGTTGAATTGTATTTTGCTCTCCTAACTCATTGTCCAGCTTAACCTGTGATGCCACCTCACCGTTATCTCTATAGCGACATGTATGTATAATATGCTTGACCTTAATAAACAGACTTTAAACAAAAAAAAAAGTTTTGTCAAGTTGCAATGCTTCTAGGTAGGTAAAATATGCCAACCAAAGATGCGGTAACCCTGGCATGAAAGTAATATTATGAGTAATAAGACTCACTTCATGCTTTATCATTCAAAAATCAGCTTATGAGTTCTGAAAATACACACATTTTTGTCTTGAATACACAATTTTGGTATACACATTAATTCAACCAGGCAAAAGGTTTCAATATAGTAAGCTGGGATGCACACAAGAGAGCTACTTACAGGTAGCTGGACAACTACCAATAGCTCACGAGCTACTCGTTGGAGAAGGCTGTTTTAGATGAATCACGGAATTGGTTCTTGGTGGCTAATTGTGTCTACTGTGGTTACTATTTTTTAAGATGTAGACTTTTGTCAGCTGAACATATATCATGGAATGTCCAAAAACCTGTTTGACGGAACTGAAAGCAGAAGATACCTTTTGTAACCAGACAGTTGGAATTCCCACGAGGGATATTTGCATTTGGTAGAAATGTTTTAAACACTGATAAAAATGTTATGGCCAGTCAGAGGAAATGTTCTGTAAAAGCTATCAGAATGAAAAGGAAAAGTAAGAAACAGCTGTGGCCATCACTCCTGGTTATGTTTAGATAATTTATGAAGGAAAAAAATGCTTTTGCCAAGTTCCTTTAAAATTTCATACAAATTGCTGGAGTGAAATTGGACAGGATATATAAACAACAAGGGAGTGTAAGGCACACATAATGAAAACCAAATAAATGAATAAAAGGTGGGGGATTGAAGACTGTGACAGTGGTTTCAGTAGTGTCTCCAAGAGCTTCAGATGTTTGAGGAATCCTAGAGGTCCAATGACCCTCCCTGTGTCCTGGCTGGTAGAAGATTACGGAGGGTGACAATGGAGACTCGCGGCTGAAACTTTGTGATCATCTAGGCGGCACTCTAGGTACATCGAAAAACCCTTTCAGATGTGAGCCAGATATGCAGCTGGTCTCCCTACGCCCCCCATATGTCCTTCTTGGGTGCAGGTGCTGGATGGGATGAGCCTTCAAACCATAGTGCTCCAGTGGATCAACGACATTGGTATTCACATTGGACCAAGAGCCCCTGTGAGATGCTATGACAAAAATTCCATAGAGTGCATTTGATGGTGCAAAATGTCAATGAGAGGGTTCAACCGGGATGAGGGAGGTGACATCTCATGGCAGGCTCTCCCATGCTTGCTAAGGGGGCCAGAACACGTACCTGAATGTCACAGAGAGAGTGATGAGCATCGAAGCGGGGAAACGAGATTGGAGGAAGTCCCTCGTGATTTGCATTGCAGGCTGGTATGTCCTTTTCTGGAATGGTCTAAGAGTCTAAACTGCTACCCAACTTCTGGGCTTCAATGAAGCTGCTGAAGTTAGTAAGTCTACCTGCCCGTCCACAAGCATAATAACCTCATCATATCAATATGGAAGGCCTTGAACTGCAGACATTGGGGTTGCAACCTGCTGGATCTCTGCTAGGACATTCTTCAGTCATGTTTGGCGGCAGGCTTAGATAAGGCTAGCAGCGGATCTTTGGCATGGGCGGCTACTGTCTAATAAAGAGCCAGACAAAGTATCTACACCTCACCACTGCTATTTTTGTCCGACTTGCTGACCGTGGAATTTCACACATACTGCCTTTCCTGCTGATAGTAACTCTCCTTGCGTCACTTGTCCTCAGTACTTTATAATGTAGCAAATTTTAAGTGCTCAAGTATTTAAACTTTTTTATGTAAACGCCAAGTTACCCAATCAGGTTTTATTCTCGCTACCTTAACCTTCAAATAAAAAATAAATTATTGGAAAACTCAAATGCTTGACAAAGTAAGACATTGTTTAGGTGTTTCCTGAAAATCACAGTTTCCAACCAGATCGACTGGAAACAGTGAACCAGAAAGAGAACAAAAGAGCTCCAGTTAAAAGGACATGTGCAGTCAATTTACTCAATAGTAGACTCACAAGAAACAAGGCACGCTCCAGGAAGGCCTTGGCCTGAAAAATAGGAACTAGAGTCGGCCTTCCAAGCGGCGCTTGTTCCTGGTTGATTGCCACCTTTTCTCTGGTATCCCTTCTCTTATGTCTTTTCCCTCGTTCCCAATTGCCACTCAGAAACAGCCAGAAAGAGGCCACTCTGCACGCCGTAACTCCCTGGTAAATGAACTGTGACCAGACAATTGAGACTTTGCAAGTTCAAAAGACCCTCACCATGGTGCTCCGCTTCAACAACAAACATGGTCGAAACATGCCAGATTTGCTCTAGCAGAAAAGTCTAGCGAAAGTCTCAGATAAGTGAATATGGTCAGAGTCATCTGTGACGTTCACTATTCACAGCCAGGAGGCCTCATACATCAAACTTTGTGACTCTGAAGTCATTCTGTAAAAAGCCAGTGTTATGTTGGAACAAATTTTACATGATCCAGATGTTTCAGCTGAAATATATAAAGGGAAATGGCTACAAGAATTTGGACTGGCAGACGTTACTGCAAGCTTTGCAAGGAGACCGTCACACAGGACACTACAATACCATGACCACACTTTTTCTAACATAATAGCAAATCAATTTAAAAGATCCACACAACATTATTAATTGAGGTGAAACCAATAACCTTTAGATGATATGGACCTTTTTAGTTTTCCGCTTTTTCGAAAGGAAATGGATCTCAAGCTGTATATGCAGGTCAGGCGAATGGAAATTGACCCTCTATAATACACCACATATTAGAGATGCAGCCGACATGTTTCGATCCACACGCCTTCTGAATGGGTATCCACAGCAGTTACCATATATATCTACAACCAGATAGTTTACAAAATGACAAAGTAATGAAGTTAACTTATTTATCGAAATATTATTCTCCATTCAAGGTTTTATACTCTTCATATTTAATATTTGTTGAACGTTCACAGTAATTAGAAGTGCTTCATGTGATGTCAGTGTCCTAATACTACACAGCATTGTAAGTATTTTACACATATCAAAGCATAATTTACGACGAATATTCTTTTTTTTATTGATAGCGTTTGCATGTTCAGTAAAAACATAACTTGTAGAGATGGACACACAGTATCCTAATTTCATTTCGTGTGTCAATATGTATCAATATAAGAATTTCATTCATACCATCAAGATTCAAGATTTTTATTTGATTTGATTTAGTCCTCTGCTGAGGACAACAAATTATAAAAAATACATTCAGTTAAAATGATGATAATGTGACCACATCAAAACAGTTTTAAAAAAACTCTTAAAAAATTTATACAGGTTATTATTATTATTATTGAAGCTTATAGAGCGCACGGCTACCTCCAACGGAAGTGTCCCGGCGCTAGCAGTGCATCCAACCAGTAGGGAGTGAACAAGACTAGGCCATGAGCTCTAAGGGAGGCCAAAAAGCCAAGTTTTTAAAGCTTTCTTAAACATAGATTCCGACTTGGTCTTCCTCAGATGCTCAAGCATAGAGTTCCATAATGTGGCGGTTTTCACCGAAAAGGCACGGCCACCGATCCTGGCCTTTGCAAAACGGGGGATCACCAGTAGCTTCTGGTCATTCGATCTGAGTATTCTGTTCTGGCTGTATTTCTGAAGTCTCTGCTTCAAATATTGAGGACCAGTGTCTCTAATTGCTCTATGCGCCAGGGTCAGTGCCTTATACTCTATCCTTCTTTTTACCAGCAACCAGTGTAGACTACGCAAATGGGGGGTAATGTGATGTCACAATGGCACGTTCCTAATGAGCCTGGCTGCCGCGTTTTGAATAATCTGTAACCTCCTGAGCAAGTACTCAGGGAGACCAAGGTTAAGGCTATTAGCATAGTCAAGCTGAGAAGTGACTAATGCATGAACCACAGTCTTCCTACAGTCCATGGGCAGGAAGTGAAGGAATCTCCGCAGAGCCTTCAACTTCCAGAAACACAGTGAGGAGACATGAGAAATTTGCGCTTTACCAGTAAGTTGTGAATCAAACTTGAACCCTAGATTCCTGGCAGAAGCAACTGGAAGAGGAGGTGGATTTAGCTCAGACGGCCACCAGAGTATCGACCGAGGGGGAGTGGATTGATTAAAAAACAGGACCTCCGTTTTGTCGGTATTTAATTTTAAGCAACTATCCGTCATCCACGACGAGATATTAAGAAGACACTGCTTAAAATTGGCGAAAGCTGTCTCGTTGTGTTCCCTGAAAGAAAACCCCAATTGCGTGTCGTCGGCATACGAGACAACTTTCACCCCCCATTGCTCAACAATTGCCGCGAGGGGAGTAAGATAAACATTAAAAAGCGTTGGGCTCAGAGCCGAGCCCCGAGGGACCCCACACATGAGGGGGCTGGAAGGGGAGACATGGGGGTGGAGAATCACTTGCTGTGCACGACCCTCGAGAAATGAGTGGAACCAGGCCAGGACAGTTCCCGTCACTCCTAGGTGTTCAAGTCTATTTAGGAGAATCCTGTGTGACACCGTATCAAAAGCTGCGGACAAGTCCAGCAGCACCAGCATCGCGCAGCTGCCCTGATCTAAAGTTTCACGGATAGTCTCTGCGACTTCAAGCAGAGCTGTCTCCGTGCTATAGCCAGATCTAAATCCTGACTGGGAGTCGTGCAGATGGTTATTCAACTCCAGGAAGTCCGATAGTTGTCTCTGAACTTCCTTTTCAAGAATTTTGGCCAGCACTGGGAGAAGAGAAATTGGCCTAAAATGTTTGAGCTCTGCTGGATCAGTGTCCTCTTTCTTGAGAATTGACTGGACATATGCTTTTTTCCAACTGGTTGGATAGACCCCAGTCTCTAACGAAGAATTCCAGATAGAGTTCAATATAGGATTGAACCAGGGGGCTAATAGCTTGAAGAATCTGGCAGGGCAGGGGTCAGACGGAGAGCCTGATTTTATTTTATTCAATTCCACCAGAGACGCTGCCGGGCAGAAAGGGCGAAAAACAGACCACATGCCTGAGTGATGTGAGGTATGAGGTAGCAGATCTGGTGGTCCTGAAAATGGAAAGGAGGAATAGATAGCTTAAATTTTGTTCTGAAAAAAAGTGGCTAAATCTTCACAGAGAGCCACTGAGGGGGGAATAGTACTCTTCAGGGCTTGTGGTTTAATAAAACCCTGGACTATCTTAAAAAATTCTTTCGCGGAGTTGTCAGAGGACTTAATCTGATTGGCAATGTAGTCCCTGATGATCTTCCGTTTTAGGCCGTGGAATTTCCTCTGCGCTGCTTTGTATGCGCACTTGGCCTCTGGCTCATAGTTTTTCCGCCATGCACGCTCCAGCCTCTTACATAGGCTTTTCTCCATATGGAGTTCGGTTGTAAACCAGGGGGCCGAGGGTTTACTCCTGGCCAATTTCATGGTCTTAGTTGGGGCTATTCTGTCAAGAGCTGAGACGACCCAACAGTTGAAAACTGAAGCGTCATGGCTCGGTTCCCCTATAAGCTGAGGGAGGGGTATTCTGTAACTCACAACCCATAGATTCAGGTGAGATCTTCCTCCAATTTCTCCTGTCCTCAAATGCTGATCTGACCTGATTATTACAGGAAACCCAAGTTAGTTTAAAAGGGACCAGCCAGTGATCCGACCAGGTTACAGGTGATGGGTCCTCTACCTGTATGACATACAAATTCAGCAGGCGGTGATCTAAAAAGCAATGTAAGGCCTTGTACCGTAATTATATTGTGCCTGGTACGGATAGGGTTTAAATACCGGCATCTGGCCTCGACCAGTGTCGGGTTTGGACATTCAAACAGTACATGTGGTAAGTCTTGCACTCCTCCATCACATAAATCACAAGGGCTGGTGGTATTTTCACAGGTATTCCATTTAGATGTAAAAGCTTTTAATGGTAAAATCCCTAGCCGTAATAAAATAATATAACGCCGGACCCCGTGAACTAAGGAAAAACGAGTATAACGTTGCTGGATTTTATATTCTATTGATTCTGCATACTGTTTATGATGTTTTAGTTTAGAACATCAAAATCGTAACTTATTACCGGGGTCAGGTGTTTTAAGAAAAGCCTCAAGTGAACAGGTGTCCAGGATTTCAGAAGTGCTAATGTGCAATTCGAAAAGTAAAGTGCTGTATTAAAATTCTGTTTAAAAGTATATTGCAATGATTCGTTCCTAAAAGTCTCCATTTTGAATATACACCGTAAGGATCCCTGTTTGGCATGTAGGAGATTATAAGCCCATCTTATGATGCTAGTGATGGCTCTGGCGTAAGAGCTAACTAGGGCAAGCTCGAGGCGAAAAGCCTGAGCTGGAACTGCTTGGGTGACTTTAACCAATTTACGAAGGATATTCCCTTCTTTTATTTTTCCTGGATGCCAATTTTTTATTTGAATGTATTCCAAAGCATATGATAGAATAGGAGAATTTTTCAAACTATAAACCTCTAAAAGGGAGTGAAAATGTCTGTTCCGGGAGGAGGAGTATAAACGTGCAGTGCGCCAACATGAGCATCTGCTTTGAGCCCTATGTGCTGAAGATGAGAGGAATTTTGTAGTGTTTGTGTGAAGATTCGCCTCAGGTATGTATATTCTTTAAACACCTCTGTGGATTTTCCCCCTAGTGACCAGTTACATTTAGTAAATTGCTTTCTTCCTCTGAAAGGAACTACTTTTGTTTTAGATATATTTGGCACTAAAAAATGTCCTCTGTATAACTGGTGAGTGCCTGCAAATTTTTTGTACGCCGATTGGTGTGAGATCTAATATAACCACATCGTCGGTATGCATCAAGATATGTATATTACTAGATGATAATTTTGGGGGAAAATTGTTAATTTTTATAAAACAGTCCTGAAGGTCACTTATATAAAGAGAAAATAAAAGGGGGCTAAAAGACAACCTTGCTTCAGACCATTCGGTGTGGCTATTGGTAGAGTAAGTCCCTTCTCTCTCCCCATTTGTATTCTACACCATGTTGCTGTGTGTAGCGATATAATTATCTTGAGGAGTTAATCAGGCATTCCTAATTTTCCTAGCTTCTTCCAGAGTGTAGGTCTGTCTACTCTGTCAAAAGCTGTTGTAAAGTCAACAAAAACACAATAGTCGACCTGTGATTTTGACACTACATATTTGTCTATGATCGTCTGTAGAGCCGCAATGTTGTCGGTTATGGAGTGTTTTGGACGGAACCCAGCTTGAGTCTTAGGGATTACTCCACGTGAGAAAGCCCAGTCCTTCAAATGTTCCAGGATACAGGCTGTGAAGGTCTTCCCGATGGCATCCAACAAGGCGATTTGTCAATAATTACTGGGAAGTGTCCTAGATTCTTTTTTTAAAATTGGAATCACAATGCTCCCCTGCCATGATTTTGGAATTTCCCCTGTAGCATAACAATGGGAATATAGGGGAGCTAAAAACTTACTCCAGTCTTCTGGGTTGCTTTGAAGAACTTTAATCAGGATCTTGTCGGGTGCCATTGCTGCTGAGGATCTAGTGTTCCTAATATGGTGAACTATTTGCCTGACTGTTGGGGCTAGAATATCTTGGTTATTTTTTTCTTTCTTGCGTATTGCTATGTTCGGTTTTTCCTGCCTCATGTTTGGTTTATATAACTTGTGGATACATTTTGCCCACTCCAATGATGGAACTGGAGAAGCATGCAGGGATTTCCTTGTTACTGTTTCTTTGGCGATTAAACTCCAGAACGCCTTGCTATTTTTCTGTTTGACTGCCATGTGAATATCGAAATAATTTTTTATCCTGTTGAGCTTTTAGTTTTTTCTCTTTTTCCCTCTGATGGGCTTTTTTTTGCTTTTTGATTTCTTTATGTCTACTCTCCGAAAAGTTTATAAATTGCAATCGGATTCATTTATTTAGCTTAGTTGTTTCATAATCTGGGCTCTTTCTTTTTCGATGTCCCACGTGCATTTTCCGACCATTTGGTATTTCCTGCAAGGTAGCCACTACCGTGGAGACAATCTCTTTGAAATGTATTAGCGGGTCTGATGAGTTATTGCACTGTAATACTTGCGAAGTGATAATTGCAGAATTCATTTTGTTAATTGTTTTTGCATTCCATATCAACCGCCCTTTTTCCTGATCTACTTCAGCGGCGCTGTGCATCTGCGGTAAGGACCATGGGAATGTAGGCTGCAGTGTAATTCCGATTTTGAGATACAGAATGAATTGCATGATCGCTTTCCTGTGTGAATTTGATATTTAGTAAGTAAGCTTTCCTGAATAGATCTGGATTCGAAGTCTTAAATCGAAAAGCTAGAGTTACCTTTTCTTGTAAAAGCGGCGGGAATATCTTTTTCTATGCTTCGGTTTAGGATGACTCCGTTCATAGCTGTTACGGAATTGATTAATATTTTCCCACATTTATATGCTTTTATCTCTGATGGGAATACTGGTAATGGGATTGACAAGGCTTCCTCTTGGTCGCCGATCTCCCATTTTTCCAGAAGTGCATTTGAAATGTTCCCATTCATACCACTATGCAAACTTTTACAGAAAGAGTATACATTACTTAAAATGTAAAAAATACAACTATTCTTTTAAAATTGTTTAATGGAGGAGGACGTGTGCAAATAGAATGGTAAAAGGGTGAATACTAGGGCGAGTTCGAAGAGAACTAGGAAGTACACTTCAAAGCTTCAGTGCTAAAATAAACAAATTGCATGTCTTTTTAAATCAAGAACAAGAGAGTTGTTGGAGCCAGTCCACCAAAACACTGTTTCGCAATGACCAAAATCAAAGGAACTTGCAATGAGCCACCCGTGGCACCGTACACAAGTCATTGCATGACTATATTGGCGATGGAGAAAGAAACAGATAAAGGTAGCTATCTCATTCAGCAAATAACACATCCTTAAGTTTGAAAACCTACAAAATGCAAAGAAACCTGTGTGTGGACAGATTAAAAAAACACATTAAAAATCCACTATGCTCAGAAATGGCAACAAAAGGTGGAGATGGAAGCTGAGAAATCTGCTTCTCCCAGACTGTTAGCCGGTAATCCGCAGTAGATGTGCGTATGAGGAGATTTGGGTCAAGTGGTTTGAGCGAACATGAGCACCGAAAACTTAGTCCACCTAAACCGTTGATCTGGGGAGCCCCGAAGAGGTAGGACAAACTAGTCAAAGCAGAGTTTAGTGCACCAAATCTAGCAAATCATAAGATATTCAAGGACCCCTAAAATATAAAGATTCAAATGAGCCTACGACCCTTAAACTGCAAAATTCACTATCAACAAATTATTGTTTCGAGCACTATACAGCTATTTTACAAAATGAGCCTTGTGCATGCATCGACTTAAGAGGAACTGTGCTTCCCCTGTCTGTGAAGTCCTTTGAAACCCTTCAGAAGAAGATACATCGAATAGTAGACAGGTAACAGGGAATAAAGAGGATGTTTTTCACTGAGGTTTTCTGAGTGAAATCATGCAGACAATGAGCGCACAGCTTGAGTAGTCTATAATGTCATTCAGAACCCAGAGGTGAAAAACAGCCATGTTAATTTTGTTATATATGCTCCCACACAAAACCAACTACTGATGCTTTCAGCTCCTGCCCTTTGGCAGGTAAGTAGTGGGAAACCATATGTAACATGGCCTCCTCTCCCATTCTCAAATGGAAAAAAATAATACCTGGCAACCTGCAACCCACCACCACCACCACAACACACTGCATTTTTCCTCACCCCGGCCACAATTGAAAACAAATGTCTGAACTCCTGCCATCCACCGTATCACCCTCTTTTGCGTTCCTCTTCCACCCCATCAAGCAAATATAATATAAAAATCATATTACTTGGTGCCATGTCACCACCCTCATACTCTCTCTTATTTTCTACCCATCCCTGCTCAAATATCTTTAAAAAATATGTGGCTTCCTCATACCTGTCAACTCACACAGTACCACCATGTGACACACATATCGGCTCCCATCTCCGGTGAGGAGCCGATATCAAACGGTGGCAAGGAAAATGAGCTGAAAACCACTGTAAATAGTGGTTTTACAGCTCGTTTTCCGAGGCTTTGAACTGCCGACGTCCATTAAGGGGTGTGAAAACACCCCAGGACATCGGCACCAGCCTCAGCAAGCTTTTTATTTTGGGAGGGGGGTGGGGGGCTTGGGGCGGGATGGGGTTGAAAAGTGCCTCATAAGTACTTCTCGACAGGAGAACGTGCCCCTTCAAGGCCCGCCCCCTACTCACGGTGAGATTGTTCTTCAAGTTGGCAGGTATGCTTCCTGTCTGCCAACCCTATGCCCATCCCCACCCCACACTGTGCTATTCTCCCTTCACCACCGCACCCAACACCGTAGCTGCCCTCTGATCTCCATGGAGCAGAGGGCGGTGCTGTGCTGACAAGCTTTATGAGAAACTGGGCAGCACAGATTTTAATTTCTTTACAGCACCGGTCAGCAGAGACCAGTGGCTGAAAGAGAATGTAGCAGTAGGTGGGGGCAGAGTGCCGTCTATGGTCTCCCACCTTTCTCTGATTTTTGGATACCCGGGAGAGGTGAGAGAAAGGCAGGTAAAACTGCCACCCGTGACCTTGCTTGGGTCTCCGCAGATCCAGGCCGGTGGGAGAACTCCTTGGAAGGGAGCTCATCCAATGTGAAGTGAAACATTTGTTTGTCACCGTTTCTTCACAGGAATGAATAACCTGATTTCGATACAGATATTCACAAACATAACATTCTTGTTGTTGTTAACTACTCTTCTAAAACTGAGAAGATTGTACACAAATTAGGGTACAATTTCAGTCACAGGTTCTTTGTATGACTGAAAATGAATAAAACAAACTTTAAAAAAAAGATTAAAACAATTATAAATGGTAAAAAAATTTGATTAGATATTTGGAAAGAGTATCTAAGGGTTTCACCAATTCAAGTAATCGGCCATTTCCAGCACAGATATTATTGTCATGACAGAAAACAATGCTGCATTTGATAGAATGGATAGATCCTCCAGGGCAATCTAAGTAAGGAAGCTTGGAAGGGAAGCGTGGGAGGTGGTGGTCCATACTGTACTGAAAACATGCCTCCTGGGAGGTCAAGCTCTCAAGGGCTTAAGCAAGAGCGGCCCATGCAGGTAAGAGCAGTGGGGCGGGGTGGGGGGAGGACTCGACAGACAACGACGAGGGGAGATTGTTATGTTTCGTATAGAGGCCCTAATATAGACACGTTCATATATGCTGTAAATGGTCATAATCGTATATGCCCTATTATGGTCATAATCGTATATGCCCTATTTTGGTCATAATCGTCTATGCCCCATTATGGTCATGATCTTCTATGCCCTAATATAGGCATGATCTTTCACCTACATTAGTTCCCTACAGTACACAACGAACTCTGAGGGTTGAACGTTATCTAGTCTGTGGTTTGGACACTGCAGGGTTTTTCCAGAACACAGGCCTACAATGTACTCATAAATTATGCATGAGCATTTACCAGCTACATCTCCCGCATAATATGTATGTACAAAGTTCACCCCTGACGTCTTCCTCATGTCTAACAAAGACCAATACAAACCATATTAAGGGACGAGACACTTTAGGGTATAAATACACCACATCTTGCCACAGTAACAGACAGGGAACCGAGACTTCCATGCTGACACACTGACCAGAGACGCAGAGGCTCCTGCATGCAGTCGCTCCAGCTGACAGCGGTCTAACATAGCCCTTGCGGGGTGTCCAATTCGAGACCAGGACGGGGTCCCACACTCTCTCTATTCAGGTAATGGGGTTCGACTAAATCCTAGAAGGATTCTTGGCTCTTAGGCTGTTAGACCTACACTCATGCTAGGTACACTTAGGTACATCTAGTTAGGCATCGTAGGAGTACATGCACTTTTATATATTTATGTATGTAACCATTATTATTGCAATATGGTAGAACTGTACTATCCTTTCACTTTCATCGTACTGCTGATAATATATCTCTGCTATTGTCTGCTGGTTGTTGCAGCACATATATTCTACACTAGAATAACAACTGTTCAATAAATACTTATTGAAACGCCCAGACTGTTTATTCTGTGTAACTCTCTGAGACAAACCGAACACGTAAGCACAAGTGACTGAGCGAAAAGTAGTACATTGTTTCCACGATTCTGAGGGATCAGGGTTGTCATGATCTAAGGTTGCCAGAAACTAATCTCTCCCCGATAAGAGGATATTCTAGTGGCACTGTGAGCTAGTTAATGCAAATCCGGCTAACATACGCAGTGGGGGTGCACAGAGTCAGTCTATCACCAAGCCCACGGTTTATGTTATCCAAACGCGCAGGTCCTGCAGGGGTACTATAGGAACTACACGACATGGCGCCACCAACGTTGGTTGGGTACTTATTTAACAGTAGAATCTGAGTAGTTCAGTCGTGCGATTCTCAGAGAACCTACTCACAAAACACCAGAGACGTCTGGAGTGGGTGGGCACAAAATCCGCCGCAGCTGAGTAGTACGAAAATACTATTTATTGGCTGTTGGTTATTCAAGCTTGAAAGGACATAATGTTCCTAAAAATTGTGCATAACACCTTATCTTAGTTCCCTTGGAACACTTCTTCCTCTAAACATGACCAATACCGAGGTAAGGGCAGAGAGAGTTGAACTGAATTTTTCAGACGAGGGAGCAGATCCTGCGGATGCAATACAGATTGCACCAAAATACAGAAGGACAGTCACCCTAAGACTATTAGAAAATGGTTTACACGCTAGGGGTGGCATTGTAGTTTGTGATTGAGGCACACAAATCAAACAAAACAGGTGTTCTATTCATGGGTTACACTCCCAGCAGCAAATGCAGTAACAAATACATTTCACTACTATATAGAAGGAGATGCACCACAGGAATATTGTCCATTTGAGGACATAGAGATTCCACTCACTTACCAGGAACATTATTACTGGTTTAATGGCGCCCTACACCATGTACGAGAAAGAGTAAGGTTAGGCCCACTCGGAGGAGAAGGAGCCACATGGCCAATATTAGCGGCATACACACCTCATCCTGGCATCGACACAATGCCACCAGGAGACTTACTCGTACAACACAAAGATTTAATTAAAATCTACAGGAACTTGACACAATTTGTCATGAGGACTTTGACAGTCCAACCTGCACCAGGTACAGCAAATAGTACTCCAGCTCAGGGTACATGAAATAAAATTACTCCTCAAACATTACACGCGGTAATGGGCAAAATGCCCGCAAAACGCGAACAAATACCATTCTGGATAGCTCCGAAAATAACTCAACTTGAGGCGGTATTCCCGAATACTACTACCTGTGATAAACACAGAATACTAACAATCTGCTTGCCCATGGGGATCACACCACAAATGGAGGACTGCACCTCTTGGGGTACAGTCTTTGCTGCCATATATACCAGAACGCATGGTATCCCGTCATTAGCAGTAGTACCTGATGTATTGAGACAGATACAAAATGAGTATGGAGCAGAGCCTGCCCTTAACTTAGAGATGAAGTTACTAGGTAACTACGAACAGGTATCAGCCATAATACTAGCTAACATTAAGGGGGAAGCAGCTTCAGTGGTGATCCGCCAACGCCTAAGGGAGTTCAGTCCAGTAGATCAACACGAACTACCCAAAATAATTGAAACCGCATATGCAGAACTAGGCAGAGACAGTTTAGGTGGGAAAGCATTAAAGCCACAACTGGTGGGCAGTTTTGAAAAGGACACTACAAAGCAGACACCTACTTCTTCTAAAAAGAAGTGGGAGAATAAAAAACAACAAAAGTCTAAAGACAGCAGATCTTAATCCAGAGGTAGGTCTCCTCAACAGGAGCCCTCTGAAAGGAGGTACAACCTCTGGAATAGGGATAATATTAAAAAACCTGACAGGTATCAGGATACTGATACACGTTCCTCTCGTTCCATTCAGGGTTCATCAAAAAACTCAGAGAGGGAAGGACGGTCAGAACACAGACAAGAGGAGCGTACAAAGTCCAGAGATACGCAACGCGCTGCGGACTACGCACCTAAAAAAGAAGATAAACAAAAACCTCAGTTCAAAAAGAAGAAGGTAGCAGGTCTTAAGATCAGACATGCCCAGAATTCTGAGGACACAGCTTCTGAACAGGGAATGGGCTCTGACGATGCTAGACAGCACGGCAGAAGTAACAATAGCTCGCCAGAACCTGAAGGAATTTCTGGTGACAGCGGAGTTGAGTGAGTATATCACGGTGGAAACACCTGATACTCGAGTAAGCGTCCCACATAAGTTACATGAAATAACACTCCGGATGGAGGGGGACAAACCCAGAAAAATTAAAGGTCTCTTTTGGAAAAATCTGTCATCAGGTTATGACATCCTTTTAGCAGAGCAAGACTGGCCGCCGGCATTTGTCATGGAGTGCCCTAAGGGAGAAACTGTAATTTTTCCAGTATTTTCCGACCTCGTTCCCATACATTTAAAACATGCATATGCGCAGGAGTGGGCAGTTGCCCTAGCTCCAGCATTGTACAAAAATCATGTTGGTTGGGATGAGGATTCAACCCGCCATGTGATCCCGTTAAAAGTCTCCCCAAATGCTCAAAGGCAATACCCTATAAAGCAGGAAGCTAAGAAACAAGTCAGGGAGATCCTAGATCAACTGGAATAACAGGGGGTGATTGAAAATTGCACTTCACCTATGAACAATCCTTTGTTTCCCGTAATGAAACCTGACAACACATATCATTTAGTTTTGGATCACAGACATTTAAACACTTGCACAAAGACATTTGCAGTTCAAAATGCACACAGTGCCGCATTAATGAATAACATTGTGCAGAAAAAATACAAAACAACACTTGATATCTCAAATGGATTTTTCTGCCAAAATATAGCGCCTGAAAGCAGGTATTTGACCACATTCTCGGCGCTAGGTCCCAACAGCAATTTTGTCGACTTGCCCAAGGGTATAAGAATAGCCCGGGGTTGTTTTCAGCAAGAGTAACAGAGTTACTCCAAAATTTGGATGAAGAAGCATTGTCCTATGTGGATGATATTTATCTAACGGACGATGACTTACCGAGGCACTTGACCAGGGTGCGCACCATTATTATGGGATTTGCCTCTGAGGACTATAAATTTAATTTCAAAAAATCAAAAATTGCCCATCTCAATGTCCTGTTCTTAGGGTATGAGCTGTCAAGTGAAGGGAAAAGCCTAGCAGCTAACTTTTTAGAAAAGTGTGCGCTGCTCCAACCTCCAAAATCGTTAAAGAATTTACAATCAATTCTGGGATTCCTGAATTTTGGTCGAACATACATTTTGGATTACGCAGAAAGAGTAAAACCTTTCTACGACTTAATAAAACCTGATTTTTCAGTCAGACAATGGACACAGGAACATACAAACATCCTACGTTCACTACAAGAAGACTTGATAGCTTCAAAACACTTACAGACACGCGTAAACGTACGCAACTTAGTGATCCGAGTAATAGCGGGTCAATGCGGGTATACTCACGTAACCTTCAATGAAGGAGAAACAGTACCAATCGCATACAAATCACACATGTACACAAACGCAGAGATGCGTTTACTTCAACAGAAAAATCCTGACAGCAGTGCAGACCGCTGTAGCAAGAGAAAGAGCTCTGGCTCAGGGAAAACGCATAATAGTCGTGACCCCAGTACCAGCCTTAGAAGCTGTTACAAAGGCTAGCATTCCAAATGCGAAAGCCTTACATCCCAGATGGATACAATGGGCTAATTCTCTTACTGCAACAGATGTTGAATACAGATTTGATCCAAGTTTAAAAACACAAGCATTTCTGCAATACGAACAAGAATATCCTCTACCTAATGAGATTTTGCCTCTAGATCAGTATGAATATATTATTTACACTGACGGATATGCTCAACCTGCCATAGGGAGTAGGCAAGCTTACAGCGCAGCGTGTGCAATCGTTAAAGGTCGCATGCGCGATGGAAAGTTCCATCCAAGTTGCACTAAAACGCAATCTCTAGGAGACTGCACGGCTCAGTTAGCAGAATTAAAAGCACTAATACTGGCACTAGTAAATACGGAACACGAATTCCCCACACTAATTGTGTGTGATTCCTTTTACTGTGTACAGTCGTACAATTAATATTTACATCATTGGGAACACAACGGGTTTAAAGACGCAAAAGATGGCACAATTAAGCATAAAATGCTATGGGAACAGGTAGCTGAGTTGAAAAACGAACTACCAAGGGCTCACGTGATACATACACTGAGTCATCAGCGTAATGGCGTTCACGTTGAAGGGAATTCATTGGCTGATGAAGCCGCAAAGGGGGCTGTACGCACAGCGTTCGTAGCTGCAATCACTCGTTCAAACACGAGAATAGACGGCGAGATTTTGGTAGCTGTTAATGCTTCACGCAAAGGCAGCACAGCAGTACCAAAAAATTTCCACTCAAATACTCCTACAAGTTAGATGCACAAAACATTCCATATGCTCAGATTCCTGGAGTGGGGGATAGAGTAATACCAAATATGGATCGTAGGTAAGGCTTAATTCTAGCAGCACACAAGGGTTTGGGTTCTGCGCATACAGGTGTCACAGCGACTATTTCTTTACTGAAACAGCGCTACTGGTGGCCAGGGTTAACAAAGCAGACCAAAGACTATGTCTTAAAGTGCGACATCTGCCAGCAGATGAAAGGCTTCACCGTAGCACGCCCAGCGCAGACACCATTACTAAAATCAAACAAACCTCTTGCATGTGTGTATTTGGATCACTGCGGACCCCTACAATCGGATGGGGCCAAGAAATATATCATGGTTGCAGTGGATTCCTGTTCTAGATTCCTATGGGTCTGGCCTCAGCGTTCGGCTGACGCTCGAACTGTTATAAAAGATTTGCAAGTCTTTATCGGCACATACGCAGTTGGCACGTTACATTCTGACCGTGGCCCGGCGTTTAGCTCTCGGGCTTACAAAGAGGCCATGGAAGGAATGGCCGTAGCATTGCGGTACTCCTCTCCATACCATCCTGAGGGTAATTCGGTTGTGTTGAGGAAAAACCATGACCTAAAGCAATCTTTAACAGCTAGGGTATTAGGCAAGGGCGGTAGTTGGGTCAGTCACCTTTATGGGGTCCAAAGAGCAATTAACAACCAGCCAAGAAGCTCTCTAGGGGGTGTCACTCCTTACGAGGTCCTATTTGGGACAAGAATGTGGGTACCTGATCTGGATTGTGGAGGCACAGTGGCGGATGAAAAACCATTTGATATCCATGATCGTTTGGCTGTTTTACAGGATCTAAATGAATCCAGGACACAACAAAGCAACGTCCACTTAAAACAGACCACCACTGAGGAAGTCAAGGCAGTAACGGCAAGACCTGTCTGGATCCCAAAAGTCAGGGATCTGGTCAGAGAAAAGATTGCAGACAAGAAAGAATTCGGACCATCCTACAGAACAGCAGTACCGGTCCTAGCAATCCAAGGCACAAGAACTGTACTTCTGCTGCCTCTTGCCGGGAAAAAAGAGAAAAGATTTGTCTCAATCGACTTAATCAAACTACACTATGTGGCTGATACTAAACAGTAGGCCTAGTGGACTCCACAGTAGCAGACGCCCTCCTCTCGCTACAATCCAAGAAGTTCAAACAGAAAGACTCATCACGTTTGAAGAGCCACCTGTACGGAATGAAGGACTAAGCAACAATGCTCGTTCCACTTCAACAAGAAGTTCAACTTCAAAAAGAAAATCAACTTAACAACCAAGTTGCAATAAGACCGACTACAGATGTCTACGTCAACATTCCTCGTCAAGAGCAAAATCCAATTTCAACAAATCCCGATGCAATTCCAACAATTGATCGAACTGCTTCTGGCTACTTCATGAACTTTGATACGTTTTCACTGGATCCAAGCGAGCCGGAAACGATGCCAGCCCAAAAATCACACAAACAGAAACTCATTGACTTTTTGCACTTTTTTAGAAAGACCTGGTGTCACCTTGGATAGAACTATAGTATATCACTGGGATTCTATTTTTTCTTTTTTGGCTAGGTTTAACTATAACTTTTAGTATGCTTATTAATGGACGATATCTCCAGCAGAGCTCTACAGCCCAAAGAGTCAATTTGATTTTAAAGCCACACCAGTCTTCACATCGTGAACCAAGAGACTTGTCTTCAGTGAACATCACAGCAGTTCCTATACCGGACGGTATAGTATGTGACAAGATTGATTTCGATATATTCGGTCCGACTGAACTTTTAAAGCTTAAACGTGTATTTAAAATTTCTTTAAGTGATATCATTACCTCCAGTACATTGTCTGATGATTGGGACACTGAAACTGTAAATAATATGATGTCTGATTTGTAAAAAACTGCAGCATTTCCGAACAATGAAATGTTAGAAGGTACTTCAGACTATGATACATTGTACTGTTACCAACATTATGGTCATCATTTCTTGCCCAAATCTATAACACCTAGAAATGTATTTGAATACCACCAGTGCCCAACACCTCCAAAAGGTAGTTCGCAAACTTTTGCACAGAAATTCACATACTTTTCAGGGTTTAATACATCTGACCCGAAGTCATTTTATTACAAAGTGGCAACAACATCAGCACAGAAAAGTATGTTGACTAACACCAAACAGATTTACTCTGCTTCCTTTATGGCCCAGTTGTCTACAGAGGGTTTCGACCTATGGAAGGACACTATAGATTTAAAATCAATCTGGGATTCGAGGGACTGGCAGGTCCAGGGAACAGAAGCGCTTTTTAGAGCATGCCTCATTCCACAGCAGATGATATTTCTATATGAAACTGTGCAACAGACATCCTGTCTTGGATTAGCCAAGAACAAGGAAATGAACACACCGGGGTTTCCAGCACCATCACAGATGGGTGAGGGGCAGAATTCAACTACACACGGGGTAGGATTATATGACATTCTCCAGTACAACAGGTCAGATCCCAATTGGACAGAATGGCTGATTTGGCCCATTGACACAAACACATGTCAACAGAGATTCCTAGGTATAACCGAGGGGTTTAGTATCAGTAGGCCAGATACACGCTATGTACAGAGACAACACCCAGGGGTAGTGACATCCTATAGTGTTGGGAAGTTGTGCCTAGATTGGCTAGAAACCTCAACACTCACAGAAGTAAAACATCACTTGACCTTACTCACACCTGATGTATACCTTAGGGATTTTTTGCAAGGCCCAAGGAAAACACGTCAGAAACGTTTCATATATGCTGGCATTTATGCCTACTATAATGAAAACTGGAAAATATCCCAACAGGAGGCCGCAGAAAGAATACGGGAAATAGACCGTATTAACTTAGAGAAGGCATTAGCTGTAGTGGATACTGGGTTAACAACTTTGACCTCCAGGATATACTCCTTAGGCAACATTGTATCTTCGGCAATTGACGTATTAGAACAAGACTTGGACTTGTTACAACACAGACAATCTCAGTTACGTTATATTATAATGTTAAGATGGACGCTGCAATCTTTGCGTGCAGGCTACGTGCCCTGGCGTTTCATAAACACCACGTCTCTGTTTTCAGGATACAATCTAACCGATAAACAGACAGAAATGGCACAGAGGGGAGCCAAATATACAATGCTGCGTATTGAGAAACTGGAAAGGTTACCATTCACTGTAGCCGAATCACCATCAACAGAATGGCTAATTCATGGCCAAATCACTCTGCCGGTCACTACGTTTCAGTTTCAATATTGCCTTGAGCAAAGGCAGGCAGGCAAATATGAAAAAATGGGTAAGGGATACATTAAGGAAACTTGGGAGTTACCCTATAGATATCGATGCCGGAGTGGGGATCGAGAAGTGTTTCTGAGTGGTACAAACTGCAAGAACGCTTTAAGCGGTTCTCTCATGTGTCAGGATATTTCTCTGCACGGAGCATGTAGTGGTTCGGTAGCGAATCTATCTTGTCACATGTCAGGGACCCCAGCGGCCATGATCACGCCGGTTTTCCAGCTGCTCTCGAATGGGAGTTACTTGATGCTAAACGATCAAGGTTGCTGTGGGATGCTTCCGGGCGTCGCCTATCTGGTCACTGTTAACTCCAGGGTTACTTGCTGTATGCAAGTATTGTTTCCGCCGCTGAACACAGTCAGGGAGGTGCCGTTATGGCCTTCGTTGAATGTTTCCTTTATACAATTTGATACTTTGAGCAGACTGAAAGCCATGCTTTTACAGCAACCCGTGCCCTTAACCTCCGCTCGAGAAACCTTTGAACTTCAAGTTGCAAGGACCTCGACTGAGATACAAGCGCTTATACGTATGAACTGCCCCTTTCATTTAGCAGAAATGGTGAGTCGTATCTTTAACATGTCTGATACGAGCGGTATTGTACACCTATTTAAGACCATAGGGTCAGGACTAATAAGCACCTTTCAGACAGTCCTTGGAGTAATCCCAAATTTTATACACTCCGTATTAGGAAGCGTGTTTGGAGGTCTCCCGCTTATCCTGTTCCTAATTGCAGGAGTCCTGATTGTAATCTTACTGCTACGCAATGGACGGCCCAATTTCCGAGGAAATGGCGAACGTACTCATGGAGCGGAAGTACCGTGAACGCATGGTGCAGCTTCTGGGTATACCTTGCCTAAGAGAACTGAACGCCCCTCGGTTTCTATCGTTTAGACCAGTCTGGGTGGACTGCATCTTACCAGTTCTTCGATGCCCGTTTTGCGGAGAAGAATGCGCGTTGGATCTCTAACGTTTCCATCAGATACGCCTCCGGACATGGATGCTATGCTGGACCCCCTAAAGGCCCATGCTCTGCGTTGTCCCCAGCGTCTTCCGATTCTGATGAACGCATTCCTTGAGAATCCACAGGTGCCGTTTGCTTCTGCTAGGTTAGGTGGCTCCTCCACAGGCACTCAGGTAACAACTGCTGCACAAGCTGCCGCAGCACCGACTGTTGGCAGTGCTGAATTCCATCTATGTGCGATTGACGTTCTCTGTGAGGCGTTGGATTTGTCGTCTGCAGTAGCTAACACCGATAATGCTGTATCTCCCAGCCAGGACACTTAATCTTGAATTGGCTCATCGCGTCCTGGGAAAGAATTTGGCTTCTCCACTTCATTTCATAAATAAACGAACTAAATTTGGGACATTTCCTAAATTGACACTTTCACTTGAGAAAGAAAGGCCTTCTTCTGCTTGTAGTAATGCAACTTTTATAAGTGAGACAGAATTGACTTTTTCAAGTAGCAACTTAAGAATAGCTGATTTGTAATATTTTTTAACATTTTTTAAATGTCTTTTTAAAACCATGTTTTTAGCTGTTTTTAAGAAAATTTTTAAATTATCCAGATTTTAAGTATGGTCATTGTCATCCAATTCGAAAGAGGAGTGGGTGTTCTGTTTCGTATAGAGGCCCTAATAATCGTATATGCCCTATTATGGTCATAATCGTATATGCCCTATTTTGGTCATAATCGTCTATGCCCTATTATGGTCATGATCTTCTATGCCCTAATATAGGCATGATCTTTCACCTACATTAGTTCCCTACAGTACACAACGAACTCTGAGGGTTGAACGTTATCTAGTCTGTGGTTTGGACACTGCAGGGTTTTTCCCGAACACAGGCCTACAATGTACTCATAAATTATGCATGAGCATTTACCAGCTACATCTCCCACATAATATGTATGTACAAAGTTCACCCCTGACGTCTTCCTCGTGTCTAACAAAGACCAATACAAACCATACTAAGGGGCGAGACACTTTAGGGTATAAATACACCACATCTTGCCACGGTAACAGAGAGGGAACCGAGACTTCCATGCTGACACACTGACCAGAGATGCTGAGGCTCCTGCATGCAGTCGCTCCAGCTGACAGCGGTCTAACACAGCCCTTGCGGGGTGTCCAACTCGAGACCAGGACGGGGTCCCACACTCTCTCTCTATTCAGGTAATGGGTTCGACTAAATCCTAGAAGGATTCTTGGCTCTTAGGCTTTTAGACCTACACTCATGCTAGGTACATCCAGTTAGGCATCGTAGGAGTACATGCACTTTTATAATGCATTTTATATATTCATGTATGTAATCATTATTATTGCAATATGTTAGAACTGTACTATCCTTTCACTTTCATCGTACTGCTGAAAATATATCTCTGCTATTGTCTGCTGGTTGTTGCAGCACATATATTCTACACTAGAATAACAACTGTTCAATAAATACTTATTGAAACGCCCAGACTGTTTATTCTGTGTAACTCTCTGAGACAAACCGAACAAGTAAGCACGAGTGACTGAGCGAAAAGTAGTATATTGTTTCCACAATTCTGAGGGATCAGGGTTGTCATGATCTAAGGTTGCCAGAAACTAATCTCTCCCTGATAAGAGGAGATTCTAGTGGCACAGTGAGCTAGCTAATGCAAATCCGGCTAACATACGCGGTGGGGGTACCCCTGCACAGAGTCAGTCTATCACCAAGCCCACGGTTTATGTTATCCAAACGCGCAGGTCCTGCAGGGGTACTATAGGAATTACACGACAAAATGAATTATTTATTTAATTTTACCTCGTAGTCATCTGTCGAGTCCCGACCCCACACCGCCCCACTGCTCTTACCTGCACAGGCCACTCCTGGGCTTAAGGTTTTAACCCCAGCATGCATTTTTTCACTGTGGCATGGGCATCTCTCAGTCACGAGGTATGATGACAGACGTTTGTTACCATACATGTATTTCCCGTCGCCAGTGCCATGGAACCATAAGACAAGTAAATACACTTTTTTGGCATTAATTAATGTAGATGGCAGTGAATCAACTCATGGGGTGGAAAGGGAAGAGTAGGCAGAGATGACTAAAAGAGATCCCTTTCTGTTTTCAGGAAAACAGCTTTGCACACTGTACCCGTGAGGTCATTTCCACCTAATGCTTCAGTGAAGCCATGGGTGGAAATGCCGTCACTTGAGAGATGGAGGCTATGTGGCCAACCTTCTCGGAGGCTTGAGCGAGCCCCAGGAATCCCCCACAAGTAGGTGTGTCTCAGAGAGACCCACCTATGCTCACCAATTTTATGGAGATCCTAACGCAGCTGGATAAGTAATGCTGATTCATCATTAAACTCAGTGGATCTATGGATTAGGACCAAATTAGCATGGAGCGCATTACCATCTGGATCATTCAATGACCATACGATGGCATCGATGGTGTGAAGCTCGCGTCAGAAGACCAGATATTCATGTATCACAGGGCCCCAAAATGTAAAGGTTTCGGTACTCTAACCCTCTGTTGTTTTGTTAAATGCTTTGCTTATTTTTCTGACCCTATTTTACAAACATTGGTGGTTTGCATAAGTATACGTAAAAGAAATTGCTTTGTTCATTTTTTTCGTTGGGTCCAATGGCTGGACAGGGGGTTAATTGTATTGAAAGTACTTGAAAACTAGTAAAATAGTGTAGAATATCTGGATGTTTGTGTAAAATCTGAAGGACAAAGATGGAACTCACAAGCCATAGGTTTAGCCTTTCTACCTCCCACACATCAATAAAAAATATATTTTTGTTAGGTAATCTCTCCCATTTTCAGCAGCTAGAAACAAATTATTTTATACAGGAGCTACAGAAGTGTGGCTGTTATTACTAATATAGCAAAACCAAAGGGGATGATGGACGGAGTGATGAACATTGCAAGCACTCACCCCCAGTCAACTGATCTGGGTTTAATCCATCATCATTCTTTAGCTCACTCCGCCACCTCAGTTTAGACATGGCCATATGCAAATCAGTCTGACCCTGTGCCTCATGGGAACAGTCCAGCCCGAACTGCCAAGCCAGGTCTTCCCTGGACCGGAAACAAGCATCCTGGGACCGGTTTCTGGCTTACAGCCGTCATCAGCCAGGTTATCTTGAATCCAGTGGCAAAGTGAGCAAGGGACCCACGTCTGGGCATACCCTGCCAAGATTAAACCCAGATCAGTTGACTGGGGGTGAGTGCTTGCAATGTTCAACACTCCGTCCATCATCCCCTTTGGTTTTGCTATGTTCGCCCTAAGTTGGCAGGGTATGCCCAGACGTGGGTCCCTTGCTCACTTTGCCACTGGATTCAAGATAGCCTGGCTGATGACGGCTGTAAGCCAGAAACCAGTCCCAGGATGCTTGTTTCCGGTCCAGGGAAAACATGGCTTGGCAGTTCGGGCTGGACTGTTCCCATGAGGCACAGGGTCAGACTGATTTGCATATGGCCATGTCTGAACTGGGGTGGCGGAGTGAGCTAAAGAATGATGATGGATTAAACCCAGATCAGTTGACTGGGGGTGAGTGTTTGATTTGCTCAAACGCTCCGTCCATCATCCCCTTTGGTATCGCTTTGTTCGCCCTAAGTTGGCAGGGTATGCCCAGACGTGGGTCCCTTGCTCACTTTGCCACTGGATTCAAGCTAGCCTGGCTGATGACGGCTGAATAGCCAGAAACCGGTCCCAGGATGCTTGTTTCCGGTCCAGGGAAGACATGGTTTGGCAGTTTGGGCTGGACTGTTCCCATGAGGCACAGGGTCAGACTGATTTGCATATGGCCATGTCTGAACTGGGGTGGTGGAGTGAGCTAAAGAATGATGATGGATTAAACCCAGATCAGTTGACTGGGGGTGAGTGTTTGATTTGCTCAAACGCTCCATCCATCATCCCCTTTGGTATCGCTTTGTTTGCCCTAAGTTGGCAGGGTATGCCCAGACGTGGGTCCCTTGCTCACTTTGCCACTGGATTCAAGCTAGCCTGGCTGATGACGGCTGAATAGCCAGAAACCGGTCCCAGGATGCTTGTTTCCGGTCCAGGGAAGACATGGCTTGGCAGTTTGGGCTGGACTGTTCCCATGAGGCACAGGGTCAGACTGATTTGCATATGGCCATGTCTGAACTGGGGTGGTGGAGTGAGCTAAAGAATGATGATGGATTAAACCCAGATCAGTTGACTGGGGGTGAGTGTTTGATTTGCTCAAACGCTCCGTTCATCATCCCCTTTGGTATCGCTTTGTAGGGAGAGGGCATCGATCTGTTTCCACTGCCTTAACCCTTTTGTACCTAATCACGATGAGCACATGAGAAGGCGGGTAATATGTGCCCGCCTCGTCAACTTTCAAACTCTTTGAAAGCTTAAATTTTCTTTTTGAAGCACCGGCTCTAATGCCAGGAGGGTTGACAGGCAACAACTATGCCCGTCCGCTTCAGCTGCAGTCAAGTTACAGACGGAGAGGGGGAGGTTTAATATTATTTAATCTTTGTTTAGAACAGTCACAAATGACGTCCCCTTCTTTACGTGTACCACACTGTACACACTATTTGTCACCCCATTCTCACTCCAGCGGAGTTAAAGCAGACAAAAAATATATCCAATCATCTTTGTTAATTTCAATGGGCAGGGACTGGAGCTAGCGTAGTATCTTCACTCGCTTCCCAATTCGACCAGAGTGAAAACGGAAGTACCACTTATTCAGATTAGCGTATTTTGACGTGTTACCCTCAAAAAATCTGGCAACATTTGTTAAGCTTTTCTGTGAAACCACCTCACCAAGCCTCCTGGTCCACTCGCTATTTCCAACAATGTTTTGATAGGTGAGTATGGGTTTGTTATGTGGGGGCACTGGGAGGAACCCCCACCTCCCCCTTTCCATTATTTGGTGCAGAGCAAAACGTCCAAGCAATAATGTTGTTCCTCAAAGTTTACAAAGTAATATTCACCACTTGCAAGAGAAGCGCGTACATGCAGATATGCTGACCGGCCAACGTCGGTGTTCTCATCCAGGGTGGACTTATTTTGATGAGTGGCACATTGATTTAGCTCCCTTTAGCACAGGACCCAATGCACAGACATTAATGTGGCTGCCTCCTCATTCTCCCAGCACTGTATACCTCCCCACCTGGTCCACCTTACCTGTCCTGTCGCCTCTTTTCATGAATGTCTCCAGCATGGTCTCTCCACCTCTCACAGCTCTGCCAAGTACCACACATCAGGCGTTAGACTAACGCTTTTCAGTACAGTGATCCGCATCACCGCACTGAAATGCAAAGTCATGCATTATAGCGCCTCTTCAGCTTTCAAGCTGGGAGCGCTATTACCATAAAGCACCATACTAGCTGCAGTGGCAGTGCGCACTGCACGCTGCTTCCGGCAGCCTTGGGGGCTCTCTGGCTCAGCTATAGCTCTTCTCAGCTGCACACTGAGTCACTGGGGTGGTAGAATGTAACAATAAGTCACAAGGACACCCGACAGCGCCGCGATATCACTGACATCAGAGGAGCCTGGACGAGTGAGAGCCCAATTGCTACTGAGTGTCTGTGCGAGTACAGTGTGTGTCACATTACAACAGTTACTCTAAAGTGACACTGTTTCTCGTTGCTCAAATGGGTGTAATTTATGAATACATTGCTTGATTTTACTCAAGAGAAAATGTCACTCATAGTCCTTGAAATGTCACTCATAATTACACTAAAATTATGGAAATGTCACACATAGCAATCTGAAACCTTGGCAGCTAGGCTCTCACTCAGTCCGGAATTTCCCCATGGGGTTCTTTGAACTCCTTAAACTGCTCTGTGCCCCCTTTTCCAAAAGAGAACCCCACCATACCCCCTGACACACACACACACACACACACCGATCAAACAGCAGGATCTGACAAACTTAGTTGGAAGCAGCTTTCTTGTCGACAAAGCGACAGGGTTCCTTACGGCTGTGCCAGCCGTTCCTTACTGGGAAGGTAGAGTCACTTTTCTCTCGCTGGATGCAGAAAGAGGTGCTTAAAAGTGAGGTCTGAGGTAGTTCACGCAATGTTTTAGACCAATGAGCGCAGGAATACGTGCTGTTTTTAAATCTATCATGTATTTTTCACCCTAAACACACAGTGTTACGGTTTGCAGAGGGGATCACGGCTACCTCTCTTCTACGCTGTGTTATACGTGTACTATGTCCCATATGAAGATACGGCGCATTTACACAAATCCTATCCAAGCGCTTAGCATGCCCCCAGGACCTGGCCCACCCGAGAACCGAAATACAAACAAGCGCGGGAGACCACGCTTGTTTTTTTAAATATGTTTTTGGGGATTCGCAACTCCATCGCGATTTTTACCACAAATTTTTTATTTAAAAAATGCTTTTTGGCCAGGTAGGGTCCCGGGGGACCCCAGCATCGATCCTAGAGGGTTAGGGTATTCGTACCGTACCCCTGTTTCTTATTTTTTTAACCATTTTTTGGGGGACTCAGCTGAGTCTGAGTCTCAAGAGGGCTGCCAACACTTCCTGGTTGAACTGTTGGTAGTCAATCAGATCTCTGCATGAGATCGGGAGGGTTTGCGGAGGGTTCGCGTCCCTAGATATACAAATTTGGTTTTTCTTTAATATCTCCAAAACTACTGAATGGATGGACGCAAAATCACACAAAGGTCACTTTCTGGACCAAGATCTACCTTTCTGCCAAATTTGGTGCAATTCCGTACAGCGGTTCGGACTGTAGTCGTGTCTAAAATCCCTAGGGGAAATTGCATGGGGAAAATGCATTTTGGGACCCCATTATTCTCGGCCCGCTTGACAAGTCACCCCTAAACATTTAAGACTACACCTGAAGCAACTGTTGAATTAATGTAGAAGATTTCATGAAGATTCGTCAAACAGCGCAAACGTTATTGGCAAAACAAAAAATGCTTTTCCTATGGAAACTAGGTCCTAACTATAATTACGTACTGGCGACCGCCAGTAGATGTGTGTGTATGTGTATAAATATGTATATTGTGTGAGCAAGCCTGCTGAGACAGGCGAAACGCGTTACCAAGAACAAATAAACGAGAGTTTTTAAAATCGTAGTCCCTGTATCCAGGTTCTGGAGTTGAGATATATATATATATATATATATATATATATATGCACTGAAAAAACCATAGGTTTTAGGGACAGTTATAGTTAGTTGGACATTTCACTCGTACAAAACCATAGAAATTCCCCGTTATAGTTAGTTCAGCTAACTATAACTCGCGCCCCCGCAATGCACTGCTGATGACGTCACATATTACATCACTCATGACATGGTCAGTGACATCACTGATGACATCTCAAATGACATCACTGATGACATCACTGATGACATCATCCAGTGACTGTGTTTCTGTAAAGTTTAAATATGTTTAATATATATAGGGAAAGGCGTATTGAAGAATGAGTGGGTGTATAAGTGTCTGAATGGATGATTTAGTACGTGAGTGACTGACTCTACAAGTGAGTGATTAAATGTATCTTACTGAATGCATGGGTTAGTGACTAAACTGTGTGAATGTCTGTATCCGTCTGTCTGTTGGTTTGTAAGCGGCTGCATGGCTTTCTGAATAGCTACATGAGTGTCTACATGGGTTATTGATTGATTGTCTGAGTATCTGTATGGGTGCCTGAGTGTTTGTGTGGGTGGGGTGTGTGTGACTCTGTGCATAGATGTGTGAGTTGGTGATTCACTGGGTGCATGGTTTCAAGAGTGCATCTGTGATGGACTGTATGGGTGGGTGAGTGTGTGTATGGGTGTGTTAGTGATTGAATGTATATCTCAGTGGTACATGTATGAGTAACTACATATGTGAAAGGCAGTATATATGTGTGTTGGAGTATATAAATGGCTATAAGTGAGAGTGTGTGATTGTGAGAGTGGCTGTATGGATGAGTGTGTACTTGTATCAGTGATTGTATAAGAGCGTAAGAATGTGCTAGTATTTGTATGAGTAAGTGAGCTGGTGTGTGTATAACTGTATAGGTGAGTAAATGGGTGTGTGATTAAGTTTTTTGCATGACTGACTAGGTGTGTGAGTACCTCTATGGATGAGTGGCGGTGTGTGAGTGTTTATATAGGTGTATGAGTGCATTTGATAGTCCTGTACTGAGTGACTAAGTATGAGTGACTGTACGGGTGAGTGAGTGGATGTGTGTGTAGACCTAAGAATCAGTGAGTGGGTATGTAGTTTTTGCTGTTGGAGTGTCTATGGTTTTGAGAATGGCAGTCTGTAACTTAGAGTGGGTGTATCAAAAGTTATATTAGGGTGTGAGAAGATGCATGAAATATCACATGGATGATGTCATCAGTGATGTCATTTGAGATGTCATCAGTGATGTCATCAGTGATGTCACTGACCATGTCATGAGTGATGTAATATGTGACGTCATCAGCAGTGCATTGCGGGCGCGAGTTATAGTTAGCTGAACTAACTATAACGGGGAATTTCTAAGGTTTTGTACGAGTGAAATGTCCAACTAACTATAACTGTCCCTAAAACCTATGGTTTTTTCAGTGAATTTCAAAGGTTTTTTAAATGCTAATTTCTAACTATAACGTGTCTGAAACCTATGGTTTTTTCTGTGAATTTCAAAGGTTTTTTAAATGCTAATTTCTAACTATAACGTGCCTGAAACCTATGATTTTTTAAGTGAATTTCAAAGGTTTTTTTAAATGCTAGTTTCTAACTATGCCTACAGAGGTAGGACATGTGAAGAAAGAAGAAAAAACGCACAGAAAGAAGCAAAAGATGTGCACAAAGAACCAACAGAGGAGCAGAAAGAGGCCTTGTTGCAAAATCATCCTGTGCCCACAACTTTTTCAGACGGGTACTGGTGGTAACTGACTCTGACTAACCAGAGCCAGTGCTATGCTAAAAGACACTTAGAATACAGTGAAAACACCTACATACACTAGGGAACACTATGCGTTGGGGTACCCCTGTGATTAGCATAACGTCCTCTGCAAGTCCCTAGTACATAATAGGGCAGGGGATTAAAACTACCTCTTAAAACGCGCTACAGGGCGCGTTTGCACAGTGGTGAAGGGAGGGGGCCTGAGGTGACATGTGTGCAAACGCACCCCATGGCGCGTTTTAAGTTGCGGGATTAAGTCCCCTTGAATTCTGAGGGTCCCTGGGGCCCAACTAGCCCCCAGGTACCTACAGTTAGGACCACAGAGCTGAGTTGCAGAGAGGCGTTCCGAGGCCACGCACCTTTTTCACCTCTCTGCAACGCAACTCTGTTGTGCTTACTGAAGGTACCTGGTGGGCTAGTTGGCCCCCAGGGTCCCTCAGGATTCAAAGGGAATTAATTCCCCAACTTAAAACGCACCACAGGGCGTGATTGCGCACATGTCACCTGAGGCCCCGCCCCTCCCTTCACCACTGTGCAAATGCGCCCCGTGGTGCGTTTTAAGTTGGGGGATTAGGTCACCTTGAATCCTGAGGGTCCCTGGGGCCCAACTAGCCCACTAGGTACTTCCAGTAAGCACCACAGGCCTGCGTTGCAACGCCTGTAACAAATTGTGCAGTTGTGTTTAGGTAGTGAAGAGGGTCGTGCTGGGGGTAGTGTTTTAGGGTTTAGGGTAGTGCAGTGGTGTTTGTGTAGTGTAGGGGGTCATGCTGGGGGTAGATTTAGGGTTTAGGGTAGTGCAGTGGTGTTTGGGTAGTGTAGGGAGTCGTGCTGGGGGATTGTTTTAGGGTTTAGGGTAGTGCAGTGGTGTTTGGGTAGTGTAGGGGGTCGTGCTGGGGGTAGTGTTTTAGGGTTTAGGGTAGTGCAGTGGTGTTTGGGTAGTGTAGGGGGTCGTGCTGGGGGTAGTGATTTAGGGTAGTGCAGTGGTGTTTGGGCAGTGTAGGGGGTACTGCTGGGGGTAGTGTTTTAGGGTTTAGGGTAGTGCAGTGGTGTTTGGGTAGTGTAGGGATACTGCTGGGGGTAGTTTTTTAGGGTTTAGGATAGTGCAGTGGTGTTTGGGTAGTGTAGTGGTTCGTGCTGGGGTAGTTTTTAGGGTTTAGGGTAGTGCAGTGGTGTTTGTGTAGTGTAGGGGGTAGTGTTTTAGGGTTTAGGGTAGTGCAGTGGTGTTTGTGTAGTGTAGGAGGTCGTGTTTTAGGGTTTAGGGTAGTGCAGTGGTCTTTGGGTAGTGTAGGGAGTCGTACGGGGGTAGTGTTTTAGGGTTTAGGGTAGTGTAGGGGTCATGCGGCGGTAGTGTTTTAGGGATTAGGGTAGTGCATTGGTGTTTGGGTAGTGTAGGGGGTCACGCGGGGGTAGTGTTTTAGGGTTTAGGGCAGTGCAGTGGTGTTTGGGTAGTGTAGGGGGTCGTGCTGGGGGAGTGTTTTAGGGTTTAGAGCAGTGCAGTGGTGTTCGGGTAGTGTAGGGGGTCATGCTGGGGGGAGTGTTTTAGGGTTTAGGGCAGTGCAGTGGTGTTCGGGTAGTGTAGGGGGTCGTGCTGGGGGAGTGTTTGAGGGTTTAGGGCAGTGCAGTCGTGTTCGGGTAGTGTAGGGGGTTGTGCTGGGGGTAGTATTTTAGGGTTTAGGGTAGTGCAGTGGTGTTCGGGTAGTGTAGGGGTCGTGCTGGGGGTAGTGTTCTAGGGTTTAGGGCAGTGCAGTGGTGTTTGGGCAGTGTAGGGGGTAATGCTGGGGGTGGTGTTTTAGGGTTTAGGGCAGTGCAGTGGTGTTCGGGCAGTGTAGGGGGTCGTGCTGGGGGTGGTGTTTCAGGGTTTAGGGCAGTGCAGTGGTGTTCGGGCAGTTTAGGGGGTGGTGTTTCAGGGTTTAGGGCAGTGCAGTGGTGTTCAGGCAGTGTAGGGGGTCGTGCAGGGGGTGGTGTTTCAGGGTTTAGGGCAGTGGTGTTCGGGCAGTGTAGGGGGTCGTGCTGGGGGTGGTGTTTCAGGGTTTGGGGCAGTGCAGTGGTGTTCGAGCAGTAAAGGGGTCGTGCTGGGGGTGGTGTTTCAGGGTTTAGGGCAGTGCAGTGGTGTTCGGGCAGTGTAGGGGGCGGTGCAGGGGGTGGTGTTTCAGGGTTTAGGGCAGTGCAGTGGTGTTCGGGCAGTGTAGGGGTGGTACAGGGGGTGGGGTTTCAGGGTTTAGGGCAGTGCAGTGGTGTTCGGCAGTGTAGGGGGTCATGCAGGGGGTGCTGTTTCAGGGTTTAGGGCAGTGCAGTGGTGTTCGGGCAGTGTAGGGGGTCGTGCTGGGGCTGGTGTTTCAGGGTTTAGGGCAGTACAGTGGTGTTCGGGCAGTGTAGGGGGTCGTGCTGGGGCTGGTGTTTCAGGGTTTTGGGCAGTGCAGTGGTGTTCGGGCAGTGTAGGGGGTTGTGCTGGGGCTGGTGTTTCAGGGTTTAGGGCAGTGCAGTGGTGTTCGGGCAGTGTAGGGGTCATGCTGGGGCTGGTGTTTCAGGGTTTAGGGCAGTGCAGTGGTGTTCGGGCAGTGTAGGGGGTCTTGCTGGGGCTGGTGTTTCAGAGTCTAGGGCAGTGCAGTGGTGTTCGGGCAGTGTAGGGGTCTTGCTGGGGCTGGTGTTTCAGGGTTTAGGGCAGTGCAGTGGTGTTCGGGCAGTGTAGGGGGTCGTGCTGGGGGTGGTGTTTCAGGGTTTAGTGCAGTGGTGTTTGGGCAGTGTAGGGGGTCGTGCTGGGGCTAGTGTTTCAGTATTCAGGGCAGAGCAATGGTGTTCAGGCAGTGTAGGGGGTTTTGCTGGAGGTGGTGTTTCAGTGTTTAGGGCAGTGCAGTGGTGTTCGTGCAGTGTAGGGGGTGGTGTTTCAGGGTTTAGGGCAGTGGTGTTCAGGCGGTGTAGGGGGTCTTGCTGGGGTTGATGTTTCAGGGTTTAGGGCAGTGCAGTGGTGTTCGGGCAGTGTAGGGGGTCGTGCTGGGGGTGGTGTTTCAGGGTTTAGGGCAGTGCAGTGGTGTTCCGGCAGTGTAGGAGGTCGTGCAGGGGGTGGTGTTTCAGGGTTTAGGGCAGTGCAGTGGTGTTCGGGCAGTGTAGGGGGTCGTGCTGGGGGTGGTGTTTCTGGGTTTAGGGCAGTGCAGTGGTGTTCGGGCAGTGTAGGGTGTCGTGCTGAGGGGTGGTGTTTCAGGTTTAGGGCAGTGCAGTGGTGTTTGGGCAGTGTAGGGGGTCGTGCAGGGGGTGGTGTTTCAGGGTTTAGGGCAGTGCAGTGGTGTTCGGCCTGTGTAGGTGGTCTTGCTGGGGGTGGTGTTTCAGGCTTTAGTGCAGTGGTGTTCGGGCAGTGTAGGGGTCTTGCTGGGGGTGGTGTTTCAGGGTTTAGGGCAGTGCAGTGGTGTTCGGGCAGTGTAGGGGGTCTTGCTGGGGCTGGTGTTTCAGGGTTTAGGGCAGTGCAGTGGTGTTTGGGCAGTGTAGGGGGTCGTGCTGGGGCTGGTGTTTGAGGGTTTAGGGTAGTGCAGTGGTGTTCGGGCAGTGTAGGGGGTCGTGCTGGGGCTGGTGTTTCAGGGTTTAGGGCAGTGCAGTGGTTTTCGGGCAGTGTAGGCGGTCATGCTGGGGCTGGTGTTTCAGGGTTTAGGGCAGTGCAGTGGTGTTTGGGCAGTGTACGGGGTCGTGCTGGGGCTGGTGTTTCAGGGTTTAGGGCAGTGCAGTGGTGTTCGGGCAGTGTAGGGGTCGTGCTGGGGGTGGTGTTTCAGGGTTTAGGGCAGTGCAGTGGTTTTTGGGCAGTGTAGGGGGTCGTGCTGGGGCTGGTGTTTCATGGTTTAGGGCAGTGCAGTGGTGTTCGGGCAGTGTAGGGGGTCGTGCTGGGGGTGGTGTTTCAGGGTTTAGGGCAGTGCAGTGGTGTTCGGGCAGTGTAGGGGGTCAAGCTGGGGGTGGTGTTTCAGGGTTTAGGGCAGTGCAGTGGTGTACGGGCAGTGTAGGGGGTCTTGCTGGGGGTGGTGTTTCAGGGTTTAGGGCAGTGGTGTTCGGGCAGTGTAGGGGGTCTTGCTGGGGGTAGTGTTTCGGGGTTTAGGGCAGTGCAGTGGTGTTCGTGCAGTGTAGGGGGTCGTGCTGGGGGTGGTGTTTCAGGGTTTAGGGCAGTGCAGTAGTGTTCGGGCAGTGTAGGGGATCGTGCAGGGGGTGGTGTTTCAGGGTTTAGGGCAGTGCAGTGGTGTTCGGGCAGTG
Source organism: Calotriton arnoldi (assembly GCA_963921515.1). NCBI lineage: Eukaryota > Metazoa > Chordata > Amphibia > Caudata > Salamandridae > Calotriton > Calotriton arnoldi. The sequence continues at coordinate 1,979,433 of CAWUFW010001415.1, forward strand.
TAGGCGGTCGTGCTGGGGGTGGTGTTTCAGGGTTTAGGGCAGTGCAGTGGTGTTTGGGCAGTGTAGGGGTCGTGCAGGGGGTGGTGTTTCAGGGTTTAGGGCAGTGCAGTGGTGTTCGGGCAGTGTAGGGGTCATGCTGGGGCTGGTGTTTCAGGGTTTAGGGCAGTGCAGTGGTGTTCGGGCAGTGTAGGGGGTCTTGCTGGGGGTAGTGTTTCAGGGTTTAGGGCAGTGCAGTGGTGTTCGTGCAGTGTAGGGGGTCGTGCTGGGGATGGTGTTTCAGGGTTTAGGGCAGTGCAGTAGTGTTCGGGCAGTGTAGGGGGTCGTGCAGGGGTTGGTGTTTCAGGGTTTAGGGCAGTGCAGTGGTGTTCGGGCAGTGTAGGGGGTCGTGCTGGGGGTGGTGTTTCAGGGTTTAGGGCAGTGCAGTGGTGTTCGGGCAGTGTAGGGGGTCGTGCTGGGGGTGGTGTTTCAGGGTTTAGGGCAGTGGTGTTCGGGCAGTGTAGGGGATCTTGCTGGGGGTGATGTTTCAGGGTTTAGGGCAGTGCAGTGGTGTTCGGGCGGTGTAGGAGGTCTTGCTGGGGGTAGTGTTTCAGGGTTTAGGGCAGTGCAGTGGTGTTCGGGCAGTGTAGGGTTCATGCTGGGGGTGGTGTTTCAGGGTTTAGGGCAGTGCAGTGGTGTTCGGGCAGTGTAGGGGGTCGTGAAGGGGTGGTGTTTCAGGGTTTAGGGCAGTGCAGTGGTGTTCGGGCAGTGTAGGGGGTCGTGCTAGGGTATGTGTTTCAGGGTTTAGGGCAGTGCAGTGGTGTTCGGGCAGTGTAGGGGGTCGTGCAGGGGCTGGTGTTTCAGGGTTTAGGGCAGTGCAGTGGTGTTCGGGCAGTTTAGGGGGTCGTGCTGGGGGTAGTGTTTTAGCTTTTAGGGTAGTGCAGTGGTGCTTGTGTAGTGTAGGGGTCATGCTGGGGGTAGTGGTTTAGGGTAGTGCAGTGGTGTTTGTATAGTGTAGGGGTCATGTTTTAGGGTAGTGCAGTGGGGTTTGGGTAGTGTAGGGGGTCGTGCTGGGGGTAGTGTTTTAGGATTTAGGTTAGTGCAGTGGTGTTTGGGTAGTGTAGGGGTCGTGCTGGGGGTAGTGTTTTAGGGTTTAAGGTAGTGCAGTGGTGTTTGTGTAGTGTAGGGGGTCGTGCTGGGGGTAGTGTTTTAGGGTAGTGCAGTGGTGCTTGTGTAGTATAGGGGGTCGTGCTGGGGTAGTGTTTTAGGGTTTAGGGTAGTGCAGTGGTGTTTGTGTAGTGTAGGGGGTCATGTTTTAGGGTAGTGCAGTGGTGTTTGGGTAGTGTAGGGGGTCGTGCTGGGGGTAGTGTTTTAGGATTAGGTTAGTGCAGTGGTGTTTTGGTAGTGTTTTAGGGTTTAGGGTAGTGCAGTGGTGCTTGTGTAGTGTAGGGGGTCGTGCTGGGGTAGTGTTTTAGGGTTTAGGGTAGTGCAGTGGTGTTTTTGTAGTGTAGGGGGTCATGTTTTAAGATGCAACGCTCCAATACCTGACCAGTCTGCACTACATAAAACTGCAAAAAAACTAAAAATAAAAAGTGTTTTGCACACTTTTGTCATTGGGCTATATGTGGGCTACATCTGGGTAATATTTGTGCTACATTTGGGCTCTTTTTCACTGGTGGCCATCTTGGAAGACTTCTTTGTTATGAAGTTTCCTAATTTCCTCATTTACTGCAGTCTCCTCAGTAGGAAATGCTTTCAGTTTTTTACTTTGATTCCATCAAGAAGGCATTCAGATGTGTCACACATTTGCCATAAATTCAGAATGTTATTACTCTAGTTGTTCATTAGATCACTGTAGTAAAGCTACTGCTCACCAAGGAGTTAACTGGAAGTCTACTGCTGGTATTGAAAGTGATTGTTTCAGTCTGCATGTCAGAATTTTCTAATGAAATAGAAGAGGATTTGAGATCTCACTTAAAACATGCACTAAATTTTCTTTTTGCAGCACTAACCATAATTTCTATGGCAAAATGAACCCCCTCATTTTGTTCCTTTTTAAATTAAATGTTTTAAGTGTTACCAGTTTATTCCAATCAAGATGGCTTCAGGTGTGCCATACTTTTGTCATAAGTAAGGCTGTTAGCACTCTAGTTGTTCTTTAGAACACTCTGGGAAGCTGCAGTAGAACACAAAGGCATCAACTGACAGTCTCTGCCCTTGTTGGATGTACATGTTTTACTGAGAATGTCAGACTTCATTCTCACATGACTGAGAAAGATAATGTGAATTTACAGAAAATATGCTCTCATTTTAGCTTCTGGAGCACCTTCCAAAACTGTATGGGACAAGCATGTCAAAATAGTTTTCTCTCAAACATGATTCATGATATCCCAGCAGAAGGTTTTTCACAGGGTAAAATCACCTTAGAACACACCACAATTCCTGAAATTAGTATGGTACCATCAACAAATGAATTCTAATGTAACTAAAGTCTGTTATCACCCTTTATAGTTCTCCTTTTGGTAACCCTCAAAATCTTCGATTCACTACAATGCATTTATATTGGTCCCAAGATGGCTGCCAGCAATTCCAGGATGAAGTGCTGACAGCCAATCAGATCTCACGATGACATGTGTGGTTAGGCTCCGCCCAGATATATATGTGTTTTTACTTTTGATTTTCTCAGCAACTACTGAACGGATTTACACCATTTAACAAAAAGGGTTCTTTTGAACCAAGAACTACCTCTTTGCCAAATTTGGTGTAATTCCGTTCAGCAGTTCAGGCTGTAGCCGTGTCTAAAGTTTCCTATGGGAAAATGAATGGGGAAAACACGTTTTGGGACCCCCTTTTTCTCGGCCCCGCTTGACGAATCACCCTGAGACTTTCAGGGTAGGAGCGGACCGGAGCGGGCCATAAAGTTTGAAAATTTCGCGAAGATTCGTCAACCGACGCAAGAGTTATTTCAAATAGAATGTCGCGGATTTCCTATGGAAAATAGGTCCTAACTATAACTATCTACTGGCGACCGCCAGTAGATAATATATATATATATATTCACTGAAAAAACCATAGGTTTTAGGGACAGTTATAGTTAGTTGGACATTTCACTCGTACAAAACCATAGAAATTCCCCCGTTATAGTTAGTTAAGCTAACTATAACTCGCGCCCCCGCAATGCACTGCTGATGACGTCACATATTACATCACTCATGACATGGTCAGTGACATCACTGATGACATCACTGATGACATCTCAAATGACATCACTGATGACATCACTGATGACATCATCCAGTGACTGTGTGTTTCTGTAAAGTTTAAATATGTTTAATATATATAGGGAAAGGCGTATTGAAGAATGAGTGGGTGTATAAGTGTCTGAATGGATGATTTAGTACGTGAGTGACTGACTCTACAAGTGAGTGATTAAATGTATCTTACTGAATGCATGGGTTAGTGACTAAACTGTGTGAATGTCTGTATCCGTCTGTCTGTTGGTTTGTAAGCGGCTGCATGGCTTTCTGAATAGCTACATGAGTGTCTACATGGGTTATTGATTGATTGTCTGAGTATCTGTATGGGTGCCTGAGTGTTTGTGTGGGTGGGGTGTGTGTGACTCTGTGCATAGAAGTGTGAGTTGGTGATTCACTGGGTGCATGGTTTCAAGAGTGCATCTGTGATGGTCTGTATGGGTGGGTGAGTGTGTGTATGGGTGTGTTAGTGATTGAATGTATATCTCAGTGGTACATGTGTGAGTAACTACATATGTGAAAGGCAGTATATATGTGTGTTGGAGTATATAAATGGCTATAAGTGAGAGTGTGTGATTGTGAGAGTGGCTGTATGGATGAGTGTGTACTTGTATCAGTGATTGTATAAGAGCGTAAGAATGTGCTAGTATTTGTATGAGTAAGTGAGCTGGTGTGTGTATAACTGTATAGGTGAGTAAATGGGTGTGTGATTAAGTTTTTTGCATGACTGACTAGGTGTGTGAGTACCTCTATGGATGAGTGGCGGTGTGTGAGTGTTTATATAGGTGAATGAGTGCATATGATAGTCCTGTACTGAGTGACTAAGTATGAGTGACTGTACGGGTGAGTGAGTGGATGTGTGTGTAGACCTAAGAATCAGTGAGTGGGTATGTAGTTTTTGGTGTTGGAGTGTCTATGGTTTTGAGAATGGCAGTCTATAATTTAGAGTGGGTGTATCAAAAGTTATATTAGGGTGTGAGAAGATGCTTGAAATTATCACATGGATGATGTCATCAGTGATGTCATTTGAGATGTCATCAGTGATGTCATCAGTGATGTCACTGACCATGTCATGAGTGATGTAATATGTGATGTCATCAGCAGTGCATTGTGGGGCGCGAGTTATAGTTAGCTTAACTAACTATAACGGGGGAATTTCTATGGTATTGTACGAGTGAAATGTCCAACTAACTATAACTGTCCCTAAAACCTATGGTTTTTTCAGTGAATTTCAAAGGTTTTTTAAATGCTAATTTCTAACTATAACGTGTCTGAAACCTATGGTTTTTTCAGTGAATTTCAAAGGTTTTTTAAATGCTAATTTCTAACTATAACGTGCCTAAAACCTATGATTTTTTAAGTGAATTTCAAAGGTTTTTTAAATGCTAGTTTCTAACTATGCCTACAGAGGTAGGACATGTGAAGAAAGAAGAAAAAACGCACAGAAAGAAGCAAAAGATGTGCAGAAAGAACCAACAGAGGAGCAGAAAGAGGCCTTGTTGCAAAATCATCCTGTGCCCACAACTTTTTCAGACGGGTACTGGTGGTAACTGACTCTGACTAACCAGAGCCAGTGCTATGCTAAAAGACACTTAGAATACAGTGAAAATACCTACATACACTAGGGAACACTATGCGTTGGGGTACCCCTGTGATTAGCATGACCTCCTCTGCAAGTCCCTAGTACATAATAGGGCAGGGGGATTAAAACTACCTCTTAAAACGCGCTACAGGGTGCGTTTGCACAGTGGGGAAGGGAGAGGGGGCCTGAGGTGACATGTGTGCAAACGCACCCCGTGGCGCGTTTTAAGTTGCGGGATTAAGTCCCCTTGAACTCTGAGGGTCCCTGGGGCCCAACTAGCCCCCAGGTACCTACAGTTAGGACCACAGAGCTGAGTTGCAGAGAGGCGTTCCGAGGCCACGCACCTTTTTCACCTCTCTGCAACGCAACTCTGTTGTGCTTACTGAAGGTACCTGGTGGGCTTGTTGGCCCCCAGGGTCCCTCAGGATTCAAAGGGAATTAATTCCCCAACTTAAAACGCACCACAGGGCGTGTTTGCGCACATGTCACCTGAGGCCCCGCCTCCCTTCACCACTGTGCAAACGCGCCCGTGGTGCATTTTAAGTTGGGGGATTAGGTCACCTTGAATCCTGAGGGTCCCTGGGGCCCAACTAGCCCACTAGGTACTTCCAGTAAGCACCACAGGCCTGCGTTACAACGCCTGTAACAAATTGTGCAGTTGTGTTTAGGTAGTGAAGAGGGTCGTGCTGGGGGTAGTGTTTTAGGGTTTAGGGTAGTGCAGTGGTATTTGTGTAGTGTAGGGGGTCATGCTGGGGGTAGATTTAGGGTTTAGTGTAGTGCAGTGGTGTTTGAGTAGTGTAGGGAGTCGTGCTGGGGGGAGTGTTTTAGGGTTTAGGGTAGTGCAGTGGTGTTTGGGTAGTGTAGGGGGTCATGCTGGGGGTAGTGTTTTAGGGTTTAGGGTAGTGCAGTGGTGTTTGGGTAGTGTAGGGGGTCGTGCTGGGGATAGTGATTTAGGGTAGTGTAGTGGTGTTTGGGTAGTGTAGGGGGTACTGCTGGGGGTAGTGTTTTAGGGTTTAGGTTAGTGCAGTGGTGTTTGGGTAGTGTAGGGGTACTGCTGGGGGTAGTGTTTTAGGGTTTAGGGTAGTGCAGTGGTGTTTGTGTAGTGTAGGGGGTAGTGTTTTAGGGTTTAGGGTAGTGCAGTGGTGTTTGTGTAGTGTAGGAGGTCGTGTTTTAGGGTTTAGGGTAGTGCAGTGGTCTTTGGGTAGTGTAGGGAGTCGTGCGGGGGTAGTGTTTTAAGGTTTAGGGTAGTGTAGGGGGTCATGCGGGGGTAGTGTTTTAGGGATTAGGGTAGTGCATTGGTGTTTGGGTAGTGTAGGGGTCATGCGGGGGTAGTGTTTTAGGGTTTAGGGCAGTGCAGTGGTGTTTGGGTAGTGTAGGGGGTCGTGCTGGGGGAGTGTTTTAGGGTTTAGGGCAGTGCAGTGGTGTTCGGGTAGTGTAGGGGGTCATGCTGGGGTAGTGTTTTAGGGTTTAGGGCAGTGCAGTGGTGTTCGGGTAGTGTAGGGGGTCGTGCTGGGGGAGTGTTTGAGGGTTTAGGGCAGTGCAGTCGTGTTCGGGTAGTGTAGGGGGTTGTGCTGGGGGTAGTATTTTAGGGTTTAGGGTAGTGCAGTGGTGTTTGGGTAGTGTAGGGGGTCGTGCCGGGGGTAGTGTTCTAGGGTTTAGGGCAGTGCAGTGGTGTTTGGGCAGTGTAGGGGGTAATGCTGGGGGTGGTGTTTTAGGGTTTAGGGCAGTGCAGGGGTGTTCGGGCAGTGTAGGGGGTCGTGCTGGGGGTGGTGTTTCAGGGTTTAGGGCAGTGCAGTGGTGTTTGGGCAGTGTAGGGGGTGGTGTTTCAGGGTTTAGGGCAGTGCACTGGTGTTCGGGCAGTGTAGGGGGTCGTGCAGGGGTGGTGTTTCAGGGTTTAGGGCAGTGGTGTTCGGGCATTGTAGGGGGTCGTGCTGGGGGTGGTGTTTCAGGGTTTGGGGCAGTGCAGTGGTGTTCGAGCAGTAAAGGGGGTTGTGCTGGGGGTGGTGTTTCAGGGTTTAGGGCAGTGCAGTGGTGTTCGGGCAGTGTAGGGGGTGCTGCAGGGGGTGGTGTTTCAGGGTTTAGGGCAGTGCAGTGGTGTTCGGGCAATGTAGGGGGTCATGCAGGGGGTGGTGTTTCAGGGTTTAGGGCAGTGCAGTGGTGTTCGGGCAGTGTAGGGGGTCGTGCTGGGGCTGGTGTTTCAGGGTTTAGGGCAGTACAGTGGTGTTCGGGCAGTGTAGGGGGTCGTGCTGGGGCTGGTGTTTCAGGGTTTAGGGCAGTGCAGTGGTGTTCGGGCAGTGTAGGGGGTTGTGCTGGGGCTGGTGTTTCAGGGTTTAGGGCAGTGCAGTGGTTTTCGGGCAGTGTAGGTGGTCGTGCTGGGGCTGGTGTTTCAGGGTTTAGGGCAGTGCAGTGGTGTTCGGGCAGTGTAGGGGGTCATGCTGGGGCTGGTGTTTCAGGGTTTAGGGCAGTGCAGTGGTGTTCGGGCAGTGTAGGGGGTCTTGCTGGGGCTGGTGTTTCAGAGTCTAGGGCAGTGCAGTGGTGTTCGGGCAGTGTAGGGGGTCTTGCTGGGGCTGGTGTTTCAGGGTTTAGGGCAGTGCAGTGGTGTTCGGGCAGTGTAGGGGGTCGTGCTGGGGGTGGTGTTTCAGGGTTTAGGGCAGTGCAGTGGTGTTTGGGCAGTGTAGGGGGTCATGCTGGGGCTAATGTTTCAGGATTTAGGGCAGAGCAATGGTGTTCAGGCAGTGTAGGGGGTTTTGCTGGAGGTGGTGTTTCAGGGTTTAGGGCAGTGCAGTGGTGTTCGTGCAGTGTAGGGGGTGTTGTTTCAGGGTTTAGGGCAGTGGTGTTCAGGCAGTGTAGGGGGTCTTGCTGGGGTTGATGTTTCAGGGTTTAGGGCAGTGCAGTGGTGTTCGGGCAGTGTAGGGGTCGTGCTGGGGGTGGTGTTTCAGGGTTTAGGGCAGTGCAGTGGTGTTCCGGCAGTGTAGGAGGTCGTGCAGGGGGTGGTGTTTCAGGGTTTAGGGCAGTGCAGTGGTGTTTGGGCAGTGTAGGGGGTCATGCTGGGGGTGGTGTTTCAGGGTTTAGGGCAGTGCAGTGGTGTTCGGGTAGTGTAGGGGGTCATGCTGGGGGTAGTGTTTTAGGGTTTAGGGTAGTGCAGTGGTGTTTGGGTAGTGTAGGGGGTCGTGCTGGGGGTAGTGATTTAGGGTAGTGTAGTGGTGTTTGGGTAGTGTAGGGGGTACTGCTGGGGGTAGTGTTTTAGGGTTTAGGTTAGTGCAGTGGTGTTTGGGTAGTGTAGGGGTACTGCTGGGGGTAGTGTTTTAGGGTTTAGGGTAGTGCAGTGGTGTTTGTGTAGTGTAGGGGTAGTGTTTTAGGGTTTAGGGTAGTGCAGTGGTGTTTGTGTAGTGTAGGAGGTCGTGTTTTAGGGTTTAGGGTAGTGCAGTGGTCTTTGGGTAGTGTAGGGAGTCGTGCGGGGGTAGTGTTTTAAGGTTTAGGGTAGTGTAGGGGGTCATGCGGGGGTAGTGTTTTAGGGATTAGGGTAGTGCATTGGTGTTTGGGTAGTGTAGGGGGTCATGCGGGGGGTAGTGTTTTAGGGTTTAGGGCAGTGCAGTGGTGTTTGGGTAGTGTAGGGGGTCGTGCTGGGGGAGTGTTTTAGGGTTTAGGGCAGTGCAGTGGTGTTCGGGTAGTGTAGGGGGTCATGCTGGGGTAGTGTTTTAGGGTTTAGGGCAGTGCAGTGGTGTTCGGGTAGTGTAGGGGGTCGTGCTGGGGGAGTGTTTGAGGGTTTAGGGCAGTGCAGTCGTGTTCGGGTAGTGTAGGGGTTGTGCTGGGGGTAGTATTTTAGGGTTTAGGGTAGTGCAGTGGTGTTTGGGTAGTGTAGGGGGTCGTGCCGGGGGTAGTGTTCTAGGGTTTAGGGCAGTGCAGTGGTGTTTGGGCAGTGTAGGGGGTAATGCTGGGGGTGGTGTTTTAGGGTTTAGGGCAGTGCAGGGGTGTTCGGGCAGTGTAGGGGGTCGTGCTGGGGGTGGTGTTTCAGGGTTTAGGGCAGTGCAGTGGTGTTTGGGCAGTGTAGGGGGTGGTGTTTCAGGGTTTAGGGCAGTGCACTGGTGTTCGGGCAGTGTAGGGGGTCGTGCAGGGGGTGGTGTTTCAGGGTTTAGGGCAGTGGTGTTCGGGCATTGTAGGGGGTCGTGCTGGGGGTGGTGTTTCAGGGTTTGGGGCAGTGCAGTGGTGTTCGAGCAGTAAAGGGGTTGTGCTGGGGGTGGTGTTTCAGGGTTTAGGGCAGTGCAGTGGTGTTCGGGCAGTGTAGGGGGTGCTGCAGGGGGTGGTGTTTCAGGGTTTAGGGCAGTGCAGTGGTGTTCGGGCAATGTAGGGGGTCATGCAGGGGGTGGTGTTTCAGGGTTTAGGGCAGTGCAGTGGTGTTCGGGCAGTGTAGGGGGTCGTGCTGGGGCTGGTGTTTCAGGGTTTAGGGCAGTACAGTGGTGTTCGGGCAGTGTAGGGGGTCGTGCTGGGGCTGGTGTTTCAGGGTTTAGGGCAGTGCAGTGGTGTTCGGGCAGTGTAGGGGTTGTGCTGGGGCTGGTGTTTCAGGGTTTAGGGCAGTGCAGTGGTTTTCGGGCAGTGTAGGTGGTCGTGCTGGGGCTGGTGTTTCAGGGTTTAGGGCAGTGCAGTGGTGTTCGGGCAGTGTAGGGGGTCATGCTGGGGCTGGTGTTTCAGGGTTTAGGGCAGTGCAGTGGTGTTCGGGCAGTGTAGGGGGTCTTGCTGGGGCTGGTGTTTCAGAGTCTAGGGCAGTGCAGTGGTGTTCGGGCAGTGTAGGGGGTCTTGCTGGGGCTGGTGTTTCAGGGTTTAGGGCAGTGCAGTGGTGTTCGGGCAGTGTAGGGGGTCGTGCTGGGGGTGGTGTTTCAGGGTTTAGGGCAGTGCAGTGGTGTTTGGGCAGTGTAGGGGGTCATGCTGGGGCTAATGTTTCAGGATTTAGGGCAGAGCAATGGTGTTCAGGCAGTGTAGGGGTTTTGCTGGAGGTGGTGTTTCAGGGTTTAGGGCAGTGCAGTGGTGTTCGTGCAGTGTAGGGGGTGTTGTTTCAAGGTTTAGGGCAGTGGTGTTCAGGCAGTGTAGGGGGTCTTGCTGGGGTTGATGTTTCAGGGTTTAGGGCAGTGCAGTGGTGTTCGGGCAGTGTAGGGGGTCGTGCTGGGGGTGGTGTTTCAGGGTTTAGGGCAGTGCAGTGGTGTTCCGGCAGTGTAGGAGGTCGTGCAGGGGGTGGTGTTTCAGGATTTAGGGCAGTGCAGTGGTGTTTGGGCAGTGTAGGGGGTCATGCTGGGGGTGGTGTTTCAGGGTTTAGGGCAGTGCAGTGGTGTTCGGGCAGTGTAGGGTGTCGTGCTGAGGGGTGGTGTTTCAGGGTTTAGGGCAGTGCAGTGGTGTTCGGGCAGTGTAGGGGGTCGTGCAGGGGTGGTGTTTCAGGGTTTAGGGCAGTGCAGTGGTGTTTGGGCAGTGTAGGGGGTCATGCAGGGGGTGGTGTTTTAGGGTTTAGGGCAGTGCAGTGGTGTTCGGCCAGTGTAGGTGGTCTTGCTGGGGGTGGTGTTTCAGGCTTTAGTGCAGTGGTGTTCGGGCAGTGTAGGGGGTCTTGCTGGGGGTGGTGTTTCAGGGTTTAGGGCAGTGCAGTGGTGTTCGGGCAGTGTAGGGGGTCTTGCTGGGGCTGGTGTTTCAGGGTTTAGGGCAGTGCAGTGGTGTTCGGGCAGTGTAGGGGGTCGTGCTGGGGCTGGTGTTTGAGGGTTTAGGGTAGTGCAGTGGTGTTCGGGCAGTGTAGGGGGTCGTGCTGGGGCTGGTGTTTCAGGGTTTAGGGCAGTGCAGTGGTTTTCGGGCAGTGTAGGCGGTCGTGCTGGGTCTGGTGTTTCAGGGTTTAGGGCAGTGCAGTGGTGTTCGGGCAGTGTACGGGGTTGTGCTGGGGCTCGTGTTTCAGGGTTTAGGGCAGTGCAGTGGTGTTCGGGCAGTGTAGGGGGTCGTGCTGGGGGTGGTGTTTCAGGGTTTAGGGCAGTGCAGTGGTGTTCGGGCAGTGTAGGGGGTCGTGCTGGGGCTGGTGTTTCATGGTTTAGGGCAGTGCAATGGTGTTCGGGCAGTGTAGGGGGTCGTGCTGGGGGTGGTGTTTCAGGGTTTAGGGCAGTGCAGTGGTGTTCGGGCAGTGTAGGGGGTCATGCTGGGGGTGGTGTTTCAGGGTTTAGGGCAGTGCAGTGGTGTACGGGCAGTGTAGGGGGTCTTGCTGGGGGTGGTGTTTCAGGGTTTAGGGCAGTGGTGTTCGGGCAGTGTAGGGGGTCTTGCTGGGGGTAGTGTTTCAGGGTTTAGGGCAGTGCAGTGGTGTTCGTGCAGTGTAGGGGGTCGTGCTGGGGGTGGTGTTTCAGGGTTTAGGGCAGTGCAGTGGTGTTCGGGCAGTGTAGGGGGTCGTGCAGGGGGTGGTGTTTCAGGGTTTAGGGCAGTGCAGTGGTGTTCGGGCAGTGTAGGGGTCGTGCTGGGGCTGGTGTTTCAGGGTTTAGGGCAGTGCAGTGGTGTTCGGGCAGTGTAGGGGGTCTTGCTGGGGGTGGTGTTTCAGGGTTTAGGGCAGTGCAGTGGTGTTCGGGCAGTGTAGGGGGTCTTGCTGGGGGTAGTGTTTCAGGGTTTAGGGCAGTGCAGTGGTGTTCGGGCAGTGTAGGGGGTCTTGCTGGGGGTAGTGTTTCAGGGTTTAGGGCAGTACAGTGGTGTTCGTGCAGTGTAGGGGGTCGTGCTGGGGGTGGTGTTTCATGGTTTAGGGCAGTGCAGTGGTGTTCGGGCAGTGTAGGGGTCGTGCTGGGGTGGTGTTTCAGGGTTTAGGGCAGTGCAGTGGTGTTCGGGCAGTGTAGGGGGTCATGCTGGGGTGGTGTTTCAGGGTTTAGGGCAGTGCAGTGGTGTACGGGCAGTGTAGGGGGTCTTGCTGGGGGTGGTGTTTCAGGGTTTAGGGCAGTGGTGTTCGGGCAGTGTAGGGGGTCTTGCTGGGGGTAGTGTTTCAGGGTTTAGGGCAGTGCAGTGGTGTTCGTGCAGTGTAGGGCGTCGTGCTGGGTGTGGTGTTTCAGGGTTTAGGGCAGTGCAGTGGTGTTCGGGCAGTGTAGGGGGTCGTGCAGGGGTGGTGTTTCAGGGTTTAGGGCAGTGCAGTGGTGTTCGGGCAGTGTAGGGGTCGTGCTGGGGCTGGTGTTTCAGGGTTTAGGGCAGTGCAGTGGTGTTCGGGCAGTGTAGGGGGTCTTGCTGGGGGTGATGTTTCAGGGTTTAGGGCAGTGCATTGGTGTTCGGGCAGTATAGGAGGTCTTGCTGGGGGTAGTGTTTCAGGGTTTAGGGCAGTGCAGTGGTGTTCGGGCAGTGTAGGGGTCATGCTGTGGGTGGTTTTTCAGGGTTTAGGGCAGTGCAGTGGTGTTCGGGCAGTGTAGGGGGTCGTGAAGGGGGTGGTGTTTCAGGGTTTAGGGCAGTGCAGTGGTGTTCGGGCAGTGTAGGGGGTCTTGCTGGGGGTAGTGTTTCAGGGTTTAGGGCAGTACAGTGGTGTTCGTGCAGTGTAGGGGGTCGTGCTGGGGGTGGTGTTTCATGGTTTAGGGCAGTGCAGTGGTGTTCGGGCAGTGTAGGGGGTCGTGCTGGGGTGGTGTTTCAGGGTTTAGGGCAGTGCAGTGGTGTTCGGGCAGTGTAGGGGGTCATGCTGGGGGTGGTGTTTCAGGGTTTAGGGCAGTGCAGTGGTGTACGGGCAGTGTAGGGGGTCTTGCTGGGGGTGGTGTTTCAGGGTTTAGGGCAGTGGTGTTCGGGCAGTGTAGGGGGTCATGCTAGGGTATGTGTTTCAGGGTTTAGGGCAGTGCAGTGCTGTTCGGGCAGTGTAGGGGTCGTGCAGGGGCTGGTGTTTCAGGGTTTAGGGCAGTGCAGTGGTGTTCGGGCAGTGTAGGGGTCGTGCTGGGGGTAGTGTTTTAGGGTTTAGGGTAGTGCAGTGGTGCTTGTGTAGTGTAGGGGGCCGTGCTGGGGGTAGTGTTTTATGGTTTAGGGTAGTGCAGTGGTGTTTGTGTAGTGTAGGGGGTCATGTTTTAGGGTAGTGCAGTGGTGTTTGGGTAGTGTAGGGGGTCGTGCTGGGGGTAGTGTTTTAGGATTTAGGTTAGTGCAGTGGTGTTTGGGTAGTGTAGGGGTCATGCTGGGGGTAGTGTTTTATGGTTTAAGGTAGTGCAGTGGTGTTTGTGTAGTGTAGGGGCGTGCTGGGGGTAGTGTTTTAGGTTTTAGGGTAGTGCAGTGGTGCTTGTGTAGTGTAGGGGTCGTGCTGGGGGTAGTGTTTTAAGGTTTAGGGTAGTGCAGTGGTGTTTGTGTAGTGTAGGGGGTCATGTTTTAGGGTAGTGCAGTGGTGTTTGGGTAGTGTAGGGGGTCGTGCTGGGGGTAGTGTTTTAGGATTTAGGTTAGTGCAGTGGTGTTGGGGTAGTGTTTTAGGGTTTAGGGTAGTGCAGTGGTGTTTGTGTAGTGTAGGGGGTCATGCTGGGGGTAGTGTTTTAGGGTTTAGGATAGTGCAGTGGTGCTTGTGTAGTGTAGGGGGTCGTGCTGGGGTAGTGTTTTAGGGTTTAGGGTAGTGCAGTGGTGTTTTTGTAGTGTAGGGGGTCATGTTTTAAGATGCAACGCTCCAATACCTGACCAGTCTGCACTACATAAAACTGCAAAAAACTAAAAATAAAAAGTGTTTTGCACACTTTTGTCATTGGGCTATATGTGGGCTACATCTGGGTAATATTTGTGCTACATTTGGGCTCTTTTTTCACTGGTGGCCATCTTGGAAGACTTCTTTGTTATGAAGTTTCCTAATTTCCTCATTTACTGCAGTCTCCTCAGTAGGAAATGCTTTCAGTTTTTTACTTTGATTCCATCAAGAAGGCATTCAGATGTGTCACACATTTGCCATAAATTCAGAATGTTATTACTCTAGTTGTTCATTAGATCACTGTAGTAAAGCTACTGCTCACCAAGGAGTTAACTGGAAGTCTACTGCTGGTATTGAAAGTGATTGTTTCAGTCTGCATGTCAGAATTTTCTAATGAAATAGAAGAGGATTTGAGATCTCACTTAAAACATGCACTAAATTTTCTTTTTGCAGCACTAACCATAATGTCTATGGCAAAATGAACCCCTCATTTTGTTCCTTTTTAAATTAAATGTTTTAAGTGTTACCAGTTTATTCCAATCAAGATGGCTTCAGGTGTGCCATACTTTTGTCATAAGTAAGGCTGTTAGCACTCTAGTTGTTCTTTAGAACACTCTGGGAAGCTGCAGTAGAACACAAAGGCATCAACTGACAGGCTGCTCCTGTTGAAATATAACAGGAAGATATTTGAGATCTCACTTAAAACATGTCCTAATTTTTCTTTCTACAGCACTAACCATAATTTCTATGGCAAAATGAACCCCCTCATTTTGTTCCTTTTTAAATTAAATGTTTTAAGTGTTACCAGTTTATTCCAATCAAGATGGCTTCAGGTGTGCCATACTTTTGTCATAAGTAAGACTGTTAGCGCTCTAGTTGTTCTTTAGAACACTCTGGGAAGCTGCAGTAGAACACAAAGGCATCAACTGACAGGCTGCTCCTGTTGAAATATAACAGGAAGATATTTGAGATCACACTTGAAACATGTCCTAATTTTTCTTTCTACAGCACTAACCATAATTTCTATGACAAAATGAACCCCATCATTTTGTTCCTTTTTAAATTAAATGTTTTAAGTGTTACCAGTTTATTCCAATCAAGATGGCTTCAGGTGTGCCATACTTTTGTCATAAGTAAGGCTGTTAGCACTCTAGTTGTTCTTTAGAACACTCTGGGAAGCTGCAGTAGAACACAAAGGCATCAACTGACAGGCTGCTCCTGTTGAAATATAACAGGAAGATATTTGAGATCACACTTGAAACATGTCCTAATTTTTCTTTCCAGAGCACTAACCATAATTTCTATGACAAGATGAACCCCATCATTTTGTTCCTTTTTAAATTAAATGTTTTAAGTGTTACCAGTTTATTCCAATCAAGATGGCTTCAGGTGTGCCATACTTTTGTCATAAGTAAGGCTGTTAGCACTCTAGTTGTTCTTTAGAACACTCTGGGAAGCTGCAGTAGAACACAAAGGAATCAACTGACAGTCTCTGCCCTTGTTGGATGTACATGTTTTACTGAGAATGTCAGACTTCATACTCACATGACTGAGAAAGATAATGTGAATTTACAGAAAATATGCTCTCATTTTAGCTTCTGGGGCACCTTCCAAAACTGTATGGGACAAGCATGTGAAAATAGTTCTCTCTCAAACATGATTCATGATATCCCAGCAGAAGGTTTTTCACAGGGTAAAATCACCTTAGAACACACCACAATTCCTGAAATTAGTATGGTACCATCAACAAATGAATTCTAATGTAACTAAAGTCTGTTATCACCCTTTATAGTTCTCCTTTTGGTAACCCTCAAAATCTTCGATTCACTACAATGCATTTCAATGGTACTATCATTTATATTGGTCCCAAGATGGCTGCCAGCAATTCCAGGATGAAGTGCTGACAGCCAATCAGATCTCACGATGACATGTGTGGTTAGGCTCCGCCCAGATATATATGTGTTTTTACTTTTGATTTTCTCAGCAACTACTGAACGGATTTACACCATTTAACAAAAAGGGTTCTTTTTGAACCAAGAACTACCTCTTTGCCAAATTTGGTGTAATTCCGTTCAGCAGTTCGGGCTGTAGCCTTGCATAAAGTTTCCTATGGGAAATTGATTTTTGACTCTTATTTTTTAATTTCTCCGCAACTACTGAACGGATTTACACCATTTAACAAAAGGGTTCTTTCTGAACCAAGAACTACCTCTTTGCCAAATTTGGTGTAATTGCGTTCAGCAGTTCGGGCTGTAGCCGTGTCTAAAGTTTCCTATGGGAAAATGAATGGGGAAAACACGTTTTGGGACCCCCCTTTTTCTCGGCCCCCGCTTGACAAATCACCCTGAGACTTTCAGGGTAGGAGCGGACCGGAGCGGGCCATAAAGTTTGAAAATTTCGCAAGATTCGTCAACCGACGCAAGAGTTATTTCAAATAGAATGTCGCAGATTTCCTATGGAAAATAGGTCCTAACTATAACTATCTACTGGCGACCGCCAGTAGATATATATATATATATATATATATATATATATATATATATATATATATATATATATATATATATATATATATATATATACACTCCCGTTTCCTGCAGCAGCGCGGCAACCATTCTGCTTCACACTTCCTTAGCGATGCCTCATTAGTCAACTGTGAAACTACCTCACGTGAAGATCATTTTAAAAATACCCTTTCCACTTAAATAAACGAGGTAGCAAAATCAGCCCTTTTCTGTGGGTTCCTACCTTGCCATAAGGTTGCATGATGAAAGCTTAATCATAGCAGATTTTTATTTATAGCTTGCGAGGGCAAGCGAAAGTCACCAGAACCACACTCTGCGCTCTCTATTTTTAATGCGGAGGCATGGAATGCTACTGTTGAGTGCACAATGTGGCTGAAGTAAAGCTTCATTTTTCTTATGCAGTTTTATGTAGCGCGAATCAACTGAGTAAGTAGCCAGAAAATTAAAATACCCTACCCACCGTTGAACCAAAGCTCTTATGGCACCAAACAAGGGAAGTAAGTCATCACAACCCTTCCCAGAAGAGCTTGCTTGTCTCAGCCATTCAAGCACCTATACATTCATCTTTTCATCCATCCATCCACCCGTTCAGATCCATCTTTTCATCTTTACATTCTATCATCTATTCAGTCTTTCTTCATTCAACACTCAATTTGTCACCATTCCACCCATCCATATCCAAACCTATCCATCTATCTTCAAACCTGTCCATCAAACATACCCCCCCTTTCACTCGGTCATCCATTCTTTCACTTATCCATCCCACTTTCATCCATCCATCCATCCATCCTGTCATCCATCCTTTTTCTCACCCATCCACACTTTCACTCATCCGTCCAGGTGTGGTGGAGGGGTGCACACTCTGGCCCAAGGGCATTGGAGCGCTTTACATGAGCACCAGTTATACTACACAAGGTCAGATTCATTTTTTCGGGCACAGGGCAATTAAGTGGTTTGCCCAGAACCACAACATGCTGAGCCGACGCCAGGACTTGAACCTGGTTTACTGGTTCCCAGTTCCAAGGTCGGCAGCTCCGGCCCTAAAATCACATCCTCTCCCCTCCTGGCAGTCTTCATCTTTCCTCTTAACCCACGGAGCATAAAACAGAAAAGATTTGCTGGAACAATTAAAAATGGCAAATCATTTTTGTGTGATATTAAGTGGAGCAAACAGATTCTCTAGAGTTAATATCAAAGTAAGATTGTGCAATACAGCCTCTTCCCTACGCCTGGTCATAGGGGGTTGGTTAGAGTTTGCCTAATGGCCATTCACAAAAAACTCTAAATTGGGCGGACTGGACAGCTGCCAATATTCATCCACAAAACTCTAAATAACCCCCTTAGAGGGGAGGGGGATCATGACTCACTCAACTTCGCCTTGAGTGAATCATGGTCCCCTTCCCAACGATAGCTAATAGAGAAGGAAAGAATGAAGGAAAGAAGGAAAGAAGGAAAGAAAATAAACAGTTGATGATTAGTTATAGTTCAGCAAATACAGAAGTGGAAAAGCCTTGAAATTTGCTAGTTATGGTGTACAACTCACAATGCACAGCATAACTCATGTCCCTGAAATTTTAGCTCTGTGTAGACAGCTTTTTTTTTTTTAACATGTTAACGGCTAAGAGGTGCACTGGCCCTAGCAGGGGGTATGCACGTGCATTGCTCACAATAAATGGTGAATTTCAGGCTTTTTCACTTGCTGACCCATAGCTAACATGTAACTCTGTTTTTCAGTGCAATTCATATTTTTTTCTATAATGAACCACATTCACCTAATATATACCCGTTCTACTCTCTGCACAACCTTTGTCCAGGCCCTGTTGCCAACCCTCTTCAGCAGTGTGTAGCAGGAGTTGGTCACAGGTCCTGCCTGGCCTTGCACTGGGCTCAGTTAGCATACTTTCTCATAGCTGCCAATGTTTCAGATTGCTTGTGTGTGACATTTTCATAATTTCAGTGTAATTATGAGTGACATTTCAACGACTATGAGTGACACTCTCACACAAGTAAAATCAAATAACGAAGATGAGGCAAACATATCAATATCAGAAGTTACACTCATTTGAGCCACAAGAAACTCTAATTAATATCTTAAAACTGCTGCAAAGCACCAGAAATAGAAGGGCAGTAACTGGACACAGACTGTGTGACTGCAGTCCTCAGTAACAGACGGCAGGCGGGCACTACTGCAGCTGCTCAGAAATGCCAACCCTTTTGTGTGTTAAATGAAAAGGATGCCACCTTGGTTTGGGCCATACACACATAACTCTGTGCTGGACGTTTGAGCTCTCCCACATGTGCTTCTGGTGTGTCTGCTCACAGCCTTATAAATTCATCATGTGGCCCAAGACACTGTACCTGCAGAGGTGCCACCCCTACCTTAGATGCAGAGATTCGAGAATCATGGCCGTACTAGCTTGGGACCACCTACAGCTGTTTTGACCATGGCAAGGGGCTAGATACTCTGTGAGGAGGTTTAGTATTGTAGGCATGGGAACCATGAGCCTGCAGTGCACTCTGAGAGGCAGGTTCAGGCCTGGACCCACTGCAGTGCACACTTCCTTAGTCCAAGGCTGTCCTCGGTGAGTCTATTGCTGTCCAGTGAGTGCTCCTCCTGACTCTCTCTCCCATGCAGGACGCCACGAGGAACCCACCAAAGAAGACCCGGTCGTTGGACAGGCCATAACGCCTCTGCATATTTCTGGCATCCCGAAGACCCTCATGCTGGTTATTGCTTCATACCCTCACCCCATAGTTGAACCAACAGTATGTATTTTATCTGCAGAGCCATCTTTCTGGCATCCTGACGTCCTCAGACATCCCGAAGACTCTCCCCGCTGAACCCCACAATGGAGCAGCACCAACAAAGGCAGCAGTTAGGGCTTTCAGAAGCAACAACGTTTAAGTTAGGGGTGACTATAAGACACTGTTACCTCTTTCCTTGTTAGCATTGTGTTCCTGTGCGGCCGCTGCAATCGCCGGTCACTACTCAGTGACGTGAGGCTCGGCTGTAATTGAATTAGGCACGGCGCCGGTCACTTTAGATTTTTGACTGCACGCGGTAGCCTGGGCCGGTGCGAGAAGCAGGCGGCGGCAGCACTGCAAGCACCATGATTAAAGCGCCACCGCTTTCTCCCATAACAGACTCCCCGACTTCGGCAGAAGGACGCGACGTCTTCCCCCTGCGGCACCAGACGTGTTAAGGTAAATCAACTTAATCTGACCGGTCCCGCCCCGGCTGTGATGGTTGTAGCCTTTGGGCCTGACAATGAAGTCAGGCTGTCTGAGAGCGGCGCCACGGGAAATAATCTGATACAATTTAGCAGTGAGCTGCCTGCCAGCAGCAGCCTTAGCTCAGCTGCAAGCACCAAACCGGCAGGAGCAGCGCGCCAAGGTATGGATGGTGCGCTGCCAACTACCACACCACAATATTACAGTTTTAGGCAGTGCTTCATGAAGCTTAGACACTATGCAAATGTGTGACAATGCATTTCAGTGCCGTGATGCGGAGCATCACACTGAAATGCGGTAGTCTAACGCCTGATGTGTGGTACTTGGCAGGACTGCTTTGCCAAATTCCATGCAGGTTCGTCCAACAGTTTCAAAGTTGTTAGTGAGTTAAACGTTTATTGCATCTATTTATCCTTGCCCCCCCGACAGATCTGATCAAAACCAGATGTAACCAAAAGAAAGTTAAACTTGCTAAATATCTACGAAATTTTGTGCAGATTCCTCAAACATGCCAAATTACCATTGCCTTGCCCACTTTAAATCTGACCCTGCTCCCATGTTGGACATGCATGAAAATGAGGGGAAAATGTCTTTTCGATGAAAAGCGCGACTCACCCAACCGCCGATTGGAAGGCAGAGGAGTCGTAAGAAAAGGAAAACAAGCATTTGCAATGCAAAAGGTCTCGCATATACGAGAGTTTAAGCTATTGTCATTTACAATGGCAATAGCTCAAACTCTTGTAAATGCAAGACCTATTTCACTTGAAAGAAGCAGCCGCCATTGCCCAGGGCTGCTTGAAAGTGAAAGTGCGCATGGCGAGGAAAGTACGTTGTGCCTGCAGTAGGAGAAACCCATTAAAGAAAAGAGTGCTTACAGACTAAATAAGACATACTGTGTCGCAACAGAAGTAAAAGGGCCAGTCGCCATGGGAGGTTACAAAGACAGATAAGGCTGTACCAAAGAGGGACTAACAAGCCTAATACCGACTCGCAAGCCAGCATTTACGAAGGACAATGACACAAGCCAATGACAAATATGGACGGAGAGTGGGCGGGGCTTCAAAGCCATACTCCAATACTGCATTCCTCGCAGCAGCGCATGCGCTGCCAAGGCTCCACCTAAAAAACCTTGATCATGGCACCTTTTTAAACAAATTAAGAACTTAGACATTCCCTTCTAGTGTCCTCAAGCCTGGAAGTTACATGTAGCCAGTCTGTCAGTTACGCATGCTTCAGCAAACCCCTCATAAAGCACCCAACCCAGCGGCAAATGTAATTGTTAACTGTACTAATAACTAATAACCAAGTCCTTCTATTAATGTCATAAATTTAGGAATATCCGGCAGAGGAGATCCCGATAATTTAGCATCCTCAATTCTTGGAACCTCTTAGTTCTTCTTTAGGCAAAAAGCAATATCTTTCAGTATAGCTGTCCCTCCAGAAAAGAGCTCGACCGTTTGAAATATGGTTAAATCAGCTATTATAAAATTAAGCTCATCAGTCCTCTTAATACTATCAAAAGAATAGTACAATCATCAGCGGCGGCCGGTACAGGTAAGGGCAGCGGGGCGGGCAGGGCGCGGGGGGGGGGAAGCCGACAGAGAACGGAATAGGTGTTATTTATTTATTTAATTATACCTATTCCGTCGTCTGTAGACTTACCCCTGCTCCCACCCTTCCCACCGCGTTTACCTGCGCAGGCCGCCGCTGACAATCATACTGTAGTCTTTATTGCACAGGCTGTATACACTTGAAGAGAAAGCTGCACTACACTAGTCTAATATCAAAGAGCATTCTAAATATGACTGGGTGCACGGGTATGTGGAACACGTGCCATGAGAGAGTCAGTGCCAAAGATGCTAGCATATATGGGATCACATGTGGTGGCCGCTCGTCACAGGACAGACACATGCTTTGTGATGTGCGTATGCGGTGGTAGCAGCAAAGCGGTGGCCGTTCATAAGTAAAGGAAGGAAGCTGGAGGTCTAGGATATTGGTTTGCATCTGTTTTGGTGCTGGACAGGACAGAGACGTCAATGAGGCAAGGAAAGGAAGGTCATTCCGTAACCCAGTTCAAGGTTGGATCTATGTAGACTGGTGGAAGCTTTCAATGGAGTTGCCCATCATTCCAAATAAAAGAAAGAGATGGAGGAGTGGAAGGATCTCCAGTCTTTTTCCAATCATCAGGCAAACAACCTGTTCCCTAGAAACTATATTCAGATGAAAATATCTCAATAGCAATCGATGAAGGCAATGAGGTGGATGACGTTTATGAGCATGCACGGAGATGATTGGAGTTTCATTATGAAAAACTTTGAACATTCCAGTGGAACATTACAAGTTCTAAATGCCACCACAGTGAGCCATTGATCACTTGATTAACTTGTGGCAGTACTGAGGAAGCAGGCATCTGTGATCATGGGGCACAAGGAGAGCAGCCTACCTATGATCAATTAATTGTACAAAAGAGCAATAGGAAATTATGGCTGTGAAAAAGAAACTTTGATAAGCAACAGCATGCATGAAGAAACTGGGCATGCTGACAACCATAAAGAAAGGGACATATGTGTGAGTGCCTGGCAAAACATTGCTGGATTGAAACATCGGTGATAAACAAATTGGCACACAATAGGGACACAGAAGGAATTGGTCGCTGGAATTAAAATGGCAATGTGTGCTATAGGTGTGGCAGTACTTCTTACTTTGTTTGTTTGTGATGGGATGGCCACAGAATGCAAAAGTTGTGGATTTAACAGGTCTTTCCTTAAAATATACAGATGGGCACAAAGCCAAACCTGGGTTCGGAGAAGGTACATAGGCCATGACAGAATTACTCCTGAATAAACAGGGGGGTAGAAAGTAGAAGAAACCTTTCTTGGAAATAATTGGTGTGTTAATTTATGGATACTTGGCGGTTGATGGTCTCTTGTGCAAGTTTCAGGATACTTATTTAGGTATTTCTGTAAACCTAGATGTGATTGTTATTATAAAATTCCATTGGTGCACAAGCATTTCATTGTCCATCAGTCAAATTGGTCAGTTAGGGAGCAGTGCACTTTGTAACGCCTAATGATGTGCCATTGTCCCAAATGCTCTGTGGGAGGACAGCTTACCCACACCACTTTCTCCTTTGGGACCCTTTCTCTGGTTCTCTGTTTTCCCATTATTGGACAGCTCTGTTTTGCCACCATTGGTCAAACTAGGCAGAGATGTTTTAAGGCATGGGCAAAGTGGGCAATTGACGAGTGGCCCCACCTTCCAAGGGGCCCTGGGAAAGTGAACTTTCCCTCTATTGAACCTCTGTCTATTTTATTTTTCCCTCCAAGCCTCTCTGTACCTCTGACTGTCTCTCTACCCAGTATCATCTTAAGGATTTTTGGAGTCCTGGGCAAGACATATTTCAATTTTTTTTGTGACCTTGATAAAGTTTAACATATAATTTAGCATTGTTTGGCTTGCATTAGCAAGGAATGGATAATACAATCAAAATGTATGCTGCACAGGGGCCCCCAAATTATGTTTTGCCGGGGCCTCCAAAATATTTAAAATGACAATGAGACTAGGCCCAGATTGCCTTTATTTTCTCCCTTGGCAGGAAGAACCTCTATTTGTCATTACATCATGTCTTTGGGAGTTTCGCTTTTACCTGCATTGAGGTATAGAGGTATTGTTATTTATTCTCCCCATTCAGATGGGATTCTTTATCTAAATTCAAATGTATATTCAGCGTATGAGAGCACCACTCTGTTTATTTATTTAAAATTGATTGCTCCTTACAATTTCCTGGAATTTTGTGTATGTGATCTAGGCAACTGGCAGCCTAAGGTTCAGAAAAACATCCTTGTGGGAGAATATCTTATAACAAACACCAGGGGCATAGAGGACCCGCTCAAAGAAGACAGGCCCCTGATCCCACTTATGACTATGGAGGAGCCAAAAAAGCAATGTGGACTGATGCAGGCAGACAGTGTCATCAACAGACAATCTGAAAATTTGGCCTACAAAAAACTTAAAAGCAATCCTGATTACATCAAAAACGCTATCCATTTTGCCACAATCATAAAATTATAACAAAAAACACGAGAAGTATTAAATTATTGTCCATACATATTCATTCAGTATTGACACAAACATCCTTTACAAAATCGATGTGCAATAATTCCTTAATAGCAGGCACCAGCTATTATTCCAGCACTCATACTGCATAGAAGCAAATTTACCATTTCCTTCCCAGCTCTTGCTCTCTGTTCTCAAGCTTTGCATCTACATAGTGCACACAATAGTAGCTCTCAGCATTTTAATTCCAAAAGTGATTAATATTAATTTTCTTACACTCTGGTTAAATGAGTAAATCAACAAAAAAGTGGACTTCTTTACTTATATATATTTTTTTTTTTTAGACAACCATAATCTGTGTATATAACACAAGGTGCAAGTCAGCCACAAGGGCACTTTTGAATAACATTATCTTAGTTAGAGCCCCCTACACAGATTAGGCACAGCATCTTAGGTCCTGATGAATTGCCATTAGAGCCCGTTTCGGACTGCGAAAGGGCAAAAAACATGTTGACCACAATAAGATCCAAAGGACCATCATCTCCCGAGGATCAACTTGGATTTTAACCTTAACAAAGGCCCTTGCATATTAAAAATTCTTTGAAATGGTTCTTTAGTTAATATTATAATATTATTCAATCTCACCCATCTACAAAGCCAGTCTACACTCTATGTGTCTACATATGTAGACTCCTTGGCCAAACAACAAAAGATCTCTGGCAAAGAGCCCCCGAGGGGCCCAGAGGGCATTGCAGAGTCAGCCCTAAGGACAGCATACGTCCAGTCATTAAGCATGCCACCAAATTGGTGGGTGAGGACATTTGCTCCTAAACAGCTACGCTGTTCCTGGCCCTTTAAAAGGTCCGCTAGCCATAGCAGACAACCAGTACCCTCTTGTCTCCGGAACTGTACACCCCATAGATACTTGAACTGGAAACCCCTACATAGAGTAGGTTTCCAGCCCGTTTGTGGATGCTCTGCACAGTTGAGATCTATTCCGGGTTTTACAACCTCCAAGGACATGGGAGTTGGCGTTTTGGGGAGGACAGAAGAGGTGATTTAGCCAGTGGCAGGCACAAAGCTCTTCTCTATGACCCTCCTACTTCTATGGCCCCACCTGTTTTCTAGGTTAACAGCACCTGACATAGGGAGAAGTGGCAGAGTTTTGGATTAAGAGATGCTGAGTGTAGAAATCCCACAGCTCAAGGAAAATTGTGTGCAGTCTTCACACCTAGGACAGCAATAGTGGCTATAGCCAGAGAAGTGTAATTGTACTGGATCACGTAAATGAGGTAACAACACACAGAGTTGCAAATGTTTAGGTATTCACCATTATTTGCAATACCTTCCCCATAGCTTTCCAAACCTGGCTTAATGGGTGCACTAAATGTGTAAAAGTTGAAGGAAAACCGCCATTGTTCAACAGCACGCATAAGGGAAGGAAAGAGTTCACACTGGAAAACGTTTGCAATGTGTGGTAAAAAGAGAAGCTAAAGGCAATTTTGAAATTGTGTGAATGTTAGGCATGTGAGACTTTTTAATCATGTTCGGGTAAACGGCTTATTCAAGAAATGTTGCTCTTCGGGTGAAGTATGATGTGTCCTGGAGTTGTCCACCGAGGTGATTCAGTTAGCACCAACTCCCTGAAGCATGAGGACCAATCCAACAAGATGGGACATCAGACAGCATGGCTAACATCTTAATTCTAAGCCTGGGTGTAGTTCGCTGAGTTTTGCCACCCGGAACTTCGCGAAGTTACAAAAAACTCCGCGAAGTTCCGCAAGTGGCGGAGTGTAGTGCGAACTGCTGTTCACGCTGGTCTTTCTGCTGCTTGGGTAGAAATTCTACCCGAGCGGGGAAAAAACTCTGCTGCACTACGCAAAGCGGGGTTTTCTTGCACTCTGCTAGCTCCGCGGAGTGTGGAGTGCAGAAAACTCTGCAAACTCCGCGAACGGAGCGGAGTTCAATGCCCAGGCCTACTTAATTCCCTGATCCTGAGGGACTTAGGTTGTGAAGCCCCCCCCATCCCCCCGGAACTTTCCTGATCCCAAGGGTCCCTCTGGGATTACTTCGGAAGTCCAGAAGTAGGACTTTGGGGGAACAGAGAATGAGTGCAGCCAGCCAAAAAACTTTAAGCATTGCTTCCAAGAGTCCTGTATGGCAGTTCCCTCTTCTGTGGCGGGAACAATTTTCACCCCCCGTTTATTTGCTTTTTAGAACTTCACCAACTACTTTCTTTGTGTAGCTGAACTTTGAAAAAACTGCACACAGTTGTGTCCTGACTGCTTACATGATCTTGCTCAGGTCTAATAAATTTCTTAACCCTACATATGGGAATTTTCTGCACTGTAATACTACACTCTAGTAGGGTTACAGGAGACAGTGTATGTTAAGGAAGTTAGGAAAACCATAAACTTCTCCAGCGTAGGCTTGTCACATATCTATGAATCAGGTAAAAGGTTGTAAAGTTCCTCTAAGTGTGAACACTGGTCCATAGCATATAGCTGTCTGGGCTGGTGTTGGTCTGGTGAGCCCAGCACTGAATGCTTTCCACGCTGGAGGTGCACGTACACTACATCAGCAGTGATTTGATTTTAAGGACCCTGGGTCTTCTGTTGGCCAGAAAGCGCGATGTGAATCCAATTGTTGCAGAACGGCGATTTGTTCATGGGCTTGACGTGTATTTGAGAAATTTGAATCGAAGTGTTCCCTGGCAGCAGCGTGACGCTCCTCCAGCCTTCTCCCACGAAGAACAAAACAAATTTATCAAGCCCAGCAGGGGCCATTTGAAAGATTGTTTCTATCAGGCCCAGGCATAGGCATCTAATTTACTCAGCAAAACAGAGAAGCAGAATTGCAGAAATACACCTGCAGGAAAATTGATGTTCCACTGTCATCATAAATATGCAAACATTGAAGCAGAACGACCAACAACACGTTACAAGATAAAAACAAGCATTGGCAAAGATAGATAGATAGATAGATAGATAGATAGATAGATGATAGATAGATAGATCAGTGGTCCCTGGAGTTGAAGAGGGCTACTTATTGTGGAGATGAGCACATTGTGCAAGAGCAGAATGCGGTCACCCACAGAGAGTTTAGCCAATGACTGAAGTGGTCTGACCTTAGACCAGATGCTGTATGTTGTTGTGAGCGGAACCAAATGTCAGTAACATTACATCAGACCAGTGGATGAGGAGGACCTGCTGAAAGCCCCTGTAAATATGTGTAGTACATATATTTTTATTCAAATCAAAAGGGTTTGGCTAATACCAGACCTAGAAATTCTAATGAGGTGTTTATGATTATTAATTTATTGTTGGTCTATTAAATTAAAAAATGCTAAAAAAAAAAAAAAAAAAAAAGGTAGAGACTAGAGATTAACATCCAAAATTTGAGCAGTCGTTTTACAGCTCTCCTGTTGTAAGAATGCCATTCATGGACACATGAAAATGCCCATGTATTAAATACGAACATATTTATACCTTTGTAGAGCAGCGAAAAACCACCGGCTCCTCCAAAAGAAAGCTACAAATTCAGGGAACTGTAGAAAGGAAATTTGCATGTTACCAAAGCTGGAATAGGAAACAAAGAACACGCGTTTTTTGTGGACCATAATTCCCAATTTGCAAATGTCCTAACAACGTAGAAAAAAGTCTCTGGCAAAAAAAACTATTTATGGAGGCAATGCTTGATGATTTCATTCACAGTGTGAAGACTTTGCAATACAGAAAACCCCCCATTGTTTTTTCACATAATGTGGAAATGAACTCACAAACTGTTCTTCAATATTCTGTGAAAAGTAAAGTGCAAAAGAGACATCAATTGATGCTTTAATGTTTCTACGATTTTCCAAAAGCGAATCCACTTAGCACATGCTATCCATACATGGATTCAAATATGGTTAGAATGATAGGGGATTTTGTTTTTAACCCAGCATAACAGTACATACATGAGCATAGACGTCAAGTGCTTCACTTCATCTCTTGCTGCAATCTAAGCACTATAGCAAGACTGAAGAGAATGCTATGAGCTGAAACTGAGGCTCACAAAATAAACCACAGGGCCTGAGGCCAAGCAAAGCCACTTACTATCTGAAATTATGACTAAGGCTCCCCGTTTTCCGATTTTACCGATTTTCAAAGATACATACAGACAGAAAACATTGTGTTTCCGGTCTATATTTATTTAGAAAAGTGGAAAAATACAGATAATTTGGCTTCTTTTGATTGACTCTCCAGGCTGAGATTGATGAATTTCAGGCCAATAGCTGTACATATTGGCAGCATGGGAAGTTACAAAGCTGAATGAGATTTGCTTAAATTACTGCATATCGCAACATGTACTTGTGCTGTTAAGCTAATTTTTTTCATGTCGGTTTAATATTTTTGGCTGTGGAATGTGCTAAAACCTGACAGGCATCGAAGTATGAGTGCATGTTTATATGTGAAATAAATGCTGTATTATATAAGTTACCACCTATTTTGTTCACAAAGCACAAAATAAATATGGATAAATAAAGACTGAAATGTTCAAAAAATAAAAACCATATAACCCGGACCCCCAATTACGACTAATTTTAATTTATTGTTGGAGGTTGCTGGTCATAGGGTTGTTTGTGTAGTGTGAGTATTGAGAAATTTATGTAATGAAAATATTGAAGAAATGTAATTCAGGATGGACTGTTATGGTAGTCTAATTTTCTAGCATTATGTAGATTCGGAGGCTAGGCACTGGTCAAGTATAAAAAAAAAACAGATAGTGGTAACGCCATAGGGATAGGATTTCCACACTAGTTGGGCACTCAAGGCCTATCTATTTGTTTCTTCTGTGTTTGGATAGAAAATATACTATAATTTAGAGACAAATATGAAGAGGTTGGGAGGTGTGAGGAAAGATAACTCGGAAAATGTATATTCCAGACAGGACATGTATATATGTATAGTAGAAATTAAACACTTGGTAGCCCGAGCAAAGAGCATGTAAGTAGAAGCAACAAATAAAGTCCAAATGTCAGTCCTGGATGTATTCTTCTTGTTTTATTCCAAGCTTGCAAGGTATCTTTCAATTACATCCATCTTCTTAACAAAGTGCCTTCAAGCCACAGACCTTGCCAACACGTGTTTCGTCCACGAGGCTATTCGCCATGGACTTCATCAGGGCTAAAAACAAGAAAGAATGGCCTAGTTACATAACACAACTCTATTACAACATATGTGATTGATACATCCTTATCCCATAGTGAAAGTTCCATGAGTGCAATAAACAAAACATTCAATGATGCAAAAAATGGATGCAACATGGTCTACAGAAACACGGGGTGACTAACTGTATATCTATATGTCCATGAACAAAAACAAAAAGACATTGTCATGTGCCAAAGAATTGTCATTAATTTATCAAAAACAACACTCTCTGCTGATATGATTTCTGTCCTTGGTAAAGGAATGAGTTTTTTTCCGACCGCACTGTGTGATATGACTGATGTGAAAATAGATCTTTATAAGTTCATGAGAAACTTGAAACTTAAAATTTTTTTTGCTTCCAGTACGCTGGCTAATAAACAATGTACATCTGATGTGACTGTTGGTGACCTATCGATTCAAGACATAAGAGACACAACCTTACTTCTGTCGATTACAGAAGATGAGCGAGACCCAATAACTATGCACAGGGTACTACAAGACTTGGAATGTATTACTGACTTAAGTGAGGACAGTGGCCTTAAGCCTAAATCTAAATGGGTACCACACATTGCTTCTGGCAATAATATTGATGCTTTTCACAAGGTTGTCACTAAAGAGCTAGACAAACTTGAGAACATAATAAACCACCTTAAACGTTTGCCCCATGTTGACAATTTAACACCTAAAGAAAGAGTAGCGCTTAAACAACTAATGTCTGATGATACAATCCTTATAAGGGAGGCAGACAAAGGAGGTAACATTGTGGTTATGACAAGAGATTACTATGAAAGTGAAATTATGAGCCAACTTAATAATGCCTTGTGGTACAAAAAAATTGTCCAGTAACCCAGTGTTTGGAATCATGCAAACGATTAATGAACAACTAAACAAATGGAACACAGTGGGTTTACTTAATGACGACGAATATAGGTACTTACTAATAGACAGACCAAGATATCCTTGTCTATATTCTCTACCCAAAATCCATAAGAATGCCACTGCCCCCCCAGGGAGGCCGATAGTGTCCGGTATCGGAGGTCCAACAGAGAGAATCTCTGAATTTGTGGACACGTATTTACAACCATACGTGAACAATCTACCCTCCACGATCAAAGACACTAAACACATCCTGAATACTATCACTGATATAACTTGGGATGATTCCATGATTTTGGTAACATTGGATGTGGTGTCTCTTTACACCAACATCTTACATGAACAAGGGTTGTCAGCACTTCGCCACTTCCTTTACAAGAGACCAGTGGAATTCTTGGAGCATTCTGAAATGATCATAACAATGTCACAAATGGTTCTCGAACACAATGTGTTCCTGTTCGGTGGAGAATGGTATCAACAAACGTGCGGTACTGCGATGGGTTCCAGATTTGCACCGTCTTTTGCCTGCCTCTTTATGGAGTGGTTCGAGGCGGCGCACATCTGGGGCCCATCCGGAGCTGCTTGGCAGGATTATATTATGTATTTTGGTCGATATATTGACCACTGCCTCCTGATTTGGACTGGGAACGTGGGTGAACTACATGATTTCTTTGAGTATCTCAACGCCAATATGTACAATATGAAATTCACAATGTCTTACAGTGTTGAGAAAATTGTGTTCTTGGACGTTGAATTATTTATTGAAAATGACAGCATAAATTGTAGGATGTATAGAAAGGAGACAGCCTGTAATTCCGTATTACATGCAGCCAGTGCCCACCCTAGGACACAGATCAACTCAATAACTTATGGGGAATTTCATAGGGCACGCAGGAATTGCAGTAAAGACTCAGATTTCTTACAATGCTCTTCAGATATTGAACGGAGGTTTTTGGATCGGGGCTATGATGGGAAAGTTATTGATAAAGCAAAAAGAAGAGCTCATGCACTAACTAGGAATGAGACACTTAAGCCCTGACCAATTAAAACAACAGGATTAACAGAACCAGTGAGAATGATCACTAAGTATCATCCATGGTCACAAAGTTTTTAACATTTTAAAACATCACTGGAATTTGTTAACGACAGACTCAGAATTGAAGAAGCTCATAACTAAGTATCCCAGTTTGACATACCGTAAAGGAAAAACAATCCGTAACATGGTTAGCCCTAGTTACCCAAATAAAAACAAGGACAATTTGACCTGGCTACACAAACGGAATTTGGGCTTCCATAAATGTGGGAATTGTAGTATGTGCAAATTTGCTCTCTCAGGAACTAGAGACTTTCAATATAATGGGTCTAGAAAACACTACATTAATCAGCATATAGATTGTAATACAAAGTTTGTGATCTATATTATCATATGTAAGTGTACTAAGATCTACGTAGGAAGTACGATCAGAAATCTGAGGGTACGAATTTCCGAACATTTTAAAGCATTAAAAAATATGGATGAGAGATACCCCATTGTACATCATGCGTTGGAATGTTCAGAGCAACGTAAACAGCTGTCATTTAAATTTCATGGCTTAGAAACTGTACCGATTGACTGTAGGGGGGGCAATCGTGAATTGAGATTGCGGCAGGCTGAAGCACGCTGGATTCTCAAATTACATGCAGTCGACCTGGGAATTAATATTGACAATGAATTGCAATATTTCTTAGGTACTTGATATCATAGACCTCCCTATTACCTGATAGACATTCATGTATAGTGTCCGTGTACGCCTTCCTCTGACCCATTTTTTGTCCTAAGGTCTATTGTAATTATTGAGACCATCCATGTTTGGGAACTGTAATGTACTTATATGTATGTCTCACGTAGAAGAGAGACCATTCCAATTAATGAACACATCACTAAAACAGTAGCTTTTAGAAGTGTGATTGGAGTTGATCAGAAATTTGAACTGAGTTGCAGTTTAAGTTTATTTATCTTTTTCTCTTTTTTTATATTTATTTTGTCCTATTTACTTTATTCTTATTTTACTTTTCTTTGTTTATTTGTTCTTACTTTTCTTAGGTTGTTTTCACGCTATTGGTACCTATGCTCTCTTTCTTCTCCTTTTTCACGCTATTGGTACCTATGTTCTCCTTCTTCATCACTGAATGCTAAATCTAAATAACTGATCTTTGAGGGTCTGCCTTTTGGCCTTTTCGCTCGGACCACACTGAGACAGATTTTGTGTGACTATGCGAACGTGAGCTATCAAGATAATTGTCTATTGGCCTGTATACTCATTACTTATGGCTATGTTAGCTTGGTTCTTTGGATTATTGGAAGGTGCACGTATTAGGCACCGTTTCGTAAGAGTATGATTTTTATATATTGCTAAGTAATCATCTCATGCATTACGGCAATGATAGCACAACGTGGATGCACGGGTTAACATTAGATCCGTCCTATTACGAGCATTATATTTTGCTAATAATATGATATTTGATTTACTATAAGCTGGATACTCCGCTACTTCTTGGAGTTAATAATCTATAGTGACCATCAATGACAATAGGTTAAAGTTCAGCTTGCAATTTTTACTTTATTAGGATTTATTTTAACATTTATTGATATAGGGAGCGTCCGCTTGGAGTTACATCCCAAGATGGCGCTGGTTTTTTTCATATATGCGGTACTTTTGCTGAAGCAAGTATACGTGTGGTCCGTTAATGACAATATGTTAAAGTTCCGTTCGCAACTTTTATTTATTAGGAGTTCACCTTAATATTCATTGATATAGGGAGCGCCTGCTTGGAGACACATCCCAAGATGGCGTTTGCTGTTTCCTATACGCGGTACTTTTGCTGCAGCAAGTGAACGTGTGGTCCGTCGTCTATTACCGTGGATTTTGGATATTTAAAACGCCTCTCCAAGATGGCGCGTTTTCAGTATGCCGATACGCACGCACGAGGTCCTGACTGTGGACGACTTTGAAGTCAGTTTCAGGTACGCGCTCTGTATAAC
The DNA here is from genome assembly GCA_963921515.1 of Calotriton arnoldi. Taxonomy (NCBI): domain Eukaryota; kingdom Metazoa; phylum Chordata; class Amphibia; order Caudata; family Salamandridae; genus Calotriton; species Calotriton arnoldi. The sequence goes on from CAWUFW010001415.1 coordinate 2,011,764, forward strand.
AGTGCAGGCAAAAGACGATAATTTGTTGCTAGCGCTTACTTATTTACGTAACTGCAGTTAAGTACTCCATGTATGCGATCCATAAGACGAGGCATGCTGGGGACCAGCAGTAGATGGCAGCGCTTATTTATGTAGAATATTGGCGTTTGCGATGCGATCCTTAAGACGATGCACGCAAGAGATCACAAGTGTATGGCAGCGCTTGTTTATGTAGAATATTGGAGTTTAAGATGTGATGGCCGCAGCGGTATATATGCTGCTTATTCAGAATTAGGGCTGCCAACTTACTTTGTGCATTTGATTTACAATTTCCTCCTTTATTACATTTTATAAAATTTTAGATTGAGGAGTAAGTTTCAATAACAGTTCAAGATAGGTCTGTGAGGGTGTTTTCTGTTTTTTCCTTTGAATTCCTTTTTTCTCACTTATAGGATATGTGACTGACAACGATGATTTTTAACTTGAAATATTGAAGTCTGGAAGATATGGGTTTTACCAGACGAATGGAGAAGCATTGAATATTAAATTTTAGGTATGCATTAATACTTTTTTGCCCACTTTGTGTGTATCCAACTAATCATGGATATTTTTTAGACTTGAGGTATGGATGATTAGCCTTCTGTCTATTCAGAGTGTATTTAACATGTACTTAGGCGCGACTGTCGTTGACATCTAGATTAGGATATATTGTTATATTTACAAGAAAAGATACATATTTTAAGATTGTACCTAGGGAGCACTATTTTTTCTGTCTTTTAGGCGAGCGCTTAAATTCTTGATGACCTACGAGCTTTCTTCATAATGTTTAGACCTTATGATTGCTTGTATTTTAGCAAGGACAATTGGATTGGACTATATGCCCCTTGGCTATTTGTGTAGATATGTTGTATTCTTATATCTGAGGCTAAGGATTGGTGTAATTTGACTTCCCAGGAATTCAGAGGAATCTTCTTGATCTACTTTGGATACTCATGAATATTTGTTCTTCGGTAAGTGCTAGTTACACTTACAATATATGAATTGAGGCACACAGGTGTTATTTACTATTTACGACCACCTAACTTCGAGGGTTTATGCAAGGTGCACTTGCATGAATGATTTTAACTCTTCACTATGGGAATACACCTGTATTGTTGTGGTGACTTTCTTCCAATTCTTTGGCACATGACAATATGTCTTTTTGTTTTTGTTCATGGACATGTAGATATACAGTTAGTCGCCCGTGTTTCTGTAGACCATGTTGCATCCATTTTTTGCACCATTGAATGTTTTGTTTATTGCACTCATGGAACTTTCACTATGGGATAAGGATGTATCAATCCCATATGTTGTAATAGAGTTGTGTTATGTAACTAGGCCATTCTTTCTTGTTTTTAGCCCTGATGAAGTCCATGGCGAATATCCTCGTAGACGAAACACGTGTTGGCAAGGTCTGTGGCTTGAAGGCACTTTGTTAAGAAGATGGATATAATTGAAAGATATAATAAACAACCAAAGAGTGAGGCCAAGGTATCAAGGGCTATAAACAGGGATCACTCATGTTTTTATAAAGGGTCCTCACTCACCCACCTAGTTGGTGACATGCTTCATCATAGGACCCCCACCAGAGAGGCCGAATGCCTCTCCAGTGTGCTTCAACGCCTGATTACAGCGGAGCAGGATTTTTGAGTGTTGAGTGCAAGTGATGGTGCAAAAAGTGATGTTAAAATAATCTTTACTACTCCTAAAAAAAAAATTTAATAGTAGGGTAGTAAGACTAGGTTTAAAAAGTGTGTAATGGACGCTATGACTGAATAAATTGATCAGCCATATCCAAAATTAAAACATTAGGTCGACATGTTTCAGCCTCTGTGCGCCAATTGCGAGGCTTTCCTCAGGACCAGGGACCATGGCGGTATGCACTCTCTAAGGTGCACCCTAACCTATGGCCACGTAGAGAACCGGATTACTCACGGTTCAGAAAAAACAAACACGCCTCCAACTCTTCTGAATGCGTAATTAAATCTGTGAAAAAAAGACATTGAAAAGCACATACACAGGACATGACAAATACACATATTTTGCCCGGTGCTTAGTCCCAGAATTCAAGCGATCCTCTGTAATCGCCTGCCCTTCAAAAGTGACTACTTAAATTGCTCCCGTCACATGAAATTAAAATCAACAGTGGCGAATGCGTCTACAAAGTGATTCTTGTTAAACTATCCATTCGGATAGCTAGGTGCAATTACGCAATACCAGCAGTAGATAAAATATATGAAGTATACCAGTTCACTACTTCTGATTCTATGCGAAAAACTGCTTTACCGTCACAAAGTATAAATTATATGTCCGGTTTTCTATATGACTAATTGCCAACTCCGCAATGCCTTAGAAAGATGCCTAAGAAAACATGGTGGAACTACCTTGTTAAGTAAGAAAAGGCTATGTGTTCAAATCTTCTCTAGATGCAACAACTGAGAATGACAGTCACGGAGATGTAAAGCTTACGTTTCGATATGAAGTTATATTACAGCATGGGTCCTGGCAGGGCGGTGACAAGCCGTCACTTGCTGGCAGGTGAGAAACAAAAAGACGAGGGTCATTACGATTTTATATTAGGGAGAAAAACCCAGTGTTGACCGAATCGTCCTGTGTCACTCACTGCCTCAAAGTCAGCCGCCCGCGTTGCCTAGAGTCGTGCCCGTCTACAGGACCCGAAAACTGCAAATAATCCTCCATGAAGAAAATATAACAGGAAGTACCGCCGCTGTCTCTAGGGCGGTGCTCAACTTCGCGGAATGACGTCAACGTGCACGCGCGTCATTCACGTCAAGTGAGTAGACCGCTGACCCAGTTACAAGCGTACTGGCTTCCCGGTGAGGATTTGCGCATGCGTACAAGCAGTAATGTCGAGAAAGAATGAATACTGTCTAAACTTACTTGTTGCATGACACCGGGTGCCCAACATAATGTTTATATGGCACCATGATAAAATGTATGTACCCTATGGATGATAGATCACGGTCTCCAGATTATAAAAGAACAGCATAGAAAGCCTGCTTCCGTGATTGAAATTAAACTCAACTACAGAAGTTAATGAAAACTGGGGGATAAGCAACGTCCATGTAGGCCATACCACAATGAAGAGAGCAATGTCTCCTAATTCAAGAGCACAAAAAAGGGGGCGGTTACAGCATTTAAAAAGTCTACCTAACAAGAAGCCTAATTTTATTCAGTAATAGCTGGCTGCATTAGCTAGAAAACATAGGGGGACAACTAATGACAGCCACTATAAGTTTATATGTTGTTACACATTTGGTAATTATCTTTTTAAAACCGAACCCCATGGGATATTATCATTCATTCCCTGCTTGTGGGTGGCCAGACGGTATATCCAGCGTTGCTCTTTCTCGAAAAGGGAGCTCTGTATATTTTTGCCTGGTTTCAATTGCTCAATTACTGTCCAATGTATGTCGTTGGTAGTATGGTTAGCCTGCATAAAGTGTTCGGTCAGTTTGGTTGTATTCTTCTTACACCGGATATTACTCCGGTGTTCGCTGATACGTAACTTGATTTTTCTGGTCGTCATACCCAAGTAACGTAAGCTACAGGGACATGTGATAAGATATATCACGTTACTTGAATTGCAATTTGTATGGGCTTTTTGAGTCCAGATTCTGTTGGGTTCAAGATCAAGTGTTTTAGAAGCAGTGGTCAGATGACAAATACTGCAATTCCCACACGGGAAGTGCCCAACTATATCGGGTAAGCCCCAAGCATTGAGGACTGATCGATTACTAATAGGCACAGATTTTGAAGGTCGGGTGTGTACCAGGCAGTCCTTAAGGCTCCTCGCCTTTCTGAAAGAGAAAAGGGGTTTGTTCCATTTCCTATTTCCAGTTTCTAGAATCTTCCAATGTTTATTAATGGCTTTCGTGACTGCATTTGAGGCTGTGCTGTACGTCGTCACACATGTCAGTGGGATTTCCTCTTTGTTCCTGAGGTTATCTTCCAGCAATGTATCACGATGCTGATTCCTTGCTCGTTTGTAACTTTTCTTGAGGATGTGTTCAGGGTAGCCACGGCTCCGTAGTTTACCTGATAGTTCTATGGCTTGGGAACGATAGTCATTGATATTGCTGCAATTCCGCCGGATCCTAAGATATTGTCCATACGGGAGATTTTCCCGCAGGGCTCTTGGATGGAAACTGGTAAAGGCTAGAAGGTTGTTTTTTGATGTTGGTTTGTAATATGTTTTAGTGGCAAGCCTTCCTTCTGCTTTTGTAATGGTCACATCCAGAAACACCATCTCTTTCTTATCATGGGTGTGGGTGAACCGCATGTCCGTATGGACAATATCTTAGGATCCGGCGGAATTGCAGCAATATCAATGACTATCGTTCCCAAGCCATAGAACTATCAGGTAAACTACGGAGCCGTGGCTACCCTGAACACATCCTCAAGAAAAGTTACAAACGAGCAAGGAATCAGCATCGTGATACATTGCTGGAAGATAACCTCAGGAACAAAGAGGAAATCCCACTGACATGTGTGACGACGTACAGCACAGCCTCAAATGCAGTCACGAAAGCCATTAATAAACATTGGAAGATTCTAGAAACTGGAAATAGGAAATGGAACAAACCCCTTTTCTCTTTCAGAAAGGCGAGGAGCCTTAAGGACTGCCTGGTACACACCCGACCTTCAAAATCTGTGCCTATTAGTAATCGATCAGTCCTCAATGCTTGGGGCTTACCCGATATAGTTGGGCACTTCCCGTGTGGGAATTGCAGTATTTGTCATCTGACCACTGCTTCTAAAACACTTGATCTTGAACCCAACAGAATCTGGACTCAAAAAGCCCATACAAATTGCAATTCAAGTAACGTGATATATCTTATCACATGTCCCTGTAGCTTACGTTACTTGGGTATGACGACCAGAAAAATCAAGTTACGTATCAGCGAACACCGGAGTAATATCCGGTGTAAGAAGAATACAACCAAACTGACCGAACACTTTATGCAGGCTAACCATACTACCAACGACATACATTGGACAGTAATTGAGCAATTGAAACCAGGCAAAAATATACAGAGCTCCCTTTTCGAGAAAGAGCAACGCTGGATATACCGTCTGGCCACCCACAAGCAGGGAATGAATGATAATATCCCATGGGGTTCGGTTTTAAAAAGATAATTACCAAATGTGTAACAACATATAAACTTATAGTGGCTGTCATTAGTTGTCCCCCTATGTTTTCTAGCTAATGCAGCCAGCTATTACTGAATAAAATTAGGCTTCTTGTTAGGTAGACTTTTTAAATGCTGTAACCGCCCCCTTTTTTGTGCTCTTGAATTAGGAGACATTGCTCTCTTCATTGTGGTATGGCCTACATGGACGTTGCTTATCCCCCAGTTTTCATTAACTTCTGTAGTTGAGTTTAATTTCAATCACGGAAGCAGGCTTTCTATGCTGTTCTTTTATAATCTGGAGACCGTGATCTATCATCCATAGGGTACATACATTTTATCATGGTGCCATATAAACATTATGTTGGGCACCCGGTGTCATGCAACAAGTAAGTTTAGACAGTATTCATTCTTTCTCGACATTACTGCTTGTACGCATGCGCAAATCCTCACCGGAAGCCAGTACGCTTGTAACTGGGTCAGCGGTCTACTCACTTGACGTGAATGACGCGCGTGCACGTTGACGTCATTCCGCGAGTTGAGCACCGCCCTAGAGACAGCGGCGGTACTTCCTGTTATATTTTCTTCATGGAGGATTATTTGCAGTTTTCGGGTCCTGTAGACGGGCACGACCTAGGCAACGCGGGCGGCTGACTTTGAGGCAGTGAGTGACACAGGACGATTCGGTCAACACTGGGTTTTTCTCCCTAATATAAAATCGTAATGACCCTCGTCTTTTTGTTTCTCACCTGCCAGCAAGTGACGGCTTGTCACCGCCCCTGCCAGGACCCATGCTGTAATATAACTTCATATCGAAACGTAAGCTTTACATCTCCGTGACTGTCATTCTCAGTTGTTGCATCTAGAGAAGATTTGAACACATAGCCTTTTCTTACTTAACAAGGTAGTTCCACCATGTTTTCTTAGGCATCTTTCTAAGGCATTGCGGAGTTGGCAATTAGTCATATAGAAAACCGGACATATAATTTATACTTTGTGACGGTAAAGCAGTTTTTCGCATAGAATCAGAAGTAGTGAACTGGTATACTTCATATATTTTATCTACTGCTGGTATTGCGTAATTGCACCTAGCTATCCGAATGGATAGTTTAACAAGAATCACTTTGTAGACGCATTCGCCACTGTTGATTTTAATTTCATGTGACGGGAGCAATTTAAGTAGTCACTTTTGAAGGGCAGGCGATTACAGAGGATCGCTTGAATTCTGGGACTAAGCACCGGGCAAAATATGTGTATTTGTCATGTCCTGTGTATGTGCTTTTCAATGTCCTTTTTTTCACAGATTTAATTACGCATTCAGAAGAGTTGGAGGCGTGTTTGTTTTTCTGAACCGTGAGTAATCCGGTTCTCTACGTGGCCATAGGTTAGGGTGCACCTTAGAGAGTGCATACCGCCATGGTCCCTGGTCCTGAGGAAAGCCTCGCAATTGGCGCACAGAGGCTGAAACATGTCGACCTAATGTTTTAATTTTGGATATGGCTGATCAATTTATTCAGTCATAGCGTCCATTACACACTTTTTAAACCTAGTCTTACTACCCTACTATTAAATTTTTTTTTAGGAGTAGTAAAGATTATTTTAACATCACTTTTTGCACCATCACTTGCACTCAACACTCAAAAATCCTGCTCCGCTGTAATCAGGCGTTGAAGTACACTGGAGAGGCATTCGGCCTCTCTGGTGGGGGTCCTATGATGAAGCATGTCACCAACTAGGTGGGTGAGTGAGGACCCTTTATAAAAACATGAGTGATCCCTGTTTATAGCCCTTGATACCTTGGCCTCACTCTTTGGTTGTTTATTATATATTCCTGGGGAATAAGAGTGGAGACAAAGAAGTTCCCTTTCTCTCTCTTTGTTTAGCTATATAATTGAAAGATACCTTGCAAGCTTGGAATAAAACAAGAAGAATACATCCAGGACTGACATTTGGACTTTATTTGTTGCTTCTACTTACATGCTCTTTGATCGGGCTACCAAGTGTTTAATTTGTACTCTTGTGGGCCTTTGCCTACAGCTTACGACGTGAGGTGGTCGCTGTATGGTGACCCTTGAGCATCAGCATCTATTAGGATACCTATTGGAACTACTATTATCACTCCCCCGCGCGGATTTCCCCTACCACCTGTTCAATTTTGGTTAAAATATATGTATAGTAGAACCTGCTTTTTAAGTTAGTGGTATAGATTTTTTTTTTTTAACTGATTTCTAATAATTTTAATGTGCGAAGTTATTTGGTTTGGTTTAACAGAGGATAGCTTAGAATGGATTAATACTATCACTATGGCTCCATCCCTTGTTGAATTATCCATTTGGTAAGTCACGGGAGCCCTTTTGAACACGTTTTCAAACAGAAATGACAATGAAAACCCTCACTCAATAGATACACTTCCCAATGGGTTTAACAAAAGGCTCTTTATGCAAAATGGCCATATATGGTGAAACTCTCCTACATTCTTCAGCTCAGTGATTTATACTAAGGCCCTCTTTCCAAGTAGCGTTAATGGCCCCAACAGAATTAGAATATCGACAGTAATTCAGTCGATCTGGTGACTCAACCACTTTAAAGCAGATGTGGTCTCAGATTGAAGCACCAGGAGAAATGAGGAATAACCAGAGGTTTCTGCACTGGAACTACCAAACTCCCTATACATTTTGTTTTCTAAGGGGACATTCAGGGTACCTCATGTAACACCCTGGATCTCCTACCTGCTGAAGATACTGATGCCTCCTGTGCCAACCTACAAGATACTCATAAGTAGGCCGTAAACAGTGAATTTCAACTGGATTCTTTATTGATAGTCTTTACTCCGTTCAAGAGTAAAAGTATGTAAACGTTAAACATGCTGCACTACTTTGATATTTTTATATTTTTAGGAACAGCTAAACTAATGGTGCAAATGTACCACCAACTGGATAAATATCATAGATTGTGTCTGTGAGCTTGGCTTATGTAAGCAGCGATTATTACATTTTGGTTTAGTTTTTTTAAGTTGCTCATGATAGCCGAAAAAGGCAAAATACACATGGGGCAGAAATTATGTTGAATGTGAATATTTAAAATACAAAACTTTAGCTTTGTATTGGTTCAATTTTTTTTTAAGTAAACAAAATATATATTCCTACAATAAACTCCCTTATGGATCTAGTCTGCCACAACATAATATATACATATATATATATATATATATATATATATATATATATATATATATATATATATATATATATATATATATATATCCACTGAAAAAACCATAGGTTTCAGGGACGTTATAGTTAGAAATTAGCATTTAAAAACCTTAGAAATTCAGTGAAAAAAACCATAGGTTTCATTGACGTTGTAGTTAGTTGGACATTTCACTCGTACAAAACCAGAGAAATTCCGCCGTTATAGTTAGTTCAGCTAACTATAACTCGCGCTCCATAATGCACTGCTGATGATGTCACATATTACATCATTCATGACATGGTCAGTGACATCACTGATGACATCACTGATGACATCTTAAATGACATCACTGATGACATCACTGGTGACATCATCCAGTGACTGTGTGTTTCTATAAAGTTTAAATATGTATTATATATATACCAAGGTGTATTGAAGAATGAGTGGGTGTATAATTATCTGGATGGAGGATTTAGTAGGTGCATGACTGATTGTTTAAGTGAGTGATTACATGTGTCTTACTGAATGCATGGGTTAGTGACTAACTGTGTGAATGTCTGTATCAGTCTGACTGTTGTTGTATAAGCTGCTGCATGGGTTGGTCAGTAGCTACATGAGTGTCTATATGGGTTATTGATTGGTTGCCCGAGTATTTGTATGGGAGACTGAGTGTGTGTGTGGGTGAGTGGGAGGTGTGTAACTCTGTGCATAGATGTGTGAGTGGTTGATTTACTGGGTGTATGGGTTCAAGAGTGCATGTGGAAACAGCTGTATGGGTGGATGAGTGTGTGTATGGGTGTGTTGGTGAGTGAATGCATGTCTCAGTGGTACATGTGCAAGTAACTACATATGTAAAAGGCAGTGTATGTGAGAGTTGGAGTATATAAATGACTATACTTGAGAGTCAGTGATTGTGAGAGTGGCTGTATAGATGAGTGTGTACTTGTATCAGTGATTATATAAGAGAGTAAGTATGCGTTAGTATCTGTATGAATAAGTGAGGTGGTGTGTGTATAACTGTATAGGTGAGTAAATGGGAGTGTGATTGATTCTTTGCATGACTGACTAGGTGTGTGAGTAACTCCATGGATGAGTGGTGGTGTATGAGTATCTGTATAGGTGTATGAGTGCATATGATAGTGTTGCATTGAAGAGTGACTGCATATATGAGTGATTGTATGGGTGAATGAGTGGATGTGTGTGTAGACCTAGGAATCAGTGAGTGCGTATGTAGTAACTGGTATTAGTGTGTTGATCGCTTCGAAAATGGTAGTCTGTATTTTACAGTGGGTGTATAAAAGGTTATATTAGAGTGTGAAGAGGTGCATCAGATTTTCACGTGGATGATGTCATCAGTGATGTCATTTGAGATGTCATCAGTGATGTCATCAGTGATGTCACTGACCATGTCATGAATGATGTAATATGTGACGTCATCAGCAGTGCATTGCGGGGGCGCGAGTTATAGTTAGCTGAACTAACTATAACGGCGGAATTTCTCTGGTTTTGTACGAGTGAAATGTCCAACTAACTATAACGTCAATGAAACCTATGGTTTTTTTCAGTGAATTTCTAAGGTTTTTAAATGCTCATTTCTAACTATAACGTCCCTGAAACCTATGGTTTTTTCAGTGAATTTCAAAGGTTTTTTAAATGCTAATTTCTAACTGTAACGTGCCTGAAACCTATGGTTTTTTCAGTGAATATATATATATATATATATATATATATATATATTCATATTCCCAAGATTTCTTAATACAAATTTGCGTGCTAAGCTAGTAAATGTAAAGGGACGGTCTCCAATCTCCAATCCCCATACAGAGCACCCGTACGCCCGCCTCCCCGACTCATCTGTGTCCCCTTGGGGCAGCATGAGCCGAAAGTGACAACATAATTACGGTCCCGTCTACCCTAAACGAGTTTATTGCTCATTAAGTAACTTGATTTGCAGGCTCGTTACCAAATTAATTTTATCACCATAAAAAGAGGAGAAAGCAAAGCGGAGTTCCAACCCCAGGTAGGACTGCAGGCGGCCTCGCGCCGGGGTCCTTCTGCGGGGGCGGGGGTGCTGGGGAGAGCCATGTTCAAGGCAGGGGTAGGGGTGCCCACCTGCCTCAGCTCCAGGCATCAATTGTCTCTCAAGGCAATTACTCTGATTGAACGAATTCTGGCCAATTACGGCCAGTAATTGGCCATCAGTTATTTAAACAAGAGTCTGTTTAACATATCAACACCAGGCCGCGGCTGTGGGCAGCACCCCCTCCCCATCCCAGGCAGACCCCACCCCCCCACCCAGGCCTGCACAGTGCAGTCAGCCCGAGCAAGGGCGATGGGAACTTCACGGCGTGATTCATAGAGAAAGGGAAGCCTGCGTGCGGCCCTGGCGCACACCGCATTCATCAGTGTCAGGCCCTCAAACCGAGATATGAGGAGGAAGTCACCATATTGCGCAGTAGATAAACGCGCTGCTGAATAATTGATCAGTGCATATGGAAAAAGGAGGGAGGGATAGAAACGGGGCACCTAGCTGGGTTCAGTGTCTTGCCATCTCTCCAGTTGAGCCTCACTTCTTCCCAGCTAGGCACACCTCCTCTTTTCAACCATCCGCGAGTATTCGCTGCCCCGTCTGCTTTTTGTGTAATGTAGGAACTGAGGTGCCATTAAGCCAAATTGTGTGATCCAGGGACGGTCAGTTTACCTCATTGCCCCTCTATTTCCCTGTAGGTCAGTTTGAGGATATTTATAAACAAGCTAAACTCTTACTGAGAAGTATGAAACAGAAATAGGTTGTTTCTATAAAGGATGTGTGGCTGGCACTTGTAAGAGAGCTTCTTAGCACCACCCCATGAAAACGACTGGGGCGACCGAGGTTCCGGTGCTCGGCTCTGGAGCACAAAAAACCATGAATTTTAAACACAAAACAGATTTGTGACAAAAATCGGCTCGTTTTAATTTGCCCTCCGAAGAGGCTAGGGATCTCTTTTGGAATGCCACTCTACAGTGGGGAAAGGTCTTTCCCAGTCGCTCGGACAGTTGGTTCGGAATTAAAAGACCTGCGTCTTAATCCACTTCCTCTTTTAACCTCTGGACTTGCGGAATGGAATTTTTCCCCGTTTGTGTGGTCCCATACATATCTCACTTGGGCCTTCCTACAAACATGTTATCGTTGAATACCATACAATACTTCACTGGGTGTAACCCACGGGCACACTTAAAGATAATGGCGTGCCAATATCTTGACACTTACGCAGATAGTTTTGTAGCCCTTTAAATGTGCTGATTTGGAATTACAGGGTGACTAATTGTGTTTTGGTATCTTGGCCATTCCAGCAAAGAAACAAAATGCAGCAAGAGAGGATTAGAAATGCCCCAGGGGGGCACTCCCCCCCACATTAACAATGGTAATGGCCTAATAGATAAACGTTTGTGGGGAGGGTGACAACTTTGTCCTGCAAATGGTTCCGAGGAGGCTGGAATGCTCACACCTTTTCAGTGCTCCCTTCCATTGTAAGCAGCAGCAGGCCAGCCCCCGTCGAAGCGGCAAGTGAGATTGTTTGCAGACAAATGTTTACTTTTGCTGCCGGGTCGCGAGAAGGCAGCGCCACCTTGACGTGTGTGAGCGGGTTAACAACCGATCAATAGGGTGACCTGTGACGGGCCGAGTATGAATATTTGATTCGGAAAACGGCTTCTTGTTTCCGACAAGTGCCCGTCTATGCGGACTGGGCGTCCCCGCATTATTTCTTAATGACCCCTCCAGCTGCCGCTCTCTGCTCCCCGCGCCCGAAGCCGTCTGGCCTCCAATTAGCACCTCAATGTTCCAGACGGTACTCATTCAGTGACGAGGAAAAGGGAGGACACCCCGAAAATACGGCAGCATTTTACCTCATTGTCTCAGGCAGATTAATGTGCAAACAAACAATTGCCACCATATGTGTCGAACGCCCTTTTACTTTTCTGTTTGGCATTTAGGCGAAGGCAAATAAAGGGTTCACATTGTTAGCCCCCGCTAATATTTTGTGGCAATGCCCCCGGGACCTGGCCCACCCGGGGGCCTCAATTAAATGAAGCGCGGGAGTCCGCGCTTCATTTCTTTTTTAAAATTTCGGCGGGATTCGCGACCCCAGCGCGAATTTCGCCGAAATTTTAAACAAAAATGCTTTTTTTGGCCCTGGGGGTCCTTGTGGGGCCCCCTGAGCAGGCCTAGGGGGTCAGGGTGTTTCTACCCTGTCCCCTTTTCTTGTTTTTCACCTTTGTTTTTACTGTTTTCTTGTGACTCGGTTCTACCGAAGTCACAAGATGGCTGCCAACACTTCCTGGTTTGGAGTGTTGGCAGCCAATCACAGTGAAGCTTGTGGGCGGGAGGGTTCGCGAATCCACTGTGTCCCTAGATATCGAAACTTTTATTTTTTAAATTTCTCAGCAACTACTGAACGGATTTACACCATTTAAAAAAAAAGGACGCTTTCTGAACCAAGCACTACCTGTTTGCCAAATTTGGTGTAATTCCGTTCAGCATTTCGGGCTGTAGCCGTGTCTAAAGTTTCCTATGGGAAATTGATTTTTCGACCTCTATTTTTTGAATTTCTCAGGAACTACTGAACGGATTTACACCATTTAACAAAAGGACTCTTTCTGAACCAAGGGCTACCATTTTGCCAAATTTGGTATAATTCCGTTCAGCAGTTCGGGCTGTAGCCGTGTCTAAAGTTTCCTATGGAAAATAACATGGGGAAAACACGTTTTGGGACCCCCTTTTTTCTCAGCCCCCACTTAGCAAATCACCCCGAAACTTTCAAGACAGGAGCTGACCGGAGCGCCCCACTAGTTTTGAAAATTTCGCATAGATTCGTCAAACGACGCCAAAGTTATTAGGAAAACAAAAAATGCTTTTCCTATGGAAAATAGGTCCTAACTATAACTACCTACTGGCGACCGCCAGTAGGTAATATATATATGTGTATATATATATATATATATATATATATATATATATATATATATATATATATATATATATTTACATTTACACACACACAGGCACATTTTGTTCACCCGAATGAAATACACCGTTTAGATCAATAAGAGAAGTTCCTGAGATCTGGCAAAAAAATGGTTTCTCAAGGTAAGATTTGAATACTGGCAAGCCCACCTCAGCCTTCAAACCAATGTCGATATTCTGAGAACCATTGGAATGTTTTAATAGTAACAACATTTATATACAGTGCTTTGAAAAAAAGAATAAAAAATTGAGGTCTAGAGGGCTATTACAAAAAAAGGAGTTATGATACATTATCAATTTATTTAAAAAAAGATTAATGGTTTGTACAGTTCAAATGGTTATTAAAAATTGAACCTTGCAAAATACACAGTATTTATGGAGATTACCACATTTTATATGCAAGTTATGAAACCATATTTAAAAAGTTAGAACGTTCAAGGGGAAGAACCTAGGATTTAAAGAGTTCTCAGGAGTCTTGAAGTGCACATTCATTAATTTTCACTACACATTGAAGAAGACAGGTTTTGAATGAAGGCACGTTCATGGAGGTAGAAGACAAGTAAACAATCTCTGAGACTTGCTCTAGCCTTGACTAATCATTTGAAGCTTTGATTAAAATTAGAAAATTCGGTTACAAACGTTCATGGTAAAGAAAATGGAATCCACCCAATCGAGAAATTGACTCATTTCAAGTAGACACTGGTACAGAGATTAACATTATAAAATATGATATTCTCTACAATGCAATGTTTGGCCAAAATAAAGTTTTCAGTTTTCTGCCTCTCTTTTGTCCACTAATTGAGTCAAAGACATGATCAAGGAGGAACATCAGAAGAGCCTGTGGCGGAAGGTATTAGATCTGGATTTAGCTACACAAGGCTCCTCTGAGTCTTAAGCAGGAATACTGATCCCTTCATGGGGGCATTTGGCCAATTTGTGTCTACTCTCTGCCTCTTCATCATTTCCTTCCTCCATTCCCTGGCTCCTCTGCAGTCTTCTGTCATCTGTATTCTTTTCTTCAAAAACTTTGTAATTTCCCTTTCTCTAGATTTTGATGACTCCCACGTCGGTGTCAGGGGATTGCCACGATTTACATTGAGGAAAGGCATGAGTGAAACGTAGGTTCTGATTTAAAGGATGCTAAAGATGAAAGCAGTTACTAATCTGCCAGTGCTGCACTCTTACCAATAACATGTTTATTGCCCTTTCATTTCTCTTTACCATCCTTTATATTCATTATATTAACAAGGCTCTCAAAGGCATCCTCGTGGATTACCTCCACAATGTGATCTTCTGCAAAATAGATGCAAGATGTGGTATTAAATTGTGATTTTTTTGAAACTAAAGAAAAATGTACTGCTCCTAGTTTCACAAACATTATTGCGCTCTGCGTAACAAGGAGATACTATGTACACATGTAGGACCAGAGTCATAAAATTGTGCATTTAACTAAGTATCATAAATAAACCATTTGCATACATTTTCTGCTTTTCAATGATCGGCAAAACCTTAAATGAGTATAAGAGGAATAGATGAAAATTGTTGTTTTCATCTTGATTCAAGTGATAAATGAGTACTCAAATGGATTTTTCACGTGCGGGACAATCCACTGGAGTACGCCCACATGGATTTATGCAAAAGCACATATTTTCTTTGAAATTATTTTCTCAAGCATTCCACCATTCAGGCGAAATGTGCACAATTGTTAGTCCGATATAATAACATGTTGGCACAAATTTCCACTGGTATGGAAACTGTGAATAGAGATCAGAGAATTTCCACCAGCAGATAAAGTTTTTATTGCATCTAGGTAGCACTGACTTCACTAAATGTTCTGATTCAGAGCCCTATTACTTTGATTGGTTGGCGGACTGATTGGGAGGATCTATTACATCGCTCTTAAAGCCTGGAATGACCTCCCTCTCCACATCAGAGCCTCCGCCTCTCTTCTTGAGTTCCTCAAGAAGCTGAAGACCTGGCTTTTCAATTAACCAACCTACCATAGGCAGGGCTTGGCACACACATCTACTCAGTGGCAGGATACCCTTGCGGGTAATAGTGTGCTTTAAAAATACGCATCACATTGGCATCGTGTTTCAAAGAAGTGAGGTACAAAAGGTTGCACAGTACCTCAGCCTCTACAATGTAGAGAGGCAGACTGATCTTGAAAGGCTCAACTTATTCTTTACAAAAACAGAAAGAGCTGCCAGAGAATAGAAGGTAAAAGACACACAATTGTGACATTGTTCAGCATTCTGTCCATCAATTGTTCTTTTTACAGAGAATACACTGTGTATTTACAGGGAGTATCACTGGGTTGGAAGTTGCATCACTACATTGACAATGATCATCACAGTGCGCTGACGATAGACACTGTGACGGGAGCACCCTTGTGCATTGGAAGGTCATATCACTCAATTGACAGGGACTATCACTGTACCTGAGAGGTTGCATCACTGTGCATTGGAAGATTGTTTCACTGTGCAGTGAAAGTGATTGCCATTGTGCATTGCAAGGTTGTAGCACTGAACTGGCAGTGATTATCACAGGCACTGAGAGGTTGTATCTCTGTACATGGACAGCGAGTATCACAGTGCACTAAAACGTTAACGTTGTGATGTACATCTGTGTACAGACAGGGATTATCACTGTGCATTGGAAGGAGGTGTCACTGCATTCATACCGATTACCACAGTGCACTGCAGTGGTCGAAGTTGAGGGGATCTGAGGGGCACAACGTGCCCATACTTTTTTAATTTTAGGAAAACAGTTCCCCTACTTTTTGTCAAACGACAACCGTCCCGGGACGGCTAATTCAGAGTGCCAAAATGCTTCATCTGAAGTGTCATTGAGGAAGCCTCCTGTGCAGTGAAACCGAGGGACGGGCAGACAGCCAAACAAGCAGTCTTGCCAGAGTGGTGCTGCCTGAAAGAAATGCAAATGTGAACAACTGATCAATATGTAAAGGACATCTGGAAGCGGGTATTGGCTTTAATTGATGGAATCACTTGGAGCTTCCTGATGACAGATATATTCTTTTTGAGGGATATTGCAAGGGAGCTACTAGCTAAGCTGTGAAGTGTGTGCTCTTAAAAGACAGTTATAAAAAAAACTGCACTACATATAGCCTGCAAAAAAAAAAACTGTATTTTGGAGACACTTTTTATCTTAAACCGTTTTGCACATTCTGTAGCAGCCTATCTTATAATATATGTAATGGAAGTTTAAAATAATGACTTACATGTTCACAGTGCTTCCTGACCCACACTGGGACTTTGTAGCACTAAACGTACACAAGCCACTATTCTCGACTTTCAGTTCTGTAGCTCTCTGGTTCCAGACACAGATCTCTGCAGTATATTAACCAATAGAGGCTTCATAAAGTACCATAGTGCATTCCCCATTGATTAACGTAACTGTGTTTAGTTTTAATTTAAGCTGTGTGTTATTTTATATGTAGTTACTGGAAGAAGAAAAACCGAAAAAAGTTACAGAATATTTTGATTTTCAGCCACGTTCACCGCCCGCCCCCCCCCCCTCACACATCTCCCTTGCACGTAGCAGCACAGTTCCGATACTTTTTTTAAAGCACTTCGACCATTGGTGCACTGAAACTTTGTATCACTGTGCGTTGCAAAGTTGTATCACCATGTTTTGACAGCGACTATAACCCTACATTGGAAAACATTATCACCCCACTGACAGTGGTTATCACTGAACGCCAGTATCACTGTTCACTGAGATTGATCATCATTGTGTAATGAAAGATTGAATCTCTGCATGGACAGTCTATAGCACCGTGCAATAATCGTGATTTGTCGCTTTATGGGAAGAGGATATTGCATCACTATGAACCGGAAGTGACTATCACTGTGTTTGACGGTGGTTTTACTTGCACTGACAGTGAATACGGCTGGACGTCGTTCCATACTAGATACACACTTTAGATAGACTGTCTCTGTCAACTCGGTGAGTCACGAAGTGATTTCCCAAGCCAAGCAGAGCTGAAAATGAAATGCGCACACGCCGGCTCGCGCTCTAACACTTACATCTTTCAAAGAGGAGGATTTATTTTTAGGCCGTCCAAATAAAAAACAAAATCCCAGAAAAGCTGAGCGGAGTTATTACGCTACAGCCTCATGAATAAATATAGGAAAGGTTTAAATCGTAGAAATTGAAATCAGATAGTATTGCTGCAAAGCGAGCTGCTTGTTTCCAGAAGTAAGTGGCTGTTGTACAATGCGCAATAAATTATACGTTGTGAAAGGAAGTACCACAATTTTATATATAAACAATGCGTCATAATCTTCTGTTCCACACTCACTGTGCAGGATGTGAGCGAGGGAGGGGGCGTTCTGCTTCATACACGTGAACGTCTGTGCCTCTGAGGTAATAATAAAAGTTGCACAGGTAAGGTGATGCGCACCCACGCTGAGAGAACTTTCGACGCCCAGCGGACATGTCAATCATCGAGTCACTGGCAACTAGACTAACGGTACAACTACAACTGTTCTCGTGGTTTTTAAATGTCTTGTTCTATCTCCACCAACCTCTCTAGCGGTTGGAGTCCTCCAAGGCTTTGTCCTATGGACACTCCCTTCATACCATCCCTCTCCTCCGCCAAGCTAGCATACGTCATTGTCTTACAGCCACTCGACACCAGTGTTTCTGCCTCAGTTCCTCTTTGTCTTACAGGAATCAATGTGACCCCTGTCGCCTTGGTTATTTCGAGAGTTAGATCAGCTGTGGTGGTCCCTGTTGGTCTCGTATGGTAAGCGTAGCCGGGTGACATTGCAGACGCTGAAACTGCAGGGGAGAGTATTTGCAATACACTAGGTCTCGCATTTATGAGAGTTTGAGCTATTGGCATTTTAAATGACAATGCCTTTTCTTTATGTGTTGTTTTTAAAACAGATAAATAAAAAGCATTGTCATTTACAATGCCAATAGCTTAAACTCTTGCAAATGCGCAACCTATTACATTGCAAATGTGTTCGTGCTATAATTTTTTTTTTTTAAAAAGCATTAGGAGAGTGTGTCCTGCCTGCAACAGCAGGCAGGGCAAAGCTATTTGAAAAAATAGTGCTTGGAGGCTGCAATTAAAGCCTACCGAGTAACAACACACTTAACAGGGGTTGTTGCCATGGGAGGTTACAAAATGAGACAAGGCGGTACAAAGGAGGGACTACTAAGCCTATTGACCAATGAACAGCCACAGTTTACAGTGGACAATGACAAGCCAATGAAAAATATGGTCGGAGAGTGGGCGGAGCTTCAAGTCCCAACTTGAATAAAGCATGCCCCGCAGAGCAGCTTATGCCCTGCCCAGGCTCGACCTAAAAATGGCTAGGCCTCCCTGATCTAGAACTATAGGATAAGCCTCGCAGTTGCAACATTTAATTAATAGGTTTGACAAAATGAACTGGGTTAAAGCACACTAAAGTGATCATGCATTCGGAGAACACTACCAGAGCTCTTCAGGATGGGAAGGCAGATGACTGCCCCTACATAGTTACACAGGTAGGAAGCATATAGGAAAGGGAGGTTAAGGCAATACATAGAAGACATGCACTGGTAGTGTATTAGACCATTTAAAAAAATTGCACAGGAGATGGATACAGGTGGGTTGCTAGTATGATAGCAGGACACGTACACCAGTGGCGGATTCATTTCCTTAGCGGAAGCCGGGAGCACTTTAGAATCAGAACAGGCCAATCCCTCCAAAATGCTTTAGAATCAGAAAAGGGCAATTCCTCCAAAATGCAAGTATAGCTCACACTGCAAAGGGAATATGGAAAATATTCACCAAGGCCCTTGAGACAACTCAAACAATAGAATCCACCCTGAGCCTAACAGAGGGTGACATACTCATAGCTAATATACCTAGGGCACTGCAACAAAGTAAACGGGGAATAGACTGCTGCAGATAAGGGGAAATGGGATTCGGATTTCCCAGAATCCATTACGGGTGAAGAGTGGGAGAGAGCCTGCACATACATTTAAAGAATATGAAATAACACCTGGTTTAAATTGTTCCACTTCAATTACTTGCATGGTACGTATGTCACGCCAAGGACATTAAATTATAGCCATCCACAAAGGTCCTTGAATTATGCAAGATGTAGAACAACAGACGCAGACTTTCTATGCATGATGTGGAATTGTTTACACTAAATTATACAAAAAGTGATGGATAAACAATTCCACCATAAAAACAACAAGGTGATGTATGGAATGCATGAATTAATCTCACCCACTGGTAATTACTCGGGCCGCATCCTAGTACAGCGTTATTTTGCATGCCATAACGAGCAGGCTTCCCAGCCTAGCTCTCCTGCAGCCCGTGGTTTGCTTGGGGTGCTTGTTGCTCCTATTTGCCCAGTGACTGTTAACTTATATTCATCCCTCTGTTTTCCTTTCTTTTACCAATCCTTTCTCGTTAATTTGAATAGCTGTACTCTTCTGTTAGTTTTGTATTAACTATTATTTCTGTATACTTGTTCTCTGTTCGTCGTACACAGCATTCTCACATTTTCTTCCCTGCCTCCCCACCCACCCCTGGAGCACCCTGTCCCCCTACCAACTTGCTTATGGAGGCAGCGGAGTGGGCATGCAGCAGACGTGTACAGTGGGCTTGCCACCGGCACGCCATAGGCAAGCCTGTCTGCGCCCATCCACTGCTGGACCGCGCCCAGCTCCAGGAACCCTGGACCTCCCACCAGCTGAAGATACACCGCAACAAACTCAGAGTCCTAGATCCTGGGCCCTGCAACAACAACTGCTGCCACACCGCACCGAGTTTCACGACAGGACTGCTCAGCAGCTGACACTGACACTTCTCCTCCAACACCGCTTCCCCTGCATGCACGGCTACCACCTCCACAACCACGCCAAATCAACTCAACTGCTTCCTGCTCAACACACGATCACTCTGCAAGCAAGCCAGAGAGATCTTGGGCACCATTACCTCGTTCACCCGGACGTCGTCTTACTCACAGAGACCTGGGTCAACCCCGCTTCCACTCCTGAGATCACCGTGGCAACACCGGCAGCTTCAAGATCACACACCGAGACCGCATCAACAAACACGGAGGTGGGATTTCCAGAATCCACAAGGAAACCCTTCTCTACAACACCACTGTAGACAACACCACCCCAGTCATGGAGCACTTCAACTTCCAGCTCCAAACCGACTGCAAAGCCACCTTCAGAGGCACCCTCGCCTACAGACCCCTAGGACCTTGCCCCAGTTTCTGCCACGCTATTCCCAAACTTATTGCCCGCTCGCCATCAACTCCAAGTACTACATTTTCCTCGGACACCTCAACTTTCACCTCGACAACCCCAACAACACCAAAACAGCCAAGCTCCTGGAAAGCATGAACAACATTGGCTTCACCCAGAATGTCACTGACCCCACACACATTGCAGGACACACACTCGACCCCAACTTCACGGCCAGTGACAGAGTCAAGAACAGCCATGTCACTAAGCTCACCTGGACAGACCATGCCATTGTCAACTTCACCATCATGGGACCCCCCCAGCTCCACCACCATGCCTCCCAGCACCCATCACTGCAGATGGAATAAAGTTTCTGAAACCCAGGGGACCGATGCCCTCACCGCCACCCACCCTGACACCTCCACCAACCTAGACCAAGCATTCAAGAACCTCTCCACCTGGATCACCGACAGAGCCGCCCCGTCAAGCCTACCAAACAATAAACCCACCAAACAAGCCAGCTCTTACATCACAGAGCTAAGAACCACCAAACGCACATGCAAGCAGCTTGAAAGGAGATGGCGCACCACCAAAGAACTCAACGACTAGGCACATTCAAGACAGCCCTCAACCAGTACCAACATCTCCTGAAAACAGATCAAAACCATCTGCAAAAACTTCGAACCCCAACCTAAAACTCACAGACAAACAGAAGAGCTGAACTTCGGGAACAACGCCTCGGCCTGGAATGACTCCTGGTGGTCTTCTGAACTTGGACCCTGCCGACTCCAACTGGCCATGCCCGCAACCTTGGAATCATCCTTGACAGCAAGCTCTCCATGACAGACCAGATCAACGCTGTCTCCTCAGCCTGCTTCATCAAACTTTGCATGCTTCGAAAGATCTTCAAGTGGTTCCCCATCAAAACTAGAAAAAACATCACTCAAACCCTAGTCACCAGCCGGCTCGACTACGGCAACACTCTACGTAGGAATCACCACATACCTCAGGAAAAGGTTGCAAGCCATTCAGAACTCTGTAGACAGACTCATCCTTGATCTCCCCCACATGAATGCACATCACACCCCACCTCAGGAAGCTACACTGGCTGCCCATTCAGAAGAGATGCCAATTCAAGATGCTGCTCCACACCTACAAAGCCCTGCACAACCAAGGACCTCCCCCTTCACCTCCAAACCACATCCTCTCTGCTGGAATTCAGGAAAGGAGTCAACTGAGCGCTTTCCACCACAGGCCACACAGCACCTGGAGTCCCTCATGGGCGATTAGCCATGTTATACAAATCAAGCTGATTGGTTGATACCACCTGAATTTGCACCCAGCGAAAAGCAAATCAGTCTTGACTCTGCTCCAATGGGAACAGTCCAGCCCGAACTGCCAGGTCCGGTCTTCCCTGAACAGGAACACAAGCAACGTATGACTAGTTTGATCCTGAAAAATGACGAACTGGGATGTGGCCCAAAGTGATTGCCAGGGGCTGAGATTAATTCAAGAATTCCATCCATCACCTTGTTGTTTCAGTGAGTGCCCTAAATGCGATGGGTATGCCCAGATGTGGGTCCCATGCCCACTGTGCCACTGGAACCAAGCTATACCTAGCTGATAAGCTTTAGTCAAGCAAAACCAGTCCTGGGTTGCTTGTGTTCCAGTTTAGAGAGGATCTGTACTGGCACTTTGGGCTGGATTGTTTCCATTGGTGGAGGGTCAAGGCTGATTTGCATATGGCTTGGTCCAAACGGAGGTGGCATGGTGGACATAAAATGATGGACTGGGAATTGGTCTTAGTGATTGCCAGTGGTTGAGATTCATTCCCTCCATCCATCCATCACTTTGTTGTCGCAGTGGAATTGTTTACAGGCACAGGTCTTCTGGTTTGAACTAATAGCAAAGTTATAATCAATTAGTGGGGGGCGTGCAGGCCCTTACTGCCACACAATGCCTATTGGGTATTGCCACTAGGAAAAGGAAATATAAAATGAGGCATAAATTTGCAGCACTGGGAACAATTCTATCCAAGAGATGACTGGCAATATATAGTCTACAACCACAGGCATCACAACTTACCAACTGGATCAAAGACATGGGGGAGGGGGCAACAGCAGAAGAAGTTCAAATGATACTGTCAAAGAATGGTGAAAAAATTGCAGAAGACCGAACAGACTAGGCAGTGATGGTGCAGAAACTAATTGTTCCTCCAGATATTAGACCGCCATGAACGCATTATCAACATGTACAGCGGAACTGGGGGGGATGAACCCAGAAACGGGAATATTGTGGATAGTAAATTGCTGATTGACAGCAGAACAATTTGAATGCCAGACTAAAGGGAGCGTCACAGTGCTAGCTAATTTTGTGTTAAAACGTATGGCCTTCAACATGTGATTTTACTACAAGAGCCAGGGAGATTTGCTGGCAGGTATGGATTTGTTGATATAGAACCAAATGAAGTAGACATACAGTGACTGAAGTGATGGAAGACAGTATACCACGAGACCGTGAAAGAAATTGGGCATGCTTGATCTAGCGTGGCCGTAAAAAGGCAATTTATTGCAATACATTGCTGAAGCAACATTATCTCATGCATGTGATTTACTATTTTCTGTGCACCTGCCATTTTTATGGTCTGATTGAATGCTGTTCAAATGGAAAAATCAATAAACATCTCTATAAAAAAAGTACATGTTTTTCATAAATGTTGATAAAGTAGAAAGCAATCAAGACTACTTGGCGTCTTTGCATCATTAGGATGCTTCATGAAGAAAAAGCTATGGGCATCTCTCATTGCTCCGCACAATAGTAGTGGAAAATAGCTTTATTTGCATCATCCCTAAACAAAGTAGAGGTGTATGTACATTGACAACATAGGAAATGCAGGATTACTATATTATTTCCTTTGCAAATTGCTTGTATGTAGCTTTTTTATACAAATGCTCAATATTCAGGATCTAGCCAAAAAGGGTGCAAAATATTAGATTATTTCCAGGTGTGTTTACGCTCCTCCAGAAGTACTGAAGTACTTTGATCAGACAATCTGATAAGAATACAAAATCTGCTTTGATCCTAATGAATCTATTGCAGCGGAAGCTTTTTCTTGTTTCTTTTTCTCTATCGTTTCTGGTCCCAATAATGACAGAATTTATACTTCACCCACAGAGGCACTGGTCCTCCAATGGACCTTGCTTCGTTGCAGGGGTGAGAAATCAGGGTGTCGAACTGTTGGCCACCTAATAAGGACCAATAATTAGTAGCTAACTCACACATTAGTGATCACATTGAAATACACTACTCTCAGAACTATGCTATAGACATAGAGTAATGCAATTGGAAGACCAAACCTCCTAAAGAAGTGCAATCTAACAAGACTTAAGCATACCAGAAGCTCTGCTGTAGCTACACAGAACAAGAGCAAAATAACCTGATGTTCTGAAAATGATCTATTACTTTCTCTATCATGCATTAGAAATCAGATAATTGAAAACACAGTTTCTATAGAAAGGACATTAGGATTCATATAATAAAAGACTCAGGCAAATTTTAGATAATTTGGTTATTGTATTAAAGATCCAAAATCAATGCATGCAAGTAAAGTTTAAACAGTTCAGTCATGTGTGTTACAGCACACAGTATAAAACCACACATTTAGTCAAAGTAAATCTATTGTGGAATAAAAGAATCCATTAAGAGGATGGTTCAGATTAGAGTTTCCTATCACCAGCAAAGGTGAGAGGACGATTCAAAAGATTTCTCTTAACAGGGGAAAAGGGATCAGATTAAAAGTACACTAAGGGAAAGACCATGGGCAAGGGGAATGGAGCTAAAACCACTAAAGTTCAAGTCTGGTCTCTCACCAGACAGCTCCAAATCGTCCAGCAGGCAAGACCATCAGCAAAGGGAAAAAGGCAAGGGACATGAAAAATCCAATGCTATGGTGGGTCGGTAGGAAATTGAGAGAGAGATTCCAAACCCTCCTCCTTGGAAAGTAAATTTTTATAATCCAAATAGTTCATATGTGACATCAATTGTCACCATACGATGGACTGAGCATCATTTGACCTTTCTTCCATTCTCCAGGACAAAATTGATACTCAAACATATTTTCCCATGTTGCTCATGAGAAGCGACTGTTCATTCCGTCCTCACAGGTTAGTTGACAAAGCAACTATTTACTTTGTTGCTCTTTATGTATTAAGTTGAATGGACAAGTTACCATCAATTCACTCACAATGAAGTACCCGAAAAAGTGTCTATTGATTGAAGAATGTTGCATAAAAAGGACAGATGAAGCAACATTGGAGGAAGCGTAACAGAAGGTCCATTACCAGGCTATGAAATAATGCAGCCTAAAAGAAAGAGGCAATATAATTCAGTCTAAAGTCAGCATTTCTTATTTTCTAAAATAAGCTTATAATTAAGTTCAAGTATAATGAAAAAAATCAAGCATGTCATATAGAGTAATAATGTTGTCAGTGATTATTGCATAGAAATGTCCTACATATGGCCTACTACCACAATTTTAAAGGTACATACATGCAAACTATTCTTGAAAATCATCATGATAAAATTGTTTTAAGAAACCGAAAACTCTAATAATATTAAGCATTTATGCTGAAAGTTTCACTCATATACAAAGTAGCAATTTTGATTTGCACCAGTTTTTCATTTGCCATGGTGCATTACAATAAAGGCAATAGATATGCAAAATTTCATTATTAATATTTGTACAATTGTGTGTAAGACTCATTTGTTACATTGATATACTGCTTCACATTAATACTTTGTGATATTTTGCATCATAGAAAGCTTTTCCATCAATAATCTTTCATAACAACTTTGTTAAAGTAATAAGGTAAGCAATCAATACACATGTAAAACTCATCATTCTAAAAATCTTCTATTTCTATAAATCCAAGCACACTTTTACAGTGCTGGTATTTCAACTTTTTTCAGTTTCGGTGTTGTTTTTCTAGAAGTATGCAAAATGCACATTAGAGTTTCTTTGTCAAAATTGTTTTTTATGTTGTGTAGAGAAAGATCAGCTTTTACGCTGCATCAAATTTATCAGCAGATTTCTATACCTTGGACCATTCTTTTTTGTATATGAGACTTATTCAGTACGATATAAAGCACTCTCTTTTCTAAGCAACAGAAGTCAATGTGCAATGCTAAAAGTTGACTCCAGTTTCCATTGACAATGGAGTTACCCAAGATTCCTTTCTATAACCCTATTTATTCAGCATCTACGTTATCCTCTGGCCCATTTAACTCGTAGGTCTGACTACAATTTCTAAAATGTACGTCAAGGGTACCCAATTGATCTCTCGGTTTAACAGGCCATATATCACAAGGGAATATATAATAAACTGTGTAAATTCTATTAAAATGGGTATACTCTAGCTAGCTTAAAATACATTTGGCTAAAAAGGAGATCTTAGTGGTTGGTGGTAACCCTTTAATGTGTTCTCCTTCAATCTTGTCTGCTTTGTTTTGCCCCTTTCCCCTGCCCAAGAACACTGTTAAAAGGTTGGGGGTCAAATTGGACCCCAAACACAAAATGGATGCTCAGGTCTTTGCTGAGGTCTCGGTTTGTACTTTATATCTTTGAAAATTGACGCTCATTCTTCAACTTCTTTCTTTTGACGAGAAAACATCTATAATGGCTGTCTTCGTCGGATCTAGACTCAGTTGTAATGCCCTTTATCTCGCCATATCTAATGAAACAAATCCACCAATTACAGGTTGTTCAGAATCAGGCAGTCAGACTCATAACATTACTGACCGTTCTCTGCTTCCTTTTGTTTTGAAAGCCTTCATTGGTTACCCACTCATCAAAGAATTACATTTAAAATTACGTCTGGTCCACAAATGTCTTTATCATTCATCCCGATTTCTTAAAATCCAAACTGACTAAATGTATACCCACACATGTTCTATATTCAGCTTCCTCTCCTCTGTTAACAGTTACATGTACTACGAAATCTTTTGACAGAAACTCTTCTCTACTTTAACCCCTCACATGTGGAAAATCAGCCTCTCTTTCTCAAATCAATTTCCTACCATATCCATTTAAAAAAACAACTCAGAACCTAGCTGTTTGTTAACTAACTGCTTTATTTCTTAACCATTCTAGTAGTTGGTCTTACTGTTCAGAGCCAAAAGACATTCAAGTGTAACTTTGTCCTCTATAAGTATCTTTTATCATATCATGTATGCTTGTATATATGTATGTGGACATATATAAAGCAAACCTAGCTAAAAAGCAATTGTCTGCTGTACAATTTGGGAGTGGGGGTGTATATGAGCCAATTAGATGGGTCTGTTCAGAAAAAAAAGGTATTTCAATAAAAAACAAAAACTCAGTCAATATTGCAAATATTTGAAAAGGAATCAGTCTAGGAAGAAGATTCACTTCCCCGAAAAGCCAAGTTCCTTATAGGTAGGCAAGGCAGACCAGAGCAATCTCAGTGACTTTAGCTCTTGCAATTTGATGTGTGATTGACCTCAACTAAAATGGCCTCTCTCAAGGGCTTGTTGAATTGAAAGCGAGCAAACATTGCTTTAGCACTTACGGAGTACCAAGAGTCCGCAACGACGTATTATCATTGTCAACGTCAATAGAACAAGTGCAATGGCTCGATGTCTCTTCGGAGCAGTGCGGAGAGCAGACTTGATTAAGAGATGTGCTAGAGGCTGGCAGAAAGTTGTACTGTAGAATCATTTGTACCCCATGGGTTGCTTGATCACTGAAGTGGATGAATCTGCCGCATGTAATAACTATGTGCCAAGGTGACTGCTGCCAATTTCTAGCTGCCACACATTGTACACTTGCAAGGGAGACCGATTAGGTGAAGATGCAATTAAGACCATTCCGAAAATAGGGCCCAGAATGCTTTACTCAAGTCACGCCCCCCCCCAACTCTGGATCCATCTGCCAAATGCACCAGCAAGTAAGTGTCATCTGCATTAAAGCATGACTGTACTGTGAATATTGACACCAACAATATTGTGGCATACTAATATTAAGGACTGATTATGGTGGGATAAAATAATGAAAGGCAAGAGCATGTAGGGAAGTACAGATTTACTATTCCTACTCCACATCTACATACCTTGAAGATATATGTACCACGTAGGTACATGTATGTTGCGATAGGCACAGAAAATCTAGACTTACCTGTCAATGTTTTCTTTTCTATATTCTGCCCCATCAATACTATTGACATTGGTATTCAGGGGTCACACCTTAAAGCGTACAATATACGCTGCCAGGTTTGCGCCTTCCTTCGGTTGCAGGTCTGCCGGTAGCCTTCTCAGCATTTCAGTTTATGTATTCCTTTCTTCAATTGCTTATCATATTCTTCTGTCATCTTCTCATGCTGCAGTGTCACAGAGTCTGAATGTTGCTGCCACACATACTGCAGCAGTAGCCTGAGGCATTATTCCTTTTAAATCATAATATTCCTATGCATCATCATGGAACATCACCAGACAAGGCGTAGGCCTATTTATATTCAGCGGCATTAGTGTCCTATAAATGTACACTTTCCAAAAGTATCTATGTGCAAACATTACTCTTTGTGCATTTTTTAACACATTATTTGAGCAGGAGGAGATGGCCTTATTTTGTGCCGCTAAAATAAGATTTCTGTAACTCAGATTGCTACTCCATATTGGAGGTGCTAATGAGAGCCGCTTTGCTGTGGGTAGGATATCACACTGCAGTATTACCTGAGACTGTTTGGCAGCATTCCTTCGCCTTGCGCCAGACATCTTTTTAATTGTAAGATTTACCAATTCCTCGCAAATATCACCCCCTTTTACTGGCACAGTTTACAAAGGCTGAAATATTTTTAGATTTGGTTTAACAGTGCAGCTGTCTGCGATACCTATTGTTATACAATTTATAAACAAACATTGGCAAAGCCAATAGGTCTTGCTTTTTTGACCGATTGGCTTATCCAAGGCTTTGTCAATGTTGTTCAATTTCAGCAAAAGGAACTTTTATACTTTTTGCCGATACTTTTTTGCCGATACTGTGCAGCATCAGCAAAAAAGGAAAAAAAAAAAAAGAGCCAGTAAAATGACATATGCAAGTACATGAACCACCAGTTCAATTCAATATTTATTTAAAGATTTGGAACTCCAATGAGGTCCACATAAAGATACATACAAATTATTACCTAAAATATAATAAAACATGGAGAAGCGCATTAGTGGCAACAGTTACATATACAGATTTTTCAACACATAGCAACTTCGGCAAATAGAGTTTGGAATTAGCAGCAAAATGATTAAAGTAACAAAACATATCCCGAATTGTGCAAAAAAGCATTTAAGTAGCAGCCAATTCATGTGCAAAATACAATTTAAAAAAAAAAAAAAAAACTTCAGCAGAAACTTAACGTGAAATTAGCAGCAAGAGAATAGGGATAGCAAAGCATATCCTAACATGTGCTACAAAAACAGTTGAATTACATCAGATTCATGTGCAAAATATGATCCGAAATCCAACTTCAATAGAGAATAGAGCTTTAAAATTAGCAACAAGAAAATGGGCGAAAAGCAAGACATACCCCAGTTGTGCAGAGAGCAGTAAAGTAGTAACCAAAACATGTGCAAAATACTATCTGGAAAAGGAGAGAATATTAGGACTCCATAATAGGGCAACAGACACAAGGGAAGCAGCCCCATTAAAATAATATATATAAGATATTAAAATATATACATAAACTCCTTAAAAAAGTTGAATAATTTTACACAGACTACTTCATTTTTCGGGCAAAAGAGAAAATCACGGGTTGAAGCTACGTCTTTAACACCATTTTGTAAAAACATTGGCCTAAGCCAGCGACGATGACTCAAAACCAATGCTGGACATACAAACAAGACATGATCCAGGTTCTGAATACTCAGCTCGCAAAAATTACAAATTTTTCCATTTTCCATGTACTGGGACCAGTTTGCTGTTAAATCGTTTAAAGGTAAGAAATTCATGTGACATAGGGTGAACCAACGTCGGATTCCATGTTCTAGGTTCCAGGATAAATATTTCTGGGAAATTCTCGGAGAGCTCGTCCTAGCTATTATCTTAAATCTCTCTTTAGCATTACAGATTTTAATAACTCTATTAAAGCTGATCTTACTACTTAAGGTTCTTAAAGAGGATTTAAATTCTAATGGCGGGAGAGAAATCACTGATTCTTTTACACAAAAGAGTTTTAGTGCCAAATAAAAATCACGATACAAGGAACATTTCCCCCCAATACCGCCAAAGATTTCTTGACACATGAAACCTCTTAATGAGTAAGAGTCACTATTTTTTAACTTGTATCCCCAACGTAAAACCCTGGATATACCTTGAATATAGGAGCTTATCAGGCCGAATTCCAGTCTAATAGCAGCTGATGGAACTGACGTATTAAAATTGCACAATTTACGTAAAATCTGGCCTTCGATCCTATCTAAAAAACTCCAGTCTTTTACAGGGATTGATTCAATAGCATAAAGCAGGGTTGGAGGGATTTATGCTTTGAAAACCGTCAGCAGATGTAAAAAAATGCCTTCTGCCCATTGCACTATAAAAAATGCGCAGACCATTAGCGTGGGATAAAGCTTTACAAGTGCTGTGTTTGATATGAAGTTTATTTTTCGTATTACTCGCTATTAATTTCCCTAGGTAGAGGTCTGAATCTACCACCTCCAGTTTTTCACGACCAATTTGCCACTTAAAATTACTTGATTTTCTACTTCTGTTGCATTTCATGATTAAAATTTTGCTTTTCGATACATTTATCTTCAAGAAATGAGCCATCGTGTAATTCTGTAATGATATCAGCTTTTTATTCAGCCCAATGGGGGTTAGGTCCATCACTACTATATCGTCTGCATAAAGGAGACATGCGAAAGGACGGCTGCCTATCTTTGGTGCATCTCCCTCTAACTGGGAAAAACCATCGGGTAGATCTGCTATATATAAGGAGAATAGTAGTGGTGCTAGTAGGCAACCTTGTTTCAGGCCATTTGCTATGGGAATTACAGATGATAGGCCTTGATTTCCTCCCATTAGTACCTGGCCCCATGTTTGAGAATGTAGTGCAATAATTAATGATAGCAGGGGAGCAGGCAATCCCATATTATGTAATTTTCTCCATAGTAATTGTCGGTCTACCTTATCAAAGGCCGTTGAAAAATCTATGAAGGCCGTATAAACGTTTGACCTACGAGAGATTGTGTATTTCTCCTCAATTAGTTTCAAAAAGGAGATATTATCCAGGGTAGAGTGATTTTTCCTAAAACCTGCTTGTTCTATTGGGAGGACCTTCTTCTCCATCACCCATTCCGTGAGGTGATCGAGTATACTACGTGCAAATATTTTCCCTGCTGCATCTAATAAGGCAATTTGCCAGTAGTTACCCGGAAGGGTTCTAGGGCCTTTTTTGTGCAGAGGGATTAAAATGCTTCCAGACCAAGATGGTGGCGTCTTCCCCGGAGAGTAACAAAAATTAAACAATGGAGCTAAGTACGTGGCCCACAAAAGTGGCTCCTTTTTGATTACCGTCATGGGGATTTCATCCAGACCCATTGCTCCTGAAGATCTAATTTTTTTAATAAATCCAACCACGTCATTCATTGAATGTGCATAGTTGAATAAAGGAGTTTCAGAGGAACCACCAGACATATGAGTGCAAATGGCATGACGTGGTAGCCATTTTGTTTATTTATTTACTACTCCAAGATGGTAGACTCCAACTTTGGAATGATAGATAAAAACACATTTAAAAGCACACTTGAAAAAGGTTTTTTGTAAAAGTCCGCAATGGGGAGGGAGGAGAGCAACAGTGTAGCACTTGCAGGAAAGGAATCGACAGGGAGAGGGCAGGGGGTAAAAGAGGGATATTGGGGGGTACAGAGAAAAAATAAATATAAAACGAAAACAAGCTGGTTGGGTAAGCAATGGACAAACAAGGTGAGCAACTTGAAGCATGTTTATTTGTGGGGAAATGGCACATGAGCAAGAACACACATACACTCCCATAGAATGCTGAAAAAATAAAAAGTAGCTCCCTGAATGTGAGCAGTGGAAGGATACAAGTCATTTAACCAAAAGGCTGAAGAAGCTATGCTCCAGGGGAGGGATAAAGACAAGCAGAGGTGTGAAAGCCATCTAATAAGCAAGCAAGCAAATGAGATTGACAAGAAAGTAAGCAATGGGCTGGCCCAAATCCACTTGTAAGTTTTGTTATTGTCCACAACAGGTATTTTTGACAATAGCCAAATAAAAGCGGTCTGTAGGCGAAACCTAAAAATATATAAAGAAGGCTGTGACTCCACTCAGAAGAGGAGTATTTCTATCTCACTAATGCTACTAGCAGCTTAGTCCAGCATTCTGCCTCCTGTGGAGTGCTCGTTTCATAATTCTTGAGAGACTATATTACATCTCAAACATATCAAAAGTATACTGAATCATCACACATTAAACTCTTTATAACATAGATGCATTTCATTCAGAAAGCAATCATTTGTTGCATTGGTTTTTTTTCCCAATGTTTCAGCCTTTTTTAAAGTTTCATTTAGGTCTCAAAATGCAAGTCACGACTATTGGCTTTGCCAACACTTGTTATTTCATTTTTAATGAACACTAAGGATAACATTATGAGTATCCAGCATCTCCTAATTCAGGTGCAAGCAAGAGGTTACAAAGCAACTGGGACTCTGAGATGTGCACAAATTACCTTAGCTCTGCAAAATTCCTCAGACACATTTCACTGAGAAAAAACGAGGCAAAATTTACCCAAGGAAAAATTATCACAAAGAGCGAAACATGTAGTAATCAGATACACAATTTCTATATCTTACTCCCGTGCGGCTGCACAAAGCTGGGTTCCTCCCATCCCCAAAATGCCCTTGGTGTGCAGCAGACCCAGCTGACTTTTACCACATGGTCTGGTCCTGTGCCACCCTTTCCGATTATTGGGTGTCGATTGTAGCTCAAATGAGTGACATCCTGGGCTGGGTGGTCCCCCTCAGTCCTCTTGCCCTTCTGCTGGGGGTGATGGATGGGCTGGATGGCTCCCGTGCTGATAAGCTGCTTCTGGGAACAGCCGTAATGGTGGCGAAAAGAGACATTGCAGCTGAGTGGAAAGCCTCGACAGCTCCCTCAATCACGAAATGGCGAAGGGGAGTGGACTGGTGTGCCGTCCAAGAAAGAGCTGTGTACGAGGCGAGAGGTTGTCCTGCCAAACATGGATGCATATGGGGCACATGGTTGGGCCTAATGGACTGAGTTGTTATAAACCTGGGGTGAGATGGATGGGAGCTGATTTGAATCATATCCGTTGCAGGACCAGACGGGGGAGTTTCATGAGATTGTATCAAAATGTCTTATATGTCACAGTGACGCTCTGTTCTGTTTACTACTTAAACTCAATAAAATTGCTTGTCAAAAAAAAAAAAAATCAGATACACAATTTCTCATACCATAGCACATTTGATGGCGCATTCCAATCTCCCTATCTTATATGATGAAGTAATACCCCACCCAGTAAATACCACATGCTTGGAGTATTTACCCGGTACATCTGCTCTGAATTGCACTGCACTCTGAACGAGGCTCTAAATGCAATTCCTAAGAAGTTGGATTTGCAGTGTATCTACCTCTACTCAAGAAGGGTATTTGCCAATGTGCCACAGCAGGTGGGATTTACTTATGAGCGTAAGACTGCATTTAACTTTCCTCTAGGCAGTGTTCTTGTTGAGGTGGGCACATTACTGGATCACTGACAGAACATCAGAATCAAAAATTGTGTGGACGGAATACCATGTCAAAAATATCGAGGACCAAAATATCGAGAACATAAGTGCATATAGTTAAGTATAGATTTACTATTCTTAACACCACATCTACGTACCTTGACGATATATATCATCAAGGTACATATATGTGGAGTTATATATAGTAAAACCTTGCTTACCTATAGCAACTTACCTTCACAATATTTCTGTCCTCTATATTCTAGACATATTTTGTCTAAATGGCCATATCATTAAGGTGGTTTATCACTTTGACCAACAATTAGGTTAAGTTCGGCTATATGCTCTCTAACTGGGCTAAGATTCAGACCTTCCAACTCACTTGGAGCCACTGTGTGTCATATGATATGAGCTCCCATGACACGGTCACCCGATGAGGAGCCGATATCAGACAATGTGCACACAATTAGCTGTAAACCCTTGCTGGGAGCAGGTTCCAGCAAATTGTTTGGAGGTTCTGTTCGGCCTGATCTCCCTTACAAGGTTTGAAACTGCCACAGGACATCGACAGCAGCCTCAAAGGCATTGTTTTTGGTGTTGGCGAGTAGAGGGGAGGGGAGGGGGTGAGTGGAAAAAAGAAAGTTGGTGCTGTCGTCGGGGGGAGGGGAGGGGGGGTTTGAGGCACTGAATTTAAAAGTGTCTCGGGCTGTGCTCCACCCTTCAACACCCCCTCTTCACACTGTGATAAAGGTTTCACAAGTTGGCAGATCTGAGATTAGTTGGGGCATTCTTCAGGGTAGTATTTCAGGGCTCGATTTATTCAAAGGATGTGCAATATCTGTAAACTTTTTAGATATTTATTTGTGTGACTGTTTATTAAAAGAGCGTGCCTTTCATTCAGGGCAGGAATACATTTTTGTGGGGTCTTGTTCAGCAAGCCCCCCACAAAGCATCCGGTGCGATCTACTGGTATTGGCTATGCTAGATGCCTTGTCATTAACGAACACAGCAGACTTCCTGTAAAATCTATAAATAAAGGTTGAAGCCCAAGTGCAGGGCCCTGAAAAACGGAAGGGTCTGGCGAATAACTGACTCCGCTTCCCCTCCCCCCTTCAGACAGGCTTTATTCAAAAGTATCTGCAGTGGAGCCATTCGGTGTTGAGCATAGTGCTGAAACACTTGAGCTAATTGGCTCTTACCGGATGAGTCATCATGTGAAGAATGCCCGTTTAGTGCGGAAACAGTTAGACACTAATAGAATGGATTATCTTCATTGACTGATGTGTGATCTGAAAATGGCGAATGTTCAGTAGATTCAGGGCATCACCGGTTACTATCTTGCTATTTTTCTCTCTTATTGCCACAATTTATTCGGCTTCTCCCTCTTCTGTTATAACTTCCATGCTGAATCCCAGTTGCCTTCTATTAGATTATGGTAGTCATCGAGAATTTGGGGAGCGGCCACCTGCCTGCCAGTGCGAAGGAGGTCCTCCCCTCCGCCCGCCCAGCGGAGGAGTGGCCACTCAATCTAGAGATCCCCACCAGCTTGGCAGGGATCGAGTTAGAGAAAGTGTTTCCTCTGACAGAGCTGCAGCACTTTCTTTAAAACTGTAATACCAGTCGACTGACGTGTCATGGTGGCTTCTTGACGATCATTAATAGCCCACCAATGCAGCAGATTGTCCCTGAAAAAAAAGCAAAAAACAAAACAATGGCCCTGACATGCAGGGTTTTCTCACTGATCATGGTAGCCATTGGTCATTTTAAATGCCCAATTCTGCAGTGCTTAATTTGAGATGGTGGTTTCCGGTGCTCAGCACCAGCACTTTATTCTCAACACCGGCTCTAATGACAGTCTACCACATGGTGGCGCCGTCTTTCAAAACTTGAGGTAAGCAGACAGACAGTGTTTAAAAATTCAATATACATTCGAAATGAATACTATCTGCCTCCTATGCCAATCTTATAGCTTTGGG
The DNA here is from genome assembly GCA_963921515.1 of Calotriton arnoldi. Classification (NCBI taxonomy): domain Eukaryota; kingdom Metazoa; phylum Chordata; class Amphibia; order Caudata; family Salamandridae; genus Calotriton; species Calotriton arnoldi. Next base: position 2,047,100 of record CAWUFW010001415.1, read on the forward strand.
GATCTGGAGTAGTCAGAATTGTCACACTGGCAAATGTGAAATGGTTAGTATTTGTGTTGGTACTGTCATTGGCAGTGCTGGTAGTGGCAATAGGTGTTGCAAGATGCAGGGGCCTCCCGAGAAAGCCCCTGGCACTTACATTTTTTTTTTTTTTTTTACAAATTAAGTACTGCAATTCCTTTAGCCTCACATGGCAATTACAGGCAAGACAAGTATCCATCCAAAGGGCTGCCCAGAGTAGAGCAGGCCTCCTGCTGCCTTGACCTGACAGCCATGTGGCCGATGGTCCCACAGGTCATAGGTGTCTTACGGCAGAATCAACTCAGGTTTGAGCAGCAACTCAGTGTCTCCAAGCATAGGAGAGGCTCAGATGAAATTAATGCCTACAGCCGGGCATAAATATTAAGATTTAGCTCAATCCAAGTCGAAGTCAAAGCTCATAGTATGTTGTGTGCCTGGTTCAAGAAACATTTTTATATTTAGAATTTATAAATGTAAAGGTGGCTGTGTTCCCACCTGTGATTCGTCTTGCTTGATGAGAGTGTCTGGTATAAATAAAAGTTGTATGTTTGAGATTAGTAAATTGAGAAAGTAATGGAGGGAATTACTGAATGTAGCAAAGCAAATGATATGTCTGAATATTTTTATATTAGTGTTAAGAGTGTACATTTTAGGAGGCTACGCTGCAAGTGCTTTAAATTGCATCTGAGCATACCATTCAACGTTTTTAATCTTGTTCATATGAATAATGACCACAATCAATTACAGTTTAGACAATTACTCATTCGAGACGAGAGCAATTTATTTATCTGCACTGGGTATAAGCCAAGCTGCGTAATTGCGTTGCTTGATGATAAATTCTTATTTAAACAAGGACTTTTTCTATTGGACATTTATAATGAATTAATGCTCAAAAGAACTATTTCATTGCGATTTCTTTATGGCTATTAAATATTCTGTGAAATTATACGTATAATTTCACGTAATTTTACATATGTTGGAATGTGGTTTATTAGTGGGGTAAGTAGGGACCTACCACTAGTAATAAGGATGCAATCACAATAAAAGGTCCAGTCAAGGTCTCAATAAATTATTCCCTTCTCAACCCTTGGTAGCTGCCTGCAAACAGGCAGGATTAATTTAACTTAGGAGACAGGAGTGTAAAGCATTTAAAAACACCATTACATTAAGTAAGTAAGACACAAAACACAACAAAAATACAAAAGCAATTTATAAAAATAGAAAATATTTTAATATTGAAATGACACCAAAAATCCAATGTAGGGAACCTAAGATATGAATTTTCGAAGATGAAATACTTTCTAGTGCCTAAAAACAAAAAGCGCCAATTTGGGACATCTGGTCCGGTGGCAGACACCCGTGTTCGACTCTCCCTTCTGTCAATGCAGGGGCGGCACCCTGCTGTCTGACAGCTGCCCTGCTGCCCAGGGCTTCCTTGCGGTCCGGTGAAGCCTCACCAGTGCCAAATTTGGGTTTCTCCCTTACTGGGATAAATGGCCTTTGGCTCACTGGAACCCTCTTTAAGAGTGGCTTACCTCTCCTCTTCTTTTTCCCTTTTTTTTGGGACCCCTGTCTGCTAACTATAGGTTCTGGTTCCCCAGGAACTTTGGGTTGGGGGCGCCCACTTGGGATCAGACCAACCTCTGGAGGTCATCGCCCAGGATACAATCTAAGGGGAAGTCAGAACAGACTACCACCTTGTACCAGTCAAAGGTACCCTTCCTCTCCAGGGGGAATATGGCTACAGGTTCGGTTGTGACCTTACCTGTGGCTACCCTGACTGTTTTTGTCTCTCCTGGCACATACAGCTCTGTGAAAATCAACTTGTCACTCCCTAGGGTGTGATTGGCACAGGTGTCTCTCAGGCCAATGGCAGCAATTCCATTCACTTGAATGGAGTGGAAATGCCTACTCCCACTCTCAGGGATCACCAGCTTACCATCTGAACTGGTCTCCCAGCACAATGCTATGAGGGTCTCCTCACCTGAGGAGTCCTCCTTTATGGCTACACTGGACAGCCCAGTGCTAACAACCTTCTTGGAACAGGCAGGGTCACCCCTGAAGTGGCCTGACTGCTGACAGTCAAAGCGCACCATGTTGTCCAAGTACTTTTTTCAATCCTGGGTCCCCCTGCCTCTGCTTATCAGAATTGGGGTGGGATTTGCTTGTCTCCTTTTTACAGTTTTGGGGTACGGAGGGGGTCTCTGTGGTGGGCTTACCACCTCCTTCCTTTGGCTTTTGTGGTCCTAACCCCCCCCTTCTTGAGGTCTCCCATGATAGCTTGGTTAATCAGGTATGCATCCATTCATTAGCTTTCAGTTCCAGCTCTCTGAGGCTAGAAAGCTTTGAATCCACTAGATGCTGGTGTAAATCTTCTGAGAGGCAACTAGCCAATATGTGCTCCTTCATAAACAAATTGTAGAGCCCCTCATAGTTACTTACCTGGTTACCCTCAATCCAGCCCTGTAGTGTCTTTACTGAGATATCCACAAAGCCCACCCAGCATTGGGTGTTGACTTTCTGGGTGTCCCTGAACCTCTGCCTGTACTGCTTCGGGGGGGGAGGCCATATTTCCTGATCAGACATTTCTTCATGTGGGTGTAGGACTCTGCTGTGTCCCCTTCTATGGTCAGGAGCCGATCCCTCCCAGCTACTGGGATCAATTCCCACAGGAGTGAACCCCAGTATTTGGGGTGAGCCCTTCTAATCTTAAGGGCCCTCTCAAATGCTGCCAGCCATTTGGCTATGTCATCACCCTCCTGCTACTTAGGGACAACCCCCTTGGGTGGCCTGGGATCAAACCCACCACCCCTGGACATCTCAACATCTTCCTCTGTTTCGGTGCCACCATTTCCCTTTGCTTTGTCCCTTACCCTCTTCTTCTTAGCTAGATCCATCTTTTCCTTCTCTACAGCTATTGAAGCGAGTTGAGCCTCCAACTCTTTTTCTGTAAGGGACATCCTTGTGGGGAGCCTACCCTCCTCCCATTAGCTGAGTGTCTGGACCTACTGCTAGAAGCAATGGACAAATTGTCATCCTCCTCCTGGAGGTTGTTGGAGGGGCAGTCTTCCCCCTGCCCTTCATTCCCTGGAGCTGACATTGCCCAGGCCTAGAGGGACTTAATCATTTCTGCTTTACCAATCCTATTAGCAGCAGCCCCCTAGCCCTACACTATACCCTAAGCTCAGCTGTTGTGAGTTTAGTCAGGTTAGCCAGATACAGCTCCATGGTATCCCTAGTTTTTGGGTCACAAAAAAAAAAAAAAAAAAACATAGCCACCAATTGAACTCAAGAACAATTGAGAAAAATCAAAAATTGACACAATTAAAAAAATTAGTTCAAATTTCAAAAATCAATTTTGCTCTAGGTCAAGTTAGCGGATTTTTAAAGATTTCCACTTAAATACATGTATGGTGTGGTTAATTACAAGCGCTATCCTCACCGCTGATCATCAAATGTAGTTTATTAGTAGGGGTAAGTAGGGACCTACCATTTGTAATAAGGTAACAATCACAATAAAAGGTCCACTCAAGTTCTCAATAAATGATCCCCTTGCTCAAACCTTGGTAGCTGGCTGCGATCAGGCAAGCTTAACTTAGGAGACAGGAGTGTAAAGCATTTAAAAACACCAATACATTAAATAAGTAAGACAAAACACAATAAATATCCAAAACCAATTCTTAAACATAGGAAATATGTTTATGATTAAAATGATAAAAAAATCCAATGTAGGGAACTGGAGATATGAATTTTTAAAGATTAAATACTTTCTAGTACCTAAAAACAAAAAGCCCCAACTTGAGACATCTGGTCACGCCTGACCAGGACAAAGTCAAAGTTTGCGGCCGACCGCGATGGAGCGTGGGTTGGATACACTGAACGATTGGCCCCAGTCAAGTTTTTTAACCTTCGGACATAGTCATTTTTCTGAAGCTTTTTCTCTTGTCAGCGAGGCACCCCATCAGGCCAGATTTGGAGTACACCATGGCGGCTTGGTTCAGCGCAAGGCCTCAGTGAAATCTGGAAGTCTTGAGCTTCAGAGCTTTCAGCGGGAAGAACCTGAAATAAAGGCCAGGTCGCAGTTCGACATCGGCGACTTGACTCTCGACCATGGGTCGGTCAACTTCTGGAGCTCTTTGACAAAAATTCTCTAAACTTCTGGATCTTCTTCCAGAAGGTCATTTTTGGATTTCCACGTGTCCACAACACCAATCCAAGGGTCTAGAAGCTCTGAAATGGTTTGTGGAATGTTGGGACTACATCTCCCAGAGTGCACCTGGCTAATTCCTTAAAAGGTCCCTGGATGTTGCTTTCAGGGAGTCCACTCCTTCTCTTGAAGCAAGACAAAGTCCCTAGGGCTGTAGTTCCAAAGTGTGCAGCAGGCGCAGTTATTCAGAGTGCAAACCTTTTGGGTGCAGGTCAGGATCTAGCAAGGCAGTCTTTCTTCTTGTAGTTTCGGGCAGGGTTCTGAGTTGCTAGGACGTTCTCCCATTTTTATCCAGTGCTTCTGGGTGACAAGCAGGGGGGGCACCCCTGATCAATGGGGTACTGGGTGCCACCCAGAAGTATGACAACTTCCTCCAAAGTGTGCCATATTCTTGTCCCAGAACACACTATTCCTTTAAAATCCAAAATGGAGAAACTCTCTCCTGGAGGTTAGGGTCTGGCTAAGCCAACCTACTGGTGTGGCTAAGTTTCTCTAACACTCCTCTTCCAGCCCCTCTACTAATTCAATTACTGGGGCTCCTGTCTTGCTTGGAGTGCAGGATGTGGGGTGAGCCTGCGTACTTTACTAACTGGCATTCCCTCTTTAAAGATCAGTTTGGCTACCCAGCCCCCTTCCTGCCTTTTGCTCTGCAGCTTACAGATCACCTTCCACCAGATGTCCTTTGTTCCTATGCAGGCCACTTCACACCTCGTCAGAGCAGTTTGGCTCAGCCTGCCAAATGCTGGCCAATCCAGAGAGGCTGCTGGAAGTCTGGAGTTAGCACAGAAGAAAAGCAAGTTCTATAACATATTTTCTGTGGTAGACCTAATTAATCTAACCTTGGCAAACTGTTGGATTTATTCTAACTATCATTTTCATACTTTGAAGTATGTTTTTAACTCCCTTCTATCAATATTTATACATTAGTAAAGTATTCCAATGTTAGCCTGTGGAGCCAATATGCTATAATTGGGAAAAACGAAATTGGCTGTTTTTCCCTCACCAGGGCATATAAAACATTTCTAATAATGTCTCTGCTTATAGTTATAAGGCACCCTACTCCTGGGGCACCTAGGGTAGACCTTAGGGGCAACTTATATGTAAAAATAATTTAGGTTAAGACTTTGGAAGTAGCTTTAATTCCAAAGTCGAATTTGCATATAATTGTATTTTAAAAGCAGCCTGCAACACAGCAGTGCACATTTAAGTGCATTAAATCAACTGGACCTCTAAACCTACATGCCCTACCATATACTAGGGACTTACAGGTAGATTGTCAGTACCAATTGTAGTTATACCTAATTACCATGTACTTTTAATCAGAGCACAGGCCCTGGGTCTGGTTAGCAGAGCCCAGGGAATCACCAGGGTCAGAAAACCAGCATCCAGTAGTCAAAATGTGGGCAGACACTGCAAAAAGACCTGGTTTCTCACAACATAATTTTCCCGAAATTTAACATAATTACACAAATGCAAAGTACTTGAATTTCACACACCCCTGCTGGGATCCAGCAAACTACATTTGAAGGGGTATGCAACATGCCAACATGGAGAATTCACAAAATCCTACAACATGCCACATAACACAGGTCAGAGTCTGGAAAGGAGGGTGAAATTGCACTTGCCGACATCGGAGAAAACCTTCTCTCCTTCCTCAATACTCTCAATCCATTATTCTTCTTGACTTATGGGAAGCATATGATACAATAAACCACAATACTTTATTGGAAGTACGGTAAAAATTGGCAGGTATAACATTCTAGTTCAATTCAACAGAAAAATGATTCCTCCAAAGCAGGTTACCCCAGCACCAGACACCCGACAGGCTTCCAAAGGCTTGCTGCCACTCTCTGGCATTACCAATGCACCAGAAATCATGCTTTTGAAATCTGAATGGGGGTCCATTTCTGCCTCCACATCGCCCACTTGGTCTTCCATCTGTTGTGTTTTGGTGCCCAGCTCCTTCACTGAAGATTCACTCTCAGACAATTTTTCCTTTTCTACTATTGTGCAGTTTCATTAGGATCTTATGTAGCACCGTCATCCCTTCATCCCTTCCTTCTGACTCCCCATTCCATTTCTGGACACTGTCTCCACATCTCCCTCTGCAACTTTCTTTTAACATTGAGGAGTAAAGATGCAGTGGTGTAGCTGTGGGGGCGTCTCGGGCGGCACTGTTTTTGGGGGGGCGGGGAAGGGGGGAGCAGAGGACTACCACCATCCCCCGCTCCCAAGAACAAGTCGGCCACCTGACCCCTCGCTCTAACCTGCACCGGGTGGCAAATTCACGGTCCGCCCGGGTGGCAGTATGTCTAGCTTCACCACTGTAAAGATGCCTTTCTTATCCTTCCCAACCTGAAGGGGTGTGATCCAATTAGGCCCACACTATGGGGAGGGATCAATATTATAATACAATGTTTATAAACCCCATATGGCCATCAATATCATACAATTTTCAAAACACAACATCCAATTCAATTGAAGTTGCTTTTTGTACAAAATCCAAAAAGTGCTTAATGTTTGGGTCACATGAATAGCTTTCAAGTATCAACATACTTGAAAGCTATTCATGTGACCCGAACATAAATAATTAATTGGGTCAACTAGAGAAGGTACCATAGGAATGCATTTCTATCACCAGACGGGTAACACACTGATTGTAGTGTTTCAAAAATATTGCTTGGACGCTGTACAACCCAACGAACCTTAAGCACTTTTTGGATTTTGTATAAAAAGCTACTTAAAGTGTTGTGATAAAAGATTTTCTTTATGTATTGTTGTCATTTGTAATGAACTTCTTGTCTATTGTATTGTTTATATCTGTTATGTATCTTGGACTGCAGACAAAGTAAATGAATATACTTTAAAAAAAAGTACATAGAATAAAAATACGAGATAAATACTCAAACACACTGGATTGAATTGGATGTTGTGTTTTGAAAATTATATGATATTGATGGCCATATGGGGTTTATAAACATTGTACTTTCTTATACTTCCTAGCACCTCTCTCTGCATTGGTGCTGAAATTACAAGCACCCACTGAAATCACACAGCAGCGCACTCCACCCTGTGATACCCACTGTATCTCCTTGGTAGAATTCCTCACCGTTTACTCCTCCAACACCAAAGCAGTTTAGGCTCATTTATCTTCTCTGGTCCCGATAACACCAGCAACTCCTGGTTAGACCATTGGGAGCCTCTGTTGTCCACTGACCTACCACTGATGTGTCAAATCCATCTACTTTCAAGGCCCCCATCCTCACAGCAGAGCTGGCACGGAACAGTCACCTGATGTGAATGGGTTTCATCCTGGAAGGACCATTGCTTGTGGCACAAGCGTGTGTCATTCTCTGGCCAACACCAGCCTTCGCCAATCTCTGCTCCCACAGCCTGTGGCTCAGAAGGATCCAGCACCCACTTCTGGACACCAAAATGGAATAAGCCATGTATGGAGCTCACAAAACAGTGGCCAAGCTGGTCATTGTCCTGTTCACAGCTTCTCCCTTATTTAGAGCTCTCGGACAGCGTGTTGAAGCATGTAACACTTTGCAAAAAAATAATAATAAATAAATTAGCCTAACACTTCACATTTTAACATAACCATATATGTCCAAGGGCAGAGTCCACTGTTCTCTCCTAGACTAGTGCATGGTCTAGGCTGACAAGCCAATCACAAGAATGACACAGAAAAGTCAAATGCGCAGTAAGATAGCAAAAACATGTGAATGCATAACATACAACCTAACTAAGCACAAACACTGAGCACAAATGCATGGTAATTTTAGAGAAGATATGTACACTTACCATTCCCACATAATACATCCTAATATAACTATTTTGCCACCACTTTTTATTAGGCTGACGATGATGCCCTCTCTTGGCCAAGAAAGAGTACGTGTGTAAGGTCAATAAAAAACAGTACCCAACATCTTTCCCACAATACTGCAAGGTTCTCCCCTTAAATCTACTTCATTGACTTCACATTTGAATGAGAGTTAAATTCAGAACACTCTGTCTGGTGCAGTGCTCCAGTTTTACTTCTATTCTTACTTCTCATCCAAATGGTTCACCTGTATCAACAAATCGGGTAGTTTTGCCTGGCTAACCTTTCTCTTAAAAGTCCTGTGTATCTTCAAAATAAGAACTGTCAGTAAAACCTTCTTGCTCCATCCTAGTGAAATGCTTCCGGCTAAACCTCAGTCCCATCAGCTGCCACCTTTCATTTAGAATATATATAATGAAACCATCACCTAATGCATTAATTCCCATTCAATCTTCATACTTCCTTTCTGATTTTCCTTTCTAGTAAGGTATAAAAGCACTTTAGAAAACTGTTTTTTAACATAGCACTACATAGGATCAGAAGTGAAGGCTGATGACAAGAAAGGATCACTCAATCCCGATCAACAAATTGTAATTCCAAACGTTTTCTTGAGCCACAAAGAAACCAACAAAAGCAGAGACACAGAAGAAGCTCACCCATCACCCGATAAATATGCTTGTATATTTGACAAACACAAGTCTGTGGTCTAATTGGTTTTCTGAAAAGCTCTCTTCCAACTTACTGATGCAGAGAAAAATTTGATTGGACCCATGATTCTACCCTAGAGGTTGGGTTTTGATTTTACAAAATATATTCTTGGAGATATCATTGAAGGAATTCTTGGCTCAATCAAAAATAAACACACAGTAACAAAGGCGGCAGTGAGGAACTACTTTGCTAGACGTAGTAAGATCAGATATAGAAAACTATGAGTCACAGTGCATTTACTCAGAGCCTTTTACTGGTCGCCAGTACATGGGGTAATCAAATAAAGTTGAAAATGCAACAAGGAGACAACGTCAAGCAGCAGAAGACCGAGAGCTTTGTAAGCTCACAAGAGAGAATCTCAAGAGGCAGCCCAGAAAACAAAGAAAACTCATTTTGAAACTAGAATCAGCCAAGCAACAAAGCTAACTAGGGTGCTCTCGAAAACATGACAAGTGTCAAAGCGGTATTACAAGAGGCTTCTGTCGCTAAGGACTGACGTTGCAAAATCTGGATTTCTTTCTTTGAAAACAAGGTACTCAAGATCAGAGCTGATAAATTAGAGAAACTGGGACACCGCTATTGCACCAATTGAATCACCTAACTTACTCCTCCTGTTCACTTTTTTACTGCATTGGATCTCAAAAGTGTACATAAAGCAGATGGTAATAAGGTTAGCTGGAACTGTAAACTATCTATGCTAAGCCCTGCAGAGCATTTATAATAAAAGTCCACCTAAAGGAAATATATATGCATATATCCAACAAGCAGCAGCGCCTGCCATCTTAAAATATGCCATCATCATCCGTTACCCATAGGAACCGGTGGTTAAACCACTGGAAATATTTTTAATTTAAATTAAGCTGGTGTACATGTAATTTCATAAATACTGTCTTACGCAAATTTCCCAAAATTACACCATTCTGCCACAACATTCTCGTCTGTGGCAAAATTATACTACAGGAACAAACAATGTGAGCAGGTGTTGTTTGCAGCAATTGTTTTTCGTGCTATATATATATATATAGATTTTTTTTTTACACAAAATGCATCCTTGTTTCATAAATTTAAGAATAGGAAACAAAACGCTTTATGATGGATTTACATTTCACGCCATTTCACATAATTTTCCCGAAATTTCACATAATTACACAAAAGAAGTACTTGAATGTCACGCACCCATGCCCCGATCCAGCAAAGTACAGGCCCATATCAAACTTCAACATTTACTAGTAAGATCATTGAAGTGGTATGCAACATGCCAACATCAAGAATTTACAGAATCGTACAACATGCTACATATCCAGTGGCGGCTCGCCGAGGGAGTGCTGCGGGGCTGCGGGGCGGGGGAGGGGCAGGGTGTGGTGTAGTAAACTCCGACATACGACGGACAGAACTCGGAGGGAGTTCTGTCCGTCGTAAGTCCGAGTCCACTACCCCCCACACTTCCCCCCCACACTTCCCCACCCCACCGCCCCGCAGCACTCCCTCGGCGAGCCGCCACTGTACATATCACACAAGTCGGAGTCTGGAAAGGAGGATGAAATTTCAATTGCTGACATCAGAGAAAACCTTCGCTCCTTCCTCAGTGCTCTCAATCCATTACTCTTGACTTAAGGGAAGCATATGATAGAGTAAACCACAATACGCTATTGGAAGTACTGTGCAAATTGGCAGGTACAGCTGCGACAGCTTGCCAATGGTGCCAAACATTCTTATGAACCCACTGCCACCAAATCAGAATCAGATCCTCCTCTTCGACAGTCAAACTTATGTCAAGGTGGGTCTCACAAAGATGTTAATTTACCCTATCATTTAATTATTTACATAGACATAGACCAATGGCACAGGTTATTTTTAAAAAAACACCTGCAGTTCCAACTGTATGCCAACAATGGACTTCTCAAATGTCTGGCCACTCAAGACATTCAAAGCAAAAACAGCTCTGCCCTCCTAAAACTTGTGTACCATTTGATGAAGGAGAATTACTATCACTCGAATGGAACTAAGATCTTCACAACTGGAACCTCTTCAAATGGCAGCCTACTGTTTACATGACCAAAAGACCTAGGAGCCATCCCTGTCTCTTCTCATGCAGGAAAATCTTGGAACATTGTTTTGTGAAAAACTATTTTTTGAACACAAAATAAACATGTTTGTAAAGAAAAACGACCAAATTCTACCTCTCCTCATCTGCCTTTTTTTAACATACCTTCTTAGTTTTAAGTATGACCTGGTAAAGGGAAAAAATAATGGCTATAGGTGATTTTCCTAATTTTTGTACCAGCTCGGACATTAAAATATTGGTCATGCCAGTAAAAACTTGACCAGATGACATCCCTAGATGCAGGCAATAGTTTGTATAAAAGGTCTGACCCTGACCATATGCCTTCTGTCTCACTTTCGAGTTTCTCCAATTCTGCCAGGTCAACTGACCCAAGGGTTCCGGCCCATTTTATGTAAGAGACAATGGTTGCCATTTTGGAAATTGTAGTAGCACTACTTGGCACACAAAGTATATCAAGGCACAGAGTTTCCAGTAAATGTCTGAGGGAGCTGATCAAAACACATGTGGCAAAAACATTCTTCTGTAGCCTCCTGAAAACCAGTTATACTGGGTGAGGCTATTACCATATCTTATATTTGAGCGGTACGAGTAACTGCAGAGGACTAGGAGAAGGAAACTGTAATCTCTTTTTTAGGTCTCGCCTGAGCCAGCGCATGCGCTGCACTGGCGAGAGTTTTAGTAAGCTGGTTTTGGAAGTGCAAACAGCAGTTTGCTGGCGACCAGCTTGCGTTCACGCGAGCGTGCACGCACGATCAGGCGCCATATGGCTTCCCTCGCCATCTGGCTTCCCTCGCGATTACTTTCACTTTCGCGGCCGTGTCAGTTTCACGGCCGCGCGGCCGCCATTGCTTGTCCTTCCTTTCACTTTGTTCGACTAGCCTAAACCTTACCACCCTACCTAGAAACAGAGCGAACACCGCACCCAGAAGACTCCGACCCCAGAGTGCGATAACGGCAGTGCTACAAGGCAAAGTATGGCAGGCTGTACCTATACAACTGCCGCTAGCTTAACACCAGCTGCACTCCGCCGCCTTGCACTCATGCTCACTCTGTGCCACCCCTAATTTGTTTTTTATTTTAATTAATTTTACTTAGAACCAACATCTAGATCAGAAACGTTTCACAAAGCAGCGCTAATGATGCATAGAGCCGTAGGTAGGGTCTAACAATAGTTTACCTGTGAGCCTACGGCACGTTTCGGTTTACCTTTCTTCCCCTCCTTTCCCTCCTCACACCTCTCTTTTCTTTTCCGAGTCCGCCTCACATATACTACAGTCTTTGGTTAGACATTAATGCCCATCTCTCCTCTCCCTTTCATTTGGTGTCCATCCTATGCTCTCCTTAATTCTTCCTAATTGCACAGCCTCTCTCCTTCATGGCCTCTTTAGAGTACTTCCTCTCTGTTTCCATAAATGCCAGATTTCCTCTCTGATCTATCCTCTTCGTTTCCCTTCATTGCTGTACTTCTCTTCTTTGTTTCTCGTGTGTACTGTTGAGCTCTCTTCTTTAATTTTTCTCTCTGTATAAATTTCGCTATCCTTTTTCCTTTTTTGTGTCTCTATGCACTCCACCATCTCGTCGCCCTCCCTTTCCTTTTGTTGTACCCCTCTCCATTTTCTTTGTGCATCTATCCTGATGTGTGCAATCCCGCACTTGACACTTTTCTTCTTCTTTAAGGCTTATCCATGGGAACCTGTGGGTTGTATAGTGAGCTCAGTAGTGTAAACGGTGAAACTGACTGTTCCTGCTCACGGCCCAGGATTCTGGACTGTAAAAGTGAACCAAGACTCCCATAGCTTAAGTGAATATCCCTATAGTCAGTGAATCAGGAATTACTCCTGTGAGGGGATTTGAATGTTGGCATCAAATACATTGAACCACAGGGGGCATTGCCTTGAAATCTTTACTATGCGAATCAATAACAAACCAGTTACAATGGTGCAATACTCACTGTAAAGGGGACTTTGTTAATCTGTGGGCCAAGCTACACAATGCGTCCAAGTCACTCTGGTCTATCATTCCTGCAAAGCTCTTAGACTACGAGTCTTGCGGCACGATCTCTGCAATGGTTTACTGTGAAGAGTCAATCAGCAGGTTCCACAGTGAAGAGTTCCAGACTGACTGGAGGTTGCAGAAATTCTGTAGCCAGGACAGCACTGGCCTTCCCAAAATCCTTAGAATTTTGTAGTGAGTTATGAAGCAGCAGGAAAGACCTCTGTTGCAGAGCTGCGATCAGGGAACTAAACCTCAAGTAACTATTTTAACAAGCATTGGCATAGCCAATAGGTCTCGCCTTTGGGACCTTATAAGTGTTTAGCCATGCAACAGTTGATGTTGTTGCACCAAGGATATTGTGCTGCATAACTAAATACTTATAAGGTCCCAAAAGCGAGACCTATTGGCTATGCCAATGCTTGTTAATATGTCTTTATTGATTAATTTCAGTTAAGTACTGCAAAAATGATGACTACAAACCACAAGTTACTATTCTCACATCATTACTACTTGCATGGAGCACAATTAGGTGCACTAATGTAAGCTCTTGGAGTGGTTTCCTAGAACACTGCAGTGCTTACTGTACATTTTTATTTTAGGGCTATCCAGTGTCACTGTGCCAAGGATGCTTGATGAGGCTGAAGGTCATTCCTCCCTTAAGCTCTCCTATGATCATCTATCAAGGGAAGGCAGCAGCAAGCGCCTTCTCCCACAAAGGATCTTGAAAGAGTTTCTTCAGCACCCGAGATGTTTTCCTCTAGTAGAGCCCGGTACCTGCAAAGGCATCAGATGAGTGAAGCTGTCCCTCCCTTGGTTCACCATGCTTCCCTCAAAGAAGGAACAGAAAGATCAAGAATGAGATGGGAAGACAAACAATATTATTCTAGTACCACGCGATTGCGTGGCCAGGCAGACTGGTACACAATTAATAAACAGACTCAAAGTGTGTTTGGATCCATTTCACAATTCATCCAGTACTATTGAAATTACACTTGATTTTCTGGAAATTCCAGGGTCAGAGGTCCTGCTCTGCTCAGGTGAGCCACTTTGTGCCTCAGCAGCCAATGCCCCATTCTTACTCTCTACGTTGCACATGCAAACATCGGCACCTCCTAAAAAACAGTCAGACCACACAATCTTCATGTATATCATGATCCGCAATCAATAACATGCCCCACCAATATCCTTCATATCACTCATGTTAATTAATGTCAGGTACGCATTCTGGTACTGGTGCACAGTAGAGCGAATAACTACCAACAACATGGATGCACTATTCACAGAAATGTGGCTCATGCCCACCATCTATCACCGCCCCAGAGGGCCTTACAATCCTCTATCAAATATGTAGACACAGACTGTTGGTGGCATTACAGCATTGGAGGATGCCCTATAATTTGCGGCATGGCTTGAAGGGTCCCTAGTAACTCGCCAAAATATATTTCTGATGCCCTTTAGCGACACATTTGGTGTACTTAATGTATGGGTCGAGCTTCAATTGGTCTCTCTACTTACTGAATATCAATGTAGGATTTATTGCACTCCCATTTAGAACACATGTTGTTAGGGCCCTGCTAGGATGAATGTGAATGGCTTTTAGTATGAAACAGTGAATGTTAGTAGGAATGTGGCTGCTGCCTGCAGAGAAACAGCAACAACAATACCACCTCCCACACCCTCTATTTTTCTGCTTATTTTGTCTCCAGGGCCTTTCTTATAAAAAAAAAACAAGGATTCCTGCCATAGCAAGTCCCTGGAGATTGGTACGTACCTGATGTGGCGTAGACACCAGCCCTCACAGGGCATTCTAGGATGAGATCTATGCCTGACTTTCCAAGAAAATATAGCTTAAGACAAGTGTTCACATGGGACTCAATCTCTAAAAGGCAATATGGTAATACAGGAAATCCTGGATAGAGTTAATCTCACGAAAAACATTGGTCTTTTTACAAAAAATAATTTCTGTTCTAATTAAATCCTAAAAGAAAAACCAACCAGTATTTGGAAGAAATTAGAATCAGCCGAATCTAATTTATTTTTTCATCAATATCAGAATTAAATCATGAATTACAAAAAAATAACAGTCAAGTGAGTAGCGAAGAGATGTTCTGCAAGAACCCCAAGTGACAAGAACCAAAACCATAAAAGAAGATGTGACAATATAGTTGAGCATAAATGGTATATTGGTTTCTTTTATGCAAGACAGCCAAATTACATCACAATTTTTCCAAACACAGCGGGTGTTCATTTATACAAAAATAATAAGGTCTGTCTTTTTTGGTGTCAACAGCGTTTCGACCATTTGCGGATGTCAGGGTGTCATCAGGACAAAGATGAACCTGGGGAATGGTGGTGTACAGGAAGGAGTAAAGGAGCCACTGGAGTCGGCCCAACCAGCAGGTCCGGCTCCAACACTAGGGAAAGACCTCAGTCTGGTGCAAGTGAATAGCAAGGAGGCTCAATTCTGATTTACACTTGTTAATCGGTACATAACTGAATAGTATTGTTTTGTGCAAAGCCATGTATTAATGTCCAGTGTTGATTGTGTTGTTTTTATTCTTTACAATCGCATCAGTTTGCTTTACAATTGTTTCTTACGGTTTGATCCGGCGTGTGCACACTAGCCGCCACATGCATGTAATAAATGTATTTATTTGTTGGACACTGGGTGTGTAGATAAAGATGCCGCCCTTCTGCCCCCTTCCCTGAGGCTGGTACGAGGCAGATGTTGCTGTCAGGGATACTCCCAATCACCTCTTCTTCCGTCACTTCACTGTATGCAGTAGATTGTGAGCCACGCAGGTCCCATTCCAACCAGGCATCCCCGAAGGAATTTTTTAGGTTGACCCTAGGTAGCGCATGCTGTATTCAATCTGTGGGCTTACACCACGCCCACGTGAAGTAACAATAGATGTTGTAGCACCCAGGATAATGTGCTGCATGCCTAAACACTAGGTCCAAAGGTGAGACCTACTGGCTATGCCAATGCTGGTTAGAAGTGCCTATAAATATTAAGACCCTGTTGTGTGTTGGCACACGCCTAATAGAGTATATTTAGGGATTGCAGAAAGATTTTTGGTAGCTGATTGCTTAACAGTTTTTGGGTTGCTGACTGCACCTCACATAGTGAATATAGAAAGCACAGTAAGGGAATAAAGTATAAGGCAGTAAC
This sequence comes from Calotriton arnoldi, assembly GCA_963921515.1. Classification (NCBI taxonomy): domain Eukaryota; kingdom Metazoa; phylum Chordata; class Amphibia; order Caudata; family Salamandridae; genus Calotriton; species Calotriton arnoldi. The sequence goes on from CAWUFW010001415.1 coordinate 2,063,094, forward strand.
ATCCCCGATCAATAATTGGGCAGCGACAGGAAAAAGGAGGAAGCTTAAAGCACATGCTGGTATGCTTTGGTATGTTCACCATCCCTCAGTCCCTGTTGGTTGTTGCGTCTGAGAGTATGTTTTTTCTAGATCTAGCTTACTTGTGAGACACACCAGCGAAGAGAAAGCCAGGAGACTTTTAATTTCCTACATTTCAAGTTCTGGTGCTCCAATGATGCAGTCTCAGATTTCCTAAGTAGTTTTTGACAATCCTATGCACCATGATTAGAATTATAACAAGCATTGGTAAATGCAATGTTTCACCCATGTGATTATTAACAAGCAGTTTTTTGTTGTAAGTTGTAGCTTGATGAGCACTTGTGCAATATGAGTTACTGAGACTCCGTTAAAGTGTTATGACTTGTTTATTGAAAAAGTCAATATATTGTGCTGAGTGTCAAATACAACACCCCGATCAGAGAATATACTAGGATCAAAAGAAACTCCGCAGGAAATGTAAAAAAATATCTAATCAATTCAAAAGAGAGAAAGAATAACTACAAAAAACAAACCAGGAGCATCTGAAATGGAAAGATCATCCCTGCTATTTACTAAGAGCAACAAGACAGATAAGAATCCAAGGATAACATTTCCTGAAAAATTCCTAAACATGATGAAGCAGTTGATGGCTGTCTGAAGAGAACAGAGGAATTATATTAAAAACTTTTTAAAAAAAATAAAAAACACATAAGCCCAGTACCAGCCAAATGGAGGGGTGAAGTAGCAGGGCTGGGTAAAAACAGAACCGGTACAACCGTGTTTTCAACATAAAATTATGCACACAATTTAAAGAGGATCTCCCAATCTGTAAAAACAGAAAAGGGTCCAAGGAGGTCAATTAAAGGACGCACACGCAACAAATCTTCAGTTCTGGTGAGCACAGGTAGTAATTCTGCATTAAGAGGGTTAACCCAAAGGGTGATGTGGATAGACATTTGTGTATTTTTTCGAAAGAAGTGTGATAATCCAAATGAATCTAAGATAATTTTCTCAATTCCAGTCACGGCCGGTGCAGGTAAGAGCGGCGAGGGGGAGGGTTGGGGGAGTTGACAGACGACGGACTAGGGAAAAGAAAAAGAAAAAAAGAAGAAACCCACCTACATTGCGCTCACCGCATCAGTGATATTTTCTTTCTTTATTTTATTTTCCTTATTCCGTCGTCTGTTGACTTTCCCCAATGCCACGCCGCAACACTCTTACCTGCACCGGATGCGCCTGCTCAATTCTTCACTAAATTACAGAAGGAGAAAATTACTTTTGAAAAAGACTGTTTGAACTCTGTTCTACCCAGGCCGCTTATATGACCTCGATTCTAAACAGGTGACCAAGTAACTGGTAATGAATGACAAGTAAAAACATGGACTAGGGAAGAAGAAACCCCTGTTGTGCCCAGCGTCCCTGAAAGCGTACAGCGTGTCCATCAAACAAAACACAAGAAACTAGTGCAGGTCATCTGTGTTCACAGAAAAGTGTCCATGTCACCTCTTTGTGGGGTGGCTCCTTGCCCTTTGACTTGTGTTTGAAGCAGCTCGTGTGTGAGGTGACTTCTCCTGTGATCCATCTTTAATTAAACATTGTGCTATATAGAATTGGCGAGCTGAAGCACAGGCGTCTCGACTCCAGAATGTTAATACAGGGAGCTCTGAAAATACATGTTAGCATAGCTTTTTCAGTAGAACAAGTGGTAAATGCATTTGATAACAAGCCTTGAACTGGAATACGACACTGGAACAAAAAGAACAAGGGTACCGAAAGTAGAAGTGAAGGGGAAGGGCAGAGAATGTGGCATAATGGTTAGAACTGCAGACCTTGGAGCTGGGGAGCCGGGTTCAAGTCTCAACATCAGCTGAACATTAAAATAAATAAATTCTGTATTCCTTTTTTTTTTCAAAAATGTTAAATAGTTCACAAATAAAAGCACTCCTGTTAAATACTTTCTACTCCATTCCATAACGATCCTTTCCAGTGTTGCAGTACAATGTATAATACCATACAATACAGGCCAGCACAATGAACGGTGACCAGCAGTAGCCATGAATGAGACCTATATTACCTTAAACTAGGCAGGTGATAACGGAGACAAGTCATGCATGCATAATGGTGGCTATTTTATTATGTAAGCTGAATGAGACAGCCACTGAAATCTCAGAAGAGTGGTAGGTTTGAGAAAGTTAAAATAAAAACAAGCAAAGGGGGAGGACTGAGAATGTGGTGTAAAAGCCAGAACTACCGACCTTGGAGCTGGGGAGCCTCGGCATTGGCTCAACATCGTGTACAAGCATGCATTTCGGACAAACAAAAAACATGACATGCAGACGACAAGCACGCTTCAAATGCGTGCAGGGAGAGATTTGGTTTAAATAATTAAATAATAAAAGTGTTGGAGAAACGAAGAAATGTAGCCATGCGTGTTGCCATGAAAATAATTCTTCAAATGCATCAGTGAAAGTACACAGACATTAATTAAAAGGAGTCGGATCCCAGCCTTAACCTAATAAAAGAAGTTCTAACCATAGAAGTGGATAAAAATGAGTAATTGGGCCAAGGGATCCTGATAAGAGAAGCACACCCAAAAAAAGGAAATCCAACGCTACAACCATTAGAAACAGAGGAAAAGTAAAGTGACAAGCACACGAACAAATAAGAAGTGGGGGGAGGATGTAGGCCCCTTTTAAGATATATTGAATACAATAGATTTCACAAGCACAATGCAAGAGCTGTGCAGGCAAAACCTAAAAATTACCCTGTGAGGTCTTAACATCAGTTTTTGCTTAACACACTCCAGCACACCTTTCTCCACATAACACGCCAATCTTGCTTCCACATTACCATTCTGATGCATTTTGGTGCATGTAGTTCATTCTGTTGACAAAACTTGCCTAGATCATATCTTGGAGGTGAAGCACTATTTAATATCAAGGTATCTAATTTCTATGGATATGCTGGCCCATACTTTAATGCTTTCTGGACTTTTCTCTCCCTCAGCTGCAATCTGCACTCCATTCCTAGTTTCCTGTTTCCCTTCTCGCACCTTCTGGCTTTCAGATATTTCCCTCTCCACTTCGGAGTGCAGCATTCCCTCCATTGGAGGATCCCTGGTACCCAGTGACTGGTTAATTACTCACACCTGGTGTACTCCTTCTGTAACCTTTCAGCTATTTCTTTCCTCTGAGCTGAGAGCTGCGTGCTCTTGCAAACATGTTTACTGCTGCGAGACTGCACAAACCGGTGCTGTCTTGCTGCTTTGCTTTAAGTTTTGCTCCTAGTTCTCTGCGCTATTGATGTTCATTATTACTTGTTTTTCCAGTACCTGTTTTGCTACTATAGCTTCTCTGTTCCTTTCCTTTGTTGCTACAGCCCCTATGTCCCTGTTGCATCTCAGTGTTCCTAGTTCACTCTCCTTACTTTCAATCCCATCTTTGATTGTAAGTAGATTCCCAGTCTTGTTTTCCAGTGCTCCTTGTTCAGTCTGTATACCTCCAGTCCTTCCCTTGTTTATGTGCAATTTACTTCTCTTCTATTTTCTGTTTTTGCTTCATAGAATAGTCCTTTTTCTGAGCCCCTTTTCTGCATTCAGTTCAATCAAAGACTTTATTCGATTTTACAAAAGTAAAATCATACAAGCATACAAGGATAAAAACATCGCATCAGGTATTACATAGATAAAAATATGACCACAACAACACCATTAAAAAACAATTAAAAACATACAGATGTACAGGATAAAAACACATCAGAAAAAAAGCTCAGTAAAAAACATCATAACATTACCACATTCCAGATAAAAGTCCGTTCTATATAGCAATCTGGACTAGATTAAAAAAAAGCAGGGAGTTGGGGCCTAGTGATTAGCGCTAAAAACCTCTGACAGGTATCGTGACACATGAAAACAAATTTTGGGTGTTGCTAAAAGGCAATAGATATAATGAAGCAGGTTTAGCCTGTCTGATATCCTAGCCTGTCTGATATCCAGGGTTAAAATGAGTTGACTTAAAAACTTATGATGCAGGGTCTTAAAAATAGGGCGAATAATTAAAACGTGCAAGGTGTCGCAAATGAAGACCTGGTCACAAATACATGGTGGGAAGTCCGCATTCTTAAACCAGGAGCCCTCTGGAAAAAGCAGCTGATGAAATATACCCAGTTTGAAATAGGTCAATAAAAGTTGTTGATGGCCTGTCATTTCAAGAAGATAAGGTTCAATCCCTGGAACGGTTTTGACCATGGCAAAGTGACGGTATGTCTGTTTGGCCATGGCAGAAGCTTCCCCCTCGGCTGCCACCCTGAGATGAAAGACTTAACTTAACCAGACAACATCATGTTTCCTAATACTTTCTGGGTTACAGAAAAGCTCAGGCCTCCCAAGGGCGTTGATTTTCCTTCACATAACACAACCATGGTATATTGGTTGTATTATCATAATTCAGACAATCCCGAATAACTGGCCTGTTAAAGCTAAGTTCCTCCTTTAGCCAGACTGCACAAAAAAGTAAAAGTGGTCAGTGATGGATAAAATCAGCAATATAGCTCAACCCGAGCTCTTCATGTAAAATCTCAGAGGACGTACACTGCCCAATGTCCGAGCGACCCCGTAAAACCGATTCTTTTCCACCAGGATAGGGGCTATATTAACATAGCTCTAGATCTCACAACCAAACGTAGAAATAGGAACACATTTAGCTCTATATATGTCAAGCAAAATTTTCAGCGGCTTCTGGCCCAGCCGAGAGGAGAAATCAATGACACTGGCACAGGCCCTTTTAAGGCTTCCAACATTCTTTTTTAGGTCGAGCCTAGCGCAGCGCGCATGCGCTGCTCATCTAAGAGAGGGCCTCTTGGAATCACTCCAGACTTCCAAGAGACTGCTCCGTGTGGGTCGGACTCCTCCCACACATTCCATTGGCCTTTGCCTGTGTGCCTTTTCGGAAAACGTTCACTCCCATGGCCTATGGGTCTCGGGAGCGAGCGGAGCGAGCAGCGGCGCGCAGTGTGCCAGCTGCATTCCAGGATCGGGTTACTAATTAACCCAGCGCGGTTGCTTTCACTTTTGCGACCGCGCTTGTCTGCGCTTGTTTGAAATGCAAATGCCTTCTGGGAGTTTCAGGATGCTCTGCAAACGAGTGAGAGGGTAGCACCGACTTTCTTTTGCTAAGTGTCTGCTTCTGGTGATACTGAAGGCAGCCAGCCTTTTTAATTCCCACCCATAGGCAGTCAGCACGGCGATGACATCCGCTAATGGACAGGAAGTGCCTTCTGAGAGTTCCGCTAAATAAATTACCTTCGGGAAAACAATAGTGAACAAGGCAGAGGCGCTTTTCATGCTGGTATGAAAGGCTCAGCCGTGGAGCTGGGCGAGCCGCTCTCTGTGCTGGAGCTTAAGCGCTATAGCTGTACAAACAGCACCCAGCTCGACCAATATTGTCTTTCCATGCTCACACGGCTCACATGAGCGGCTCTCTCGCACAATAATATTTGAGCGGCATTAAAGAGGTCGAGTGATGGCGCCCAGTGAATGACGCGAGCAGCCGCCAGCGGCCACCGCGTGACAAGAAGCGGGGCTCAGCTTCTTCAGCCTCGGGCAACTCTAGGCCACGCCACACTTCAGGTTCCACGGCTGCCGGGCACAGAGATTGGGTGACTCTTTTCATGCTGGGTGAGCAGTCGCTCCTGAGCAAGAAAGCAGATCAGTGGGGGGGCCTGTATTAGTTGTGGTGTGAGTAAACAGAGCCGCCTGCTTCTCCTTCACTGCGCGGCTTCTGAGGAACAGCAAGTTTAGAATAAAGATCTTGGGTTGTGTGTGAGATGGGGCAGAGGGCGTGGCCTTTTTTGCTTGGGCCACCGGCCTTCCCCGCATTGGGGTTGGGGTATTTTTGCCGGACCCTGGCTTCGTGATTTGCTTTGATTAACGTTTTTTTTTTGGCAGTGCTATACAACGCAAACTCCACAAGAAAGTATTTGAGCGCTTTACATGTGCACCAGTTAATTTACACAAGGTCATATTAATTTTTTTGGGCAAGGGGAAATTAAGTGATTACTTTACTAACTTGCAAACACAGAACACTTCTGATTTGAGCACAACGTTACGTACTTTTTAAGCAAAAAATGGCTTTATTTCAGCTTTTGCCTGGGTAACCATAAAAGAAGGAGGGTTGTAGCATCGCTTTACTAAATTGTGGCTGACTGCAGTCCTCCACATCAAAGAAAGAACCGAAGACCAGGTAGTTGTTCTATAAATAGATTGAACTAGCAACCCCTTAAAGGGGAAGCAGTACACACTATTCCCACTACTACCACAACCCCCCGCCCCCTCACCCCCCCTCCGAAGACTTGCCTGCCAACTGGTAGCAGTGAATGCAGGGCTGGCTGTAGCAGTGACAGTGCAACAATCTTTTGAGGCGCCGGTCCTCGATGATGTCCCGATTGACCTTCTACTCCACCGATTCCCCCACTAACATCCTCCAACAATGCCCCAGATTTAACCTCTGTCTAAACACTTATAAGGTCCCAAAGGCGAGACCTATTGGCTATGCCAATGCTTGTTAATAATGGTTGCCAGCTGAGACCAAAGTTGATTAAAATCCCCAAATAAGTGAAAGTATCCACCTTCCCTAAAACCTGACCCAGCACCACAAAGGAGAGCTTTTAGAGTTTTTCGGATCCAAGGCCATAACGTGAGATTTCTTAAAATTGGTGAGAAGGTCCAAACTAACCATAAAATGGATTAAAAAGTCTCAAATCTGCTGAATATTTCTAGCGGTGCAAGTGATCAGGCCTGCATCATCTGCATATAAAAGAGCTGACGATTGATATACATGATAAAAAGGAAGGATGCCCAGATACAACCCTGCTGGACTCCCGTTTTCAGATCAAAGCGCTTAATGCATTCCCCGTTGCTACCGAATCTAACGGAGCCTGTCAGACCATAATGAAGGTCTTTAAGAAAGACAACCAAAGAGTAGTCCACCCCCATGGAGCCCAACTCAACACAGAGCTTGTCCCTGTTAACCTTATCAAAGGCCGAGCTGAGGTCCATGCAGGCAAGATGTAAGGATCCCCTCTTTGCCCTGACATTTATTTATTACTAGATGTAGATTTAGATTCTGCTCCACAGTACCCCTGCCGGGCCTAAACCCATATTGTAGGTCAGATAATATGTTATGGCCATCAGCCCACTGAGATAATCTATTCAAAATGACCCGTCCAATGATTTTCACCTCCATGTCAATTAATGAAATAGGTCTGTAGCAAGCAGGGTCACTCCTGTCCCCCTTCTTGAATACAGGCACTATCATGGAATGATGCCACGCCTCAGGCAAAAAGAAGCTGAGGACAGCATTGATATGGAGGGTAAATAAAGAGACCCAAAAGTCCACCAGGGACTTAAAGAGGTCACCTGGGACCCCATTGGCCTGTGGAGCCTTGCCCGCAGGAAGGGACATAATAGCAGCCCTTATCTCATCCCAGTATAATGACAACTTAACACTATGTATCAGCAGTGGCTGCAAGGACTTTGAATCCTGCCCGATACAGGGCAGAAAAATGGTCCTCCCAGGCCTGAGCCGGAACTAGCGCTGCCTGGTCAGCCACCTATTCCTCTTTAAAGAAGGGATGATTGACCACCTTACAAAATATGGTGCTATCTTTCGGGGTACTAGCTGTGAAGAGATCTTCCCACAGGTCCTTTTTTTAACTCCAACTTCCTATGTTTTAAAGCTGTTCTATATTTGGCTCTACTCTCTTTCACGCCCCATGGTCACAGGGATATTTTTTTAGTGACGCTCAGAGTGCCTTGTGCGCCACAGTAGCAAACCAAAGACTTGGGGCCGGGGTTCCTGCCTGACCATGCTTCAGAAGGGAATAATTGACTTGGGTACACACCGTGTCAAAAGCCCTCAGTATACTATCACAAGGGGCCTCTTCATCTAGGCAGATCTGGAATTTAGACTGACAAGCGGTAACCAGCTCGGCAAAAAAATAATCTGGAATGACTTTGTTCCACTTTACCCTACGCCCCTGATCTTTAAGGGTGACTGGAGCTCTAAAAGAACAATGTGAATCAACCTGCTTCGTGTCCCAGTGGAAAGTAGCAAAAAGGGGGTTATGATCACTAGGGACATTCCAAATCACTGAGAACGTTTTCAAGGAAGAAAACAGGCCTGCAGAGACATATACATAGTCGATATGAGAACCAGACCTCATACCCTTAAAGGTCAGGGTGCTTTTACCCAGTGCTTAATTTGAGCCGGTGCTTTCCGGTGCTCTGCACCAGCACTTAATTGGTTTCGGCGCTCGGCACCTTATTGTCAACACCATACTTAGAACAGTGTACCACATGGTGGCGCTGCTCATCTAATTTAGAGATGAGCAGAACAACGGTTGTTTAGGAATACAATATACATTACAAATAGAAATCCTTGCCTCCCCAGCCATTCCTTTAGCTTTGGGGACCTGGAATAATCTGAACTATCGCATTTACATGCGAGAAAGATGGCTAGTAGTTGTTTTGGCAGCGGTGACAAGGGCGATGGGTGGTGCAAGCTGCAGTGGCCTCCTGGTCAGAGCCCTGGCACTTAATATTTTACAAATTAGGCACTGCTGTTACCTGAGAGCAGGTTGCCACACTCAGCAAGTTAACCAAGTTATAGTCTGCTGAAAGCTCATTCATTAGATCACCCTGAACCGTGTGCTTAAGATGGACTTGATTCCCAGACCCAACCTGGGGGTCAGTCACATCGTACAGATAGCATTCTCTACAGGGATGAATATTAAAATCTCCAGTGATCATCAGAATAGAGTGTCTGCGAGGATGAGAGGAAAATAAAGGGATTTTAAAAAAAACACCAAGCAATGTCACTACATCATTGGACTCCTTCCCATGAATCCATGAATTGCAGTTTGTATTTTTATACATAATGCTTTACTATGGTTAGTAAAAGAAAGGAGAACCGCAAGTATGTAAGGGGAGTTCCATCATGTGTCAGATCTAAATTAACAAAGGTCACAAGACCCCCACTGAGTGTAGGTAAAGCACTGATAGAAAAGGAAGCATAACCATCAAGGTGAATGCATTCAGTTCTTCCTGATCCGCTCTCTTTGTCCTCTCTGGTGTTTGTGTTGAAATCTTAGTTGTTTTCACAGTGTGCCTGTTAGTTCTGAGACTTGGAGCCTCTTTCACAAGAGATCCACTCCGCGCATTTTCAAAGAGCTGCTGAGTGTCTACCATGACTCAGATTAACTTTTCCTTGCCTTATCTGTTTTCCAGGTTTCTCTTCTGGCTTTCTTAGTCTTTCCCTCTGAGCGCACCCTTCCCTCCATTAGTGGATCCCCGATTCCATGTGCCCTGTAAATTACCCACATCTGGTTCTCTCCTGCCCCTGTTCTCCTTCCCTGAGCTTCCAGCTATTTGCGGCTGTCCGAGGCCCCCGCAGGGGGCCACTAAGGAGGGCAGCCCTCTAGCAACATCTGGGCACCCCCCCTTTCTCGGGGGCAGGGACTCGGGGGAGGAGTCCCCCAGCCCGGGGGTGACGCGAGAGGCAGCGTCACTTCCGGGGAGCGCGAGGACAGGGGGAGGGTATATAGCCTCCCCCCCACCACTGTTCTTCCTCTTTTCGCCCTGGACACGCCGTCTCCCACCCTACCGCTTACCCGGCGTGGTTATGGGCTGATGGGAGGCAGAGAATGTTGTAATGTTGTCTTTTCGTTGCAGGCGGAGTTACAGGGCGATCTGGAAGCAAAGGGGGACAGAAGGGTACCCCTCCCTGCGCAGCACCAAAGGGGGTGCTAGAGCCAAATCCTAAGAGCCTCATGGGAGGTGACTGGAAAACCGTGTCGGCGCCCCGTTAGTCCTCCAGGCATCGAACTGGACACTGTTAAGGGCGAGTCCAGGCTCCCTGCGGACAAGGTACAGGCGCTGCGTCAGGACATTCAAGCATTGCTGGGGAAAGACAAAGCCCCCCTGGGTGCCATACAATGCCTCCTGGGAAAGCTCAATTTCGCAGTCAGAGTTATCCCCGCGGGGAGAGTCTTCGCCAGGAGGTTAGCTAGGGCAACAGCTAACGTCAAAAAGAAACACCACCTGGTTAGGCTGGCAAAGGGCTTGAAGGAAGACCTTGCCATGTGGTGCGAGTTCCTCACGCAGTTCAATGGGACGGTGATTTGGAGGGCACCGTGGGCAGACAGTCCTGAGCTCTGCCTCTTCACGGACGCATCAGGCAGGGAGGGCTTTGGGGCAATCTTGGGGGCAGAATGGTGCGCCCAGGAGTGGCCCAACGCCTGGCGCAGGCGCAACATCACAGCCAACATCTCGGTCCTGGAGCTATTCCCAATCGTCATTGCACTACACCTGTGGCCGGGGTCGCTTTCAGACAGAAAGGTGCTATTCTGGTCTGACAACATGGCAGTGGTGCAGGCCATCAATGGGCAAACAGCCAAGTGCCCGTTGGTCCTCTGTCTTCTCAGAGAGTTAGTCAGGGGCATGTCTGCGCTGCAATGTTGAATTCAGGGCGAGGCATATCGAGGGGTCAAGAACTTGGCAGCTGACGCTCTTTCTCGTTTTCAGTGGCTCCGTTTCCGGGAGGCCTGGCCGCAAGCGAGAGCGGAGATGACCCCTTCCCGGCGCACCTCTGGAGAATCCTACAGTGGAGCAACGATTGAGAGCACTGGGTGAATGCTCATTGGCCCCAGGTACCAGGACACGATACAGGGCCCACCTGGCCACCTTCAAGAAAGTGTCTCAATCCCTGGGACTTTCCCGCTCCCGAGGGAGGGCACAGTGCAGGCATTCGTAGTGTGGGCTAAGGAACAGGGGAAGAGCCATTCCTGGGTGTGCGGCCACCTGGCGGCAGTGAGCCACGACGCCAAACTCACGGGGGGGAGCGACCCCACCAAGTCCTTCATTATCAGGGCGGCCCTCAAGGGTTGGGCAAGAGAGGAACCCAGAGTACCAGACAACAGGGCCCCCATCGAATTTGACACCCTCAAGGGCATGCTGGACGTACTAGAAGGGGTCACCTACTTCGCAGTACGAGGCGTCGCTCTCTTGCGGCCGCCTCCTGCCTAGCGTTTTTGGCGCATTTCGGATAAGTGAACTGGTGGCCAGGTCCAAGTCGGACCGGTCGGGCAATGCCTTAAGCATCAAGGATGTCAGCCTGGTGGGCACCCTGTCCATCCACCTCAGGAGGTCCAAAACGGACCAGGCAGGGCGGGGGGTAGATGTGGAGTTAAGGCCGCTGGGGGACCACAGGTACTGCCCGGTCGCCAAGGTCAGGGAGTACTTGGCGCTACGCCCCAACGCCCCGGGTATCTGCTGATCCATGCTGATCAGGGTCCCCTGACGAAGTACCAGATGGAACGATTGATGAGGACTAGCTTAACTCGGGCGGGCCTCGCCCAGCAAGGGAAAAATACACCAGCCATTCCTTCAGAATAGGGGCGGCCACGGCGGCGTTCAAAGCAGGAATGGAGCCAGAGGGGGTAAAAAGGTGGGGCGTTGGGAGTCTGAATGCTACAAACGGTACGTCCGTCCTTGAAGCAATTTGTTTGTATTCACAGTGTGCAGTGATTTTGAGTGTACCACATGTCATAATTCTTGTGTGAAATTGAACATTAAAAGTACAGAGTATGTAAATGGTGTCCTTTACTCTACTAGGTTTCCAGGTATGGGTGATCGGGCATTCTTTCATCACCAGGGTGGCCCAGTGGGCGGCGCGCCGGAATTGGACGCGGGGATTTTCAAAGACACAGTTTGAGTGGATGGGTTTCCCTGGAATGAGATGGAGCACAGACTGGAACAGAGACTAGCCGCCCAGGGGGCCATGCCAAGAATATTGGTGATACACCTGGGGGGAAATGACCTCATTGCCATGGGGAGAAGGCTACTCTTGCAGGCCATGAAAAGTGACTTGGGTGAAATCGTCAAACGCATGGGGCAATGTGAGGTCTGTTGGTCAGAGATGATTCCACGCAGAGTATGGCAAGGGGCGAAGTCTGGGGAGGCAGTGGAGCACTCCCGTAAGCGAGTGAACGGGGCAATGCGCAAGTTCACTGACCAGAGGGGCCTGGGATTCATCAGACATGAGCTGATTCAAGAAAAGGTGAAAGGTTACTTTGCGGCGGATGGGGTTCACCTATCGCCAGTGGGGATGGACCTCTTCCTGTTAGACCTGCGGGAGGCCTTGGAAATGAGAGGTTGCAGGTAGGACCATAGGGGCTGGGTGGGGGCCCTGGCGGTGACGGGGCCACCTCCAGAGCTGTGGCGGAGTTACAGGGCGATCTGGAAGCAAAGGGGGACAGAAGGGTACCCTCCCTGCGCAGCACCAAAGGGGGTGCTAGAGCCAAATCCTAAGAGCCTCATGGGAGGTGACTGGAAACCGTGTCGGCGCCCCGTTAGTCCTTCGGGCGGTTGTGGGCCTGAACAACTGGGGGTTTGCTATGCTACGCTCCGCCCTGAAAGGGGGCGTGAGTAGGAAGGGGACCATGTGTCAGGTGATCAGGGAGAAGGATCACCAGAAGTGGCAGCACAGATGGGGTTCGTCCAGTGCTGCTTGGCTCATCAGGCGGGCAGGCGGCCCAGATGGTTGCCTGCCCTTGGATCGCCCGTAAGATAACCCACCTTGTTACATAACGGTGTATGTAATAAACCTGCAGCAATTTTACCCAAACAAGTAACGTGTTGTGTGTTTATTGTCAGCATGCATAATTTGTTGGAGGGGGGGAGCGTTGCCAATGGTGTTGCTATGCGGCTGTCCGAGGTCCCCGCAGGGGGCCACTAAGGAGGGCAGCCCTCTAGCAACATCTGGGCACCCCCCCTTTCTCGGGGGCAGGGACTCGGGGAGGAGTCCCCCAGCCCGGGGGTGACGCGAGAGGCAGCGTCACTTCCGGGGAGCGCGCGAGGACAGGGGGAGGGTATATAGCCTCCCCCCACCACTGTTCTTCCTCTTTTCGCCCTGGACACGCCGTCTCCCACCCTACCGCTTACCCGGCGTGGTTATGGGCTGATGGGAGGCAGAGAATGTTGTAATGTTGTCTTTTCGTTGCAGGCGGAGTTACAGGGCGATCTGGAAGCAAAGGGGGACAGAAAGGTACCCTCCCTGCGCAGCACCAAAGGGGGTGCTAGAGCCAAATCCTAAGAGCCTCATGGGAGGTGACTGGAAAACCGTGTCGGCGCCCGTTAGTCCTTCGGGCGGTTGTGGGCCTGAACAACTGGGGGTTTGCTATGCTACGCTCCGCCCTGAAAGGGGGCGTGAGTAGGAAGGGACCATGTGTCAGGTGATCAGGGAGAAGGATCACCAGAAGTGGCAGCACAGATGGGGTTCTGTCCCAGTGCTGCTTGGCTCATCAGGCGGGCAGGCGGCCCAGATGGCTGCCTGCCCTTGGATCGCCCGTAAGATAACCCACCTTGTTACATAACGGTGTATGTAATAAACCTGCAGCAATTTTACCCAAACAAGTAACGTGTTGTGTGTTTATTGTCAGCATGCATAATTTGTTGGAGGGGGGGGGAGCGTTGCCAATGGTGTTGCTATCTACTCTGTGAGCCGAATGTTCTTGCAACATTTACTGCGGAGACTCTCCACGAACCGAACACTGACTAAAGAGCAGAGGAACTCTCCACAAAGGGCCAATTTCCCAAGATACAGAGCCTCATTCTGGGCAGATTAGAAGCCCAAAAGTCTCTAGTGATGGGCATGATCTTCAGCCTTGACCCAAGTATGTTTTTCTGGGTGTTCTGGGGGACGTAGATGTTCCTAGGGCTTAACTTCTGTTCTGCAACTTAGGGCTAGTCGTGGCAAAGCGGAATGTGGCAAGACACTGGGGGGCACCCGAGGCTCTGACATTGTCGGAATGGAAAAGGGGGATGGATTTATATATGGCGGCCGAGAAGGTTGCATAAACGCTTAGGGGTTGCCCTCGTAAATTCTACAAGATATGGGGTGCGGATAGTTGCAATACTATAATATTCCTCTTTCACGGGGGCGTTGATTTCCCCAATTTGATTGTGTTCATGTGCAGAATTTGAGAATGTCGCTGTACCCACGATTGGGGTTCTTCTTTTGGTACTATGCAGATGTTATGACATTGTCCTACTGTGCTTACTGGGGTGGGTGTGGGTGTGCACGAGGGCCTCCTTCATGTTTTTTCTGTTAATGTTCGGTGCAGGGGCGGCTCCTCCAAGTGGGTGGAGGATCGTCGCCCCACTGCTTTCTCGCAGTGCGAGAAGCAGAAACATAAAATGGTATTATGAATACCATTTTATGTTTCAGCTTCTCGCACTGCGAGAAAAAGAAGGGTTTGGTTGGGGCGGGTGGTTGGGCTTTCCTGCTCCAGGCAGGGGAGGAGTGGCTTGCCCACTGTTGTGGGTGCTGACTGTCTGGTCGGCCCCAGGGCCGACCAAACCAGTCATGCACACTCTCCCGTTTTCTCCATGTAGGCTGCGTGACTCCCTCTCCGCGCAACCCCCCCCACCCACGAGTCATGCCGGCCGCGACTGGTTCGGTGCCCGTTTGGCACATTAGAATGAGTTTATTGCAATGCCTCAACATCGCTGTAAAACTCAAAATCAATAAAGATATTTTTTTTAAAAATAAAAAAAGAAGTCCAAAAGGCTCAATTGTAGATCAGAAGGAGGACGGTATTCTTCAGATTACCCATCTACATTACCCAATTTGCTTCCTAGCCCTTTGGGGCTAGTTGGCCTCCATTTAAATGTCCTATGGCAATACAATAAATTCTAAAATAATATTCAAAACTGCGTTGAAAGTTCAGTATGAAAATGTGACACAAGTGAGAGGTGAAGGTATCATGCTATGACGTCCATGTAATCAATCTTTGGTGTTGTCAGATCACCTGGAAATAGGAGGATCATTTGGAATGAGATCACACGGTTTGTCTTGTCAGTGTCCCCTGCAGTTACCTCTAACTGTTCAACACAAGAGCTACCATCGTCTCAACAGGTATAACTTGTTTTGGGACGGCTGCGGCAGGATTTCTGTGCCACAGGTATTTCGAACAGCTCTCACCCTCAGGCATTCACTGAAAACTGCAAATGTCATGTGATCCACTCAGTGTGCAAAGTAAACAACCTTGGCTCTTTTACCTGCAGCCCCCTTCCGCACACACACACACTTCCACTATGTTTCGGTGCTAAATCCAGGCCCTTTTGGGTGCAAAAATGTTGTCGGCGTGACCCTGTCATTTTCTGGGCCTTAAAGAGGCCACCAAGTGTAGGAAGAAAAAAAAAAGTTCTCTTTACCCAGTTCTGTATAGCTACCAATTGCCAGCAGTAAGAATTTTAGAACATTGATGATGTCAGCTGGGGTTGTAAGATGAACTGAGACATCATTCACCGGACGGTCCCTTTAATATATTAGTGACAGGAAATGGAAGACCTCCCACTATCAAATCAGTGTTCCATCTCGCCTGGTGCATTTTAGACCTTTTAAGACAAATGAAAAAAGTTGCAGTGACACCACACGCAATGCACTGTGTCAAACAATAAAACATAGCGCCGACAGACCAAAAGCACAACTGCAAAAGCATTACAACATTGCAAAAACACATCTGCCTATGCCCACCGGGCTAAAAGCAGACCAAAGAAATCCTTAAAATTAGATCAGGGCAGAACCCAACACGTGTACTGTATTGTAATTGTATTTATAAAGCGCTTACTACCCCTGATGAGGCATCAAAGCTCTTTTCAGCGAGGAGCACGCTGCCCTGGAACCCAAAAAGGATTAGTATGGGAAATATGTGTTACTTTGAGCAGTGGACATGTGAGTGTTCGGTGGATTGAAAAGGATAATGGCAGTGGCGGCTCCTCCGCTATGGCAGAGGAGTGTCGCCCCACTGCTTTCAAGCAGTGCTAGAAGCAAAAACATGAAATGATAACTTTTAGTTATCATTTTATGTTTGTGCTG
Source organism: Calotriton arnoldi (assembly GCA_963921515.1). NCBI lineage: Eukaryota > Metazoa > Chordata > Amphibia > Caudata > Salamandridae > Calotriton > Calotriton arnoldi. The sequence continues at coordinate 2,079,047 of CAWUFW010001415.1, forward strand.
CTTTGCGGGTGGGTGGGCGGGGCTACTCTGCTCTCGGAGCAGGGGAGGAGTGGTTTGCCCACTTCTAAGTGGGCAATGACTGTTTGGTCGGCCCTCTCGGGCCACCCAAATCAGTCATGCGCACTTTCCCCGTTCTCCATGCAGGCTGCATTGCAGCCTGCATGGAGAACACGCCCACCCTTCCAGCCCCTGGCTGAGCGGCGTGTCACGGCCCTCAGACCAATCAAAACGCTGCTGGCTTGGGGGGGGGAGCCTGGCTGCCTGCTACGGAAGTCGGAGGCAGGAGAGCAGAAGCAGAGATGCGGGACCTGGCGGCAAGGTAAGTTATTCATTTTTTTTTAAATTATGCTCACTCCCACCCGCAATCGCGACCCCCCCGCGCGGCGAACCCCTGCCCCCCGCGCGAGCTATGCCGGCCGCCACTGGATAATGGAGGGATAGAAGAGGGAAGAGTCTAGAAAGTGTTCATTGGGAGATCATAGTAGTAAGATGAGGTTTGGAATGAGTAAAAGGAGAGACGGAGGAGGGAAGAATCTCTACAAATGGATTAGGGAGATCATAGTAGTAGAATGAGGTTTGGGATGAGTCGGAGTGGGGGTAGAGGATATAAACATTTAATTTGATTATATTTATCTAGATATGTGCATTGCTTGATATAAATATGTATAATATGTACTAATGTATCTATATTTATTACTTAAGCACCACGGAGCAACTTGCTGAGCTATGCCGACTGAAAAAGGTGGGGGGAAAAGTAAGGCGTCCCACCTGAAGAACAAAAAAATCACACAGCCCGCCCTTCTGGTTGCCAGCGCCTTATATGCATTGTGTGCCGCAGCACATCACCGGCTGACCGTGCATACAGAAGTGTGGAGCGGGCTGTGCCGCAGCAAGAGCTCCCGTCCACTGCAGAGCAACCCAGCAGCCACCCGACACCCGCTTAATAATGCAGTTGCTAAGCGCTACACAGGCCGGCTCTGAATGGCGACGGGGGTTCAAAGAAACCACGGGAGATACCGAGGAAGAGGAGGGAGTCAATGCAACGGTTTATGGCGGTTCGTGAGAACTGCAGGTGTGTCTGTGTAACGACACATGGGGTGTAAACCAGCCTGTCTAGTTGTGCGCGTCTATCACAGCAGCACTCATAATGCGTGTGACACACAAACACACGAATCATTAGTGGGTGCTGTAAAGTCACGGGGTTGCCGTCAGTGATAACAAGTGAAGAGCCTGTAATGCACACCGCAATGTCATCACCAGTGTCCAAGCTGCTCACTTGTAACTTCATCATAATGCACACTTGTAGTGTCATCATAGTCCAAGATGCACGCTTGTAATGTTATCATAGTGCACGCTTATAATTTCATCACTGCCCATAACGCACGCTTGTAATTTCATAATGCACGCGGGTAATTTCATTATAGTCCATGATGCACGTTTGTAATGCCATCGTAATGCAGGCTTCAAATGTCATCATTGCCCATAACGCGCGCTTGTAATTGCACTATAATGCACGTTTGTAATGTCATCATAGTCCATGATGCACGCTTGTAATTTCATCATAATGCACGCTTCAAATTTCATCATTGCCCATAATGCACGCTTGTATTTTCATCATTGCCCATAATGCACGCTTGTATTTTCATCATTGTTCGAGATACACGGATGTCTTGTATAGGCACAAAGTCAAACACCACATGGATCTATACTTATTTCAGGGATTTGCACAGAGCTGACATGCTATCACACACGCGACCAGTGCACGAAGCAGGTGAACCACAGATACCTATACATCTACAGACTTCCACCTACACGCCCAGTAAATGTGGACTACTACACATGTCAGCAGTCCTGTCCACCCTGTGGTCGCCTTGACGCGGCATCAGGGTGGTTGCAGCAATAAAAACACAACAACAAAACGTTATGTTTACAAAACCAATTAGCCGGCTGCCCATTGCCAGTGTGCTCCTCACGGAAGGGAACTTTTACGTCACACGCAGTAAATAAGGAAGCTAAGAGTGAACCAGCATGACTGCCTCGAACCTGAGACACATACCGTGCAGGGCAGGTGCAGTAACAGTTGACGTGATGTAACAACAAGCCAAGGTCTGTCGGTGGCATCCTCTCTGCCTTCCAGTGCGAATAACTAGCTACTAAATGCCCAACCGCACCAGAAAAAGCCACCAAACACACCAAACCTTAAACCTTATTCCGTTTAGTGCATACATTGACGTGCCATGTGGAGCACAGCCAGCTACAGCACACACGGCACCCCCCAATGCAAGGACAGCCCGATCTTTGCGCATCCACCCTGGCAGCAGGCAATGCACCAAAGCAAATCACCTTCAGAGCTCAAGTTCAACAAGGGACAACTTCATCAGCTGCGAGCACTGCAGCAGCTCGCCAGGGGAGGAGGCGACCTTCCATGCAGGGGATGCCAGAGGAAAACACGCAGATTACAGAGGACAGACAGCATCTGCAGGCCGAGCCCACCGTACCTGAGTGGCTTTGTGGAATTGCTTTTTCAGCCCTGCCACCGACATTGTAACTGGAGCGACCGACGAGCTTGTGCCGTGCTGCCCGGATCCCTCCTGCACTCCTGTGGTCTGCAGCGCCTTCTCCTCGCCGCCTGCTGTTGCTGGGTGAGAGCGCAGGCGGACGGACCGATTGCAGGGGGAGGGGGGTTTCTCGTCCTTTTCTCGCTCTCTCCTAGGTCTGCCTAATCCCTCGTTATCAAATACCCATCTTAATGCAGGAACACCCTGACGTCACAGATGGGAAACCAGCCTCTTAAAGGGGAAGCAATCAGTCCGGCGGCCGATCCCTTCCGTCATTCTGCAGGGATATCCCATAGGATAATTATCTGTCTGCATCATTACACCTGTGAGGGAATCAGAACAGTGTGTTACTACAGGGCACCACGCGCCGCTGAGCTACGGGTGAGCAGCCGGCGCAGGGCCCAGGCTGCTTTTAACATATACCATCGAAATAATATCTTCACTAATAGAAATAGAGAAAGCGTTTGGGAAAGCCACGGCGAATGGCAGAGAAGGAGGCAGATAATTAAATGCCGTATGAGTGAAACTCGAAAAATTCTCTTTTGTCCCCTCAGAGAACGAAACAGCGTACACTTTCATAATTGTAAGGCTATGCTCCTTTCCTGGCTGACCTTGGTATAGTTAAACTAAAACTGAAGGGAACATTAGTCCACAAAACCCTGCCAATTATTTGCGTACACAATGAGTACTTTAAATGGGAAGGTACTGGAAAGGTCGAGGCACACGCATTTCTTTCTTATTAGTCATTTTTGTATCACTAATGGAATTGTTAGTTAGCACGCGAAATGTGGGCATGCATGAAATGGTAACTACATAAACTGCAAACCTACACACGTTAAGTGTGAGAATTTCAGCCTCTCTTCAGTGGTGCTGGAACAATATTCAGAGTGGGGGTGCTGCCATCAATGTTACGTCACGGAAGTCATAGAGGTTGTGAAAAATTCAAGTGTTACACAAAGTGTAGCAAATGAGTCACGCCCACTCGGCAGGAGAATGTTGGGTGAGTAGTGGGTTGCCAATGGTACATCTGGAGCATATTGTCCCAAATATATCACTTAAAAAGTATGATGTGCTAGGGTACTCAGGAGTGTAGTTACCACAGGTTCAGGGGAGCACCATGATCCAGAGCCCTGAGGAGCCCCATTGAACCCTGACAATACTGTATAATACTACTCCATAGCCTAGCACAAGGACTACCCTATACACCCACCGAGAGTAGGGTGAACACCTAATTAACACACAAATGTCCTGTGGGACTCATTCAAGGTGGGAGACCCCTTTGTGACTTAGAGGAATCCAATTTTTAATAAACAACACATTTCTCCATACAAGGAATGTGTGTAAGACACTGCGGACCAAACCGGAAATAAATCCACAAATCCTGTTGCTTCTGTCAATTGTATATATTAGATACTATACATGTTGCAGTTCGCATGCAGTCAAAGGTTAATCAAGTGCAGACGATGCAGTGCTCAGGCGTGAAACAATATTTACAAGTATATATACATAAAGACACTGTACAGTCCCCTGGTTTCACATAGTATTCTTTGTGATACAGGTGGGGAGGCTGTGCCGTATATCACAGTACCCCCTATTACAATAATTTTGGTCAACAAAAACCAAGGGGAGGGTTTGTCGATGTTTCGACCCCTTGTTAGTTAAGGGGTCACATCAGGACCAAGTCACCTGACTCTTCAACCTGCAAGTGATAACACAGAAACCAAATAATATCCTTAGTCTCCATATTGTTTCAATAAACACACCACACAAGGTGTATTGTAACCAGAAAACGACTCCCCACCATGTAAAATAGGGTTGATCCTCTGACAATTCAACAGTAATCACTTTAATGTCCAAAATTCTGTATAAGAGAGTATGAGCAGGAATCAATGCATTCATTTTCAGTACACTCCCCTTCTTCACTATGTAGTGTGTGTTTTTGTACAAAATATTATGCCAAAAGTGCCCCAAATATGATGCCAATCTCAGATGCATATAAACCATGGTCAACAGTCCCATGCAATTCATGTAATTTATTCTGACATATGTCAGTCCCTGGATGTGTCAGGTGGGTGCAAGGTGTTCGCTTAGTAAAACTTTACTTGGCTCAGTGACTTTCCTGTGAGAGCAACTAATTTCACCCAATATACCTCAAACCAGGGGCGGCTCCTCCGCTAAGGCTGAAGAGCGTCGCCCCACTGCTCTGTGAGCAGATCAAAAAGGAAAAATAAAATGATAACGCATTATTATCATTTTATTTTTCCGTCATTGCTCAGCTGGTTAGGGGCAGGGCTGGGCTGTGTCAGAGGAGCAGGGGGAGGAGTGGTGGGCACTCTGTAAGTGTGCATGACAGTTTGGCCGGCCGTCTTGGGCCGGCCAAATAGTCATGCGCACTTTGCATGTTCTCCACCTGGCTGTAATGCATAGCCTCGGCAGAGAACATGCCCAGGCTACCAGTCCCCGTCTGAGCGCCAAACCACGGCGCTCAGACCAATCACAACACTGCTCTCAGCAGCGTCATGATTGGCTAGGGGAGTCTGGAAGCCTGGATGCTTCCTGTTCGTGCTTCCTGCCCCTGGAGTACTGGAAGCAGGCAAAGAGGAGCGAGAGGCGGCATCTGACAGGCAGGTAAGTGATTTTTTAAAAATTCCCTCCCCCGAACCGCCCCCCGTACCGCCGGTAGGTTTCAGCCGCCACTGCCTCAAACTCATGTAGCCCTCAATTGCCAACATGCCAGGCCAACTGTGAGGAAAGTGCGCATAACCCTCCACATGTAGGTCATTCCAAAATCAGGGCTGGCGTTAGGGCAGTGCAACTCATGCAGCCACAATGGGTGCTGACCTGGGGTGGGGGCGCTGACCTGGGGTGGAGGCGCTGACCTGGGGTGGAGGCGCTGTGTTTAGCAATAACTTATGATTTAATAACACCTTCAGCAGAGTTCCTTGTGCTACTAGTTTTCAGACAGCATTAAACATGTCAAGATAACTCTTGTGATTAATGTTCCTGCTACAGAGAGAGATCAGAGTTTTGTCTAGGGGTAGTTTTGACTCGCCATAAAGTAGCACAGAGGGTTAATATGCCTGCTGCAAAGAACACGTACCGTGCAGATCACAGATCTGTATTTTATGTGGATAGCTGAGTGGATTACAGCTGTTGTCACAAAGATACTTTTGTTACTGCAGTTTATAGGATACAACTGTAAGATAGAACAGTGACTGTCATGAACTGCCATCAAAGAGCTGCATGCAAACTGGATAAAATAGGTTCGGACATTCTGTTTTTTTCCCCCCCAGTCTTTCATTATCTATTCCTAAAGTTACTGGAAAGTGTTTGTTTGGGTAGATATACATTCTTATTAGTAAAGTCAGCCTCAGTAGCGGCTCGTGGAGGGAGTGCTGCAGGGCGGTGAGGCGGGGGAGGAGCAGGGTGGGGGGTAGTAAACTACAGCATACGGCCGAACAGAGGTAAGTAAACAAATAAATAAATAAAACGAATTTCGTTGCACGCGCTGCATCGCATTTGGCAATGCAGCGCGCGCAATGAAATTCGTTTTATTTATTTATTTGTTTACTTCCCTCTGTTTGGCCATATGACGTAGTTTACTACCCCCCACCCTGCTCCTCCCCCGCCCCGCCGCCGCTCAGCACTCCCTCCACGAGCCGCTACTGGTCAGCCTTTACAAGTGCTTTAAAACAAATGAAATGTATGTAAGAGAGGGGCTATGGATAGATGAGAGTCACTTTTGCCTGGTTGTCGTGAGGGAATCGAATGAGGTGGTTGTGGGGGGAGGGAGAGGGGGGGCGCCAAAAATTATTGTCTCACCGGGCGCCAACAGCTTTAAAGCTGGCCCTGTCCAAAATCACCTGAAAAATTTGATTGTCACTGTATCTCGTATCCAAAGCAGGCCAAAAATCACCAGATGAAGTAATCCTAATAATGGGAACGAAGTTAGTCATTACAGTTATCATCAAATATGCCCATAATACTGAGCGTCCCATGTATAGTCACCCCTGAGACATCAACACTTACTGTGAGCGGTAAATCCCTCTGCTTCACTATACGCCGTCCTGTGTCCTACAAATGTCAGCAAGGGAAGACGTGGCAGATGCTGCCCACTTATCTTTCCTTGTCTCAGGACATTCTAGACCACTAACCCCTCACGGCTATCTTGGAGGGACTACCCGAGCTTCGGTATTTCCTTCCCACACTCACACCTGATCTAGTCTAAAGTACTTGATAATCCAAAGGCAAAATTGAGCCCAAGTGCGTGCACGCGCTAATTGAATATGCCACAGGGAATCAATGATGTGTATTTCTTCTTTAATTGTAATGGGTGGTGTGAGGTTTGAAAATACAAACATTCCTACACAACCCAGTCTGAATATAATCATTTCGTACTAGCTTGACATGGTTGCAACCATACTAGGTTAGGTTGCGTGTCTTATATACCAGAGATGTCGTCCATGTGTATAATGCAAAGCATTGCACACCACTTATAACCATATTCACCGTACCATATTCAGATATAGAAACATTGTAGCGCATGTGGTGGAGAATACAAAATCATGTTGTTAAAACTACCCGGATACATATAAAAAAATCTACCATCTATACCATGGGTCTAAACGCTTTATGATAATATTGACAAGTGCCTCAAGTCATTTGCATCATTCAACCCATTTTGGGTGCTGTTTAGCATGTCCATCCATTTGCATTCACATCATTCCAAAAGTCCTTTAATGTTGCCGCCTAGGCTATCTGTGGATACCACTTCTGCCATCGTATTTTGTCTTCTGTGTGCTGCATTCCATAAAATGGCATACCAGAGGAACTCCCTCCACATTACATCTGTTTCGCCCACATAAATCATCACGCATGACCATCTAATAATGTAAATTACATTTTTCGTATTGCAATTTGAAAAGGACCTTAAATTATACCATATACCACCAACTTCCAGTGTTTTCATATTAGATGTAAACCTACACACTGAGCATCCACCACATTTATAATGGCCTATAACATCAGGTAAGCCCCGTGTTGTCCTGATGTCACATGCCTTAGGGGTATCTTTGTGCGCTCTCACTACATGATCCTTAATGTTCCTATTTCTCTTATATGCGAATAGAGGTAACTCTCTGCCTGATTCTCGAACTAGCAGCCAATTACGTGTGATGATTTTCTTCACTTCATTGCTCACCAGTGAGAATGTACTTACCATAACTATTTTGTCCTCCACTTGCTCTCTTACTCTAGGTGTCAATAGATGTTCCTTTGGGCAGAACCACACTCTTTTCATAGCCCTGATGATGATCTTCTCAAGATAATCCTTCTCCAAAAGTTTGTTTTTTAGTAGTTCTGCCTCTCTGAAGTAATCCTCCTTGAATTTACCACTCCTAAGTAATCACAAAAATTGCCCATAGGGTAGGTTATCCCTCAACGCCCTAGGATTGTGGCTGTTATATCTAATGAGAAAGAATTGGTTTCAGTGGGTTTCCTCTATAACATGGTGTATAAAGCACTGTCTCGATGTTTAATCAGGAGATCCAGATAATTCATTTCTGTGTGGTCATAGTTTGCAGTGACTCCGTGCTGTGTGGTCATAGTCTGCGCATACCATATAGCCTAACCCAAGAACAGCCCTATACGCCCACAGAGACTAGGGTCAACATCTAATGAACACACAAATGTCCTGTGGGACTCATTCAGGGTGGGAGACCCCTTTGTGGCTTAAAGGAATCCAATAATTAATAAACAATACATTTCTCCATACAACAAATGTTTGTAAGACACTGGAGTCCAAACCAGTATTGCACAGTGTCGTTATGTATATATACTTGTAAATATTGTTTCACGTCTGAGCACTGATCGTCTGCACTTGATTCACCTTTGACTGCATGTGAACTGCAATATGTATATTATCTATCTATACAATTGACAGAAATAACAGGATTTGTGGATTTATTTCTGGTTTGATCTCCAGTATCTTACAAATTGTGGGTCCTTATTATGGAGTACACTCTTGAAAACCATCCTGGGTCCAGTCAGCCTCGTTTACTTAACCTTAGTTCAACCCTGGGTAGCTGTGAGCAGTAAGATTTGGCAAAGGAACTTAATGTAATGCATTCAACAGCACCAAACAGCAGAATAAGAAACTCACACACCAATAAAGAGACATGACAACAATTTAGAAAAAGAAAGCATACTTTTTATGAATGTTTAGAGAACTTGATCATCAAAATCCACCGGAGGGTTCTAGAGATACAGATTTTAGAAGCTTGTATCACTTTTAAATGCAACCGCAAACAAGTATTGGTCAACAAATAGTTTGTAAACTTTTCAAAAGTTTGAAAGAGTTAGCGCGGGTACTCCAGGCCAGGTTGAGCGACCAAATCCGGCAGGGAAAAGGTGTAGGGATCCAGAGAGGATATTTTGGACAGGTACCTGGCCACGGGAGCATTTTTAAAGCAAGTTCCAAACTTTACAGGACGACTGCCATAGACATCAATGGAGTGGTCCTGATGCTGAGAATACAGGCAAAAGATGCTAAAAGGATGCTCCAGTTATGGTGCAGTCAACTGAGGTGTCTCTGTGGTGGTCCCTCGGTCCACGGGTAATATGGGGCGACTTTGGCCTCGGAGATCGGGGTCACTCGAAGTCCCTTATGTTGTAGTAGCAGGCCAGCCGATGCTGCACTACTGGTCTTCTTACACCGTGGTTGTAGGTGGGGGCTAGTGTCCCTCGAGGACGGCGAATCTGGTCTCTGATAGCACTCCCAGGTCCGGCAATTATGGGTACAGACTTCGGTTATCTTGGATTTGTCCTTTTGTGCGCCCAGCGACTGGTAGCGGCAAATGTTCTGTGGTGGCTACCAACTTGTCAGTTTGGGCTCGTTTAGCTCCTGGGTCCCAGGAGCTGGTTCCAAGGGATCAGCCGACTGATCCTTGCAATCACTGCGGTGGGTGAAGGCTGGGAACCAACTTTTCCCCGAGCCAGGAGTCGCAGGCACAGTCCAAATCTCACTAGCCCAAAAGTGCAGGAGGTGCAGTCCTCTCGGCAGTGCAGCCTTTCTTTTTGCAGGTTAAAGGGAGCAGGGCAGTCCTTCTGCAGTCCTTTCTTCAATTCTAGGGTGATCTGAGGCAGGGTGTCAGAGGTGCCACATTTAATCCAGGGAAGAGCCCAGATGGTACCAAGTGGTCACTGGCCCAATGGGCTACTGGGTGCCCTCCTATCCAGTGACGTGTTTCCTGCAATGTGTGGCATCTAGCTTTCCCAGAGTTCCCCATTCTTGCCCCTTTCTAATGGCACGACCCTTCCTTGGTCATCAGGTACATGGTAGCCCACCCTAGAGGTGTGGCTACCAGTGAACTACACTACCACAGGAAAACCCGTTTGGAGACGGGTTTTCCCTCTCTAGTTCTGTCTCCTAATTGTCTGCAGGAACAAAAGACATCCTGCTCAGGGGTGTTCTTGCAGTGGATCCTTCAAAGGGGCTTCCCCTTTGAAGCTCGCCTTTTGAGCTATCACACCAAGTGGCCATCCTGCAAGAGGAGTTAACTCCTCGCTCTGCAGCAACTACCTTTGTTCCTGAGCCAGGGAATTGTTCACATGTCTCCCCAGGTAGGCAGAAAGCTGTCTGTGTACCAGGGCCTTTGTGAGGTCGCTGCACTAGCTGGAGTGCAGAGTGGCAACTTTCTAGAAGTTGTTTTCCTTAATAGTGACATTAAATTCAGTCTCCATCATCTGTTCTTTTAGCATTTGTTGCCCTAAGTGGGAAGCGTATGCCCAGACATGGGTCCTGTGCTCGCTATGACACTGGATTCAAGCTAGCCTGGCTGGTGAGGGGTGATACCCAGAAACCGGACCCAGGATGCTTGTTTTCCGGTCCAGGGAGGACCTGGCCTGACAGTTCAGGCTTGACTATTCCCATGGGGAGCAGGGTCAAGACTGATTTGCATATGGCTGGGTCCAAACTGGAATGGCGTGACAAGCAAAAAAATGATGGATTTAACCCAGATCTGTGACTGGGGGTGAATGTTTGATTTCTTCAGCATTCCGTCCATCATCTGCTCTATTTTACATTAAAATAAACCTGGGCATCAGGTCCGGTTTAATGCCACGATACATTTGATACCTTACTTGACCATCTCAGGTAGTCCCATTCAGAGGTTAGCCAGGCTGGGATGCCAGCCTGTAACCCTGTGTTAGCCAATGGAGCTACTAACCTTTCCACAGCAAAACGACAATTTGGAAGCGTTGTTGTTAAGATATCTAAAAATACATGTCCTACTTAATAATATATAATATGTAGCTCCCTGCCATAGGGCTTCATTGGCCTTCCTTAGGGGACACTTACATATAATATTAAGGGAAGTGGGGGCTTTGCCATTGGTGGTAATGGCAAAGTCGAACTAGCAGTGTAAATACTCCCCTTCAGTCTGCAATGGCAGGCTGGGATCCATTTTGTCCTTGTCACATGCATGGTGGCACAAACAGTGCTGCATCCCTGTGTGAACACTCTGCCTTACTTGCCCTGGGCACCATTTACTAGGTACTTATAAGTAAATAAACACAATCACATTAGCATAAAACATCTCAAAGCAATAAAACGACTCATAGGCAAGAATAATCTTGAAGTCTAGTAAAAATTTGCCAGACTCCCTGCCCTAACATATTTCAGTTCTCGGCAATCACAGGTAAGTTAAGAGGGAAAATACGGTCACCATGTTTGGTGAGGGATCTTGTGCATAGAGTTAAACCAGCCTGTGTTTATGATCGACATACTTGACATATATAAAAGAAAATAGAACTAATAAAGGGGATAACCAGCAGATTATTGTGCATGAGTTAAACAGAGGGTAAATATAAATTAATCAGCGGTTTAGACCCCCTACCAATATGCATCTAAAAAGTGAAGACATGGCGCAATTCTGTCTTTACATATTTTGCTTCCTAAATGAGAGAAAGGACGCAAGAAGTCCTAAAGCTGTATGACTATCATACCAATAACATGGAATAATCATTATGACATTTTTTTAAATTTGCGTCTAATGTTTTGACATGTATGCCTCTTGTGGAGTGTGATTGGGTGTGATTGTTTTTCCTAACATGTTATGCTGTGTTGTTTTATGTTCTGTTTATATATGTTCTGAACTCATGTGGAGCTCACAAAATCCATGTATATAGCTTTGATAAAATCCTTTTTATTGTACAAAGCATTTATATTGATTAATAATAAACTATAAATTGAACTGGTCTGATCTATGGCTCCTAAATATTGTTAACCCTTTGTTACTTTATTTATCAAATTGAAGAAGTTTGAGTTCTGTTTTTGCTGTTAAACCTTTTCCCCTGGTTTTCTTCTCCATGCATATATATTTTTCAGGAACCCTCTTCTGTTTTTTGTGTTTTTCCAAAATCTGTGCCAGTACATATTGGGTCCAAGCTTCACACTAAGATTGATCGGTAAATGCCTACATCACTGTGTTACGGAAGGCGAGGAACACTCATTTTGTACCTTGGAAAACTCAGATGGTTCTCACACATTTGAGGTGTGATGTGCACTTCAGCAACCATGTTTGTATTTTTTTAAACAAACGCATCCCCTTATTTGTGGTTGCTTCCAGTAGGCACTAGTTTTTTACACAAATCCCTGCTTTATATCAAAACATATGAGTGTTTGCGTTAATCCGCCTCAGTAATGCTCCTTTGATGAAACGAAACGGGGGAAATCTTTAGCACAGGGTATGTTTTGGCGCTAACCAGATATCATGAGTATCACAAACGGAGGTGATCTGAGCGGTGCAACAGGTGAGGGACAAACCCCTAGGCCCTCAAAAATGGACAAGGTCCATATTTACACAAATTACATCAAATCCTGTGCACACGCTTGTATGTGTTAGTAAAATCAGAAATTATTGTCAACAAGAAAACAATGAAGAGTGGTTCTTGTCCTTCAAGTGTTGATTTAATGTAAATTACTTCGGCGGCCAGCCAACACGTGTTTCGTCAGTGGGTATCAAACCCAAGACTTCTTCAGGGCTGGAATTGAACAAAAATTCGCTGATGTCACCATACAAGGCGAAATTCTATTTACAGAATTTACATATAAAAAGACACAAAAGAATTGTGAGTAATTTAAGAGACAAATTCGAATGGTGGGAATTGTGGGCTTTCTTAAAATATGTGGATGGTTGAAATTATCATAGTTGCAAGAATCTATATACAATAACATGCAAGGAAGACACAATGTCAAACACTCTAAATAGTCGCATGCCGATCTCATTGTGTATTATCTCACGTGCCTATCAAATTTAGACCATTTCAAACGGTCACAACCATGTTTTGGTGAGCTGTGTCCAGAATAGCTGTTTTTTAACATGCGTGACACTAATAGTGTGTATTCTGTGTTCGCATTTTCTAACACGGTTTAAAATCACCAGGCGCCCGTGCGTGACACGTGTGCAGAGATCTAAAATTATCTCACTGGTTCGCATAGTATTACGAGCAGTGCCTACCTTTCAAACAAAGGTCACGCTTCAGACCTGTAACATATGAGCAGGAGTCTGAATCAGAATTGGATCCTAATATGCGTATCAATATCATAATGAAAAAGCAAAAGTAACTACAAGTAAAACCTAAAGTTATTGCTCACCTATCAGCTGGTGATAATTCCGACCCAGCAGGTCTTAGAAGCCAATATTAGACACCAAATGATCTCCTCGTGGTTGACAATCTGTATAATAATAACCTGACATCAATGTGGTGTCCATCAGTATTCAAAAATTTCCTCTATCTAGTGCTTTGCAAAGTGTATCTTTCTTACCTCAGATAGATCGTGTGTTAAGGCCAGTGTTTAGTTTCATATGCGGACTTCGTATATCAAAGAGGTGAAATATCCTCAGTACGGCCACAGAGACCACAGCACCATCCGCCGCTAACCAGCTGCAAAAATTCATAAACACGCCATTCAGTGACCATATGTCAAAAATTATTAACCCTACCCATAAAGCGCTGCTTAAAACTCCGCTATTGCAGCTTACCTAAGGCGAGTACACCCGTGGTTCAATTCACCGGCACCGAGTAAACCGGAAATAATAGTGAAACGTGACCGGAAGTGTTTCTTTTATTCGACGTCAATCGAAAACGACTAGAACGCAAACCTGATACCATTGCGCTACGATGATAGGTACTCAGTAGTGAAAACGGAAGGCATGCAACTGATGAATGTTAAAACCGCCACAGTTAAGGGGATAAATTTAGAGTTTCAATAAGGGCTAGAAAGTAAAACCCTTGATAAAAATATGTTAAAAATTCCAATTAATTCGGGAGACATGGGGAAAGAAGGAGGCATAATTAGGACAATACAATACATATTAGGAACTAAAACATGTTTCAAGACAATAAATCATGCCCCACACGAATAAGCCCCCAACAGAGGGTTACAAAAGTAGCACACGTTCATGTTACAAATCCCAGAAGAAAATTGATTTGCATGAGCAAAAAAATTGCATATTACTTGTACAAATTGAATTAGTTACTCATGTGCTGTTTAAAACGAGTTTCATATTGTCCAAGCTAAAGAAAATCTAAACAGACATGTATCATAAGTTATAGGATCATTATGCCTAACTTACCAATGTAAGTTTGCGGCAAGTGGGGTCCACATTGACAGTACAAATGACAGTACAGCAAAGATACAAAGTCAATCGCACTGTACTCCAGAGTATCTAATCACCCAGAAAGTAATGCATTTCCCGGTCACTGTTAAGACCGAATTCATGGGTTTTAAGACGCATGATCCAAAGTGCTTCAGAACGTCTCAATTGCAGCTCCCTATTCCCGCCCCTTGGCTTAGGATTGCAGAACATGTTAGAGCCCTTAAACAGCAAGACCTTAGGTATCCCATGGCCACACACATATGGCAATGCCCCACTCAAGGCGCACATAAAGGGTTCATCTTCTATGGGATTGATATTACGACACCTAATCCAAGGGGCGGGAATAGGGAGCTGCAATTGAGACGTTCTGAAGCACTTTGGATCATGCGTCTTAAAACCCATGAATTCGGTCTTAACAGTGACCGGGAAATGCATTACTTTCTGGGTGATTAGATACTCTGGAGTACAGTGCGATTGACTTTGTATCTTTGCTGTACTGTCATTTGTACTGTCAATGTGGACCCCACTTGCCGCAAACTTACATTGGTAAGTTAGGCATAATGATCCTATAACTTATGATACATGTCTGTTTAGATTTTCTTTAGCTTGGACAATATGAAACTCGTTTTAAACAGCACATGAGTAACTAATTCAATTTGTACAAGTAATATGCAATTTTTTTGCTCATGCAAATCAATTTTCTTCTGGGATTTGTAACATGAACGTGTGCTACTTTTTGTAACCCTCTGTTGGGGGCTTATTCGTGTGGGGCATGATTTATTGTCTTGAAACATGTTTTAGTTCCTAATATGTATTGTATTGTCCTAATTATGCCTCCTTCTTTCCCCATGTCTCCCCGAATTAATTGGAATTTTTAACATATTTTTATCAAGGGTTTTACTTTCTAGCCCTTATTGAAACTCTAAATTTATCCCCTTAACTGTGGCGGTTTTAACATTCATCAGTTGCATGCCTTCCGTTTTTCACTACTGAGTACCTATCATCGTAGCGCAATGGTATCAGGTTTGCGTTCTAGTCGTTTTCGATTGACGTCGGAATAAAAGAAACACTTCCGGGTCACGTTTCACTATTATTTCCGGTTTACTCGGTGCCGGTGAATTGAACCACGGGGTGTACTCGCCTTAGGTAAGCTGCAATAGCGGGTTTTAAGCAGCGCTTTATGGGTAGGGTTAATAATTTTTGACATATGGTCACTGAATGGCGTGTTTATGAATTTTTGCAGCTGGTTAGCGGCGGATGGTGCTGTGGTCTCTGTGGCCGTACTGAGGATATTTCACCTCTTTGATATACGAAGTCCGCATATGAAACTAAACACTGGCCTTAACACACGATCTATCTGAGGTAAGAAAGATACACTTTGCAAAGCACTAGATAGAGGAAATTTTTTGAATACTGATGGACACCACATTGATGTCAGGTTATTATTATACAGATTGTCAACCACGAGGAGATCATTTGGTGTCTAATATTGGCTTCTAAGACCTGCTGGGTCGGAATTATCACCAGCTGATAGGTGAGCAATAACTTTAGGTTTTACTTGTAGTTACTTTTGCTTTTTCATTATGATATTGATACGCATATTAGGATCCAATTCTGATTCAGACTCCTGCTCATATGTTACAGGTCTGAAGCGTGACCTTTTTGTTTGAAAGGTAGGCACTGCTCGTAATACTATGCGAACCAGTGAGATAATTTTAGATCTCTGCACACATGTGTCACGCACGGGCGCCTAGTGATTTTAAACTGTGTTAGAAAATGCGAACACAGAATACACACTATTAGTGTCACGCATGTTAAAAAACAGCTATTCTGGACACAGCTCACCAAAACATGGTTGTGACCGTTTGAAATGGTCTAAATTTGATAGGCACGTGAGATAATACACAATGAGATCGGCATGCGACTTTTAGAGTGTTTGTTTGACATTGTGTCTTCCTTGCATGTTATTGTATATAGATTCTTGCAACTATGATAATTTCAACCATCCACATATTTTAAGAAAGCCCACAATTCCCACCATTCGAATTTGTCTCTTAAATTACTCACAATTCTTTTGTGTCTTTTTATATGTAAATTCTGTAAATAGAATTTCGCCTTGTATGGTGACATCAGCGAATTTTTGTTCAATTCCAGCCCTGAAGAAGTCTTGGGTTTGATACCCACTGACGAAACACGTGTTGGCTGGCCGCCGAAGTAATTTACATTAAATCAACACTTGAAGGACAAGAACCACTCTTCATTGTTTTCTTGTTGACAATAATTTCTGATTTTACTAACACATACAAGCGTGTGCACAGGATTTGATGTAATTAATGCTCCTTTGACACAGAGCGGGGCTGTGAAAATGTATCCTTTCTAGTACAAAGCACGATTTGCGCTGGAATGTAGGTGCAAAGGCTTGGTAAATCTGTGCCTCTGTTGAGAGTCAGAGGACCTCGTGTCCTGTTGCTAGATGATGGGCATTGTGGCAAGAGCTGGAGTCTCATTGGCTGGTCCTAGTGCCGGCTTGGTAGTAGCTTTTTGAAGGCGATAGGTCTGGCCGACAAAGATAGTGTTCTAGCATCTCTGTTCCCAGCCTGTGCCCCTCAGCAGGCAGTACCTCTGGGGCTCTGGGTTGTGCCGCTGCATAATAGGCGAAGCCCAGTGAGGTGAGGATTGGAAGTCAATGGTAGAGTTCATGCTCCAAGCTGGTCACTTCCTATTCTGCTGCGCATCAGGGAATTGTTTTGTCCACAAACGAGAGACATTGCATGGAGAGACAAGACAAATTGCCTACTCATGAGAGACCTATCCTTCTCTTTCTCTGTCTGATGATCAAACTCTTTCTTCAGTCTCACTGACAGCAAAGACTAAACTCCACCTGGTACCAACTCTTCCCACATTTTACCACAATTTACTGAATTAGTAAAGACGTGATAAAACCCTGTTTCAGCACACAAAGGTACCATGTCCTCTTGATATATAAAACAAGTGGCTTTCTTACACATTAGGGGCCATATATATTAAGGTTTTGTGTCGCCCTTCCGCCACCCAAGGGGGCGCAAGGTCGACGCAAAACCTAAGTAAGATTTATCAAGCGACGCAAGGCCACCTTGCTGTGGCCCTACATGGCTTGATAAATCTAGAGTAACTCAAGGCACGGTGAATCGCTGCCTTGAGTTACATCACTTCATCATATTTTTCCAATCTTAGTAAGAGATTGTGTAACAATAATATTTTTTAATTGGCATTTTTACCCAAAATGAAATAAATAATTAAAGAAATTGAACATCTTGAATCTACATCTTTTCTAATACTAATCTCTTGAATTGAATTTTGGCATGTACGCAGTTACATCAGTGGTACCCTATTATCTGTGTAAAAGAACCTGTAGTGGGCTGGCCCCACGTGTTCAGGTGATATAGTAGACGTAGCCGAGATGTAATTCATGTAGTTTATTAAGTCCATAAGAAGTATTTACAGCAAGCCCCACCAGGAGCAGCCTGCTAGCTGCTCAGCCCATCTTCCAACTGACAACACTCACACCAGGCACCCAAGCATTCCACTCATGTCAATCACGCCAACATTCTACACAGAACACTCACACTGGCTGAGCAGCTAGGAACAAGGTGAAAGGGAACATTACAGCATAGCATGAGAATACTACATATCCTCTCCCTTTTATATTGAAAAAATAAATAGAACCACATCAAAATGAAAACAACTATACACAGCACTGTACAAATGATGAAAACAGTCCATAAACCCTGGGATGAATGGTAAAACCACATCACGAGAGGGAAAACAGACAAAGGAGGAAAGGAGAATGAAAGGATAAAACACACTAACACCATCCTCCTCCTTTAAAAGAGAACAAAAAGTGAAAAAGAAAGTAGTGTAAGAACAGCTCACGTATACTAAGTGAGCAACAACCACATTGAAAGTAAAGAGGAACGTACCCCAAGACTAAGACACTATGGGTGGACTACACCCAAGGAAGTGCTCCTCAACTAAGGAGACTGTGGCCAACACGCCACCCCTCGTGTGAGGGAACATGCTAAGATGGGACTGACCCATGACCTAAGCAGTGTAACAACTAGTGTCATATGGGACTGACACCCAAGGACATGTGCAGCATAAGAAAACAACACAGGTGCAGCACAGTGTGACACATAATACGTCGACGTGAAGCACAGGGTTACTTACACACAAAATGACGATGTAAAAGATCAGAGTGAGGCACAGGGCGACTTACACACAACATGACAACGTGAGGCGCAGGGCGACTTCCACACAACATGACAACGTGAGGCGCAGGGCGACTTCCACACAACATGACAACGTGAGGCGCAGGGCGACTTCCACACAACATGACAACGTGAGGCGCAGGGTGACTTATACACAACATGAAAACGTGAGGCGCATGGCGACTTACACACAACATGAAAACGTGAGGCGCAGGGCAACTTACACACAACATGACAAAGTGATGCGCAGGGCGACTTACACACAAAACGACAACGCGACGTAAAACGTGTTAGTGGGACAACACCCAAAAACACACACCAAAAGTAGGGATGTACCCAAAACATGTAAATGGGGACAACACCCCATAACCCACAAGGTGAAAAGGGTTAACATCATACGTGTAGTATTTCAAATAACGTGGGAAATGGGACTAAAACCCATACCAGGCGTAACAAGGGAACAAACCCCTTAAGCCACCTCTAACATGAAGTACACAGAGGCTTAACAAATTTGTGACAAGTACGTAGTGTTGAATGGGAGTAACACCCATACTGAGAAAGAGGGAACATGGGACTAAAACCCACTCCCATCCCTTAGAAAGGGATACAATAACTGTAATGAGACATTTGAAGATGCACAATATGGAACAGACGACCACCCTCTAGTAAGGGTGAAAACACCCAACAAAATGCAGGCATACACAATAACATGTCACTCAAAAAAACATAGGTCGTTATTTCCCAATGAATGAAAACATACTAGTGGTAGATCAATAAAACATGCACCAAAACTAGGATTTCAAAAAATTTCAAAGGTGTGCCTGTCACCGCAATCTTGTGGGACAGGCGTTGTGGGAACCAAATAGCACATCGATGGAAAGGAGCGACTCCACAAGAATAGAGACGGAATAGAACAATTGTGCAGAGAAGACGCCCACTGAAGACTGAAGAAGACCATGGCTTGTGAAAAAAAAGGAACTCACCACACGATCTGCAAGTAAAGTTTATAGTCCAGGGAGTCACCAAACGCAGAGACTGTCAAGAACTAAAATCTAGCCAGGACGACCGTTGCACTTACTTGAAAAGCGTTGCAGCATAATCCATGCGAAGAGAAGAGTGATAATGACGCTGCGACGTACGCAGTACTCTTGAACTTTGAATCTACTTTATTGACAGGAGCAGAGTGTGGATGCAGACTCCAACCCAAAGACGGCGGCACGCACAGGAGACGCACGCCGAGTGGCTCCAGGCACGCTCTTGCTGCTAGACGTTCAACAGCAGCATTACAGACTGCCTAGCAACGTAAATGTCATGAAGGATTCTACAGGTGCTCCGCGCGACACCGTGAACAAGGTGAGGAGCGCGTGCTTTATTTGAAGTTTAAAAATCGCAGCGTAACAGTTTTTATTTTTTTTTACCTTCACTGTAGGCAAGACAATGCTCGTTTAAAAACAGATTGAAAACAGATTTTTTTTCACCCAGATGGCCCTCTCTTGCGGCAGGCAGGGAGACCAGGCCATTTTCAAGTGGTATTCAGCCTACTCACGTTAGAAATGCCAACCAGCAATGTAAACTGGCACAAGTAGAGTTTCAAAAGTCCTGCGCTGACACGGAGGCACGATGAGCAGGAAAGACAAACCAAAGCCCACACAAAGATGAGTCAGGAGCTTGTTCAAAATCATAGACGTGAAGCATTAACTGAAATGGCATTACGCTAAACCAAAACACATAATTGCGCTCTGAAGGCACATACCTTGTTAGTCACTCATTACATAACTTCCCAATTCCCTGTAGATTCTTCTTGTAGTGTGAGAACACCAGAAAGGTGTAGACTGCCTTGATAACACATTTCCAGAAGATGAAAGTACGTGCATCAGAGCACAGCACGCCTGTTCCAGGGCTGTCCGATGTGATGGACACTGGTGGGGCTGCGAGGCGTGCTGCTCCAGTTTCTTTAGTTTCTTTAGATTCAACACTTCCTCCATGAAGTCCACTGAAGCAGTTTGTGTGATCTCCTGTGACCCAAAACTTCTGTTTTTTTTTCCTTTTGCTGTCTCCGCTTGTAATTGCTGTAGTTTCTTTCCAACATGTAGACCTCCTGTAGTCTTCATCTTAAACATCCATAAAACCACCTGTAGAGCGTGAGAAAGTTTCCAGTTCGTCGCCAAAATGTAGTGGGCTGGCCCCACGTGTTCAGGTGATATAGTAGACGTAGCCGAGATGTAATTCATGTAGTTTATTAAGTCCATAAGAAGTATTTACAGCAAGCCCCACCAGAAGCAGCCTGCTAGCTGCTCAGCCCATCTTCCAACTGACAGCACTCACACCAGGCACCCAAGCATTCCACTCATGTCAATCACGCCAACATTCTACACAGAACACTCACACTGGCTGAGCATCTAGGAACAAGGTGAAATGGAACATTACAGCATAACATGAGAATACTACAGAACCACTGTGCAACCAAAACATGACATTTTCTGGCAGATACGAATGAACAAATTAGCACTTTTCAACACCGGTCTGTGTCACGCTTATGGATCTTCCATCAAGTTAGAGATGACAAAAATTACTTTTGTCTGAACAGTTGGAAAAACCTTGAATGATGCACCAAAAACATAACTGACATGGAGTTTGAAAATTACTAAACATATCAGAATCAAATGTAAATATTATAGTAATATAGGGGGATTTCTCTGATTCCAATCCTCTATAAATACTACAAGAGTATCCAGTGCTTAATTTGTGCTGATGGTTGCAGGTGTTATGCACCGGCACTGATTTTAGGGACTTATATTTACCATGGGATATTGTCCCAGAGAAAGAGAGATAAAGGAGAAAGAAGGGGGAAGAGAAAGGCAAGAAAAAGATGACAATGGAAGAAAGCAAGGATGAAAAAGAGGTAATATGGAGCTAGTAAGTGGAAGGTGATGGAAGGAGGAATGTGGTGGAACGTGGTGGAATCAAGACTAAGCAGCCTTGGTATTCATCAACCGTACATTCAGCAGTGGGCTTCTAAGAAACACTGTGGGCCTCTGCGCTTACTTTAAAAAAAATAGCACCGGGTGTATATAAATCAGCATT
Source organism: Calotriton arnoldi (assembly GCA_963921515.1). Lineage (NCBI taxonomy): Eukaryota > Metazoa > Chordata > Amphibia > Caudata > Salamandridae > Calotriton > Calotriton arnoldi. Next base: position 2,100,596 of record CAWUFW010001415.1, read on the forward strand.
TTTCAAATTCACTAATAACATCATAGACATTTGCTTTTGTAAAATCTGTGAATCCTGTTCTCCTTTAGGGGTTGTTTTATCTCAGCATCCAGTTTGTCATGGCTTTTGTCTTCATCAAGCCAGGCACTGATGAAACTCCTTTTAACTGCTTTAAAGCTACTTCCACAAGGAGCTTAATCTTAGACTGCACTGCACACTGCTAGAAACCACAGGCACAAAGAAGGTTGCCTGCTAGACATCTGGCTTTGTGATCTGGGATAAGATTGTAAGCTTAGAGAGGCATGTCCCTTAATCAACATAGAAAAGTGCCCTAGCACTCACAGTTACATGATGGCAACAACGCACATCATGTGCTATGACAAATAAAGACTATTATTTAAATTGGGCCCAATCACAAAGACATTTATGAGTATATGACGTAGTAATGCTACTTCCTGTACTCTGAAATGCCTTTGTGAACTGGCCCCAAAACATCTCAAATGGGTAAAAATTTGAACATTCCGGAAATATTCATGTACAATAGGTGCAAATAAAAAGAGCTGTGCTGTCTTTGCACTTCTGCTAATAGGTAGTTGGACGTTTGGGGCTGATTCACAAAGGCAATTATGAGTATGTCAAGCAGAACTACTTTACTCACTCGTAAATGACTTTGTGAATTGGCCCAAAGTCTCTAATTACAGCTGACAGGAAGATGCCAAATAGGAGGAGCCCATGAGCTTGTCCTAAAGTAACAAACATACCTTGAAACTTTAGAAAATGTCATTCAGTGTTCACAGGAAATACTACAGCAAGAACACAAGAGGGACTCTAAAGGCAGGAGCAAGCCTTCATAAGGTGCATTCAGTGTTGTAAGGAGCTTAGCTTGTACTGGCAACCATGCCTACCTTTATAGCGCCTAGGTGAGAAGTGCATCATCATGGGCAACGCCTCAGTAGCACACAAGGCTCTGAACTCCATCCAAAATTCTGCTGAGCTGTCACACTCTGCTGTCGTTGCTCAGATGGAAAAAAACAGCTTCCTGTGAGTGGCTGGAAAACTTTAGTCTTTCCTTAAAGTTCGACTCCTAGCTCAACATAGCAGCTCAAGACGCCATTTTTGCACGTCCAGAATCCCAGGGAATCCATGCTACGTGTCCTTCATGCTGAAGCTGACACCTTCATACCGCTAACCATCGAAAATCAGGTTTCAGAGTGGATACATTCTCCCGCACCATAATCCCAATGCTGATGTCTTCTTGGCCTTTAGGTAAGAAGATTTCTAGTGCCAACATGGCGTCTCACTTGTGATCCAGCGATCAGGGATCAATAATTTTTCACAATCAAAGGCCCATTTACACTACCCAACTAATCCCTTCACGCTGGGGTTCAGTGTGATGCAAGTTTATTCCTAACTCACTAAATACACTTTAGAACCTGCATTTCTCCTTACAAATAAATGTGGCGACGAACCTTTTGATGTTGAGAAGTTGATGACAATAATTATATACTAATCTATGCTACTAAATAATAACAGACTCGGTGTGTAGTTTATATTGTTTATCGTAAAATAATGTGAGAATAAAATGCTCATCAAGTACAGTTACACAAATGCAAATCATAGATCATCACAGAGAGAACATTAGCAATGTATAAAACAAACTCATGTCAAATAAACAATGCATTGAAGGAGTGGATAGGCGAAGAGAGAAAAGTTTCAGAGACAAAATACATTTGCAAATGAATTTGCAAATTTAGGAGATTATCTATACTAACCCAAGTAAGAATCAGGGAAATCTACCCCTCGGGCCAGTCAGGGCAGCAAGGCCACTCAAGTAGAGTCGAGTGACAAAGATTAAGTCAGGAATCAGGAAACAGGTAGGCCTCTATCTGGAAACAGCAAACCGACGACAGCGACGATCTCCCGCTAGCTAAACACCAGCCAAACCACATCCTAAACCACACCCACCGGGGACTTACAATTATACCCTAAAACCTAAATGTCCAACCCACATATGTTTCAATATGAGAACGAAATCCATCTCCCATTGGCTAAGGATGGGGGTGTTCTGTCACACCACTCTCATCATGACCATTTTATTAATGTCTCTTTGTTTTAAACATTCAGCATTATGACAGATTCATCCCAGGAAACAACTTTGAATACAATCGTAGTAAATATTTCCTGCAGTTCCTTGCATGTTGCAAATCTCTACGCCTCTATTGTTCGCCTCTGCCATCTCGTGAAGGAAACTGTTCACTTCCATTTGTAATCTTATTTTTCTTTTCCGCAGCTTGGCAGACATTCAGCACTCCATGAAGGTCATGTACAACTTTTGCGTTCTCCCTCTTCTCATTGGAATCTTTCTTTTGGACATTTTTATTTTCAGTCAAATATTAACCCCAAACTGACATGCAGAAGTGTAGGCCCATGCTTGCTTTTCTACAGAAAACAAACACAAACATTTATTATTTTCATGAAATGCAATTTCATTTTGTACACCATCCCAGCATTGCACTAACCCATGCACAACCCATGTTATTCCCAGCGAAATATTATTAACGTGCACAAAAGCAGCATTAGTCTTTTTATCAAAGCAATTTATGTGGCCTAGTTCCATGCATTAATACACGCATTAGCTTTACGCATGCGCAGAAGCATTTCCCCTTATTTTAGCGTTCTTTAATAATATTTTTCACAGCACACTGTTAATTAATGTTACTGAGGGGTTCAATCCGAGCAGGTTTTATTTTCTCAAAACCCTGCTCCATCAATCCCCTTTGATGGCGTTTTTGAGCCATCATCAAAATACCCATCACATACAAGTTGCCACTTTTTAAAATACTGTACTTCTTTCTCGTTTTATCATTCTTCCATCTAAGTCTTTCATGATCTCATAATAATTTCCTCTCATATTTTCTAATTCTATCTCTTCTCTCTTTCTCTTTCTAGCTCTACGCTTAAGATCTGATGTCTCTTTCTTTCTACACTTGCATTTGCAACATTTGTAAATCATAATAACCCTGTAACTACTGAAGTAACAGGTATTAATATTTTTCCTAACAAACTACTCCCTAAGGTAGAAAACCAATTTCCCACTGAGGAAAAACTCTTACCAAGTTTCTCCCATGCACCGTCAACTTTCAGTTCAGTCAAATCTTCATGAAGTTCTGTAATATTTTTAATATACCCCTCAAGATTTTTACTTTTGTCAGGGATATAAGTACAGCATTGTTGTATTTTCAACATGCTACAGACTCCACCCTCTTTGCCAATAATATATCAAGGGCAAGTCGATTTTGCAAAACCATTGATCTAATTGCAACCATTTCAGTATCAATCATCAAGAACCCACCAGCAGTATCTGTTGATAAACGATCAACCACTGTGGACAATTTTCTAATTTTATGTGAATTCAGAATAACTCCAACTGAAGGTATCAGTGCTCCAAAAATATCCCCAATTATTTCAGAATAACTCACTCCTCTCTTATTACGTGTTAGTCCTTGTTTCATTTCATTAACTCTATTATTCTTATCTACGTGGTAAACCTTTGGAAATACTATGCCTAAATAACAACATCCATACCAACCTGTAGGTAACCTATAATAGGCATTCTTACGACACACATAATAAATTCCCGGGAAAACAGGATCAGTTCCTCCTTTCAATCCCCAATTTCCTTTTATCAAGAAAGTATGCTCACATTCACTAGAACCAATGAAGTAACTATTATGTTCAGTCTTTTCTCTAAACACACAAAGCTTTCCTCTATGTTGAAAATCTAGAGTCATGGCAGCGTAAGTCTCACCCTTTTTATAATCACCCTCTCTGAAAGCCCATGGAGGTACATGAGACTTTTGCTCAGCAGCTTTTTTTTTTAAATCTCGTCTTCTATCTTCTACCATATTCATAAATTCTATTTCTTCATGCCGTAGTTTACAAGTTAAGTTATTTCTATGTGCATCTATTGTATCTATCGGTTTGTTACTAATGAAAAAATCTCCCATTTAGGCTGCATAAACAGGACCATAAACAATTTTTAAATCTCTTCTAATAGGAATTTCAGAAAATATTAAATCAAAATTAGAGTAATAATACTCTAATCCTTCCCTCTCATAAAACAAACAGGTTAAGACACTACAAGACACACAATATGTTAAAGGTAGGTGATGATAAGTCACCCCTCTGAGACAGACGACGGTAATTGCATGCACACATAACAATCTCTCGCATTCATTGTGTTAACATATTCATACAACAATTTAGTAAAAACATTTAACGAAAAATCATTAATTGATTTATCATGATGATAAACACTATCATCTTCTATCTTTTCTATATTAGTATTTAAATCTTCTCTTGTATTAGAATCAATTCTCTCACTTTCCACATCCTTAGTATTATTTTTGTGATTAGTCACCATTAGAACAGGGACAATAACAACCAGTGTTAACCACATCAACGTTAATAATAAAACACTACATAAGCAAGCATTAATACATCTACGTTTAAAACTATGATTTTGATATCCAGTCTCTGCTACCTTTGCCATTTTAGACACTAATTAAAAATTATTATTATTTTTTTTTAAATCTAAGAAAAAAACTAAAAATCTTTAAACACTTTTGAAAAAACTTATCCAAAAACCATCTAGAGTAGTGTATCCTTACACTTTATACCTCTCTTCTTTACCCCCTCTTTTAAAAAAAAATTTTTTTATATCTTCTTCTTCAAATCTTTTGAAACTTTCAGAATATTCTTCATTGAAAAACGGTTACACCTTTATTTTCACAATTCTTTTTAGGGTGGTTTCAGTTTGCTTTGATCACTTTGATCAGTACCAGCTTCTTCTTTGTTCTCATTTGTATTTTCAATTTCTTCCAACACCACATATGTCCATTCTGGAGCTGTGTATTTCTTACTCAGAATTCTTATTCTTCTTGTTTTTCGCACCAATGCTTCTTCTGAATCACTTTGTCCAGTTTGACTTGATATTTCATTTATTTGATCTACTCACATCTACACTTACCTCTAGGGCCCTCACACCCACAGCACCATATGGCAGGAACTGAAGATCTCCGCTAAAGAGCCCCTTTATGGGTGCCCGTCGGGTATTGCCGACCTGACGAGGAGCGAGTCCATATGATGAAGCATGACACCTAGCTTGCTGGGTGTGTGAGGACTCTAGTTCCGTCTAGGAGGACTCCCCTCCTGTGGCCTCCACTCCTGTAAGTCCATCCCTCTTGGGGAACTGCGTACTCTTCTTAGTTTACAGTACCTGGGCATGTACGCTGGACCCCGTAAAACAGCCCCCCCAGTCCCTCCCCTTGTTTGACACATTTATTTGATCTGACCTTTTTTTTCTAGAGTGTATTTCAGTCTTTTCACTCTTTTTGGCCACACATCACCTTTTCTTGCTTTCTTAACTTGAACTGCTTCTTCACCTTCGTTTTCAAGTTCGCAAGTTCTTTTATTCAGTTCTTTTCTTTGTTGTACTTGCTCTTGATTTTCATCAGTCACTTTCTTTTTTTCTTTCTCAACAGCAGTCTCTTGAGACCCAGTAGCTGGTGCCCACTTTATTCGACTTGTACTTGGTTCTTCCTCTTGTTCAGCCTTTTCAGAATCTGTAACACTAGATTCTATAGCTTCATGTTCTTCAGCTTCTGGTTCTTTTCTTTGCTTTACCAGTTGCTGTTCTTCTTCTTGTCTTTACAAGTGGACTTGGGAATCTTCTTGTATGACTTGCATGAATCCAGTTTGGCAAACCACCACACTTTACTGCTGTCGTTGTTACCAATATGATCTGATATGGTCCATTCCACCTGGGTTCTAAACACGACTTCCTCACGTGTTTCTTGACCAGAACCCACTCTCCTGGACTCAAATCATGTGCTTGATCCGGCTGTGTTGTGGTTGCAATTTCTCCAACCTGGTGAGACACAGAACGCACCAGATCAGACAATCCTTTGCAATAATCAAGCACTAGATCATCAGTAATATTCATCAGTTTGTTTGCTGGCACAATTGCTTGTCTCATGGCTCTACCCATCAAAATTTCGTGAGGACTCAATCCAGTCTTTTTATCAGGAATGCTTCTAAGACTCATTAATACCAGGGGTAAAGCGTCTGGCCATTTCAGTGTTGTAGACGCAAACACTTTTGACAGTCTGGATTTAATAGTGCCATTAATTTGTTCAACCACTCAAGATGCTTCTGGTCGATAGGCACAATGCAGCTTTTGCTCAATTTGTAATGCTGCGCAAATCATCCGACTTATTTCCTTATTAAAATGAGTTCCTCTATCTGTTTCTAAAAAGACTGGAAATCCAAATCTTGGAATTATCTCTCTTAAAAGTAATTTAGCAACAGTTAGGCTGTCATTTCTTCTTGTTGGATAAGCTTCTACCCAGCGAGAAAACAAACAAACAACCACCAACACATATTTCAATCCATTACAAGGGGGAAGTTCAATAAAATCTAACTGTAGTCTGGTAAATGGTCCTGCTGCTTTTCCAATTTGGCCCCAACTAACAACTGTCTTTCTACCTGGATTTTGCTGCTGGCACACTATACACCTCTGGCAAAGACTCTCTGCAATGACCCTAAACTTTGTGTTGTACCATGACTGCTTGAAGAGCCTAATCATAGCATCTCTTCCAACATGTGCAATTCCATGGTACATCCTTGCCATCTGAGAGAGTAAACTATCTGGCATTACTGGTCTTCCATCAACATAAACCCACACTTCATCTTCTGCTCTCTTTTTACAACCTGATTTTATCCAAATTTCTTTTTCTTCCTCATTTGCTTCTTCCTGAAGCTGCCTAATTTCTTCCCATGTTTTCAAAGAAGAAAACATCAAGTGGCAATTTGTATGTTTTTTCTCCATCCCTCTGTTGATTGAAATTGAATTTTGTGCACAGAAATGAGCCATTTGGTCTGCGTATCTGTTTCCATTTGTCACATAGTCATTTCCTGACTAGTGTGCTGAACATTTTACCACAGCAATCTTTTTGGACATTTGTAATGCATTCAATAGATCCTTCACATTTTTACTGTTCCGGATCGGGGATCCTGAAGAGGTCAGAAATCCTCGTTGCATCCACAACTGACCAAAATCATGCACCACCCCAAAACCATATTGACTATCAGTGAATATGGTTACTCTCAGTTTTTTGCCAATTATACATGCTGTAGTTAAAGCAATCAGTTCAGAAATTTGAGCAGAATGTATCCCCTTCAGACAGGATGCTTCAAGTACCATAGACACTGTACATACTGCATAAGCAGCACTTAATGCACCTTTTTCATCTCTCAGACAAGATCCATCCACGAACATCGCACTATCTGATTCTTCTAGTGGTGTATCCTTTATGTCAGGTCTTGGTTTCGTGCACAATTCTGTCACATCCAAACAATCATGGTCTGCTTCATCCTTCACTTCTTCACAACTTGAACTTGGCAACAAGGTTGCTGGGTTCAATGTTGTACATCTTGTCACTGTCACATTTTCAGCACCCAAAATCACTCTTTCATACCTAGTCAGCCGACTATACGTCATATGCTGAGTCAGAGTCCTTGTTAATAGGATCTCAACAGAATGTGGCACATATACTTTCACTGGATGTCCCATAACAATTGTTTCGCTGTGCTCAAGACTCACACAAGTAGCAGCCACTGCTTTTAAACAGCCTGGTAACGCTGCAGCCACTGAATCCAAAGTAGCAGAAAAATATGCCACTGGACGACGTGCCATTCCATGTTTTTGTGTTAAGACCGATAATGCACACCCATTCCTTTCACAACAGAACAATACAAAGTCTTTTGTGTAATCTGGCATTCCCAATGCAGGTGCTCGACAGAGACTATCTCGCAGTTCAATAAAAGCTTTCATACTCTCTTCATCCAATTCAATCGGATCAACCACATCTTTGTGAGTCAACCTCTGTAGAGGTTTTGCAATCAGTGAAAACCCACTAATCCACTGTCTGCAGTATCCAACCATTCCCAAAAACATTTGAACTTATTTTTGAGTTTTTGGAGGACCCATTTGTAAAATTACATTGATTCTTTCTGGCGTTACTTTTCTAACTCCTTTCTCAATTTTGTGTCCCAAATACTGAACTTCTTTTTTACAAAACTGTAATTTTGCCGGTGACACTTTATGCCCACCTTCTGCCAAATTATTCAGTAAGGCAATTGTATCTGTCACACAGGCTTCCCGTGTTTTTGATGCCACCAGTAGGTCATCAATGTACTGCACTAACATTGAATTTTCTGGCATGATCAATGACTCCAAACATTTTTTCAAAATCTGATTAAAAATCGAAGGACTCTCTGTATACCCTTGAGGAACTCGGCACCATGCCAAAACACGGTTTCCGAACCGAAAAGCAAAAATATATTGGCTATCCGGATGCAAAGGTATCGAGAAAAATGCTTGACACAGATCAATTACTGTGTACCATTCTGCATCACAGGGAATTTGATAAATAATCACTGCTGGATTTGGCACTATTGGACAGCAAGGTACTATGATCTTATACATTTTTCTTAAATCTTGAACTATTCTATATTTTCCACTTGGTTTCTTAATCCCCATAATAGGTGAATTACAAGGACTACTTAGTATTTCTTTTAAAATACCTTGCTCAATCATTTGATCAATTACAGGAATTACTCCTGCTGTTATTTCAGGACTCATCTTGTACTGTGGTGTATTTGGATATATTGCACCTGGTTTAACTGTAACCTGAATAGGATCCACATCCTTCATCAAACCAATGTATTTTCCTGTAAAATCCCATCTTACTGCATTTCTCAATTCCGCAGGTAAATCTTCTTCTGTTAGCAATGAATATAAATCATTCACTTCTGTCCCTTGCTTCGCTAACATCATGTTAAAAGCAACATCCTCATCTGGTGTTTGAAAAGCAATACCATCTGGCGTACAATAGATGGTACAGTTCATTTTACATAACAAGTCCCTTCCTAAAAGGTTCATCGGACTTGTATCACATACCACAAACCGATCCTTGTCTCCGAATCTTCCAATGTGAACTTCTATTGGTCTTGTTATTGGAGTCTTAATATGTTTATTTGAGACTCCCACAACTTGGACAGTTTCTCCAGAGAGGGGTAGGTTTGGTATTTCTGCGGCTCTCACAGTAGAACGGGTAGCACCAGTGTCCACTAGGAATGTAACATTATTACCTTCCACTTTTCCATCAACAAAAGGACCTGATTGATCTACCTCTAGAGATGCGCCAAGCACGCACTCTTCCTCCCCCCTCAGGCACCGTCATTGAGATGAGTCTGAGTCACACTCTGAACATTGCAATAAATACTGTGAAACCACTTGCACATTTTGATTACTTACCAACTTGTTCACCTGTGTGAAATCCAGAATTCGCACTGTATCTCTGTACTTGAGCATTCACATTATTTGGCATAGGAGCTTGAGGCACCTGTACTTGTTGTGTCTGTGGTGTAACTACCTGCTGCTGTTGTTGTTGTTGTTGATTCACAACCACTTCATTCTGCATCTGCGGATTGAAATTTTGATTCATTCCATTATTTTTCAGTAAATATCTACACTCATTCCACCAATGTCCAAACTTTCCTCTCGCATGACAAGGAAATTTCTTTTTCAATTCTTCCCTACTCATCTTACCTCTACCTCCATTTCGTACCTGACCATTTTGATTTTGTCCTTTCATCTGAAAATCTGTTTGAGAACCATTGTTTCCATCTTTCTGTTCTGCCACCTTCACCTGTGCCCACATCATTTTCTCTTTCAACTTTTTATGCCTTGATTCGATACCATCACTACAATATTTAGCATACCTCAGAATCTCATCGACTGTTTTACTCTGCCAACAAATCAAATGTTGCTGAATCATGTTACTAATTTCGGGTTTTAATCCAAAAACAAACCTGTATACAAAATGTCCCATATCTTTGTCACCTATACTTTCAAAACCACTATACTGTTTGAACACCTGTAACAACCTTTCATAATAAGCATGTACCGATTCTTTGGGTTCCTGGGTTGTCCTGTCAATTTTAACCCAATCTGTTTCTTTTGGAGAAATTTTACTTTTCAGGAAAGTAATTACTTGATTATATTTTTTCATCACTTCTTCTGAAGGTGCTCCTGTTTTCACATCTCTAGGATATTCTTCTTTTGGCCAATCAACAGTAATTTTACACTCAGTCCGTAAGTCAGCTGGAACTACAATCGCAAACAAACCATCTAGATCTTTTAACAAAACTTTTGCAACTTTTACAAACCTCTCTACCTGTTTGTACCACTCGACAGGTTTTTCTCTCAACCTAGGAAAATCATTTGTAAAAGATAATATATCCTGTCTTGACCAGGGAACGTGAACATATCCACCACCTGGAACTTCTCTCATTGGACATACCATTTCAGCCTGTCCTGTTTCTCTTAATGGAAATAAAGACACATTTGTACTTGCAAGTATTTCTTCCTTCTTTTTCGCCCATCTACCTTTTCACCGTTCTAAATCACCCCATTTCTTCAAAGTATTCATTAGTTCTTTTATTTGCAATCGTTTGCCAGATGTATTCAAACTCTCCAAATCCTTATCAGTAAAATCCAATCTATACGTTTTTTGCAAAACTTTAGACTTTTCTATGTCTACTCCATATACTTGTGCAGCTTCTAACAACCTCTCATTTAGATTCCTTGCTTTCCATGTAATATTCTTACACACAAATAACAACTCTTCATCTCGATACTTACTCAATCTTTCTGGACTTATTGTACCAATAATCATTTCTTCCAGATCCACTCTCAATCTAGCTACATCTATACTCGATTGTGATTTATTCTTTTCCATTCCTCTTATCCAGTCATCTAACTCCTCTGGCGAAGGACCCACCGAACTCCCTGATACTGGAGTTGTTCCACTGACATTCTGCACTATTTTTCTAGGATCCATCTGTACACTTCTCTTTGGTGTTTCAGTTACATTTTCACTCACTGGAAGATCAATCAATGAAGTACTCATCTCAACTTGTTCTGATCCACTAACATTCCTGGCATTATTCACGGGAATTGTTAATGCATGTACTCACGATATATTCTGGCTCTCACCATACAATGGAACTATAGGACCAATCGTTACTGGTACCGATAATGCTTCTGCATTCAGACTCATCTGACTAATTCTCTGAGTTATCTCCTCTCTTGCCTTATTCAACATGTCAATCTCATTCTCCTGCAACACTCGAGTGTGTGAAGCTACCGGAACTTGTGTAACCTGTGAAACTTGTGGAGTTTGTGGAGCTTGTGGAACCTGAGGAACTTGTATTTCAATTAGTGGTGCATTTGGAATTGTTTCCCCTGAACTTTCCTGATATGGTGGAGTTCTCTTTAATAATATTTCATCCAACAACTCATCATCAATCCCATCCGAGTCATTGTCTAATTCCGAAGTCTCTAAATTATTCTTTTTCTCTTTACTTTTGCCTCCAGTCTGATCCTCAGCAACTATTACTGGATATAATCCACCTGCAATTACATCTCTCCTCCATCTTTTCTTTTGATCATTCCATCTAGCCTCAGAATATCGCGTTATTATATTCCTGTATTTAATTCCGTTCCTGTCTCTCTCCCTCTTGTAAGCCTCATGTTCCCATTCCTCAAGTGCTTCATACTGCGTAGGTCTAGGACTTGGCTTTAATGAATTCATTCGTCCTCTCAAGTTCTCCAAAAACCTTACATTAAATGTACCATGCTCTGGAAAAGCTAAAACTCCATCATCTTCCGTATAACTCATCCAGTTCTCTAACTATGTACACGTATGATACCCACGTTCCAACATCATAAAAGAAGCAGGCGTTCTCGGAGGAGGTATAGGAAGTCCCTCTCTAGTAACTATCGGCTTGTCTTTTTTAAATGAATCTTTTATTCTTTTTACCAATTTCATTTTAAAATACTCTTTTTCTCGGATATAAACCAAAACAAACAAGAGAAAACTTCCGTAAATCCTCTCACTCTATTCGCTAAATCCCAACCAATACCAGCGCAACTCACAGCAACCAACCAATCACGGCTCACTACGTATCCGCTACCTCAACCAATGCTAGCGCAGCTCACAGCAACCAACCAATCACGGCTCACTACACGCCCACTGCCTGACCAATGCCAGCGCGGCTTTTTGTGACGTCAGTATTACTCCTGCTACTGACCCTCCCTTTACAAAAATAATACGGCAATGTATTTTCTAGGTTTTCTCAACTATTTCTTGTTAGAAACACAAAACAATGCTACTTTGTCTGCTCCACTAATAAAGAGATAGTTCGATTCACTCGAAGAGTTTTCTTTTACTTCTAGTAAAATAACGACCAGCGCTACTCTACTCTCAATGAAGTTAAAGGAGGTCTTGGTACTCCTCTGGGGATACTAGCCAAAGTTTCGGAAGAGAACTTTCCTTTCAGAAAGAGGTCTTGGTACTCCTTTAGGGATGTAAGGCCAGAGTTTCGGAAGCGGACCTTTCACTATTTCATGCAATCTTCTTTCAATCGAATATGTTCCTAAAATAACATCGACAGCCTTTCGCTGTTCGATATTACAACAACAGACAAAGTACTTCTGCAGTGTGATACCTTTCCACACTATTCTTCTGCCACTTAGGCTAAAATAACATCATCCCAGGATCTTAGGTAACTCCGTACCCGTACTTCCAAACAACATAAAACAAAGACACTAACTTTTCATGTTAATAATCAATAAATCAATAATCAATAATTATTGCCAAACTAATCAATAATGAACCATCCTTTGCTACCAAAACTGATCCAGCGATCAGGGATCAATAATTTTTCACAATCAAAGGCCCATTTACACTACCCAACTAATCCCTTCACGCTGGGGTTCAGTGTGATGCAAGTTTATTCCTAACTCACTAAATACACTTTAGAACCTGCATTTCTCCTTACAAATAAATGTGGCGACGAACCTTTTGATGTTGAGAAGTTGATGACAATAATTATATACTAATCTATGCTACTAAATAATAACAGACTCGGTGTGTAGTTTATGTTGTTTATCGTAAAATAATGTGAGAATAAAATGCTCATCAAGTACAGTTACACAAATGCAAATCATAGATCATCACAGAGAGAACATTAGCAATGTATAAAACAAACTCATGTCAAATAAACAATGCATTGAAGGAGTGGATAGGCGAAGAGAGAAAATGTTCAGAGACAAAATACATTTGCAAATGAATATGCAAATTTAGGAGATTATCTATACTAACCCAAGTAAGAATCAGGGAAATCTACCCCTCTGGCCAGTCAGGGCTGCAAGGCCACACAAGTAGAGTTGAGTGACAAAGATTAAGTCAGGAATCAGGAAACAGGTAGGCCTCTATCTGGAAACAGCAAACCGACGACAGCGACGATCTCCTGCTAGCTAAACACCAGCCAAACCACCTCTTAAACCACACCCACCGGGGACTTACAATTATACCCTAAAACCTAAATGTCCAACCCACATATGTTTCAATATGAAAACGAAATCCATCTCCCATTGGCTAAGGATGGGGATGTTCTGTCACACCACTCTCATCATGACCATTTTATTAATGTCTCTTTGTTTTAAACATTCAGCATTACGACAGATTAATCCCAGGAAACAACTTTGAACACAATTGTAGTAAATATTTCCTGCAGTTTCTTGCATGTTGCAAATCTCTACACCTCTATTGTTCGCTTCTGCCATCTCGTGAAGGAAACTGTTCACTTCCATTTGTAATCTTATTTTTCTTTTCCGCAGCTTGGCAGACATTCAGCACTCCATGAAGGTCATGTACAACTTTTGCGTTCTCCCTCTTCTCATTCGAATCTTTCTTTTGGACATTTTTATTTTCAGTCAAATATTAACCCCAAACTGACATGCGGAAGTGTAGGCCTTTGCTTGCTTTTCTACAGAAAACAAACACAAACATTTATTATTTTCATGAAATGTAATTTCATTTTGTACACCATCCCAGCATTACACTAACACATGCACAACCCATGTTATTCCCAGCGAAATATTATTGACGTGAACAAAAGCAGCATTAGTCTTTTTATCAAAGCAATTTATGTGGCCTAGTTCCATGCATTAATACACGCATTAGCTTTACGCATGCGCAGAAGCATTTCCCTTATTTTAGCGTTCTTTAATAATATTTTTCACAGCACACTGTTAATTAATGTTACTGAGGGTTCAATCCGAGCAGGTTTTATTTTCTCAAAACCCTGCTCCATCACTCGCCTAAATGCACAAAACCTGTACAATGCCAAAGTTGAGATCATGACAGTGATGTAGCAAGGACTCGTAAAAAGACTTGCTCGGAAGCAATCCTCTCGTTTAACTCGCTAACGAATTACTAACTATGGGCCATATGTATCAAAGTTTGTGTTTGCGATTCTCAAATAGCGAATTTTTGAGAATCGCTATTTGAGAATCGCAAACGAGATGTATGTAGGATTCGCAAGAAAATTTGCGAATCCTACATATTCCTTAATTGCAATTCGCAAATTGCGAATCGCAGTTAAGGAAACCCTCCCCATTCATTCCTATGGGCCTAGAGGCCCATAGGAATGAATGGGAGGACATTCTCAATTTGCGATTAGCAATTAGAGAATCGCAAATTGAGAATGCAATTTCAAGGTTGCAAGGGTGTCCAAAGGACACCCTGTTGCACCCCTGAAATGAGCATGGGTGCACATGTGGCGCACATACATGCCCTAAGGGCATGTATGTGCGCCATATGCCACTTTGAAAAATGCAAAAAATGCATTTCTCAAAGAAATCGCAAGTTACCACCAACCTGTAGTTGGTGGTAATTTGCGATTCCTTAAGCCATAATCGCACAACTTAGGTGCTTCATACATTTCATTTAAGGAATCGCAATTTGCTATTCCTTAAATGCATTCGCAAAATAGAGAATCGCAATTTTTGCGATTCTCTATTTTGCGAATGCCTTTTGGGATGATACATCCCAAAAGGCTTGTTCCCGTTCGCAAACGGGCCGATTCTGAGAATCGGCCCGTTTGCGAACGGGAAATGGGCTTGATACATATGGCCCTATGTGTTTGTAAATAATAATTTGCATTACAGAGAAAATACACGGGTTAGAGAAGCTTGCATATCTGTTTACTAATGCTAACAATATGAACGAAGGACTAAAATCGTTCTAACTGGGAAATCTTTACTGCGCATGCGTCAACTGCATCTACGTAGTATGACGTTTAATGCTTGGAGGGAAAAATCTTGTGCATGAGCAGAAGGCACTAAAATGGCGGCTTGAAAGCTCACATGCATGGCACCTGCTTAGCTGAATAGATAATAAGCTATTTTACTAACGCTAATGCAGAAAGGGTATTAATAATTAAAGTGGGTTAGAGTAGAGATGGGTGGTATACAGTGAAACCATTTATTTGTGAGATTAACATTTCTTCTTTTGACTTTATTATTAGTGCGCATTTGGGCCTTTAAAGTTTGTCTGAACTGAGCCGACTGATTCGAGTTTGCGCATGCCTATACGAGAATGAACCCGGAAAGATGAGTAATGTTTTGTCAGCCGTCCAAAGACGAAGATGATGTGCCCTGTGAACAGAGGGTGAAGAGTTCATTCAAGAAGACTTGTATTCACGATGTTGAAAAAATTGTATCTAATAAAGTTTGGACATGTATGGGAACCGAAGAAAATAATAAAGTTTAAGGGGATGGGTTTTGCGAACAATAGTTCATTTGGAAAAATTAATATGTAAGCATGGTGTGATGATCATCCCCCCTTGCCTGTCCAATCAGAGTTAGTATTTCTATGATATTGAAACTTTAGTGGGTGGTACATGGTCAACAAAAGGTATAACTGAGGTAGCTTTAGTTAGTTAGTTAGCAGATGCAGAAGCTGAAGAGCGCTGAGACGGAGATTTGCTGAATGCTGCAGAGCTTGGGATGCTGTCGGTGCTGTGGGTGGTGCTGATGCTGAGAGAGACGCTGTGAGATACTGATGAAGAAACCGAATGCAGAAACCTCCATCCTAACTTAATTGGGTTAGAAAGAAGAACGCAGAAGAATCTCGAGGAGGAAGAGTGTGTCAGAGAAGGGTGCTACGCAGTCGTCGGTATTTAGAGAGGTTAAGTATCCTGTCCTGATTCCTGTCCTGAAGTCTTTGTCTCCTGATCTATCCCGGGGGACCCTTACCAGCCCTTTGGCCAGGGGGTTGGTCTTCACACCATTCTTGGTAACTATAAATTCATGGTATTTGTAGATGTTCTTCTCTCTCTGTCCTCTCCTTTCCGAGCATAGTTATTGTATGAGTCTGAAGTATTTTTGCTTAACGATTATTTGATTGAACTTGCACTCTTACGAATGAGGGTGTTTGTACTGAAATTTTGAGATGGTTCACATTCAATTAATTTAGATAAAGATTTTAAAACTTCCTGAGTCTGTGATTATTTTATTCTAATTAAAGAATGGTTAAAAAGTTATGTTAATTATCACCATCAACTAGTTCAACTAATGGTCCATCGACCAGAGGAAAGAACTATTTGATCAGTGAAAGGTTTAGTTAGGAATAAGAAATAACTAATCCTGAAAGATGAAAATCATAAACTAAAAATTTACCCAACGGTCTACTTGGATTTGTGAAAGTGTTTTATGGGCCCAGGTGAGTATATGGTAGTAGAGTATCTGTTGTTAGTACACCGCTGGATCAACAGCACCTATGGCCGATCCTGGGTAGCCTGCTGTGGGACTTTAGTTTGAAATAATGTCTTGTTGAGCTTTCATGAAACTAAGATTGAGATGAATTTACTAAACTCAGAAGATCTCTCAGGGTCTCTGGGAATCCCACAAGTGAAAAGCACAGAGCATCTGAGATGCCTAGTGTCGTATGTAATGCTGCTTTTACAATGAACTTACTTTAGAAAGATCACATGAAGTCGTCACAGCCGAGTGCAACGTAGTGATAGATTGGGCAGGGTATGAAAACTCCATAAAACAGCAGAGTCACCTACTGCAGTTAATGGGCAGCAGGAGGCCAAATAGTGAACAAGTGACAAAGAGATATATTGTACCAGATGGAAAGAGTGTATGTGTGTGTGTAGTTAAGTGGGTCCAAGGGTGATTTTCTTTGGTACATCAGGACCCAGACCAATCATAGAAAACCAACTTCCAACAGTGACTGGCTCAGTGCATCAGTCTGATCATGGTCCAGAGGGAACTCAGTGCTAGCCGACTTCCAAATAACTCACCAGAAGCAGTTTCCATCTTATTATGCAGGCAAAGTCTTGTAGGAGTAGTGATGCCATCTGGATAATTATTGACTGACAAAATCTGTATTTTTATGTCAAAGGCTGGTAAAAATGCAGAAAATCAGTGACAGCATGATTTTTTCCTGATATGAAATAAAAAGTTAAAAACTGGAAGAATGCATGGAAAATACATCAAGAGTACTCTAGAGTTGGTTGAACTATGTACACATTTACACTAAAACAAGTACAACATAAACAAGCTTATTTTTTTAGCTATTTCAAAAAACAGAAACAAACTGCTATGACGGTCACTGGCACCTTATTTTGGAGCAGGCCACTGCATGATATTGATGCCCTCCTCAAATCATACACCCTGTAAGTAGATTTACAATTTTTTATTTTGTGCAACAGAACAAGTTTTGTTTATCAACTGATACAGCCAAGTATCCGGAAGAGTCTCTCTCCACATTTTAAGATTTTTATTTATGGCAACACATTGAAGAGTGGTTAGTAATGCAATAGTTGTCAAATCAGTATGCAGTTTGTATCTAAACTCTGCATCTGAATCTACAGAAGGGCCTATTTTGAAATAAGTAATTCTTCAAACTGCACCATAAAGGCATGATTAAAAGCCAAATTTACATTTTCTGACCAATTATCATGGATAGCCAACATATTTCATTGCCACAAAACTTCCGGCAATTACATCAGGGCTAGAAGGCCATCACATCACCCAAATTATGGACCACACTGCAAGTCCATCGGGTGAGTGCATACTGATAGACAATGGCTTCAGCTACTGTGTGTGTGCGCACACACACACACACACACACACACACACACACACACACACACACACACACACACACACACACACACACACACACACACACACACACACACACACACACACACACACACACACACACACACACACACACACACACACACACACACACACACACACACACACACACACATATATATATTCTCCTTTTCTCCATCAGTGAGCCCATACAGAGATCCTGCACGCCAAGCCAAAATATAGCCAGTGGCGACGAGAAAGTGTGGCAATGAAACATGTTGCCTTCCATGATAATTGGTCAGAATATGTAATTTGTTTTTTAATCATGTACCAGGGTCTTTATAATGAAAGTGTTACCAGGGTCTGTATAGTTAAAATGTTCAACAGTTCCCTGTACACATTTTAGTTGTGGGGTCAATTGCCCATATGAGTGTAGTTCATCAACCCTGTTGATGAGGGCCTGACACAGTAGGTAGCGGGGTGATGTCTGAAGATGCACTTTAGATGCTCCTCCCTGTGCGTGCTAAATTTTGGGGGTGGTATCGTGGCTTCCCTGCAAAAAAAGGAGGTACACCTGTGATGAAAGCACAGCCAGTTGGGATCGCTATCCAACAGGCTTAAGCTTACTTGAGGCGCCTCCTATTATTACCTCACAATGGTACTACACCTAGTAGTAGTTGTTGGTTCTCAATGAATATACACCCTATAAGAACCAGATTATTTACTTGCCTTAACCTTCATAAAAAGTCATTTTTGAAGGGTGCTAATCTTTTAATGCTATGAGGGGTGTAGGAAGTAGGGTTGTTTTTGTATTGTTGAATATTTGTAAGTGCCAGTTATCTCACCTCACAGAATGTCATCACCAGTGACTCCCAGGCAACATTTTGGAATGTCAGGAACACATCCAAGAAGAAATATGGGAGAGCTGCCTCAAATGAACAGCTCACTGTCAGATGTTCTGGTGCGTTTGCTACCCTAAGATGGAAATCCTTTGCTTCACATCTGCTCATTAGGTGAGTGATGTCCCTTTGCTAGTAATAAAGGGCTGAACCTTGGATTTTTAATTTTCACTCAGGGCACCCCTTTAACACTTCTGTTGAACACTAACTTAGAAATTTAGAAAATGGCTAGAATACAGAATAGAGCAGCAAAAACATGATACATTTTAAAGAGATTAAATCACATAAAGCCACCTTTGAAATCATCCCATGGTTTTGAGTGGTGAAAAGAACAAAAATCATGGCCCTGCATCCACTGTAGAAAACCTTCTTGTGTATGGCTATGATCTACCAGAAAATCTTCAAACCAGTACATATCCACCATGAAACTACACTGTGGCCATGCCTACCTGAATAGACTGAAAAGGTTCAAAAGAAAAACATGGAGGAAGAGTGCAATGTGTGATGGTGGCTGAACTCTGGAATGATCTGCACTGCGGTCTTCGGTCATGAGAGAGCAACCAACTGTTCGAGACAGACCTAAAAACATTTCTTTCCAATCAGTCATTCAACTGCTGGAAACTGACACCCCTATGTTTGGAGGAGGGGGGTCACTAAATCGCACGTGATTTATCACATGACCTAAATATCACACACGCTATATTGACTAGCAGTATGTCAATTGAAGTAAGTAGTATGCACAAAGGTAAATTCGCACATAAACATATGTTTATGCCTGAATTTACCAGAGTTCCATCAGTCAGGAATTCACTAAGGGATTCCTGGCAGGTGTAAACCTATTTATATGTGCACAGATCTCTGCCATGTGTTGGAGTTCTCTGCATCCATAAGTCCCACTCATCGTGTGGCAAATGGGCCTTCCAAGGCATGGTTAGCCTTGGAATTTAGTAAACACCCACAAACATCAACGTTGTTGGTCATTCACAAACTCTCCTCTAATATCCTTTCTACCATGGAAATTGTAGGATTGTTACTCCAGCCAAGGGCTGGAATAAATCCATTTCCAGGGTAGGAAGGGGAATGGATCACCCCAAGATTTGCTTGGGGTGTAGAAGGGGTTTCCCCAAGGGGAAAAACTGTTTCCCAGTGGAGAAAAAATGAAATTAAAACAAAATCATGTGGATTTGCACAAGGGATACTGTTACCCGTTTGAAGATTTCTCAACTATAGAGAGCTGCATGGAAAGTCACATGACCTTCCCAAGGGTGAACCTGGAAACCTGCGCCTGGTGCAACTTTCCAGGCCTACTCTTAGAAATGTTTTTGGACAGCATAAAGTCTGAAAAGTATGACTTTATTGCTTACTAGGCCCCAGTAAAATGAAATATACTGATATCTACTTACCTTGACAACATAGTGGTAGGCATATAGTAGATGTAATATATTTGTAGATCGCTATTGTTAACCTGCATCAGTGACAGACAACGCAGAATGTGAGCCTGCTGAATATAATTACATGACCAGCTTCACGGACGCCAATGTACTACACATAATACTGAAGGAGCCGGGTTCCACGTTCTAGACTTACTCTGGAACCCCCTGGCTGATGTCTCTTTGCTCTGCTTGAAAGTGTGGAGGGGAGAAAATTATCGTTAGCCAATTATGCATTACAGTTCCAATGAATCATGACTCTGAAGAATCATTGACTCCCGATTCAAGAACAGCTGGACATAAAAACACCTCAAAATGAGGGTGTAGAAATACATTGGAACTAATACAAAGCCAAACCTACGGGTGAAGTTAAGACGATGCAGCATACACAGAATAACTACTTCAAGAATCAGGACACAGAATATAACTGCCCTGACGTCAAGAGTCCCCTTCATCGGAGATTCATAGGTAAAGCGCATTAGTCTGTCCCTACTCTATTGCTATAGTGACATCTTTACTTAGCATTTCCCAGGCAAGTTCTGAAAAGATGTCAGCAAGTGAAGGCTTCCTAAGAAGGCCATCCACTTTGAATGGCTCAGGTAGCATGAAGCTACAGGGCTTGTTCTAAGATGCTCTCTCTCTCTCAAGGCAAGACATAAGTCCCCGGACTCTGTCCCTAACCCCAATAGAAGAATCGATTCAGACCGTCCCATCAGGCTTTGCGACATCACTCCATCCACTCAAGACACCTACTCGTAGGTAACTTTCCACCCAGCAGCAATGCTCCCAAGCCTTGGCTCGATGACCTTGATTCCCAGGCTCTCTCCGGTAAGAAAAGAACACTGCTCCACATTATCAGCATCGCCATGCAATGTATTTTTTCCTCCCTAAGCCTGACTTCTAAAACAAAGACATTATTCTAACTAACAAAGATGTGTTTCTCCACCTGCAATAGAAATGTGAGAAAGAACAAGTTCTGCATACACATGAATTCTACTAGCAAATGTAGCTCCAGAGCAGCAGGGAGAAATACACATCGGGCTTACAGAAATCGGCCAACATCAGAAGCAACACGTAATTTCATTAAGCACACGTATACGCGATCATTGTTACTGAGCACATTTCAATCAATGCATTACCTAAGCATACAAATAATAAAGTTCATTAGTCACATATATAATTCTTCACATTAAGATTTTCATCTAATCATGCGTAGTTGAAATGCAGCTTTCTCCACGTTATACGAAAATATGCCTATCACTTCACTTTACATGTTATTATAGGGCACAAATGTTAACACTATAAAGATTATATGCGGGTGCAGACTACAACGACAGAGCAATATGAACTCTATCAATACTATAAGCACACACAAATATTCCTAACCCGCCGATCTGCTGTATAAGAGATTGCCATACAGAAAACACTAAGGCAGCCACATGGACTCTGGTTGTGCTTTACAAAGCTCCTACATGAATGCTTCTCAAAATTATTAGATGATCTTGAGGCTGTTTCCGGAGCCTGAGCAGATGCATAGAATTTATTGGAATATCACATCTCCTTCAAGCTAAATTCATATTGATTTCTATGCAAATAAAAACTAGTTCTAATGAAGAATTGGCTAACTGTCTTCCCTCTTTGTACCGCCTCATGTTCTACTTGGCAGAGGTTTATCCTCTATCTCTTTTTACTTCCACAGCATCACCATGATCGCCGCTCGTGCTTCTCACTCTTCATAGGAACTTGTTCATATGATTATTTTACTCAGAGATCAAAGAAGCTATGGCTATCCCACAGCAGTAAATATTCATGCTTTCAGGAAGGGAGAAAATGGATAGCAGAGAATATCTTGACGGCCATTAACCAATGCTCTGCATTTATACACAATTATTCATAAAGATCAAAGGGCCTGATTTTCAAAGCACTAAGTTAGCATGCACACATCGCTTGCTAAATAGTGTGTGTATTTCCTTTAGAAGAGGGCTTTCACAATTTTCACGCTTTAAAGTGTTGTGGCCTAAATTAACTTTGGTCCCAGGCTGATTTTATTTAAACCTACTCGATGGTAATGCAATGAGCCCTGTACTGAATGAATGATGCAGAGGAGAGATATGGAATCACACAGTCAGGTGTTACCTTGTTTTCGTAAAGATGTTTAATAAAGATACTTGGTCAGACCATTAGTAAAAGAAAAAAAACACAACAGATTGGTGTTAAGTCACACATTTATAAGTACAATTATGCACACTTTCCAAATTTTGATAAATTAATGCCATGCAGCAACGGGTGATCTATGATGAAAGGAATGTTTGTCAACCAGCCTTTGAAGTACCAATTTGCAGTCAGATTGAGGAAAAAGATGCTAAAGTGACCCCTTTCAAGGATGGAAAATGTAGGTGTGTGGATCCAACGAGATGTTCACATCTGATCGTTTCCAAGACCAGATTGTTGCATAAATTACGACTTTGACGAAACTCTACATCGGCTGCCTTTCCCATACACGGGGGACAAGGGTGAAGGTGCACTTGGTTCAATACACCACAATGAACGTGAAAGACAAGTTATTACAGCCCTGCAAACACTACTCAATGTGTAATTGATATAGAGGTATTGCTTTTGGGTGTCAAACAATCCCATAAAGGGATCGTGGGCAATGTAGAAACAGCAACAAACCTTATTTCATTATTCACAGTATCACACACATTGTACTAAGAAGAATGAACACTTTTGCATTAAAAGTATTTATTACTACAGGAACAATCTGTTTCTCAGTACATCTAAAACAACGACACAGAAAATTATAAAAACAGCACAAAGACATGTTATAAACAAGGAGAACAAGATGAACATTCCCAGCATTGTCAAAATGTCATTTAAAATGGTATCTAGAACCTAACACCCTAATGCCTACTTCTATGCACTATGCTATGAGAGCATGAAAGGCAAAGCAACTCGCAGTCTAGAGTTTCTTAGGAGAAAAGGCGCACTGCATACCTTGTTGACAGCTAAGGCTATCTTTATCAGTGGAGACGTGAAGACAGTGTTCCCTGCGAAGGGCAAACGCCCACTTTGGTAGCAGTCAGTTGGTCTTCCTCGGGGACGTGTTTTATCAGCTTCAGCTGAGATGTATCATCCACAAAGTGTGAAGTGTCCTGGCAGAAGGTGCAGCCGTCTCTGGCAGAATCTCTGGTGATAATCTGGGTGAAGGACCTCTCCTGACAAGTGGCCAAGTGACAGTCCTTACATCCTAAACCTTATCAGAGATTGGTATCTCTGACATGAGTTTGGGAATGCCTGACATAGATTATGTGCCTCAAAGTATGCGTTTCAGACGTCTCCTTTTTGACATCATTACAAACATTATTTTTGTTATATGTCTGTATGTGTTCTTAGTAAACCATGACATGATGAGGAGGAGACATTTGACCCAGACAAATGTTGCCCTAGATGTGGTATCTATGCCATTAATCGTAGAACCTGACAATATCACAGTTCTAAGAAAGATAAGGTATGGCAGCATCTGCGTTGAAAATCAGACATGACAATGATTCTGCATTAATCAGGGAATATGGCGGTGTCCATTGTCTAAGCTGAGGAAGATGGCGAATTCCATAGACTAAGATGGAGTCAGGCCTACATTAGATGGAATTGGACCTTAGGGACTTTCTGTCAAGATCAGTCAAAGAAAGAGCATAGTCAAAAATCTCAAGGAAACTAAACGAGCAACCACAAAAAGATTATATATACAGCTCATACAAACCAAAGTCAATTAATAAAATCCTCATATTCAGCTTTCTAGATTTGAGGTTCTATTATGGCAGGAGGAGAAGGCTGCTGGACAACATGTTAAAAACAAGCAAACCTGTTCATGTGTGTATTTGTATGTGTTAGCACATTAAAGTCAGACTTATTTCCTTTGGAGGGAATGATTGTGCTAATGGTGGTGGTATTGGTGGTAGTAGAGGTGGTGATGGTGGCTGTGGCAGTAAATGTGTGTTAATAATGATGATAGTGGAAATGGTTGTGCTGGTAATGGTGGTGGCGTTAATGAAGGCAGAGGTAATACTGTTGGTAATGGTAATGATGTTAATGACAGTGGTGGGTTTAGTAGTAGTAGTATTGTTGGTGGTAATGGTGGTGCAATGGTATTGTTAGTGATGGCTGTAATAGTGGTTTTGGTAAGGGTGTTGGGACTGATGACGATGGTAATTGTGGTGTGAACAATGGTAATGGTGTTGTGGGAGCAAAACCGTACCCCAAAATCTTAGACACCCCAAAATTATACTTCATATGGTTCTCCCACAGATTGATCTTGCATGTTAAGGCACTCCTAAATATCAATTAGCAGAGTAAAACAGTTAATCCTACCTAACTATGGCACATCTAATTTCAGCCAAGTTTAAGTGCTACCCAGGTATAAGCCAAAGAGAATCAACATTAACTGAGTGGTCTGATAATTCCGACACTCAGAACATTCTACGAGAAAGCAAGCAACTTAAGGAGTGGGGTATATCAATTAACAAACCAACTACAAAAAAATATCGGTATGTGCAGTCGGGGAGGCAGAATACAGTAGGGCGCCTCAAACATGCAAGTAGAATCTTAAGAGGAACCCAAACAACTACTCGCTCTCTTGGGGGGAGCATGATCAAAATTCAATTATGCAATAGTAGGAGCGAAAATCTCAAGATAGAGGAGCAAACAAAACACACATACCCAGAACAATTGGACTGGGCTTGGCTACCCACAGCTCTTATAACTACAGGGCGGTCAAACTCCTAGGGAGAAAAGTAAAAAAAAAAAAAAAAAAGTGCCCTAATTAATTGGAACGTTGTAGGCCTACACTCCCTCAGGACAGATGATAAGACACTGGAATTTTTAAAAATACAGGTGACTTTTTATGTATGCAAGAGGCCAAGCTGCCACACTATATCAGGATCTGTGTGGATCATTTTCGTTTCAGGAAATTACTTAAGACAATTTTGCTCTGAGCTAGCTGCGTACGCTGCCTTGTTGCCTGGTTGCACCGAGATACCCTTCGGGGTGATTCAAGCGTGTTAGAAATGGAATAATTATTATTATTTTTTTTTAAACCTGGTCGACCACTCCCATCACCATTCCAGGGTTTCAAATTGGCTATATAACAGCACATAAAAAAAAACCTGTTTGGAAGACCAATGGGCGGCCTCGCAATCTATGTGAAACTAGATCTGCAAGTGAAAGTTAGAGAATGGATGAACAATTCCTAGGATATACAAGCAGCCAATATAGAGGGACTAGCACTAGACGAGAGACCCCACTCAATATCACTGATAAACCTGTATGTAATTCCTCATAGAGACACAAAATTGGTCACGGTGAAGAACATCATTGAACGAATAAAGTTTTTTTTATATGAGTATCCAGGAAACCAGTGTATAATGGCTGGCGAGTTCAACACCCGTAAATTAGATCAATTCAAAACAACACAAAGAGGCCAGCAAAGAACGATTCTGCAAGCATGTATCAGTGAATTTGATCTTGAGTCGGCGGCCCCAGAGGGGTTCCACAGGGGACACCACGATCCACACTTATAAAGACTTATCAACCTTGGACTATATCTTCTTCAGTAAGGAGCTATTAAAGAGGTGCACAACCTACCAAGTACATGGAAGGAACAAAAGTGACCATAATCTGATCACCATATACGTCAACATAGGTGCAAAGGTCCACAATAATTACAATCCAGTCGGTTGCAAGTCCGAAACAAATGTGGGCCCGCTGACAAAAAGAATTAAATGGGGCCCAACCAACATGATCAACTACGAAGGCTGGAAACACACCCTTACAACCTGGTAATGGGAATATGAAACAAATATGGCATTTTTCCTTATTGCTAGACAAGCTCCACACGTCATTAATACAACAAAAACGAACAATATGTCAAGTTGCGTCAAAAAGAGGTTGGTCGGCTTGACTCCCCCGAATACGGGAGACCCTAGAGAGCAAAAGGACATTTCGACGCGCAGAACAATAACATAGAAAAGAGAGGACCATAGCCAAAGAAAGTAAATTGAAAGAGGCCAGAAAACAACATAAAAAATTGTATGGAGTCTGAAACAACAAGAAACTCAGGAACAATGGAAACATATATACTTCTTGCTATCAACCAGCAAGTCTAGAGAATTCTGGGGATAAGTAAATGGCTTAGCAACCACACCAAATAGCAAGGAGAATGTTGTACTGGCCACTGCATGGGAGACGCATGTGGAAAAACTATATGTATACTCAGATAAAACACAGTCTTTCCTTACTGTTCAGATGAAGAACTCCCTAGAAGACCTGGAGGATAGCCAAATAATAGTAACTAGGGAGAAGATATTGAAGATACTGAAAAATAGCCGGAGAGATGGGGCCCTAGGACCCAACAGCATACCCGGAACTATCTTTAAAGAAGATGGAACATTTTGGGCTCCATTGATGCTCAATCTGTTTAATGAATGCCTTGCCACATCAGTTATTCTGGAAGCATGGAAGGGCTCGATCCTCCACCCAATACACAAAAAGGGAGATCCCACTCGACCTGAAAACTACAGGCTAATTGCCCTATTAGATGTGGATGGCAAAACCTTTACCAAAGTGCTACTACAAGAATTAGAACAATGGATAACTTACAACAAAATCATTCCGACCTACCAGACAGGGTTCAGACCCAATGCCTCGACTATGGACAGCTTTATTGCCCTCACTTACCTGAGTTCCAAAGCTCACGAAACAAATACTCCTCCTTTGTATGCTTGCTTTGTTGACTATAGTGCGGCATTTGACGGTATTAACCGTAATATTCTATGGAGAAAATTGGCAAGATGGGGCAACACAAGACAACTGCTTGCAGCAATAGCAGCACTATACACGGATACTTGGGTGAGGATCAAGATAACACAATCACACGCCACAGCGCGGATCCTCACCAACAGAGGTCTAAAGCAAGGATGCATATTTGCCCTGCCTTTATTCAATTTGTATACAGTGGATCTTGGGGAAGAACTATTGAAAGGCAAAACTTTTCCACCCACACTAGGCCGGAAGAAACTCCCAATAATACAATATGCGGATGACTTGGTCCTGATGGATCAGATCCTCATTGGAATGAGGAGGGCTCTGGATATATTAAACACATACAACACACGCAATGCTCTCCAGGCGAACGCCGGGAAAACAAAAGTCCTGATCTTTGGCCAAATTACCAAAAAACACCAGCTCAAATGGCAACTCGGCCCACTAAAAATAGAAACGGCCTCCAAATATAATTATCTTGGAATTTGGCTGATGGATACAGGAAAACAAACATTGCAGGCAAAGGCACTAGCAGGAAAAGCTGCAAAAACCACGTACGCGCTATCAAAGTTATATCACAAACTAAATTGCCTCTGCTGAGGCAATTCGAAGAGTCATCGAGGCCAAACTTGCACCCACAATAAATTATGGCCACCTGGCTTACCCAGGAAGGTTAACTGAGACATTAGAGTGCTGTCTCACAACCTCAAGAAAATATTTGGCATGCCAAACAACACTCAGTGCACCCTAATCCGGCTGGAATTCAATCTTGTAAGCATGGATATAGAGTGCAAAAAAGACAATCAAATTTTATCTTCAGGTGAGCTGGGCAGATCCTGTGGGGTGCCCTTAAGGCAATGTTTTCAGACAAGAAAAGTGCTTGGGCGACGTACCTGGACACAGCCAGATCAACGGTAAATATGGACTCAGTGCTCTTGTTAGCTTCCCCACTCACTAACGGACAACTAAAGAATAAACGAAAGATACAAGCCAGGAAGATGTCGAGGGAATTGGACATAAACCAAGTAAGAAGCATCAGAGGAGCGGAGGAGCTGGCAGCATCCCATGAAGCCTTCTTTTGCTAACCTTACCTGAGAGCAGCTATTGGAAAATACGCATTTAGAAATATTTTAGCAGCTAGGCTCCTAATAACGCCCATAAGGGAATACAGGGCTCACTAGAAGAACTGGGCTCAGGGACAGGAGCAATGCAGGCTGTGCCAATACCAGTCTGAATCAGTTGTACATATTGCATGCTGCTGCGTAAGTTTATTATAACAGAGACGAAGGTACGTAAGGCCAATCTTTGTGCAGCATGGGATAAGAACATGCGAGCAGGCACTATCGCTCATTTACACCTCTGTGACCCCAAAGAATCTAGCACAGTTTGGCAAATTTTTCACGGAAACTGGCAGGCTCCTATGAGAGATTGGACAAACAACGAGGGCCGCTTGTTAGGGGCAAACTATAATTTCTTAAATATTTTATGGCGCTTCCACTTGCATTTATTGTAGTATAGCTTTACTCATTTAAACGTAACCAATTTACATAGGTGCAGTTTGGCCCAGTTAAAATCACATAAGTAGATGAAAACACTAGACTAGTCTACCACAACCCAGATTCAGTATGATATAAGGTCATTGAGTATTATGTAGCACAACATGGTCTAAATTTACAATGAAATCCAGACTATTGTGCAGGGTTCCACTCGGTCTGCCTGTTCAACTGCTCATTTGCATAAGCCTATCCAACCTATCTAAGTTTGCACATGTCGTTCTGGCACTTTTTATATAGCACTTGGTTGAACTGAAAAATTAGATCTGTAGTTGTATAGATTTTAAGTTTCATTTAACCATGTTTGCAATATCCTCGTTTTGTATTAGCTATTTTAATGGACCTAATTGTCTAAATGAATTAAATTAAATCATAACTAATTATAATTAATGATATAATTATAATGATAACCTTTCGGCGAAGCACACATCATGTCTCAATTGAAGAATGTTGCCAGTGATGCAGTTTTAGTCAACACAATGCACAATGCACTTTACATGCTAGCAACAAGTCTAAAACTAAGAATGGAATCTGTGTTTACAATCAAGGTTTTATCCTGAGCATAAAATACACTTCAAAATAAGTCCATCAGTCGGTAGTTGTGGTAACTTCTTTGCTTTATTGCAACTGTTAAAGTTCCAAGAACAGTGATATCACAGCCGGTCTGAACAGTTTGTAGCCTGTGTTTACCTTGCTCATTTTTGCACATCGAATCAACTCTTAGAGGAGGCACTTATTATGCTGCTATGTAAGAATGAATCTTGGGTGACAGTTCTAGTTAGCGCAATGCACTTTATGGTCCCTGTAAACTAGGCCAGGCTTCACATTGCTTATTTTGCACACTGAATCAACCTCCTAATTTTGTACGTCTAATTAATTTCGAAATTGTTATTATGTTCCATCTTAAGAATGAAGCTTGTGCTCCTCTAGCTCTGGCTAACCTCATGAGTTCTGCGTTGCCAAAGAATGTATATTGCTTTGACTATTTCCACACAAGGAATCAATGTTTGATGACAAGTTAATCAAGTTTCTTTTAATTATAAAACCTGTTGTACCCTGTTTTTATTATGCTGCAATTGCTATGGTTTTAATTAACTAAACAATAAACTACTCAGTTAAGTAATGGGGCCCACTCAAAAATTCAGTTCTAGATCCACAAAAAGCTAAAGGGTTTATTACAAAGTTCAAAAATAAGCGGTAGAGAGGTAATGTCATGAAGGCTCTCAGATGCAAAGTTATACAAAGTATGTAAAAGTCAGAAAATATTTTAAGTCTCAGACGAGTAGCGAAATCAGAAAAGGATCAGGCAGCATACCTAGTAGGACAGGAAAGGAGTCTGTTTTACCCCCAAAATCAAGAGGTTCTTAAACACAATTCCTGCACAACAAATTAGGAAAATTGCTCAATTACAGTGGTGTGAGCATACGTAACCATTTCTTTTGGCAAATTAGAATGTTCAAGATAACGCATATCATTACCTTAACACAGAAGATCCATCCCAGTTTTCAGAAAATATTGTTCAGCATCTTTTATGTTAATGTCATTCGGAGATGTTCTAATTAATATGAAAGCTTTTGAGGGGCGTGGTCAAGATGGCGACTGAGTAAGCCACTCGGCTCCATCCTCTGACAGTTTTCCCCCTGTTAGCATCCTGAGCTGCACTGGCCACGATCCCCGCCGCTTGAATGGCCCTACGGGGACCTTGAGGACCCCTGCACCAGCGGCGAGCCATGGCCCAGACACCGCGCGAAACATGGCAGGCCCTGCTGGAGGAGACAGGAGAGTGGGCGCGGCGGACAATGCCCTGGATCTTGCTGTCTGCCTTACCTGAGGGGGCCTGACGATCTCCGTACCCACTCAGCGCCTCAAGAATGATCTGCCGCTGTCTCTCCCATTTTGTGTTGCTGGGTTGGCCCCAGAAAGAGTTGTGGGAGGCCAATGAGCCCGACGTGGCCTAGTTTGGTCTTCGCTGCGAGGACCAACAGCACTAGGCATTGGTGAACCGGGCCCAGCAGGTCAGCCGTAAATGGCAGGGATCAAGAGGACGGGTGCACTGTGGCTGTCCCACCTCACCCTGTCAAAACTAACACATAGGGTCCCCCCCACTGCGACCCAGTCAGACGATCACGGAGACCCCTATTGGAGTGCAAGGCTATGTATATGGATATTCTGTGGGGTGGATGAGGACACTTTCACCCCACTGGTGAGTGCGCACTGTATGTTGACCCAGTGGAGCATTACGAGACACTGAAGACCTAGCATTGACTTGTATAGCCTGCTTTAAGCGGGGTGAAGGCACTGGGCTGAGGTGAAGTGGTATTGTAGAGGCCCTTCAGCAAGTAACCCGCCTAAAGGCGAGAGCCCCAGCACTACACCCGTTGATCGGCTCACAGCACGGAGTTGCTGGGAGTCCGGCGTTTGCTACAGTCTTCCCTGACACCATGGTGAAACTGAAAGGTGTGAAAACTGGAAGCCATCATGGCCTCTTAGATGGCGAGACAGCATCTCAACTTTCGAACCCGGGAATGCATGCCGCCCCTGTTGTTGCGGCGCAGGAACACGCCACCCAGCTGGATGACATTTTGAAGGATGTCCAGGAGGTGAAATCCACTTTGAAGCCAAAATTGGATCCAGTGGCGCTACTAAGGGCAGACCACAGAAAGCTGGTGGAACAATTGGAGACTAATGAGTCAGGATTGGGGGCACTCTGCCCCTCAGTGAGCGATGTGCAAACACACATTAAAGCTCTCCAGGAGGAAGTAGAATACCTGAAATTGAAAACTAAAGATGCCAATGGGCAGTCAGCAGGAACAATGTTCGTATTGTTTAAAAAAAAAAAAATCTTTTTATTAAGTAGGTAACCAAAAACCTGACAGTTTGTCAGTCAACAAATACGTTCCATACACTTGCATTGTTATTCATCTTGACATCTATGTATCATGTTGTATACAGTGCAAAATCATAATAGTAAAATCAATCTTGAGTACATTACAATGTGGTACAGTATGTATTGTTACCCCTTCGTTCTTTACCCAGTTCGCCAGCAAAGATCTCAGAGTCCTCTGTATTGTGTCCATTTCCCCCATATTTTGTCCCATTTCTTTTGGCATCCCCTGCCCTGGAAAACCACTTTTTCAGCATTGCAACACCTGTCTAGGTCTTCTTTCCATTTCAAAACACTCAGTGGCTGACTCGCACCCAGCTCCCTTTCTATATTGCATTTGGCTACTATGTCCACCGTCATGAGCCATATCTTGGAGTATTTCGGCCATTTCTCTTCACCAGTCATGCAGGTGATATGCCATTTAGCCTCGTATGTAACCTCCTAATCTACTACTTCCGACATGACCTGTATTATTTCTCTCCAGAATTGTTGTATCATTGGGCATGCCCATAATATGTGGAAAAAGGTGCCCACTTCCCCACAGCCCCTTGTACATTGGTCTGTGTCGCTGCGCCCTGTCCAGTGCAAAAGTACTCTGGAGGTATATGATCTATGCAGTATGCGCAACTGTACCAGGTGGAATTGTGCCCTAATCGCTACCTCCCTCAGACTGTGTATCGCTTCTGTCCAGTCATCGTCCTCTAATGACTCTAGGTCTCTTGTCCAAGCTTCTCTGAGAGCCGTGAGGAGGGCAGGGGAGTTATTCATAATTTTTATGTACACTAGGGATACACCTTTCTCCAACATGGGGTCCATAAGTAGTCTATCGTCGAGTGGAGTGTATTCTGCTAATTGTTCCCCATCTGGGATGTGTCTCTTTAGAGCATGCTTTAGTTGCAAATATCGCAGGAACTCCTTATCAGACATTTTTAACCCACTTTCAAGCCCTCACAGCTTATCATTGTTTGCCCCCTCCATATGTCCCCTAGATATTCAATCCCTATGGTCTGCCATTTACGGAACCCCTTTAGCTGGCCCACTTCCTGTAGTTGGTCGTAGTCCCATAGTGGCGTTCGCTCAGTCAATTTATCTTTCCAACCTAAGAATATGGTAGTTTCCCTCCACGAGTGTACTGTCGCCTCTGTGTGTGTGGGTAGTGTGTTGCTCGTGCATCGATTGTACAGCGCAGCTAGGTATCCTCCCCGTCCCATGTGGTGTCGGTCAACTCTATATGCTGGTTCCTCTCTCCCCGCAAACACCCACTCGCTTATAGTTATGAGTTGTGCTGCCCAGTAGTATTTTTTTATGTCTGGGATTGCCAGTCCGCCCTCATAGACACTGCGTTGCAGCTTATGCAGAGCAATTCTGGCTTGTCCTCCACCCCATAGAAGCAGTCTTAATTCGGTATCTATCTGCTTAAAGAAGCTAGATGGTATTTTACACGGGGTATTTTGCAAAATATACAATGTTCGTATTGTTGGCCTCCTGGAGTGGACTGAGGACCCCAGAAACAAACTTTATCTTGAAACGTGGCTTACGTACACAGGGCTGGCAGGTAAACAATCACGCTTTTTTCAGTGAATGGAGCACACAGAGTGCCGAGCTGATCACTGCACCGCGAGCGCCCCTCCCCCCCCGCCCGAACAGTTATGGCAAGACTTTTCAACTACTGGTATAGAGACCACATCCTACAAGCATCCAGAGCACGAGGGCCATGGGTGATTAAGAACAGTCAAGTAAGCATCTTTCTGGACTGCACTACAGAGACATAATGCCGTTGAGAGTCGTTTCGAGGGGTCTGATGTTCCTGGCCAAACTCCGAGTCACAGATGAAAGAAAAGTGTACTGTTTTGAAACCCCGGTGGGAGCACACTTACGGTTGGAGACAAGGGGGCCCCTGATGCAGGGGGCCGCAAGCATTCTGTCACTTCCAAGCAGCCCTGAATCAACAGGAAAGGACTCGACAGAAGCCTTAAGGACGACCGTCTCGAGAACAAGCAGCCAAAGAGCAGGCCATGATAGTAGAGGAGATCGAAAGGTACGCTAACCCCAGACCATTGACCCCGGGGGACAATCAGGAGTGCCACACAGATGTAGACAGTACCGAACCGGAGAAGGCCTTGCTGTCCTTTCGGCATGGCCCGCACTGATGCCTCTGATGGTGGGCTTGATTGGATAACTGATTGACACCTGCATATCCTTTGTTGGTTTAAAATGTTGCCCATGTCATGAGGGATTCAATGGTCATCAACCCTTCCAGACGAGGATGGAGGGGTAGAGCAAGGGGGCGGGGAGAAGCATGCTCTTGGGGGAACTTCCATGGGGTGGGACACAGAGAATAGAGCTCATACCTACATAGAGCCCCACCGACTACCAAATGGACACTACACTCAGGCACCAGTTTGGGGTGCCAAAGTTAGGTGAGGCAAGTCCGAGTCCTCAACCGGGGATGGGGAGTTGGATTTTTTGTAGCTCATTCTTCGAGTGCATGTTTTGGAATGCAGACTGGCAGGACACTATATGTAGTCTGGCCAGGCCTTCTGAGGGGGAGATGTGATGTATTCTCTACAACACAAGGGACATAATGCCTGATACATTCACAAGCATCCCCTCTCGATACAATATACTCATCTGGAATGTTTGTGGCATGGGCACCCACATCAAGTAATACAGAATTTATGCTTGTTTTTAACATAGACGTATACACTTTGCACGCTTACAAGAATCATATGTTTACCACGGAATTCACCAAGCTGCGCAAGCATTGGGAAGGCACACTGATGGGCACCACATACTCTAATTATACCGGGGTGGTACTCATTTGTGTTGCACCCGGGGTTCAGATCCTGCTGACACTCCAGGATAGACTAGGAGGGCTGGTACATAATGCTAGAGGGGCTTCTCGATGGGTAGCGATATACATTCCTAAAGCGCAAGTGGCGTCTTTTCTCACCTCACTCAACCCCTCTTTGCTCTCTGACCCAACTTTGCCATGCATAAGGGGAGGGGACTTCAACCCGGTACCAAACACTGACACTGACAGACCACTTCCACCCGTCCCTGGGGCGCATTCGCTGGCGGCATCAAAACCACTATCTGAATGGGCGACAAATGTTGCGGTCACAGAAGTATGTGGAGCCATGTACTGAACTGGTAGACAATACCTTTTCTATTCTTGGGTGCACATCATGCATACGCGCAAAGATCTGTCCTACTGCAGCGAGACATTAGTAGGTAAACTGATAGATGCAGAATTCTTGGGTCGCACACCCTACGATCATAGCCCTCTTAAGATGACCATAACTTAGGGGTGCATTTTGCCCTCTATCCCAACCGGATCACTGACAGAATATCGAGGACAAAAATATTGTGTGCACAGAATATCGTTTTAAAAATATCGAGAATCAAAATATCGAGGAGGTAAGTGCAAGTAGGTAAGTATAGATTTACTACTCTTTAGTCTTAATTCCACATCTACTTACTGTGAAGATATATATATATATATATATATATATATATATATATATATATATATATTATATATATATAGTCAAGGTACATATATATATGTGGAATCAAGCATAGTAAAACTTTGTTTTCCCATAGAAACTTACGTTCATGATATGCTGCTCCTCGATATTCTTGACACAATATTCTATCCACACAATATTTTGGACTCAATATTTTGTCCAAACACCATAGAGAAATACCTTACAGAGAGCGAGGGGACAGCATCTGTTTGATTGATAAAATGGGATGCATTTAAGGTGGTGTTGCGGGGCTTGTGTATTAAGATGTTCTAGAGCATAGGTCTTCAAACTGTGGGGCGCGCCCCCCTGGGGGGGCGCAGCATCCCCTCAGGGGGGGCGCGCACTCCACCACTTCACTTTCCATTGTTGCCTCCAGGCGCCAGTCGTGTGTCTCAGCCATAGGCAGAGTGGAGATGCAGGGGCTCTAAGAAGGGGTGAAAAAACAACAAAGCCTCATTAACATGTAAATGGTCTTAAAGACCTGTGAAGTACTCGGGTGCGGCTGGCAGCTCAAAAACTGTCTGTGTGTGCGCCCTGGAAGCTGTCTCAGCCGGGGCTGACACACACGACAGTGGTGGGGGGGGGAGGAGGGGGAGGTCTTCGGATCTGCAACTTGTCAAAAGAGTATGCCTTTGTTCCGAATTTCTCTTATCTCTGATCCACACTTTGGGGACCCTCCTGCACCCACAGGGTGTGTCCGTACTGCGACACTTTGTAAGTCCAAACCGGTCAGACAGGAGGTCCTGTATTTTTTTTAGGCCTTTGACATGCCTGCCGCCACCGATTCAGATACTGTCAATTCTTACTGTTGTGTCCTGCCTCACGTACCCATGCTCTTCAGCCATGTCTGTGTGGAGGTGAGTGACAAAGGGGGACTAAGGATTATCAGTGTTCAGCAATGCAATCAGACCCCACGGCCCTAGCTGCTGTTGAAACTTGCAGGGAGGGCAGAGATTGAAATAGGACAGCTCATGGGGGAGACTGCCCACTGGAGCTCTCCTCGATCCATGTGACGTCTAAAACCTTAAGCGTGGCCTTCTGCTGCAACATGTGCTGAGGCGGTGGCACCTGTCGCAGCATCACTGTAGCAAACCACAGTCGCACCCACACTGGCTCCACGTCAAAGCGGGTGCTGCACAGTGCCCAGAATGAGATGCCAACAGATTTTATTCCAGAATCAAAGATAAATATTACTACATTTATCACTGAAACTTTGAACTAAGAAAACAAGGAATGGCACTTATGTCGGCTAACACAAGCAGCAAAGCAAGAGGACTAGAGAATGACGACAATGTCCCCATCTGCTTCTTTATGGATGTTCATTTGTTTACTTTGATCACGTTTGTTGTAACTATCACACTGGAATGCTGGGTATTGTAGTTTTTACTTGCGGCTGTGAATTCCAAGAAAGTAAAGTCTAGTCTGAGCCTGTGTCAAAGTCATAGAAACTTAAGGAAAGGCTATCTAGTTAAAAAGTTGCAAATTGCAGACGGCGTTCATAGTTAAAAAATATTTTTCTAAAAGTGAATTGGAAAACTTAAAAACACAAATGATCCACACCAGAGGCGCAACTAGAGCCAAACATTTTTTTGGGGGGGTGGGGGTGGCTAATAAAAATTTCGGGGGGGACGGGCAAATTCAGGGGTGAAGAAACAACAAAGCCTCGTTAACAAGTAAATGGTCTTTTAAAGACCTGTGAAGTACTCGGGTGCGGCTGCGATAAGACGGACGCCAGATCAGCCAGCCTACAGCAGCTCAAAAACTGTCTGTGTGTGTGCCCGGGAAGTTGTCTCAGCCCTGGCTGACACACACAAGGGGCGGGGGGGCTGAAGCCTTCTGAGCCCTATGGGCGTTGCGCACCTGTTAAAGACCATGTGTATATTTACATACCTTTGTAAACTGATTACAGAGGCTGTTTGTTTTCTGGTTCCAGTACCCCTGGGGCCCCACTCTGCCTATTCCTTACATTTGGATTTTACTTTTTACTGCCTTAGTGTGAGAATGCATTTTATTAATATGAATATAAAGTAGGGTTAACAGAAGAAAAATGCCAGCCACGTGTTGTTTAAAGAGCCTGCAAAGGCCTTGTCTTGACACTAAATAGGGTTATAAACAAAATAGTATGTATTCATTTGTAATATGACTTTTCAATCTTTGTTCCCTTTAATTATCAGTCATGGATCATTCAGGCAGCCTTAGAACACAATTAAAAATGCTTTCTATTTATTTTTGCTGTTCCAAGTATGCACAGATAAGTGCTGAAAATAGGCTTTAGGTAACTGCTTATTTTTGTACCGTCTGAGACAGCAATATAATGAGCTGGCAACCCTAATCACAAGACGGGAAGTTTGTTGCAGGATGAGCACAATATTTATTTCCTCCACCCTCAATCCCTGGAGCCTGAATAATGCCATAAAAGCAATAGTTTAACTTATATCTGAAACCCTATGCCAAGCCTCAATAACATGCTGAGTAACTTCAACTGTGTCTGGGAATGCACCCTGCATTCAGACAACTCACTCCTCATTCTCGCCCTTCACTTTCACACTCACCCTGCACTCACAGCGATCACAATGTACTCACACTGATCACCATGCACTCACACCACCCGCTCACCCTGCACTCACAGTGACCACACTGCACTTATGCCACTCACCATGAACTCACACCGTTCTCCCTCCACTTACATGAGCACACCACACACTCTGCACTCACAGTGATCACTCTGCACTCTGCACTCACAATGCTCTTGCGCTGTTCACCCTGTACCTCACCCTGCAGTCACACGAGCACACTACTCACCCTGCTCATGTGACACTTCACTCACCTGTCCCTCTCACGTGTGCGATCAGTGTTAGGGCCAGCCCTGGCTGGGAGTCTTAGCGCCCCACCCCCCGAAGTTCGGGTCTAGTTGCACCCCATGTTGCTTCCCACGTCGGAAGTACGTTTCACTGCAAGGAATTTACAATGGTTGTATCCTTCCTGAAGATTCCATTCTCTGGCAAGTAAGAGTGAAGAGCTTTTTGTATTATTTTTTTAAAGCCTCGCTCCTTTCCCCTTCGTCCCACTACTAGTGGGGACGTTGGATGTTTCAAGGAGGCGCAGATTTGGCATTAATGCCTTAGGTGCTGACTTTGGTTCTGGGGACCCCGGTTCGAGTCCTAGTATCGGCTCAAGATCATGTGATCCTGGGCAAAATTACTTAATTTACCAGTGACTTACGAAAAATGAATTTGACCTGGATTAAAGTCGCTGGTGCTTGTATAACATGTTCCAATCCCTAGAGCGGGGTCCACAAGCCTAATATAACAAATATTGTGAAGTATGCCTACCATCTGTCCTCACTTCTTTCGTAGACCAAATTTAAATGTTTTCTTGTGCAGCTATTTCTGAAGCTTTGGAAGGCAATCTTCTTTATAAGCCAACTATGCTAACACATTGACTCTTGATGCTGCTAGAGAATAAAGATGTATATATCCTCTTGAATCACTTATATCACATGTGTATGATGTAAATGTCCCCTAGGCCTTCTTGGAAAACTGTGGCAGGCCTCCTACTGACATGGCAACACTTGGCTATACTCCACATAATCATGGATTTTTCAATCGTGTCAGAAAGCATGTTTTGTGGAACCCCTTTTTCTGATATCTTGTTTAGGGGTAAGGATGTGGCGCAACAGCCAGAGCTGATGACTGTAGAGCTGGGGAACCAGGTTCAATTCTTGGTGTCTGCTCAACATCCTGTGATTCTGGGCAAATCATTTAATCTCCCTGTGCTTACAAAAAATGAATGTGTGCTTGTGTAATGTAAAAGATGCTCCTGTAAAGCGCTCCAATACCTTTGGGTCATGTTTGTGCTATATAAAACTGCAAAAAATGTATTACAAAATTTTGTGAGCACTCCCGTTTCCAGGTAATGCTCAAGACTGGAAGTGGAGCACAACCTAAGGATGGCAGAAGCAAGAATCCATCCACACATTGTCTCTATGGAGAAAAACAGGCACACCCCACACCTGTGTTTTGGCAGTGTTTTTGCTAATCTATCCTAATTTTTGTGTTTTATGTGAAAAATAAAGCACCAATGTAATTTATTGTGCTAATTTTTTCTTGGAGACTTTTCATTTGAACTTTAGAATAAGCACAAGCACTAAAAAACTTCAGTTTACTAAACACTTACTTTATTTAATATTATTTGCCCTATACGACCTGGGCTCTGCAGGAGGGAAGGGCCATTAATGATGCAGAGTACCAGCTTCCAGAACTTTTTTGTCAGGTGGTGGTGGGGGGGCTCGACGTGTAAAAAGGTTTAGATGGGGGGGCACAACCGACAAAAGTTTGAAGACCTCTGTTCTAGAGGATGAACCACACACTAAGGAGGGACCTTGATACCATAGGGGACCACATATGCTCACTTGAGCGTGAGGCAGGGGAAACACAACAAGTCCGACATGATCTCTCCTCTGCCTGAGCGAAGTGCAGTGAGGCACTACAGAGATTGGGATACCTTGAACACAGGGAGAGTACAGCCCGGCAACATGGGAGGGGGTGATAAAGCAGGACACATTTTGGCATGGCTCCTGCAATCATATCCCCCCAGAGCCCCAGTGGTCGCAATCCAGGACCACAGCCGGAACAGAAGTAATGCTCAGTCTGCAATCAACAGGGTGTTCAAAGATTATTATGCCATCCTACATGCACGAGTGTCCGAATTGAATGAACAAGAGGCTGATGATTATCTGAGTGCAATTCCCCTTTCCAGCCTTACTGTGGCACAGAAAGCTGCACTAGATGGCCCCCTCAGACCCGAGGAAATACAAATAGCAAGAACACAAATGGCCAGAGGCAAAACACTGGTCCTGAATGGTCTCCCCTTGGAATTTAATGCCGCTTTCGGACAGGGACTGATGTTGCACTTATTAAAGACCTATGAATTGGCCAGGGATGCTGATCGTCTTCCTAAGTCAATAAGAAAGGTGTTGATTGTGGTCTTACCAAAACCTGGAAGGGATCCCCTGGCAGTAGGTTCATATCGACCATTATCGCTGTTGAACCTAGATTATAAAAATTCTGGGGGAAGTGTTGGCTAATCGCCTGTTACCGCTGGACCAGACTCTGATACACACTAATCAAAATGGCTTAATTCCAGGCTGTAATACTTTCTTAAATCTTCTACGCTTATTTGGTATCATGGGCTTAGCTAGGCAGTGCCAAGAGCATCATTGGGTAATCTCGCTAGATATCGAAAAGACCTTTGATACCCTCAGCTGGCCTTATTTGTTAGGGGTGCTATGTTGGTTTGGCATGGGGGTTGGAGTCCTTCGATGTGTGAGTTTGCTGTACAGGGACCCACAGGTGTTGATACATATGAGGGCACTTATATCATCCCCTTTCCAGATCGGAAGAGGAACATGACAGGGGTGTCCAATTCCCCACTCATATTTGTTCTGGCTACAGAATAACTGCGTCCTGCGAGTTGAGCACAAGAGTGGGGGGGGGTCTCGATGGGAGGAGAATGCCACATTCTATCTCGATTTGCGAATGATGCCCTGATATGCCTATGGGAGGAAATGACCGTTGAATGAAACCTCACCACAGTGATGGCAGTACTTGAAGACTTTGGCAAAGTGAATTTGGATAAATCTTGCCTGTTTCCGTTGACTGCCAGAGAATCTGGCAGACAGTGGGCTCATACAAATACGGTACTGCGTATGGTGACTGATACATTTAAATACCTGGGAGTGCACATTTATCACAATGAACAGGATCTGTTTGAGGGTGACTTAGGGCAGGCTGTCACTTCTATCCGGGACTCCCTCCCATTCTCGAGTGCCTTGCCATTATCCACTGGGCAACATAGCAATCTCTCAGATGCTAATACTCTCTAGTTCACTATATTTTTTCTCAGCACTCTCACTCATACTGAAACAGCCTTTTTATAGTGATTAATGCTCCCTTTTATCAATGGTAATTTGAGCTAATGGGAGACGCTGGGTGAGGTTGACCAATCTTTGTCTCCACCCCACTGTGAGCTATATTTCGCAGCAGCGCAATTGCAGTGACCAATGCAATGGATAGTGGGTCTGCTGACCTGGAGATCCGGATTATACAGGCACATTTGCTGCTGCTGTGGGGGTTCTGGGGAGTGGACGAGAAGCGAACCACCATAGATCTGCTGTTTCGGAAGGTTCGCTTGTGCTGGAAGAAATATGTGCTGGGTGCTCCCAGAAAGCCAGCATACGCTCCAGGGTTGCCACTTTGGTCCCTACCGGAGAGTGCGACAAAGACTGTCATGCATGACATGCATCACTGGACTGAGGCAGACATCACAACATGGGGAGATCTTTTTCACAAAGGAACTTTGCAACCCTTTTCTGTCCTACACAAGACCATCAAACTGTGGCCGGGTGCCTTTTTGCTCAATATAGTGATGAGTAACCTGATCTGGGAAAGGAATAGGCCACATGTTCCCAGGAACGGAAACAGTTTGTCCTAGATGTAGAGAAGAAGCAGCTGATTTCCCGCACACGATATGGCAGTGTACAGTGATGGCGAATTCTGGGATGCAATACGGCAATATATAACAGGCATTACGGGATAGCTGATGCTACAGATGCCTCGCTATGCCTGTTGGGGTTAATGGCCCGCTCAAAAAACACAAACATTTATCACGATTTATTGACGTGGCATTGGTGCTTGCTAAATGGCACATTACAATGTCATGGAAGGCTGCAATGGCACGGTGTAGGAAGGTGGAATCTGACTATATGGTTGCCCCCACTTTTTTTATGGTGTTTTGCTGGTTTATGACTTAGTTGGACTGGGATCCTGCTATTCAGGGCCCCAGTCTATCTGCTTTCTCTGTAAAAAGGTTTCCATGTGCCTTAGGCACATCTCT
Organism: Calotriton arnoldi; assembly: GCA_963921515.1. NCBI lineage: Eukaryota > Metazoa > Chordata > Amphibia > Caudata > Salamandridae > Calotriton > Calotriton arnoldi. The sequence continues at coordinate 2,142,669 of CAWUFW010001415.1, forward strand.
GATTGGAATCTGGAGTGCCCTTATAAGTCCCTAGTATATGGTATACTATGTACCAAGGGCATAGGTACCTCAGAGGCCTACCAGGGGCTGCAGCATGTATTATGCCACCCCTGGAAGGCCATCCAAACTGACACCACAGGTCTGCTACTGCAGCCTGGGTAAGGAGGTGCATGCACTCCTTACTGTGATATAGGTTACCTATATCACTAAATACATACACACATATAAACCTATAAGTCACTCCTAAGGCAGGCCTTATCAATCCTAAAGGCAGAGTGCATGGTTCCTATGTGAGAGGGTGCCCCTGCATGAGCAGGGCCCCTCTGCAGCGTTCGGAGACCCTTCTCTGATGCTGTTTGTAGTGCAGCCTGACCATATACTCTTAAGCGCATTATAACCTCGCGTTAAATGCTAACTTTGGAATGGCTGCACCTAAACATGTCGTGTTTGGTGTCAAACATCTTGGAATACTACCCCCCGCCAATTCTGGCGGCGGGGGTAGCATTCCACCCTTCTAGAGGGAAAGACATGTTAACTCTGGCTAGCCCGGTAACTTCTTTCCAAAGCCCTGGCATCACAAAATGGATGCTGCTGCCACAGACACGAGTCTGGCCTCCTGCTGCTGGACGAAACTCCGGCAGGGGAGGCCTGGACAACAGGTTTCTGTCCCAGGGAGGTGTGACCACCTCCCCAGACAGGATAATGTGTATTGGGGCTGGGCGGGAGCACTTTCGGGTGCTTTGAAGTCCTGCACTGGGGGCACACTTGGTGTCCCTAGGCATACCCCAGTTCAAACCGGATCAGGGGCTTGCAGCCCCTGCTTTGGCGTGAACTGGACAAAGGGAAAGGGGTGTAGCCACCCTCTGCCCTGACCCACCCATAGGTGGGGCCACAGAGTAGTCCAACCCCTAAACTTAGTATAAGTATAGGAACCCAGTCCTTAGGACTTTAGATTATCCCTGGACGAAACTCTGAAACAGAATCCTGGACCTTCGACGCTCTACTCACGATTAGAGGACAGAAGAATCTCCCTTGGGGTCAAGGAGTGACTCCCTGCTTGGCAGGCACCAAAGAAGCATCTGTCCGGTTCGCATTTCTGAAGCTCCTGCCGGACGCCGAAGTCATCGCATCACCAGAGGTGGATTCTCAGACTTCCCCGAGGCTACCCTGAGTCCCCAGCAAAGCTGAGGCCCGTAGCTATCGTGGGTGACTTGAGACCGTGACCCTGGACACCGAGCACATTTGCAAGTGCATCCTCTTCTGGGTCTCCCACGAAGTCGTGCTTTGGGCTCCGAGTAGCCCTAGCCTCCAGCACCAACTGCACCGAAGATCACTGGCCTCCACTCCACGAGTGTCCTGTGAGCCAGATCCACGTGCGACGTCTCGAGGCTCCTTCGCGGTCGCTAGGCCGTTGGCTAGTAGCCCTGAACGAAGGCCAATCTTTTTCTTACTTGGCATCCTGGTTGCTCCAGGCCTGCCCTCACTTACCCTCGCTGGGTGAGTTCCCCAGACCTTGCTGGTCTGCACCATCGACGATCTTCCTCTGCATCGAGACTTGCCGTTGCCAAGGCTTGTTGGGTCCAATCCGGTCGCCGACACCTCAGCACTCGACAGACATTGTGTACCAGCCCGAATCCTGCTCCTGGTCGCCGACAACGCCTCCTGGACCTTGTGGCTGAAGAGTCAAGACGACCGTCAACGCACCTGAAGCACTCGACATCGGTGGGCATCTGTCCATCGCCTTCCTGGTCACTGGCTAGTGACCCAGACTCTGTCCCCTCTGCTTTCAGGTTCTTCAGATCTCCGATCCACTCTTGGATCCACCCGGACACTTTCCACTTGGTCGCCAGCAGCACTTTGCAGCAGATCGCCATTCAAATCGACGACGAAACCCGACCCCGAAAGACACCTATGCACCCGGCTTCCCTGGGTGAGGTAACACGAGTACTCCGGTGCTCCCGTGGGTAGAGACTCTTCAAAGTACTAGATCTCAAAGGGTTTGCTCCAAGTCCTCCTTTAAGTGTCCCTTTCTTTAATTTCCTGATCGCGACTTTCTCCATAGAAGTCAACGGCGTATCGCGGTTGTGTATTTACACTGCACGCGTCCCCCGTGGGTCCCCTGTGTCACTACCTTGGGTGGTTCCTTGTGGTCCAAGCACTTCTAGAGGCTCTAGGCCTAGTGTCTAGTTCAGTCGTGGTTCTTATACCACTTTATTGGTATATGGTTTGGTACGCCCATAGGGCCCAAACGTGTATTTGTGCTATTACTGTGTTTAAATAACTTCTAACTTATGTATTTCGAACTCTAGCCTCATAAAGAGACTAGAGGGGTGTGTTTAGCAATAAATACATATATTTTGAATATATACCTGGTGTGGTGCTCTTTCATTTGGTCACTCAAGAGATTATAGACTGGTAAAACAAGCTGCTTTACATTCCTTCAAGACTTAGCCTGAAGGCTGCTCTCCATAGCTACCACTAGGATAGCTTTCAATAAGGTTGTCTTTAACCTATCTCCAATAAGGGGTTGTTTGGACTGGTGCAAGGTGCCCACTATAATTAGTGGACAGCATATACCAGGCCAACTTCTCACATTGGTGAGCAGCGTGTGGGATTCCAGCTTGCTATTGTTTTACCAGATAATCTCAATTGAATTGATCAACTGAAAACCACTAAAGGTACCTAAGGTACATATAATTTAAGCTTAGAATACAGTAAGTTCTACTGAACTTAGAGTTGTGTGTTAAGGGATAGCACAACCCTTTCTACAACTCAAGAGAGTTTAGTAGGCCACACTAGAGTAGGTAGTGCATACACCACACCACACTAGTAATGTCTTTAAGGGTAGGATCTAAAGAATCCTTGCAGGAAGCCACTGAGCTTCCACCCTCCAAGTATGATACACTCCCATTCTTGGAATTGAGAGCTTTATGCAACTTGAGAAAATAAGGACAGGCCAAAGTCCCACCACCCAACACCTTAAGGAGTTGTTGGTGGCTTATGACCTTAGTAAGCCCTTGGGGACTGAAGGGGTAGGAGCTGAGGGTGGGGCAGAAGATGAGGATGGGACCAGGGGTAGAAATACCCCAGCCCCCTCTGAAACTGGCCAGGAGGTTGAAAATGACCCTGACCTGGATAACCCAATCCCTCCTGAGGAAGATGAAGAGGATAATCAGGATGATGCCCTCTTTGTCCCCCCAGGAAGGATTAAGAGTGTGCCCAGAAAGTCTAGATCTCCTTCTCAGGAGTCTAACCACTCTGGCACCTCAATAGGGAGCTCTGTCTCATCTCATAGGAGGGAATCCTCTCATGAGAGGAGAACAAGGCTGATTCAATATGAGGAAGATCAGCTTGAACTCAGAAGGAAGCAAGTAGCCTTAGACAGGGAGTCCCTAGATCTCCTTAGAGAGAAAAGAAAGTTGGGACTAGAGTCCCATGGTGGCAGCAATATCCCTAGAGATAGGGAAAGGTCTTATGACCATAGAAACCTAAACAAGATTGTCCCTCCCTACCAGAGTGGGGATGACATCCACAAATGGATAACTGCACTGGAGAGGGCCTGTAAAGTTCAGAAGGTCCCCCAGAGGCAGTGGGCAGCAATCTTGTGGCTCTCCTTTGCAGACAAAGGTAGAGACAAGCTCCTCACTGTAAGAGAAGAGGATGCTGACAATTACACAGTCTTGAAGAGTGCTCTGATAGATGGGTTTGGCCTAACCACTGAACAGTATAGGTTGAAGTTCAGAGACACCCAAAAAGCTCAGACTCAAGACTGGGTTGATTTTGTAGATTGTGCTACAAAGGCTCTGGAAGGTTGGATACATGGCAACAAAGTGCATGACTTTTTAGGATTGTACAATTTGATTATGAGGGAGCAGATCCTTAATAATTGTCAAAACCAGCTTTTGCACCAGTATCTGGTGGACTCTGATCTGACCTCTCCCCAAGAATTGGGAAAGAAGGCAGACAAATGGGTCAGAACCAGAGTAAAAACTAGAAATCAGGGTGGTGACCAGAAGAAAGATTCTACTAAGTCCCAAGAGAAAGGTGGGGATAAATCTAAGGATAAGTCCACTACAGGGCCCCAAAATTCCTCTTCTGGGGGTGGGTCCCAAACTCCTTCCTCTCCTGAAAAGAAACCATATTGCCCTGTCTGTAAAAAGCCTGGGCACTGGAAATCTGATCCCAGTTGCCCCAGGATTGGCAATAAAGAAAATGTTCCCCCAGCAACTACTACCCCCTCCTGGTACTACCAGTAGTAATCCTCCAGTTGGGAGTAGTGCACCCAAAAAGTTAGGTGCTTTTGCAACAGGAACAGAGGTGGGCCCTGGTTAAGAAAGGGACCCCTCAACAGACTCCTCTGACTCTGATGGTGGTGTAGGATTTGCCACCTTTACCATGGGTCCCACAGCAATGGGCAGGTACAGACTGGAGCCAATGATTAATGGTCAGAAAGCTGTGGCATTTAGGGACACAGGGGCTAGTGTCACCATGGTGGCAGGGAAACTAGTCCCCCCCTCACCAGCTTTTACCCGAGTTTAAATACCAGGTGACCAACATTGATGGTGTCAGAACAGATCACCCCATGGCCATAGTCAATCTCAACTGGGAGGGGGTCACAGGCCCAAAGAGAGTGGCAGTGTCCCCCACCTTACCTGTAGATTGCCTGATGGGCAATGATCTGGAGATTTCAGCCTGGGCTGAAGTTGAACACCAAACCCACCTTAGGATGTTGGGCGTCCCTGTAGAGGTTAGTGGGGCTGTAATGGCCACAGCCCCAGCCCAAGAATTTGGAGAGATGGAGCCTGAAAGAATGGCCCACTCTCCCCAAAAGAGAGCACAAGGGTTGAAGAAAAGTCTTCTTCCCTCCAGACAGTAGGTAAGGGTCAGCCTCCTCAGGGAACTGACCCTACCCCTAGTGAAGGAACTGCCCCAGAGGTAGTCAGGCCTGGCCTGGCCAGGCCCCTGATGGCAGAGGACCCTTCCAAGGTGGTACTCCAGTCTGGAGCAGGTAACCTGCCCCTCTCTACCCTGCCTCAGCCAGCCCAGGGCTGCAGAGGTCAGGGAGGTCAGTGGACCCCCAGGGCCCCCTGTCCAGAGGAACCCCCCATCAGCAGATTAGGGGCACCCAGTCTAGTAGCCCTAGCCAGGTGAAAACTCCTCTACACACTGAGGGATCCCCCATGCCTTTATGTAGGGACCTCCCCCAGAAGGACTCTGGTAGGCAAGGGCAAACCTGGGACCTGAAGGTTCCAAACCTGCCCTGTCCCTCCAGTAGTCCATCCAAAGGGACCCAACCCCCAGCTGTAGGCAGCCAAAGGTTGACCCTTAGAGCAAAGTGCAACTCAGTCATGGAAAGCCAGGCATACATGGTGACCAGTGATCTGAGGAAGCTGAGGCCAACATTCCTAGGGCCTCACTTCCCTACTCAGACACCTCACCAGCCTTGTACTTTACCTAAGCACACCACAGGTAGTGATTCCCCATGGTGGAGACCCTCTCATACCCTTAGGGTGAGGGATTGCTTAGTGGACCATAAGACAGGGGGCAACCATGCTAGTGCAGGTGCTTCCTTATATGACCACTTAGTCAATGAAGGCTCAACTGGCCAAGGTTAGCCTTATCTCCTTTCGTTTGGGGGGGTTATGTAGGAAGGTGGAATCTGACTATATGGTTGCCCCCACTTTTGTTATGGTGTTTTGCTGGTTTATGACTTAGTTGGACTGGGATCCTGCTATTCAGGGCCCCAGTCTATCTGCTTTCTCTGTAAAAAGGTTTCCATGTGCCTTAGGCACATCTCTGATTGGAATCTGGAGTGCCCTTATAAGTCCCTAGTGTATGGTATACTATGTACCAAGGGCATAGGTACCTCAGAGGCCTACCAGGGGCTGCAGCATGTATTATGCCACCCCTGGAAGGCCATCCAAACTGACACCACAGGTCTGCTACTGCAGCCTGGGTAAGGTGGTGCATGCACTCCTTACTGTGATATAGGTTACCTATATCACTAAATACATACACACATATAAACCTATAAGTCACTCCTAAGGCAGGCCTTATCAATCCTAAAGGCAGAGTGCATGGTTCCTATGTGAGAGGGTGCCCCTGCATGAGCAGGGCCCCTCTGCAGCGTTCGGAGACCCTTCTCTGATGCTGTTTGTAGTGCAGCCTGACCATATACTCTTAAGCGCATTATAACCTCGCGTTAAATGCTAACTTTGGAATGGCTGCACCTAAACATGTCGTGTTTGGTGTCAAACATCTTGAATACTACCCCCCGCCAATTCTGGCGGCGGGAGTAGCATTCCACCCTTTTAGAGGGAAAGACATGTTAACTCTGGCTAGCCCGGTAACTTCTTTCCAAAGCCCTGGCATCACAAAATGGATGCTGCTGCCACAGACACGAGTCTGGCCTCCTGCTGCTGGACGAAACTCCGGCAGGGGAGGCCTGGACAACAGGTTTCTGTCCCAGGGAGGTGTGACCACCTCCCCAGACAGGATAATGTGTATTGGGGCTGGGCGGGAGCACTTTCGGGTGCTTTGAAGTCCTGCACTGGGGGCACACTTGGTGTCCCTAGGCATACCCCAGTTCAAACCGGATCAGGGGCTTGCAGCCCCTGCTTTGGCGTGAACTGGACAAAGGGAAAGGGGTGTAGCCACCCCTCTGCCCTGACCCACCCATAGGTGGGGCCACAGAGTAGTCCAACCCCTAAACTTAGTATAAGTATAGGAACCCAGTCCTTAGGACTTTAGATTATCCCTGGACGAAACTCTGAAACAGAATCCTGGACCTTCGACGCTCTACTCACGATTAGAGGACAGAAGAATCTCCCTTGGGGTCAAGGAGTGACTCCCTGCTTGGCAGGCACCAAAGAAGCATCTGTCCGGTTCGCATTTCTGAAGCTCCTGTCGGACGCCGAAGTCATCGCATCACCAGAGGTGGATTCTCAGACTTCCCGAGGCTACCCTGAGTCCCCAGCAAAGCTGAGGCCCGTAGCTATCGTGGGTGACTTGAGACCGTGACCCCTGGACACCGAGCACATTTGCAAGTGCATCCTCTTCTGGGTCTCCCACGAAGTCGTGCTTTGGGCTCCAGCACCAACTGCACTGAAGATCACTGGCCTCCACTCCACGAGTGTCCTGTGAGCCAAATCCACGTGCGACGTCTCGAGGCTCCTTCGCGGTCGCTAGCCCGTTGGCTAGTAGCCCTGAACGAAGGCCAATCTTTTTCTTACTTGGCATCCTGGTTGCTCCAGGCCTGCCCTCACTTACCCTTGCTGGGTGAGTTCCCCAGACCTTGCTGGTCTGCACCATCGACGATCTTCCTCGGCATCGAGACTTGCCGTTGCCAAGGCTTGTTGGGTCCAATCCGGTCGCCGACACCTCAGCACTCGACAGACATTGTGTACCAGCCCGAATCCTGCTCCTGGTCGCTGACAACGCCTCCTGGACCTCGTGGCTGAAGAGTCAAGACGACCGTCAACGCACCTGAAGCACTCGACATCGGTGGGCATCTGTCCATCGCCTTCCTGGTCACTGGCTAGTGACCCAGACTCTGTCCCCTCTGCTTTCAGGTTCTTCAGATCTCCGATCCACTCTTGGATCCACCCGGACACTTTCCACTTGGTCGCCAGCAGCACTTTGCAGCAGATCGCCATTCAAATCGACGACGAAACCCGACCCCGAAAGACACCTATGCACCCGGCTTCCCTGGGTGAGGTAACACGAGTACTCCGGTGCTCCCGTGGGTAGAGACTCTTCAAAGTACTAGATCTCAAAGGGTTTGCTCCAAGTCCTCCTTTAAGTGCCCCTTTTCTTTAATTTCCTGATCGCGACTTTCTCCATAGAAGTCAACGGCGTATCGCGGTTGTGTATTTACACTGCACGCGTCCCCCGTAGGTCCCCTGTGTCACTACCTTGGGTGGTTCCTTGTGGTCGAAGCACTTCTAGAGGCTCTAGGCCTAGTGTCTAGTTCAGTTGTGGTTCTTATACCACTTTATTGGTATATGGTTTGGTACGCCCCTAGGGCCCAAACGTGTATTTGTGCTATTACTGTGTTTAAATAACTTCTAACTTATGTACTTCGAACTCTAGCCTCATAAAGAGACTAGAGGGGTGTGTTTAGCAATAAATACATATATTTTGAATATATACCTGGTGTGGTGCTCTTTCATTTGGTCACTCAAGAGATTATAGACTGGTAAAACAAGCTGCTTTACATTCCTTCAAGACTTAGCCTGAAGGCTGCTCTCCATAGCTACCACTAGGATAGCTTTCAATAAGGTTGTCTTTAACCTATCTCCAATAAGGGGTTGTTTGGACTGGTGCAAGGTGCCCACTATAATTCGTGGACAGCATATACCAGGCCAACTTCTCACACACGGACACTCGGAGAATGGGTGAGGGATCTCCGGAAATGGGCCCTATCATCGTGATGTCTAGTCCCCGTGGTAAGGGGCCAGAGGCGTGTGCTACACTGACTGGGACATGTACCTGGAAAAACTGGAATCTAGATTGGATATACAAGCTCCCTAAGCAGCAGATATATTGTAGTGGTAGATCAGACATGGAAACATGCAGGTCAAGATGGTGGGTGCTCAGATGGGGTCCTTATGTATGTATGTATCAGGTATTTTATAAGCGCGACTATCACTCCGCAGGAGTATCTTGGCGCTTTGTAGAAATAGATGGAAAGGTACAGGGTGGTCCGAGTTGCCTTTGGAGGGACTGCAAGGGTTAAATGAGACAGAAGCATAGAGAGTCCGGGGCTCCAAAAATCCAAGTTTTTAAGGATTTCCTGAAACAGGCTTCAGATTGGATGAGACGAAGATGGCTGGGGAGAGTATTCCATGCTTTTGCCCCGAGGACAGTTACTGTTCTACCTCCTCTAGTTTTATATTTGAAAAAGGAGGGTTTTAAGAGATTAGCTGAGGTGGATCTAAGAGTATGTGTGGTGATATAGGGCGAGAATCTAGATCTTAGATACATGGGACCTGTGGCCCTGAAGGCTCTAAAAGTGATGACGAGTATCTTAAATAGCACTCTTTTGTGAATGGGTAGCAAATGCAACACTTTTAAAGCTGCGGTTGCTGAGGAGCGACGTGGCAGCTTGAGTACCAGGCGGGCTGCTGAGTGTTGAACCGTCTGAAGTTTTTTTAGGATTGCTTTGTTGGCACCTGCATAGAGGCTATTGCAGTAATCCAGCCTAGAAGTTATTAGGGCTGCTGTGACAGTTTTCCTTGCTGTGGCTGGGAGAAGGTCAAAGAATATTTTCAGGGATTTGATCAGCTGAAAACACTTCCCTGCCACTGATAGTACTTGCGAACGGAAGGATAGGGTAGAATCAAATTTTACCCCAAGATTGTTTACTACCTCCACTGTATTGGGTGGCGGGGAGAGTATTTGGTGGCCACCAGTGACTGGGGGTGAAGGTGTTGGCCTTGCCTAGGAGCATGATTTCAGTCTTTTCCGGGTTACACTTCAGGTGATTCTGCTTCATCCAATGAAAGACCTCTGTAAGACAATGTTGGAAGTTTTCTTTAGCATTGATAGATTGTTTATCTAATGTTAGAATCAGCTGAGTGTCGTCTGCATAAGATGTGGTTTTGATGTTGAATAATGATATCAATTCTATAAGTGGGGCCATGTAGATGTTAAACAGTACTGGACTCAATATAGATCCCTGTGGGACACCTATAATCAGAGGTTTCATGGCTGACTGGTAGGGCCCAAGCATGGTTACTTGCTGATGGCTTGTCAGGAATGATTTGAGCCAGGCCAAAACCAGATGGGAAATGCCACATGCGTTGAGGCGATGTAGCAAAATCTCATGGGAGATGGTATCGAATGCAGCTGATAGGTCTAACAAAATCAGTACTGCGTTTTTCCCTTCGTCCAAGGCGGATTTAAGGCTCTCCGCGGTATGTAGAAGTGCTGATTCTGTGGAGTGTAATGGCCTAAAACCTGATTGAGTCAGAAATTGGGTGTTTGTGGTTTTCAAAAAGGTCGTAAGTTGACTATTGACTATTTTTTCAGTAATTGTACTGAGACAAGGTAGTAGGTAATAGGCCAAAGGTTGGAAAGGGTGGTAGGGTCTGCCAACTGTTTTTTCTGGAGGGGCTTAACTGCCGCGATTTTCCAGTCTGAGGGTACCTCTGCTAATGAAAGTGATGAATTGATTATACTATTAATGAATGGGTTCATAGTGTCAACAATGGCGTGAAGAATTTTCGGGGGACAGGGGTCAAAAGAGGATCCTGATTTGCAGGAGAGGATAGTTTGGCGAGATTGTTCCATATCAATCATTTGAAATGAATGTAGGTAGTGCGCTTTATTCTGGAATTTAGGGGCTGGTTTAATGGTGGAGGGAGGTATATCCTTAAAATCGGCATGAATAGTTTGAATTTTCTGTTAAAAAAAAATCCACTATTTGATTACAGAGAGACTGTGAGGGAGGAATTTCTCGTTCGAGTGCTTTGGGATGCGTGAAAGATTTCACTATCTTAAAAATAGTTTTTTGGGTCAGAGTCAGCTGAGGCAAGTACTTTAGAGTAATATACTTTCTTTTCTAGTCTGATTAGACGATGATAGGCTTTTAAGACTAGTTTAAACTGGGAAAGATCTTCTGGTTTATAGTTTCTTCGCCATCGGCGCTCGAGCTGCCTACATTGGAGATGTTGGTCTATCAATTTTTGTGTGAACCAAGGGGAGGAGGTTTTAATGATGGGGTTTTTCCTTTTTAAGTTGACTGGGGGCGCTAGAGTGTTACAGAGTAGGGACATCCAAGAGGTAAAATGTTGTGAGTCCCTAGCAGGGTCTCCTGTTAAATTGGGTCTGAGATCTAGAGCTGTAGTGTTAAGATCAGGGTTGGTTAACATTTTGTTCCATTTCCGTACCATGGTAGGAGGGCCGCTAGCATGCCTCTGTATGTTGTTGGTGGACTTGTGATTTATCTCAAATGGGATAAACCAATGGTCCATCCTGGCCATGGGTAGTGGGGGATTAATTTTGAGGGATTGGTAATTGAAACATATTCCATCCAGGGTATGTCCAGCGCTATGGGTGGGGGAACATACCAGCTGTTCTAGACCTAGAGTGTTCAGTGTGTCTAGGAAATTTGATGGATGGAAAGGAGGGAAGGAAATTACTGCATATCACTAAAGTATGAAGGTTAGTGTGCAAACAAGTTCAGATTCAATACATATCCTAATGCCCCAAAACAACAAGTTACCGTACAGCCCCCTCCCGCACTACCTCCGTCGTTAGGTTTGTGAAATAGTTAAAATATTATACAAAAACAGGCTATTAAAAGCTAAAAATTGTATAACAACACAGAGAGAAGGCAGCAGAGTACCTATCTATGTCTTAGTTCGAGGGAGGATTTCAATAGTCTCCCAAGGCATGATGCTAGGCTCCATACTTAAGTTTCACTGTTAGTCTTACTAATGCAATTACTCCTACACCACAGTGCACTCGAAGGGTTATTGTTAGTGCTATAGTAAGAACACCCCGTGGTTATTATGCTGACATATATAATGTAAGCACTACTATTGTTAAATATTTATTTATGCTGTAGACTTCGGCTGGAACCGGAAGGGGCCGGAATTGCATTTACTTGTCGCAGAGTGATCCTTCTGCATTGTTTGTTGAGTTTTCACAAAATTCAATAAAGAGATATGGCAAAAAAGAATGAAAACTTTCAGTGAATGAATAAACTAGTGATCACAGCGTAAAGGAGTGGAAGGACCTTGACAAATGTTACTAGTCATAGAGAACAGGGAGGAGTTTGTCGAAAGGAATATAATAATAGCATTGGAAATAAACTACTACACATCACCTTGACTGCACTCTGTAGAGCCTGTGAAGGGAGGTTGTTTGCAGGGGGAAGCAGGAGTGAGTGACAGAGATAGCATCCATCTTGTCCAAGATGCCAATTTCATAGGAAATGTGGCATTTCTAAAAAGCAATAATAAACACATTTCTACACATCATATAAAACTAGTTTCAATTGTAATCGTGTTAATTCTGCCCCTATATGTAAATTCATGGTAAAAAATATACATAGTCACAATTATCGGTCCACAAAATAAATACCCCGAAAAAACAATCTAATAGTGTTGGTAATGGTGGTTGTGGTAATGATGGTGTTAATGGTAGTGGTGCTGGTAATGGTAGTGTTAATTGTGGTGCATGTGGTGGTGGTAAGAGTGGTGGCAATAGTGATATGCTAATATTTGTAATGGCAGTGGTAATGCTGATGGTTGTAATGGTATTTGTGATGCTGACAGTAATAGTAAAAGTGGTAATGGTAATTGTAATAATGGTAGTGGTAATGGTGGTGGTAGTAATGTCAATGGTGATAATGGTGGAGGTGGTAATGGTGAAGCTACTGAGCAAGGAGGAAGAGACAGAGAACAAACAGAAGCACCTGTCATTAGCAGAGCCACTGCACAGAAGTGAGAGAAGTGCCACCAGCATAAGTGCTTGAGTTGTACACAAATGCCCAGTGGGAGCACAATGAAGCATCATCACATGAGCTGCTAAGTGCTCTGAAAGTGTGTGCAGTGGCCTGACACCAGGACAGCTACAGTAACAAGAAAGTGGTTTGAGCTAAACCTGGGCTCTCTCAAGATGGAATGGCCTTTTTTGGATCTGCCATCCCGATCTGTGGAAATGAAAAACAATTTGGTGACCCTCTTATTGTCAAGTTCACACTTGAGTTGTGAAAATGCACTTCAAAATTTGCTTTAGTAAAAACAATGACACAAAATGATTGTGTTCTGCAGACAATGCATCTGTGAGCCAAAGAATTAAGAACCTGATGTAAGAAAGGGGTTTTCCATTCTGTGTCTGTGGGAAAATGTCTAGTACATTTGGGATTAAATGTGTGATCGGAGTTCTTTTCGAACAGTCATTCAACTGCTAGCAACTACTTTTCCACATGTTGGGAGGGCATGGGGGTCACTAGATCACATACGATTCATCACATGATAAAAATATTGCGTCCACTGTATTCTATAGCACTATCTTATCGAAATAAGTTTTTATGGAAATAAGAACTGCGGGACCTATTCACAAAGGTAAATTTGGTGACAAAAGTATGTTTGCACCCCAATATACCTGTCATACTCTTGTTAGGAATTCCCCTGGCAGGTGTAAATCCAGGTACGTGTGCAGAGATCTCTCCAGCCGTAAATTCCACTCACAGCGTGGGGAATTGGCATCCAAGGTGTGGTCAGTCTTGAATGTTTGTGAACGTCCACAAACATATGTTTGTGGGTATTCACAAATTCCTCTCTCTCCCCTTTCCACTCCAGCCAGTGTCTAATAGGTTGTATCTTTTCCATTAGGCATTTAGACAATTACTTTAACCCGAACACTCCTGTTTATTGAGGGTGATTCTAAAGTATCGATTTAGCCTTCAATACAGCCTGTAAACTTATCACATTTTAGCCAATATCTTCGGAAATTTGTGCTGTAAAATGCCCTGTATGTTACCGTTATTTACATATTTTCTATCTGGTAGGCAAACCCAGACACTCCTGAGATGGTTTTGACTCACTCAGCAGACTCTGAAGTGCTGTAATATATGTTATAGTTGCTGCTTAATCTCTCTCGCTGCAGTTTCACCAGTCACTGGTGCTTTCAGATAAACTTTGATGTGTCTCTGAGGATTGACTTTGCATGGTCTTCATGCACCTAAATGACGAGATGCCGGTCGGTGAGCGGGTTACATAGTTCGAAATGCATCTTTCTTTGGTTCATTCATCTATTCAGAAAGTAGGTAGAAAATGACAGCAAGGTGATACTGGAGAAAAAAATTCTTTATTTCTGAGAGTACAAACCAGTCTTGGCACGCCATGCATACAAGACATACACAGCATTCCTTTGCATCAATTTGTAGCTTTTCTTATAGAATCACAGACTCTCTGACTCTGATCTGCTGTGTTCACATCCACCTTAAGGAGACTGCAGCCAAGAACTCTAGTGTCATGAAAGGTAACTGATCTTTGCATATCTTTCTTGTTTGTGAATTTCACAACCTGCAATTCCAGGTACTGCTAATCCTTGGCACCCATTTTGTTTTAAACGCTCCAAATGTTGTGGATAACCATTCTAATTTTTCCTTATGCATATTCTGACAAATTGTTACAGCAGAATGGCTGTGCCCATACGTGTGAGGCCATTATGCTGGGCCAATTTAAATAAGGCAGGAGACAATGTTTAGAGAATTAAGAATCAGCCACCAACACCACAAGCAGCAGCAGCTCATTCATTTATCTCACCTACCAAGCATAAGAAGTAAGCATTAAAAATGAGTCTGTGGTGCAGACAAAAACAGGGAATGCCCTGGAGAATCTCATATGCAAGACAAGAAGTGGCCAGGCATTTTTTGACAGGTGCCAGACATCCGTGAGAATTCAACACTTGGGAAGGACGTTTCAGGGCCTTGGTGGACTGAAGCCCAATAAGTCTGCCTTTGGATGGACTGAAGAAGATGCAAACTCCTCTGTCTCATCCTAAAACTGTTGGTTTGGTTCTGAAAAAACACATGCTGCTTGTGAAAGGTTGCTGCTTTCTCCACCTTAGAAAAAGGAAAGCTCCTCATCATAAGTTCTAACTTCAGAAGTACCTTGTCAGACCAACTACTTTTAAATAAGAGATGCACGCAATGCACATGGACATCATTTAGGGGACACCAGGGGTCGCAGTTGTGACCCCTTGCTTGCCCCTTGCTACCCATGGCACTGCCTTTGCGACCCCTGGCCTCAGAGGTAGCAAAATCAGTTCCCAGAACACAGGGGTGTCTCACATTCTCAGAGTCAGGCTCTAACCTGGTTTTCTGCTCATTTTTATTACATTAATAGGGAATAATATTTATTATTCACTATTAGTGTAATAAAAAGTGGAGCAGCAAGAGCTGGACCTTCACTGGCATCTTAGATAAGAAAAATAAAATGATTTTAATGTATGTTGTGTGCGCGCATGTGGGTGAGAGTGAGTTTGGGTGAGATAGTGTGTATAGGTGTGAGCATGTATGTTTGTATATGTGATCGTAGATGTGTGTGTGTCGAAATGAGTGAGTAAGAATGAGTCAGAGTAAGAGTGAGTGAGAGAGTACAAATGAGTGATTCAGGGTGAGAGTGAGTGCACTAGAGCAGGTGAAAATGAATGAGTGCAAGTCAGTGCTAATGATAGACTGAGCGTGAATAAGTGAATGTAAGTGAGCATGTGTTGTTATACTTGCAGATCTACTGTTGGACCTGGCATGCTTCTTGGCTTATAGAAGCACCCTTGACAAAATGTTGGCACTGGAATACTGGAGGCAATACTTGCATATGGGATACCCTCGGCAAAATGCTACTGCTGGCTCTCTGTAGGTAAAGTTTGGCATGGAGCACCCATGAAAAAATGCCAGTGAGGGCCTCCTGGAGGAAATATTTGGCATAGTTGGCACCTGTGGCAAATTGCTTGTGATGGCACATTGGAGGAAAGTCTTGGCATATGGGAAGACAACTGTGGCAAGATCAGGGGGCCATCCATGACAAAATGTGGTCCTTGACATATTAGACATAGCCTTTGACATAAGGAACCTCCATAGTGCAAGAAAAGCAGCATTAGGACCATTCTAGCACTGGTATATTGTGTGTAATTTTGGGGCAAAAGGGGCCACCATGGCAAAATGCTGGTCCTAGCAACGGAGGTAATTTTTGTCATAAGGGGCACCCAAAGGACATTTTAAAAACATAGAGCCCGATTACGATGTCAGGTGGAAAGCCTCCGACCAGCTGTTGGAGGCTTTCCATCCACATCGTTAGTTTCACTCCGACCGCCATTTTTCGATGACGGCGGTCAGAGGGAAACCTGTGGGGGGAGTCCGCTGTGCTTCCAACGGGCTCAAGGAGCCCGTCGGTGCATCGGAAGCCAACATAATCCCATAATGACGGCGGAGCCAGCCTCTGCTCCGCCGTCGGATTATGATGGCACTTTCCAACAACCTTTCCATGTCGCCTTTCCAGCATGGAAAGGCTGTCGGAAAGTGACTTTGGGGGCCCCTAGCAGGGGCCCCTTTCCCCCTGGCCCTCCACTATGGGGCCTGGGCTTAACATCCCAGCACCGTGTGGCAGGCACCGCATGGTGCCTGTCACACAGTGCAGTGATGTTTAAAAACATCAATTTTTCAATGGCAGCTTGTGCTGCGGGCCTTTTCCTCCCGCCACACAAGCTGCCATTGGAAAATGGATGTTTATGACCGCCCATAGGGTGTTCTCATCCAAATTGTGCGGTCCAAACCACCAACCTGTGGTTGGGCAGTTCCAATCAGCAACGGTGTCGGGCGGACGCAAGCCCATCTGACATCGTAATCAGCACCATAATTGGGTGAAATCATGGGTACTGTCAGATTTCATTAGCTTGGCACACCATGAAAGGACTTGAATATTTAGTGAGTGTTTATTTAGACCCTATGGCTTTTTAGCAAATTTATGTGAAAATTGTGCATTAAAATGCACTAGTAAAGATAGTTATTTTCTCAGGGAAGAGAAACCCCCACCTTTTGTTCTCCCTTAGAAGAATATATAATATTAATTATTTAATTATGTAACTTCAGCAATGTTAATTATTGTGATGTCATCAGGATTAAGATTATGTGACAGCACTTCCTGGGGCGATGCAGGTTCAAAGGTCATATGATGTCACTTCTTGTCATTATTAAGGTCAAAGGGTATATGATGTCATTTCTGCTACACCACGCATTTTGGTGAAACGACGTCCATGAAAATGCACCGCTAAAGTTCTAGTTAGGCATTTGCAAGTCTGGAAAAAGAGAAAGCAGTTCATAGGAAATCAACGATCTTCAAAGGTTAGAGTGTGTTATAACCATCACTTACAGCTGTGGGTTCTCAATACTATTCTTATGAAAGTAATCCAGGGCTTCAATTAAAAATTTCGTATTTGTCGAAAGCTGTCTCCCTGCCACAAATCCACATTGATCTGCGTGAATAAGAGAACCCACAATTCTATTAAGCCTATTTGTGAGAAGTTTTGTAAAATCTTATAGTCAACGTTAAGAAGACTAATAGGTCTATAAGAATTGACGTTTTCTCTATCTTTATCTTTCTTCAAAACGCTGACTACTACCGCTGTGTGGAAAGAGGCCGGGGGTTCTCCTCATTTCAATAGATGGTTAGCTAATTTTAGGATTTGTATATTAAGAGTTGGGGCTAATCTTTTATATAATTCTGCTGGTAGCCCGTCCTCCCCGGTCGCTTTACAGTTGGCTAACGAACCAATTACCAGTTCAACTTCCTCAATAGAGAATTCCTCTAGTAATGATTCTCTAATATCACCGTGCAGTGAAGGGATTGGCAATTTATCAAGGAAACCTGTAATGAGTTCTGGCGACGTTTGTAGGTCTGACTGATAGATTCCCCTGTAGTGTGTCAGAAAGGCATCCCCAATATCTTTAGTGTGTGTTAATTGTGTTTTAGATACCTCATCCTGAATACTTTCAATTCTATTTTTTACCTTCTTCTCCTTTGCCTGCCATGCAAGGAGCTTCCCAGGGTACACACTCTCTTCATATGCCTTTTGGAGATATGTCCTACTTACAAGATCCCCCAGTTGATAATAATACTCCTGCATCTGCGATTTCGCTTGTAGCAACTCCTGTTTTGTTTTAAAATTCCTAATACTTGGGGGGGGCGTGGCTGAGCCGGCTGCAAGATGGCCGCACTCTGAGTGGGCTCTGCCGGCCAAGCCGATAATCCGATCAGAATCCTGCGGACAGTCTCGGTGCTGTCACCCAGCACCGTGCTCTATAGACTCACCTTGCTCTAAGGTATCGATTGCTGCCTTCCTGAGCCCCGTTGGTGCCGGCACGCCGAGATCTGCTGTTGGGGCCTGGCGCGGCATCCGGGCCTACTTGCTGGTGCGCGGCTGGCGCTCGGCCTGGGCTGTGGCGGCACCACCAATCTGCCGTCTTGCCCGAGTGGACTCCTGCGGGACGAGTCATCTACCCGGACCAGCCCTGTGATCCTGCTTCTTTGGACCCGGTGAGTCGCTCTCCGTGGGGGTGCCTCGCGGCTGGGGTGGGGGCGCGCGTGTCGACCGCTGGGCCCGGGCCTGCGCTCCGCGCGGGCGCCTTCTTCCTCTTCTGGCACCCGCTGCTTTGGTCAGTTTGCCCTGGGCCCTGCGAGGTGGGCGGCGCGCCTCCTGCGACTCCCCGCTGCTCCGAGCCCTCGCGGGTGCGGGCTACCAGCTGCCCCTCCTGGTTGTTGGCCGCTGGGGCCGGGTCTGCACCGCTACCTCCCGTTGGTGTGCTGCCGCGCTCCTGCGCCTTGGGCCTCCGTTGCTGCCTGCAAGGCCCGGCGCGGCCTGGGACCCTCATCCTTCGCCTCCATACGGACTTCGCCGCTTGCCGGTTGGACGGCCCCCCCGCCGGGCTTGGCTCCACGGCGGGCCGCCAGAGTCGGCGATCTGGCTGCCTACTCCGCCCACCTCCCGCACACTCTGACCTGCATGACTGCTGCCCGGGCCGAATGGCAGCTGCTGCCTTGCCACAATTGGTGCCCTCTCGTGCTGGCCGACTGCCACCCTCTCCTACGGGGTGCCCACTTTCATCACTGGACTTGGAGCGGGGCCAGCCTCCTGGGGCCCGGCACTCGTTCTCTGGAGCTTTGGTGCTGCCTCTCCTTCCCCCGGGTCCTCCATCTCCTGCCCGGCCGGCTTCCCTGCCGAGGGGTCCTGCTGACGCCTGCCGCACCTGCACCTGCACCTGCTTCAGCCCACCCCTCAGACCCGGACTGCCTGCTCCCTCCTCACTGGGCCCTCCTGCTTGCTTGACGCTGTGATCGGACGCCACCCCTTCTGGCAGGCTCGTCGGGCCGCGTGGCCTCTCACCGGCTTCGGCCTACTCTTTGCGCCTGACAACCACTACCTCCTTTGGCGCTCATCCCCGGCCGCGGCCACTCCTGCCAGCCCCTGCCTCCTCGCACACTGTTCATCTGCTCCCCGGTCCTCAGCGGAGTTGATCCGTGTGGCGCACAGGTGCACCACTATGGGGCGAACGGACCCCAAGCAACCGAAGCTGGCGTTTGAACAACGTAAGTCGTCGCAACAGGAGGGAGCGGTCATGGACGCTGCCGAGTCCGCTACTCAGCCTGAAACTGGCCTATCCCGTGAGGATGACCTCAAGACCATCATGCTGGATGTGAAAACCACGGTTACTGGCATCGCTGTCCAGCTTGACCAGCTCTCCGCTCGTCTGGACACCGTCAAGGCTCGAGTGGACTTCCATGACACGCGGCTAACCCAAGTTGAGGCGAGGGTGTCCGATGCGGAGGATGCTGCGGCCCGGGATCACCATGCACTCCTACAGATGGACAAAGTCTTGGAACTCATTAAAAATAAGAATGAGGATTTGGAGGCGCGCTCCCGCAGAAGTAATCTCCGCATCACGGGTGTGCCCGAATCCTCCAACATAAACAAAATGGAAGACTTCGTTGAGCAGCTGATTCTCGACTTATTTGGAGAGGTCCTCTCACCGGTGTTCATCGTCGAGCGGGCCCACCACTCTTTGGGACCTCGGCCTGCCCTTGGCCTCCCTGCTCGGCCTATCATCGCCAAACTTCTGAACTTCAAAGACCGTGATGCGGTCCTCCGAGCTGCCAGGGAGAAGGGGGAAATTCGTCATCAGGGGAATCTACTATCCTTCTATCCTGATTATACCATGGTGGTTCAGGCTGCTCGCCGTGAATTTCTCCCTGCCAAACGTCTGCTGCAAAAACATGACATTTCCTACTCTCTGGCGTATCCGGCCAAGCTGCGTGTCAGGGATGGCTCGCAGGTTCACACCTTCCTGGAACCAAAGGCGGCTCTGACCTACGCCAAAAAACTGGACAAATCACAGCGCTCTACCCCTGCCAGCTCCCAAACGGCTGCTGCTGGCAATCTAAGTGATAATGACTGATGGCAACCCTCGCTCATACACTCCGATTTCATGCGCCGTATGGCACGAACTTTACCTTCCTGGTCCTAGCTCCTGCTGTTAAGCTATGGCTCATGTACTGGCCCACATTTGTTGTTTTCAAACTCCCCAGCCCATGGGCCCTGCGGATCTTTTAAGCTGCTGAGACAGTACTGCACTCACCTCCATAGCCCTACACTCCTTTCTCTCTTATATAGCAACGTTATTTTTCTTGCTCTGTACCTGCTTCTCGAGTGAATTGTGAGCCCCGGGATACGAGGTGCTCCTTTGGGTCTCCCTCTCCTTCTTCCACAGTCCGCCTTCAACCACGGCTTGGCCACCCTGTCCTTGCGGCAGGGGTGTACGCTGATCTGAGCCACGTCTCTGTGGGATAATTCCCTTTATCTCTAACTTGGTTTTTCCCTTCCCTGTTGGGGATTCCCTGGGTGGAGGGGGATGGTCTCTCAACCTAATTGGGGGGTTGGTGTGGGTGGCGGGGGGGATCTCTGGGTTATGTTGCCTCTCCTTCGAGGCTTGTTGTTGGTTTTGTTCTATGACCTCATATGTACTGTGCTGTCTGCAACACTGCTCCTCGCGCTGCGCATCCCACTTCAAGTATTGCTGGCTTCCACTTCACATCCGTTTCCATCCGGCATTCATCTCCCTGACCTAACCCTATGACAGCCACCACTCTCTGGACATGGAATGTTCGCAGTCTTAACGATCATCGGAAGGCCCGCCTTGTACATGCACACCTCATACGCCACAAGGTAGACATCTGTTTCCTCCAAGAAACTCACTTACTCCCTGCTACCGCCTCCAGGTTACAATCTCGGCACTGGGTCGAGATCCATTCGTCCTTCTACTCTTCCTACTCCCGCGGGGTGACTATCCTTTTACGCAGAGGACTCCCCTGGCGCACCACTAAAGTCATTGTCGATCCCGAGGGGCGCTTCGTCATCCTGCTTGGCACCCTCTTGACCCAGCCTCTAATTCTCGCAGCAATTTACGGCCCTAACTCTGACGACCCTGACTTCTTCGCGCAGGTATGGCGACACATATCCTCCCTGGGCCCTGCTGCTTTGCTGTGGGGGGGGTGATTTTAATATTACACCTTCGGCCACTCTGGATCGATCTGGGCCCTGCGCTTTGCACCCGCGCTCCACCTCCCTCCTGCGCTCTCTCCTAGCTGACAATTCCCTGTTAGATGCATGGCGCCATACCCACCCGGACGTGCGCGAGGGCACCTGTGTTACTGGTTCTTTAGGCTGCTGGTCCCGCTTGGATCTCTGGCTTACCACCTACGACGCTTTCGCATGGGTCACTTCAGTCGAACATATGGCACACTCTTTCTGATCACGCTCCCGTTAGCCTCAGCCTGCTCCCTCCGCATGCCCCTCAGCGTATGTTTACCTGGCGACTGCCCTCCAATGCGCTTCGCGATTCGGTGTTCTGTGCTGAGATCCAAACCGCATTAGAGAACTACTTTGAACTTAATGCTGGTTCCGTGGACTCCCCCTCTACACTATGGGAGGGCTTTAAGGCTGTGGTCCGGGGCGAATGTATCTCCAAGCAGTCTGGTGTTCTACGCTCTATTCGTGGTACCCTTGAGCACCTGGAAAGAGAAATTAAGACCCTCGACTCCTTGCACTCTCTCAGCCCCAACCCCGACACTCTCGCACAGATCCAAGGCAAACTTTCCGAATTCGAGCAAGAAGCCGACAGGGAGCTTTCCTTTTTGGGTAGGGAGGCCAGGGCACGCCGTTATGGCGAGGGCGACCGCCCGGGTAAGACTCTAGCCAATCTTCTGTGGCGGCCTCACGCCGCCTCATACATCACAGCTCTGCAGGATGGGGGTCCGGAACGCACTACCTCTCCACCTGAGGTGGTCTCACAGGTCACCGCTTTTTATACTCAACTCTACACCGCCGGGATCGCCCCCTCGCGCGACGTCCTGGACCAGTATTTCGACACTCTAGAGCTCCTCTGGCTGGGTAACGGCCATCGGGAATACCTCGACGAACCTTTCTCCAAGGAGGAGATTTTAGCAGCCATTAACAGCCTGCCCGGGGATAAGGCACCCGGTTCCGACGGTCTGCCTGCGTCTTTTTATAAAATTTTTGCGCCCATCCTCATCCCGCACCTCGCCGCCATCTACAATGATTCCTTCGAGACGGGCCATTTCCCTCCATCACTTCCCGAGGCACTGCTAACACTGCTCTTGAAGCCGGACAAGTCCCCTGAACTTCTGGATTCATATCGCCCTTTATCCCTCATCAACACCGATAATAAGATTTTCGCTAAGCTTCTGGCCTCCCGCCTTTTACCCCTCATGCCCATGATTGCTCGCCCGGACCAGTCCGGTTTCATTCCCGGGCGTGCATTGTCGCATAACCTCAGCACGATATTTGCCGAACTCCACCAGATCAACCCCGCTCTGCCGGCCGTGGCGTCTCTTTTAGACGCCACCAAGGCCTTTGACACTCTTGAGTGGCCCTTCCTATTTTATCTTCTTCCTCGCCTTGGATTTAGCCCGGTTTTTCTGCGCAAAGTCTTCCTCCTATACACCCTCCCTGTTGCTCGTCTCCGAATCAATGGCCAGTTATCAGAGCCCATTCCTGTTTGCAGGGGCACGCTGCAGGGGTGCCCACTCTCACCCATGCTTTTCGCTTTGGCTATGGAGCCCCTTGCCGCAAGACTCCGACAGCACCACACTCAGAGAGGTTTGGGCTTTGCGGCCCGAGCCCTGGTCGTCTCCATGTACGCGGACGATGTCACACTCTATGTCCGCCACCCTCAGGAGAACCTCGGCCCCATGGTCCGTGAGGTCGTGCGATTCGGGGGTTTGTCTGGCATCCAGGTCAATTGGAGTAAGTCTATTCTCTTCCCTTTGACGGATGCCACTGTACCCTTCACTCCGGACTACCCTTTCGTGTGGGCATCGGGGCCCACCAGATATCTGGGCGTTTGGCTCAGTAGGAGTGTGGATGAACTCTGGAAGGCTCATTTTGGTCGGGCGGTCGACTGGCTGGAGACCAAGATACCCCTTTGGCGGCGTCTACCTCTATGGCGGGGCGTATTGCCATCGCTAAGATGGTAGTGCTCCCGAAATGTTTATATCTGTTTCTGAATGTCCCCGTTCCTCTCACGGCTCATTTCTTCCGCACACTCCGCTCCCTCATCATCTCTCTCGCCTGGGCTGGGCGTCAACCCAGGATAGCGTATGATATCCTCACGCTTCCCCTCGCGTGCGGTGGGATGGGTGCCCCGGACTTCAAATTATACACCCTCAGCGCCCAAGCCAGCTTCCTTCACTTCTGGTTGCACCCAACGCCGTTCCAGCCCCACGTGGCGGTGGAGGCCAACCTGGCGGCCCCCTTACCCCTACAGACTGCTATCTTTGCTCCTGCAAAACCGCCACGCGGGGAGATTGATACGGTGGAGACCCTACGCTGGGCCTGGGACGGCCTTAGAAAGTATTCAGGCTCCGGCCTGCTCTCCGCCGGTGCCATGCCTGTCGCATACCACCCGGCCTTTCCCTCACTGCACACGGCCGGGATGGCTAAACGCGCAGCCGGCTTGGGTCTGGCCACTTTATCAGACCTCTACCCTAATGGTGATTTCTTTTCACTTCCGGCCGATTCTGGCCCCATGGACACACTACTCTATTATCAACTTAGAGCGTCTTGCCGGGAGTTGCACCCCACGTTCCCGCAGCCTCCCCTGTCGATGGCCGCCCTCGACTTGGTATACACGTCCACCTCCCCTCGCAAACTGGTCTCAAGGCTCTATGCCACCACACTAGCGGCGTCCTCGCTCTCTGCTGATCACGCCCGCATTGCCTGGAGCGAGGACCTTGGCATCGATCTTTCTCAGGAGGACTGGCTGTATTGTTGTAAGCAGACCAGACGCCTATCTCCTAATTACCGCCTACGCCTCATACATTTTAATTTCTTGCACAGGCTGTACCGCTCCCCCGCTCAGCTGTACAGAATGGGCCTCACCTCCAGTGATGGATGTTTCCGGTGCTCGTCCCCTGCGGCGGGCTTCTCTCATCTTGCCTGGCTGTGCCCCTCGGTTTCTGCATATTGGCGCGACGTGTGTACCGTCATTACTGAGATTACCTCCTCGCCTGTCTCGCCAGATCCATTGACCTGCCTACTCAGCTTGGTTAAGCACTGCCCAGACGCCTCCCGTCGGCTCACGGCTATGCTGCTTGTTCTCGCGCGTCGCAGAGTTGCTATACATTGGGGCCGGAGGCCCGCACCTAAGGTTAGTGCCTGGCTCGAAGATGCTTCGCGTTGTCAGACGCTTCTGTCAGAATTTTGGGAACTAACGCCGGTTACGGGCCGGCCGCATGATATCTGGGGGCCTCTTGTTTCATTTCTCCTTTCTCGGAATGCCTCTCCCTCTGCGACCTCTCCCACGCTCCCTGCCGGCACTCCGCCCGCGGCGGCCACCGGTGCTGGTCCGTAGAACTCCACCCTCCTCTCCCTGCTCTCTGCCGTTCCCTCACGCCCCCCCCCCTGCTGGCACCCCGCCCCGTCCGATGCCCCTCTCTACCCCCCCATGCTCCATGCTCTGCCACTCCTCCTTACAATTAATGGTGTGCCGCTATTCTACAACTGCCTTTCTGTGATTGATAACTGACGTGGCCTCTCTGCTTTCTCTTGTTATTTGTGGAAGTACTGCTTGATTACCTTGTAACCTGATGTGCACAACTTTCAATAAAGGTCTTTGGAAAAAAAAAAAATTTAAAAGAAAAAAAAAAAATCCTAATACTTCACGTGATCGTTATTTGCCTGCGCATAGCGTGCCTCAATTTTTAATCTTTCTTCCTTTTTAGCCTTTTGTTGCGGGATTTCTTTTGATGTAATTATTCCCCGTAAGGTGGCCTTGAATGCATCCCATACTATATTTATTGGTGCTGAGCCTGTGTTGTTAAAAAAGAAAGTATTAATCTCTTGGGCTATTTCCGTACACCAGCTCTCGTTTTCCAAATTCAGTTTGTTAAGATACCATCTCATGGGTGTTTTCGCCCTTGGTCCTGCTCCCACTATTTCCATCTTAATTAAAGCATGGTCTGAAAACGCATTCGGGAAATGATCATATGCATTAACCCTGAGGCCATGTGAGATCAGGAAAAAATCTATCCTGGAAGCCGTATCATACTTTGCCGAAAAGCATGAGAAGTCCTGTTTTCCCGGGTTTTGACAGCGCCATTGATCTATCAAATCTAAAGACTTTTTACAGCTAGCCAGGGCAATAGCTACCTGGGGCTTGTTTTGCTTTCGAGCCTTCTTAGAGGAATCAACTGCAGGGTCCTGAAGGAAATTAAAATCGCCCCCCCATATAAAAGGACCGGGAATGCACGAGAGTGCCTCCTTCAGCTGTAGCAGGGGTTGAGGATTATCCAAAACTGGGGCGTAAATTGTAGCCAAAGTGAGACTTGACTGATTTAGAGTTCCATGTACAAAAACCCACCTGCCCCCCGGGTCTGACTGGGTGTTTTTTACTTGAAAGTGTACATGTTTCCCTATATAAATCCCTACTCCCTTCTGCGCACAACTGCGTTCGCTGAACATTGGAAGCCAGCCCATTTCTGGAAGATTTTACTTGCATCAGATGCGGTCCGGAAATGGGTTTCCTGTAAAAAAATGGCATCCGGGTTGTGGCTTCTAAGCCAGCCTTCAATTGCCTGAGCCTTACGTTTATTATTCAGGCCATTAACATTGAAAGAGAGAACCGTGATGTTTTCCTTACCCATAGTTGTTTTATCAAAAGTTGGCTAGTGACTTTGCGAGTTGTCCGTACCCTGCATGCCTCAAAGACGAATAACTTTGTACTTTGTACTGCTATTCTAAAGTGTAGGTATACATTTGCATACAGACAAAAGTCAAAGGTGCAAAAATAGCACATAAATAACAGCGACGCATACAGTACCTAAAATGTTTAAAGTGACAGGTGCTGATATGAATCAATAACATCTGTAGGAGACAGAAGTCTAAAGTACAACAGAGAGTAGATAGATAGCAATAGCATTTACAGTACCAAGAATATATAAAGTGACATATGCTAGCATATAAATAGCAACATCGCATACAGTACCTAAAATGTTTAAAATGCCAGATGCTGATATGAATCAATAACATCTGTAGGAGATAGAAGTCTAAAGTGCAACAGATAATAAATAGATAGCAATAGCATTTACAGTACCTAGAATATATAAAGTGACAAGTGCCAGCATGAATCAAAAACCCTAGGCACAGACCATAAATATCTCAAATACCACTAATTATCAAATCCCTGTACAATAAATTTCTTAGCAGCTGAATATCTAAAGTGCTTGTACATCGCACACAGTACTTATGATACCTAAAGTGGCAAGTGCTAACATGAGTCAGATCTAGCTCATAACTGTATAAAGTGCTTTGTGCTGTAGCTGGTGACCTTCGGTTAAGATTCTTGAAGAACCGGAAACTATAATGTACGATTATAGTACCTGTATTGCTTGGTGCTAAATTAAATTCAGAATGTATCAGGACTGTATAAAGTGCTCCGTGCTCAATCTGATCACATCCGTTTTGAATCCTAAAAAAACGACATACCCTAAAGTGCCCAAAAAATGTGCAAATAACAAAAATAGTGCCTATATATAAGTTCTTACTAGTACTATCGCTAAGGTGGATCAGACCTACCAGCGTGTGCCATAGCCGTATCAGGCCTGCATTCTTTAAGAAGTTTGTAAACATGCCGCCGAATGGTGTGTGATAGCCATAGGCCATTTTATACTGCAGGTAAAAATTACTAATTGTGTTTCCCAATAACTGATTGCTAGAATGCCTGCAAGTATTATCAAAAACCTGAATCATCCTGCGATAACCAAAAACATCCAAAAAGCAATGAGTTTTTCCCAATAAGAAACACAGGCAGCGTAGGTCTTCCTGTCTGGTTTACCCTTATTGCATTTTCTATTTCATAAAGGCACCTGCTGATCCTATATGTTTAAGCTCAAAGATTAATTTTTTAGAGCACACACATGAGAACTCTCTTTTTTGTAGATGCTTCACCTCCTCCACCTCACTCCCTTCCTCCCTCCCATCCCCCCTCCCTCGAAGGATGGAATTACAGCTGTGGGTCCTCATGAATATTTTTAAAATGCCTGATGGCCAGTTTCATTCCTCAGGCATGTGTTCATGAGACCCTCTCTACTCTCATAAAGCCATATACACTATTCCCATTTGTAAACCAGTGATGTGCAATTTGCACACCGAATGGGGATGTAATTTACGGATGCAAACCCTGTGGTTTTGCGAATCATGGGCTTTGCGATCCCAAAATCCCCTTATATATCAGACCCATCAGGTTAGGAATCTCACAAAACTAAGTGGATTCTAGGCTGCTCTTTTCTTGCTAAGCATGTTTTAGACTCCGTAATTTTATGGCTTCATTGTTCAAAACTAAATATCAACTAAAGCACTTGATACACATTGCTATGTTCATTACTTTAAACTGATGAAAGCTTCCTGAAGCACTTCACTGATAAACGTCAGGCAATGCAGAATATCACTAACTGTCTTGGTGTATACAAAATATAGCATTGGCAAAGCCAATAGGTCTCACCTACGCAAAATCTATTGGCTTTGTCAATGTTTATTTAACCATTTATTTGGGGAAAAATGGCAAATATGGTGCATTCTACAACACATTTTTCATTATACATTCAAATGTATTAGCTTTTAAAGTATAGTAAATGATAACCTTACAGAGCACCAGGATACCCAGTCATACCCACAGATATTACAGAGAACACAAAAAAATAAGATGTCAAGCATGAAACATGAATTTAAATATAACTTAAGTGCACACATTCACTGTTCAGCACAGCCACGACGTTGAGAACACGATGAAAGTCCATTTAGAGGGATATTAGCATCCTTCGACCGAATGAAGAGCATGGCAGGGCCGGCTTTAGTGCTGGTGGTGGACGGTGCAACAATAATTTTGGGCGCCAACCCTCACATGACCAACTCATTCACAGATTCCTTCACTATCACTCCACAACAGTGCCCCGCATCTCACCATAGCCCCTCTCACACATATATTTTATTTTTTTATAGCACCTCTTTTGCCAGTGTAAGGTGTTCAAGCATTTTACATCAAAGACAAATACATAGACAATGAATCAGTGTGTAAATCAGTTTATAGAAACTGTTACATAAGACAAAGGTGACTACCAGGTGTAGGATTCAAAAGTCATCCACATTTTTTAAGAGTGCTTGGTCTGGAGAAGCATAAACCCAGGATTCAAAAGATAACACAGAGGTTAGGGTTGGTGGTTTACTAATAATTATTTATTTCTACCCCAAAAAAAACATTTTAGCAACTTTAGGATAATGAAAGACTGGGTAAAAAACATAACTTTCTAACTTGTATCGTTAAGTTTGCATGCAGTTCTTTGATGGCAGTTCATAGCTCACTGTGCTATATCACTATTGTAACTTATGAACTGCAAGTAACAAAAGGATCTCTATGACAAATGCAGTGACCCACTGAGCTGTCCACATAAAATACAGTTCTGTGATCTGCATGGTACACGTTCTTTGCAGCAGTCATGTTAACCCTCTGCGCTACATTAGCTGAGTCAAAACTTCCACTAGACAAAACTCTGATCCTCTCTCTAGTAGGAACATTAATCGCAAGCGTAATCTTGACATTTGTATTGTTGCCTGAAAACTGCTGGATATAAAAAGAACTCTGAAAGCCTTAACATAAGGAAACACAAATGCACATTTGCTGCTGAGTTGTACAAAGTGAAACCAGAAAACCTGGATAAATCTCGGCTTCCCAGATTAAATTATTTGATGTTAGGCATATATTTTATTTCACCAAAACTCTTTTTTCTTCGTTATCACGCATGAAAGCACTTTCAAATGTGTGAATTCAGACTATTGATTGTACAAAACTATCACTTTCAATAAGTACTTCTGTAGTATAATGTGCCTTATTAATGTCGAAGTGTCAACATATTAAATTAAAGAGCAAAACAGACTTTACTTGATGTTTGTTGTATGGTTTACGTAGCAAATATTTTCAGGGCTCAGCTCGTGCACGGGCTCTAATGTCCGAACTAGACGATTGGCTCCGCTCTGTCTCAGCTCTTCCTGTTAATTTGTTGGCTCGCCCCCCTTTATTTTGGATTGCAAGCACCTTTCCACCGAGATACTAAATACAACTAATACTGCATATAAGTTTAAATGTAAGCATCCAAACAAAAAGAAGCTGTGCAGAGAACTGAATTTATTGTATAAAGTTCATTGGAAATGTAAACTCAGTACAGCTTTAAAACCAGTGTCAAAAGTAGACAAATTGCCCTGCCGATATTATGTGATCACCTAGCATTGAGAAAAAAAACATTATTATGGTGCAAAGATTTTTCTTTTGTGAATCCGAGTTTCTGCGCGGTCTTCAAAACATTATGTACATTTTGTTACATACATGTGTCCAGCTGGTGAGAGCTATTTTGAGGATACTGGCGAGCTACCAGTAGCTCCTGAGCTACTTGTTGGAGACCCCTGGTACAGAGTGTGACCAGGGCCTATACGTAAATGTCACTAGTGGGCTGCAGCACCCATTGTGCCACACACTGCAGCAGGGCCGGACTGGCCGTAGCGGGCACCGGGCGTTTCCCCGGCCGCCAGGGTGGGGGCCGGTTTTGGGCCCCTGGGGGGCCGTTTTTGTTACAGGGCCGTTTTTGCAACATAGCTGCAATATCGGCCCCTGTAACAAAATCGGGGGGCCAGCCGAGCACTTTGCCAGGGCCGGTTTTGGTTCCCAGTCCGGCCCTGCACTGCAGTGATCCAGCTAACCTGTCTCCATTCCAACCATTGCAGTCTAGTTGTGCAGTTTTAAACTGCCAATTCGACCTGTCAAAATAAACCCTTTTGACAGGTCAAAATCTTTCTTTTGAATATTAATGAGTCATCCCCAAGTACTCCTTATTGCCCATATGGCAGGGTGCAGGGTATTTAAAAGTAGGACATTGTAACAGGGTGGAGAATATGATTCAGACCAGTATAGATAGGTATAAGGATTTATTAGAGTAGTATACAGGATTACTGAGCGCCTGGGCGCTACTAGCATTTGATGAATGGGTCTTCTCTGTTGCTATTGTTTTCTCTGGGTCTTCTCCTTCTATCGGGATGGTTCCACATGGTCTCAAGACTCACCCTCAGGAAAAATAGAAATGGGAGAGAGGCCTTATTAAACAGGCTATGGCAAATATAGGGACCCAACACCACACAGTAGGTTTTCCTCTTGTGTCTGATTCGTTGGTCACAGAACCTTGAATGTGCCACCACTATGACCCCTTTTATCAGGCCTTTCATCATCAGTATGTTGTAGACATGCTTAGTATCCCAGTGCTTCGGGTATTTCACACGCCAAAGTTCTCCCCACCATCCCGTGCTTGATAGTGTGACTCGTGCTTTAAGGGGTTTATAAAAAGTGCAGCTTGTGATCTCCTTTTAAAACCCCACCAAGTATCCCCGTGACATTGCCCACCAAACAACCCGTTCTATGCCCCCTTGAGGTACTCGCCTGAGGTTGTGGCTCTGCTTTAGAGTCACAGCTGCCTCGTCTGTGTCGCCTTTCCCTGCGGCTTCCCGCTCAAAGTCCACTTCCTGGGTTGGGTTCAGCAGCTCCTGCTGCTGTGATGCGGTCTTCTCCTCCTCCAATGCCAAAACACACTCCGATATGACTCCCAACTCTTCCGCTCCCGAGTCCGTCCTGCCGGTGTTGCCGTCCTTGTGGTGTCCCCATTCCACATCTTCTGGGTCTTTTCCATCCTCCTCTCCAGATGCCGCTTCCTCCACGTCTCCTGGTCTTGCACACCATACGCTACCTCCCTCGACCTATTACTGGCCCCAGAGCTTTCTAGGGGTGTGTCCTGGGAAACAGCTAGAATGCTCGTCTGCGTTCTCCTCATGCCCCCAGGGACCTCGCCTGGGCCAATTCCAGTCGCCTCCCCGGTCTTCCGATCACAGACATGTAACAGTTTACTGTTCCACATGTTTTTATAGTGAAAAAGGCCCAAAAGCTATTTTCACTGAAGCAAGGTTGGTTGCTCCATAGGAAAACTTTGGGTTACATTATTACATCTAATAATGCTCATTTTTGTTTCGAAGCAGCTATAAAAATAATTCAAGGTCTTTTGTAATAGTTACTCCAAATCAAATATAATGGTAAAATCGAATTTTGCATCACTATTAAGGAAAAGGTAGTTTTAGAAAGTTGCCTTTTCCGTTAACCGAAGTCAATGGGAGCTAATCTGTACTTCTGCTAGCAAGTAATTAGCATTTGAATAGGTGTGAGCTTGCTCCCAGGACAGGGACAAAAGGCTTTGGGTGTGGGGTCATGTTGTTGTGCCCTTGACAGGATGGCCCATGGGCTCGGACCAGGCATTTGATTAACTTCAAAGTGGCCTAACCTGTCACAAGCAGATGTATCTAACACCCTGGGCTGCACCCTTGTTTGATCCCCCAGCAAGACTGGCCCCAAACACAGTGGACTTCTTGTTGACATCACAGTGTCGAATACTGCTGGAGTCTCAAGACCTGCTTGACAACTCAATAAGAAATACTTACCTATACGTACCATTATCCATGTGAAGACATCTTTGGTAATGGCATGCGTGGTAAAGATCAATGCGTTGCTAAAGACTTTAGACCTGATTTAGATCTTGACGGACCGGTTACTCTGTCACAATGGTGACAGATATCCAGCCACCGAAATATAAATCCCATAGGATATAATGGGATTTATATTTTGGCAGACGGGACTCCCATCACCGTTGTGACGGAGAAACCTGTCTGCCAAGATCTAAATCAGGTCCTTTGTTGTAAAGGCACTTTGTGGTAAAGTCTTCGTTATAAAGGCTGTTCCCCATTCCCAACCACTAGCTCAAGACGGGAATAAATGTGGCATCTCCAGGCACCCACTTCAGAACACTCATAGACCTGAGGAAGATCTGGAGAGGATTGAGCCTGCTGTCTGCAACCTAAAGACAGCCCTGGACCTGCTCTCTCCCATATACCCAGGACAAAGAAGTGGGCTCCAAAGTTCAGAAGGCTAATCTCCTGTTCAATCTTCAGGGATACAATAACCTACGAGAGGCCTTTTCTGCAGCTGTCCCGCTGATCAGTGGCACCTGGACCTGGACTGAACTCAGCCTGCTATCCTGTGAATCTCTAAGTGCCTCCCCTGAGGTCCTGCTTGACTTTAGAAGTGTATTTCTATGGTGTATTGGGCCTTATAGGCCTAAAGCCAGAAGGTAAAATCTTTTATCGAGGGTGTATCTGACCTGCGCTCCATCACAATCAGCGTCCCATTGTGCATAGGTCCTGCTCTACTGCGACCTCTGATCATCATTGGCACTCTCTGCTTCTTGAAGATATTTTTACTCAAAAATTTTAAAATTCATATCTCTGTTTCCCCTTATTTGATTTTGTCATTTAGGTGTCATTTTGTTTATTACATTTTACCTTATTTTCCTAATTTGGTTTTGGATTTTTATTGTTTTACATTTTGACTTTATTACTGTTTTGATCATGTATAAATACTTTACACATTGCCTCTAAGTTAAGCATGTCTGCTCTGTGCCATAGCTAACAAGGTCAGCTCAGGTTAATTTAATGACTTCAGTGGTTCACCCTGACAAGGGTTGTGATTATTACTTGAGATGGGTACTTACGTGCCTTAACAAATAACCCAATTTCTTACAGAAGGTGAAACATTGGAAAACATTTATCCATGGTGGGCACCTGCACCGATGATGATCCAGAAAAGGAAGTGAGAGTGCAGATTAGTCAAGGATGCAAATCCTCTATTGTTCAAAGGTCAACTTTAAGGTACCCTATAATGAGCCTTCCAGGAGTCATCACCTTCTGCAGGTTACACAAACTGCTCCATACATGTGTCACGAAAATCAAAAGGCTGCAAAAGTGGATGATCATTAAAACAGAACTGACAGAGACTCATATTGAAAATTTGATCAGCATTGATTGTCAAGGAATGCATGCAAGCCATGAATGGACTAATGGATAATGTAAAATAATGCCCAACATCCTAATCCATGCAATGTCAAAGTGCAGAAATGCTCCACATCCACACCGCCCAGGTAGAGGTAAAGGGCAGGTAGATGTTGTGTGCCTTGCCTTTTTCCTGCTTTTGCACTCCCCTCCACCCGCACATAGCATTAATTTAATTGTGTATTCATTATTATTTACATATACTTTAAAATACATTACTTCACGTATTTTATTCACATGTATTAACAGTATAATGATGCTTTATTATAGGTTGAGATTACAATATTAAGTCATGTCGTATATTTATATGCAGCATGTTTATTTAAAAAAAAATAGTGTTTGACAGTGTGCAAGAGAATTCACACGTTTCTTTTCATCCCTTACATCAGAAATCGTGATACTCATTTTTTCATAAAAATGTTGAGAAACGGTATACAAGACCTTTGCAGGATACATTCAGCAAGAGTGATGAATTAAGCATTTTAGTCAAAGCATCTATCTCATGACAGTCTGCATCAAATTGGCACGCTGGTGCTATCTTGATAGATGAGCAAGATAAAATAAACGAAGACTGGCCTTGCTCTTCAGACCAGGCTGCAGATGAGAAAAACATGGAATTATTTGCAGGTATGTGTGCTGTGGGCCATTGAAGGAAGCTCATATGCTTGGCAAGGTTTTAGTACTAATGAAAACATTAGCTAGGACTAGAAAGAATGGATTCCATCATATATTTAATCTGAAGATTGTCTTGCCATCTGTTTTGCCAATATATTTCCGATTTGTATCATTTTTACATGTATTGCTTTTATTTTTATTGACCACGTTTGTATCTGCAATACATTTATTCATATACTCTGCACTAAAACAGGGCTTGACTCTATTAATTCATCCTTTTAAAATAAAAGTCTAGACTTATTGTGTGCGCGTCCTTCGGTGAAGTGTGTTCAATTAATCCACATTGAAATAAGTGTATTCCTGCAGTTTGTAGAGAGACAGATTGTTACGCAATATGTCTTGTCTCCAGGTAAGTGATGGGAGATGCATGTTTCACAACCTGTCTGTCTTTCTCACACAAGCTGGTAAGATGGCTCAAACCTGTGCTTGATTAACGGGTAAGGAAAGTCTACTGGGCTCTATTTACAGGAGGACATGTAAAAACATATTACCCGTTAAAGGCATCTTCTTCTCCCTCTGGGAGGACTCCATATAGTAATTTAGCTAGTGGCTCAACAGTGCCACTAGGGGTTAGGTCCTATCACTCCTGGGGGGACCCCATAAAGTAATTTATGAATGGCTTAACAGTGCCACTCGGTTTTGGGCCCCCTTTCCTCCTGAGCGGACCCCATATAGTAATGTATGGATGGCATAACAGTGCCATTAGTCGTTGGGCCCTTTCAATCTTGTGTGGACTCCATTTAGTAATCCACTGAAGACTTCAGTCCTCCTAAAATGTAATACATCAGAACGTAAGACATAGGCTTGTATACGTTGCCCAGAAACATATTCATCGAATTATCTTTGCTTTCAGAGTTCAGCATAGGGTGCTGCTAGAGGCTGCTGGGACAAGCTTGGAGCATACTCATGAATGACACCAAAACTGAACACTAGCAATGACACAGCACCAACACATTTCTCTCATCCCTGCATTAACCAATTTGGCATCTACCTGATTGTCCATTTGGAGAGTAATTTGGGCCTTGACAAGAGGAGGGAAAATGCTATAGAAATGCCAAAATATAACACAATATAATGGTGGGTCATAATGCAGTTTATATGCATGCAATGTAATTTAGAGAATGAAGTTATCTGCAACATTACTTGCTCCCCCTGTTCCCGGACTGGGTGGCAGTTGGGGGCCAGCGAACTGGCCCAGGCTACCTTTCCTAACGTGATTTTGAAAGCCAGATTTTCTGACCAGTAAAATCAGGTCTGTCGTTCCTGCCCCTGGTAAATGAGCACAGCAGAGTGGAATTCCACAAGAGAACTCCTCTCCATTCATAATAATCAGGGCCAAACATTTCAACACCCTGTGACAGGGTGTAGCATCCTTTACTTGCTCAAATTCATGAAAAGGAGGTACATACTCAAATGTAATCTTATTTAATTTTACTTGGAATATCTCAAAGTAATTTACAGAAGTCTTTATTGCATTTCTTCAAGTACGCCTTTATTCTATTGTAATCCAAATGTTTCGAGGGATATGCCCTCATCCTCACAATTTATACTTCTTTGTTGACATCTGTCTTTAATGTTTTACTCTGACTCTCTTAGGTACCTTATAATATCCATTTATTATGTTGCAGAATACAGCATACATAGAAGGAGGAAAAACGAGGAGAAATAAAGATATTTCTTCTCGCTGTGCATCCCTTACGCCTCCCTTGGGGAGGCGTAAGTTTTTGGCGCTGCCTCAGACTTACGATTTCTCGTAAATCTGGGGCAGTGTCAAAAAGCCATGGATGTTGCTGGGAACTCCCCCAGCAACACCCATGGAACGCCCCTTTCACACAGTTTTCTCAGAAAGATGAAAGGCAGATGGGAGTCGCCAGGATTGAAACCTGTGACCCTGAGGTCAAATTCAGGTCCTTACAGTGGATGCATTAGTCCACTCAGCCACTAGGCCGGCAGAGCACAGTTTTGTGGACCTTAGTCATTATGCTATTCATATGTCCCCATGTGGATAAGTAAGCATTGTTGTTGATCTGTGAAAAATATTTGTCCTGAAGAAGGGTTTGCTGTTAAATCTTTTAGGAAGCTGAAAGAGTGTTGCTTATTTTTGATAAGGTCCCACAACTAGTAATGTTTTTATAACTAGAACGTGGTGAAGTTGGCAACAATGCAAACATTGGTTATGCTGGCCTTCTCCATGTTAGCTTCATTGAACATACAAATTTGAGCACTAACTCCATTGTGATTGTCATAATGTCTTGCATGTTGGACTTTCTGGATTTCCCGTTGCAAATCAGTAAAATGCACAGAGCAACATATCATTTTTGTTGTTCCTGTGATGAAAGTTGGAAAATTGTGATTAAAAAAAGGAATTTGGTGACAATTCTGATCCAGATGAATCTGTAAGACACATGTCGCACACACACATTCGCCCATCGTAGTCTTGGGAAAATGTGGGTGTAAGTATGTTAATATCCCACATTTCTGTGCTTATTGTGCAAAATATGCACATTGCACAGGATTTCTACTAAGATGGATGTGCAATAGAAAACACCAAAACGTACTCATACACATAAACATAGCTCCTGACATGTCTAAGCTACTAATGTTATCCTAACCCTTTGTGACTGGACCACCTTGTGTCCTTGGCAACCACTGGTGTCAAAACTAAGGGCAGAATTTAGAGTTTGACCGATGGGCTACTCCGTCACAAAGGTGACAGATATCTCATCTGCCAGGGGCGCAACTAGAACCAGACTTCGGGGGGAGGCTAACAAGTCAGCCAATGGAAGTAACTTTTCAAACAATGGAGCAGAGCCAGTACAAGAAAATAGCGATAAATTGTGCATTTTAAACATATAGGTCTAACCTGATACAATTACATCAAACATGTTTAGTGGAATTGACACTGTATATAGGCTACTGACATGTTTTAGTGGATTTGATAATGT
This sequence comes from Calotriton arnoldi, assembly GCA_963921515.1. Taxonomy (NCBI): domain Eukaryota; kingdom Metazoa; phylum Chordata; class Amphibia; order Caudata; family Salamandridae; genus Calotriton; species Calotriton arnoldi. The sequence goes on from CAWUFW010001415.1 coordinate 2,179,340, forward strand.
TTAATAGTCTACTGACAGATCTTTAAAACTGTGAATGAGTGATTTGATGACTAAAGCGCAGCTTCTACGAATTTCGATGCAAAGTTGTTTCAAGACAACTACCCTTTTTGCCAATGCTCCAAAAATGTCTTCTGTCAAATGACAATGAACTCATGAAATATTTTTTATTCCATCTGCAGAAAGGCATTGCTGCTTCACAGTTGTCCAAAGGTATGTTTTCAGTCTGCCCATCGAGACTTTGCAATATATGCTTATTTCAGGCCGTACACATGTATAGGTCTCAGAATATTGAGCTTAATGAGTTAAGGCACCTGATTTCAGGATGTGTGATTGGCAAGTCACAAGCTTGATTCCTAATGGATCTTACATTCCTCCTGTGAATGCATAAGTGAATGCCAATGAGTTGGAAATATTACCACCTGTTAATTTCTCTGCAGAAATCTGCACTATACCACTTGTTAATTTCTCTGCAGGAATGTGCACTATCCTAAATCACCATAAAACAGGAAAATATCATCTTATGTTGAGCAGTTCCCATATGAGATGACTGAGCTACATCCATGCAGGAAGACACAATGCCTAAAGACCTGGCAAAAAAGGTAGTTGCTTGAAATAACTTTGCAACACGTTTGCAAAGAATGGCATGCTAAGAATACAAGTATTCCTTCAGTCTCCAGAACAGTTAGAATATGTGGCTGATAGGAAATGCCCTCCAACAGAACCATGGCTCTTAATATCATATGTTATAATATAAAAAAAACATGTTTTCACTTCTTTTCTAAGACTCCCAGCACATAAAGTGTCAAATTTACTAAAATATCAATGTTGTTATTAAATCCTCCAGGGACTATGTGAAAATATAATATGGAACATTTGCTATGAATGTCTATAAAATTCCTTTGAGGAGCATACCCATATTCTCTAAAATGGCTGTACCTAAATGTCTAAACTAATTATAGCAATTCACCTGGCCTGTGTAGCGAAAAGGCCACCCCTAAATGTGACACAAGAGACACACCAGACAGACAACATGGTTGCCAGTTTCCATCAAACTGCAACCTCCAACTCTTGACGTCCCACCTCCACAAGGTAGATCCCATATATTGCATTCCTTGTTTGGTACAGATTCCTACAATGATTATGACACAAGTGATGAAATTGGCTAACCCTACCATGAAGAGAATTGATATGATGATCTCCAAGAGGACAGGCCTTGACACCTCTTTAAATTCTGTCCTCCTCACACCCTTATGTCCTGTCACTGAAGAGAGTGCTTCCTTTGTGGTGGTCATTCAGAGGGCGGCCAAAGTTCTCGACCTCCAACTTCCAACTTTAGAGGTCAAAACCAACATTCTGATCGAAGTGCTCCAGCTGGGGCAAACCTCTACTGAGCCCCTCCTACTTTTTTGTGTAAAGTATTTTATTGATTTTTAACTCAAAGCGTACAAAGAAGACACTGCAAAACCAACTGTCCCTCTCCCCCCTCGCTCCCCCACTCCCCCCTCCCCAAAGCCCCTCCTACCTTTTAATTAGGCACTCACTGATACTAGGGGCCTGGTTCAAGCCTTGCTCTGGCCCACCAGCTAATTATAAGATTCAGAGATGCCACTGACCTGCCCTGAGTGACTCTGTATTTTTTGTTTCAGGAGCCCTCTCCTGAGAGCTTAGTGGTGCAGGCACCTATTAGTCGGACAAACCAAATACTTTTCGGACTAATCCGCCCGATAGGGAGTCCAAAAGAGTGGAGACCTTTGGGAAGTTGGTATTTTCTTCCATCAGGTTGGCCCTCAAGTCAGTCAATGCCAGTTGCTTTCTGGGTGGCTATTCCCTCGCTGTTTGAGTTCAAGTCCTCCTAGGTGTCCTGGAAGACTCCAACATGCCCTCACACAAGCTATGCAGGATTGTCGTGATGGGGCCAAATTCACAATTCGTTGTGGTTTAAATGCCACTGATTCCATTGGTAAAGCACTTGGCACCAGTGTCACCATTCGCTGCCACGCCTGGCTGTGGGCCACGGGTTTTTCAGGTGATGCCCAATTTTCCCTTATGGGCATGCTCTTTGAAGGGACTCCCCTTTTGAAGACAAGGCAGATTCCACTTTGGAGCGCTTCAAACAGAGGAGGGCCACAGCACGCTCCCTGGGCTTGTCTGCCCTGCGAAAGCCAGCTGCATCGGCCCTACCACTCTGGCATTGATGGAAATGGTATCGGCGTTGATGCTCTGGGACCCGGTGTGGAATGTGAAGCCAGAGGCAGAGTTGGTACAGGAGCCGAAGGAACCCCAGTGATAGTTTTGAAGGGTTAGTGCTTAGTGTGAACCCACCAGCACTGTCCCAGATGGAAGGCCTATCAGCTTCTTGGGGCCCGGAGGTGCACCAGAGGGAGTCAGAAGAGATAGAACAGATGTTAAAATTAAAAGCAATAGAGCCTTCATCCAATAAATGGTATTTCCCAATCATTTTAGTACCTGACCCTGATGCAGCCATAGGGTTCTGTGTATACTTCAGGGTGTAAATAAAATCTAAATATTGGACAGTTATCTCTTTCTAAGAGTGGCTGAACAAACAGAAAAATAATGTGAATCTAGATATATAAATCACTATTGATCTTACTAAAGGAATCAGTCAGATACCACTGAGACTTGAGGACAAAGAGAAGACAGCATTTTCTACACCTTTTGGGTTGTTTCAGTTCATGGTACTACCATTCGGCTTACATGGAGCACCAGCCACGTTTCAGAGGTTTATGAGCCAAATACTGGAACCTTGTCTTAAATACACCACTGCATATTTATATGATATTGTTTTCAATAAAACGTGGGAAGAGCATTTAATACATTTGATCATTATAATGCAAGCGCTTTAAGAGGCAGGTCTACACATAAATGGAAAAAGAACCTTGCCTAGCTCATGACAAAGTCATATATCAAGGGTATAATTTAAGTAATGGCCTAATTCAACCTTAAGAAGGAAAGGTAAAAGCCATAAACTCTGTACCGTTAATTATCTCCCCAGCCCCCACCTGACATACAGGGATAGCAAATAGCACACCAGGGCAATGGCCCCTTTGGGTTGCAACACTGCATGGGTGACGACCCGCTCCCTGTCACAGCGATGCCCCAGGAAGCAGGCCCTTAATCTTCTCTGCTGCCCCCATCTGGCCTCTCACTAAAAGGGAAGTGGAGGGGTTCTCCTATTCAGTGAAACCAAGGCAAAGGCAGACAGAGAAAGAAGACACAGCCTTCTCCCCAAGTTGCCTGCTACCTCAAAGATATGTAAATGTGTATAATTGGTTAATCAGCAAATCTAAAGACTGTTTGTGCGCCAGTATATGGCTTTAATTGATGGAGTCATATGAGGCTTCATGGTGACAAAGATTAATTCTTTTTGAGGATGTTTCACTGAGCTCCGGAGTGTGCCCTTGTAATGGAAACTTATTAAAAAATGTTTACACTAGGTAGTCTGATTGTACATTAGTAAAAATATATAATACACTTATTTTATGTGAAACACTAAAGGACAGATTTACTAACTTTTCACTCAACACAGCGCAGCAACCAAAGTTGCTGGGATGCGTTGCATGAAAGAGAGAGCAAAACAGCACCATATCTACTAACAAATTACACTTTTCCCCTCTCTCCCTGAATTGGGGCACTTTAGGCTACCTTGCGCTAAGCACACACCCTTGCACCGTAGTGCGAGGGTGTATGCGTGATGACAAACATAGGTTTTGTACTGAAAAGGGACACGTTGTTAAAATGTGGCAACTTTTTTAAGTTTCTCACTGTTACACCCTCCTATAGAAGGTGTACGTTTTTAGTGTAAATCCCTTTCTACCAATGTTAGTAGATAGAGATTTGTGATAAAACCCATGGGTGGTTGCATAGGAACACCCACGTACCACCCATAGTAGCTCCCTTTGACATGAAGTAGCATAAAGTAGTGTGCATAGTACTACTTTGCTTTACTTTAGACAAATTTCCAACACAAACCATGATTTGCGTTGGAAAGTGAATCCCACCACAACACTTTGTGCTGACTTTTCATCACTTTTGTGACACAAATCCAGTGCAAATTGTTATTAAATATATTTGTAAATTGTAAGGCAGCCTATCTTACGCTGCGTGCAATACAATTTTTAAATAATGACTTCTGTATTCACAGTGCTCTCAGTTACAGGATGAAACCTTATAGCACTATACATACACGTCACTAATTCCCAGTGCACTAACCAGAATTCAGTTCTGTGACTGGTTAGACACACAGACTTCTGTAGTGATTGCATTAACCAACTGAGCTTTCTTAATGTATAAGAATGCATTTCCCATTGGTTAATTTAACACAGTTTCCATACTTTGTTTATGCACTTCAACCTGTGAATGAACTATAAAATACTTGGGAGGAGGCTGTCGCTGAGGCCCCATCTCCACCACAGGCCAGCACACATCTGCTGAAGAGTAGAGTGTGGGTCCTGGAAAGTGCAATCCAGGCTAAGACACGATGGGGTGGGGGCGATTTGAAGACTTTTAGGCCAATGGGCATTGTGTGCCTGCCGTCCACCTTATAATAAGTGCATTAGTTCCAGGGCCACTGGAATTATGAGACAGGGGAGGGCAAATTATGTGTCGGGTTTTACTAAATTATGCGGCAAGAAAATGAAAATGATGTGACTTATTGCAGCACATTTTGTGATAGAATTACTTGCTTAGTTTCTCATTTATACACAGAGTAACGCTGTCTGAGCAAAGGTCAGTGCCGTAGCTAGGGGGGGGTCTTCCCCAGAGGGCATTCTTTTTTGGGGGCAGCAGAGGTGAGCAAGTCGTGTCTGTCGACTACCACCATCCCCCTGCCCCCCGAGAACAAGTCGTCCCTCGGCCGCCACCCCCCCCCACCCCCCGAACAGTTCGTCCGTCAGCTGCCAATCCCCCTTGCTCTTACCTGCACCGGGAGGCAAAGTTAGGGGCCGCCCCGAGTGGCAGTAGGTCTAGCTACGCCACTGGCAAAGGTTTGACCTCATTAGTACCAGTTTAACACCCAAATACACAATAAGCAACAGAAAGGGGACCAGTCGCTTTTTGCAAAAGGCCTTACACTGCGCAGCAACAGGTGTTGCAGCACTTTTAGTAACTTTTGATCCATTTGAGCTAGAAACATTTTTTTCTGTTAAAATCTGCAGGTTTTGCAGCAGACGATGCATTATGTGCCAAATCCATAATTATGCAGAAGACACTGTACCCTCAAAATCGAATAATTCCAGTGGCCCAAATTAGGTCCTATGGCTTTTGTAATAAGGCGGACCGGATATCCCTCATGTTTATGATGGAGTAACCGGTCTACCAAACGCTAAAGCAGGCCCTTAGATTGAACGGAAATCAGTGAAATAGTTTCAGAACCATCCATAAAATGATTTAGCTGTGTGCTCGGTGTTATTTATCTGGCGAGCACTGCTATTCACGCAGAGCTGTAAAGTGTGTGGGTTGTTTACTAATGCATGCAAAAATATGCTATTCCTGGGTGGTTGCAGCCATAATGTATGCACTGTGACATAATTTCCACAAAAGCAACTATCAAAGAGAGGCAGAGTGTTAATTATAAAAGGTGTTGGGTTTCCAAAGGCCATTTTTAGTTTTTTTTGTCTTTGCCTATAAAGGAAAGCGTGTTATCTCGGTGGAACTTAATATCTTCAAAATTGCAAACAAAAGTCACAGATCTTAAGCAAGAGAAAATACAATTAACAGACTGGAAAATTCCCCATTTCCTTGTATTCCTACGGTCAAAGGCTATGATTTCAGCTGTTTTGCTCGTCTGTCCTTTGCAGAAGGCCTAAAATACGATATTTCAAATTAAGTTTCCGAACTTTCCCAGGGGACTACAGCCCTTTACCCCCCTCTCACCCCGCCCCCCCCCCCACCTCCCCTCGATCGATGTTGTTGACGTGCCCCTCCTTCTCCGCTTACCTTTTATACAAGACTGTAGCTTGAGAAAACGAACCCTCCATCAACCAACATCTTGACAACGAGTAATTTGACTGCGGCGTCTTTTTTCCAGCAAGGTGTGATTTACTGCACATTAGCCGGCGCTTGGAAGAAAGGAAAATGAAAGGCTCTCAGATTGCCTCAGAGGCAGGATAATCTACTGTGTGCTGGTAAACACAATAAAGCTTGGAGCCATTTTAAAAGAGCGATTTGCTACCCTATACTTAAAATATGAACCAAATAGGCATGCGTGCAGCGCTTCCCTTGCTGTCTAGTGCCTCTGTTTTTTCATGCTTTGCAATGCGGCAGTGAGTCGGTGACTGGTACATTATGCAATTTAGTTGGTCAGTAAGTTAGTGGGTTCGCTGAGTAAATGAATGAGACGGAGGGGGCGTGAAACATATGAGCTCTATTACTTCGTATTTGATTAGCGTACGTCTGCCATTGGTATGGCCTCGTAGCACTGTGGAAGACCTGGGAAAGTGTGTATCTATGTGGGTCTGTAGTGTGCTACAGAGAGAGAGCGAGAAAGTGTATGTACTGAATTTTTCACAAAAGTGCAGTAGAAATATTTTGTAACTGGCATTCATGTTTTTCTTCTTTTCGATAAGTGTTGTTGCTGGATATATAGGGCCTCATTTATGAGGTTTTGCCATAGGGCAGCACCGCAGGTCTTCCTGCTGTGCTGCAATAGAAAAGGGCAGGAATGCACCGTATCTATGAGATACGGAGCATTCCTGTCCTTTTCCCCTGCGCCGGCGCACAATAGGCTGCCGTGCGCCAACGCAGGCACCTTTGCACCATGGTGCAAGAGTGCCTGCGCTGAGGGGATGATTGTTTTTGTGCAGGAAGGGAAACCTTCCTGCACATTACCAATCACAAGAAGCGTCTTCCTTTTTCTATGTGTGCTAGAAAAAGGAAAAACGAGGAGAAATAAAGATATTTCTCCTAGTTGTGCCTTCGTTACGCCTCCCCTGGGGAGCCGTAAGTTTTTGGCGCTGCCTCAGATTTACAATTTCTCGTAAATCTGGGGCAGTGTCAAAATGCGTTGGATGTTGCTGGGAAAGCCCCCAGCAACACCCATTGCACGCCCTTGCGTTAAAGGGGACAATATTTACGAGGCAGTATTAAGTAAAAAAAAAAAAGTGGCTTAGTGCTGCCTCGTAAATATGGAGCAGGCTCCTGCGCCACGGAACGTCACAAAAAGTGACGTTCCGACGGCGCAAGGGGTCTCATAAAGGAGGCCCATAGTTCTTTGTTCTGAACTCTTCGATGTCAGGTAAAACTACAGAAAGATGTCCCAAAATCCTGTTTTTGCAATGGTTACTTCATGCACGTGTGACCTGCACGCCACATTGACACTGGCTTAGCAGTCGTGCACTGTCTATAATTGGCGTGCTGTTGAGTCCTGGGGAATCGGAGTTCGACTAGGGAAGGCTAGATCATGGGACTACAGATTAATGTAAGGCCAGGGGAATTTTAGCCATCCCTGGGGACTTGTGGCCAGGTGGCTTTCAGACTAATATGCCAGGAGGGGATTTTCACGTGGCACTACAGTGCTATTTCCAGTTTTGCTAGTAGATTTGGATCATGGTCGCCTGAGGTCATCTTGAAATTGTATCAGTCCAAAGGTATTTCTAAGGTTTTATATGGCAGTGAAATATGAGGGTATGTTCCCGCACACAGGCTACAGGTGGCTGAAAATACGTTTTTGCCGCAGATTCTGCGAGTCCCGCAAGGCACGCCAGCCTGGTCAGTGCACGAAGAGTTGGGGGTTGATTTTCTGGTGGATCAAGTGGCACTCCAACCTTTATTGTGCTGGATAAGATATGGACAAGTGAAAATAAGGGTTAAATCGTCTGATCCTCTCAGACTGCCTTTCCCTGGAGAATGGTAACAAAATCCCTTGGCTATGTTATGTAAAGGAATCTTTTTATGCTCTAGGGAGGCCAGACATTTTTCTTGCACACGATACAATAAGTCCCGGAGATGTAAACATTGTAAAAGACCTCACACCGTAAATACTCTCCTGCTCATCGCGAAGACTTTGAACTTAGAAAACCATCAGTGAGTACTTATGTTATGTTAAAGTTCGTTTTGAGTATGTAACATTATCTTTTTTCTCTTACCACTGCTCATGATAGATTTTTAATCACTCGTTTTAGATTTACTTATCTCCATTTTCTTTTAGCTTCCCCGGCAGGGTTTTTCTGTCAAATCAAAGAGGATCCTATGGTTGCGATACTAGATCTATGATGATGATACTAGTTCCCCACAGGATACGTTACACTTTATACTATTGTGCATATTCTTTCCTTGCCAAGAAGGCAATTTCTCCATCCCTTGTTAAAGAGTATGAAGTTTAGGCATGCTAGAGTGGCACTTTTGTATTTACAGCTCCTGCCAAATGCTTATACCCTCTGTGCAGTGACAAACTTTTTGCGGGCCACTTACAGATCTAGGCTCTCTAGACCTAATTAAACTATGTTTGGCCGGCATCCATGTGGTACCATTTAGATTTATGATGTGTATTGTTTATGAATTTATGAGGTGCTTTGATCCATTTTAACTCTTTTAAAAACTGGCTGTGCAATAGTTTTATTTAATGTTTTAACCTATGATGTATATCTCCTTTTAATGTATGTTTGTATCTTTTATGGTCACATTTGCTTCCGATTAAAGAAAGAATAAAAAAAAAAACACAAGGCACTACAGAGAAGGTTTTCTTGCCGCATAATTAATTCCTGGATGGTTGCAGCCATAATGCATGCCCTGTGATATAACTTCCACAAAAGCAACTATCAAAGAGAGGCAGAGAGTTAATTATAAAATTGCTCTGAATGAAGGGAATCACCCGTGTTCACACAGAGGTCGTTTTATTATAATATCTGGTCCCCTTGATGAACCAGAACTACTTTATTCTGAGCTCCCTTGTACAAAGGTTGAGACCACCATGTTGGCACTGTCCTAAAACAGTGGGGCGGACTTTGATGATGAAGCATGCCGCAAGAAAGTGGGTGAGGCTTTTCCGTCCATAATCTTTGGATTCTTTGGTCATGGGTACGGGTCAATGAGCATGGCCTTTCCTGGTCCAAGATGGGCCATGATTCAAAGAAGCATGGTGATCTAAGATCAAGCCTGAAAGTGCTTAATTTGAGCAGGTGGCTTCCGGTGCTCAGCACCAGCACTTAATCAGCAACCCCAGCGCTTTTCACGAGCACCAGTTAAGGACACATTCACATTCATTTATGGTAGACACGGGGAGATTAAGTGATTTGCCCAGAATCACAGGATGTTGAGCCAACGCAGAGGCTCGAACCTGGTTCCCCTGCTCCGAAGTCGCCAGCTCTGGCTATTACGCCACATCATCTCCCCACTTTCATGGTTAGTAGTTGGTTCTGTTTTAGGCGGCTCTAACAGGGGCAATGGGTTGGTGCACGCTTCCTCCTGACGAGAGGCCCAGCACTTATTTTTTTACAATGTAACCACAGCCTGCAGCAGATGTGAAACAGGAAGAATGATTGAGGAGTGGAAACTGCGAGATGCAGAAGGGGTAAACACAAAGCATTTGAAATGCGTGACAAAGAAAGAAGGGCACTGAGGGTATGCACTGTGCCATTGATAGTTATACCTCGTTGAGGCAAGAACAATGCAAGGGGACCTGAACAGGCAGAGGTGGGCAGGATAAGAACTGTCTGTCACCTGTGTGCAATGCACCAGCCACTGTAGGTGCTGGTGGTCATCTGACTGAAAGCCGCTTGCTGACCGGAGAGCCCATTGTTTTGTTGCTTTTTGTATGTTTTTCGTAAATGTATCCATTCAGCATCCTTTTTATAAGGTCTGTTGTCACTATAGCATAGACCCGAATAACAGTTGGCAGAAATGCATCTGTTACCAGCCGCTCCAGTATGTACCAGGACACCAGGAGAGCTGACTCCCTTCTGAGTTCCATATTATGTAAATGTCAAAGGCCATATCATGTCATTCCTGATGTCAACATCGTTATGCAAATTATTAATTCTACCTCTTTTCGGACACAGAATGTTTTAAAGTATGCATTAGTGGAAACATTTACAAGTGTTTTGGGAAAATATGGCTGCCGAAGCCCATGTAAAGTGCGAGAGTTACTTTTCCGAACAGTCATTGAATAACTCATCAAAGAGATAACACCCCAGTGTGATAAATTGTTTGGTAGTAGGTCAAGGCACTCAATGTTAGTGAAGAATTCAGTTTGGTGGAAAAATGCACTAAAAGTGATCATAGTGAAGCACACAATTATGTACTTGAAGAAAAGATGTCATGGTCTTTGAGAAAAAGTGCAAGAAAAATATCTGGAAGCTAAAGAAAGTTCATTGAGAGCTAGCAGACATCACCTGAACATATCCAGAATAGAATTAAAGGATCTTGAAACTATGGATCCTGAAAATCTGGAAGTGTTGGTGCTATGGATGTTGAGGGGATTCTGCACATACACAAAACTATGCGCAGGAAAACAGGACCTCAGTGTATAGGGGCTGAACCTTCCTACCACCTTAGTACCCAAAATCCCAAAACTGACTAGCTATAGTGACTCATTCGTTCTCCTACATAATCATGAAGCTACAAATGATTAGACAACCCAGAACACAACACTCCCGACTCTCTCAGGAATCGCGGTAGCAAGACATTCCCTTTTGCTCACTCACTCGTACTTGTCCACAATAAGAATGGTCAGAGTCACTGTATAGTTCAAAATGTTTATTTTAACTAACGTGCTCTATAATGCAGTATTCGAGCCACTACCAGCAGCATAACACACAAACCTAAACCAGTTAGCATTGTTACAATTCCATAGAATATAAAGGGGGATGTCATCATATACAGACAGTGGAAAAAGGACTATAAGGCCTAACCACCCACCGCTTGGTAAGGTGAAGTTTATTATATAAAGGAAGATCTCTGGGCTTTGTCAGCAGACCCCATACCTTAGTGCCTAGATGGAAGTTTTACATCATATGAACAGCATAGCTCTTCTCCCTGGAAAGGTTCCTCTCCAAGTGTGTGTATTGAACAACATGCATTCCCTTAATATCAAAGCACGAGTTTCCAGCAGCGCAACTGTGTTAGCATGTTTTGTCTAAGTGCTAGGGACTGACCAGAACAGAATAACAAGGGGCATTGTTTATCGACCTTGCACATCGTGTTCAGACTAAACTCTAGGAACAGGCAGAGAACGCAGAAAGCAGACGGTTCTCATGCAAAAGGCACAAACAGAGTCCTGCAAAATAAAGTCATGTAGTAACGTGCGCAAAAGCAGCATCATGGCAGCAGAGCTCAGGCTAACTTAGCAATGTCGACAATGACCCTAATGCCATATAACAACCTCCCCTTGGTAAGGTCATAGTATATAGACAAAAGACCAAAACATAGTTCAAAGGTAAGAAGAGTTCAGAAGCACTTAAAAAAAAAAGAAAATTGGAAAAATGTTAAAAAATGTTTTTTTATGTCGTTTAAAACGTTGTCATTTCACGGTAAACGTGATTAATAAGGAGGAGGAAAATCCATCAAAATACGTGAACTTAAGAATGCAATTCGTTCCAAAAGGCCATCCCTATCGTTAGTAGAAAAAAGGGATGCCATCCAGTCAAGCAGTCGGAAGGAACAGACATGCTCCTCGTAATCCGATGCTTCCAATAGCATATCTGGGCAACTTGCGTGATATTCGATGAAACTCCGTTGCAAGAGGTTCTGCGCAGCCGCACAGATATCCCATTTAGCCAAGACTCCAAGTGCAGCCGCACGCGCCATATGGCCATTCCCAGAACAGGCCTGCTCATGGGCCACTAAGGGACCCATTAACTGGTCATAATCCGGGTCTGAACATGACGTATTGGAGAGGCATAAATCCAAAGCCCAATAGAAGGGGCACCGCTGACAGTAGAACCCAGGTTGCACGCAAGTGAAGTAGGCAAAGCGAAAAGTTAGTCCATAACTCACGCTAAGCATTGCTAATGGCAAGCATCCAAAAAGTTGTTGCATTCGGTCACAGTACAGTTGCAATTGGCCTGGTCTGTGCATTACCACAAGATGAGCAGCCATTGCGTAGCAGGATGCAGAAGAATCAGGATTCCATCAGCTAGTGCCAGTAATAATGGGAACCCTCCGAAGATGCTGAAAAAATAGAATGAATAAAGGCCGGTATTACTCCAAATATCGTCTGAAAAGAAGTCACAAGGCCAGATCCCACAAGCTTAGAAAAATGAGCAAGGCCTTTGGTGTCAGACGCATTAAATATTTGATGTATAAGCTCCTCAAAGTGAAGTGGGAGGTTCGTATTCAGAAGTGACTGAATCTCGCTAGATGTTCTAGCCACCTGCAATTCGAAGGTCTCTAGCGCCGAAGTGAGAGGCACTTCTTGTTGGAACAATAGCGCTTTGAGTCTGCTCAATTTGTTGAAGTCTGTTTTCAAAGTCAGAAAGGAAGGCCAAATGGAACTATCTACTTTCCCATGCGGGGCGGAAAAAGCACATTGCTACAACAAGTAACCCGTTGTGAAACTGTTACTATATACGGCATTCCTGCCCATAAACCACAGCAGTCATGGTTATTCAAAATAAGATAACTGCCGTTAGTAAGCAATGTAAAAGCGGGAATTATTGCTGGGACGGGAGTTCCTTTAAAAAAAAACAAGCAAGATTAGGCGCGGATACATTACAAGCGCCGTGCAATTTAACGTGTTTACAAACTAGGGAATGTCCTACTGTGGAATCGCAGTCCTCCCCTGTTAGGAAAACTTCCTTATCCTCCCGTTGACATCTGTACGTGAAAGGTAGGGACCATAATTCATGGAGAAACGCACTACCCAGGGGTTCAAAGTGGCCAATCGGGAAATGTTTCATGCAAGTTTTACATTGAAACAGCAAAAATGGGAGAGGGATAACCCCATGAATTAACCATACAGCTGAATCCATCTCCGCCACAGAGAATGGCAAGTGTTCTAATCGTTCAATGTGTAATAGCGTCTATGTAGCATCTTTCATGGACATAAATATCTGTTTATCAGTTAGATTAAATGGTAAAAACAAAGAAGCATTCAAATAATCCCAAGGGACTTTTCCCATTTTGAGAGTCTATAACGTCCAAGCAAACTGCATCACTGATCGTAATTGATTTTGACCATGATATAACACAGATACATCATTATGAACAATATCAATAACAGATGAAACAATATTATTCAAGGTATAAATGTGTGAAGACAGTGTATTGATGCTATTGTCGACCACTGCAAGGACTTTTTCTAAATTTGCTTGGTCAATTTGGCGCAGACGTAGACTTTTTACTGTTTGTGGGTGTATTGGTTCCTGGCGCTTACATGGAAAACACTAAATATCCTTCACCTCAATCTAGGCGGTGCTCCTGAAGGGGGGAGATACACCCTGCTTTCCCTAAATATCAATCCAGCGATTGAAACAGAACAGTTTACCAAGTTCAAGGCACACGCCACACCAATCAAAATACAAATATGTTGAATATCAAATGAAGTTGATTTTCCAGTTCTTCTGTTTGTTCTTTTATTTTCTTTTAGCCAAATGCCAACGCGTTTCGTCGCAGTGGGGATTACCCATGCGACTTCATCAGGGCTAAAATACAACAGAAACAATAATTTTGTAGCAACCAAATGTTACATAATTTTCAATATATTCACAATCCTGCAACCCTGTGTATAAGACACGGCAAGCGTGTTTGCAACAAATTGTGGCAACCTATCCCATCACCAATTACTTCATGATAAAATTAGGGGGCTTTTACACTCATCGTGCAATAATTCTTCTCTGTACAGGTATCACTTTTGGTTACAGTAATGATCTTCGTGAGTATGAAGTACAGTGCTGCAACCAGTCGTGTCCAATGTCAAGGCAGCTCATGCTCCCCTCTTGTTACAAGACACCTAGAAGTGCATATTGTGCTATTTAAAATCCTATCTCACCGCATGATTCTTTTATTATTATGTCACTAAATTTCAGAAAAGCGTGTTGTACCTGCTATAGTTGAGTTATTTTATAAGGAAACATAGGGAGCCAAAGGAGAGCAACAAATATACACCAGACATTAATTAAAAAACAGAATATTTTTTGACCAACAAGTGCAATAATACGTATTTTCACTTTAAACATAAGCTTACCTCCTTAAATCGGGTACGATTTCGGAGGTTCCAATTAGTTTAGTTGTTCGGTAGTATGACCGCGCCAAATAATATGCCAAGTATTTATGGTCCTGGACACGTCTGCCTAAAGAAATGTCCCGAAAAATAAACCTTTGTATAATTCTGACAAGTAAGCATTATTATTAGAAGTATTAAAGTATATACTGCCAATATCAACTTACCCCGTGTTAAGAATATCCGCACGAGGTGCTGCCAAAATATATTCCTGTCCGTGCAAAATCTATTCAAAGTTCGCTTTCAGAGTTCCAGAACCAATTTGGAAGTGGGGAACTATAAAAATAAACACCCACTTAGACATCCGGTCTGCTTTACGAGTTTCAAAATTTCATAAACAAACACGACCGCTCTCCTCCTTACCTCTTGTGTGTTAGAGTCTCCCGCATTAGCGTTCTCTGGCCCGAATGCAGGTAAAGTATACGCCCGCTTCCTGCCTCTTATTTCCGGATTAGATAACAAGAGAGGACTAGGATGCCGTGAACAAATCATGCGCGCCATCTTGAAATAGTGAAATCTCTACATCTAACTGAAATATCTACATATATATTTAGGGCCGCGATTTTAATCCTTATTCTTAAGCAATACAAAGAAAAATTGTTTTACATCTTTTATTGAATAAAGGAGCCGAATTGTCTAGTTTATAGTAAGCACCTTTTTGGGGTCAATACAACCTTTCTTCTGGTGGTTTTTTAGCTTCTTCGATATTGTATTTTAAGAATTGTCCAGATAAATATTGTCTCACATATTAGAGGCAATGTTTTACATTCTTGTTCCCATTTAATAAGAATAAAAGTTATTTGGAAAGGGGGAAGAACCAAATTAAGTTTTTTCTAAAGCATACCATCCTGAAATCCCTCTTCAGACGGTCCAGAATGTCGATAACCTTAGACCTAAAATAGTTTATTCACTGATTTATAAATTTTCATTATACCTGAATTATAGAAGTCTATATTTAACAAGTCATGTAACTACGGATAGAAAATTTCCAGGTTCCAATTATATAGTAGGGTCTCCAAGTAAATTCATGTCCACAGTGAAGTGTATTATTCCTGTCCTAGTCTTACATATCTTAGTATTAATAAACCTAATGCTTACGCATATTATACCCACTATAGCTTGTTGTTGTGGGTATGGTTATTGCTCCTCATCTGATTCATTCTTTAAGCGAAAGAAAATGACCTTGATCTATTCGGCAACTCATCTCTAAAAAGGTCAATTTCCCAAAACGTATTGCAATTCTTGATCAAAATTTAAACCCTCTTCTACCGCCCTAAGGTGCATTATCCATTTAGCCTCATGTCTGCGTAATTTGAGCTCCCGATTGCCTCCCCGTGGACTCATCACAACGTGTTCAATACCAAAAAGGTGAACAATTTGTTCCTCCCTTGTTTCTCACATGAATTAATGTGTTCAGCTATCGGATATCTCATGTCATTTTGGTTAATAGCTCTCAGATGTTCACTTATCCTGATTTTCAAAGGTCTTATCGTGCTTCCCACATATACTTTCTGGCATTTACAAAGAATGACATATACCACAAATTTTGTATTACAATTGATGTTACTCAATATCGTATATGTTTGATTGGGAATTATACAAAACTTTCTTGTTTTATCTGGTGCCCACCTGCACATTCCACAGTTCCCACACTTGAAAAATCCCTTTGACATTCGTGTCAACCATTGTTCTTTTTGTGTTACTGTCGGGTAGCTATGGCTAAGTATTGACCCTAGCGTCCTCCCTTTTCGGTATGTTAATTGTGGTGTTGTAACAATGAACCCTTCTAGGCTTCTATCAGCCCTTAAAATGTTCCAGTGTCTCATTAAACTTTTCCGCAGAACATGACTTAGCTGTGTATAGTCCGTGACCAGTCTTATTTGTGACGATGTTCATTTTTTGGCATTCTCAGAACGCAGTGTGTTTACACGTTTGGTCCCAAATGCTCTCTGCTTTGCTTTGGACAAGTCCTTTTGCGAATAGCCTCTCTGAGTAAACCTATTCTCCATATCCTGTATACATGACATAAAATGTACATCCTCACTGCAGTTTCTTCTAGCTCTAATCATTTCCGCCCCATGATGTGGGTGGGGACTGTCTGCGTGTAAGATAGAATTACACAAAGTTGGTTTACAGTACATTTTGCTGTGTATTTGTCCATCTTTAATGTACAATGTTAAATCAAGAAACACCACTTCGGGGGCGTGGGCGAGCCGCGAAGCGAGATGGCGGCAGAATAGTGTAGCTCCGTACTTTCCCCCCTCCCTCCGTATATCCGCACCCAGTATCCGATGGTCCGAGGTGGGCATTTCTAATCGGAGGCTCCGGTGACTCGACCCGGAACAGCTGGGCTCTGGGGAGACGCTGTTGTCTTGGTTCCGAGTCCGGGATCGGTTGTGGCCTGCGCAAAGTGGAGAAGCCGGGGTCTCGAGTGGTGAGGAGAGCGGACGGCGAGCCCGGCGGACCCCACTCCCATACATCCTCCGCCTCCGCGGCGGGTCCGAGGCCCGGACCGAAGACTCGGGGGGGGGTGGCGTCGGTGATCCCCAGCGCCCAGAGTCATAAGTGACCTGCCAACTCGGTGATTGCCACAATAGAGCAATAGAGGCCCACACAGAGAGGAGAGGCCGGGGACTCGAGTGGCGAGGCTGGCGGATGGTGAGCCAATTGGACAGCGCTCCCTGACCGCCCCTATCTACTGCAGCGGATCGAGAGACCGGGGGAGGACGTGAGTGATCCTCCTCGCCTGTAGTGACCCGGCCAGGACGGGGACCCGAGGTGACTGGGGAGGCCGTGGCCGCCTGAGATAGCGCACCAGAAGAGCTGTCACGTTTGCAGACTGCCCGGGACGGGACACAGCGGACTCCGGGTTGTTGCACGCCCTGGAGGCCCCTGGTAGGTGGAGATCGGACACAGGGGAACCGGGGGAGTGGTCGTTGCCCTAAAGTGCCTGCGGGACTCAGAATCAAACCGACCTCGGTCCCTGGACTTGCTCGCCACGACTCAGGCATAGTCGGTGTGAGTGTGGTTGGAGCGGGTGGGCCCCCGGAGGCGGTGCGGCACTATCTGTACCCCCATTCCTCACACTGTGCAAGAGTGTGGGCCCCGCTTGACCTGTAGTGCTGGCCATTGGAGGTCGTCTGAGTGGGCTGCTGCTTCACGACGTGCCCGGCCGAGGGCTGGTACCTGCAACTGGTAGTGACAAACATATAGCCACCGAATACCGCAGGGTCTTGCCACCACCGGCATCCTTGCTTCTCCGGGACCTGCGGTTTCACCCCAGGGAATCGGTCTGGCCCTTTGGAAGGAGGCCGCACAGCCGGGTGTGGGCCCCGTTTCTGGCCCGGGTGATCGCCCATCCCTGCTTCCACAGCCGAGGTGGCCGCAGCTCGGCAGAGTAGAGAGACGCAATGGCAACATCGAGGGGTAACAAGCAGGTGCAGCAGAACAAACTGGATCGCTATACTCTACCCAAAACCTCGTTGCCTGACTCTTCGCCCGCGAGCAAGGGCGGTGGAACCCCGTTAGACGCAGATCCAGAGCCTACACTTAAAGACGTAATGGCGGCAATTGCTGGGATTAAAACCTCTCTGGAACACAAGATGGACGCCCTTACGGTGGAAGTGAACTTACTTAGGGCAGACCATAACAAGAATAGTGAAAAGGTCAAACAGGTGGAGCTCACAACGGCAAGTCTGGTGGCGGACACGTCTCAGCTGCAACTGGACATTAAGGAACTCCAGACCTTCCGGCAATATGCAGAATCTAAACTGGATGATTATGAAGGGCGGATGCGGCGCAATAATGTCCGCATCTTAGGGGTCCCGGAAAAGCGGAGGGTCCAGCCACTGATCTCTTTGTGGAAGACCTCATCCTCAAGCATCTGCAACCCAAGGGGCTGGGAAGACTATTCGTCATCGAAAGAGCTCACAGAGTCCCCGGAGGTAGACCGAGACCGGGGCGCCTCCGCGTCCTATCCTAGCCAGAGTCCTAAATTTCAGAGACCGGGACGTTATTCTTCAGCACGCCAGAACGGGACCGCCACTCCGGTACGAAAACTCGGAGATCACCTTCTTTCCGGATTTTACTCAAATGGTTCAGAGACAAAGACGCTCCTTCCTCGGGATAAAGAAAGCACTAAGAGATAAAGGCTACAAATATGCTATGCTCTTTCCTGCCAGGCTGCGTGTGGAAGCCGACGATAGGGCCTGGTTCTTTGAACACCCGGAGGCGGCGGCCGAATGGTTGGAGCGTCGCTGACCGCCAGGCAACACCTGGCCAGTGGTAATGTACTGTGTTGGGGTGATCGTACATTAATGGACTCCACTAACAATGAATGTTGACAGTGATACGGGTGGGACTCATAGGGGCACATCGGGCCTGTACTTTAGTGGGAGGGAGGGGAGGGAGGCAGGAGAGTATACCCCCAATTTTCTTCACTTAGTTCAAGTTAACGGGCGACAGGCACTCTGCATTGTTGTAACTATGGGCAGGTTTGAGCCCAGAGTGCAGGGGAGCTGGGAGGGGGGGAGTTGGGAGGGGTTTACGTATTGTTATATGTTTTTAAGGAATCGTCAAGGCACCGCAATCCGGCAACAAAGACACATAGGTGACACGTAAATGTCAATGAGTACGCAATGGGACAAAGGGTTCAAATTGATGAGCTGGAATGTCAATGGTCTGGGGGACAAAGTCAAAAGAACAGTGGTGCTCCAATATGTGAAGAGACATGCCCCTGATGTAGTACTGCTACAGGAGACTCACCTGGTGGGTAACTCGTGTAAAGCCCTCAATAGGTGGGGTTACACCCTGGTGGCACATTCAGGCTTTACCTCTGGATCGAGAGGGATGGGTATATTACTGAGGAACTCCTTTCCCCTGTCGATTAAATCTACATGGGTGGACGCTGGGGGGAGATACGCGGGTATCACGGGAAGATGGGAGGGGAGGGAGCTGACCCTCATGTCAATTTATGTACCGCCGGCTCTCCAGGAATTAGCCTTCAAAGACTTGGGATCCATTCTGTTGACAGTCCCAGAGGGGCTCCTAATAGTGGGAGGGGATATGAACGCAGTGGTGGATGGCACACAAGACAGGAGTCCGCCGAGAAAACTCCGCCCATCAAATAGCTGGTTACCGAATTTTCTGGGGGCTCTGGGGTTGCAGGACACATGGCGCTCATTCCATCCTGATACTACCCAATACACCTTCCACTCGGGTGCCCACAACTCCCAATCCAGGATAGACTACTTGCTGGTTCCCCCAGACCACCTGCAACACATACAAGAGGTCAGACACATGGCGAGGGGCATCTCGGACCACTCCCCGTTGTGGATGCATTTGGCGGTGGGCCACCACAGAGTGGGAAGGGTGGCCCCCATCAACCCTTGGCATCTCCGTAATCCGGTAGTCCACAAAGCACTCCACACCACGATCGAACAATACTTCCAAGAAAATGAGGGATTGGTGAGTTCGCTCTCAGACACTCTGGGAGGCTTTTAAGACGGTGATTAGGGCCAAGCCCTTTCCCAAATAGCGGGGGTAAGAAAGGAAAAGGTTAAGGAGGAGGAAGCGCTAGAGACGGAGATCCTTCGACTGGAAGAGGAAATGACGGAGCGCCCTCATCCAGACACCACCCACAACTTACAGCTAAAACGAGATAGCTATAGGGCCTTAGTGACGGACAGGGCCAGAGAACTGGGAAGAGAGACGCTAGGTAGAATATACGACCAAGGGGATAAAGCAGGGAAACTAATCGCATGGCTAGACAGACAAAAACTAGCAAGTAGACTGGTGCCGGAACTAACTGACAAAGATGCGCATATAATCACGGACCCCCAGGACATTGCAAACACATTCGCCGCCCACTTCAAACAGATCTATACCTCCCAGAACCCCTACACGGTACACGACTCCATCGACCTCTTACGAGATATAGCGCTGCCGAAACTCTCGGAGTCAGAGTTAGAATACCTTGAAGGGGAGCTCACACCGGACGAGGTGGCAATGGCGGTTCGGGGGCTTAAGTCGGGGAAGGCATCGGGACCCAATGGTCTACCGATCGAGCTGTATAAACTCGGGATAGACACTCTTGCCCCCCACATGTGCAAAATGTTTGAGGAGAGTAAGGAGCGTGGGGAGCTACCTCGCGACCACAGAATCGCAACCCTAGTGATGATCCATAAAGAAGGTAAATGCCGGACAGATTGTTCCTCTTATAGGCCGATCTCCCTATTGAATGCCGAGCCAAAGATCTCAGCTAAACTCCTCGCCACTAGACTGATCAAAGTCATCAATAACCTGATACACCCGGATCAATCCGGTTTTATGCCCCAGCGCAATACGGCGTTAAACTTGCGTAGAGTACACGGGGTGATGGGGAGGGCGGACACCATACAGGAAGAGGCGGTGCTGGTGTCCTTGGACGCTTCCATGGCATTCGATATGCTCGAATGGCCGTATCTCTTTGGAGTTCTCGAGAAAATGGGTTTTGGGCCCCAATTTATTCAGTGGGTGCGACTCCTCTATTCGAAACCACTAGCCCAGATCGTAGTAAACAACAAAAAATCTGAAGTGTTCGAACTGGGTAGAGGCACCAGGCAGGGATGCCCGCTCTCCCCTCTTGTTCGCCCTGGCCCTGGAACCCTTGGCATCCTGGGTACGGAGGAACCCGGTGATTCGTGGATTTAAGTGGGCTGAGGCCCGAGAGGACCGCATCTCACTGTATGCGGACGACATACTGTTGTTCCTGACATCCCCGAAGGCCTCGCTCAAAGCAGTATTCGATATTTTCACCATCTTTGGCAGATATTCAGGGTATTCCATTAATTGGCTCAAATCAGTATTGTATGTCCTGAAGGGACCCCTCACCGGGCTTCCTAGGAACTGTCCGATACAGATCACTACACAGGGCTTCAAATATCTCGGTATCTACATCACTTCTAACCCCGCCGACAGATTCGCTCAGAATCTGCTCCCTCCCTTGCAGAGATTGAAGATAGACTCGGAGCGCTGGATGAAGCTTCCGCTCTCGCTGCTGGGCAGAGCTTCCCTTTCAAGATGATGTCCTTGCCCCAGTTCCTCTACGTCCTACAAAACTCACTAGACCTCGTTCCCACTAGCTACTTCAAAGAAATCGAGTCTCTACAACGCCGTTTACTATGGAATGGGAAGCCACGTATTGCACTATCGAAACTAAACCTTACCTGGTATGATGGGGATCGCCCTCCCCGATCTCAAAAAATATTATTGGGCAGCTCACCTAACAGCCATTAACCATGGCACTTACAGGCAGGCGGGCGACTCCGGGCTATGCGATGGATCGCTGGGTACTACCTGGAGGGAACTATAACCGTGCGCTTTACTCGACCACCGGGAAACATCATCTGACCGGTCCAACCAAGCACACAGTGCAGGTCTGGAAGGCAGCCACTAGAAGCATGGGGTGGGAGCATAGGATAACCCTGGCTACGCCACTATGGGACTCGGAGCGGCTCGGGAGCCTGTGGTCAACTAAAGGTTTCGACAAGTGGGACCTCATAGGTATCTCAAAAATAGGCGACTTATGGGTCAAAGGTGAGGTCAAGTCATTTTCCGCCCTGCAGCAAGAGTATGATCTCGCTCCTACAGAGCACTTTAGATACCTACAGGTCCGCCACGCCTTACACTCCTGCCTCCAAAAGGGGGAGACCCCCCCGGAATCCACCCCTCTTGAGGACAGACTCCTCGATGGCTATTTACCAACAAAGGCCATCTCGCTCACGTACAAGAAGTTAGTGAATCACTCTGGAGACCCCCTGGTGAAACTGCGGGACAAGTGGGAAAGGGATGGCATTATACTGGATGACGAAGATTGGGCAATAGCGGCGGCGTCACCTCGGGAGGTAGCCATGGCGGCGAGGCTGAGGCTAGTGCAGCTCAAAATCTTGCACCAGATTTATATCACGGGACCCGGTATGGTACAGATGGGAAGAGCAGTAGGCGGCAGATGTAGAAGAGGCTGCGGAAGTGAGGGTACCTTCCTCCACATACTCTGGGAATGTGTGTTTGTCCGGAAGTACTGGAGGAAGATACACGAGGTGATGAGCGAAGTGTTAGAGCACGCACTCCCTCTGGAAGCTAAGAGATGTCTCCTAAACGTGTGGGAGCCCACGGATTTAAACACTGCGCGTATCACCTGGGTCACGTTGGGGTTGATGATAGCCAAACGCAACATCGCTCAGACATGGGGGGCATCACGGGCACTCTGCGGTATCCGCATGGGAGAGGGACATGGACTGGTGCATGTTTCGTGAAAAATATGTATATGTAGCTAGGGGATGCCCCAAAAAATTGTGCCGCATTTGGAACGACTGGAATGAATATAGAGGGAATGTCTGTACCCCACCACTGGTGCCAGCTCAAGATGAAGCACTGTAGACGTGAAACTCTTAACCATTGTTCATATATTGTGTACAATTATTTGAATGAGAGCCTTGTCAAGTTATGAAACATGAATGTACTGTATCTTGCCTTGTGATGTCGATTCCTATTGTTAAATAAAAAGAACTGATAAAAAAAAAAAGAAACACCACTTCAGTTGCACTACAGTGTGTGGTGAAATGAATATTCACATCATTATCATTCAGATATTCACAGAATCCCTGTAACTCAGTCATCGAGCCTATCCAGATCATAAAGCAGTCATCTATAAAACGACCCCAATATAATATATTTTCACTCCAGTGACAGCCACCTGGGCCCCAGATCATCACCTCCTCTAGCCACCCCATAAAGAGGTTCGCATAGGCCGGTGAAAATCTGGAGCCCATGGCTACCCCCTGTATCTGTCTAAACCAATCGTCCTTGAATAGGAAAAAATTATTTTGTAAAATGATTTCCGTCATTGTAAGCAACATCTGCGCATGCTCCCATAAACTAGCTGATTGTTTTGAAAGAAAATGACTCAGTGCTTTAAGACCAAGTTCATTGCGAATACTTGTATATAGTGACACTACATCTAGTGTCACCATAACCATCCCTGGGTCCCAGACTATATCTCCCAATATATTGAGTATATGTCCCGAATCCCTTATGTATGAGGGTAAATTTACCACTAACGGTGAAGAAAAATATCCACAAATTGTGACATCCTTTCTGTGGGGCCCCCAATACCCGAGACAATGGGCCTCCCTGGTGGAAATGGCTGGTCTTTGTGTATCTTTGGCAGTGTATAAAAACAAGGGAATCTTGGTCGATCCACCTTCAGATCGAGATATTCATCCTCATTCAGAAGACATTTATCATGCCACCCCTTTAGCAATCCATTGACCATAGTCACCAGTGTAAAAATGGGATTATGTGGTATTCGCTCATAACATTGGGTATCATTCAATTGGGAGTATACTTCACATTCATAGTCATCCCGATTCATGACTACTATGTTTCCCCCTTTGTCAGCTTTTTTTATAATCAAGTTCTTTTGTGTCTGTAGGCATTTTAATGCCCTTCGTTCATCAGGGGTCACGTTGTCTTTTCTGGTCCCCAAGGAAGATCCATGTTTGGCAATATAGTCATCCAAATCTTTAATCACTAGTTTATGGAAGATTTCTACATTATTCCCACTTGATAAATTAGGAGACCATCGAGACTTGGTTTTAAGTCCACTACTAAGTGTCAGGTCTGCTCTAATATCTAAGTGGTCCAGTACTTTTGCAATAGTTATAGGGTCTCCTTCTAGTTCTGTGATTGAGAGTAGAGTAACAGTATCATGTATTTCTCGTATCGTAGATGTACTCAGAGTCACAACTTCTGTCGATGTATCACGATCTTTATTTTGTTGTGGGTTCAAAGCAAAATGTTTCTGTAGTTTCAGACACCTTATAAATTTAAAAAGATCTATTTTCATATCACAAATATTTCCTTTGTAATCTGGACAAAAACCCAATCCTTTCTTGAGTACAGAGATCATATCTTCAGTAAGTATATGATCAGAAATATTTACCACATTCATGTCACTATTCCCAGTCAATGTTAGTTCTTTTTGTCCCAGGACCTTGTCTTCATTCCCACCTTTTCTCCTTGTGCTCCTCCCTCTTTTGCCCCGCCTGGTTTTCCTACATTTGGGCCTTTCCTTATGTGTTCTTTGTTGCCTCTCTTGATACGGTTCACTTCTAACGAGAAAGATGAATTCCCTAAAGGGTTTAATGATTTTCCTGCTGTTCCCAATCCGGCCTCATTGTCACTCTCACTTGTTGGTATTGTACTCAGGGAGATACTACTCGAGCTAGTTGATATAGGCTCTGAGGCTTGTTTTCTCTTATCTCCTTGAACCAGGTAGTCATATTTCTTATTGAAAGTAAAAATTCTGCCACTATTACAGTCTGCCTCATCTCGCTTTAGTTTTCGTGCCTTTCTCTGCTTGACATCATTTTGATGATTTGACAATATTCCTTTTAGAATTTCATAGTTTTTAGCCGTAGCTTCTGGTAAATTAAGAAAAGAGATCTCATTTTCCAGTTGTGATATTTCTGCTTGAAGTCTTAGAACTTTCCTGTCCGCATTCTCTATTAGGATGTCAATTAGTTTAAATGAGCTTGAGGTCAACTCTTTTTACCAAACACCCAATAAGTTCTCATCAAGATCATCGTATGTTGGGATGATCTGGGAACTAAGGCCCCTAGGTATTCTATTTAGCCTAATGTATTGTCTGAGTGTGGCCCCGTCCCACCATTTCGACATTTCATTACACTTCAATTTCTCTAGTTTTATAAATTTCTCTCGTAATCCCTCATTTCGTTGTACGTTGCCACTTTTAACAGCTTCTGAGACTGTACTGCCTTTGCATAGGTTCTCAAATAATTCCTCTGCAAGTTTATCACGATCTAGATTATCACTCATTGCGATTAAATGCTCAATAAAGTGCCAATGCAGCTGCCTAACCCTCTAGAAAGGACTTTTTACTGTTTGTGGGTGGATTGGTTCCTGGCGCTTACATGGAATACACTAAATATCCTTCACCTCAATCTAGGCGGTGCTCCTGAAGGGGGGAGATACACCCTGCTTTCCCTAAATATCAATCCAGAGATTGAAACAGAACAGTTTACCAAGTTCAAGGCACACGCCACACCAATCAAAATACAAATATGTTAAATATCAAATGAAGTTGATTTTCCAGTTCTTCTGTTTGTTCTTTTATTTTATTTTAGCCAAATGCCAACGCGTTTCGTCGCAGTGGGGATTACCCTTACGACTTCATCAGGGCTAAAATACAACAGAAACACTAATTTTGTAGCAACCAAATGTTACACAATTTTCAATATATTCACAATCCTATACACCCTGTGTATAAGACACGGCAAGCGTGTTTGCAACAAATTGTGGCAACCTATCCCATCACCAATTACTTCATGATAAAATTAGGGGGCTTTTACACTCATCGTGCAATAATTCTTCTCTATACAGGTATCACTTTTGGTTACAGTAATGATTTGCGTGAGTATGAAGTACAGTGCTGCAACCAGTCGTGTCAAATGTCAAGGCAGCTCGTGCTCCCCTCTTGTTACAAGACACCTAGAAGTGCATATTGTGCTATTTAAAATCCTATCTAACCACATGATTCTTTTATTATTATGTCACTAAATTTCAAAAAAGCGTGTTGTACCTGCTAGAGTTGAGTTCTTTTATAAGGAAAACCTAGGGAGCCAAAGGAGAGCAACAAATATACACCAGACATTGATTAAAAAACAGAATATTTTTTGACCAACAAGTGCAATAATACGTATTTTCACTTTAAACATAAGCTAACCTCCTTAAATCGGGTACGATTTTGGAGGTTCCAATTAGTTTAGTTGTTCGGTAGTATGACCGCGCCAAATAATATGCCACGTATTTATGGTCCTGGACACGTCTGCCTAAAGAAATGTCCCGAAAAATAAACCTTTGTATAATTCTGACAAGTAAGCATTATTATTAGAAGTATTAAAGTATATACTGCCAATATCAACTTACCCCGTGTTAAGAATATCCGCACGAGGTGCTGCCAAAATATATTCCTGTCCGTGCAAAATCTATTCAAAGTTCGCTTTCAGAGTTCCAGAACCAATTTGGAAGTGGGGAACTATAAAAATAAACACCCACTTAGACATCCGGTCTGCTTTACGAGTTTCAAAATTTCATAAACAAACACGACCGCTCTCCTCCTTACCTCTTGTGTGTTAGAGTCTCCCGCATTAGCGTTCTCTGGCCCGAATGCAGGTAAAGTATACGCCCGCTTCCTGCCTCTTATTTCCGGATTAGATAACAAGAGAGGACTAGGATGCCGTGAACAAATCATGCGCGCCATCTTGAAATAGTGAAATCTCTACATCTAACTGAAATATCTACATATATATTTAGGGCCGCGATTTTAATCCTTATTCTTAAGCAATACAAAGAAAAATTGTTTTACATCTTTTATTGAATAAAGGAGCCGAATTGTCTAGTTTATAGTAAGCACCTTTTTGGGGTCAATACAACCTTTCTTCTGGTGGTTTTTTAGCTTCTTCGATATTGTATTTTAAGAATTGTCCAGATAAATATTGTCTCACATATTAGAGGCAATGTTTTACATTCTTGTTCCCATTTAATAAGAATAAAAGTTATTTGGAAAGGGGGAAGAACCAAATTAAGTTTTTTCTAAAGCATACCATCCTGAAATCCCTCTTCAGACGGTCCAGAATGTCGATAACCTTAGACCTAAAATAGTTTATTCACTGATTTATAAATTTTCATTATACCTGAATTATAGAAGTCTATATTTAACAAGTCATGTAACTACGGATAGAAAATTTCCAGGTTCCAATTATATAGTAGGGTCTCCAAGTAAATTCATGTCCACAGTGAAGTGTATTATTCCTGTCCTAGTCTTACATATCTTAGTATTAATAAACCTAATGCTTGCGCATATTATACCCACTATAGCTTGTTGTTGTGGGTATGGTTATTGCTCCTCATCTGTTCATTCTTTAAGCAAAAGAAAATGACCTTGATCTATTCGGCAACTCATCTCTAAAAAGATCAATTTCCCAAAAAGTATTGCAATTCTTGATCAAAATTTAAGCCGTCTTCTACCGCCCTAAGGCGCATTATCCATTTGGCCTCATGTCTGCGTAATTTGAGCTCCCGATTGCCTCCCCGTGGACTCATTGCAACATGTTCAATACCAAAGAAGGTGAACAATTTGTTCCTCCCTTGTTTCTCACATGAATTAATGTGTTCAGCTATCGGATATCTCATGTCATTTTGGTTAATAGCTCTCAGATGTTCACTTATCCTGATTTTCAAAGGTCTTATCGTGCTTCCCACATATACTTTCTGGCATTTACAAAGAATGACATATACCACAAATTTAGTATTACAATTGATGTTAGTCAATATCGTATATGTTTGATTGGGAATTATACAAAACTCTCTTGTTTTATCTTGTGCCCACCTGCACATTCCACAGTTCCCACACTTGAAAAATCCCTTTGACATTCGTGTCAACCATTGTTCTTTTTGTGTTACTGTTGGGTAGCTAGGGCTAAGTATTGACCCTAGCGTCCTCCCTTTTCGGTATGTTAATTGTGGTGTTGTAGTAATGAACCCTTCTAGGCTTCTATCAGCCCTTAAAATGTTCGAGTGTCTCATTAAACTTTTCCGCAGAACATGACTTAGCTGTGTATAGTCCGTGACCAGTCTTATTTGTGGCGATGTTTGTTTTTTGGCATTCTCAGAACGCAGTGTGTTTACACGTTTGGTCCCAAATGCTCTCTCTTTTGCTTTGGACAAGTCCTTTTGCGAATAGCCTCTCTGAGTAAACCTATTCTCCATATCCTGTATACATGACATAAAATGTACATCTTCACTGCAGTTTCTTCTAGCTCTAATAATTTCCGCCCCAGGAATGGCTTTAATTTGATGATGTGGGTGGGAACTGTCTGCATGTAAGATAGAATTACACGAAGTTGGTTTACGGTACATTTTGCTGTGTATTTGTCCATCTTTAATGTACAATGTTAAATCAAGAAACACCACGTCAGTTGCACTACAGTGTGTGGTGAAACGAATATTCACATCATTATCATTCAGATATTCACAGAATCCCTGTAACTCAGTCATCGAGCCTGTCCAGATCATAAAGCAGTCATCTATAAAAACGACCGCAGACGTAGCGCTGCCTCAATCTGCGAAAGTTTCCATATTTCATTATAAGCTGCATAGATAAACCTCTTTGTTCTTGGAATCCTAGGACCTAAGACAAAATTAGCTAAATTAATTTCACTCAACAAAAGTGACAGGTGTTGTTTTACTGACCACAAAGTGGAGTGTTCCAGCCATTGTTGGCACAATTTACCCACTGAATAAGTGGTAACCGAATGTGAATGTGGAAAATGAGGATCTACTCTTGTCAGTGTGAAACCAGGCGTTGCATTATAAAAACGCATTTGACATGCATTTGAAGTGGTTTGCCACACCAACCATCCGGATCAACATCAGAGACATCGAAAGTGTCATTTCCAAACAAAGCTTGTATTACATCGATCGTATAATTCGTTTGAGTACGCCAATTGTCATATTCCGCTAAAGACGGAATGGACGGGATATTTAAATTTTTGGCAGTTGCCAGGCCAAAACAAGTAGTTTGGTTCACTGTGTCATTTCAAAATAATATTTGAGTCGAGATTAAGCAGGCATGATGCAAAGCTTCAGTTCCCTGAACCTGCCAAGCCTTAGTGCCCCAAATTGATTTCAAATCAATGGTATCTCTCCAGTGATCATAACCCTGTGTGGCCAATTCAGTTCTAAAGGAATTGGAATAGATTAATTTAGTGTGGGTTAGAATAAATTTGGGCTAAGATGACAATTGCAATTTAAAGAAATAGGATTCTGGATTGGACGTGTTATAATCTGTGAAATAGGTGAACTTATCCCTAAGGGTTTTAGAACTCCCGGGTATGGGAGTTGGACAATGTTCCCATTGAGTCTAATTAAAAACAGGTCTTAACGTGTTTGTTTTGTGTAAGAAATGATGCCCATAGTGTTGATAACAGAATAAATCAGCATAATTGGCAGAATTTAAATATAAATCTCCAGCATCAAAAGCAGCATAATACTTTAGATCAGAAAATAATTAATATACTGCTTGTACATCCCATTCATCAGAATGTATGTCCTGTGTTACCACATCTCCTAATGAGATGCGAAACACGTATGTATCTTGAGGACAGGGCCGGAGTGGGCCGCCAGGGTGGGGTCTGGTTTTGGGCCCCTAGGGGGCCGTTTTTGTTACGGGGGCAGGCAATATCAGCCCCCTGTAACAAAATCGGGCAAAACCGGCCCTAAGAAACAGCTCTGTAACACCCACCCTCCCCCCAGGGGGGCCTCCGAGCAGTTTGCCAGAGCCGGTTTCGGTTCCCAGTCCGGCCCTGCTAGAGGACTTCCGTCGAGCCGTGAATTTCGAATCCTACTTTATCCCAAACTATGCCATCAGCAACCGGGAAAGCTGAAATGTTCACAAGAGTATGATCACGTTTCATGATATGGGACGATGTATAAGGGGCCAGAATTCCATCGACCAACTTAACAGCAGAGCGTTCTGGCAAATAATGACCATTGATGAGCAAGAAAAATACTGTCACAAACCCAATCGACATGAAGAGGAAAATCAGGATAAGTACCAACCAGATGTAGTTCCATGGGGGGACCAGGTAAGTCTTTTTGAACCAAGAGATGAAAATACTTATTCTTGTTGGTGGAAGTGCCAAAGTGGAAGACGAGCAGGAAGAGTCATAAGAGAAGCTTGCACGGTCCCCAAAATACCCGCTTGCACCCATATTCATTAAAGGTGGTATGGCAGCATCAGCTTGATGTTGGCGAGGACTGTTCGGCACTTCCCTGTATGACTCATCCGCAGGGTAAGCATACTCGACTTCATCATTGGAAGAGTATGGAGACAGAACAGGCAAAAGGTCAATAGTAGTTTCCATCTCATCCTCATTGATACGGGGATTAATCGAAGGGGATGAATTCACCGGATTCAAAGAGATAGCATTGCATGAAACTGCAGGAGTTACACTATTCAGAATCGGCCAGACGATGTAATTTGACATTGGCCACCGAAATGTATCTGTTGTCTTTGTGACCAGGCAAAGGTGGTAGAACTACTGTAGGAATACCCTTCAATCCAAGTACTGGAACCGGCGTACGATAAGAGGGACCAAATTCTTTTTTGTTCTCCAGCTTTTCTCGTACCAGATCTCCAATCTTAGGAAGCCACTCGGCGACCGGAATCAGCAGTGCCGCATCATTGGAAGAGGGCAAATGTTCATTTGCGTAGCTGTCACGGGTCTTTTGTAGGTCCTGCAACATAGTAGAATGATTATCTACGTCAAAGGTTGCGGCATCCACCACAACGTCTAGACCATCAAGGTCTGGCACAAACATTTTAATACCCAAAGAGCATTTCGTATGGGGTCCGCCGACCCAGAGGTCTTCTAGGGAGATTATTTAGGGCATGTTGAACTCCATACAAATGGGCCAGCCAGTTCCTAAGACCCAAGCTGTCAAAGATTGCTTTAAGTCACGTTCATTCGCTCCGCTATTGAATTGCCCTCAGGCCTGTATGGAGACGAAAACTCCACCAGCACCCCCATCGAATTCATCGCGTCCTTGTACGCCTTAGAGGCGAACGCTGGACCTTGGTCAGAATGGAAGGTGCCACAGGCAAACATCCCGACAAAGACACGCAAATCTCTAATGACATTTTGAGCGTCAGCACTGCATTGTGGCCAAACCCAAAGAAATCTAGTGCACGAATCAACTGCAAAAAAAATGTATTTATATGCAGTATCAGAAGACAACGGACCGCAGTGATCAAGATATACACAGCCAAATGGCTGATTGGAAATACATAGCTGTGTTTGTGGTGGGCGTGAGACCGTAGACTGTTTGATTTGCTGACAAATGTCACAAGAAAGCACATAATTACTGGTCTGTTTATATAAACCACGCCCCCAGTAACCTTGCTGTAAAATAGAGACTGTCGCAGACACCCCGGCATGTGCAAAAGCCATGCCTTCGTGTGCGGCAATGATCAAAGCAAGTCTGTGGTCCATGTTGGGAATCAGCCGATCCCCAACTGACGGTATTTTAGCATAAGGAACTTGTTTGGGAGATACATGATAAGAATACTTCGAAGGGAAGCCCTGCGGATAAGCAGTTCCATCCTTCGTAGCAGCTACAGCTTCCAAAATGTCATTATCTATCTTAGTCATGGACCTTGTAACTGCTGCAACGGAACACATGGCTACTGCAGATTTGGCTGCCTCGGCAGCCAAAGAATTACCAACAGCATGTGCTCCCACACGGTGATGGCCAAGAGTATGTATAACGTGTGTGAGTGGCAGACGTTCTTTAAGTTCAGCCACTCAAACCCAAAGCGTTTTATGCTTTATTGAGCTGCATTTAGAGTCTCAATAGTCATTCTGAGACCAAAAGAATAAGTTGTCATTAAAAGACTGAACACAGTAGTAAGAATCGCATACAATAGGAGTATTCACATGAGGATCAGCAAACTCGAGAGCCAGGACAAGAGCACGCAGCTCCGCCAATTGCACTGTACAGTCCCCAAGTGCCTGTATATACACTATGGAAGACTTAAATTACCCATTTACAATTGAACCAGCCACAATTGCGCAAGCTGCTGAATAAGCAGGTTTGGACCCGATGGCCGGTTGAGCCGAGCCGTCGGTATAAATGATACTTTTGTACTCATCCAAAGGAATCAACGACAACGGAGGAGGATGAACATGTTCATACTGTAAAAACTCCTGTGTCTGAAGAGCAGGATCAAAGATAAACGTGACATCTGCGGATGTCAAAGAAGTAGCCCATTGTACCCAACGGGATGTAGTGCCTTAGAGTTGGGTACACTTGCCTTAGTCACTGCTTCTAAAGCAGGGAGAGGCGTGACCATAAGAATGCGTTTTCCCTGCACCAGCGAGCGTTCTTTCAGAATCACCATTTGGACTGCTGTCAAAACTTTTTCAACATTCGAAAATCGCATTTCAGCCGTTGTGTACAAATGTGATTTGTATGCAATAGGGACTGTGTCCCCCTCATTGAACGTCAAGTAAGTGAAACCCACCGTCCCTGGTACTATACGTATTACTAGATTTGTGGTATTATCAAGCGTCAACAAGTAGTTAGTCGCAAGCAGATCTGATTGCAAAGATTGCAGAATAGTGGTATGTTCCGGAAGCCAACTGGCAGAAGAATATTTTGGTTGTATCAACGCATAAAGCGGTTTGATACGCTGGGCATAATCGGGGATGTAAGTCCTCCCGAAATTCAAAAATCCCAGCAAAGACTCAAGTTTCTTCAGTGTAGACGGAGGTTGCAACTGTGCACATTTCTCCAGAAAGTGGGGGGCTAAGCCCCTACCTTCATTATTAAGCTCGTAGCCCAAATAGAGCACCGCAAAACAAGCGATGTGTGACTTTGCAAAATTGAATTTATATCCATAGTCAGCAAACGACAGAATAATTTGGTCGACTCGGACAAGATGCGGCATCAGTTCATCGTCCGTCAGATAAATATCATCAACGTACGAGCACGCATCAGGGTCTATGCTGTGCAACAAAGACAACACGTGGAGCGAAAGCCCCGGGGCTATTCTTGTACCCCATAGGCAAACACGTACATCTGATTTCCAATGGCGGTAAATGCTGTCAAGTCACGGCTCTCAGGAGCCAAGTTGTGACTATAGAAACCATTGGATCAGTGCTTAATTTGTAAAATATGAAGTGCAGGTGCTCAATTTTCCCCCGGAGGCCACACCCACTTTCCTTGGCTCCACCCACTTCCGCCAGTGGCTCCACCCACTTACTCTAGTTGCTCCACCCCAGTGCTTAATTTGTAAAAAACATAAGTGCCAGGGTCCTTTTCGGGAGCTCACGACAGCTTGCACCACCCATTGCCCCTACAGAGCTGTCAATGACAGTACCAACACAACTACATACCATCTCACACCTAAAAATGATACGATTCCGACTATTTTTATGTATTTTGACTTAAACACAGTTGTTGTGCTCTTGTGGGCAATATTTTACAGGCATGGTTGGGATTTTAATTTTAAGGTAAATAAAAATTAAGAAAAAAGAGAGAGAGAGAAAGAAAAAAAACTACTGAGGAAGTCATCCAAAACCGGCGTTTTCCTTTTGAAACACACTTTAAAAAAAAATATACAAGAATAATACAATTCAAATCTGTTTTAGACCTGTCTCATCTATCCATAAATAATTAGTAATGCAAATAAAGACAGAACAGACTTGTTAAAAAGATGATACAGAGGACCTTCCAGAATCACAAATTAAGATCAAGTAAAGGAATATTTATTTCACTGAGTAAGGGGCCGCGCTGGCCTCAGAAATAGCAAGAGAGGGGCAGAATAGGGAGAAAGAAGGGGGGAGAGATTATTGGAAAAGGACAACGAAGTATAGAGCACCTGCAAGAGCGAGAAATTCGAACAGAAGTGGAGCGAGGTGCAAAATAGGAATGAGGGAAATTAAGCAACCTTGCCATTAGGATGCGCCGACAGGCCCCAGAAATCCTTGAGGCCCCTGCGCTTAATATTTTACAAGATAAGCATTGTGCACAATGCACCTCAATCGTGTCCAGCAGCAAAACATGACACCCATGTGCAGCTTCTCTGCTAATGCACCTCAACAGTAAACTCGCTTTACTCTGATAACAAAAGCATAGAACTCCCACAGTTAATGCAGGGCAGAATAGAATGGTAAAGAAACACAAGAATGATGCGAAATCCACCACAAACACCACCCGCCCAGAATAGCAGCATTACACTTTTTTAATCTAATGAAAAGCATCCCGTTCCATCCCAAATTCAGCCTGCACCCGTACATACAAGGGCATTGAGGGGGGGTGGAGATATGGCAACTCTACAAGGGCCTTCCATGAAACCGAAGACCAATGAATTTTTGTGAGATACAAGAGAGTAGCATAGCCAGTGTGTCGAAGGCCCTAGTGCAAAGAAGGAAACGGGTCCATCACTGCTATTCAAATTTTAAAATACATCATTAAAGTGCAGTGGCCCCTTGCGCCTCTGGGCCCGCTGCACCAATGGAAGCTACGCCCCTGATATGGGAGTCTCAGGGTCCCTTTGTCACATTTTGAGAGAGAACCCGACTTTTACACAACCCATCACAAACACAACTCATGTCCCCCGCCGTAACGAGGAGCGTTTTCTTGAAAATGAAAGAAACCACAAGGGCCAGTCGCCTTACCTTCACCGAGTATCCCGAGACCGCCTCCATGGCTGAGGCTGACACTGGCGAGGGGAGAAAAACAAACTAAACCAGGAGAATAACTACCCGCAGGCAGGTAACCCCGGGCATTCTCAAACACAGACCGCTGGAGCCAAAGAGAGACGAGGCTAGCGCTGCGAAACCGAGAACACTGAAAGTCTCGGACTAAACCAGGGTTTCTGAGCCCAAAAGTGTGTCTGGGATTCAGGTGAAAGTGGCAGAGAGGGTTCAGGAGGAGCAGGCTGGGAGCCACAGCCACTGTATTATTTATTTTCAAATGTTCTTACAGGAGATGCTGCTACCTCTACATAGCTGCCAAGGTTTCAGATTGCTTATGTGTGACATGTTCATAATTTCAGTGTACTTATGAGTGACATTCAACGACTATGAGTGACACTTTCTCGCAAGCAAAATCAAGCAATAAAGACAAGTGAAACACATATATCAGAAATGACACCCATTTGAGCAACACAAAACTCTAAGTATATCTTAAAACTGCTGCAAATCACCAGAAATGGAAGGGCACTAACCTAGTGTCCAGTTTACTTGTGCTCATGATGCGTTAAAAGTAAATTAAATAAGGATTGGAGAAGGTACCAGTGACACTTATTCCTCTGTAGCGAGCAGCACATGGCTGGACAGACAATAAACTAATCAAACACTGCAGTAAGTGTGTTTAATTCTTATATCACCCTGACCATCATAGCTACCAGGTTTTCAGACTGCTTATGTGGGACATTTTGGTGGTTTCAGTGTGCGTATAGGTGGCATTCACTACGTAACGAGTGACACTTTCTCGCAAGTAAATCTAAGCAGTAACTAGTATTTTTGTGATCCTCTGTGAATTTTCGTTATGCACGATAAAAACCCAGCTTCTGTAGTGAACAAGGCCTGACAAATGGAAAACCTTGCAATACAAACAACTCCTCAACGTTTCCCAGATGACAAGTACATGAAGATGTGCCCCTACATTAGCTGTACCTGAAATAGCCTTCTCGTAAAATGCACCTAAGTTACATATTTTCCTCACTAGAAAAACCCAGAAGTTCCTGCCACATTGAAATGAATAAAGGGTTCTGCTGAAAACAAAACTGCCCACCCGACGACCTACCAGCTGAGAGACGCCAGCGCGGATCTCAGCTGCTATGAATCAATAAAGATTAAAAACCATCCGAAGTTTGGTAAAGCTCATCAATCGATCCTAACACACCCAAAGTACCACAATCAACACCCTATCAACCATGCACCCAAAGGGCGCCCAGAAACCTCCTTGTGAGTATAAGCGCTATATCATCGACTAACACGAAGTGGCACCTGTGTACTCAACACTTCAAAAGTGTCTCAATCCTATAATTTGGAACGTGCTACATAAATACTAACACAGTACTTTAAAAAAAATCCCTATTAATATCTGCTCCACATGTTACCTTTTTAATAGGCCGAAATCATGCCTGAACTGGCAGTGCAAAGCTGCCCTCTTCAGTTTTAATGTTTCCACCTCTACTGCCCCTCCCTCGGACCCCACTTTCGCAATTATATGATGCTGCTCAGAGCATCACTTCAGGCCTCTCTGTCCCAGTTGGGACCCGGACCTATTTCAAACGGAATGTGAGGCCCCAACAGCACTCATCTCACTGCCACGTGACTTGTGCCTAGAGTTGGCAGGTGAGGCAGCAAAAAAACAAATTAAAAGAGATTTCCCGCCTTTGCCTAGTCACTGGGCAGGCCCCCTCCCTGCCGAAATATATAAGGAGGGCATCAGTATTCCAGAGCCTCTCTCTGTCCACGTTGGACCCGGTGTTGTATAATATCTCGGGATCGTGTATCCCCTTCTCTTCGGCAGACTCCGGATGTCCTGCCTATTGGACATCTCGGACGAGCCCCCAGCAGCCCCGCCCACCCCAGGAGAGAAGACCCTCGGCTCCAGCAGGCAGAAGGAGCAGCGCGCCGAGCAGAGCTGCTGATAGAAATGCACGCATTGCAGATGGGTGATTCTTAAACAGCCATTGAATCCCTTACGTCTTGGAGACGGGAGAGGAAATAATTCACGGTGCTGAAATGAGCTCATATTACAATTCTTTTCTGGGCCATCTCCAACCGCTGGCTAAATGTGTTCCTGGATGCAGAGTTCTTTTAGGAAGCACGATTAAAAAGTGATGTACAGTAAAATCTTTATTGAAATGTTATTCAAGTTTATGTGCGCTAATATGTCTGTGGTATGTGAGCATATATTTGTGTGTCTGAGAAAAATCATGTATGCCTTTGTGCCACTTTCATCGTGAGCTGTGGAGGGCACACATGATTGTATATCTACTTACTTTAGTTCAAGCACTTAGCTGGCAAGGTTTCAGATTGCTATGTGTGACATTTTCATAATTTTAGTGTAATTATGAGTGACAATTCCATGACAATGAGGGACACTTTCTCGCGCGCAAAATTAAGCAATGAAGACATGAAAAACATGTAAATATTAGAAATTACTCCCATTTGAGCAGCGAGAACCTCTACGGGCCCCTGACAGACATTAAATTATGACGCCCAGTGACAATACTCCGACTATCACAATTTCAGTGATAGTAGCATAGTGATGCAAGCAAAAATGCACAGGTTAAGGAACAGTCACAAAGAAGAACTTACATACAACAAGAAGGAATTATAAACTTGTATAGTATGAGAAACAGTATCAGAGTGATCAGCATAGTCGTACAAAATATGCACAATTGTATAAAAGGTCAATTTGTATGCCAGCTTTTGTTTGGAATGTTGAGTGGAAGCTATTATGCAAAGGATCTACGGCCTGTCACCCTAAATGCATTACAATTAAACACTTCTACTCATTCACTGTGCCTGTGTTCACTTACATTCTTACTCAAACTCGAAGGTTTTGTGCCCTTTAAATAATTTTTACCTAATTCATGAAAATTTTTATTTCGACGCTAGTTCAAGAAGTCCACTTTTTGCTTAGATTGAGTTTCCATCGCTTTGTAAGCTATCAAAAATATTGCACTATAGTAGTGTCAACTCCATTATTACATTCAGCCCACTTAAAAAAAGTAGTATTTTGCGCAACACAAGTGATACATGCGAAATACACAAGAATGAACACACAGCTCATACAGCTTAGCAGCTCGTAGGAGGCTGCTCTATTACAGAGAGAAGGTGATTGGAGGAGGAAATGCTGCCTGCACGACCAAAGCTGGGAGAAGTGGCTCTGATTTACATGCACTCACACGAAGCAGACATTTTTTGCTGCAACAGGCAGGCACATTATGCAAACGGAACTTGTAACATATTAAAGATTGTGGTCGCCATCGAATAATACTTTGCTTTTCTCTTGGGTGCCAGGGTCGGACAGACTTATAGGGCAGTACGGCAGCGCCAGAAGGGCATTGGTGCACATGCTTTTTGCCAGTGGTGGAAATGGATGTGCTGTGTTGTTTTTGCACTGGTGTAAAGTTATCACAATACAGCCCTCGATAACCTAAACAAGAACCCTCCCGTTGGTTAAATGCCAACCTTACGTGTAATAGTGACATCATTCATAGTTCCTTCAGTCGTGTTTGTTGGGGTAAATAAAATAATAAACACTGTAGGAACTAAGGATCACTAGCCTCGTTCCCATATTTACACTCTCGCGCCTCACCTTCCCTCGACTGATGCTTGCTTGAGTTTGTCATTACTCTTTTCTATAATTTAGTGTCATTTATTAGAGCTTTGGGGAATGGGCGGGAATACTCCTTTTGTGTAAAGGTAATGTGGATTTAAGTGCCAGACTGGAGCCCAGGCCACGTGTGGAATGGTGAAAGCTGCTGTCCGCATTCAAGGTAATACAATATTTAGTTAAACGTGAAATGTAAACAGAACTATCCCTGACATTGATTACCTCAGGGGCTACACTGAACCACAGTCCCTGCTGCACAGTTAGTTGTTGTGCGGGCTCGGCTACCGCTGCGTCACTGCTCTCAGTCAGAACAGTCATCCGACCTGAAGGAAAGGGGCTGAGCATATAACAGTGAGCACCTCGGACTCCTCAGGCCAGTGCCGCCAGCTTGCCCCCCTGCGGCCCGCCTTTACAGGTCCCCTCGCGGCTGCACAGTCATTGGACAAATCCTTACAGTCACTCTCATGACGTTGGGTCACGTGAATCAGAATGTTGGGACTAGGTAAAATGTATCCAGAGCGGAGCGCAGCTGAGTTTGCCCCCAAGCCGCGAGCAGCGCGAACCAGCGCTGCCAGCTTTGCTCAGACAGACACTGCGAATTACTATATTGCAGTGCTCCTGCTTGACACTGAGGAAGCGCTATAATGCGTGATGATTATTTTTAATGCGGTGATGCAGGGACTTGCCTTCAAATGCGTTAGGATCACGCGTGATGAGTGCACTTGGCAGGGCTGCAAACACCTGCCTTTGCTTGTTTCTGTAAGCTTCGGTGCGTGTGCCTTTGTCTTTCATGGCACGTTTCTGTGAGTTTGCATGTGTGCGTGTTTGTGGGTGCATTTGTGAGGGCATGCATTATGTGGATGTGCATGTGTTTGGGCACCTGTATGCTTTTGTTTTGTTTGTGTGAGTGAGTGTATGTGTGTGTGCCCTTATCTTCCACGGCAGTTCTCTGTGCTCATGTTTGTGTTTGCATCTGTGTGGGCATGCAATGTGAGTGCGTGTGTGGTTGCATGTATGCCTCGTGTACAGACTTGATTGCTGCAATGTGTCTTTCAAAGTTAAAATATAAGATACTAAATTATATCCTGAACTGCCAAGTTCTGGTAAATAAGAGCAAATAAAACAGTCTAAACAGTATGAGTCTTATTTAAAGTTTTGAAATGGGTGGAGACATGCAGGTTCCTGCTCTCCTGAAAATGAGCTGTTCCGCACAAAACCAAATGAGATGCATATTAAATGTATCATATGGAAATGATTTAGATGATTAGTATGAAAAGAGTCGAAAAAGAGAG
Organism: Calotriton arnoldi; assembly: GCA_963921515.1. Lineage (NCBI taxonomy): Eukaryota > Metazoa > Chordata > Amphibia > Caudata > Salamandridae > Calotriton > Calotriton arnoldi. Next base: position 2,218,790 of record CAWUFW010001415.1, read on the forward strand.
CTTCCTGTTTTTATCAAGTATGTTAGTGGCTCTATGTGTTGTGCTCACAGAGTTTCTTGTGAAGTGATTGGCATTTAGCCATGAACTTGTAATGAGGGCCTTTCTAGTCTGTTGCAAAGATAAACTCGTTTGGTCCGATTTTCACTCTGTCTTAAGTTTCTATGGGAAAGCCCTGCTCCTGTCACACCTAAAGTGCCCCTCCACATGTGGGCCATAGAAGAGGTCCACAGAGCAGCAAAGCCCAGCTATTTACAAGATGCGAGAGGAATTAGTGAGAAAACCCTTTCATGCTGCACAAAACTTTCTCATATTTCAGAATGGTGGGAGCAGGTGTGAACCTGGACTTCCTTGGGCATGTGCAGAGCCAAGGAGTTGGGTGCTTTATGTGAAACTAGATATTCAAAGGTTGTGCTACCTGTTGCAATCCAATATGGTGGGCTAATGCACCTGCAAAAGAAACCTGTGTATAATAAACAAATAATGAATTAGAATCAAGTTGGAACTACTAAACCTTGTATCGTGGTGTCTGCACTATGGGAAGGCATTGTCCAAGTCAATTAGTCTGGCTTACAACTGAAAGTACCTCTATGCTTTCATCCATGCAGTCACTCATCCGCACTCACATGAAAGTAGTCACTCTTTATCATACAGTCAAGTATCTGGCCTCACCTTACCAACCTATGAAAACCTCATGATCGGACAGTGCTCTACAGCTCATTCATCAAAAGCCCAGAAAACTGACAAATGAGGAAGGTGCTTGATGTGCGTGAGGCCTCACTTTGGGAACGACCTGGACCCTTTTTATGAGAAACCTGGTAAAGTACCTTCAATTCAGAAACCACCTTAGAACCTGCCTTTTCAGAAATGCATTCAATGTTCACCCTTTAAAACTTAGTCAATATAAAAACCAGACAAAAATGTCCTCCAAGACCTTTTTCTAGGATGACCATTTACGTGTCTCCTAATGTGTACCATATCCAGGTGGTCCAATCCCTTTTCATCACCATATCATTCTATTCCTTTCACCTTCTTTACTTCCATAGTGTTCTAAAGTAGTCATAAGGCAACACCTAAGAGCTTTGTAAAACTATTAAATGCATAAACACATCTGCACTTTAGTTGCGTTTCCATACCTAAATAAAATGATATATGTCCTATTTGTCTTATATGCAGAGGGGCTCAGACTCAGTAATTCAGTACTTTGCTTGATTGGCCAACAAGTGTGGAACCTGCTTTGTCCATACACAATTCCTTGCTGTCAGTCTGGTTGGATAGAGTTGGAACTGCGCTACCCACAGTCATCCGTTCATGGTGGTCATGTGATGACTGCTGGTGTCGCTTACATAGGCGGGGCCAGTGTGGGAACAAGGAAAGTACAGGTATTCCTGCTGACCCTCCTCAAGCACTATAACATGTGACACCAATGTGTGCTGCCTCAGCCTTCCCAGAAGGCACAAGTGACTTACCGTCATTGACACTTGTCATTGTCCCTAACGAGTGCCACCATCCATCATAACATTCACTCAGCAAACCAAGGCTGAGCCCAAGTGCATGTCTGTGCAGCACCTGGCGAATGCGATGACTGGTCTGTTGGTGTTGAGTGGATAGGAAGCAAGTTGGCACACAGGCATCTAATGATTGACAGCACAGCAGAGCAGTACAAAACTAAAATCATCATTTTAAATTGGTGCTGATTTTACTACTGAACTAGTAGGCTGCATGGGCTGGGCCTCATGCACAGTGACAGTGCTCGGACAGGAAGAATAGAGGTGTCCCAATGACCACCAGCCTCACCCTCGTCCATGGTGACCTGTGACCCCTGCTGAGGGTATAACACTGGCGTGTCATCAGCGCAAGAGATAGTCATGCCACACCTGCAGCAAGTGGCGCACCTGTTCAAGGCAGATTGCATCAATCATAGTGGAGATGCAGATGCCCCATCTAAATCACGCAAAATTAACCTCAGGAAGAATGGTGCCAGCATATTGTTTTTTCTTTCCAAATGTGTCTTTAGACATGTCCAGCTTCCGCTACTGCTGCACTGTTCTGGTAAATAGCATCCTTTGTTAGCATGTTGATTTCCAATGAGTGTTAATGTTAACCCATTTGCAGTGAGTAGCTTGTATTTGCCTTTGAAAGGCTATCTCTGTCCTCTCACCTACTTGGCTGTTGATGCCCTGCAAGAAAAAAGTCAGTCAGGGTGTAATTTTCCTTTTTGCATTTCACAAGCCTGCCAAGTAGCACTATGACATATGATACTATCAGCCATTCCTGACTTTTCAGACCACAGCATTGTGGGCCATGTAGTTTTCCTTTTTACACTTTCATTAAGGGCTCATAATCCTAGCATTCAAAGTGCTGCTGACTAAAATGCCAGAATTGGCCCGGCGTTTTATACATGACCTTGAGACACTTGTCAGCTATGTTTAAAAATAAAATCAAAGCGATTTAGATCAGTGGTTCTTAACCTGTGGTCCCAGGACCCCTGGGGGTCAGTGAGGCCAACTCAGGGGGTCCATGATTGTGTTACAAAATGAAATAATATTAAAATGAATACATTCAAAATAATAAAGTGCATACAAAAAAGGAAGCAAAATTGAAAATGTAAAAGTTTATATTGATTGTGAATTAAACAAAATATTTCAATATTTGAGCATTTGTTTGGTATATGTTTGTTTTTGTATTTTTGTGCATTGTTTTGAGATTCAAATCATGAAAATTGCTTAGGCTGGGGAGACCCCATCTTCCAATAATGACTCAGTTGGGGCCACCACATTCCAGTAATGATTCAGTGGGGGTCCACAGAAGTCAAAAGGTTATGAAGCCCTTATCTAGATAATTTAAAAACTGTTTGTTTCACACATAAATCCAAAAGTAAATTCTGCCCACATATTTTGTGAGGGTTCACTCACACCATGCATTAAAACAAGCATAGGCAATATAAATAGTTTTGTCCTTTGTGTAGTGGAAAGTATAATACTAAGCTTCATAACGCAATAAAGGTACCACATGGACAGCAGCAGCTCAACCTTTCCTAAATCTGGATGAAACTGGCATGATATCCCTTTATGAGGGGGGGTGGGTTCTGTGTTTTGATGCTACTTTATAATTTCGCCAAATTGTTGTAGTGACCATTTTTTGTAATGTATGCAGGGGTTTTTTATGCCAGTGGACTGTCATGTTTTGTGTATCCGCAGCTTTGCAGGGCAGTTCTGCTTTGTGCGTCTATGTGGCGTACAATCCTATTGTGTAGTGCAGAGTAGGTGTTCTAGAGTCAGCTGTGGATGGACAGTGTAAAAGCAGCCTTGCTGATTGTGTTCCAGTTTCACAGGGAGATCTGTGCATGTGTACATGTGTTGGGGTTAAGCATACTTTATCGGTTGGGCAGATGCACAGTGAAACTTATGTTGGAGATCCGCTTATTGCATGCCCTGTCCCTGTTCTCTTCCATCATTCCATCTGTTTGCTTCCTCGCCGCACCCTGGCCCCTCTTCTGCTTGCCCCTCCACCCACTTGCTTTTGTCTCTTTTTTTTTTTGTAAATATTTTTATTGCACATTTTCTATCAATATAAACACCCTGGACCCACCCCCCCCCTTCCCTGCCCCACACACTCAGAGTTAATCACTATACACGAAGAGCATAAAAAAACCCCATCCATATAACAAAAAATACAATCTTTTCTATTTTACCACAACATAGAGTTGGAGCTGACCAACCGGGCGGCAGATTTACCCCTAACAAAGATCATCTGTCCTACTATAAAGTGCATTGTGCAAGAATAAACATTGACAATAAATAACATCCCTCCAAAAATACCAATAAAAGTGACAGACCCCCCCTCAACCTGAGGGTCTCATACCCCATTTGCATTCAATTTGCCCACAGGATATACAAACAATGGAGCAATCCTTATATACATATACAAATTCCTAACCTTCTTGCTATCCACACAATGTAACCTTTAAAGCTAGTTTGGCTATTTTAAAAAGACATAAAAAAGGCTATAGCCTGACCTCCTGGGTCTCCCCCTGCCATATAGTAAATACAAATCCCCCCAAGAGCCCTTTACATATCTAGTTGTTTACCCAACCACTTAGGGGTGCCCAAATTTTACTTCCCCTTTTCTTTGCTTGTCTGTCTTTCTTAGCATAAATAGCCTTCTCCAGATTGTGGCTCGCCAATAGCTGGCTCAACGACTGTTGGAACGACGGGGGATTCGGATCTAGCCAGGCCGATGCTATAGTCAGTCTTAAAAAAACCATTGCCACTGCCAAAAAAGGTTTTGCCTTCAATAACCGTCCCTCTTTTTGAACTCCCAAGAAAATAAGACGTGGGGTCAGACTGACTTTTATCTCTAGTTTATATTCAAGAAAACGGGTGATTTCATCTTTTACAGGGCTCAGGGAACTACAAGTGGCAAACATATGCACTATATCAGCACAAAACATGGAACAGCGAGGACAGTTCACACCTCTGCCCTGCCCCATTTTGCTATCCTAGCGGGCGTGTGGTATAACATAAAGCAGGTCTTAAAGAATTGAGCTTGCAAATTAGCTGACATAAAAACGGATTGCGAGAAATTAAGAGCTTTATAGAGATCCGAATCTGATATGAATACTTTCTCTTGCCATTTTGACGAGAACTTTGAGATCACCTTTCATCTCTGAATTCAGAATATGATATAAGTTCCCGATTCTGCTTTCGCCTCGTGCTGTTATTTTCTCGACCAGCTCAATTATACCAAAGCCCACTGAGCCACCCCCCTTACGCTGCAGATAGTCCCTGACTTGCAGATATTTAAAAAAGTCTCTATGGTTAATACCAAAATTATGTTGTAACTCCTTAAATGAGACAATCCCAGTGGAGGAATAAAAAGCCCCTAGACTGTTGACACCTATTTGCGACCATCTTTGTATACACTAAACCCCAAAAATTAAGGGCAGATTTTCATTAGACAGCAACGGTTTGTAAAAGTTCATTCTTCCTATTTTCAGCAGTTTGCGTACCCGGGTCCAGACTTTATAGGCACCCAAAATGCACTTGAATCTAACTTTTTTGTAATAGCTAAACTCTAGTTGTCTCCAGAAGCAACCCCATGCTTCATTGCCAATCAATAACTCATATGTTGAAGGTATATCCTCTTGAGGCTTATTAATGTGTGGTTGTCCAAGTAATGTAGAGCTATATTTCAACATAGTAGCCCAATAATACAATTTGAGGTTTGGTAATGCCCCCCCTCCTTTTTCTTTTGGAAGTAAAAGGTATTTCAATGCCCTTCTAGGTTTGTAGTAGGCCCATAAAAACCTTGAGAACACTGCCTCAAGCGTCTTCAACCAATGGTTCGAGAATTCTGAAGGGATTGACCTAAAAAAATAAAGAATTTTAGGGAAAAAAAATCATTTTTATTAAATTACACCTCCCCACAATTGTAAGATGTAAATTGTCTAATCTGCCTAGATCTTTTTTCATCTTTCCTATGAGAGGGTCCAGATTGTCTTTAACGATTTAGTCTACCTCCGAGTTGATGCTAACACCCAAATAGACAGCTTTTTTATCATTCTTTTATCCACCATCGTTATCTTATCATTTATCACCACGTGGGTCTTAACCTTATTCAACGAGTATCCGGAAACCTCCCCAAAGAGTACTGCCTCCCCTTCGATTGTTTTAAGGGCCATTTGAGTTTTAGGGGTCACCACGGCTATATCGCCTGCATACGCTAAGATTTTCTTCTCGTACCCTTGTACTACCACTGGTGTAATTGCTGAATTTACCTCTAATTTACGTATCAGAGGGTCTATATACAGTGCAAACAGCAAGGGGGAGCAGGGACACCCTTGCCGTATCCCTTGTGTGATCTCTACATTTTCCGGCAAATCATCTGAGACAAAAATATTAGCTCCTGGTTTGTAATATAGGGCCTTAACCGCTTGTATAAACTCTGGCCCAATGCCCATAATCTGCATCATCTGCCAGAGAAAGTGCCAGGAGACCCTATCAAAGGCTTTCTCTGCATCCAATAAGACCAGAGCCATAGGGTCCCCTGACACTTGTACAGCATCCAACAGTGTGACCACTCTTCTGATATGATCTGTCATGTCCCACCCGCAATAAAGCCATGTTGTCGGCTGGACACTATCTGCGGCATAACCTGTGCCAACCGTGCAGCTAAAATCTTAGGAAAAACCTTTGCATCCCCGTTCATTAAAGTTATTGGTCGGCATGAACTAAGAAAACAACTATTTTCGCCGTAGACCATGATCCTGGAGGGGGAGTTCCTCTATAGATCTGGTTCAATAAATCAGTCAAATGTTCTTTCAATTGGGGGGCAAACTCTTTATAAAATTCCACTGGGATCGAATCAGTCCCTGCGGCCTTACCTGTAGCCATACCAGCTAATGCCGTATAAATCTCCTCCCAACATATGTCCCCTTCCAGGGACTCTCTATCTTCCGGGGACAATTTCCTTAGCGGCACTCCTCTCAAAATATCGGCTATCTGATCTGAGCTGGCTATTGATAATATGCCCTAAATGCCTCCCTGATCTTCCTGGGCTCAGAAACTGCCCCGAAAGTGGGATCACATATTTCTCTCACTTCATTTGCTGAGCTTTTCTGTCTAGCTCTTACAGCCAGATGATGCCCGGCTTGCTCGCTACATTCATACACTTCTTCCCTCCGGGCTGCCATTTTTTCTGCAGCTCTATCTGCAAAAATCTGATTAAGTGCTGTTCTAGCTAAGGTGACCCCTAGTTGAGCCTCCCCTATCTCCCCTCCCTGCTTGACTATTCTAACCAGGTCCTCCTCAGCAGTGGCTAACATATCTTGTTTACGCTGAATGAGTTGTTTTTCTTCCTTCTCTCTATCCAACGAGAACCCCAGCATCCCCGACGTAAACACGCCTTCAGTGTGTCCCAAACTACCCCTATTGGTGCACTACCACTATTTTCCTTAAAAAATATTGGGATCAATTTCTCATATGGCTGCGATAATCCACATTTGTTAATAAGGCCCGCTCAAAACTCCACTTTGTTTTAGTTTCAGCCTCCCCGACCCTGAATTTCCAGCACTAAAGGATTATGATCTGACAAAAACGCGGGTATCGTTCGATTCTACCGTTCGTCAACAGTGTATTTGAGATAAAAAAAATTGTCTAGACCGGCATGGGAACCATGTGGGCCCGAATAATAAGTGAACCCATGCTCTAGAGGTCTCTTCCTACTCCAGACATCAATAAGCCCATGATCTTCACAGATGCTTTCTATGGCACGAAAAACTTTCGTTTTCCGACCCACATACTTTTTAGATTTGCCCCTATCCCAACCACTGGGCAGATTGATATTCAGATCCCCACATACCTTTATCGGCAGAGGCTGATGAGTTGATTCATTCGATAAGTCGTTAATAATATGTGGGATGTCCAAAATACTCCCATACACAGAACATAACGTCAGTACGCCTCCGTTTTTAATATGACATCCTACAATCACCAATTTACCTTGTCAGCTTGAACTTGCGTAAACTGTATTTTATCACCTTTGGCCAAAATCGCCAGCCCCCCTATTCAAACACTTGGAGAGGTCCCCACAATCAACCTATAGCCAAGAGTATTTAGGACATCTCTACGTGAGCCTTCAATGTGGGTCTCTTGCAAGTAAACCATATCTGCTTTCAAAGTTTGCAGACCAGCTGCCACTCTCGCTTTTTTTTGGCATCATTCAACCCACAAATATTAATAGAGGCTATACGCACTTTTCCTTGTCCACCCACTACATGCCTTTCATAGCCCGACTATAGCTCTTATCCATGGATACAATTAACAAAAATGTCTCTGTCCTAATTTCCAACTTTTTCACCTCTGAGCGTATGAACCCCCCTATCCTCCCCCTCACCCCACCCCAACCCATCACCCAAAGCCCCCTTCCCTTCAAACCCCCACACCCTCTCCCTCCGCCCACCCCACACATGTGAGCAATCAGGTCTAGCCTGTGTACAGTTATCTGTATAACTGCCCTCGCCACCCCCCAACTTATCCATCTGCTACAACCTCGCCATACTTCGTCCTGCTTCAAAGAATCATAAGCTTGATGGTCCCATCTCATTGTAAATCATTGGGGAATCTCTCTCCTCAACAGCTGCATCTAACTACTCGGCTCCCTCCCTCCACTTCTCCCTTAAGGCCTTTCATATCTCCCCCGACAGTTCAATCAGGTATTCCTGCACCAGAATCTTGGGAAAAAAAGGCTACGAACACTCCCCTTAAAAACTATTTTCAGTTTCGCAGGGTACTGTAAATATACCTCCGCTCCCAATTTCTGGAATGGTGTGAATAATTGCCTCAGACACCACCTCCTCTCCACTGTGGCATCAGTGAAGTCAGGTCTTGCAAAAAAAGAAACCCTTCAAACTCCTTTTTTGCATTTGGGCGTGCTTGCGCATATATACATTCCTTCAGCAAAAATTTGCCTAAAAATACAAACATTGCCTGAGGTCGCTCTTGATTGCCTGCATGATGATTTTTAAGAGTTAAGGGAACACGATAGGCCCTTTGAATTTCCTTTTCCCAGTCCCACCCTATCAAATCTGGGAAGGCCCCCTTCAAAAGTTTTATTCTAAACCCTCTTGCATCCCCCCTTCACGGCCTTTAGGTATTCCTAGGAGTCTGAGGTTATTTCTTCTTTGCCTGTTCTCCTTCTCTTCCAATTTCCACATCATGTCAGTTATCTTGGGATCTTGAGATATCTTTGTCTTCTTTAATTCCGCTGCCTCTCATTCGAGAAACTCTGTACGGGCCTCAACCATTGTCAATCTCTCCGATATGTCTGTGCATGTTTTATTGATCTTCCTTACTGCACCCTGCAATTTTTTAGAGGCTTGCTGTGCCCGACAATTGTCACTTCTCATTTCCTCCTGCATCTGTTTTATAGAAAATAAAATATCAGAGGGCGAAGGTTCCCCCGAGTTCCGTACTTCTGAATCGGCTGTGCCGCTGGGACCCTCCATTATTCCGTTATTTGGTTGCTCATTTTCCTGAGGCAGCAACTGTGTGTCTGGATAATCAAATCTTAGGTTGGGTGAGTTCCCCCGACTCAATCCATCTTGTCTAGAGCTCTCTTTTCTCACATTTCCTTTTCTTTCCCCTCTCTTCTGCAGTGAGCCTTTTTTTTTCTCTCCCCACCCTCGGACCTACTTTTTCTCCCTACAGCCACTACTGATTCCTCCAATGAGCTGTTGCTGCTTAGGTCCGACAAGGTAGTAGTGGAGGACTCGTTTCCTGGTGGTGATGACTCTGAGTCATCCATCAACGAGAAGAATTTTTCACCCAAAAGCTCGGGGGAGCATAAAGTTATTGGACCCGTTAAACTGCCTTGGTTTATCTGGGTAGGGCTCGCCTTATTGGGGGACGCAACAACCGCGGACATCTCAACCCCATTTTCTTTCCGCTCTATTTGGCCCCCCGGGGGTGCCAACTTTAATGCATCCGACTCTAGTGCTGATGAGGGCACCAGGATTACTGTCTCTTCATCCGCCTCGCTCTGCGTCGTAATTGGAAATTCCTCTGATGACATCACAGGGTTGTCCAAATCCAACTGGACTGCTGTGATATCTGCCTTTTTCATTCCTTTGCTCCTTGTAGCAGAAACATATCAACAAGTGATGGCTGACCATCCCCAGCTTCCATGGGGTTAATACCACCTGACAGCTGTTGTGCCTGTTTTTTGCCAGCATCTGGGTTTCCTTATCCTTTAGCTGTCTGCTCGTCACCTTTTCTCACCATCCTTCCTTCCATTGCTGTGTCTCGGCTGCTTGGTACTTGAGCTGAAGTCGGTGCACCTGTCCTGGCCCCTCCGGTTGATAGAGCCGCCGTGACCGTTGCCGATGGAGGTTTAGTTTTCGTGGACTTTGCCCCTCTGCCTGCCATCTTTGCCAGCCGCTCCTCTTTTAGGGTTACCGTAACGGCCCATGTTTGTAGCACCTTAGCCAGTTGCTTCGACTTCGTAAGGATCACAGCCAAATTATAATCCACGCCAAATTTGAGGAGACCGCGTCCATAACGTGAGTCACCAGAGCTCCTCTCCCATTTCACCACCATCGGCACACCCTCCCGCCGGACTTCCTCGCGCTGTTCAGGTACTGGAATGGACCACCGAGCTATCGAGGTGGGGTGGGGCGATACGCAGTGAGGTAGGTTACACAGGCACCATCTTGCTCTCTCCCACTTACTTTCGTCTCTGTCGTCTCTTTCTCTTCTCACTCAGTTCCTGCATTTCTTGATCTTTTCTGCCTCGGTTCCATCCCTGTGTCCCGTTCCCCCCTCAATTCAGTTGTCTGACTTTCTTTTCTGTGGTCCTCGTTCATTTCCATTTGGCAAGGATTAAAGTCCCCTTATGACTCCAGAGGCTATAAATATGCTGCATTCACGGGAGTGTTGCCCACTCTTCCTGTTCCCACTTAGCTCCCTGTTTCTTTGCATGGGTGTCAGGGCCTCCTCTACACTTGGGTAGGGGGGTTGAACTAGGATCAGACCGGAGGGAGGAACAGGATAATCAACTCAGGTGCCATCTCACCCCCTACCCTCCAGAACATCCCCTGCAGAAGCCCCCAACAAATGTGTCTCCCTATCGGCCTCATAATCAACAAGTCTCTGGCCCCACATCTGCATAGCCATGGGTTCAGCCTCCCTTTGTCTTTCATATTGTGTTACGTGAGCTCGACCAGGCGGTGTTGGAGTGCTTTGCATGGGCGCCAGTTGCATTGCATAGGAACACACCGATTTTGTAGGCACGAGAAGATGGAGTGGTTTGCCCGGAGTCAAGGGATGTTGGGTCGACGCGGAGACTCGAGCCTTGTTCCCCGGCTCTGGATTCAGCATCTCTGGCCGTTGCCTCGGTGGCTAAGCGTGAATGAAAGAGGGCATTACAAGGCGTACTGATTTTATTTTACAGTTTTATATTGCGCAAACTCAGGTTCGGGGGCACTAGAGCACTTTAAATGAGCATCACACTTTTTTTCTGCAATATCTAGGGCTCTTAATGTTTGAATGATGTATACGCTTGCAATCACATGTTTAAGCTGTTTGCCCTGGATATAGAACACTATGTATAATGTTACTCTCTACAGCTTACATCCTCTAACTACTTGAACACAGAAAGCCGTCTCCTACTATACTCCTAAACACTGGATGAAAAAATGGCATTCATTTACTCTTGCTTGATTCCTCCCCTTTCTTTCTTCAGAGTGTCCCTCGTCTTGGCTTCCATCCTCTGCATATCTTCTATTTCTGAGAATAGTAGTTTAATTAAACAATAGTCTCCTCTGTCTCTTGCCTGTCTGCCCCAATCCTTTTTATTGTAATTCTGCATTTGGCTGATACCTCATTTCATAGATCACAACCTCTCCTCTTTAAATCCCTATCCCTGTGATCTAACAATAACTAATCTCTGCCAGCCTATCTATCCCACCAACAGTTCACCGGAAACTACATAGCCCCCACTAATGATCACATTTACCTGATATTAATATATAACAAAGTAACTGGAGTAAATGGATGCAATTTCTCTTGAGAGCACATTACTAATCAAAATAACCAACAAAAACCACTAGACTAACCACTAATCGTTCTGGCATAGCGTGCTATTTGATGTAAAGCGCTTTGACGCCTCGTCAGGGGTAGTAAGCACTATATAATTCCAATTCCAATTACATGACAGCCATGGAGGATTTCTCATTCACTTTATTACAAAGAGCATTACAGCCTATATTTGGCACTTGTACTACAGCAGAGTGGATACCCGTCACGTTTTGTTAAAGTTTCACATCTGAGAAACCCTAAATAAGATTCTGTGTGTCTCAGCTAAGAGAATGCCTGCTATTAATTTTGCATATTATTAGTATACTCCTAATTGCAGGATTGTATTATGTTTATAATTTTCAGTAGTAAGGCACCACTCGAAATCATCCACTGTGCACATGTGAGCAGTGCACAATTTATAAAGGCATCAAAACATGATGCGTTGGGGGTTTCAGAGGTAAAGTTGAGAAATTAGGTTTCTGTTGAACTCAGATGGCGAAAAGAAGTGAGACATGCATTGGCAGTAGGATGGTAAATAAAAAGAATCAGGTAGGAAAGGAGACGAATGGTGAATAGATTTCCGGAAGGAAGAGCAATAGGCAGTGCTTAATTTGTAAAAGAATAAGTCCCAGGGCCCAAAGTTTTGCTCAGATGCCCGCGGCTGGCATTATTAAATGTTGGTGTGCTAAATTCAACATTGCATTGTCTTGCTTCCACCTCACTCCCTGCCTCTTTATCTCACTCTTGCAGGTGCTTGTTTATCCCTGTTTTGTCGCTGTGTCACTGTCTGCCTTTCTCTTCCCCCTTTCCTTCTTTTGGGGTTTTCTCTCCCTGCTCTGGATCAAAACCTGTTGAGGAAAAATAAATGCGCGTCCCCAAAAATAAGTGCATCCAAGCAGTGGGGAGACTCCATGTGTCGACTGAACAGTAAGGACAGATAATCTCATGAACAGAAAGTAAAAATGAATGGAAGAGAAAAGAGTGCTGACGGACTTTGAAATAGGCATAGATTATATATATTGCACCACTGACATTACACAACAGAATCAAGAGTTCATGGTTAGCAGTGCAGAGTCTCACACAGGATGTAGGAAGCAGAAGCAGAGGCAGGACCTTGGAGGGCGCAGTTTGAGCGTGAAGCTTGTGTGGTTTACAGCCGCTGAGGTGAGGCTGAGGAGAACGGTGCCACGAGAAGCAAGTGGCAGCGCAAGAGACATCTGAGGCTCACAGGTGGTCAACCCGGGGCTCCCAGTCCACACGGGCCTCTGGAGCTGTGGCCCCCAGACTGCGGCCCCGCTGACACCAGTCCCTCGCAGCTCTTGACTTCCACATCACTGGGGGAGCACACGAGTTTCCACAGTATTTGATGGTTGCTAATGCCAGTGATCAATATACCTGCCAAACAGCACCGCTTCACCCCAACAGCACTTAGCATTCTGGGGCTGTTGTCCCCCTGCGTTACCGCCGAACATTACCCACCATGCCAGCTGGTGGGGTGCTGGTCGCTCCTTGCAGCACGGAGGCGCGATATCAGACAGAGACACATACTGTGCTGCAGCCAGCTCCCAGGAAGGGGAGGTTAGTGCCAGAACTACCAGGACCTCCCGCATAGCTCGCAGGCCTGCATCTGCCTTGAAGGTCAGCAGAGCACGCATTGGAGATACTGAGCCTGCATGACAACAGGGCTGCGAGTGGAGAAGGTGGCGAATCCCACATGGAGAGCGATGCAAGCCAAGGTCCAGAGAAGCTCCAAGGAAGAAGGAAACTAGGATGGCAGAGATTGCTGAGCTCTGGCGTGGAGGGTGGAGTATGAGCTAAGGTAAGGCCATAGTGCTGTGGCACACAACTGGTAGGTGCGGAGGTGGCGGCTTTAGGTCGGTGCAGCTTGTGCCTTCCTTTTTAGAACCACATACCAGCTCCGCCTTTACCATTTTTACTACAACATTGCCACTATCCCCTCCCCCTTGCCCTTGATCTCAGCCAGTAAGCTCAGTTTTGGTTGCAATCCCTGCTGGGATACACAGCGCATCCCCACTAGGCAGCCACAGGCTAAGAATTGGCCACAAGTGCTCAAAACAGCCAACTGAGAACCATTGTAGTGAGATCTGATACTTTTAAGACACCATAAAGTATCTAACAAGGACACAAGGCTCAACTCATATTTGGTAGTGGTGTGCTCGTGCCTCTCCCAGTAGGCAGTGAGCGATAAAGGGTTATGTGTAGCCACAGGAGGAAGGAGACATCGGCTCTGGATTTTACTGTGAGAGGACTGGGATCGGGCGCATCATAAATCAATGGGAGGTGGGGCCTCCTGATGCTCATTGGTATAACTTGGGGAAAAATATCCCAGCATGTGATCAGGGAAATCCGGGGCTCCAGTGGCGACCTTGAAGAGGAAAAGGAAGGCGCCAAAGCAGCCAATACAGCCACAGCCACTGGCACCGACACCTATATCGGTATCTCCACACTAAATTGCAACAATTTCACTCCTGGACTCCTCATGCTTCCCTAGGGAGGCCAATGAGGGGCTGCTACAGTCAAAGATTACGTTTAAGTTTACCTTCTTGAAAGACGCTGGGGGAGTCTTATTTTCAAGCAACATGAACATCAAAGGGTTTCCTGTTTCCCTAAGCCCCAAAGTACTGGCACAAAACCCTCTGAGAGGACCAGCTATCCCCCGGCAGGCGGTGGGTTCCACATCCAGCAATGGCACCATGATACTTAAAGAAATCCATAGGTCCCCTGTTAAGCAGAACAATTCAGATAACCAGGGTATGGTGCCGGTAGCTCGAGCCAGCCTGAGAGTCAAAATCAGCCCTTTATGCCTGGAGCTCTTAGAACACTCTGAGCAGACTGAGGAAACAGTGATGAAAAATGATATCCCTCTGACAGCAGAACATTTCTCACAGCCAACACTCGGTCAACCACTGGGGAGCGGGACGACCTGCTACAGTTAATAAACCAACTTGAAGGAGGAAGAAAGGAAATGTCAAACGCTCAGGACTGACTCACCGCCAGGGCTAGGAATAGGATCCCATAACAACTGTTCAACTCTACCTGGTCGTGCTGTGGCTGCGACTATCCCCCCCACTGTGCTGAGCCCTCAGGAAACAGCTGACAATTTGGCTGGTACTGACAATGAGGACTCATTAGCAGCTGTGAATGATACTTTATATCTCTACTCGAAGGAATGGGAGAGGATGCTTGCCTCATAGGGCAACGAGGCACCAACAAACTCCAGCCCAAACCCAAAAGGAAGCAAGAACTCACAAGGGGCCTTATGGTCAACCATGTTAAGGATTCTGCAGGGCTCAGAAGAGGTACTCAGTTTTCAAGCAAACAAAATGGACATACAAATTAGCCTCCTGAACACTCTAGCAATGTATGTGTCAGGCATTGATGAGAAAATTGCGAACCGAAAATTGCAAACCAAAAGAGAGCACAGGCTGACACACAGGGAATAGGGCAGAGGTGCGGGTGCTCCCCTGTCTTAGACAAGCTGTCAACACTTCCGGTGATGATGTTGAATCTACTGGTTGACCTCAAAGACATGAATAAAGACAGGCCCCAAACGAGCATAGGACCCCTGAACACTAAGGCAGGCCACTCAGAGGCACCACTTCCAGTAGAGTCAGAGGGGCTGAAGTGTGGCCACCTTTCCGGCTGCAACAATGAAGGCCTGGGGACTGCTGGATCCAACACTGGGGTGGCACCTTCACCAATGGCAGGCTCACCAGAATTTGACAGGACCCAATAAAACATGGACGAACCACCAAAACAGCAGGGAGCAAGGAAGAGAAAGGGTCGCAACAAAAGCTCCTACGGCCTAGCAGGCTGGCAGCCTACCCAGTCTTCAATACAAGACTCAGGCCACACTCCGCCCCCAGGGATGCAGATCTCTATGAGAAACTGACGGCTCAGGACAGGGAAGACGTTCCAACATTAATGACCACTTTTAAACAAACCAGCCCTGCGAACAGATAGAGGTAACATCCTCAAGCTCATTCGGACAATGGATGAGATGGGGAGGCCGCCTCACATAATATAGTATCAATTGAATGTATTGACCCAGGCGCTGGTCAGTGAAATGAATCAACTAAAGTAGTGTGGGGCTCTATTGAGATGGCTGAGAAGATCCTGAGTGCAGCCGATATATTCCAAGGCTGGGGGATTACCATTACACCATTCAAGGGAACAGGATATCCCCATGTCCTGAGTCACAAAAAAAGGTTGACTTAACATCGACCTGACCGAGAACTGTCTACTCTGTCTTGAGAAGCGCAAGAAGCAAATTGAATGGGCTGAACGGCCCTGTGGTGGGTCTGCCACAGAACCAGACGTGGCATAGAGTGGGGTTGGCTGTCTGGTGCCTTGAACACAACCAGAATTTTACAATGACAAGACACTGCTCTTACTACTGGTATTGACAAAGCACTTAGGATCTGCTCTTGGAATATTAATGGCCTGGCTAATAAGCTTGAAGGACTAGACACCTACCAATACCTGCGCACCTTCCATGTAATTCTCCTCCAAGAAACCTGGGCTCAGGTCGCATCTCATCTAGAGGGCTTTACAAGCTTTTATACTCCTGCAGTCAAAGCACACAAACATGGCTGCAGTAAGTGTGGTCTGGCAATATAAGTCTGAGCTTCAAGCAATATTGAAAGCCTAGAGCAAGAAACTGATGAAGCTGGCCTACAAATCGTAGTAATGACGGTCAAGACTACAAACAGCCCGCCAAAGAAAATTATAATGGTAAACGTCTACATTCACCCCAACGCCACAACCAAGGCTAGGCTAACAGAGGAGCTGACTGAGACAATCCTGGTTTTAAGGCTAAATGAACAAGACTGAAATGATAGTTACAGGCCACTTCTACATGTGGCTAATGAGCAAGCTACCGAAAAATGAGGTAACAGAGGCCCAAGAAGCCCTTTGGATGATACCAACTCAGGTGGCCCCCAGTGGCAAAAAGAAGATAGGAGAAGTCAAAGCCTACAAGGAAACCTAGATCATTTAGGCCTTAGAGCATTAAACGGTCGGTACAACCCCGGCAAACCACCTGAGCCTTCGTTTCTGTCCAGATCTGGTGCATCACTCATTGACTACACATTTGTAAGTTTCTCACTACTGCAAGTTGTTAGTGCTTATGAGTTTGGCAAGAAATTGGAAAGTGACCTCCGGTCCCAAGAAATAATTCTAGACTTAGGCTTAGAAGCACTCGTACCCGCAAAGGATAATGGAACTCCAGGTTACACGATCGACCTCAAACGCATAAAATGCACAGTCTCCTCCCTAACGGCACTGGCACAAACTGCCAAACTATTGGTGATTAATTCTAATTCTAAGACAACTGGTGAAAACCCACTGATCAGCTGGGAAAGATTCACTATAAAACTCGCAGATCCGACTGCAAAACCAGTCAAGTTAGTCTCAATAAACAGGCAACATCAAGAGAATAAGGTCAACTCCCTGGAGAGGAGGGAGTGTAACCCCATGATCTGGATGACCAAAAAGGAAGCCAACCGCCTCTGCCAAGCCCTCAAAAGGTCACCTATGGACCCTGTCATTCTGAAAGATCTCAGGGCTTCAAGGAAACAATTAAAAAGGGCAAAATGACAGCTTCAAAGGGGTCTCAGGATTCATTCTGGGCTAAGCTGCTGCATGACAGAAGAGAAAACAACTCCACCTTCTTTTGGCAAACAGTAAACGAATCAACAGGCCACTCCCAAGAGTGGCAGCATCCAACAACTCTGAGACAATCTGGTATCATTTCTTGAGCTGTCACTATAATCAAGGGGCACTGGAGGAACAACAAAGGTGCAAATTAGATGACCCGGACCCAGCAAGCACATCTCAAACCTCACAAAGGGAGAGGGCCCCAGAATTAGCCAGGTGCACAATCAGCCCTTGCGCTGTGCAGAGGCAAATTGCAAGGGGACGTAGGGAAGGGGCACTGGGCCCGAATGGCATTCCACCAGCCATTTACAGGGAGGACCCACTTTTCTGGACAGCTCAACTTGCCCCATTCAGCTCCATAGTATTCCTTCCTCATGGAGAGGTTCAAATCTTGCCCCAAAATACAAGGGGAGATAAGGGCAACCCCAGAAATTACTGTTTAATAGCCTTAATTGATAATAATGTAAAATACTACGCAGGTGTTCTATTGGAGGAATTTCAACATTGGGCTGAGGCATACCTAATTGTTCCTGTAAATCAAACCGGCTTTACTAAACAAACAAGGACCACAACAAACATTATGGTGCTTTCGTTGCTGATTGATTCTACAAAAATGAATACAAACCCTGTCCACCTTGGTTTAATTGATTTTAAATCTGCTTTTGATACAGTGGATCGGGGTAGGCTCTGGAGGAAATTGGCAAACCTAAAAATGCCAAATGGTTTGTTAAGAGCCCTGGAAATACTGCACACAGACACCTGGGTCATGATCAAGGTAGGGGATGGCTCCCATTTATCAAGGAAAATAAAAAACATGCAAGGGTTGAAACAGGGATGTGTTTTGGCCTCAACCTTGTTTAACCTGTTCCTTGCAGACCTCACACCCTCACTAAATGAAGTGAACTTACACTCACCAAATTGGTGGGCTTCCAGTTATTGAACCTACTGTATGCAGATCATTTAGTCCTTGCAAACAGAACCAAGGTCGGCCTACAGCGCTTGTTGAATGAAACCCTCGCCTACTGTGAATAACAGAAAAAAACAAAAATATTACCAGTGCAAAGAAAAATGGAACGGAAGCATACCTGGCATCTGGGGGATGAAAGAATTGAATCAGTAAAGAGCTTCAAGTACCTTGGAGTTTATTTCAATGGGAATGGAAGCTATAGCGACCAACTGGAGGAAATCAGGAAGAAGGACAAAGAGTTGGCCCTCGGTTTGAGGTCTCTTTGCAACAAGCTTAAAGACCCCACGCTTACCCCCATCTTACAGGGAGCACAAGCTAAGATCCTTCCCACCTTGACATATGGGAGGGAGGCTCTAGGCTCTCAGGGGCAGTGACAGTGCAAATCTGGACAGAATGATTCTCAAAATATAAGGGTGCATTTTCCAACTACCTCCGAACACATCGCCTGCTCAAATAAGGCTGGAATTTGGTATCCCCAAACAGTCAATGGCTCGGAAGGCGGCCTTTGTGTCCTGTTGCCACAAGTTTAGGAAGGCTCCAGGGGGCTCCCTGGGCGGCCACCTCTGGCAGGAACTGGAACTCAGGCCGAGCTCCCCACAAATGTCTATGTAAACCAGGCATTGAGTTCACAAAGCTTAACAAATGTTTGGGGCTTATCTCTAGGCCACCGGGAGCTTAGAAAACTAACCAAATCTAGTGCACAGTTGTTATCAATGTTTGAGGATAAAGATAAACTGTCTAAACGTAGTTATGGGTGGATGACACTTCAAAACTACACCAGGTTAAAATCACAGGGCTACCTTGGTGAAACCTATTGCAATTGGGCCAAGGTGCATTTCCTGAAGTACAGGCTGGGTTTATAACCATTATTAAAGCTCTCCTCCCATGGAGAAGAAGGCCAGGGCAAGCCATTTGCCGGTTATGCCTGCAAGAACTGGAGAACATCGTCCACGTCTTATGCCTGTGCCACACCAGTATGGGGGATCTACGTGAGCGTTTGTGCAGGAAGTGGAGAAACCTGTCATAAGGTCATGCAGGGAGGCGGTGCTAGCCTGCTTTGACCCTACAGATATCAGTCTGAACTGTGCCATGATCAAATTCCGTCAGAGATTTGAAGAGAGGGCTGCGAGTCAGGAGTAAGTAGCCGGTGGAGATGCAAGAGCTACTTGAGAAGTCACCACTTGGGCATTAACACTCTTAAACGCTTGCAATTGCCCGTAGCTAGGCTCAAACCAAAGGCCCAATACTCGAAGGAGGGAACAATCGCACTTCAACTTTGAACTGCACCACCTCGACCCCCTTGACAACTGCTCTATCAGTTTACTTACGCCTTTTTTCCAGCAAGTAACATTTGTCTTAATTTTTAGAAAAAGGGTTTTTATGAACTGATATCTTGCACTTTAATGTTTTATTGCTTACTAATGCCCGCACCAGTACAGATCTTATATTTTACTTTTTAAAGTAACATTAAATGCTTTTAAAATGGATTTTTATAGACCTTACTGCTATGAAATTAGTCGTTTTATGTGCTTTGTATAGGTGTTTTATCATGCATTTTATTGCAAAGATTTTAATAGATCATGAATTAAAGATTTACTTACTTAAAATAGTTCATGAGCTTTTCTTTAACTTCCAAAAAAGCTTCAAAATCCACAGAATCATGTAATCAGCTTGCTGTTTGGTCACAAAGAGGAAAAGGTGGTTAGGTGCAGAAGGATGGGCGTTAATAGGACATGAGAGTTATAGGTGACGTGTCAGTTTTAGGAGAGGTGGGCAAGGCCGAGAGACGTTGGGTGTAAAGGACAGAGGTGACATGAACCAGAGACAAGGGTAGTGAAAAGAGGGAAGGGCTGCAGGAGCCGGGCTTAATATACAACTTATTAAGTTCTCTGAAAAAGGAAAAGCAGCTCCAGAAGTGAATCAAAGGGCAGACAGCAGCGTAGCTTTGGTGTGGAACATGGGTCTGTGGAATTAGCCCATCCTCTATGAGGAATTTGGGGCTGGTCCTACCCATACCCACGGTGACGAAATGGCTACTCTGTGACATATGTCAGCCCTCATTCAGTTAGATTAGCCAAGACACAAAGAGAAGAAGAAAGATTAAGGCCTCAATTACGATAGGGCTGCCAAAATGGGTGCACAAATGAGGTGGTATGCAATTTGTGCATGGTTATGAGTAAGGCACCTTGAATTGTAGAATGTCATGTGAAAAGTTCATGCTATTCCATACTGGGGTGAACAAACATGGCATGTGCTTTATTTGGTCCCACAATTTGCAGCAGGTTTCACCTCGCATAAATCACGATAGCAAACCCCCACAATTTGAGAACACATTTTTATTATCAGCTCACTCTTAATAGAGGCCTGAGAGAGATACAGAAGGGAAAACACATTTTATATTTAGCAATTAGTCACCCCATATTAACTAATTTCTTATTGGTGCATCAATATGTATCAAACAATTCAGTGAGTCACACAGTTTCAAGTAGTAGAGAAATGTATTTTATATGTATGTATGTGGTATTTATGGTGCACCAAAAGGTAGTGGAGCTCTCAACACAGGGCAAGGCAAAGACAAAGTCAGCATGTGATGGGAGGGCTGCCAAGTTTTATTTTTATACCACTGTAATTTTTGCGACTTTCAGAATTGCTACAATTCATAAAGTTTGCAAAGTTTCTGCTCAGTTAAACTTCCTTATTCACCATATGCATTAATAAAATGTGGTTCAGATGGAAAAATGTTGCAGACATTTTCCCTGCAAGTTTACCTTGTTCAATTTTTTTCTTAGCACAGGGACAAATGCATGTAGGAGTTTTGTCCACATTTGCTTTTTTTGATTTAAATGAACAGAATAGTTTGTTCTCTTCTGTCTCAATACTTAGGTCTCTTCTCCCCCGTTTTCATCCTCTCTGTGCCACTTTTCACACTTCTCTACCTTTCAATTTTCTGTGCTTTTTCTCCCTCTTTGTGCCACATTCCCACATTTGTGCCTCTTTCCACTGTTTTTTCAGCCTCATTTTGCTGCCTCCCCCTCACTCGCTCTTTCAGCCTTTTTTGCGGCTCCCACAGCTGCACCAGTTTCTGCTTCGCACTCACCTCCCCACTCCTGCACCTCTTCCTGCCTCCCCCTCTCCTTACCGCTCTCCCTCTTGTCTCCTTCCCACCTCTTCTTCCCGTGCCTGCTAGTCCCCGCACTCCTCCCACCTCCTACATTCTTATTGGCAGCTGCGATGCAACCTTGCACAGAGAGTGTGCAGTGGGTGCACCGCGCCAAAGGCAGGCCCATCTGCTCCCACCCATGCCTGGACCACTCCCAGCACCACAAACCCAGGTCTGATCAGCCCCCACCACTACACCACTGCGATCCTTCGCTCGCTCGGCCCTGCAGCAGCACACTCACACACATCCCCCATGCACCACCAACTTCACTGCCCACTTGTGCAAATGCCTCACAAAACAGCAAACCAGCACTTTAACAGCCACTTGCATGCAGGCTTCTCAACACCCGCTCACTCAGCAAACACACCACAGAGGTCTGGGATCTCTCAGCAACAGCACACCGGATCTCCTCTTCCTCTCGGAAATCTGCCTCAACCCAACGTCAGCACCGGACATTGCTGTGGCTATCCCGACAGGTTACAAGATTGCACGTCAGGACCGCCCTCACAAGCCAGGAAGAGGACTCAGAATCATCCATAAGGACACCATCAAATGCACCACATCCATGGACATCAATACCCCCTTCATAGAGCACATGCACTGCAGTCTGCAAATGGACAGCAGCTGCACCCTGAAAGGCACCCTCGCATATCAACTACCAGGACCATGAACAAACTCAAGCAACCTCATCACAGACTTAATTGCTCCCTTCACCATCAACTACAAGGACTTCATACTACTTGGCAACCTCAATTTCCACCTTGAAGTCCCAGTGGACCCCTGCGCAACATTCCTCCTCAAAAGCCTCAACAACATTTGACTCACCAAGCTAATCACAGACCTTATACACATCGCAGGACATACTCTGGTTCAAATCTTCACCACCAGTGACAGGATCACAAATGACTCCGCCTCAGCACTCACATGGACCGACCACTCCATCATACACTTCCAAATCACCACACCATGAGTCAACGCTCCCACCAGCATCAACCTTCCCAGCCGGAATGGGTGCAAAGTAACAGAGACTGACTGGCTCAGCATCCTCAAAACAGACAAACCCAACACCACCAACAACCTCGACAAGGACATCACCAACTTCAACTAATTGATGAACACCTGTGCAGACTCCCTCGCATCCATCATAAACAACAGACAAAGAAGAACCAACAAACAAGCCAGCTGGAATTCAAACGACCTCTGGAAATCTAACAGCCACTGAATGCAGCTAGACAGAAAATGGAGGCCCAGCCACAATGCAGATACCAAAACTACCTACAAGGCTACACTCATGAGCTACTACCAACTCCTGAGAGACACCAAAATAACAGCACTGACCAAATGCATAGAGGCTAGCTCCAACAGCTGAAAGGAGATCTTCTCGATTGTCAAAGAATTCACCACCACCCCGGTCGCAGCCCACACCATCACAACATCAAAGAAAAACTGCAACAACCATTTTAACTTCTTCCACAGCAAAATAGAAAAGATCTACAGCAACTTTGAACAACAATCAGACCCCAAAGATCTCATTGTCAACCTGAACACCACCAACCGAGACAAACACCTGACTGAATGGAAAACAGTCACTGAAGAAGACACCACAGCGATCATAAAAAAAGTACACTTAGGTGCCCCAACGGACCCATACTCCCATCACATCTACAGCATGGGAGGACCCCCAATCATCAACACCCTCACCCACATCATCAACACCTCCATCAAATCGCCACCTTCCCAGAAGACTGGAAACATTCAGCGGCCAAGCCCTCCTAAAAAAAACATTGGCCAACTATCTTGAACTCCACGACCTACTGAACCACACCCAATCAGAATTCTGTAGCAACCACAGCACAGGAATGCCACTCATCACGGCTACAGGCCAGATTTGCACCATACTGGACAATGGAGTGACCACAGCCCTCATCTTACTCAACCCATCTGCTGCCTTTGATACAGTGTCCCACCGTACCTTCATCAGAAAACCGCACAACGGAGGCAAAAATGACCGGCCCTCAACTGGATAAGCTCTTTCCTCACTAGAAGAATATAGTGGGTCAGACTACCACCCTACACATCGGAATCCAAGAATCTGATCTGCGCCCCCAGGGCTCATCGCTTAGCCCAACCCTGTTCAACATCTACATGACACCACTCTCCAACATCATCAGATCACAAGGCATATCCATCATATCCTACACTGATGACACCCAACTCATCCTTTCTCTGACAGAAAAGTCCACCAGGGCCAACTTCTCCTACTGCGTGATCAACGTAGCACACTAGGTGGCATCCAACTGCCTGAAACTCAACTGCGACAAGACGGAAGTGCTGAACTTCTGAAACAAAAACTCTCCTTGAGACTCCACCTGGTACCCATCATAGCTCAGACCTACACCAACCTACCACGCCAGAAACTTGGGAATTTATCTGTACAACAAGCTCAACATGACAGCACATGCCAACACAGTCAGCTCCTTCTTCTTCCATATTCTCCACATGCTCCACAAGATCTCCAAATGGACCTAAACACCAAACACACCGTCACGCAAGCCCGCATGACAAGCAGATTAGACTACAGCAATACACTCTACACCAGGCTCTCTAACCATCTCCTCCACTGACTCTAGACTATCTAGAACACTGCAGCAAGACTCATTATTGACCTCCCACGACACACCCACATTTCACCACACCTTGGAGGGCTCCACTGGCTCTCCATCCACATATGCAGTCAATTCAAACTCCTCATGCACGCATACAAGGCACTGCACAACACTAGACCAACATACCTGAACAACCACATTTATTTCCACCAAACCACCAGACACATATGCTCAGCATCACTCTAACTCACACACACACCCCACATCAAAAAAAGCAGAACAGGAGGCCGAGCATTTTACTATATCGCATCCAGGATCTCCCTTAAAACATTTGGGGCTCCTCCTCACTTCTTGAATTCCACATGAAGCTCAAGGCCTGGCTCATCAACAAATTCTGTGGGGCGAACACCCAACACCATTAGTCTAATGCCTACACGCCTGCTCCAGCACCTGGATACCCTCATGGGTGATTAGTTGCACCATACAAATCCACATACCATAACAGATTTGCCATGCAAACTTCTGGAAAGCGTACAATTGTGCAACTTTGTGAAGTTTTCCATTGACTTTCAAACACATTGTGTGCGGAAAAGAAATTCCGGATTCCAGGAGGTGGAACAGCAAGCAAGGATGTGGCACGTAGGACTGATGTTGAGACAGCCAAGTTGTGCTTGCCAGCACCTCCTGACACAGTGATAGAGTGGGTCTATCAGTGATGCTGTTGATGTAAAACAAGGTCCACATGTGGCAACGTGGGCCACTGTGGTGAGAAAGAGGCTGAAATATGCTAAGTCACACAAAGTCAGGCAAGAGCTTGCTGATGCACATAGCACATACTATGTTTAATGGTGCATGCTATTATGAAAACGTGGAGCTGTGATCTTTGATTCGGGTTTAACCCACTAATCAACATTCCACTATGCTGAAGTAAAATGCTTTTCGTTTGTGTGGCATACCATCAAAGAACAAAGCAGGAGCTACACATAGAGACAATTTGTAAAGTGCATCTGCTGTTCTTAGCCTTACTTGCTAGGGTAATCCCTGCTCCCTGGAAATATCCAGTTGGGTGGATATGGCTACTGGTACCATGACTGGGGGTGGGCAAAAATGTAGCCAATTTGTGAACATAAGTATTCAACTTGTTCAGTCTGCCTGCTCAGAGAAAACGGTTTGAAAAACTTCTAAACTCACCCAAAGGTGTAATACAAAAATCAGAGGAGTTCTTGCATGAAACCAGACCAGAAAAATTCCTGTCCTCAAGAGGCCTAAACTTTACATTGTCACACAGTAACAGATATGCGACACTTATTGACCTAGTAATCAAACCAGAAGATTGCATCTTGCAACCACTTTACATTTCAAAAATTCAGGAATGTCTTACTTTACTGTCTCTCTTTCCATCCTTGGGCACTTGCAAAAATCTACCAGTGGGTCAATTTCTGTGGAATAGGAGTAATTTCAGTTCCTTGGAGTATGACACTTAAGCTAAAAATATAAGTGAAAAACTGATTGACAGGATCTACCTAAGTAATGTTGTCAGCCCTGAATTAAGAAGGCACTCGACAATCTTCAGTAAAAGCTCTTTCAGATTGCCAGCCATCCCTCAGTAAATGAACCAGGAAATTCAAGGGACCACTTTGATACATATCTGCCACAGAAACAACATCTTGCAACCAATGTTCCCTCTAATTTTTACCTCTGTGTGCGGCACTGTAAGGTCTCTGTGTGCTGCAGCCAAGGCTATGTGCACCAGTAACCCAGCCTTAGCGCTGCTGGCACCCTGTGTGACAATGTTTGTTGGCGCCCCCCAATGACCACCCCTGCCAGTGATTCCCTCACAATTACCCTTTAACAGTGCCCCTCAAGGTCTCCATTACCACTCTCTCTGAGATGTATTTAATTTGTTTTATAGCGCCTCTCATACCAGTGTAGGGTGTACTTTACATTGCACACATATTAAACAGAGTCAATCAATCATAGGTATGCAAATCAGTGTATAAGAAATGTTACATATGACAGAGTACTGCAAGGTATAGGAGTAACATGTCATTCATACTGATAGGCAGTATAGTTTAAGAGTGCTTTGTCTGGAGAAGCACAAACTCAGAATTTAAAATGTAACATCATGGTTAGGATTTCTCTTTAATAAGAATGCTTTGTACCCAAATTAACCCTATTTGCAACATTAGGATAATGAATGGCTGGGGAAAGAAATCATAACGCTCTAATCTATACCTTGCAGTATGCATGAAGTTCTTTGATGACAGTTAATAGTTTACTGTTCTATATTAGGATTTGAACTTATAAACTGCAAGTAACAAAATTACCTCTCTGACAAAAGTAGTAACCCGCTAACCAATTTTCATTCTATGCACTTTGTGATCTGCATGGTACACGTTCTTTGCAGCAGGCATATTAACCCTCTGCGCTACCTTCAAACTTCCACTAGAGAAAATTCCGATATCTCTAATACAACAAGTAACATTACACCTACAACAAGCCAGGACTGTTGGCTTTGTCAATGGTTCTTATTTGCATATGATTAATAAGCACCAACTACACCTTCATTGTAGATAACATTGCAAATGCTTCAGTTCTGACATGGTGACACTGAAAGAACCATAACAAGTCTATTTTTTACGAGCGGTGCCCCCAGCCACGAAACATTCACGGGTTTAGAAGTCAGCAGGCAGCGATGGTGTCGGTGAGACCAGGGCGGCGAAGTGAAGCGAGGCGGTGTGGAGGGCGGTGCCCACAAGTCACGGTGCAAGGAGCAGCTTGGTGGCGTCGTCCTCAGTGAGACCAGGGTTGCGGTGCGAGATGCGGCAGTGCCTTCTGTGGTGCCTTAAGGACACAGAGCCAGCGATGGAGTCGGTTGTTTTTCCCTTCTCTGTGTCAACTGGTACAGAAGCGGTACCCAGAGGTAGGTGAAGTCTTTGCAGTCCCTGAGACTTCAGAACAGGAGGCAAGCTCTACTTCAAGCCCTTGGAGATACTCAGCACAAGTAAAGAAAGTTCAGTCCAGTCCTTTCACTGCCCAAGGCAGAGGCAGCAACTGCAGGCCAACCCAACAAAGCAACAACACTGCAAAGGGGCAGTACTCCTCCTGGCAGCTCTTCCAGCTCTTCTTCCTGGCAGGCTCCTTGATTCCAGTGAGTTCTAAAGTCCTGGGGTCTGGGCCCCAATATTTGTACTTAAAATTCCTTTGCTCTCTCAGGCAGAGAGTATCTGTGCTTAGTCCAAACCAGTTTGGTCCTCTCTGGCCCAGCTTCCCAGCAGGAGGTGGAGACATAGCTGCCAAGGTTTCAGATTGCCATATGTGACATTTTCATAATTTCAGTGTAATTATGAGTGACATTTCAAAGACTATGAGTGACACTTTCTCACAAGCAAAATGAAGCAGTGAAGACGAGAGAAACATATATATATATATTAGAAATTACACCAGAGAGTGAGGCTGAGGCACGCATAGGTAACAGCCGGGCTGTGTTTTATTATGTAATACTAGTTTAGCGGCCTCAATCCCAGGGGTTTAAGTGAGATGAAAAAACTGGGGGGCAGGTGTCTCTCAAATGTAATTAAGGATGTAGGTTAAAAACACGCAATGAGAAAAACTGTGTTGGCATATTGAGCCGCCCGACTGGTATTTTGCTGCTTCTGTCATTGCATCCAGATATATAATACAACAAGTAACATTACTGCTACAACAAAACAGGACTATTTAGCTTTGTCAATGCTTATTAGTTGCATAAGATAAATAAGCAACAACTATAGCTTCGTTGTAAATAACATTGAAAATGCTTCCGTTGTGACATGGTGAGACTGTGAAGGAAACATAATGAGTATCTTTGATGTTACATCAATGTCAGTGAAGGGTGTTATTGCTGTAGAATTAAGATTTTTTTCATGTTGACAATAAGGGCAAAAATGGAGAGCCCGATAGAGACCCGTCTCGGCATCTGCTTTTCCCGGCCCACCTAAAGCCTTGCTAAACCCTAATAATCATTACCCCGAGCTGAGAAGTCTGCCCAAAGCGGCAAGTGGAGCCGCTATCTGCGCAGCCCTGCAGCAGGCAGCAGCTCACACCAGCCACAGGCAGGCTGTCACAGAGCTACAGACAGGCAATGCTGATAGTGACGCTCCGGCTCAGTGCTGAAAGCCCGGGCGACAGGCTCAAACATCACTCAAGCAAAGTAAGATGAGGGCTAGGGAACCAGCACGAGGGCCTCAGACTCCAGATCCTGCCCCTCCCAGCACCATATTGACAATTGTGGTTAACACTGACAAACAGGGTGGCAAGTGGCTCATTTTCAGCCGGAAGTGTGATTGGCACGTAGGTGACTCGCACTGCAACAAGGCTACAGGGTGCTCATGCCACGAGTGAGCTACCCCCACGGCAATCTGCCTTAGGTCCAGGCTGCTGCTGTCCTCACGGAGATCTGGCTGCGGCAGCCCGCGCTGCAAAACCGACAGTGACGGTCACAGTCATGGCTCTCCGTACCCGTCCACTGCACTAATTCTCTCTGCTGGCTCGGAAATTTCAACTGAATGCTGCGGGCGGCGGCCTTGGTTATAATGGCCTACAGCACAGTGTGGCCGGGCCATCACGTGCGAGCAACAGCGCTCCTGCCCCATAATTATTTGCGGCCGCCTTGGCGCCTTCCTGAAGAATAAACTCCCCGCTCTCGGAGTCAGCAGGATGTGACATACCCCCGCAGAGCCCTAGCTATTCATTGGGCAAAGGACGTGACGTCAGGCAGGCTGACTCAGAGCCGCGCGCGGCACCGCGGCGCGGGTGATACATTGTAACAGAGAGCCTGGGACTGGCAGGCCATAGCTTAGATGGGATCACTGCCTCAAGACCACGGAAGCAGCGTGCCGGCGCAGGCAGACCACAGGCAGTGCCTGCAGCTAGCTGCCACACTCACGTTTGCAGCCATCTTGTACACCTGAGATCTATGCATTATGCGTGACAATGCATTTCAGTGCGGTGATGCGGAGCACCACACTGAAATGCGTTAGTGTCACGTCTGATGCGTGATACTTGGCAGGACTGTGGAGACAGCATTGTCTAAAGCAGACCAGGCCCATTGAGGTGCAAGGGAATCTCTTCCCACTACTTTAAATGCAGCCCAGGTCTATTCAGCCCAGCCCAGACTCATCCAGGAAAGGCGGGACACACCTTGACTCCCCAGTAGCTGTCTGAAGAGAATGCACATCCCCAGCCCCTGTCACTCCAAAGCCAGACAGTCAATCCACAAACCGAGCAGAGGCACACAGGATGGCTAAGCAAGAAAATACCTACTTTCTAAAAGTGGTATTTTCAAACACAGAACATAAAAATCTTTACTAAAAGATGTGTTTTTACACTCTGAGTCCAGGCATACTAAACTCCATTTCCCTATCTTTTCCTAATGGGAAGTTATGCTTATAAGATGTTATAAGTAAACTCCCATTCTTTCCTATGGGACAGATAGCCTTGCAGTGGTGAAAAACGAAATACACTGTAATCCACCACCAGGACATGTCACACACACCAGTACATGTGCTACCTTTAACATACACAGCACCCTGCTCACAGGGGTACCTTGGGCCTACCTTAGGGGTGACATACATGTACGAAAAGGGAAGATTAGGGCCTGGCAAGTAGGTGCACTTGCCAGGTCGACATGGCAGTTAAAAACAGCGCACAGACACTTGAGTGGCAGGTCTGAGACCCCTTTTCAGGGCTGCTTCGGTGGGTGGCACATTCAGTCCTGCAGGCCCACTAGCAGCATTTCATTTACAGGCCCTGGCACTCTTAGTGCACTTTACTACGGACTTACTAGTAAACAAAATATGCCAATCATGGAAACACCAATCTATAGCACAATTTACAACAGGAGCACTTGCACTTTAACACTGAACAGAAGGGAGAAAGTGCGCAGAGACATAAAACCAGCAAAAACAGAGTCAAAACCGGGAGGTCAGAAAGCAAAGAGCCAGGGGAAAGACGTCAAAAGATGCAAGGTCTAACACGGTGACTTTTTGGATCTCTAGTTACGACAGCATCCAACCACAGTACAATATAATTATTAACCTACAGTGCACAATGCAAACTGAAGAATAGACTATCAGCTGGTGTCTATGGGCCTGATATCCTAGATTGGGCACCCTTGCATTCTACGCAGATCCTTATCAGACCACTCCCCAATAGTTCTGGTACAGGACTGTAAGCAAGGTACCGGACATACTGGAACATGGAGATCTAAACCAGAATTCTAATTAGAGGTCTCTTTCAGGAATGAGCAGCGTAAAGCAATCACTGAACACTCGGACCTCAACCTGGTCTCTGTGCCGCGGATAACTACATTTTGGCAGGCCTTTAAAGTGTATGTTGTAGGTAAGGGCATAGCAAAGGAAGCGAAGACATTGAAATTGCTGTGATAATGATTAACATGACTTGAAATTTCTCTTAGGTAGCTGGAAAAGATTAAACACGGGATCATAATTATGCCACACTTTCCTGAATGAATGAACCATTAAGCAATTACAGGGAGGTTGCAGAGCAGGAAAGGAGATTCTTAGCAAAGCAAGCTGAGGAATTGTGTATTAATAAATAATTGTGCATTAGTAACAATCTGCAGAATCTTAATCTGCACTCAAATTCACATATGTATACCGACCTGATGCTATTGCATTTGAAACGATTTGATATGACCTGTTAAAGTGTGGTATCCTGGCTAACTAGGCCTCAATTAGGTTTCAATACCATCTTGTCAAAAATGTATGTCACATTCACTGTTTATTTCTGCTGCACATAGTCAAGCAAGTCATGTTTGTTTATTTCTGAATGACACTGTTCTTGAAGAAGACTCTTTGGCATGGACTTAGAATGTAACATTTTTCCAAGGGTCTTACATGAGGTATTGCATTTATTCACAATGGTTTACTGTTGTTTCTGAAACTAGTTTGTTCTGACACCTCCGGATGACATTAGGCCAGGGTTAGGGAGTATTCATTATTCACCTAGTAGGTTAGTGCTTAGGTAGTAAGGCTGTACGATGTTTTTAAAGTCTGTATTCTGATTTGTTGAACATGTATTGTCTTCCTCGCACCATGATTCAGCAGTTTTCATACTGTTCCATGAGGCGATTTCATACATAAATGCCCGATTTTGGGGGTGAGCCAGAAGTCCTTTCCTATGCTACTAGTGATGCTGTCTGAGTTCTTACTGATTTTCCTGCATATTTGGAACTTGGTCTTTTATGGATTTTGCCTATTACTATGTATTGTTCTATTAAAGAGAGCCTTCACTGCAATGACTTTAGGCATATAAATGAGATTAGCTGCATTTGCACAGCATTCCTAATCCACCCAACCAGTGGGAGTGTTTTTGTAGTGTAAGGTTTTAGGATACAGCACACTCACAAAACTCAGGGCAATAGACTGGAGAAAGGTAGAACACCCAGTTGAGTGCTGTCCAGTACACTTTGAAATATTGCATGCGTTCACACCACTGTGGGATCGGTCTACAGTGCAGTAGAGACTATCTTATTGATATCACAAATGGGCCATACTCCTATCCCCATCCTATTATATGTGGACGACGCAGTTCAAATAGGCCAAACTGCAAATAGTCTCCGGCACCTCTTAGACTTGTTTTGTAACGTAAATGGAGGACCTATACCTCAAAGTTAATTTTTCAAAGTCCTACATCATGACCAATGGTAGCCCTGGCACCAAATGAAAGTCTTTTAAGATGGGCAAATCCGCCCTAACAAAGGTTAAAAATTTTAGTTATCTAGGGATTTTGTTTAAGCATTCTTAAGCTGGTCATCGCTCATAACATTGAGAGGCCAGATTTTTAGAGGACATATTGAAGCCATTTTTAGATTTGCCAGCAAGCTTCAAAATAAACCAATTGAGGCAATGCTGAATATTTGCAAAAGTAAGTGTATGTCAGCGTGCGTTTATGGTACTGGCCTCTGGGGGCATAATAGCATAGAAACTTTACAACGCATAGAGATATGCGTAGACTTTTATCAGTCCCGGGAAGCACTCCCTCTCTAATTTGTCACGAAGAGCTTGGCATGCTGTTTCTGAAAGATGTGATAGGGCTAGCACCTCTATTACTCTGGACAAAAATGTGGTCATCACAAGAGGCTGGATTAACAAGATCTTGTATCTGCGATTGCCTGCTATTAGATGGGGCAGAACAAATACCACTGCTTAAGTACGTGAAGGTTTCTTTGCGTGCTTGTGTCTGTCTGATTTTTACAGTTCCCCCTTTTAATTGGCCCAAATTTTAAGCCACGTGTTAAAAAGCATACTTTGAGCACTGCAAAAATACCTCTTAGGTACGTCCCAAAACATGCAAAGTATTGTAAGTTAAGCTCAAGTAGCAACAACCTCTGGCCTAGAGCCTTACCTGGGATGAATTATATCCCCTACTTATCGTTAATGGCTTACCCCTTTTAAACTAAGGACTTTGAACTTTAAATTTGTCTCTCCCGCAACGGGCGCCAGGCATCAAGACCTACCCATCTGCAGGTGCGACAATATTGCAACTCAAAGTATCAGCCACTTATTTTTGTTTTTCCACTTGTACCAGGAGCCAAGACTTTGATCCTTGGCATCCCTTTTACGGAAGGCCAATGTGAGACAGTACAAGGAAGGGCTACTGTTTATGCAGGCACTAGGTTCTTCGAAGTTTGGTGTGCAGGACTCAATTTTATCAAATCAGCATTTCACATTAGGAGGGCTTATGAACCTTAAAAGATGCAGTTTCTGTATGCATCAGTTACCGGCAAAGCTTTTTAATCTTATGAAATGTTATGAATTGTACTGAATATCCTTGATTTTATGTGACTCAGTGATATGTTTTTATTTACCATATTTTTATAAATATGTGATCTGCTTTTTGTGTGCTTTTATGGCCTCTCGCCGAATAAAATTTATCTTGACTTGACTTGATATCGCACTTTCATGATTGGAAAGGTTCACATGTCTGCCTTGAGGATTTACTAGAGGTAATAAAGTAGCTGCAGAGTGGTGAGGTATCTGGGCCTGATGGGATTTCAATTAGATTTTATGAAGCTTATACTTATTTAATAAGCCCACACCTACTTAAGGAGTATGAAAAAGCCATTCTGGAAGGGGAACTTCCCACAATGACATGAAAAGACATGTGGTTAGCACTTCTCAAACCAGACAGATCAGAAGAACTCTGTGCACCATGTAGACTACTGTAATTGCTTTTCATTAACAATATGATATTTGCAAAAGTCTGTGTTGGTAGATTAAAAGAAAACCACTTATGTCAGGTCTGGTACTTCCAGACCAGACTGATTTTATAACCAGCCACCCAACATTGTTACATTAAATATTCTCCTAGCAGTGGTACATCATTTAGACCCTCAATTACAGGCATAGTCGCTTCTTCTTGACACTAAAAAAGTATTTGACTCTCTGGAATTAACTAAAATGGGCCTGGTTAGGCATTTTATTAAAATTATCTTGTTCCGTAGGAACACCTTGGCCAGAGTGTTTATCAATGGGCAGTGGCACCAGACAGTGTTGCCCCCTGTCACCACTCTTATTTGCCATTTCTGTGGAACCCTTGACCTTTGTGTACAGACAGCTGCATGCACATAGAGGAATTTATATAGGTGGCAGGCCATTGGTTGTATACCTGTACATGGACAATGTCCTTCTGTATATACAGAACACAACCGGAAACATGAATCCAATTGTTCAAGAAACTGACTGATTCAGTGTTATCTCGGGACTAAAAATTTATTGTGCAAACCGAAGTAGCCAGAGGGTCATGTTTTCTTCATTTGGCATGGACATGTCCATACATAGCTACGTTTTGGGGGGTAATTGATGACTGCACTGTACAAGATGAGATAAATCCTTGCACTGTCGTTCCTATTTTTGGCATTGTTGGGCTTGAGGATTTGTAGCCGTGGCTCCACTTTTGGCAAAGTGTGAAATTGCAGTGTGACAGATGAAAGGTCCAACACCTACACTTACACCTAAAAAATGGAAAAAAGACTTAAGTTATTGAAGTGATTTGATGGTCCTCTTTAAGGACTGATCCACCCAGTGGCAAGATCGTGGGACTTCAAGGACCCACTGAGAACATAACCTTTTTTTTTTTTTTACAAATTTCTTTATTGGTTTTAGCACAAGTAGAAAAAGAAACAAAAAACCATAATAGTGACAATTCAAGTGCCACTCACAAACGATATCACATCAAACAAAATTAACAAATGTGAACGGTGGAGTCACAATAGCCTAAAGCAAACTTAAGGAGATGATAGACGGAGCGCTGCACCTTTTCAGACACTCACCCCCAGTCACAGATCTGGGTTGAATCTATCATCGTTCTTTAGCTAACTTCGCCACCCCAGTTCATACCACGAAACCGGATGCTTGTTTCCGGTCCAGGGAAGACCCGGCTTGGCAGTTCGGGCTGGACTTTTCCCAGGAGGAACAGGGTCAAGACTGATTTGCACATGGCTGGGTCTGAACTGGGGTGGCGAAGTGAGCTAAAGAACGATGATGGATTCAACCCAGATCTGTGACTGGGAGTGAGTGTCTGAAAAGTTTCCGTGCTCGGTCAGTCATCTCCTTGTGTTTGTCACAATAGTCTAGACATGTCACACCCCGAATCTCAGGTGTGGTAGCATGTCATAATGAAGAAGGCCCCTGCATGGACATGGGTCGCAGTATGGTGTATCGTGGCAATAGTCCTTGGGGTTACAACATGATTTGGAAGGACACCTAGGAACGTGTGCGCGCCAGTACAGGCTAATCCACAGCAGATGTAGAGGCCCTAATGCATCAAGTGAAGTCTGGCTCGCCCTGCGATTTGATTCCTGCGAGAGTAGCCAGTACCTTAATCCCTCAATTATCTCCATTGATTGAACACCTTCTTAATTTGTCAATAAAGGAAGGTTTCGTTCCACCGGAATGAAAAGTCGCGCAGATAATGCCGATTCGCAAAAACACTAAGGCCCCTCTGACTGATCTGACCAATCTTCGTCCCATTTCGCTCTTACCATTTCTGAGTAAACTAATAGAGAGACACGTCAACAAACATCTCTCAAACCATGTCGAACTTTCGGGCTGCCTAGACTCCTCTCAGTCAGGCTTTAGGCTCCAAATATAGCACCGAATCAGCCCTGCTAGTAGTCACGGACAACATCAGAATGACTCTAGACAAGGGCCATTCTATGATTCTGGTGCTATTGGACCTATCCGCCGCGTTCGACACGGTTTCCCA
Source organism: Calotriton arnoldi (assembly GCA_963921515.1). NCBI lineage: Eukaryota > Metazoa > Chordata > Amphibia > Caudata > Salamandridae > Calotriton > Calotriton arnoldi. The sequence goes on from CAWUFW010001415.1 coordinate 2,254,046, forward strand.
TCAAATATTGCTCAGAAGGCTGAGAGAAATGGGACTAAGAGACTCCGCCTTTCAGTGGATGTCAAGCTTTCTATCTGGTAGATCTCAGACGGTTAACCTAGGCCCATATCGTTCGGCGCCCATGGAACTGTCCAAGGAGTCCCACAGGGCTCTTGTTTGAGTCCTACTTTATTCAACATCTATGTGGCTCCCTTGGCCAATGTCCTAAGAAAATATGGGTTTATTCCAATATCATATGCCGACGATACGCAGTTACTTTTTCCTTTCGATGAACTCACTCCCACTGTCCAAGAGACCTTTTCTTTGGGTATGAGTGCCATTTCACAATGGATGAAAAACAACTTTCTCCAATGTAATGTTGGGAAAACTGAGCTATTACTTTTTGGAGAGGCTCCTTATTATGGTCACCAAATTGGTGGCCTATTAATCTTGGGAAGCCTCCCATTCCTAAAACCTTTGTTAAGAACTTAGGAGTCCGTTTAGACCATGCCCTTACATTCAAGGAACATATTGGCAAGACCGTAGGCACATGTTTCCATACTTTGGGCCTACTTCAACGAGTTTTTCCTTTGCTCCCAGACTCTGCTCGAAGGACTCTGACTCAGGCACTCATATTGAGTCGCCTAGACTATTGTAACGGTCTGCTGCTCTCTGCCAATGAAACTTCTATTAGTAAACTTCAGGTGGTTCAGAATACGACGGCACGACTGGTTCTGAACATGCCTCCCAGATCAGCCTCCCACCCTCTTCTTTTAAAACTTCACTGGTTACCCATACGTCAACGGATAAAATTTAAAGTCTGTTGTACTATCCACAAGGCATTGTTTAATCTTGGCCCTAGCTATTTGTCGGAAAAGTTCACACTCTATCATCCCCCAAGATCCCTACGCTCTAGTACTAAACATTTGCTGAAGGTCCCCCGAATCAGGAGAGCAAGATTAGGAGGAAAAGCTCTCTCTCATCTTGGCCCGAAATATTGGAATGAACTCCCCCTACATTTAAGAGAATGTTCGAACCATCTTCATTTTAGAAAGTTACTTAAAACCATTCTGTTTTGTTTTTAAGTTTGACAGTTCTGTATATGAATTTGTTACACGTCCAAAGCGCAGAGATACTCCTCGGAGTCGATTCTGGCGCTATACAAAACCAAATAATAATAATAATAATAATAATAATAATAATAAGATCCTGCAGGCCAGTGGTCACTCCGGGCCAGGACAACAATTCTGGGGTGCCCGTCAGGACCCCCAATGAGATCCACACCCCACGGTTGTAAGGGGCAATGTTGGTGTGGCTGTATTACCTATGTGGAGTGCTCATAGGGGCATGGTCCTGCTATCTCATGTGCTGGCATGGCTCATCGTATGATTTGTAGGATGGGACAGAAGGACCTAGGGTAGTGGTCAGGGTTCACATGCATACTTTTTTGCCTCTAAGTTTCTGATATAGGTATCCCAGCACCCGTCTCCAGCATTTCCCCCTCCATGTCTACGTGCCACTGGAAGGACATCCAGGTCAGCTTTTGCCCATTTCAGCAATGTGGAGAGCCAACAGTGTGTATCGGGGGCTGTATGAGCCTTCCAGGACATGATGATTTGCCGTTTGAAGAGTATTATGGCTAGGTCAAGGAATCCATGAAAGTACTTATCTCCCTTAGTCTTGGGTCTAAGACAGAGTAGGCATGATTCCAGGATCGGCAGGACCAAGTGCTCTAGCAAAGTGGAAGTAATTCTGTGACTTCTCCCCAGGCCCGCTCCATCACCCGGTGCTCCCAGACCATGTGGTCAAAAACCTTCCTCATGTGCTCTACATCTGGGGCATGCAGAGGATGCTGTAGGAAACGTGTGCCTGATGCAAATAGTTAAATTGCGTGTAATAGAAGTGTGGATTACGTGAAACCTTCTTTACATGTTGTAACGCCTGGGTCCAGAGACTGTCTGTGAATTGCATCTCGAGGTCCGCCATTCATCGGTCTTTAGCCCTGTCATACGACTCACAGTGGGAAGAGTGCAACGCAACATAAAGGGCCATAATATTTTTCTTTGTGACAGGATTGCGTGCAGTGGTGGTGTAGTGTAGTGATCGCATGCTGTCCGGCATGATATATCAGGAAATGGCCCTCCACAATGCCATACTTGTCCATAATCTCAAAAAGGGGATTAGTGCAGCCACCATGAAAAGGTCACCCATTTGGTCAATCTCTGCCTCTCTCCAAGGCGACATGTTATGGTGTTGTTGGGTCACCTCCTGGAGTGCCTGCAACTGTCAAACTGGGATCAGTGGGGAGTATGGAAGATGGGGCCCGTTGCCTTGATCATATGCATGCCAGCAGACCTGTCCTATCTTTATTTGATGCGTCTCATATGGTGGGCGAGCCCTGGGGTCCAACAGCCACATATATATGTGTCCACCAAAGGAGCCTGTGAATGGTTGCTCTCTCCGGTCAAGGGGCTGTGCCCAGCCAGCGCATCGGCCACTGCAGCTGAGCTGCTGCATAGTACAACTCATAATTGGGACCACCCTCATGAAGCAGGCACTGGAGTATGAAGAGCACCACCTGTCTCCTGCCTGAGCCCCATATCAGCTCCAGCAGGAGACCATGGAGGTCCTGAATGAAGCGCTTGGTGAGGGAAGGTGGTAACGTTGCAAAGAAGTACAGGAGTCATGGCAAGATAAGCATTTTGAAGATTACCCCCAGTGGCAGTGGCATCATACAGATAGATAGGGTCATCATGTGCTTATAAAGAGATGATATTGTGCTTGTCATGTACTAGGAGACACCAAAGCTGCACTTGCAAGCTCAGGCAGCAGGCCAGGGGCTCCATGGTCAGGGTACAAATCAACAGGGACATGGGGCAACCCTCACTGGTGCCGCTATGTATGTCAAAGCTGTCAGATATCAACTGTACCATCCTGACTCTTGCTTCCGGGTTCTTATAGAGGGTGCATATCTAATTAAGGTACCCCGGCCCGATGCCGATTTCCTCCAGAGTCGCCAGAAGGTAATCCCACCCCAGTATGTCAAACTCCTTATCTAAGTCAAGCGACACCACCAACTGTTCCCCCGTCTCACTCAAGGCAGGTTTCATCAGATGAAGTAGTCGTCGTATGTTGAGAAAAGAATTGCATTCTGGAATAAACCCACATTGATCTGCGTGCACTAGGGTGTTAGCAACAGGGAACAGCCAATTAGCCAGGGCCTTCCCTAATATCTTATAGTCTACGTTTAATAGGGAGAACGGCCAATATGAAGGGACTTCGGGGGGATTCCGGCCTGGTTTTGACACCTCTATCAGCACCTCACGGAGCGAGTCTGGGAGCTGACCCTTCTTTCTTGCTTACTTAAAAACTTCCAAGAGAATCTGGGAAAGGTGTGCACTGAAGGTGGCATAATATTCTAGCGTGACTCCATCCGTACCTAGAGTTTTATTTCATGCAATTTGGGTGATAGCCACCCGTATCACATCAATTTGAAGGGGCTCATCCAGTTCAGCTCATTGGAGTGGAATCAATCAGGGTAACGGTAGCACGTGAAGAAACCCTTTGATCCTGTTAACGGGGGGCTGTCTACATCTGCATACAGGGAGTGATAGTACTTTGCAAAAGCGACATTAATGGCCACTTGTGTATTAACCACCATGCCACCCCCCAACTTGATTGCTCCTACTGATGGGCGTGCCTGGTACTCTTTAACGAGCCATGCCAATAGCCTGCCCGAGCGATCCCCTCCGCATGGAGAAGGGCAAGGCAGTGACTATAGTCATGTTTCCCCTACGGCGCCTCTAGATCCCTGTGACTCTTTCTCAGCTGCTTGTGTCTTTCCGTCCCATCGCCCACCATGACACCTCGGTCTCAAGTAGTGTCAACTCCCGCTCCATGTCCAGAAGATTCATGTGCAGGGCATTACGTACCCCCTGACGTAGTGGCAATGCATTGCCCTCTGATGACCACCTTGTGGAAATCCCACTTCAGCGCACTGGAGGGGTGGTGCCGGTGTTAAGTTCGAAATATTGAGTAATTTGCATTGAAAGGGACTCTTTGAAGGGGGGTTCTGAAGTGCCTTGGTCTGGAACCTCCAGGGCTGTAATGTCATCAGCAGTGGGCAGTGATCTGAGAGGGTGCGCACCAAGGACTCCGTCACAGCGTGCCCAATGGTTCATTGCAGAGAAAAAGATCAAGTTTAGTTTGGAGGTCATGGACCAGGCAATAAAACAAGCCACTGGTGTCCAGATGGTGCAAGCGCCACATATCGAACACGCTCTTGTTAACCATCGAGTCCTGAAAGTATTGTGACACCGTGACACACGTAGCGCCGTTCAGCGGAGGGGTGGAGCAGCCCCGGGCAACATCTGGAACACAATTAAAGTTGCTGCCTAATGTGCTTGAATTGTGTGGATCCCGGAAAATAGCTGGGGTGAGGAGACCTAAAAAAGTAGAGTGAATAGTGTTGGGGGCATAAACAACCACCAGCATGAGGGGAGCACCATCCATTTGTCCTTCCACCACCTAGTACCTATCCTCGGTGTCAACTCTGTGCATGTCTTTCACAATTGGTACCCCCGGGGCAATCCATATCATGACCCCCTTTGCATATGGGATGCCGTAGTGCCATACACCTGCCCCCTCCATTTTGCATGAACTTTTTGTAAGTCTGCCTGTGTCAAATGCATCTCTGGCAAAAAGCTATGTGTGAGCAACGCCGCTTAAGATATGTATTTACCCAGTACGTCTCTGTGGTAGTGGCCATGCCCTTCACATTCCAGGTCAGCAAGTTATAGTGTGGGGTCGTGTGGCCTGTAGGTGTGCCCATTGGGTATGGTGGTAAGTAGTGATGCATCACATTCCACGATTCCCATTCCCCAAAACTCCAGTGTGAAGGCAACCCCAAACGTCCGATCAACGATAAAGAGACCAGTGGAGTACAGGGCCATGCCACAGAATTATATGTAGAAAACTTCATCTGTGCATCAAAAGAAAACACAAGATTTGTAACCCCCTGACCAGGACTCCCCTGAGTGACTAGCCATAACCATCCAACGAGTTAACAACAACCAAAGAGAAATGTGTAATAAAATACATGTCCTGTTTGGAGAGGTCAGGGCTCACGGACACAAGGGTCCTCTCCAATGATCTGGGATTCCAATCCTCTCTCGTGAGGTTCCAAGGTGTCTCCAAAAGTTACTGGTGAGTAGTCCACACCACTTCTCACACAGCAAAGGCCAAACCCCCACCCTTCATAGCAGATTATTCGCCAGTCATGGCGTTAACTCCTGCCCCTGGGAGTACTCCCAAGCAGAGGCCATTGTCGTGTAGTTCCTACAAACCTATATAGGATCTGTGCGTTTAGATAACATAAACTAAGGGACTGGTGTCCAGACTGATTCTAGGAACCCCCAAAGGATATGTTAGTCTGTAGACCAGCTAGCTCACAGTGCCACTATGAGCCCCTCTTACCAAGGAGCGAATAGTTTCTGGCAACTATTGAACATGACAACCCTGACCCCTCAGGGATCGTGGAAACAGTACAATACTTTTCACTCAGTCACTCGTGCCTACTTTGTCTCAGAGAGATACACAGAATAAACGGTGGGGACGTTTTAAATAAGTATTTATTGAACCAGCATCATTCTAGTATAGAATACGTGTGCTGCAACAACCATGAGACAGAAACAGATATATACGATTATGAGCACCAGTAGAGTAAAGAAAAGGTAGAATTCTACCATAGTGCTAAAACAATGACTATATGCAGACATATAGATACATAACAGTAAAAATGCGTACTCCTACGATGCAGACCCTAACTAGATGTACCTACGTTTACCTAGCATGTATGTAGGTGTATAGCCAAGAACCCCCTTAGGGTAGAGCCAACCTCATTACCTGATGTGGGAGAGCGAAGGACCCCGTCTTGGTCTCGAGATGGACACCCCGCAAGGGATGTCAGACCACTGCGTGCTGCAGTGTCTGCATGCAGGGACCTCAGCGTCTCACGTCAGCATGTCAGATTGGGAGTCTTTCTCCTCTGGTTTGCCCAGTGAAGATGTAGTGCTTATATACCCGAAAGGTCCCCTCAGGGGTTCTACCTAGAAATATACAATGGGCATGTCGGGCAAGGATGACGATAGAGATGGCCCTTATACAGAGTTATTATGCAGAAAATGGTAATCCTGCGTTGATACTGAGAATCCTCATGCATAATACATGAGGCTAGTTTTCGGAGAAAACCACACGACAGTCATGTAGCACCTAACTAGGTAAAAGGTTAGCGCCAGACCTGTATGTAGAACAATGGTAGGACAGATGTAGGTAAAAGGTCATGTAACTACCTAGGCCTATATTGGGGTACAATGGGGTTCATAACACCATGGAGCCATTAGTATCCGACTGTCAGAGGCACGGTTTAACTGCAACGCCTCAAAAGAGTTCTGGTCATATTGCAGCACCACTTGCCCTGCCTCTGCTCGGTCCCTGGCCGTTTGTGCCATGAAGGGGCAGCTCTGGGTCCCTCGCTCCTCCTACGCGTCAGTTGCAATGTCTGCCATTTACTAACGTTCCGGTCATCTGATGTGGGCTTCGCAATTCCCTTGGCATGAAACCAGACTTATGCGTCTCCAGGAGTCAAGAAAGAATGGGTTCACTCATCATCCATCACCTCAAGTTTAGCAGGATAGAGAAGAGCATACTTCAGGCCTAGCTCCTGGAGGAGTTGCTTGACCACAGTATGCAACTTGCGAAGATGCTGCATGTCCACAGTAAAATCTGCCCTCAAAGTGCCAAGGACCTTTCATCCAAAACAACTGCAGAGTCAAGTCTCTGTCTCTATCATTAAGTTGTTTCGCACTTACAGGACACGTATGGGCCCCCGATGGTGGTGACCTCCCTGGTAGACAATGTGCTTTCTCCACAGAGAAGAATTTAGGTACATTGCCTGTCAGTACTGTGGGCATCAACCACTGTTCGAGGAAGAGTTCCGTACTCAGGCCCCCCCAAGCATTCCAGAAAGCTCGATAAATGGACATTATTATGCTTTGAGAAGTCCTCTGCATCCTCCGATGTGGCGAGGTCATCTCCACCATCATGTCCTTCAGATGGGTTTGGAGTTTCTGCAATGTGGGTCGCATCGTGGTTAATGTGGATTCAGCATTGTCCACACAGTCCACCAGTTTCCTGTGGTCCGTACAGAGCAGGTTCACATCCAAGGAGACTGCCTTGATCTTGGACTTCAGCGTGGCTTTTGTGTTCAGAATTGCCTGCAATATCTTTTCAAACTGTAAAGAGTGACTGCGGAGAGTGGCCCAGAGTGCCGACTCCATTATCAGGAGGGGGGGAAGGGCCCGCTGCATCCCCAATGCCTGAGGTGGAGTTCTTAGTAGATTTCGGCTTCACCATCATGCCCACATTGGTATCAACCCCAAGTGGATGCTCCAGCAGGTTCTAGACAGTGGGCCATCGCCTCTGAATCTCCAACAGGTTTGAGTCGTGGGTAAGTGCAGTGCAATGCTGGAGCTGCGCGTGTGTTAGAATAGAAATATTCGTGTTTGCGCATTGCCCTATGTAAGTTAACATTTGCGCCACCATTTTCTATTCAGGCGCCATTTTGAATCATGATCGAAACTAATCCTTTGCTACTTCTGAGAAAAGGCCTCTGTTAGGTTTCGTTTCTGCAGTTTTGGGGTTTAGCTTCACTAATGAATAGACTGTTCATATTAGTGCATACCTTTCTTACTAGATAGAGGCCCTCTCCCACTTGTCTGGTGGCGGGTGCAGGGTGAAACGACCTTGGGTTGTATTAGGTGGTGTGAGATATGAGAACCGAAACGTATTTTTTGTATTTCACTGTCCAGCTGCACCTGCCTGGAAAATTTCACTGTGGGCGTGCCTTAGCCCAGTCATGAAACTTACATAATGTATCTTTATGCTTGTTGATTTCAGTCCCTCTGCAGCACTCCTAGTGACTGGGCAGACTGGGCTCCGCTCTGAGTGTATATGAATAAACAGTTATTGGTTTGTATTCGCTACTGTCTGACAGACTCTTCATTTAGTATGGAAGGCTGAGAGGTGGTCATTAGTGACCCGGGTGACCCTAATTGGCCCACTTCCTTCACGTGGTGTCTGTCACACCCCCTCATAGGAACTGAATGTAAAAGCTTGTGGAATATTATCAAAAATGCAAACAAATACTATAATCTGATATCAATTAAAAGGCAACTTTAGGTGGTCAATGGCTAAAGGGTAACCCATGAAAAGTAGGGGTTTCGAGATATTACAGCCCATGCAAAAGCTGTAATATTTGGTATCCCCATAGTAAGAGATGTTAGAAAACTCAAGAAAGGGTGCCAGTTGGCAGAAAAATACTGTGCTCACCAAGCCAACATAAGGCCATGTCCAATTGAACCCAGGTAATTTATAAACCTTGATGATACAAAATATTATAGTTGGTATGGGCCATTAAATCTGGTATTCCCCAAAGGAACCGGATGTGAAAGTTTGCGGAATGAAATCAAAAATGTGAATAGAGACTGCAATCTGGTATCAAGCCAAAAGGCATCTACAGTTGGTCAATGGCTAAAAGGTAACCCTTGAAAAGTAGGGGATACAAGATATTACAGCAACGCATGAGCCGTAATATGTGGTATCCCCATAGTAAAAGGTGTTGGAAAACTCACGAAGGGTGCCACTTGACAGAACAATACTGTGCTCACCCAGCCAACAGAAGACCATATCAAATTGATTCCTAGTAAGTTCTAACACAAGAAACACTTGGATACCAAATATTATAGCCTGTATAGGCTACTATATTTGGTATTCCCTAAAGGAACCGGATGTAAAACCTTGTGGAATGATGTAAAAAATGTGAAAAGATACTGTAGTCTGCTGTCAAATAAAAGACAATTTCAAGTGGTCAATGGCTAAAGGGTAACCCATGAAATGTAGGGTATACAAGATATTACAGCAATGCGTGAGCCATAACATTTGGTATCCCCTTTGTAAGCGATGTTGGAAAGCAAAAGGAAGGGTGCTATTTGCCGTGGGAATACTGTGCTAATCCATCCGACATAAGACTATCTGAAATTGAATACTGGTAAGTTCTAACCCCAGAAACACAGGGGATACCAGATATTATAGCCGGAATAGGCCATTATATGGGGTATCCCTTAAGAGTACCAGCTGTAAAATCTTGTGGGATTGATGTACAAAATCTGAAAAGATACTGTAATCTGCTATATAATAAAAGATAACTTCAACTGGTGAATGGCTAAAGGGTAACCTATGAAACATAGGGGATACGAGATATTACAGCAATGTGTGAGCCATAATATTTGGTATCCCCATAGTAAACGATGTTGGAAAACAAAAGGAAGGGTTATAATCAGCATAGAAATACTGTGCTCACCCATCCAACGTAAGAGCATGTCAAATTGAATCTTGGTAAGTTCTAACACAAGAGACACAGGGGATACCAAATATTATAGGCTGTATAAGCCTAGATATTGTATCCCCTAAGGGAACCGGATGTACAATCTTGTGGAATGATGTAAAAAATGGGAAAAGATACTGTAGTCTGCCATCAAATAAAAGACAACTTCAAGGGACCAATGGCTAAAGGGTAACCCATGAAACATGGGGGATACGAGATATTACAGCAATGGTTGAGCCATAATATTTGGTATCCCCATAGTAAACGATGTTGTAAAGCAAAAGGAAGGCCGCTATTTGGCATAGAAGTACTGTGCTCACCCATCCAACATAAGACCATATCAATTTGAATACTGGTAAGTTCTAACCCCAGAAACACGGGGGATACCAGATAATATAGCCGGTATAGGCCATTATATATGGTATCCCATAAGGGAACCGGACATACAATCTTGTGGAACAATGTAAAAAGTGTGAAAAGTTACTGTAGTCTGCTATCAAGTAAAAGGCGACTTCAAGTGGTCAATGGCTAAGGGGTAACCTATGAAACGCAGGGCATACAAGATATTACAGCAATGCGTGAGCCATAATATTTAGTATCCCCTAAGGGAACCGGATGTAAAATCTTGTGGAATGATGTAAAAAATGTGAAAAGATACTGTAGTCTGCTATCAAATAAAAGACAACTTCAAGTGGCCAATGGCTAAAGGGTATCCCATGAAACGTAGGGGATACAAGATATTACAGCAATGCGTGAGCCATAATATTTGGTATCCCCATAGTAAACGATGTTGGAAAGCAAAAGGAAGGCCGCTGTTCGGCACAGAAGTACTGTGCTCACCCATCCAACATACAACTATGTCAAATTGAATCCTGGTAAGTTCTAACCCAAGAAACACAGGGAATACCAAATATTATAGGCGGTATGGGCCAGTGTATATGGTATCCCCTAAGGGAACCGGAAGTACAATCTTGTGGAATGATGTAAAAAATTTGAAAATATACTGTCGACCGCTATCAAATAAAAGTCAACTTCAAGTGGCTGATGGCTAAAGGGTAACCCATGAAACGTAGGGGATACGAGATATTACAGCAATGCGTGAGCTCTAATATTTGGAATCCTCTTAGTAAACGATGTTGGAAAGCAAAAGGAAGGGTGCTATTTGGCATAGAAGTACTGTGCTCAGCCATCCAACATAAGACCATGTCAATGTGAATACTGGTAAGTTCTAACCCCAGAAACACAGGGGATACCGGATATTAAAGCCGGTATAGGCCATTATATATGGTATCCCTTAAGGGAACCGGACGTACAATCTTGTGGAATGATGTAAAAAAAGTGAAAAGTTACTGAGGTCTGCTATCAAGTAAAAGGCGACTTCAAGTGGTCAATGGCTAAAGGGTAACCCATGAAACATAGGGGATACAAGATATTACAGCAAGGCGTGAGCCATAATATTTAGCATCCCCTAAGGGAACCGGATGTAAAATCTTGTGGAATGATGTAAAACATCTGAAAAGATACTGTAGCCTGCTATCAAATAAAAGACAACTTCAAGTGGCCAATGGCTAAAGGGTAACCCATGAAACGTGGGGGATACGAGATATTACAGCAATGCTTGAGCCATAATATTTGGTATCCCCATAGTAAACGATGTTGTAATGCCAAAGGAAGGCCGCTATTTGACATATCAGTACTGTGCTCACCCATCCAACATATGACCATATCATTTTAAATACTGGTAAGTTCTAACCCCAGAAACACTGGGGATACCAGATATTATAGCCGGTATAGGCCATTATATATGGTATCCCCTAAGGGAACCGGAAATAAAATCTTGTGGGACTGTTGTAAAAAATCTGAAAAGATACTGTAATTTGCTATATTATAAAAGGTAACTTCAACTGGTGAATGGCTAAAGGGCAACCTATAAAACATAGGGGATACGATATATTACAGCAATGTGTGAGCCATAATATTTGGTATCCCCATAGTAAATGATGTTGGAAAGCAAAAGGAAGGGTTATAATCAGCATAGAAATACTGTGCTCACCCATCCAACATAAGACCATGTCTAATTGAATCCTGGTAAATTCTTAACCAAGAAACACCGGGGATACCAGATATTATAGCCGGTTTAGGCCATTATATTTGGTATCCCTTAAGGGAACCGGATGTAAAATCTTGTGGGACTGTTGTAAAAAATCTGAAAAAATACTGTAATCTGCTATATAATAAAAGGCAACTTGAACTGGTGAATGGTTAAAGGGTAACCTATGAAACATAGGGGATACGAGATATTACAGCAATGTGTGAGCCATAATATTTGGTATCCCCATAGTAAACGATGTTGGAAAACAAAAGGAAGGGTTATAATCAGCATAGAAATACTGTGCTCACCCATCCAATGTAAGAGCATGTCAAATTGAATCTTGGTAAGTTCTAACCCAAGAGACACAGGGGATACCAAATATTATAGGCTGTATAAGCCTATATATGGTATCCCCTAAGGGAACCGGATGTACAATCTTGTGGAATGATGTAAAAAATGTGAAAAGATACTGTAGTCTGCCATCAAATAAAAGACAACTTCAAGTGACCAATGGCTAAAGGGTAACCCATGAAACATGAGGGATACGAGATATTACAGCAATGCTTGAGCCATAATATTTGGTATCCCCATAGTAAACGATGTTGTAAAGCAAAAGCAAGGCCGCTATTTGGCATAGAAATACTGTGCTCACCCATCCAATATAACAGCATGTCAAATTGAATCTTGGTAAGTTCTAACCCAAGACTCACAGGGGATACCAAATATTATAGGCGGTATAGGCCATTATATATGGTATCCCATAAGGGAACCGAACATACAATATTGTGGAACAATGTAAAAAGTGTGAAAAGTTACTGTAGTCTGCTATCAAGTAAAAGGCGACTTCAAGTGGTCAATGGCTAAAGGGTAACCCATGAAACGCAGGGCATACAAGATATTACAGCAATGCGTGAGCCATAATATTTAGTATCCCCTAAGGGAACCGGATGTAAAATCTTGTGGAATGATGTAAAAAATGTGAAAAGATACTGTAGTCTGCTATCAAATAAAAGACAACTTCAAGTGGCCAATGGCTAAAGGGTAACCCATGAAACGTAGGGGATACGAGATATTACAGCAATGCTTGAGCCATAATATTTGGTATCCCCATAGTAAACGATGTTGTAAAGCAAAAGGAAGGCCGCTATTTGGCATAGAAGTACTGTGCTCACCCATCCAACATAAGACCATATCAATTTGAATACTGGTAAGTTCTAACCCCAGAAACACAGGGGATACCAGATAATATAGCCGGTATAGGCCATTATATATGGTATCCCATAAGGGAACCGGACATACAATCTTGTGGAACAATGTAAAAAGTGTGAAAAGTTACTGTAGTCTGCTATCAAGTAAAAGGCGACTTCAAGTGGTCAATGGCTAAAGGGTAACCCATGAAACGCAGGGCATACAAGATATTACAGCAATGCGTGAGCCATAATATTTAGTATCCCCTAAGGCAGTGGTTCCCAATCTGTGCGCCGCGGCACCCCAGTGCGCCGTCAAAGCTAGTCTGGGGCGCCACACACCAAGCACACAGTTTGGGAATGTACATGAATTTGGCTGTTAATCATGTCTTTCTAAAGCACAGAGCTCTAGTTTCACTCCCTCAGCTGAAAAACATTTCAATCCGTAGTTTGCAGTTAAAATGTCAAAGCCAAGTTATTTACGATGCTCAGGCCCTAATTGCCTCCAGTTATCCCTGAAAAAAATGAATTAATGCACAAATACAATTTTCATGCTAAGTTATATACACAGGCTATCTGAAGTGTTCAAAATTCATAAAAGGGAGGCATGACATCTGCAGTATTCAATGAAGGTCTATGTTCGAGTTCATTGAGATTGCAGAAGAAGAAGTGAATATTTTGATGCTTATTTCTCTAAAAATAAATTAACATTTCCATAAGGGACCGAAAGCAAATGGAATTGGTTAGAAGCAGAAGTTCAAACTCAAAGGTCAGAAACTAAAGTGCAAAAAACATAGGACAAAGGTCAGAACAAATGCCCATAAATAAACTAATGTCACTGATGAAACAGAACGTGGAGTCCTAAACCAAAAGAATCGAATTCCAAAAATGTGGCCAAACCAAGGTGACATGAAAAACAGTGGTAAAGACAGTGTGTGGTGGGAGAGACCTGGGAGGGACGCATCTGGGAGCCCAGGGAGGAGGTGGCACAGCACTGATGTCATCGTCATCTTGGAGCTGAGAGAGAGGCTCAGGCAGCATGCTCCCGTCATCTCAGAGCCCAGAAAGATGCTGAGAGTGCATTATTGGGAACTAGGAGCAGCCTGCGGTGCATCAATGGGAGCCCTCAGCTCTCCTGGCAGGTACCAGGCCCTCCCCAGGGGGCATGCACACACAGTCAGAAGGCATGATGACACTCACAGGAGGCCAGAACACATAGTCAGGAGGCAAGGACACACAGGCAGTAGGCAAAAACAGTCTGAGGGCATGAGGACATAGATAAGATGCAAGAACACACAGACAGAAGACATGAGACAGACAGCATGCATGAGAACGCAAAGTCTGGAGTTAGGAAGGAGCAGACAAGAGATGTCCACAAAACACACTCCTAAAGAGGACAGAGTGAAAAGGGAGCAAGCCAGACAAGGGTTTACCTGGGGTCATCAGACTGGAGGCAATAATGTGCAAAAACAGAAAAAACTAGACAGCAGATGCAGTCTTCTCTATCAATGCACCGAGGGTCTGAAATAACATTCCTGTATCTATCAGGGCCTCACAAACCCTGCTCAGGAATGACCTGTCCTAAAGACACACCTCTTCAAAGAGCACTACATAACAATGCAGTGACAGTTCACTTCTCCAACAACCCAGTGTCCCTCCAATCAGTTGTTGATAGTGCATGGGGCTCAGTAGTGGAGTGGATAGGATTGCATCTATGATTCTAATACCTTTATCGGCTTCATCCCAATTGTTTTCAGGGAGAAAAATGGAAATACTCCGGAGGCTGGGCTTACATTCCCCACCCGTCCCAAAAAAAAGTAACAGAATGGGGAGCCGCGGCCAATGCCCAACAGGTCAAGGGAGCCACAGGTCGAAAAAGTTTGGGAATCACTGCCCTAAGGGAACCGGATGTAAAATCATGTGGAATGATGTAAAAAATGTGAAAAGATACTGTAGTCTGCTATCAAATAAAAGACAACTTCAAGTGGCCAATGGCTAAAGGGTATCCCATGAAACGTAGGGATACAAGATATTACAGCATTGCGTGAGCCATAATATTTGGTATCCCCATAGTAAACGATGTTGGAAAGCAAAAGGAAGGCAGGTGTTCGGCACAGAAGTACTGTGCTCACCCATCCAACATAAGACTATGTCAAATTGAATCCTGGTAAGTTCTAACCCAAGAAACACAGGGGATACCGGATATTATAACCGGTATAGGCCATTATATATGGTATCCCCTAAGGGAACCGGAAGTACAATCTTCTGGAATGATGTAAAAAAAAGTGAAAAGTTACTGAATTCTGATATCAAGTAAAAGGCGACTTCAAGTGGTCAATGGCTAAAGGGTAACCCATGAAACGTAGGGGATACAAGATATTACACCAAGGCGTGAGCCATAATATTTAGTATCCCCTAAGGGAACCGGATGTGTAATCTTGTGGAATGATGTAAAACATCTGAAAAGATACTGTAGCCTGCTATCAAATAAAAGACAACTTCAAGTGGCCAATGGCTAAAGGGTAACCCATGAAACATGGGGGATACGAGATATTACAGCAATGCTTGAGCCATAATATTTGGTATCCCCATAGTAATCGATGTTGTAAAGCTAAAGGAAGGCCGCTATTTGGCATATCAGTACTGTGCTCACCCATCCAACATATGACCATATCAATTTGAATACTGGTAAGTTCTAACCCCAGAAACACAGGGGATACCAGATATTATAGCCGGTTTAGGCCATTATATATGGTATCCCCTAAGGGAACCGGATGTAAAATCTTGTGGGACTGTTGTAAAAAATCTGAAAAGATACTGTAATCTGCTATATTATAAAAGGTAACTTCAACTGGTGAATGGCTAAAGGATAACCTATAAAACATAGGGGATACGATATATTACAGCAATGTGTGAGCCATAATATTTGGTATCCCATAGTAAATGATGTTGGAAAGCAATAGGAAGGGTTATAATCAGCATAGAAATACTGTGCTCAACCATCCAACATAAGACCATGTCTAATTGAATCCTGGTAAATTCTAAACCAAGAAACACCGGGGATACCAGATATTATAGCCGGTTTAGGCCATTATATTTGGTATCCCTTAAGGGAACCGGATGTAAAATCTCGTTGAATGATGTAAAAAATGTGAAAAGTTACTGTAGTTTGCTATCAAATAAAAGGCAACTTAAAGTGGTCAATGGCTAAAGGGTAACCCATGAAACGTAGGGGATATAAGATATTACAGCAATGCGTGAGCCATATTATTTGGTATCCCTTTGTAAACGATGTTGGAAAGCAAAACGAAGGGTGCTATTTGTCATAGAAATACTGTGCCCATCCATCCAACATAAGACCATGTCAAATTGAATACTGGTAAGTTCTAACCCCAGAAACACAGGGTATACCAGATAATATAGCCGGTGTAGGCCATTATATATGGTATCCCCAATAGGAACTAGATGTAAAATCTTAAGGAATGATGTAAAAAATGTGAAAAGTTACTGTAGTCTGCTATCAAGTAAAACGCAACTTCAAGTGGTCAATGGCTAACGGGTAACCCATGAAACATAGGGGATGCGAGATATTACAGCAATGCGTGAGCCATAATATTTGGTATCCCCATTGTAAGCGATGTTGGAAAGCAAAAGGAAGCGTGCTATTTGCCATGGGAATACTGTGCTCATCCATCCAACATAAGATTATGTTAAATTGAATACTGGTAAGTTCAAACCCCAGAAACACAGGGGATTCCAGATATTATAGCCGGTATAGGCCATTATATGGGGTATCCCTTAAGGGTACCGGATGTAAAATCTTGTGGGATTGATGTACAAAATCTGAAAAGATACTGTAATCTGCTATATAATAAAAGGTAACTTGAACTGGGGAATGGCTAAAGGGTAACCTATGAAACATAGGGGATACGAGATATTACAGCAATGTGCGAGCCATAATATTTGGTATCCCCATAGTAAACGATGTTGGAAAACAAAAGGAAAGGTTATAATCAGCATAGAAATACTGTGCTCACCCATCCAACATAAGAGCATGTCAAATTGAATCTTGGTAAGTTCTAACCCAAGAGACACAGGGGATACCAAATATTACAGGCGGTATAAGCCATTATATATGGTATCCCCTAAAGGAACCGGATGTACAGTCTTGTGGAATGATGTAAAAAATGTGAAAAGATACTGTAGTCTGCTATCAAGTAAAAGGCGACTTCAAGTGGTCAATGGCTAAAGGGTAACCCATGAAACATGGGGGATACGAGATATTACAGCAATGCTTGAGCCATAATATTTGGTATCCCCATAGTAAACAATGTTGTAAAGCAAAAGGAAGGCCGCTATTTGGCATAGAAGTACTGTGCTCACCCATCCAACATAAGACTATATCAATTTGAATACTGGTAAGTTCTAACCCCAGAAACACAGGGTATACCAGATAATATAGCCGGTGTAGGCCATTATATATGGTATCCCATAAGGGAACCGGACATACAATCTTGTGGAGCAATGTAAAAAGTGTGAAAAGTTACTGTAGTCTGCTATCAAGTAAAAGGCGACTTCAAGTGGTCAATGGCTAAAGGGTAACCCATGAAACGTAGGGCATACAAGATATTACAGCAATGTGTTAGCCATAATATTTAGTATCCCCTAAAGGAACCGGATGTAAAATCTTGTGGAATGATGTAAAAAATGTGAAAAGATACTAGGGTAACCCATGAAACATGGGGGATACGAGATATTACAGCAATGCTTGAGCCATAATATTTGGTATCCCCATAGTAAACAATGTTGTAAAGCAAAAGGAAGGCCGCTATTTGGCTTAGAAGTACTGTGCTCACCCATCCAACATAAGACCATATCAATTTGAATACTGGTAAGTTCTAACCCCAGAAACACAGGGATACCAGATAATATAGCCGGTATAGGCCATTATATATGGTATCCCATAAGGGAACCGGACATACAATCTTGTGGAACCATGTAAAAAGTGTGAAAAGTTACTGTAGTCTGCTATCAAGTAAAAGGCGACTTCAAGTGGTCAATGGCTAAAGGGTAACCCATGAAACGTAGGGGTACGAGATATTACAGCAATGCGTGAGCCCTAATATTTGGAATCCTCTTAGTAAACGATGTTGGAAAGCAAAAGGAAGGGCGCTATTTGGCATAGAAGTACTGGGCTCAGCCATCCAACATAAGACCATGTCAATGTGAATACTGGTAAGTTCTAACCCCAGAAACACAGGGGATACCGGATAATATAGCCGGTATAGGCCATTATATATGGTATCCCCTAAGGGAACCGGACGTACAATCTTGTGGAATGATGTAAAAAAGTGAAAAGTTACTGAAGTCTGCTATCAAGTAAAAGGCGACTTCAAGTGGTCATTGGCTAAAGGGTAACCGATGAAACGTAGGGGATACAAGATATTACACCAAGGCGTGAGCCATAATATTTAGTATCCCCTAAGGGAACCGGATGTGTAATCTTGTGGAATTATGTAAAACATCTGAAAAGATACTGTAGCCTGCTATCAAATAAAAGACAACTTCAAGTGGCCAATGGCTAAAGGGTAACCCATGAAACGTGGGGGATACGAGATATTACAGTAATGCTTGAGCCATAATATTTGGTATCCCCATAGTAAACGATGTTGTAAAGCCAAAGGAAGGCCGCTATTTGGCATATCAATACTGTGCTCACCCATCCAACATATGACCATATCAATTTGAATACTGGTAAGTTCTAACCCCAGAAACACAGGGGATACCAGATATTATAGCCGGTTTAGGCCATTATATATGGTATCCCCTAAGGGAACCGTATGTAAAATCTTGTGGGACTGTTGTAAAAAATCTGAAAAGATACTGTAATCTGCTATATTATAAAAGGTAACTTCAACTGGTGAATGGCTAACGGGTAACCTATAAAACATAGGGGATACGATATATTACAGCAATGTGCGAGCCATAACATTTGGTATCCCCATAGTAAATGATGTTGGAAAGCAAAAGGAAGGGTTATAATCAGCATAGAAATACTGTGCTCACCCATCCAACATAAGACCATGTCTAATTGAATCCTGGTAAATTCTAAACCAAGAAACACCGGGGATACCAGATATTATAGCCGGTTTAGGCCATTATATTTGGTATCCCTTAAGGGAACCGGATGTAAAATCTCGTTGAATGATGTAAAAAATGTGAAAAGTTACTGTAGTCTGCTATCAAATAAAAGGCAACTTAAAGTGGTCAACGGCTAAAGGGTAACCCATGAAACATGGGGGATACGAGATATTACAGCAATGCTTGAGCCATAATATTTGGTATCCCCATAGTAAACAATGTTGTAAAGCAAAAGGAAGGCCGCTATTTGGCATAGAAGTACTGTGCTCACCCATCCAACATAAGACTATATCAATTTGAATACTGGTAAGTTCTAACCCCAGAAACACAGGGTATACCAGATAATATAGCCGGTGTAGGCCATTATATATGGTATCCCATAAGGGAACCGGACATACAATTTTGTGGAGCAATGTAAAAAGTGTGAAAAGTTACTGTAGTCTGCTATCAAGTAAAAGGCGACTTCAAGTGGTCAATGGCTAAAGGGTAACCCATGAAACGTAGGGCATACAACATATTACAGCAATGCGTGAGCCATAATATTTAGTATCCCCTAAAAGAACCGGATGTAAAATCTTGTGGAATGATGTAAAAAATGTGAAAAGATACTAGGGTAACCCATGAAACATGGGGGATACCAGATATTACAGCAATGCTTGAGCCATAATATTTGGTATCCCCATAGTAAACAATGTTGTAAAGCAAAAGGAAGGCCGCTATTTAGGAAGAAGTACTGTGCTTACCCATCCAACATAAGACCATATCAATTTGAATACTGGTAAGTTCTAACCCCAGAAACACAGGGGATACCAGATAATATAGCCGGTATAGGCCATTATATATGGTATCCCATAAGGGAACCGGACATACAATCTTGTGGAACAATGTAAAAAGTGTGAAAAGTTACTGTAGTCTGCTATCAAGTAAAAGGCGACTTCAAGTGGTCAATGGCTAAAGGGTAACCCATGAAACGCAGGGCATACAAGATATTACAGCAATGCGTGAGCCATAATATTTAGTATCCCCTAAGGGAACCGGATGTAAAATCTTGTGGAATGATGTAAAAAATGTGAAAAGATACTGTAGTCTGCTATGAAATAAAAGACAACTTCAAGTGGCCAATGGCTAAAGGGTATCCCATGAAAAGTAGGAGATACAAGATATTACAGCATTGCGTGAGCCATAATATTTGGTATCCCCATAGTAAACGATGTTGGAAAGCAAAAGGAAGGCCGCTGTTCGGCACAGAAGCACTGTGCTCACCCATCCAACATAAGACTATGTCAAATTGAATCCTGGTAAGTTCTAACCCAAGAAACACAGGGGATACCAAATATTATAGGCTGTATGGGCCATTATATATGGTATCCCCTAAGGGAACCGGAAGTACAATCTTGTGGAATGATGTAAAAAATGTGAAAAGATACTGTCGTCTGCTATCAAATAAAAGACAACTTCAAGTGGCTGATGGCGAAAGGATAACCCATGAAACGTAGGGGATACGAGATATTACAGCAATGCGTGAGCCCTAATATTTGGAATCCTCTTAGTAAACGATGTTGGAAAGCAAAAGGAAGGGCCCTATTTGGCATAGAAGTACTGTGCTCAGCCATCCAACATAAGACCATGTCAAAGTGAATACTGGTAAGTTCTAACCCCAGAAACACAGGGGATACCGGATATTATAGCCAGTATAGGCCATTATATATGGTATCCCCTAAGGGAACCGGACGTACAATCTTGTGGAATGATGTAAAAAAGTGAAAAGTTACTGAAGTCTGCTATCAAGTAAAAGGCGACTTCAAGTGGTCATTGGCTAAAGGGTAACCGATGAAACGTAGGGGATACAAGATATTACACCAAGGCGTGAGCCATAATATTTAGTATCCCCTAAGGGAACCGGAAGTGTAATCTTGTGGAATTATGTAAAACATCTGAAAAGATACTGTAGCCTGCTATCAAATAAAAGACAACTTCAAGTGGCCAATGGCTAAAGGGTAACCCATGAAACGTGGGGGATACGAGATATTACAGCAATGCTTGAGCCATAATATTTGGTATCCCCATAGTAAACGATGTTGTAAAGCCAAAGGAAGGCCGCTATTTGGCATGTCAATACTGTGCTCACCCATCCAACATATGACCATATCAATTTGAATACTGGTAAGTTCTAACCCCAGAAACACAGGGGATACCAGATATTATAGCCGGTTTAGGCCATTATATATGGTATCCCCTAAGGGAACCGGATGTAAAATCTTGTGGGACTGTTGTAAAAAATATGAAAAGATACTGTAATCTCCTATATTATAAAAGGTAACTTCAACTGGTGAATGGCTAACGGGTAACCTATAAAACATAGGGGATACGATATATTACAGCAATGTGTGAGCCATAATATTTGGTATCCCCATAGTAAATGATGTTAGAAAGAAAAAGGAAGGGTTATAATCAGCATAGAAATACTGTGCTCACCCATCCAACATAAGACAATGTCTAATTGAATCCTGGTAAATTCTAAACCAAGAAACACCGGGGATACCAGATATTATAGCCGGTTTAGGCCATTATATTTGGTATCCCTTAAGGGAACCGGATGTAAAATCTCGTTGAATGATGTAAAAAATGTGAAGTTACTGTAGTCTGCTATCAAATAAAAGGCAACTTAAAGTGGTCAACGGCTAAAGGGTAACCCATGAAACGCAGGGCATACAAGATATTACAGCAATGCGTGAGCCATAATATTTAGTATCTCCTAAGGGAACCGGATGTAAAATCTTGTGGAATGATGTAAAAAATGTGAAAAGATACTGTAGTCTGCTATCAAATAAAAGACAACTTCAAGAAGCCAATGGCTAAAGGGTATCCCATGAAACGTAGGGGATACAAGATATTACAGCATTGCGTGAGCCATAATATTTGGTATCCCCATAGTAAACGATGTTGGAAAGCAAAAGGAAGGCCGCTGTTCGGCACAGAAGTACTGTGCTCACACATCCAACATAAGACTATGTCAAATTGAATCCTGGTAAGTTCTAACCCAAGAAACACAGGGGATACCAAATATTATAGGTGGTATGGGCCATTATATATGGTACCCCTAAGGGAACCGGATGTAAAATCTCGTTGAATGATGTAAAAAATTTGAAAAGTTACTGTAGTCTGCTATCAAATAAAAGGTAACTTAAAGTGGTCAACGGCTAAAGGGTAACCCATGAAACGTAGGGGATACAAGATAGCCGGTATAGGCCATTATATATGGTATCCCATAAGGGAACCGGACATACAATCTTGTGGAACAATGTAAAAAGTGTGAAAAGTTACTGTAGTTTGCTATCAAGTAAAAGGCGACTTCAAGTGGTCAATGGCTAAAGGGCAACTCATGAAACGCAGGGCATACAAGATATTACAGCAATGCGTGAGCCATAATATTTAGTATCCCCTAAGGGAACCGGATGTAAAATCTTGTGGAATGATGTAAAAAATGTGAAAAGATACTGTAGTCTGCTATCAAATAAAAGACAACTTCAAGTGGCCAATGGCTAAAGGGTATCCCATGAAACGTAGGAGATACAAGATATTACAGCATTGCGTGAGCCATAATATTTGGTATCCCCATAGTAAACGATGTTGGAAAGCAAAAGGAAGGCCGCTGTTCGGCACAGAAGCACTGTGCTCACCCATCCAACATAAGACTATGTCAAATTGAATCCTGGTAAGTTCTAACCCAAGAAACACAGAGGATACCAAATATTATAGGCGGTATGGGCCATTATATATGGTATCCCCTAAGGGAACCGGAAGTACAATCTTGTGGAATGATGTAAAAAATGTGAAAAGATACTGTCGTCTGCTATCAAATAAAAGACAATTTCAAGTGGCCGATGGCGAAAGGATAACCCATGAAACGTAGGGGATACGAGATATTACAGCAATGCGTGAGCCCTAATATTTGGAATCCTCTTAGTAAACGATGTTGGAAAGCAAAAGGAAGGGCCCTATTTGGCATAGAAGTACTGTGCTCAGCCATCCAACATAAGACCATGTCAATGTGAATACTGGTAAGTTCTAACCCCAGAAACACAGGGGATACCGGATATTATAGCCAGTATAGGCCATTATATATGGTATCCCCTAAGGGAACCGGACGTACAATCTTGTGGAATGATGTAAAAAAAAGTGAAAAGTTACTGAAGTCTGCTATCAAGTAAAAGGCGACTTCAAGTGGTCATTGGCTAAAGGGTAACCGATGAAACGTAGGGGATACAAGATATTACACCAAGGCGTGAGCCATAATATTTAGTATCCCCTAAGGGAACCGGATGTGTAATCTTGTGGAATTATGTAAAACATCTGAAAAGATACTGTAGTCTGCTATCAAATAAAAGGCAACTTAAAGTGGTCAACGGCTAAAGGGTAACCCATGAAACGTAGGGGATACAAGATAGCCGGTGTAGGCCATTATATATGGTATCCCTTAAGGGATCCGGATGTAAAATCTTGTGGGACTGTTGTAAAAAATCTGAAAAGATACTGTAATCTGCTATATAATAAAAGGTAACTTGAACTCGTGAATGGCTAAAGGGTAACCTATGAAACATAGGGGATACAAGATATTACAGCAATGTGTGAGCCATAATATTTGGTATCCCCATAGTAAACGATGTTGGAAAACAAAAGGAAGGGTTATAATCAGCATAGAAATACTGTGCTCACCCATCCAACGTAAGAGCATGTCAAATTGAATCTTGGTAAGTTCTAACCCAAGAGACACAGGGGATACCAAATATTATAGGCGGTATAAGCCATTATATATGGTATCCCCTAAGGGAACCGGATGTACAATCTTGTGGAATGATGTAAAAAATGTGAAAAGATACTGTAGTCTGCCATCAAATAAAAGACAACTTCAAGTGACCAATGGCTAGAGGGTAACCCATGAAACATGAGGGATACGAGATATTACAGCAATGCTTGAGCCATAATATTTGGTATCCCCATAGTAAACGATGTTGTAAAGCAAAAGGAAGGCCGCTATTTGGCATAGAAGTACTGTGCTCACCCATCCAACATAAGACCATATCAATTTGAATACTGGTAAGTTCTAACCCCAGAAACACAGGGGATACCAGATGATATAGCCGGTATAGGCCATTATATATGGTATCCCATAAGGGAACCGGACATACAATCTTGTGGAACAATGTAAAAAGTGTGAAAAGATACTGTAATCTGCTATATTATAAAAGGTAACATCAACTGGTGAATGGCTAAAGGGCAACCTATAAAACATAGGGGATACGACATATTACAGCAATGTGTGAGCCATAATATTTGGTATCCCCATAGTAAATGATGTTGGAAAGCAAAAGGAAGGGTTATAATCAGCATAGAAATACTGTGCTCACCCATCCAACATAAGACCATGTCTACTTGAATCCTGGTAAATTCTAAACCAAGAAACACCGGGGATACCAGATATTATAGCCGGTTTAGGCCATTATATTTGGTATCCCTTAAGGGAACCGGATGTAAAATCTCGTTGAATGATGTAAAAAATGTGAAAAGTTACTGTAGTCTGCTATCAAATAAAAGGCAACTTAAAGTGGTCAACGGCTAAAGGGTAACCCATGAAACGTAGGGGATACAAGATAGCCGGTATAGGCCATTATATATGGTATCCCTTAAGGGATCCGGATGTAAAATCTTGTGGGACTGTTGTAAAAAATCTGAAAAGATACTGTAATCTGCTATATAATAAAAGGTAACTTGAACTCGTGAATGGCTAAAGGGTAACCTATGAAACATAGGGGATACGAGATATTACAGCAATGTGTGAGCCATAATATTTGGTATCCCCATAGTAAACGATGTTGGAAAACAAAAGGAAGGGTTATAATCAGCATAGAAATACTGTGCTCACCCATCCAACGTAAGAGCATGTCAAATTGAATCTTGGTAAGGTCTAACCCAAGAGACACAGGGGATACCAAATATTATAGGCGGTATAAGCCATTATATATGGTATCCCCTAAGGGAACCAGATGTACAATCTTGTGGAATGATGTAAAAAATGTGAAAAGATACTGTAGTCTGCCATCAAATAAAAGACAACTTCAAGTGACCAATGGCTAACGGGTAACCCATGAAACATGAGGGATACGAGATATTACAGCAATGCTTGAGCCATAATATTTGGTATCCCCATAGTAAACGATGTTGTAAAGCAAAAGGAAGGCCGCTATTTGGCATAGAAGTACTGTGCTCACCCATCCAACATAAGACCATATCAATTTGAATACTGGTAAGTTCTAACCCCAGAAACACAGGAGATTCCAGATGATATAGCCGGTATAGGCCATTATATATGGTATCCCATAAGGGAACCGGACATACAATCTTGTGGAACAATGTAAAAAGTGTGAAAAGTTACTGTAGTCTGCTATCAAGTAAAAGGCGACTTCAAGTGGTCAATGGCTAAAGGGTAACCCATGAAACGCAGGGCATACAAGATATTACAGCAATGCGTGAGCCATAATATTTAGTATCCCCTAAGGGAACCGGATGTAAAATCTTGTGGAATGATGTAAAAAATGTGAAAAGATACTGTAGTCTGCTATCAAATAAAAGACAACTTCAAGTGGCCTATGGCTAAAGGGTATCCCATGAAACGTAGGGGATACCAGATATTACAGCATTGCGTGAGCCATAATATTTGGTATCCCCATAGTAAACGATGTTGGAAAGCAAAAGGAAGGCCGCTGTTCGGCACAGAAGTACTGTGCTCACCCATCCAACATAAGACTATGTCAAATTGAATCCTGGTAAGTTCTAACCCAAGAAACACAGGGGATACCAAATATTATAGGCGGTATGGGCCATTATATATGGTATCCCCTAAGGGAACCGGAAGTACAATCTTGTGGAATGATGTAAAAAATGAGAAAAGATACTGTAGTCTGCTATCAAATAAAAGACAACTTCAAGTGGCCGATGGCTAAAGGGTAACCCATGAAACGTAGGGGATACGAGATATTACAGCAATGCGTGAGCCCTAATATTTGGAATCCTCTTAGTAAACGATGTTGGAAAGCAAAAGGAAGGGCGCTATTTGGCATAGAAGTACTGTGCTCAGCCATCCAACATAAGACCATGTCAATGTGAATACTGGTAAGTTCTAACCCCAGAAACACAGGGGATACCGGATATTATAGCCGGTATAGGCCATTATATATGGTATCCCCTAAGGGAACCGGACGTACAATCTTGTGGAATGATGTAAAAAAAGTGAAAAGTTACTGAAGTCTGCTATCAAGTAAAAGGCGACGTCAAGTGGTCAATGGCTAAAGGGTAACCCATGAAACGTAGGGGATACAAGATATTACAGCAAGGCGTGAGCCATAATATTTAGCATCCCCTAAGGGAACCGGATGTAAAATCTTGTGGAATGATGTAAAACAGCTGAAAAGATACAGTAGCCTGCTATCAAATTAAAGACAACTTCAAGTGGCCAATGGCTAAGGGTAACCCATGAAACGTGGGGGATACGAGATATTACAGCAATGCTTGAGCCATAATATTTGGTATCCCCATAGTAAACGATGTTGTAAAGCCAAAGGAAGGCCGCTATTTGGCATATCAGTACTGTGCTCACCCATCCAACATATGACCATATCAATTTGAATACTGGTAAGTTCTAACCCCAGAAACACAGGGGATACCAGATATTATAGCCGGTATAGGACATTATATATGGTATCCCCTAAGGGAACCGGATGTAAAATCTTGTAGGACTGTTGTAAAAATCTGAAAAGATACTGTAATCTGCTATATTATAAAAGGTAACATCAACTGGTGAATGGCTAAAGGGCAACCTATAAAACATAGGGGATACGATATATTACAGCAATGTGTGAGCCATAATATTTGGTATCCCCATAGTAAATGATGTTGGAAAGCAAAAGGAAGGGTTATAATCAGCATAGAAATACTGTGCTCACCCATCCAACATAAGACCATGTCTACTTGAATCCTGGTAAATTCTAAACCAAGAAACACCGGGGATACCAGATATTATAGCCGGTTTAGGCCATTATATTTGGTATCCCTTAAGGGAACCGGATGTAAAATCTCGTTGAATGATGTAAAAAAAATTGAAAAGTTACTGTAGTCTGCTATCAAATAAAAGGCAACTTAAAGTGGTCAACGGCTAAAGGGTAACCCATGAACCGTAGGGGATACAAGATAGCTGGTATAGGCCATTATATATGGTATCCCTTAAGGGATCCGGATGTAAAATCTTGTGGGACTGTTGTAAAAAATCTGAAAAGATACTGTAATCTGCTATATAATAAAAGGTAACTTGACTGGTGAATGGCTAAAGGGTAACCTATGAAACATAGGGGATACGAGATATTACAGCAATGTGTGAGCCATAATATTTGGTATCCCCATAGTAAAGGATGTTGGAAAGCAAAACGAAGGGTGCTATTTGTCATAGAAATACTGTGCCCATCCATCCAACATAAGACCATGTCAAATTGAATACTGGTAAGTTCTAACCCCAGAAACACAGGGGATACCAGATATTATAGCCGGTATAGGCCATTATATATGGTATCCCCAATAGGAACTAGATGTAAAATCTTAAGGAATGATGTAAAAAATGTGAAACGTTACTGTAGTCTGCTATCAAGTAAAACGCAACTTCAAGTAGTCAATGGCTAACGGGTAACCCATGAAACGTAGGGGATGCGAGATATTACAGCAATGTGTGAGCCATAATATTTGGTATCCCCATTGTAAGCGATGTTGGAAAGCAAAAGGAAGCGTGCTATTTGCCATGGGAATACTGTGCTCATCCATCCAACATAAGACTATGTTACATTGAATACTGGTAAGTTCAAACCCCGGAAACACAGGGGATTCCAGATATTATAGCCGGTATAGGCCATTATATGGGGTATCCCTTAAGGGTACCGGATGTAAAATCTTGTGGGATTGATGTACAAAATCTAAAAAGATACTGTAATCTGCTATATAATAAAAGGTAACTTGAACTGGTGAATGGCTAAAGGGTAACCTATGAAACATAGGGGATACGAGATATTACAGCAATGTGTGAGCCATAATATTTGGTATCCCCATAGTAAACGATGTTGGAAAACAAAACGAAGGGTTATAATCAGCATAGAAATACTGTGCTCACCCATCCAACATAAGAGCATGTCAAATTGAATCTTGGTAAGTTCTAACCCAAGAGACACAGGGGATACCAAATATTATAGGCGGTATAAGCCATTATATATGGTATCCCCTAAGGGAACCGGATGTACAATCTTGTGGAATGATGTAAAAAATATGAAAAGATACTGTAGTCTGCCATCAAATAAAAGGCAACTTAAAGTGGCCAATGGCTAAAGGGTAACCCATGAAACATGGGGGATACGAGATATTACAGCAATGCTTGAGCCATAATATTTGGTATCCCCATAGTAAACAATGTTGTAAAGCAAAAGGAAGGCCGCTATTTGGCACAGAAGTACTGTGCTCACCCGTCCAACATAAGACCATATCAATTTGAATACTGGTAAGTTCTAACCCCAGAAACACAGGGGATACCAGATAATATAGCCGGTGTAGGCCATTATATATGGTATTCCATAAGGGAACCAGACATACAATCTTGTGGAGCAATGTAAAAAGTGTGAAAAGTTACTGTAGTCTGCTATCAAGTAAAAGGCGACTTCAAGTGGTCAATGGCTAAAGGGTAACCCATGAAACGTAGGGCATACAAGATATTACAGCAATGCGTGAGCCATAATATTTAGTATCCCCTAAGGGAACCGGATGTAAAATCTTGTGGAATGATGTAAAAAATGTGAAAAGATACTGTAGTCTGCCATCAAATAAAAGACAACTTCAAGTGGCCAATGGCTAAGGGGTAACCCATGAAACATGGGGGATACGAGATATTACAGCAATGCTTGAGCCATAATATTTGGTATCCCCATAGTAAACGATGTTGTAAAGCAAAAGGAAGGCCGCTATTTGGCATAGAAGTACTGTGCTCACCCATCCAACATAAGACCATATCAATTTGAATACTGGTAAGTTCTAACCCCAGAAACACAGGGGATACCAGATAATATATCCGGTATAGGCCATTATATATGGTATCCCATAAGGGAACCGGACATACAATCTTGTGGAACAATGTAAAAAGTGTGAAAGGTTACTGTAGTCTGCTATCAAGTAAAAGGCGACTTCAAGTGGTCAATGGCTAAAGGGTAACCCATGAAACGCAGGGCATACAAGATATTACAGCAATGCGTGAGCCATAATATTTAGTATCCCCTAAGGGAACCGGATGTAAAATCTTGTGGAATGATGTAAAAAATGTGAAAAGATACTGTAGTCTGCTATCAAATAAAAGACAACTTCAAGTGGCCAATGGCTATAGGGTATCTCATGAAACGTAGGGGATACAAGATATTACAGCATTGCGTGAGCCATAATATTTGGTATCCCCATAGTAAACGATGTTGGAAAGCAAAAGGAATGCCGCTGTTCGGCACAGAAGTACTGTGCTCACCCATCCAACATAAGACTATGTCAAATTGAATCCTGGTAAGTTCTAACCCAAGAAACACAGGGGATACCAAATATTATAGGCGGTATGGGCCATTATATATGGTATCCCCTAAGGGAACCGGAAGTACAATCTTGTGGAATGATGTAAAAATGTGAAAAGATACTGTAGTCTGCTATCAAATAAAAGACAACTTCAAGTGGCCGATGGCTAAAGGGTAACCCATGAAACGTAGGGGATACGAGATATTACAGCAATGCGTGAGCCCTAATATTTGGAATCCTCTTAGTAAACGATGTTGGAAAGCAAAAGGAAGGGCGCTATTTGGCATAGAAGTACTGTGCTCAGCCATCCAACATAAGACCATGTCAATGTGAATACTGGTAAGTTCTAACCCCAGAAACACAGGGGATACCGGATATTATAGCCGGTATAGGCCATTATATATGGTATCCCCTAAGGGAACCGGATGTACAATCTTGTGGAATGATGTAAAAAAGTGAAAAGTTACTGAAGTCTGCTATCAAGTAAAAGGCGACGTCAAGTGGTCAATGGCTAAAGGGTAACCCATGAAACGTAGGGGATACAAGATATTACAGCAAGGCGTGAGCCATAATATTTAGCATCCCCTAAGGGAACCGGATGTAAAATCTTGTGGAATGATGTAAAACATCTGAAAAGATACTGTAGCCTGCTATCAAATTAAAGACAACTTCAAGTGGCCAATGGCTAAAGGGTAACCCATGAAACGTGGGGATACGAGATATTACAGCAATGCTTGAGCCATAATATTTGGTATCCCCATAGTAAACGATGTTGTAAAGCCAAAGGAAGGCCGCTATTTGGCATATCAGTACTGTGCTCACCCATCCAACATATGACCATATCAATTTGAATACTGGTAAGTTCTAACCCCAGAAACACAGGGAATACCAGATATTATAGCCGGTATAGGACATTATATATGGTATCCCCTAAGGGAACCGGATGTAAAATCTTGTAGGACTGTTGTAAAAAATCTGAAAAGATACTGTAATCTGCTATATTATAAAAGGTAACATCAACTGGTGAATGGCTAAAGGGCAACCTATAAAACATAGGGGATACGATATATTACAGCAATGTGTGAGCCATAATATTTGGTATCCCCATAGTAAATGATGTTGGAAAGCAAAAGGAAGGGTTATAATCAGCATAGAAATACTGTGCTCACCCATCCAACATAAGACCATGTCTACTTGAATCCTGGTAAATTCTAAACCAAGAAACACCGGGGATACCAGATATTATAGCCGGTTTAGGCCATTATATTTGGTATCCCTTAAGGGAACCGGATGTAAAATCTCGTTGAATGATGTAAAAAAATGTGAAAAGTTACTGTAGTCTGCTATCAAATAAAAGGCAACTTAAAGTGGTCAACGGCTAAAGGGTAACCCATGAACCGTAGGGGATACAAGATAGCTGGTATAGGCCATTATATATGGTATCCCTTAAGGGATCCGGATGTAAAATCTTGTGGGACTGTTGTAAAAATCTGAAAAGATACTGTAATCTGCTATATAATAAAAGGTAACTTGTCTGGTGAATGGCTAAAGGGTAACCTATGAAACATAGGGGATACGAGATATTACAGCAATGTGTGAGCCATAATATTTGGTATCCCCATAGTAAACGATGTTGGAAAGCAAAACGAAGGGTGCTATTTGTCATAGAAATACTGTGCCCATCCATCCAACATAAGACCATGTCAAATTGAATACTGGTAAGTTCTAACCCCAGAAACACAGGGGATACCAGATATTATAGCCGGTATAGGCCATTATATATGGTATCCCCAATAGGAACTAGATGTAAAATCTTAAGGAATGATGTAAAAAATGTGAAACGTTACTGTAGTCTGCTATCAAGTAAAACGCAACTTCAAGTAGTCAATGGCTAACGGGTAACCCATGAAACGTAGGGGATGCGAGATATTACAGCAATGTGTGAGCCATAATATTTGGTATCCCCATTGTAAGCGATGTTGGAAAGCAAAAGGAAGCGTGCTATTTGCCATGGGAATACTGTGCTCATCCATCCAACATAAGACTATGTTACATTGAATACTGGTAAGTTCAAACCCCGGAAACACAGGGGATTCCAGATATTATAGCCGGTATAGGCCATTATATGGGGTATCCCTTAAGGGTACCGGATGTAAAATCTTTGGGATTGATGTACAAAATCTAAAAAGATACTGTAATCTGCTATATAATAAAAGGTAACTTGAACTGGTGAATGGCTAAAGGGTAACCTATGAAACATAGGGGATACGAGATATTACAGCAATGTGCGAGCCATAATATTTGGTATCCCCATAGTAAACGATGTTGGAAAACAAAAGGAAGGGTTATAATCAGCATAGAAATACTGTGCTCACCCATCCAACATAAGAGCATGTCAAATTGAATCTTGGTAAGTTCTATCCCAAGAGACACAGGGGATACCAAATATTATAGGCGGTATAAGCCATTATATATGGTATCCCCTAAGGGAACCGGATGTACAATCTTGTGGAATGATGTAAAAAATATGAAAAGATACTGTAGTCTGCCATCAAATAAAAGGCAACTTAAAGTGGCCAATGGCTAAAGGGTAACCCATGAAACATGGGGGATACGAGATATTACAGCAATGCTTGAGCCATAATATTTGGTATCCCCATAGTAAACAATGTTGTAAAGCAAAAGGAAGGCCGCTATTTGGCACAGAAGTACTGTGCTCACCCGTCCAACATAAGACCATATCAATTTGAATACTGGTAAGTTCTAACCCCAGAAACACAGGGGATACCAGATAATATAGCCGGTGTAGGCCATTATATATGGTATTCCATAAGGGAACCGGACATACAATCTTGTGGAGCAATGTAAAAAGTGTGAAAAGTTACTGTAGTCTGCTATCAAGTAAAAGGCGACTTCAAGTGGTCAATGGCTAAAGGGTAACCCATGAAACGTAGGGCATACAAGATATTACAGCAATGCGTGAGCCATAATATTTAGTATCCCCTAAGGGAACCAAATGTAAAATCTTGTGGAATGATGTAAAAAATGTGAAAAGATACTGTAGTCTGCCATCAAATAAAAGACAACTTCAAGTGGCCAATGGCTAAGGGGTAACCCATGAAACATGGGGGATACGAGATATTACAGCAATGCTTGAGCCATAATATTTGGTATCCCCATAGTAAACGATGTTGTAAAGCCAAAGGAAGGCCGCTATTTGGCATATCAGTACTGTGCTCACCCATCCAACATATGACCATATCAATTTGAATACTGGTAAGTTCTAACCCCAGAAACACAGGGGATACCAGATATTATAGCCGGTATAGGACATTATATATGGTATCCCCTAAGGGAACCGGATGTAAAATCTTGTAGGACTGTTGTAAAAATCTGAAAAGATACTGTAATCTGCTATATTATAAAAGGTAACATCAACTGGTGAATGGCTAAAGGGCAACCTATAAAACATAGGGGATACGATATATTACAGCAATGTGTGAGCCATAATATTTGGTATCCCCATAGTAAATGATGTTGGAAAGCAAAAGGAAGGGTTATAATCAGCATAGAAATACTGTGCTCACCCATCCAACATAAGACCATGTCTACTTGAATCCTGGTAAATTCTAAACCAAGAAACACCGGGGATACCAGATATTATAGCCGGTTTAGGCCATTATATTTGGTATCCCTTAAGGGAACCGGATGTAAAATCTCGTTGAATGATGTAAAAAAAATTGAAAAGTTACTGTAGTCTGCTATCAAATAAAAGGCAACTTAAAGTGGTCAACGGCTAAAGGGTAACCCATGAACCGTAGGGGATACAAGATAGCTGGTATAGGCCATTATATATGGTATCCCTTAAGGGATCCGGATGTAAAATCTTGTGGGACTGTTGTAAAAAATCTGAAAAGATACTGTAATCTGCTATATAATAAAAGGTAACTTGACTGGTGAATGGCTAAAGGGTAACCTATGAAACATAGGGGATACGAGATATTACAGCAATGTGTGAGCCATAATATTTGGTATCCCCATAGTAAAGGATGTTGGAAAGCAAAACGAAGGGTGCTATTTGTCATAGAAATACTGTGCCCATCCATCCAACATAAGACCATGTCAAATTGAATACTGGTAAGTTCTAACCCCAGAAACACAGGGGATACCAGATATTATAGCCGGTATAGGCCATTATATATGGTATCCCCAATAGGAACTAGATGTAAAATCTTAAGGAATGATGTAAAAAATGTGAAACGTTACTGTAGTCTGCTATCAAGTAAAACGCAACTTCAAGTAGTCAATGGCTAACGGGTAACCCATGAAACGTAGGGGATGCGAGATATTACAGCAATGTGTGAGCCATAATATTTGGTATCCCCATTGTAAGCGATGTTGGAAAGCAAAAGGAAGCGTGCTATTTGCCATGGGAATACTGTGCTCTTCCATCCAACATAAGACTATGTTACATTGAATACTGGTAAGTTCAAACCCCGGAAACACAGGGGATTCCAGATATTATAGCCGGTATAGGCCATTATATGGGGTATCCCTTAAGGGTACCGGATGTAAAATCTTGTGGGATTGATGTACAAAATCTAAAAAGATACTGTAATCTGCTATATAATAAAAGGTAACTTGAACTGGTGAATGGCTAAAGGGTAACCTATGAAACATAGGGGATACGAGATATTACAGCAATGTGTGAGCCATAATATTTGGTATCCCCATAGTAAACGATGTTGGAAAACAAAACGAAGGGTTATAATCAGCATAGAAATACTGTGCTCACCCATCCAACATAAGAGCATGTCAAATTGAATCTTGGTAAGTTCTAACCCAAGAGACACAGGGGATACCAAATATTATAGGCGGTATAAGCCATTATATATGGTATCCCTAAGGGAACCGGATGTACAATCTTGTGGAATGATGTAAAAAATATGAAAAGATACTGTAGTCTGCCATCAAATAAAAGGCAACTTAAAGTGGCCAATGGCTAAAGGGTAACCCATGAAACATGGGGGATACGAGATATTACAGCAATGCTTGAGCCATAATATTTGGTATCCCCATAGTAAACAATGTTGTAAAGCAAAAGGAAGGCCGCTATTTGGCACAGAAGTACTGTGCTCACCCGTCCAACATAAGACCATATCAATTTGAATACTGGTAAGTTTTAACCCCAGAAACACAGGGGATACCAGATAATATAGCCGGTGTAGGCCATTATATATGGTATTCCATAAGGGAACCAGACATACAATCTTGTGGAGCAATGTAAAAAGTGTGAAAAGTTACTGTAGTCTGCTATCAAGTAAAAGGCGACTTCAAGTGGTCAATGGCTAAAGGGTAACCCATGAAACGTAGGGCATACAAGATATTACAGCAATGCGTGAGCCATAATATTTAGTATCCCCTAAGGGAACCGGATGTAAAATCTTGTGGAATGATGTAAAAAATGTGAAAAGATACTGTAGTCTGCCATCAAATAAAAGACAACTTCAAGTGGCCAATGGCTAAGGGGTAACCCATGAAACATGGGGGATACGAGATATTACAGCAATGCTTGAGCCATAATATTTGGTATCCCCATAGTAAACGATGTTGTAAAGCAAAAGGAAGGCCGCTATTTGGCATAGAAGTACTGTGCTCACCCATCCAACATAAGACCATATCAATTTGAATACTGGTAAGTTCTAACCCCAGAAACACAGGGGATACCAGATAATATATCCGGTATAGGCCATTATATATGGTATCCCATAAGGGAACCGGACATACAATCTTGTGGAACAATGTAAAAAGTGTGAAAGGTTACTGTAGTCTGCTATCAAGTAAAAGGCGACTTCAAGTGGTCAATGGCTAAAGGGTAACCCATGAAACGCAGGGCATACAAGATATTACAGCAATGCGTGAGCCATAATATTTAGTATCCCCTAAGGGAACCGGATGTAAAATCTTGTGGAATGATGTAAAAAATGTGAAAAGATACTGTAGTCTGCTATCAAATAAAAGACAACTTCAAGTGGCCAATGGCTATAGGGTATCTCATGAAACGTAGGGGATACAAGATATTACAGCATTGCGTGAGCCATAATATTTGGTATCCCCATAGTAAACGATGTTGGAAAGCAAAAGGAATGCCGCTGTTCGGCACAGAAGTACTGTGCTCACCCATCCAACATAAGACTATGTCAAATTGAATCCTGGTAAGTTCTAACCCAAGAAACACAGGGGATACCAAATATTATAGGCGGTATGGGCCATTATATATGGTATCCCCTAAGGGAACCGGAAGTACAATCTTGTGGAATGATGTAAAAAATGTGAAAAGATACTGTAGTCTGCTATCAAATAAAAGACAACTTCAAGTGGCCGATGGCTAAAGGGTAACCCATGAAACGTAGGGGATACGAGATATTACAGCAATGCGTGAGCCCTAATATTTGGAATCCTCTTAGTAAACGATGTTGGAAAGCAAAAGGAAGGGCGCTATTTGGCATAGAAGTACTGTGCTCAGCCATCCAACATAAGACCATGTCAATGTGAATACTGGTAAGTTCTAACCCCAGAAACACAGGGGATACCGGATATTATAGCCGGTATAGGCCATTATATATGGTATCCCCTAAGGGAACCGGATGTACAATCTTGTGGAATGATGTAAAAAAGTGAAAAGTTACTGAAGTCTGCTATCAAGTAAAAGGCGACGTCAAGTGGTCAATGGCTAAAGGGTAACCCATGAAACGTAGGGGATACAAGATATTACAGCAAGGCGTGAGCCATAATATTTAGCATCCCCTAAGGGAACCGGATGTAAAATCTTGTGGAATGATGTAAAACATCTGAAAAGATACTGTAGCCTGCTATCAAATTAAAGACAACTTCAAGTGGCCAATGGCTAAAGGGTAACCCATGAAACGTGGGGATACGAGATATTACAGCAATGCTTGAGCCATAATATTTGGTATCCCCATAGTAAACGATGTTGTAAAGCCAAAGGAAGGCCGCTATTTGGCATATCAGTACTGTGCTCACCCATCCAACATATGACCATATCAATTTGAATACTGGTAAGTTCTAACCCCAGAAACACAGGGAATACCAGATATTATAGCCGGTATAGGACATTATATATGGTATCCCCTAAGGGAACCGGATGTAAAATCTTGTAGGACTGTTGTAAAAATCTGAAAAGATACTGTAATCTGCTATATTATAAAAGGTAACATCAACTGGTGAATGGCTAAAGGGCAACCTATAAAACATAGGGGATACGATATATTACAGCAATGTGTGAGCCATAATATTTGGTATCCCCATAGTAAATGATGTTGGAAAGCAAAAGGAAGGGTTATAATCAGCATAGAAATACTGTGCTCACCCATCCAACATAAGACCATGTCTACTTGAATCCTGGTAAATTCTAAACCAAGAAACACCGGGGATACCAGATATTATAGCCGGTTTAGGCCATTATATTTGGTATCCCTTAAGGGAACCGGATGTAAAATCTCGTTGAATGATGTAAAAAATGTGAAAAGTTACTGTAGTCTGCTATCAAATAAAAGGCAACTTAAAGTGGTCAACGGCTAAAGGGTAACCCATGAACCGTAGGGGATACAAGATAGCTGGTATAGGCCATTATATATGGTATCCCTTAAGGGATCCGGATGTAAAATCTTGTGGGACTG
The DNA here is from genome assembly GCA_963921515.1 of Calotriton arnoldi. NCBI lineage: Eukaryota > Metazoa > Chordata > Amphibia > Caudata > Salamandridae > Calotriton > Calotriton arnoldi. The sequence goes on from CAWUFW010001415.1 coordinate 2,291,222, forward strand.
TTGTAAAAAATCTGAAAAGATACTGTAATCTGCTATATAATAAAAGGTAACTTGTCTGGTGAATGGCTAAAGGGTAACCTATGAAACATAGGGGATACGAGATATTACAGCAATGTGTGAGCCATAATATTTGGTATCCCCATAGTAAACGATGTTGGAAAGCAAAACGAAGGGTGCTATTTGTCATAGAAATACTGTGCCCATCCATCCAACATAAGACCATGTCAAATTGAATACTGGTAAGTTCTAACCCCAGAAACACAGGGGATACCAGATATTATAGCCGGTATAGGCCATTATATATGGTATCCCCAATAGGAACTAGATGTAAAATCTTAAGGAATGATGTAAAAAATGTGAAACGTTACTGTAGTCTGCTATCAAGTAAAACGCAACTTCAAGTAGTCAATGGCTAACGGGTAACCCATGAAACGTAGGGGATGCGAGATATTACAGCAATGTGTGAGCCATAATATTTGGTATCCCCATTGTAAGCGATGTTGGAAAGCAAAAGGAAGCGTGCTATTTGCCATGGGAATACTGTGCTCATCCATCCAACATAAGACTATGTTACATTGAATACTGGTAAGTTCAAACCCCGGAAACACAGGGGATTCCAGATATTATAGCCGGTATAGGCCATTATATGGGGTATCCCTTAAGGGTACCGGATGTAAAATCTTTTGGGATTGATGTACAAAATCTAAAAAGATACTGTAATCTGCTATATAATAAAAGGTAACTTGAACTGGTGAATGGCTAAAGGGTAACCTATGAAACATAGGGGATACGAGATATTACAGCAATGTGCGAGCCATAATATTTGGTATCCCCATAGTAAACGATGTTGGAAAACAAAAGGAAGGGTTATAATCAGCATAGAAATACTGTGCTCACCCATCCAACATAAGAGCATGTCAAATTGAATCTTGGTAAGTTCTATCCCAAGAGACACAGGGGATACCAAATATTATAGGCGGTATAAGCCATTATATATGGTATCCCCTAAGGGAACCGGATGTACAATCTTGTGGAATGATGTAAAAAATATGAAAAGATACTGTAGTCTGCCATCAAATAAAAGGCAACTTAAAGTGGCCAATGGCTAAAGGGTAACCCATGAAACATGGGGGATACGAGATATTACAGCAATGCTTGAGCCATAATATTTGGTATCCCCATAGTAAACAATGTTGTAAAGCAAAAGGAAGGCCGCTATTTGGCACAGAAGTACTGTGCTCACCCGTCCAACATAAGACCATATCAATTTGAATACTGGTAAGTTCTAACCCCAGAAACACAGGGGATACCAGATAATATAGCCGGTGTAGGCCATTATATATGGTATTCCATAAGGGAACCGGACATACAATCTTGTGGAGCAATGTAAAAAGTGTGAAAAGTTACTGTAGTCTGCTATCAAGTAAAGGCGACTTCAAGTGGTCAATGGCTAAAGGGTAACCCATGAAACGTAGGGCATACAAGATATTACAGCAATGCGTGAGCCATAATATTTAGTATCCCCTAAGGGAACCAAATGTAAAATCTTGTGGAATGATGTAAAAAATGTGAAAAGATACTGTAGTCTGCCATCAAATAAAAGACAACTTCAAGTGGCCAATGGCTAAGGGGTAACCCATGAAACATGGGGGATACGAGATATTACAGCAATGCTTGAGCCATAATATTTGGTATCCCCATAGTAAACGATGTTGTAAAGCCAAAGGAAGGCCGCTATTTGGCATATCAGTACTGTGCTCACCCATCCAACATATGACCATATCAATTTGAATACTGGTAAGTTCTAACCCCAGAAACACAGGGGATACCAGATATTATAGCCGGTATAGGACATTATATATGGTATCCCCTAAGGGAACCGGATGTAAAATCTTGTAGGACTGTTGTAAAAATCTGAAAAGATACTGTAATCTGCTATATTATAAAAGGTAACATCAACTGGTGAATGGCTAAAGGGCAACCTATAAAACATAGGGGATACGATATATTACAGCAATGTGTGAGCCATAATATTTGGTATCCCCATAGTAAATGATGTTGGAAAGCAAAAGGAAGGGTTATAATCAGCATAGAAATACTGTGCTCACCCATCCAACATAAGACCATGTCTACTTGAATCCTGGTAAATTCTAAACCAAGAAACACCGGGGATACCAGATATTATAGCCGGTTTAGGCCATTATATTTGGTATCCCTTAAGGGAACCGGATGTAAAATCTCGTTGAATGATGTAAAAAAAATTGAAAAGTTACTGTAGTCTGCTATCAAATAAAAGGCAACTTAAAGTGGTCAACGGCTAAAGGGTAACCCATGAACCGTAGGGGATACAAGATAGCTGGTATAGGCCATTATATATGGTATCCCTTAAGGGATCCGGATGTAAAATCTTGTGGGACTGTTGTAAAAATCTGAAAAGATACTGTAATCTGCTATATAATAAAAGGTAACTTGACTGGTGAATGGCTAAAGGGTAACCTATGAAACATAGGGGATACGAGATATTACAGCAATGTGTGAGCCATAATATTTGGTATCCCCATAGTAAAGGATGTTGGAAAGCAAAACGAAGGGTGCTATTTGTCATAGAAATACTGTGCCCATCCATCCAACATAAGACCATGTCAAATTGAATACTGGTAAGTTCTAACCCCAGAAACACAGGGGATACCAGATATTATAGCCGGTATAGGCCATTATATATGGTATCCCCAATAGGAACTAGATGTAAAATCTTAAGGAATGATGTAAAAAATGTGAAACGTTACTGTAGTCTGCTATCAAGTAAAACGCAACTTCAAGTAGTCAATGGCTAACGGGTAACCCATGAAACGTAGGGGATGCGAGATATTACAGCAATGTGTGAGCCATAATATTTGGTATCCCCATTGTAAGCGATGTTGGAAAGCAAAAGGAAGCGTGCTATTTGCCATGGGAATACTGTGCTCTTCCATCCAACATAAGACTATGTTACATTGAATACTGGTAAGTTCAAACCCCGGAAACACAGGGGATTCCAGATATTATAGCCGGTATAGGCCATTATATGGGGTATCCCTTAAGGGTACCGGATGTAAAATCTTGTGGGATTGATGTACAAAATCTAAAAAGATACTGTAATCTGCTATATAATAAAAGGTAACTTGAACTGGTGAATGGCTAAAGGGTAACCTATGAAACATAGGGGATACGAGATATTACAGCAATGTGTGAGCCATAATATTTGGTATCCCCATAGTAAACTGATGTTGGAAAACAAAACGAAGGGTTATAATCAGCATAGAAATACTGTGCTCACCCATCCAACATAAGAGCATGTCAAATTGAATCTTGGTAAGTTCTAACCCAAGAGACACAGGGGATACCAAATATTATAGGCGGTATAAGCCATTATATATGGTATCCCCTAAGGGAACCGGATGTACAATCTTGTGGAATGATGTAAAAAATATGAAAAGATACTGTAGTCTGCCATCAAATAAAAGGCAACTTAAAGTGGCCAATGGCTAAAGGGTAACCCATGAAACATGGGGGATACGAGATATTACAGCAATGCTTGAGCCATAATATTTGGTATCCCCATAGTAAACAATGTTGTAAAGCAAAAGGAAGGCCGCTATTTGGCACAGAAGTACTGTGCTCACCCGTCCAACATAAGACCATATCAATTTGAATACTGGTAAGTTCTAACCCCAGAAACACAGGGGATACCAGATAATATAGCCGGTGTAGGCCATTATATATGGTATTCCATAAGGGAACCAGACATACAATCTTGTGGAGCAATGTAAAAAGTGTGAAAAGTTACTGTAGTCTGCTATCAAGTAAAAGGCGACTTCAAGTGGTCAATGGCTAAAGGGTAACCCATGAAACGTAGGGCATACAAGATATTACAGCAATGCGTGAGCCATAATATTTAGTATCCCCTAAGGGAACCGGATGTAAAATCTTGTGGAATGATGTAAAAAATGTGAAAAGATACTGTAGTCTGCCATCAAATAAAAGACAACTTCAAGTGGCCAATGGCTAAGGGGTAACCCATGAAACATGGGGGATACGAGATATTACAGCAATGCTTGAGCCATAATATTTGGTATCCCCATAGTAAACGATGTTGTAAAGCAAAAGGAAGGCCGCTATTTGGCATAGAAGTACTGTGCTCACCCATCCAACATAAGACCATATCAATTTGAATACTGGTAAGTTCTAACCCCAGAAACACAGGGGATACCAGATAATATATCCGGTATAGGCCATTATATATGGTATCCCATAAGGGAACCGGACATACAATCTTGTGGAACAATGTAAAAAGTGTGAAAGGTTACTGTAGTCTGCTATCAAGTAAAGGCGACTTCAAGTGGTCAATGGCTAAAGGGTAACCCATGAAACGCAGGGCATACAAGATATTACAGCAATGCGTGAGCCATAATATTTAGTATCCCCTAAGGGAACCGGATGTAAAATCTTGTGGAATGATGTAAAAAATGTGAAAAGATACTGTAGTCTGCTATCAAATAAAAGACAACTTCAAGTGGCCAATGGCTATAGGGTATCTCATGAAACGTAGGGGATACAAGATATTACAGCATTGCGTGAGCCATAATATTTGGTATCCCCATAGTAAACGATGTTGGAAAGCAAAAGGAATGCCGCTGTTCGGCACAGAAGTACTGTGCTCACCCATCCAACATAAGACTATGTCAAATTGAATCCTGGTAAGTTCTAACCCAAGAAACACAGGGATACCAAATATTATAGGCGGTATGGGCCATTATATATGGTATCCCCTAAGGGAACCGGAAGTACAATCTTGTGGAATGATGTAAAAATGTGAAAAGATACTGTAGTCTGCTATCAAATAAAAGACAACTTCAAGTGGCCGATGGCTAAAGGGTAACCCATGAAACGTAGGGGATACGAGATATTACAGCAATGCGTGAGCCCTAATATTTGGAATCCTCTTAGTAAACGATGTTGGAAAGCAAAAGGAAGGGCGCTATTTGGCATAGAAGTACTGTGCTCAGCCATCCAACATAAGACCATGTCAATGTGAATACTGGTAAGTTCTAACCCCAGAAACACAGGGGATACCGGATATTATAGCCGGTATAGGCCATTATATATGGTATCCCCTAAGGGAACCGGATGTACAATCTTGTGGAATGATGTAAAAAAAGTGAAAAGTTACTGAAGTCTGCTATCAAGTAAAAGGCGACGTCAAGTGGTCAATGGCTAAAGGGTAACCCATGAAACGTAGGGGATACAAGATATTACAGCAAGGCGTGAGCCATAATATTTAGCATCCCCTAAGGGAACCGGATGTAAAATCTTGTGGAATGATGTAAAACATCTGAAAAGATACTGTAGCCTGCTATCAAATTAAAGACAACTTCAAGTGGCCAATGGCTAAAGGGTAACCCATGAAACGTGGGGGATACGAGATATTACAGCAATGCTTGAGCCATAATATTTGGTATCCCCATAGTAAACGATGTTGTAAAGCCAAAGGAAGGCCGCTATTTGGCATATCAGTACTGTGCTCACCCATCCAACATATGACCATATCAATTTGAATACTGGTAAGTTCTAACCCCAGAAACACAGGGAATACCAGATATTATAGCCGGTATAGGACATTATATATGGTATCCCCTAAGGGAACCGGATGTAAAATCTTGTAGGACTGTTGTAAAAAATCTGAAAAGATACTGTAATCTGCTATATTATAAAAGGTAACATCAACTGGTGAATGGCTAAAGGGCAACCTATAAAACATAGGGGATACGATATATTACAGCAATGTGTGAGCCATAATATTTGGTATCCCCATAGTAAATGATGTTGGAAAGCAAAAGGAAGGGTTATAATCAGCATAGAAATACTGTGCTCACCCATCCAACATAAGACCATGTCTACTTGAATCCTGGTAAATTCTAAACCAAGAAACACCGGGGATACCAGATATTATAGCCGGTTTAGGCCATTATATTTGGTATCCCTTAAGGGAACCGGATGTAAAATCTCGTTGAATGATGTAAAAAAATGTGAAAAGTTACTGTAGTCTGCTATCAAATAAAAGGCAACTTAAAGTGGTCAACGGCTAAAGGGTAACCCATGAACCGTAGGGGATACAAGATAGCTGGTATAGGCCATTATATATGGTATCCCTTAAGGGATCCGGATGTAAAATCTTGTGGGACTGTTGTAAAAAATCTGAAAAGATACTGTAATCTGCTATATAATAAAAGGTAACTTGTCTGGTGAATGGCTAAAGGGTAACCTATGAAACATAGGGGATACGAGATATTACAGCAATGTGTGAGCCATAATATTTGGTATCCCCATAGTAAACGATGTTGGAAAGCAAAACGAAGGGTGCTATTTGTCATAGAAATACTGTGCCCATCCATCCAACATAAGACCATGTCAAATTGAATACTGGTAAGTTCTAACCCCAGAAACACAGGGGATACCAGATATTATAGCCGGTATAGGCCATTATATATGGTATCCCCAATAGGAACTAGATGTAAAATCTTAAGGAATGATGTAAAAAATGTGAAACGTTACTGTAGTCTGCTATCAAGTGAAACGCAACTTCAAGTAGTCAATGGCTAACGGGTAACCCATGAAACGTAGGGGATGCGAGATATTACAGCAATGTGTGAGCCATAATATTTGGTATCCCCATTGTAAGCGATGTTGGAAAGCAAAAGGAAGCGTGCTATTTGCCATGGGAATACTGTGCTCATCCATCCAACATAAGACTATGTTACATTGAATACTGGTAAGTTCAAACCCCGGAAACACAGGGGATTCCAGATATTATAGCCGGTATAGGCCATTATATGGGGTATCCCTTAAGGGTACCGGATGTAAAATCTTTTGGGATTGATGTACAAAATCTAAAAAGATACTGTAATCTGCTATATAATAAAAGGTAACTTGAACTGGTGAATGGCTAAAGGGTAACCTATGAAACATAGGGGATACGAGATATTACAGCAATGTGCGAGCCATAATATTTGGTATCCCCATAGTAAACGATGTTGGAAAACAAAAGGAAGGGTTATAATCAGCATAGAAATACCGTGCTCACCCATCCAACATAAGAGCATGTCAAATTGAATCTTGGTAAGTTCTATCCCAAGAGACACAGGGGATACCAAATATTATAGGCGGTATAAGCCATTATATATGGTATCCCCTAAGGGAACCGGATGTACAATCTTGTGGAATGATGTAAAAAATATGAAAAGATACTGTAGTCTGCCATCAAATAAAAGGCAACTTAAAGTGGCCAATGGCTAAAGGGTAACCCATGAAACATGGGGGATACGAGATATTACAGCAATGCTTGAGCCATAATATTTGGTATCCCCATAGTAAACAATGTTGTAAAGCAAAAGGAAGGCCGCTATTTGGCACAGAAGTACTGTGCTCACCCGTCCAACATAAGACCATATCAATTTGAATACTGGTAAGTTCTAACCCCAGAAACACAGGGGATACCAGATAATATAGCCGGTGTAGGCCATTATATATGGTATTCCATAAGGGAACCGGACATACAATCTTGTGGAGCAATGTAAAAAGTGTGAAAAGTTACTGTAGTCTGCTATCAAGTAAAAGGCGACTTCAAGTGGTCAATGGCTAAAGGGTAACCCATGAAACGTAGGGCATACAAGATATTACAGCAATGCGTGAGCCATAATATTTAGTATCCCCTAAGGGAACCAAATGTAAAATCTTGTGGAATGATGTAAAAAATGTGAAAAGATACTGTAGTCTGCCATCAAATAAAAGACAACTTCAAGTGGCCAATGGCTAAGGGGTAACCCATGAAACATGGGGGATACGAGATATTACAGCAATGCTTGAGCCATAATATTTGGTATCCCCATAGTAAACGATGTTGTAAAGCCAAAGGAAGGCCGCTATTTGGCATATCAGTACTGTGCTCACCCATCCAACATATGACCATATCAATTTGAATACTGGTAAGTTCTAACCCCAGAAACACAGGGGATACCAGATATTATAGCCGGTATAGGACATTATATATGGTATCCCCTAAGGGAACCGGATGTAAAATCTTGTAGGACTGTTGTAAAAAATCTGAAAAGATACTGTAATCTGCTATATTATAAAAGGTAACATCAACTGGTGAATGGCTAAAGGGCAACCTATAAAACATAGGGGATACGATATATTACAGCAATGTGTGAGCCATAATATTTGGTATCCCCATAGTAAATGATGTTGGAAAGCAAAAGGAAGGGTTATAATCAGCATAGAAATACTGTGCTCACCCATCCAACATAAGACCATGTCTACTTGAATCCTGGTAAATTCTAAACCAAGAAACACCGGGGATACCAGATATTATAGCCGGTTTAGGCCATTATATTTGGTATCCCTTAAGGGAACCGGATGTAAAATCTCGTTGAATGATGTAAAAAAAATTGAAAAGTTACTGTAGTCTGCTATCAAATAAAAGGCAACTTAAAGTGGTCAACGGCTAAAGGGTAACCCATGAACCGTAGGGGATACAAGATAGCTGGTATAGGCCATTATATATGGTATCCCTTAAGGGATCCGGATGTAAAATCTTGTGGGACTGTTGTAAAAAATCTGAAAAGATACTGTAATCTGCTATATAATAAAAGGTAACTTGACTGGTGAATGGCTAAAGGGTAACCTATGAAACATAGGGGATACGAGATATTACAGCAATGTGTGAGCCATAATATTTGGTATCCCCATAGTAAAGGATGTTGGAAAGCAAAACGAAGGGTGCTATTTGTCATAGAAATACTGTGCCCATCCATCCAACATAAGACCATGTCAAATTGAATACTGGTAAGTTCTAACCCCAGAAACACAGGGGATACCAGATATTATAGCCGGTATAGGCCATTATATATGGTATCCCCAATAGGAACTAGATGTAAAATCTTAAGGAATGATGTAAAAAATGTGAAACGTTACTGTAGTCTGCTATCAAGTAAAACGCAACTTCAAGTAGTCAATGGCTAACGGGTAACCCATGAAACGTAGGGGATGCGAGATATTACAGCAATGTGTGAGCCATAATATTTGGTATCCCCATTGTAAGCGATGTTGGAAAGCAAAAGGAAGCGTGCTATTTGCCATGGGAATACTGTGCTCTTCCATCCAACATAAGACTATGTTACATTGAATACTGGTAAGTTCAAACCCCGGAAACACAGGGGATTCCAGATATTATAGCCGGTATAGGCCATTATATGGGGTATCCCTTAAGGGTACCGGATGTAAAATCTTGTGGGATTGATGTACAAAATCTAAAAGATACTGTAATCTGCTATATAATAAAAGGTAACTTGAACTGGTGAATGGCTAAAGGGTAACCTATGAAACATAGGGGATACGAGATATTACAGCAATGTGTGAGCCATAATATTTGGTATCCCCATAGTAAACGATGTTGGAAAACAAAACGAAGGGTTATAATCAGCATAGAAATACTGTGCTCACCCATCCAACATAAGAGCATGTCAAATTGAATCTTGGTAAGTTCTAACCCAAGAGACACAGGGGATACCAAATATTATAGGCGGTATAAGCCATTATATATGGTATCCCTAAGGGAACCGGATGTACAATCTTGTGGAATGATGTAAAAAATATGAAAAGATACTGTAGTCTGCCATCAAATAAAAGGCAACTTAAAGTGGCCAATGGCTAAAGGGTAACCCATGAAACATGGGGGATACGAGATATTACAGCAATGCTTGAGCCATAATATTTGGTATCCCCATAGTAAACAATGTTGTAAAGCAAAAGGAAGGCCGCTATTTGGCACAGAAGTACTGTGCTCACCCGTCCAACATAAGACCATATCAATTTGAATACTGGTAAGTTCTAACCCCAGAAACACAGGGGATACCAGATAATATAGCCGGTGTAGGCCATTATATATGGTATTCCATAAGGGAACCAGACATACAATCTTGTGGAGCAATGTAAAAAGTGTGAAAAGTTACTGTAGTCTGCTATCAAGTAAAAGGCGACTTCAAGTGGTCAATGGCTAAAGGGTAACCCATGAAACGTAGGGCATACAAGATATTACAGCAATGCGTGAGCCATAATATTTAGTATCCCCTAAGGGAACCGGATGTAAAATCTTGTGGAATGATGTAAAAAATGTGAAAAGATACTGTAGTCTGCCATCAAATAAAAGACAACTTCAAGTGGCCAATGGCTAAGGGGTAACCCATGAAACATGGGGGATACGAGATATTACAGCAATGCTTGAGCCATAATATTTGGTATCCCCATAGTAAACGATGTTGTAAAGCAAAAGGAAGGCCGCTATTTGGCATAGAAGTACTGTGCTCACCCATCCAACATAAGACCATATCAATTTGAATACTGGTAAGTTCTAACCCCAGAAACACAGGGGATACCAGATAATATATCCGGTATAGGCCATTATATATGGTATCCCATAAGGGAACCGGACATACAATCTTGTGGAACAATGTAAAAAGTGTGAAAGGTTACTGTAGTCTGCTATCAAGTAAAGGCGACTTCAAGTGGTCAATGGCTAAAGGGTAACCCATGAAACGCAGGGCATACAAGATATTACAGCAATGCGTGAGCCATAATATTTAGTATCCCCTAAGGGAACCGGATGTAAAATCTTGTGGAATGATGTAAAAAATGTGAAAAGATACTGTAGTCTGCTATCAAATAAAAGACAACTTCAAGTGGCCAATGGCTATAGGGTATCTCATGAAACGTAGGGGATACAAGATATTACAGCATTGCGTGAGCCATAATATTTGGTATCCCCATAGTAAACGATGTTGGAAAGCAAAAGGAATGCCGCTGTTCGGCACAGAAGTACTGTGCTCACCCATCCAACATAAGACTATGTCAAATTGAATCCTGGTAAGTTCTAACCCAAGAAACACAGGGGATACCAAATATTATAGGCGGTATGGGCCATTATATATGGTATCCCCTAAGGGAACCGGAAGTACAATCTTGTGGAATGATGTAAAAAATGTGAAAAGATACTGTAGTCTGCTATCAAATAAAAGACAACTTCAAGTGGCCGATGGCTAAAGGGTAACCCATGAAACGTAGGGGATACGAGATATTACAGCAATGCGTGAGCCCTAATATTTGGAATCCTCTTAGTAAACGATGTTGGAAAGCAAAAGGAAGGGCGCTATTTGGCATAGAAGTACTGTGCTCAGCCATCCAACATAAGACCATGTCAATGTGAATACTGGTAAGTTCTAACCCCAGAAACACAGGGGATACCGGATATTATAGCCGGTATAGGCCATTATATATGGTATCCCCTAAGGGAACCGGATGTACAATCTTGTGGAATGATGTAAAAAAGTGAAAAGTTACTGAAGTCTGCTATCAAGTAAAAGGCGACGTCAAGTGGTCAATGGCTAAAGGGTAACCCATGAAACGTAGGGGATACAAGATATTACAGCAAGGCGTGAGCCATAATATTTAGCATCCCCTAAGGGAACCGGATGTAAAATCTTGTGGAATGATGTAAAACATCTGAAAAGATACTGTAGCCTGCTATCAAATTAAAGACAACTTCAAGTGGCCAATGGCTAAAGGGTAACCCATGAAACGTGGGGATACGAGATATTACAGCAATGCTTGAGCCATAATATTTGGTATCCCCATAGTAAACGATGTTGTAAAGCCAAAGGAAGGCCGCTATTTGGCATATCAGTACTGTGCTCACCCATCCAACATATGACCATATCAATTTGAATACTGGTAAGTTCTAACCCCAGAAACACAGGGAATACCAGATATTATAGCCGGTATAGGACATTATATATGGTATCCCCTAAGGGAACCGGATGTAAAATCTTGTAGGACTGTTGTAAAAAATCTGAAAAGATACTGTAATCTGCTATATTATAAAAGGTAACATCAACTGGTGAATGGCTAAAGGGCAACCTATAAAACATAGGGATACGATATATTACAGCAATGTGTGAGCCATAATATTTGGTATCCCCATAGTAAATGATGTTGGAAAGCAAAAGGAAGGGTTATAATCAGCATAGAAATACTGTGCTCACCCATCCAACATAAGACCATGTCTACTTGAATCCTGGTAAATTCTAAACCAAGAAACACCGGGATACCAGATATTATAGCCGGTTTAGGCCATTATATTTGGTATCCCTTAAGGGAACCGGATGTAAAATCTCGTTGAATGATGTAAAAAATGTGAAAAGTTACTGTAGTCTGCTATCAAATAAAAGGCAACTTAAAGTGGTCAACGGCTAAAGGGTAACCCATGAACCGTAGGGGATACAAGATAGCTGGTATAGGCCATTATATATGGTATCCCTTAAGGGATCCGGATGTAAAATCTTGTGGGACTGTTGTAAAAAATCTGAAAAGATACTGTAATCTGCTATATAATAAAAGGTAACTTGTCTGGTGAATGGCTAAAGGGTAACCTATGAAACATAGGGGATACGAGATATTACAGCAATGTGTGAGCCATAATATTTGGTATCCCCATAGTAAACGATGTTGGAAAGCAAAACGAAGGGTGCTATTTGTCATAGAAATACTGTGCCCATCCATCCAACATAAGACCATGTCAAATTGAATACTGGTAAGTTCTAACCCCAGAAACACAGGGGATACCAGATATTATAGCCGGTATAGGCCATTATATATGGTATCCCCAATAGGAACTAGATGTAAAATCTTAAGGAATGATGTAAAAAATGTGAAACGTTACTGTAGTCTGCTATCAAGTGAAACGCAACTTCAAGTAGTCAATGGCTAACGGGTAACCCATGAAACGTAGGGGATGCGAGATATTACAGCAATGTGTGAGCCATAATATTTGGTATCCCCATTGTAAGCGATGTTGGAAAGCAAAAGGAAGCGTGCTATTTGCCATGGGAATACTGTGCTCATCCATCCAACATAAGACTATGTTACATTGAATACTGGTAAGTTCAAACCCGGAAACACAGGGGATTCCAGATATTATAGCCGGTATAGGCCATTATATGGGGTATCCCTTAAGGGTACCGGATGTAAAATCTTTTGGGATTGATGTACAAAATCTAAAAAGATACTGTAATCTGCTATATAATAAAAGGTAACTTGAACTGGTGAATGGCTAAAGGGTAACCTATGAAACATAGGGGATACGAGATATTACAGCAATGTGCGAGCCATAATATTTGGTATCCCCATAGTAAACGATGTTGGAAAACAAAAGGAAGGGTTATAATCAGCATAGAAATACTGTGCTCACCCATCCAACATAAGAGCATGTCAAATTGAATCTTGGTAAGTTCTATCCCAAGAGACACAGGGGATACCAAATATTATAGGCGGTATAAGCCATTATATATGGTATCCCCTAAGGGAACCGGATGTACAATCTTGTGGAATGATGTAAAAAATATGAAAAGATACTGTAGTCTGCCATCAAATAAAAGGCAACTTAAAGTGGCCAATGGCTAAAGGGTAACCCATGAAACATGGGGGATACGAGATATTACAGCAATGCTTGAGCCATAATATTTGGTATCCCCATAGTAAACAATGTTGTAAAGCAAAAGGAAGGCCGCTATTTGGCACAGAAGTACTGTGCTCACCCGTCCAACATAAGACCATATCAATTTGAATACTGGTAAGTTCTAACCCCAGAAACACAGGGGATACCAGATAATATAGCCGGTGTAGGCCATTATATATGGTATTCCATAAGGGAACCGGACATACAATCTTGTGGAGCAATGTAAAAAGTGTGAAAAGTTACTGTAGTCTGCTATCAAGTAAAAGGCGACTTCAAGTGGTCAATGGCTAAAGGGTAACCCATGAAACGTAGGGCATACAAGATATTACAGCAATGCGTGAGCCATAATATTTAGTATCCCCTAAGGGAACCAAATGTAAAATCTTGTGGAATGATGTAAAAAATGTGAAAAGATACTGTAGTCTGCCATCAAATAAAAGACAACTTCAAGTGGCCAATGGCTAAGGGGTAACCCATGAAACATGGGGGATACGAGATATTACAGCAATGCTTGAGCCATAATATTTGGTATCCCCATAGTAAACGATGTTGTAAAGCAAAAGGAAGGCCGCTATTTGGCATAGAAGTACTGTGCTCACCCATCCAACATAAGACCATATCAATTTGAATACTGGTAAGTTCTAACCCCAGAAACACAGGGGATACCAGATAATATAGCCGGTATAGGCCATTATATATGGTATCCCATAAAGGAACCGGACATACAATCTTGTGGAACAATGTAAAAAGTGTGAAAGGTTACTGTAGTCTGCTATCAAGTAAAAGGCGACTTCAAGTGGTCAATGGCTAAAGGGTAACCCATGAAACGCAGGGCATACAAGATATTACAGCAATGCGTGAGCCATAATATTTAGTATCCCCTAAGGGAACCGGATGTAAAATCTTGTGGAATGATGTAAAAAATGTGAAAAGTTACTGTAGTCTGCTATCAAGTAAAAGGCGACTTCAAGTGGTTAATGGCTAAAGGGTAACCCATGAAACGTAGGGGATAGGAGATATTACAGCAATGCGTGAGCGATAATAGTTAGTATCCCCATAGTAAACGATGTTGGAAAGCAAAATGAAGGTCGCTATTTGGCATAGAAATACTGTGCTCACCCATCCAACATAAGACCATGTCAATTTGAATACTGGTAAGTTCTAACAGGAGAAACACAGGGAATACCAGATAGTATAGCCGGTATAGGCCATTATATACGGTATCCCCTAAGGGAACCGGATGTAAAATCTTGTGGAATTAATGTAAAAAATCTGAAAAGATACTGTAATCTGCTATAAAATAAAAGGTAGTACAAACAAAGCACTGCCAATGAGGCCGGGGGTCTATAGCGCTGCGTGGTCTGAGAGGTGCTGACAGCCCCACTTACTCTATGCCTGCAGGGGAGCACACAATGTGCAGTAACACAAAAACATCATTTTGACCACCAGTTGCTGGGTAACTGGCCAATCATCATCCAATCACTGACTTTGTGGAATTGAGTTAACTGTCACTGACGGTGCCGTGCAGGTGGCGCCAGTTTTTGAAATACACCAGGGCAAGTTGCCGCCCCCTGGATTCATCATCACTCTCAGTCTGAGCAAAGGGCGGTGCACTGCAGGGTAGTCTCAGGGTGATTACTACTCTCCAGAGAGGATGTAATTGTAAGAGTCTGTTTCACAGACTTAGCCATGGCATGTCACATGGCTTGGTTCCGGAGGCTCAGCTTTATTTTGCACTGCAGCCAGAGCCTGAGGCTGCCCTATGCTGTGTGATGACAATTTGTGTTCATTATTGGTAGTGAAGAAACTCAACCTTGAAGGTGGCACTGTATAATGCAGGCTCACAGTTTGTACAGCACTGCCAGCAGGCAGCCCGCTGCTCCCGCTTTTGCAATGGTCTGATCCTATTTGCAGTTTCTTATGCCTAGTAGTGCCGCTGTGATAGGAGGCGCTATAAATGCATGACTAAGCATTTTAGTGTGGTGATGAGGACTTCCATGCTAAACTGCATTCGTCTAACCATTGATGCATGATACTTGGCAGAGCTGTACCTCCAGCCTGAAAAAAACAAAAAAGTGCTTTAATTCCCACACCCTTCATTGTCCATGTTGCCCCCAACACCCATTTCTTCCCTCCCTCCTTGTATCCCCTGCCTTCACTCCTACCCCGCCAGCAATTTAAAAAAAGGGTTACTACTGTATCATATCTCCTTTTTAGGTCAAGCCTAGAGTCAGAGTGCATGCGCTGCTCTGCGAGGCAGGATGTATCTACAATATGGGCTTTAACCAAGCCCATCGATTGCCATTCGTTCATTTTTGTCCCTTTCAGAAATACTGCCTTTTTATTGGTGCATTGCGTGTAATTGTCCCTCCTTTGGGTGCTTGGTTCACGCCCAGGCGATTTCACTAATTGTTCCTTCGGATTGGCTATCACACGTTCATGGTTCCTCCTGGTCTGCCATCGCAATGCGCTCTTCTGCTGCTCTTTTCAACTTGATCAGCACAGCATGCAGTGCTTTATCCATTCATCTGTGTGGCACATCGAGCATCAACTTTAAGCATGGACTCATTTGCACTTTAAACTGCATGCTTCAAACAGACGGACATCTTGACCGCTGCGTGTTTCTCTGTCTATTTGGTATGTTTCTGCTCAAGCGAGCGTTATTGCAGTGGGGGGGATCTGCCAATGTGGTCTTATGTTTACAACTGAAAGACCGGTCACCGGAAGCACAAAATACAAATAGAAATGTTACTCGAGAGATTTAGACTGAGCGCGCTCGGTGCCTCGCTTGCTTGTGAGTATACTGCTTCTAGAGAAGTGATCCTGTACGTTGTTTCAGAGCTGTAACTATTAACGCACATGATCCCTTGTTTCTCCAAGCTATAGTGCGGAGTTTTTGGAAAATTTGTGAAACCCCACCATATAAGATGCATTGTGTAGTTCACCTTAAAATGCATGATCCCTTGGCAAAGTGACATTTTGCGCCTCTTCACTCCCTGTAGTCTTTGCTAATTTTATGATAATGCTGATGGTCTTCTGCTCCTCTAGACTTAAGGCAGCGGCCTGCTCTTGCCTTGTTTTTTAAACTGACTCTGGAAGATGAGACCTGTTTCACACTGAGCCCAGATTCCATAGCGTGCCCTCCACTACGGCTGCGATCTGTCCGCAGTAGTGGTGATGTGGCTCTTGACTCAGTCTGTTGTCAGGCAGGCGTCCCACCTTCCCACCTCTTCCCAAATGTGCTTTCTGTTACCATTGTGACTCACAATCTGTTTTCTGCACTGTTACCTGATAGCCATGTGAGCAAAAAAAATCCACACATTTCTTCTCTGTTTGATTTTGCGAATAGAAGAGGATAGGTGGTATCTAAAGCAGATTACCTGCTAGGTGTATTCATTGGCCTTACCATCAAATAAGAACCTGGTTATTTTTACAGTGCTTGCAAGTGTTTACCGTTTATAGCGCTGTAAATAAAAAGTGGTCATCATTGCCCAACTCACTTAGCTGATTTTAGAACTATGAAACAGACAGTTGGCCCTGCCACTATCAAACCTGTGACTAGGAGGTTTATAACAATAATGATGATGAGAAATAGTTTTTTATAGTATGTATTGCCAGAGGTTTGCAGTTGTAGGTGCTGTAATAACACGTTACCCAATTTAATGCTACTCATTTTATCTATGTTGGATGGATGCAAGGCTGAACTGGCCCTGCTGGAATACAACCTGGCTGGTCGCACAGTAATAACAGCAGGGAACACATAACCTACTGAGCAGACCAGCTGACTAGGGATCATTGTGCAGAAAAACTAGAATCCTGCTTAAATAAGACTACTTCTTAGGAAGTACAATAATAAAAATTGCCATTCTTCTGAGCCTTTGGAAAGAAAGTGGGATTCATTGTTTTTGGAAGTTTATCTAAGTCACCAGTGGCAAACGACCATCCCAAACACACCAGCTAAAAACGCATGAAACAATCACATTGGTGTTGAGGCAGGCCAGGCACGGGTCAGCATCATTATAAAAGAAACAAGACTGCCCCAAGCGAGATCCAACCACCATCTCACGTCTCATAAGGTAAGCAAGGCAACAACAGCTCGAAAATGCAGTGAGGAAAAGGTCAGGAATACCAGTAACCCAACTCTGCACTGTCAGAAGCAATGATGCGGGTGTCTTCCCTCTTTTTTCTGGCATAAATGTTTATGCTTGTTTTTTTACCTCACTCAAGCTTTTGGCATTTGATAAGTTTACAGTTTTACAAGCAACCCGCTCGTTGCCTACTGAGCAGTGAATTCAAAATCCTGTGAACCACATACACATCTATGGGTGCATGGTTTGGAGCACCAGAATCAGAACTCCCCTGACAAATGTGCCAAGCTAAGTTTAGATGAATATGGTGCATGCCCCCCCACAGATGTGCATAGCCCTAGCACCATTTGCAACCAAAACAGCGCCCCACATTGTTCAAGCCCCCCCGCCCCCCCAAATTATTCAACACAAATGTCACTGGGGATTCACTCTGCATGTTTTCATTAAGATATTTGGACAAGTCTTTGCACATAATAAGGTTCTGTAAATTTGTGCGCAATGAAAGGCTGCCTTTCTTTGTAATTATGTTTCATCATTTTAAAACTTGGGAACACAATCCACACAAATACACTCCACACCATGCAACATAATTCCAATCAGCATAATTTCACTCAATGCTGCACACTTCCAAGCCACACAATTCAACTCTACCATTTTCCTTCCACACCACACAATTCGGCAACAAACCACATATTTCAACTCAACAACACAAGTACAGAACACACCAAATACATCTAAACCACACCATATAATTCCATATCACGCCACAAAATTCAACAGCACATCACATAATTAAAATCTCTATGACACACAAGTACACTCCACATAATTCCAGTACACTCAACTCAATATCACATAATTACGATCCACATATTTTAACTGCACACCATTCCACATAATTCCACTTAACAAATCCACTCCACACCACACAATTCCACAACTAATAATTCCAATCCAACCCACATAATTCCACTCCACAGCACATATATCCACTCCACACCAATTCAAAACACATGGGTAAAATACATTGTCATTTACAGCGCCAATACCTCTAACTCTCACAAATTTGAGACCAATTTGCATTGTAAATGCTTGTTTTACTTTCATTCATGCAGCACTCCAGCCATGCTGCTACACAACATTACTTAAAAACATAGACAAATAACTCTCTATAGGCAAAACATATTAACTTTGCCAATGCTTGTTTTAATTGGCATAGAAATAAAATGCAGGCTAGTGGTATGCCAGTAAGGTGGCAGCCTTATAACTGTATGCATATGATGAAACAATCACTGTTGTTGTACTTACAGTGTCCGTTATATGTTTTGAAAACAGTTTTGTAAATTGTTCATTGTATATAATCTGAAATGTTTTATTTCTCCATTTTCCTATCCTGCTTTTTCCCATTGCCTTTTTTCTATCCCTCACACTTTAATATTTCTCCCATATTGATGGGTTTCATCCTTTTAGGTTTTTTAATCTCTGCCATTGTTTCCCTCAGCTCTGCCAAGTACCACGCATCAGGCGTTAGACTAACGCATTTCAGTGTGGTGGTCCGCATCACCGCACTGAAATGGAAAGTCATGTATTTGTAGCGCCTCAGTATCAATCCAGAGTGCTATTAGTGCTCTGTTAGAAACTGAAATCCAGGTTGCAGCCCACGGTTTGCTCTGATCGCGCAGGCTTAGCTCGTCACTGGGCTGGCTTAGGAAGGCTGAGAGCAGAGGCTACAATGTAACAAGGTTACAAGGCTACAATGTAACAAGGTTTATTCACTTCCCCTTGACACCGGCAATCCATTCAGGTTAACCGTGTGACTCACTGTGAGACTCGTCACGTGATGGCACCTCACAGTCAGTGTTAAAATTATGGCCCACAGCTTCTATCAAGAGACTCGCTCTCTTTATATATTGGCGAGCCGGCACTGTGCGAGCTGAAAACGCGACAGTCATGGAATAATGTGACAGTCTTTTGACACGCGGCCAGTCCCGTCCCAGTCTAGACAGCCGCAGGATTGGTGGTGTCTGACAGGCAGCACTGAGCTCATCTCAGAATGCATGCTGTGGCGCAGCCGGCAAGGAGTCGTCAACTCGACTCCTGGAGGAGTGCGGCTGCAGCTGACTCCGAAGACAGCAGCACCCAGGAGGGAGAGAGTGTGCCTACACCCGGCAGCAGGTAAGGGAACCTGCGCCCCCACCTGGAAACTTAATCTCGCTCCACGTGGGCCAGTACTAGCTTCCCCATTCGGTTTGGTCTTAAATTCCCACAGAGCAGGCCAGAAAAACAAGTTAGGGATTATACTCACGCACTCAGCAGGTAAGGGGCGCCACAGGGATGAAGGGGTCTGCACTTAGCACCTAACCCCGAAAATGGCATGCTGCCCTACCGGCGCTTCACAGCAGATAAACAGCAGTTATCTGCAGCGCCACAAGAAGTAAGGGACCCTGCATGAGACACCTGCCTACACCTAGAATCTTTCCCCCACACCCTCCAAAAACACCAGAGAAACCCATACACTCGCCCACTCTCCACCCAGCATCCCCGCTTCCATACTTCCCTTCCACATAGGACTGCCCGGGCACACCCCCTGCACACAAGACTGCCGCTGGAAGCTGAGCCCTAGGGAGCAATCACCAGGATGGATGCGGCCTCCCTAGAGCCTCAGTCTGTTGGCGCCTGCCTAGCGGAGTGAGTCCGGCCCCTAGCATCGACAACTTGATACCTGGTTATGGTAATGAGGGGCAGCGGTAATGGTGCCGGTCCAACTTTCAGCATGGCCAGCAGCTGTGTAACTTACGAGCCTGGTGTTTTCAGTAGCTCTAGTACAGCTGCAGCCTGCTGGTGTGATCTGGTGCTGCGGGGTGGGGCAGGTAGTGGCGTGCCAACCGGGCTGACACCGCTCAGCTGCACTCAGTTATCATTTTTATTCGGATTGATTAAACCGTACTGTCTTTGAAAAAACAGAATCCTGGCTGGCTCACTCTCCTGAGCCTTCTCAATGCCCGTGCTGCTGTCGCGGGCGGCTAGCGAGTACTAGGTTAGTGCCCTTCCAGAGCTGGTGCTTTGCAGTAATTTTAAGAACTTCTTAGAGTTTCCCTTTGGTGAAATGGGTGTAATTTCTGATATTTATATGCTTCCCTCATCTTTATTACTTGACTTTGCTTGCGAGAAAGAGTCACTCATAGTTGTTGAAATGTCACTCATAATTACACTGAATTTATGAGAATGTCACACATAGCAATCTAAAACCTTGGCAGCTATGTTCCCTACTCTGTCATTCTCTCTCCTCATGTTTTAATTTACAATGTGATTCCATCTCTTCAAAAATAAAAATTCCATTCTTTCACTCCGACTCTGTGCATATGTATAATTTTCACTTATTTCACGTTTCCTTCTTTGTACTACTTGCGATTTGTTTAAAAAATAAAAATTCCATTCTTCCACTCCGACTCCGTGCATATGTTTATTTTTAATTCATTTCACGCTTCCTTCTTTGTACTACTTGCAACTTGCTTAAAAAATAAAAATTCCATTCTTTCACTCTAACACCGTGCGTGCATTTATTTAATTTTCATTTATTTCACGGCTTCCTTCTTTGTACTACTTGCCACTTGCTTAAAAAATAATAATTCCATTCTTTCACTGTGACTCCGTGCGTGCATTTATTTAATTTTCATTAATTTCACCTTTCTTTCTTTGTACTTGTTGCGATTTGCTTGGAAAATAAGCATTCCATTCTTTCACTTCGACTCTGTGTATGCATTTAATGTTCATTTATTTAACGTTCTTTGAACTACTTGCGATTTGCTTCCTGTCTCTTGTGCAGCTGTGGCTCCAATATTAGAGAAACGTCAGATAATTTATAGCGTGTGCTCAGTCTGGTATCCCATGAAATCGTGTATCCCCGCACTCAGCCCGAGCAGAGATCGACTGCTTCTGTCTGATCCTGCCCGGGCTGAGTTAATTCTCCGAAGACAGCCGAAGAGAAGGGGATACACGATCCCAAGGGGATACCAGATATTACACAACACCGGCCCTACAGGAAGCGTGTGCGAGGCCCAAACATGAAGTTGCAGACCGATCCAGGCATCTCAGCTGCCGAAGTGTGAGAGTCTCAGCTGACTCGTACCATTTATTAGTCTCACAAGCTGACTGAGACCTGCGCAGTAATCTCACATACAAAGTTGTCTGCTAGTACTGTCAGAAACTAGCTTTTAAATTACCCCCGGATCTTTTGAGATATAAACCGGAAAGATATTAAGGGGGCCAGAAACACACAGTTGTTCCGAGCCCGGGCCACGGCCTCTCCAGGGCAGACTTGTGAGCTACAGCAAGTTCTGTAACACGGCGGCCCCACTGACTGCAGGCCGCTGCCCAAAGGAAATATTTGCTGTTTTTTGTACAATACAAATAATTTAACACACACACATACTCACTCCGGTGGCTGCACTGCACCCCTCTGTCTCACTTACTGCAACTTCACAACAGGTTTCTTTCTTGCTTGCATTCTGCTATTCATGCGGACCGCAAACCAGCAAGCGCGAAGCCGCGCCTTCCTCAATACTTCCCGCTTCCTGTCAGCAGGAAGTGACGTCCCCTGCGGCGCAATTAGCAACAAACTGTCTGGTCATTAGATACTACCTTGAATCATGACGGCAGGCTGCCATTCAGCCACGCTATGGGGAATCTGATCTGAATCCATGGTACGCCTGGCATGTAGTTCAGTTGTTACTTTAGCTCTAGAAAAGAAAATACCCGTCTTTTTCCACTATTAGAGTGGCGTCAGGACCATGACAGGGGCAGGAAGCGCGAAGCGGAGAGGCGGGCGGAAGTTAGAGAGTGGGGGGAGGTGCTTGTTCGAGAAAGCTGAGTCTGCCCTGGGGGCTGCGCTGCTTTTCAAGCAGGAGGGACGTGTTTACAGCTGGGGAGAATGATGTTCAATCATCAGCCTTACGTAGGAGCATGGGCAGGCACTGCTCCGCTGTGTGCTCTCAGGCAGTCCCTCCCCAGAGAGGCTGAATGGGCCTCGTAATAAAGCATGCTGCATTCAATTTGAAATATTTTACGGCGTTCACCGGGGAGACCCGTGTGAACTTAAGTGAGTCAATATGGATTCTAGACCCGGTCCTGAGAAATAAGTGCTGGTGCTAAGCACCGGCACAAATTAAGCACTGCATTGGATATATCCAGTGTCGTCTTATATTTTGTTACGAACAATGCTGTTCACTAGCGCACAGCTGTGTGTGTTCTGTACTGCAAACGTACGACAATGACTATTCAAATTTCTATAATCCAATACAATGCGATATGAACCATCATGTTTTAATACCAGAAAAAGAGGATTATTCATCGGTGATACACAGGATTCAATCACTCCTTGATACTCCAACTGAGTTAGAATGTCACAAACGGGAGCCTTAGCCTCCCGTCTGATTGGATATTGCGGCTGTAGCAGTGGCACAGACCATAACGGTATCTCATGTGCCGGTGAATCTCTATCCCAGCCCACCTGATTACGGTACACCGCCGGGGCAAGGGCCGAAACCCAAAGCCCACTCAGATGCATAAGCCTTTGCATGTTCCTCAGGGACATAACGCAAAAAACTCAGAAGTATCACGTCCTCCCCTCTAGAAGAGGCTAGCACAAATGGTGAAGGCCAATCTGCCTCTGCCAACAAAATGTCGTATGAAGAGGTGAGATTTTCCCAGAAAACCCCTGTGATTGTACGCTGTATATCACCTTCAATTTGGAAGACTATTTCATAGAGTCTATCCGGTGGGGCAACTTGTGTATCTGCTCTTAGTACTGTAATAAATGTATCAGTTGCTCTTGCCTCCAGACAGGGACGCAGTGCCTCCCGCACTATGGTAACCTCCGCTGCCCTGTCGAACAGAGTCACTGCCCATGTCCAATCGAGAAGCCTCGTTCTCACTGTCTGAGGCATATTTCGCCGATAAAGCGGCAATCTTTTTCTTCTGATACGGGGGTCGAAAACGAGGCAGTTCCTCTTGTTTGGCTTTCACGTCAAACTGTCGAGGTGGATCCCGTCCCTGCTGTGTGGTCGGACCTTTGCCACGATCCTGGCGTTCCCCACCACCGACTCGAGAGTCCGATGTGTCCTGTAAAGAAGAAGGAGAGCGCTGATCAGGGACTTGTAATCTATCAGGAGTCTTAATTTTCACGCGGTTGCACAAGTCAGAAGTGCGCTCAGAAGACTCAGGCGTCGGTGAACCAGCATGCGAACCCTGCGTCTGTTGTTGCTGCCCCTGTTTTTTAATTCTCCAGCTCTTTTTAGGAAAGAACGGGCGCCCATCCTTATCAGTCTGGGCTTTCTGTTGAGTTTGAGCTTGAGTTTGAGTAAAAGGCTTAATTCCCAGACTATTGCGCCTTAAGGTTTTATAAGCTTTAGCAATAATCTTCGGCAATTCGCTCTGTTTGTCTGCGTCTGCCACAGCCTCCAAGTGTTGCGCCACTTGTAAGCTCACAGCATCACCTTTAACATTAGCAAGGATCATATTGCAAACAATGTCGAACACACCCACCAATCTCATTCCCAACTCCAGGGCCGCTTTGGCCCCTTGTTTGTCCTGAACACGTTTAATCACGGAAGGGAGAACGGTCATTGAGGCAGTGCCAAAGCACCTTGAATATACCACTGCTAACACTCTACCCCAAGTGTTACAATCAGCAAAATCGGGAACAAGGCCTTTAGGTAAGCTCATGGTCAGAATCCTGTGCTTCTCCACAGGTGTCGTGTTTGGAAAAACAGCTTTGAGTTGCCCAAATTTTTCAGCAAGCCAATAAGGAAGTTTGTCCTTATTTTGCGGACGCTTGCTCATCAGTGAATTAATCATTACGGGACTGATGATTACATCACCAGGTCAAGGTGGTTGTGCAGCAACGCCAGGTGGTCCGACCTGGAAGTTGCATGACATGAACTGAATAACAGCTCTATGTACACGTATTAACGAAGTATGCAATACGTGTAGCTCTGCGACTGTAGCAGTGAGATAATTTGGGTGTGGGGTGTACCCAGCCAAAACAGGCCACATGGCCCCATCTATCGATAAGGGGCCTAAACGGACTGGTGTAATAGGGTGAGGAAGGGCACCAGTAAACCATATTGCATGTTGCCAAGCCGTTATAGCGGAACTTCTAAAGACCTATAAGGACGATAATTCTGCGGAAGGGCCTTGGCAGTATATTCGTGAAATAAATGGTCTGTCCCATCGACTGTCGGAAAGGTGACCCAAGAATAAAACACCTCGAAGCGGTAAGCTGCATCCGCTTCAACAACAAAAATAAGCGCAACACCATCAACAGGGACTCCATATTGAGTCAAATAGGTCGTTACCGGTGCGCGGTTAGGAGGTGCTATGGCAACCGCCATAATCAATAGTAGAGAATAACAACCTAAGTATGGCAGTGCAATAACGGGTAAATAAGAAACAGAAAAACCTTTTAAAATTGAAATTTTGAAAAACCTATAAAATATCACAATATAGGAGGCTACACCGTCACAACCGTCTCCGGAAACAGAACTGTGGGGATTGTGGACAAGCACGAGCACTACTCAGGAGTCTCGCAGATAAGAACCAGACCAAATGTTGGCGGCGCCATGTTGCGGGGATTCTGCACATACACAGAACTATGCGCAGGAAAACAGGACCTCGTTGTATAGGGACTGAACCTTCTTACCACCTTAGTACCCAAAATCACAAAACCGACTAGCTATAGTGTCTCATTCATTCTCCTACATAATCATGAAGCTACAAATGATTAGACAACCCAGAACACAACACTCTCTCAGGAATCGCGGTAGCAAGACATTCCCTTTCGCTCACTCACTCGTACTTGTCCACAATAAGAATTGTCAGAGTCACTGTATAGTTAAAAATGTTTATTTTAACTAACGTGCTCTATAATGCAGTATTCGAGCCACTACCAGCAGCATAACACATAAACCTAAAACAGTTAGCATTGTTACAATTCCATAGAATATAAAGGGGGATGTCATCATATACAGACAGTGGAAAAAGGACTATAAGGCCTAACGAACCTCCCCTTGGTAAGGTGAAGTTTATTATATAAAGGAAGATCTCTGGGCTTTGTCAGCAGACCCCATACCTTAGTGCGTACATGGAAGTTTTACATCATAGCAACAGCATAGCTCTTCTCCATGGAAAGGTCCCTCTCCAAGTGTGTGTATTGAACAACATGCATCCCCGTAATATCAAAGCACGGGTTTCCAGCAGCGCAGCTGTGTTAGCATGTTTTTTCTAAGTGCTAGGGACTGACCAGAACAGAATAACAAGGGGCATTGTTTATCGACCTTGCACATCATGTTCAGACTAAACTCCAGGAACAGGCAGAGAACGCAGAAAGCAGACGGTTCTCATGTGAAAGGCACAAACAGAGTCTTGCAAAATAAAGTCATGTAGTAACGTGCACAAAAGCAGCATCATGGCAGCAGAGCTCAGGCTAACTTAGCAATGTCGACAATGACCCTAATGGCCATATAACATGGATACAGACAGGATGGTAGTCAGGATGGGTTTCTGGATGCTAAACCTGATGCCACTCAGGTTGTCAGAAACTATGCCAAACAGGTTGGCTCTCAGGGTGCCACACTGGATCCCTGCGTTGATGATATTCAAGACATTTATGATATTGCTTGAACTAATCAGAGTAGGTGGGAGATCAACTAACTTCAGGCACACTTACTTCACTCCTAAGAGAGTAAAATGTTCCTGCAGTAAAGTGCTGCATTGTATTGGTTTATTATTATACATTATAATTGTTTTCGTTATTCTCTCATGTTACAGGCACTGCAAAAGGTAAAGAAAAAAAAAAGAGGACAGAAATAAGAAGTTCATCCCATTCCTGTCAAATATAATGTACAGTATGGTGCGTCAATCGTACCGGGAATACCGTTGACCTCAATTCTGAGGACTGGTTCTTCTAGAAGTTAGGCACCACAGTGGCAAACGTTTATCGAGAAGTGGAGTTGTTTGCAATGTTCAGAATATGTTGGACCTTCAAAAATAAAGTTACACTAGCAAGGTACTTCAAAGTGTAGAAAAGGAATTTGAAGCTGTCGTCGCCCTGGTGGAATGGGCACGCAACCCCACTGGAGGTTCCTTTTTCGCTAAGGAGTAACAGATTTTGATGCAAAGAACGGCCCATCGAGAGATGGTTCGTTTCTGCACGGCCCAACCTTTCTTGACACCCACATAGCCAACAAAGAGCTGGTCATCCACCTGGAATAGTTTTGTGCGATCCAGATAGAAGGAAAGCGCACATTTTGGATCCAGACGGTGGAGCCTCTCCTCCTCTTTAGTAGGATGCGGGGGCGGGAAGAAGGTGGGCAAAGTGACGGTCTGTCCTATGTGGAAAGAGGTAACCACTTTGGGAAGGAAAGAAGGGCTAGTACGAAGGACAACTTTGTCCGGATGAACAGCCAGGAAAGGGGGTTTTGAAGAAAGAGCCTGCAGCTCACTCACCCTGCGAGCAGAGGTGATAGCGACTAGAAAGGCAGTTTTAAGTGTCAGAAGTCTGAGAGGACAGTTATGTAGCGGCTCAAAGGGAGCGCACATAAGAAAGGGCAAAACCAAGTTCAAGTCCCACTGAGGCATTACGAAAGGAATTGGAGGATACAAGTGAGTAATGCCCCTAAGGAAGCGATTTACAATAGGGGACTTGAAAAGAGAAGGCTGGTCAGGAAGCAGCAGAAAGGCCGAAATGGCCGAAAGATAGCCCTTTAGAGTGCCCAGAGCAGAGCCCTGCTGGGCCAAATAAAGAATGAACCTCTGAAAGGGGGACAGAAAGGGGATCCACAGCCTTTGCTGCACACCATGTCACAAACTTGTTCCATCTACAGGCGGATACCGAGGGACGCCTGGCTGCCAAGATAACGTTGCAGACTTCGGGAGGAAGGTCAAAAGCTGTCAACTGTCGCTGCTCAATCTCCATGCAAGGAGGTGGAGGCTGGACAGGTTCGGGTGGAGGACCGTCCCCTTCTGCTGCGACAGAAGATCCTCCTGAAGAGGCAGTCTGATCGGAGGATCGATAGCCATGTGCAAGAGCTTGGGATACCAGACTCTTCATGCCCAGTCCGGGGCCACAAGAATGACTTGGGCCTGGTCGCGCTTGATCTTCTTCAGCACTCTGGGTAGAAGTGGTATAGGCGGAAAGGCGTATAAAAGACCGCAACTCCACTCGCGACGAAAAGGGTCGCCGAGCGAGTGCCGCCTTGGAAATTCCAACGCGCACAACTGCTGATATTGCGCGTTCTCTTCGGTGGCGAATAGATCTAACCAAGGCCCTCACCAACGCTGAAAGAGACCTTGCACCTCCTCCGAGTGAAGACACGATTCGTGATCCATCATGCACCGGCAGTTGAGTTCGTCCGCCCTGGCGTTCAGAGAACCTGCCAGGTGTTGAACCACCAGGGACATGCCCTGATGTTCCAGCCACTTCCAGAGACAAAGTGCCTCCTGACATAGGATCCACGACCCCACCCCGCCCTGTTTGCTGCAGTACCACATGGCGGTGGTGTTGTCCCTGAACACCTGCACTACTCTCCCTTTGACAGAAGGAAGGAATGCCTTCAGTGCAAGACGGATCGCCCGAAGCTCCAGAAGGTTGATGTGGAGCCCGGACTCAGCTGGAGACCAGAGGCCTCTGATCTCCGCCTCACCCATGTGGCCGCCCCTCCCCAAAAGTGATGCATCTGTCACCACTGTGAACTCCGGTTGGGGAAGGGAGAGGGATCTGCCGTTGACCCAATCCTGGTTCGTAAGCCACCACTGCAATTGGTGTGCAGTGCCCTCCGAGATCTGGATGCAATCGGAAAGATTCCCCATATGCTGTGCCCACCGGAACTTCAGGTCCCACTGCAGAGCACGCATATGCCACCTGGCATAGTCCACCAGCAGGATGCAAGAGGCCATGAGGCCCAGTAGCCTCAGGGTCATTCTGACCGAAACCCGGGATAGAGGCTGAAAGATCGGAATCATAGCCCGAATATCCCTGACTCGCTGCTTGGGAGGATAAGCCCGAAACTGCGCTGTGTCGAGAACCGCTCCGATGAAAAGGAGCTTCTGAGAGGGAATCAGGTGTGACTTCGGCACGTTGATGGTGAATCCCAGCGAATGCAGGAGGTCGGCCGTAGTCTGAAGGTGGGAGACGACAGCCTTGGGCAAGCCTGCCTTCAACAGCCAGTTGTCGAGATAGTTGAAGACTGGAACCCCTGATCTGCGCAGATGAGCTGCGACCACCTCCATCACTTTCGTGAACACCCGAGGGGCGCTGGTAAGGCCAAAGGGGAGCACGGTAAACTGAAAGTGCTCGTGACCTACAGTGAATCGCAGGTAACGCCGATGGGCCGGCAGGACAGGGATGTGAAAATAGGCGTCCTGCAAGTCCAACGCTACCATCCAGTCTCCAGGGTTGAGGGCAGACAGGACCTGAGCCAGTGTCAACATCTTGAACTTCTCCTTTCGGAGGAAGCGGTTGACGTTCCTGAGATCCAAGATAGGACGCAGGCCTTTGTCCTTCTTGGGCACCAGAAAGTAGTGGGAATAACAACCACGACCTACTTCTGGGACAGGAACTTGCTCAATGGCTCCCTTGGCCAAGAGAGCCGTAACTTCCTGTTGGAGACGGACCAGGTGATCCTCCGACATGTGATGGGATTGAGGTGGCATGGATGGAGGGGTAGTCTCGAAGGGGAGGAAGTAGCCCCTTCGGACTATCTGCAAAACCCACCTGTCCGACGTGATGTGAATCAGTGGGGGAGGTGATGGTGAATCCTGCCGCCCACTGGCGAATGGTGGCCCTGAAAGGTCGGACTAGGAGGGCTTGGAGGCAGCTGCAGAGGGGACGCTAGTGGACTGGCCGGCCCGTTGACCCCCTGACCCACGACGGTGGGTCCCACATCCCCGGCCGCGCAGAGGTTGGACAGCTTGCGCAGGCCTGTTGCTCTGGACGGAATGTGGTGGGGCACCCCTTCCGTAGCCACGAAAGAGGCAAAAAGCAGTCTGCGCGGGGCGAGAGGTGGAAGTGAGGCCCAAGGACCTGGCCGTGGAGTCCTCAAAGCACTCAAGCGCGTTGTCTGCTTTGTCGCCAAACAAGCGACGGCCATCAAAGGGCATGTCCATAAGTGTAGCTTGGATATCACCTGAAAAGCCAGTGGAACTCAGCCAGGCGTAGCGTCGTAGGGCTATGGTTGATGAGGGCTGTTAGCCCAAAACCGGTCCCAGGATGCTTGTTTCCAGTCCAGGGAAGACATGGCTTGGCAGTTCAGGCTGGACTGTTCCCATGAAGCACAGGGTCAAGACTGATTTGCATATAGCTGTGTCTGAACTGGGGTGGCAAAGTGAGCTAAAGAATGATGATGGATTCAACCCAGATCTGTGACTGGGGGTGAGTGTTTGAAAAGTTTCAGCACTCCGTCCATCATCTCCTTGTGTTTGCTTTGTTCGCCCTAAGTTGGTAGGGTATGCCCAGACGTGGGTCCCTTGCTCACTTTGCCACTGGATTCAAGCTAGCCTGGCTGATGAGGGCTGTTAGCCCGAAACCGGTCCCAGGATGCTTGTTTCCGGTCCAGGGAAGACATGGCTTGGCAGTTCAGGCTGGACTGTTCCCATGAGGCACAGGGTCAAGACTGATTTGCATATAGATGTGTCTGAACTGGGGTGTCAAAGTGAGCTAAAGAATGATGATGGATTCAACCCAGATCTGTGGCTGGGGGTGAGTGTTTGAAAAGTTTCAGCACTCCGTCCATCATCTCCTTGTGTTTGCTTCGTAGCGCTACTGACGTTGAAATCGTCCTGCCTAGCGAGTCGGCGGTGTCCAGCCCACACCGTATGGCGAACTTCGCTGCATCTCTCCCTTTGGCCACTGCATGGGAGAGCTTGGCCCGGGCCTCCTCCGGGCACTGAGGCAGCACCTGCGCTACCGAGCCACACACAGAATAGGAGTAACGGCCCAAGAGACATGCAGTGTTCACCAACCGCAGTCCTAAGCTGGAGGAAGAAAACATTTTCTTCCCAAGATGGTCCAGCTTCTTGGATTCCCTATCAGGTGGTGCAGTAGGGAATGCACCCTTGGAAGTGGTGGCTTGGACCACCAAGCTCACAGGGGTGGGGTGTTGGGAGAGGAAAATGGGGTCGCCCGGCGCCGGGTGGTGGCGTTGGGCAATCATCCTATCCACTGGAGCCCCTATGTTGGACTTGGACCAAGTGCCCAAAAGGATGTCCGTGAGGGCCTCATTGAACGGCAGCAGGGGGTCTGAAGAGGCTGCTGCCGGTTGAAGCACCTCGGTTAGGAGGTTTGTCCTAACCGCCACCGTAGGAAGCTCGAGGTTTAAGGCCTCAGCCGCCCTACGCAACACCACTGCGTATGATGCACCCTCCTCCGTAGCCACGGTAGGGGGAGAAAGCATGCCAAGGTCTGGAGAAGTGTCCAAACCACTGGCCTCACCCAACTCCTCTCTCCAGTCCAGTTCTTTCAACTGGTCTGCCAGAGGGTCCACAGGCCCCTCCCAGTCCTCCTCACCCTCCTCTGGTAGCCACTCAGGGCGATAGGAAACACCAGGGGAGTACAGGGGTACAAAAGTACCGGTCGGTGCCGGTCCTGACGTGAGGTGACGTGTTCACATTGAGGGGGAGGCTGGGGTTGACGTCGGCTGGGGACACAACCGGCTTCGGAGGGGGCGGAAGTGTCGTCAATGGATTCCGCGCCAGAGGAGGTGTCGCGAGGTCGACCGGCGCCGATCCGGATCCAGGCCTGGATCCCTGGGGGCACTGCGGCGCCAGAGCCGAAGCCGCCGGCATCGAAGGCCTAGAGCCCCCAGCCGACTCCGCTGGGCCCGAAGGCGCGCCGGCGGAGTCGGCTGCCCAAAAATAGAATGGAGGGCTTTGTAAAAGCTACGAAGTTGGGCAGGGGTCGCTTCGGCTCCCGGAAAGGGAGGGAGGCTCGGAGTCGACCCAACAGGCTCTGCGGGGAGAGGTGGACAACTACCTGCCACACCCCGTGTCACGTCAGCCGACGGATGGGGAGAACGCAAAGAGCGACAGTGCTTCTTCGCCTTCTTTTTGTGCTTCGACTTAGACGAAGACTTCGACGAGGAATGGTGGTGATGGCTCCGCGACCGGTCCCGTGGCCTCCCTCTCGACCGGGAACTCGAGCAGCGTGGAGCCAACTACCGGGCCTCCAGAAGCTTTCGGGACCGCTCCCCTAAAGACTTCGGGGCTATGGCCCGGCAGTCGGAGCACGACTTCGGGTCGTGGTCACCCTCCAGGCACCAGAGGCACACAAGATGGGGGTCCGTCACCGACATCAGCTTGTGGCAGGAGTCACAAGGCTTGAAGCCGGTCCACCAAGATGACATCCCTGTGCACCAGGAGTCTAAACGACTCAAAAGGACATTGACAAAAAGTCGCAAAAATGGAGTCAAAAAGTGACTCGAGGTACCGCTCTCTCCGGATCTGCACTGGCAGGCGCAGAAAAAGAAAGAACTGACGTCAGCACGCAGGGGCGGTGTCTAAGTAAATACCGCGACGTCATTCCGGCGACCACGACGCCAACGACGAACGCGGAGTCGACTGACGCCACCTACCGACGCGCAGGGGTACTGCTGAAGAAAAATTCTCCGGATCCAGTCTGACGCCTGGGGGTAATTCTAAGGTGAGGAATCCATAACAAATTGTCTCTTTCAGATATGGAAATATAGAAGCACAGGCACTCATTAATGCAGAGTATATGTTTGCTTCTGAGAAGTGCCGCTACTCTCCCATTACAAGTATTGGAGGAGTGCTGAGAAGAACAGGCACTCTCCTTTTCAAATTTAGGAAGTGCAGGTACTCAGTACCTGACTGTACCTGCCCATTTAAAGCACTGCACAGACTCAGCCTAACAAAATTCAAGCAAATGCTTTTGCCATCTTAGTCATCCAGTAAGTGTGGGTACCGGCTGGCAAAGTATCGGAGGCCTGAGTAATCAGAACTCAAGGTAGGGTGCAGCAGGGCTGGCTCGAGGGCGGTGCGACCGGTGCCACAGTACCGGGTTTGCAAGTGTATTAACGTTTTAAAAGCACCTGCTGCCGTGTTCCTTGCCTCCAGCAAATTTCAGGCCTCAATAAAAATGTAAATGATTAATGTTCTTCCTGGAGAGAGACCAGAGTTTTTGGCTAGTGGCAGTTTTGACTCATCGTAAGATAGCTCAGAGGGTTAATATGCCTGCTACAAAGAACGTGTACCATTCAGATCACAAAATGCATATAATGTAAATAGGTCAGTGGGTTACTGCTTTTGTCAGAGAGATCCTTTTGTTACTTGCAGTTTATAAGTTAAAATCCTAATGTAGAACAGTGAGCTATTAACTGTCATCAAAGAGCTGCATGCAAACTGCAAGGTATACATTAGACCTATAGTTTTTCTGCCAAGTCTTTCATTATCCTAATCTTGGAAAAAGGGTTCATTTGGGCAGATATCAATTCTTATTATTAAAGAGAAACCCCTAACAATGGTGTTACGTTTTAAATTCGGAATTTGTGCTTTTCCAGACCAAGAACTCTTAAATTATACTGCCTACCAGTAGGGATGACATGTGACTCCTGCACCGTGTAGTTCTCGGTTTTATGTAACATTTCCTATACACTGATTTACACACGTATAATTGTCTCTGCAATGTGTGTGTGATGTAAAGTGCTCTGACACCTTACACTGGTATGAGTGGCGCTATAAAACTAAATGAAGCTAAGAGAGAGTGGTTATGCAGACTTGAGGGGAACTGTTAAATGGTGGTAGTGAGGGAATCCATGGCAGAGGTGGTCATTGGGGGGCGCCAACAAACACTGTCGCACAGGGCACTACCAGTCCTAAAGCCGGCCCTGGGGTGCAGGGTGACAGGCTGCAGGGCAGCAGGATTTAGACTGCAGGGTGTGTCGCTGTCCCCAGGACTCGACAGATTGATCTTGAGACACCACTGCCACCCATCATGGCTTGGATGGTGGTCGGTTGCAAAGCCGGCCTGAATGATACCTTGCAGGATTGGTGGGGCATGCACAGAAACATACCCTGCATTCCATCCACCTGGTACAGGGAGACGGATATCGTCAAATGCCCACCCCCCCCAGGAACACTAAGTAGCTACTGGGGAAGGCGTTGCTGGAGGTGTCTGAGCCCCAACAACTGACTGAGTTCAGGGCCAGCATGCCCACTGCATTCCTCCTAGTCTTCTCTGCGTAAAGCCCAGCTTCTATCATTATGTCCTCTACCCTTTACTGCTGTCTTCTGTCATGTAGGTTGTTTCAATGTTGTATTTCTTGAATTTCTGCTGCTCAAACTGCACCTGTGTGGAATGTTAGTGATGCTTGGTGAACAGCTTTTCACTATGCAAAAGCCAAAATGATTGACACTATCAAGATGTGGATGTCATAGGGTATAGGATAAAGAGTGGGTTGGAGGGGTACTGGCTGCAATGGGATAGTGTAGGGTGCAGAGATGGGAGCACAGAGGTTCCACAGTTATAAATCAAGGCTGTCAGGTGGGGAGTGGTTCGTGCAAAAGCGAGTTCCGGGTGCAAATCAGAACCACGGGGTTCAAAAGGGAGAGTGCGGTGTGCAAGAAGGAGAGCACTGGGTGCAAGGAGGGATTGCAGGGTGCAGGGAAGTTCAGGCTTGCATGCCAGACACAAACCAGATACGTCAGAGACAGCAGCTGGGTGTGCTTTTCACTCAGAAAAAAAACTATTACATTGGTATGAGCAGCAATGCTAGCTTCCCTTGCACATAGAGGAAAGATATATTGCAGGCGGCAGCCTAGATGTCTTAACCTCACTGCATATTCATAGCTGCCCTAGGAGGTCAGAGTCCAAATCATGCGAGGGGCACTGGAGGAACATAAGGCCTGAGTCAAGTGTATGGTGACTATGTGACAGAACCTTTCAAGTCAGTCACCAGCCTCTAGGATACCCTGAACCATTGTTAAAATATGTTATTTATACAGCTTTCGGTGCTGGAAGGACTTACCAATTGAGGGATTAATGCCTATTTTAGAGATTCAGGCACTAGCTACAGGGACAAAAGAAAGGAGAAACTCCCTAAAGCATTTTCTGAAAAAAGTAATAATTAGACCGTGCTAGTGGGGACTCAATCCTTTAATTACTTTGAAATTAAAATAAAATGCTCTGTGCATACATACTCCCATTAGTACCCATAATGAGGTGCCAGCAAGATGCAGACTCCCAACTGGGTGCATTTTTTTTATCAACCAATTCAAGGGCACCCATTTTATATCATTCTATTTGTTGAAAAAAGAGTAAGTCCATGTCTAACAAAATAGTCGACATGTTTCAGAAAAACCGTAGTTAGACATTCTTTAAACTCAACGGAAGAAAGAGAAGAAACCTCTTGCCACTTGAAGAATGGCATCTCCAAATAGAATTTCATTACTAGACCGGAGGCTACCATTATGCATTAATCCTTTAATGCCACTCCACGCAGAACTTGAAAGAACAATACATCATAAATCCAAATAGAATTCTCTAATGGAGGAGATGAAAAGCTTCAACTGTCAACAGGATCAAATAAGGGACACCTGACAAAGGTACCAGAATCTCAATCAATGTGGCAGTACAGGGCACCATGTCAGATAAATCGTTGTGCTTGCTGTGCTAATTGCTACTTGTATGGGCGGAAAACGGTGACTGGATAGAGTTCTGCCGCATATATTTTCCAGTGTACTGCATTTGTACTCTTGCAGTACCCTGATGGGAGACTACATTTTCTTGGCACCTTGTAAGGGGTGCTAACTGGGGGAAGGGTGATAACTATGCAAATAAAAAAATATGTACAATTTGTGAGAACTATGCATAATGTAAGCTACTCTTTTCAATAATGGACTTCAGTGAATATATGTATACATGTAAAAACATTTAAGAAATATACGACTTAGTGCAACTCATTGGCAACAGATGGTTTGTGTGCCCACATTTAATAGTATATGGTTCGAACCTTTTTAGTTCTCGTTCTTTAAGATAGAGTCATCATATGGGGTACAAATTACATTATGACAATTCGTATTCCCTGTGCATTTTTTAGAGTAATTATGTATAGATTATATTTTTAAATAATTTCATGGTGATTAAGGGTTGGGTCTCCACCAGCACTGTTTGGGGCCCAGTTCTAGTTATTAAATTTTCTTGCAATCTCTTTAAGTTGTTAATTCTATCTTTTATGCAGGAAATTACAAAAGGCACAAGTTTGCTATATAAATGGTAATTACTACCTTACACGGACACAAAGGAGACAGAAGGCGAACTAACACTAAGATACAGGGAGACACAGGCAGAGCATCTATCCAAACAGAAGCAAGTTTGCAGTTACTTCAGCCTCCAATTGTAAATGTATCCCCCAGAAAGCCATCAGTACTATGAGAGTGTAGCACTGACAGAGGTTTGTAATATAAGTACAAGATGACAGCGTGCTACTCGCCTAAAAGCGCTTCAACACCTCATCAAGGGTAGCAAGCGCTAGATAAGTGCAAACCTTTTCCCCCTTCTATCCCTCCACTATCCTTCTCAATCCAAAATAACAGACTAACATATCCACCGCTCAAATTAATTTCATATTTCACTATACTAATTCACCACTAATCCTTTATGGGTTCCGGAGTAGCGTGCTACTCGCCGAAAAAGTGCTTCAATGTCTCGTCAGGATAGTAAGCGCTATATAAATGCAATTACAATACAATAGAAAAATGTGTTGACTTTCATCCACTCATTCACACATTCGTCCCTGCACTCACTGACTCATCTATTCTTCTATGGCATGATCCCTATGAGCTCACCCATCCATTGATGTGTTGCCAAGATCACCAATCACCCATTCGCACAACCACACAAAATCTGCACCAATCAATGTCGAAAGATTTTTGCATATAAAAAAAGGCAGACATATTGGCTTTATCAGTTTGTTCTGTATAATGAGTTTCCAAATCCTCAAAGATGTCCGAAGGGATTATGTGATTCGGCTCTGTTGAGGGGCATGCTGCAGCTGAGCCTCAGTTTCCATACACATAAAATTCCAAACTGGAACAAAAGCCATCATAGAACCAAACCAAAAAGTAGTGCAACTACAATGGCAGGGTATTAAAAGAAACAGAAGAAAACAATAGACTTTACTGAAGTATGGGCCAGCACTTCACAAAGATAATTGTAGGCAACCATATTGATGCAGCTGCAGGATGTGCAGAGAACTTCAAAATCACATATAGAAACCAGCTTAACTACATATCTATAATAAATATAAGAAACTAAAGAAACTCTATTACATACAATGGGTTATGTGGTCATGTGCAGAAGCACGTGAACTATGTGAAGAAAGAAGCAGTATCTTCACTGACAACTGCTATGCAGCAGCAAAATGCAAACGTCCTGCTGGAGGATCAAGACAGTAGCTCCACAGTGAATAACATAAGAATCTTAGGGGCCAGATGTACGACCGTTTTTTGCGGTCACAAAAGGGGAATCGGCCCGTTTGCGACTGCAGAACTGGTCTGCCCTATGTACAAATACTATTTTGCGAGTCAGTAACCTATTACCGACTCGCAAAATAGGGTTTGCGACTTGCTATTAGGAAGGGGCGTGCCAAGGGCTTCTCTTCCTATTAGCGAGTCATACTTCAATGTACGATTGTTTTGTGACCGCAATTGCGGTTGCAAAACACTTGAAGTTTACCACCCATTTGAAAAAGGTGGTAAGCCACTTGCAAACGGGAAGGAAATGCTAAACCAAGGATGGCTATGGGCATAAGGCCACCTGTACTGCACCCCAAAGATAGTGGTGTACATGGAGAGCACACATATTCCCTCGGGGCATGTGTGGGCTCTATTGCATTTTAATAAAAAGCATCCTGGGGTGCTTTTTTAACATTGCACATGTTTACCATTGACTTTGGGTCGATGGTAATTGCATTTCCTAAATGCTCATTTTGCATTTAGGAAATGCTTTGTACATGTGCTAAGAAATCGCAAATAGGAAATCCCTATTTGTGATTTTCTTTTTAGGGAATTACAAAATGTAATTTTAACTAGGTAGAAATCGCATTTTTTGATTCCCGAAAGGCATTTGTACTTAGGAAAAGCCTGTTTTGCATTTCTTAATGGGCAGAAATTGCAATTTGACCTGTTAAGAAATGCAAAAGGCCTTTGTACATCTGGCCCACTGTGCCCACTGTGCCCATTGAGCACCCTGAGGACACCTTCAT
Source organism: Calotriton arnoldi (assembly GCA_963921515.1). Lineage (NCBI taxonomy): Eukaryota > Metazoa > Chordata > Amphibia > Caudata > Salamandridae > Calotriton > Calotriton arnoldi. The sequence continues at coordinate 2,329,189 of CAWUFW010001415.1, forward strand.
TCCTATACTGCTCCCAGGTGCTGTCTTATCACAGGTTTGTCTGGTGGGAGTGGCTCATCGTTCTCAATGGCTGTGAGAGCCGCGCCAGGGAATGATACTATGGCAATAATAGCTAACTTCTAAACTATGGACACCAGGATTCCACATTGGGTGCTGCCTGTAATCAGGCCTTGTTTAATATGAAAATGTAAAAATATTATCCAGACTGTAAACTCAACCTACAGAGCTGTAAGTGATAATGGAAGATAAGGATCACTTTTTAACTACCCCAAGTCTATACCAGCATATGTGAAACGGAACATCTCAAAGAAGAGGTCATTATGACCCCCTTTGGGAATACCCCCTCTCTGCCAAACTCTAAATATGGCCCTAAGAAACAATACACCCACATGGACTGGATGCCAAGGGTGTGCAGCGAGATTTGCATTGACGGAGTCCTCTTGTGAAGGCAACCGAACTGCCGGAGAGTTCAAGACAATTGAGTACACCATATTTATTCAAATAGGAAGTGTTGTTTTTTTAAATATGTTTTTATGGCCACTTTCGTAACTAGTATAACTGTGGTTGCGTTGTACGCAATAAAAGCACATTAAAGAACAGCATATGATTTCAACAGTAACTTCTCCCCCCCAATAGGCTCTGACGACACCACCAGTTCCGGGTTAGATATTATGTAGTGACCCGGGCGTAATGTGAGAGGCCTCCAGGTGGCAGATTTACCTGGTTTTAGATAGAACCACCGTTCTCCCCTCTGCTCGTTCCACAGTCAGATATCATGAGTGCTCCAACCCCTGTCATCTTTTGTGCCCAAGGGGGTAGGGCATCAGGGGGATCCAAAAGCTCGGTCAGCATTGCCGCCCAGGCCTGTAGGTCGTCTGCAAGTTTATTATCCCTACGTGTTTTCCGCATATGGCACTCCTCAGCATTCACCCATTCAGTCATATCTCTCAGACAGTCTGCAGTTTTTGGTGCAACTGGGGACATTCATCTAATGGCTTTTCTGTGTTTGGCCAGTACAAGGCCCAGAAGGAGGACCTTCCTGCTCAGTGTTCCTTTTCTAACTGGGATCCGTCCTAATAGACACTGCCCTACATTCCTGGGAATAGACCACCCAATGGTCGCATTCAAGGACTTTAAAATCGCCTCCCAATATTCACCTAAACTAGGACACCCCCAAAACATGTGACTGAAGTCTGCTCCCTGCCCGGCACAGCGGGGCCATGAGGAAGGTCACGTTGGGTAAATTACATGTAATGTACTAGGTGTGAGGTAAACCTGATGCACCGCATTATATTGGATTACTCTTACACCTTGCATTAGTAGAGGTGGCCATAGGGAGTGTTGCTGTATGATTGGGGGTGTGATGTGCAACCTGAACTAAATGCTAATTCTTGGAAGCAATTTTTTAAAGAAACAGTAGGCTAAACTATTAATTATGTCTAGAAGTGAAATGAAATTTCTATTGGTGAGGGTAAAGGTGTACCTTATATGTGTGAAGGGGTATTGGGTAATTTGGAAATAAAGAACAGTGTTTTAAAGCATGTGATGGTGTTCTTTGGGGCAAAGTATGCGATTGTATTGGTCTTAGAAGCCATGGGCACATTAATGTTTATCATCCACGCACTACCACTGATAAATAGACACAGAATGCAAATCTAATACTGAGATTACCTAATGGAAAACTGACAATAGATAAAGTATGCATTTTGCTCATAAAGTTGTTGATGGAGGGTGAAAAAGTGGGTGTGTATTGTAATATTCCAAGGTTATGTGACTCAGTGTGCAATGTCTGAATCCTTTCCTTATTTTTCTACATGTAAATTGATGAGTACATGAGTTGGTGGGATTTCCAATGAAAATGGGTAGTTGGGGTTTGGAGAGGCAGCACTCGACCTCCAAGAGTGCAGCTGAGGAGTGCCATCGACCAATGGCATTGATGATCACTAGTACTGATCACATACATTTTTATTGTTCTGTGTTGTTTGATTGGAGGTTTCTATATCTGGTGGTTGGGGTGTCACACAGCGGAGTAGGGGAGATCCACATTTATTGTGTGATGGTCGGATTGTTTACAATTGAGCGTTTGCAGAAGAGGAAAAAGTAAACACAAAATAGGCTAGGATAATTGGGAACAAGATAGGTTGGCACAATGTCTGGACACCAGAAGCAATTTTCCCCAATGAAGACTGAGGAAATAATGTTGTGCAGGCCATAGATTTATTGAGGGCTGAAAAATAGAATGATGCAAAAGGAACAAATGATAGACGGAATGCTGGACAATGCAAACATTCACCCCCAGTCACAGAGATCTGGGTTTAATCCATCATTCTTTTTCTCACCACGTCACCCCAGTTTGGACCCAGCATTTACATACGGTTAAGTTCAAACTAGGGTGGCGTGGTGAGCAAAAGAATGATGGATTAAACCCAGATCTTTGTGAGTGGGGGTGAATGTTTGCATTGTTCAGTATTCCGTCCATGATTTGTTCCTTTTGCTTTTGTCGTCCTAAGTGGGAAGGGTATGACCAGACGTGGGTCCCATGCTCACTATGCCACTGGATTCAAGCTAGCGTGGCTGATGAGGGGTGATGACCCGAAACCGGTCCCAGGATGCCTGTTTCCGTTCTAGGGAGGACCTGGCTTGGCAGCTCGGGCTGGACTATTCCTGTGAGGAATAGGGTCAGGACTGATTTGCATATGGTTGGGTCCAAACTGGGGTGGCGTGGCGAGCAAAAGAAATATGGATTAAACCCAGATCTTTGTGACTGGGGGTGAATGTTTGCATTGTTCAGCAATCCGGCCATCATTTGTTCCCTTTCCTTTTGTAGCTCTAAGTGGGAAGGGTATGCCCTTGTGAATCATATTGGAATAGATATATATATTTACACTTCATTGCATGCATTGGAAAGAAGACGTTACTTACCTTTGATAACACTTTTTCTGGTAGAGACTCTATCCAACCACAAATTCCTCACTTTAGAATCTCTCCAGGCATGAGATTGGATCTGGAAAATTTTGAGAAGTACCTCTGCGTGCCGGTATGTGACGTTGATCTGCTCTGCGTCGGTGTTGTAGACGTCGGAAGTGATGTTACGGTCCACATATAAGCACCACCCGGCACGCTAACACCAGTTTGTTTCATAACTATTTCTGCTCCAGAAACCCTGAGCCGTGTAAAAACCAATGTTTGACCATTGTGTAGTGTCTCTTGGAATTTTTAGGGTGAAGAGCTCAATTCGCAGAGCAGGAAGGATGGGAGAGCCAGTGAGGAATCTTCAGTTAGATAGAGTCTCCATCAGAAAGAGCATTACCGAAGGTAAGCAACTCTCTCTTCTGATAGAGACTTTTAACTGAAGATTTCTCACATTAGAATAGATACCCAAGCAATACTACCTTGGGAGAGGGCCAGCAAATTGACTAGCTTAAACCAAAATGTCCCAGTGGACGGATCTGGCAAAATGCCCATCTCTACGTACCTGACTGTTCTCGCAGTAGTGCTTTGTGAACGTGTTGAGTGACACCCACGTATCGACTAAGCAGATGTCCAGGACAGGTACCCCAGGTGCCAACGCAGTAGTAGCAGCCTTGGCCCTGGTGGAATGGGCACACAAGCCTTGAGGAGGCTGCTTCTTATCTAAAGTGTACTAGTTTCAAACACAGTGGTCCCTAAACAGAAGATTAAACAAACAATGAATATAGACTCAATCAGTGCTATATTTGAAGCCGTCCAGCCGGACAGATACTTTAATATCGATCCCCGCGATTGATGCCGGCAGGCAGCACGTCCGTGCAGCAGTGTTCTGATTACTTGGCCGATTCAGACCTAACCCTTCTAATTGATATAGTGACCACGCACGCGGCGCCATCTCCACCAACCTCTTGCAGCTCTGACCGCACCAGGTCCGGACACTTAATCTGCCCCAGCCCGGGTCGCTCCCGCCCCGTGGCATATCCATGCTGCTCTCTTCTGGACATTAGGCAAATGTACCCAGGCATGCTAATGTAAATGTCCTGATGATCCTAATATGTTTTGTAAGGATCGAAACGCAGTCGACTTAATGCACGCCATATACACTTCTCAAATAAATATCGCTCATGTGTAATGGTGTCCCACTATATTTTGTTTGTAACATCAGTATATGCTACATACAAACAACTTACTCTGTCTGAGCCTTTTCTGTTACACGTTGTTCGTCCTATTTTGCTGATTTGGATGCAGGCTTGTGTCCCACTTCAAATTTATTTTGTTAATTTTTTGGAAACTAATTGAATATTAAAGTATCTGTCCGGCTGGACAGCTTCAAATATAGTACTGATTGAGTCTATATTCATTGTTTGTTTAATCTTCTGTTTAGGGATCACTGTGTTTGAAACTAGTAAACTACCCAAGGTCCCTGACCAATAGTAATTGGGCCCCCTTTTTTTCAAAGCATATTATCTAAAGTGTAGCAGATCGTAATGCACAGTACAATCCATCAAGAGATGGTCCACTTCTGCACAGCCTTGCCCTTTTTTGCTCCAGTAAAGCAATTAAAGAGCTGATCGTCCACCCAATGGTCTTTGGTGCTTTCAATGTAGAACGAGAGAGCTTCCTTTGTATCCAAGCAATGGAGTCTCTCTTTCTTGGAAGGATGAGGTGAAGAGAAAAATGTAGGCAGAGAGATACTCTGGGCAACATGAAATTGGGGGATAACCTTTGGAAAGAAGGAGGCATGCGTCCTAAGGACCAGTTTGTCAGGGAAGAAGATGGTGTACAGAGACTGTATTGACCACTATTAAGACCGTTTTGATATGTAAGAGACACAGAGAATAGCTGTGTAGGTCCTCGAAAGGGAAACACATGAGAAACATGAGGACCAAATTGAGGTCCCATTGAGGCATCACAAAAGGGGTAAGAGGGAACAAGTGTTTCAACCATTTCAGAAAATGAAACACAGCTGGTAACTTGAATACGGAGGATTGATCTGGCAGACTTGCAGGAAAGCTAAAATAGCTGATAGGTAAACTTTAACAGTGCCCAGTGCAGGGCCTTGCCAGGGTAAAGAGAGAACAAACAGCCACATGGTTCAAAAAGGGGGTCAACATGCCGTGAGGAACAACATGCCACAAACTTATCCCAAGGATAGGCTGTTGGACCTGACATCCTTGGCGTGGCTTTCACCCAACTTTATGCCTTCCATCTTTCTGTTTTTGCTGACTTCATTTTTGCTGGTCTTAGGACTCTGCATAGTTTACCACTGCTAACCAGTGCTAAAGTGCTTCTGCTCTCTCCTTTAAACTAGGTAAAATTGTCTTACACCCAACTGGCTATTTAATTTACTTGCAAGTCCCTAGGAAAGTGGTACCACCTTTACCCATGGCCTGCAAATGCAATGCTACAAGTGGGCCTGCAGCACCTATTGTCCCACCCACTTATATAGCCCTTTAAACTTGTCTAAGGCCTGCCATTAAAGCCTGTGTGTGTGGTTTTAAACAGCAATTTGAACCTGGCAAGATAAACTTCTAGCTAGTCCCAACCACCCTTTTTAGTATGTATAAGTCACCCGTAGGCTAGGCACTACACAGCCTATGGGGCAGGCTGTAGTGTATTTTAAAAGTTGACCATGTACATTTAAGTTTTACATATCCTGGTAGTGAAAAACATCTAAATTAGTTTTTGACTACTTTGAGGCCTACCTCTCCCATAGGATAACATTGGGTTCCCGTATTACATTTAATAAGTGGTAACTTTCAATTGGGAGCAGATAGGAAGGTCAAGATTGGTGTCTAAAGAATTGCAATTTAAAGCCCTCTTTAATGGTAAAGTTGGATTTTAAGTCACAACTCTAAAAATGCCACATTTAGAAAGTTGGTATTTTCTTGTCGTAATCATTTGGTGCCTGCAGCCTGTATCTTGGTTCACATGGCTGGGTATAGCTGGCAGTTGGCCTTTGTATACTGCTCCCAGACAGTGAGGGAAAGGAGGAATAGGTGTTGGCAGGATGGCACTCTCTGACTTGATGGGGATGGAGCTGTCACCTACCTCACTTGCACATCACAAAGACTCTGCCTGAGTACACTCACAAAGGGTTTGACACTAACCTTTTGTGACCCTGGACAAGTTGGGCCATGGCAAGCAGGCAGGAAATTCCAAGCACCTCTCGGGGTGGGAGCCTCTGGGAAACTTCTCCTACTTTAATGTGGACACCATGTATAAATAATGGACCCTCAGACCGAAGTCTTCAGTACACTCCAGGACCTGTGGATACTACAGAAAAATGACTGCTGTGCTGCTCTGTTGCCAGAAGGACTGCTACCCTGCTGACCTGTTACTCTGCTGTCTTGCTGCCTACTATCCTGCTTGCTGAGAAGTTAGACTGGACCTGCACCCTTCATCCCAGGCTGAAGTGACTCCAAGGGTCAGCTGACTGACCTCCTGTTCTGAGCTACAGGAGCATAACAAGTTCCAGAGGCCTCTCTGCAACTGCACAGCTGACCTGCTGCCTGGGCCTGCAATTGGACCTGCCTGGGTCCTTCTGGCCTCTGCTGAAATGAGATCCTGATCTTCAAGAGGTGCCCTTCAGGTCCTGGACCCTTGGTGTGGCATCCATTGAACTCCTCTCTAAAGAAAAGGAGAATCCTGAAGTTTTGGGCTCTTCGTAGTCAGCAGGCCTGTTTGCGTCAAGGTCATTCTGCCCGTGCCGACCGCCAACTCGAAGCTCCGGTGAACCTGACTCTTCACGCTACAGTGGCCGCCAGTGATGACCGTCAACATGAGAGCTTCACTTCACGCTACAACATTGATAGCCCGCAGTGACCATCAACGCGAATCGTCAGCAACAACCATCCGGAATGCTCCATGGGATCTTCTTGCTACAGGGATGACTGTCTGCGACACCCAGCCTGCTCCTTGCGCTACAGGAATGGGCATCCACGATGCTCTCCTTGCACCTTTGGTCTCCTCCATCGCGAACTGGACTCTTTGCGATAGGCTTTGAAGGTAACTCTTTCAGCAGTGCTAACCTGGTCCCTGTATCCAGCCTTCGCCCCATTGTGGTCGGCCTAAACTTGTAATTATCACATGGGTCTCGCACACCCAGATAGCCGTGAGTGGTGCTTTGTGATTTTACGTGCTTTATTTATTGGACATTTTTTAAATTGCATATCTCCGGTTCTACTTATGAATTTTTGTCATTTTGGTGTCAAATAATTTATTTAATTTTACTTTAGTTTTGAAGTTGGTGTAGGATTTTTCTGTGTTTGTGTTTTCACTTTACTACTGTTTGAAGTGCCACATAAATACTTTACACATTTCTCCTAGTTTAAGCCTGACTGCTTTTATGCTAAAGCTACCAGAGGGTTAAGCACAGATTAATTTGGGGTTTGCGTGTGACTTCAACCTGATAGTGGTTGCTGCTTGAGAGGGGTTTCACCTCTCCCAGCCAGTAACCCAATTTCCTACACAGGAGTATGCAGTTTTAGTGGCAGACCTTGGAAAGAAGATCAAAAACCCTCAACTGTCTCCCCTCAGTCTTCATGTAGAGAGTGCCCAGATTCAGGTGCAGGACCCTGCCCTGATGCTGCGACAGAAGATCCTCCCAAAGAGGAAGCCTGATCGGAGGACCGATGCTCATGCCCAGGAGTTCGGGATACCATACTCTCCATGCCCAATCCGGAGCCATTAGGATGACTTTCGCCTGGGCGGTCCTGATCTTCTTGAGAACTTGGGGCAGGAGTGGTATCTGTGAAAAGGCCATAGAGGAGTCCTGAATTCCACTCAAGGTGGAATGGGTCTCGGACCGAGAGCCACTTTGGAAACTCCAACACACAGAAGCGCTGACACTGCATATTCTCTGTGATGGCGAACAGATCGAGCCAAGGTTCTACCCATTCTTTTAAGAGACCTCGTGCCACCTGCGGATGTATCCACCATTTTGATCTGCAAGTCATCGACGTCCAAGTTTGTCTGCCCTGGCATTTAATGAGCCTGCCAGGTGCTGCACAACCAGGAAGATGTCCTGGCACTCCAGCCAAGTCTAGAGGCGAAGAGCCTCCTGGCACAGGGTCCACAACCCCACTCCACCCTGTTTGTTGTTATTTGGCGGTGGTGTTGTCCATGCATGCCTGAACCAGCTTTGGCTTGCTGGATGGAAGGAAGGCTTTCAATGCCAAGTGGGTCGCTCACAACTCCATAAGGTTGATGTGGAACTGAGATTCCACCAGAGACTAGAGTCCTAAGATTTCCCCTTCTCCCAGGAGGCCGCCCCAACCCAGAAGTGACGCATCCGTCACCACTGTCTGATCTGGGTGGGGAAGAGAGATGCAGTAACCTCAGAGTCAGTCTCACCAAAATCCAGGATTGAGGCTGAAACATCAGGATCATAGGCCAAACATCCTGAACTCTCTGCTCCAGAGGACAGGCATGGAACTCCACTGTATCCATAATGGTTCCAATGAGAGGGAGTGTCTGAGAAGGAGTCAGATGTGACTTCGGCATGATGATAGTGAGCACAAGTGAGGGTAAAATGTTTGCTGTAGTCTGGAGGTGGGTGATGACTGCCTGGGCCAAGCCCACCTTCAGCAGCCAGTCGACGAGGTAAGGGACGACTGGAACTCCTAACTTCCGAAGAAGAGCTGCAACCACCACCATCACTTTTGTGAACCCCAAAGGGACACTGGCGAGGCTGAAGGAGAGCACAGCAAACTGAAAGTGCTTGTGGCCCACTGTAAACCGCCAGTAATGCCAGTGGGCTTGCAGAATGGGGATTTGAAAGTAAGCACCCTGCATGTTCAATGCTTCCGTCCAGTCTCCAGGGTCCAGGGCAGAAAAGACCTGAGCTGAGGTGAGCAGCTTGAATTTCTCTTTCCGTAAAAAGGTGTTGAGAGAGCACAGATTTAGAATAGGACAAAGGCATCCATCCTTTTTAGCACCAGAAAGTAGCAAAAATAGCAACCATGTCCTACTTCTGGCATAGGCCCCCTCCCAATGTCTCCTTTTGCTAGAAGAGCCTGTGCTTCCTGATGGAGCAAGGAGAGATGGGCTTTTGTCAGCCGTTCATTAGCTAGAAGGAAGGGCTGCAGGGTTTCCATGAATGGAAGGGCACGCCCCTTCTGCACAATTTGAAGCACTCACTTTCCAGAGGTAATAGGAGTCCACTGGGGCAGGTGGTGCCTAATCCTGCTGCCAACGAGATGACTGTGCTGGATAGAGGGTGCACTAATGAGACTTAGAGACTGCAGCAGCTATAGGGGTGGGGGATTGGGCACCACGTTGGGTTAGGTTCCCGCATCCTCTTTGTGATCCGCGACTTCGTCCACGACAAGACTGTGCAGGGTGCTGGGCTGCCAGGTACAGCTGGTATTGCTGATGCCCACAAGTTCCACGATCATGGCTGCAGTAGAGGTGAAAGACTGTTGCTGAGACTTGGCAGTTAGGGAAAGTGTGAGAAATCAGGACCTGCTTGCAGAGTCCTCCCCTTTTTTACCCCCATTTTGAATACTAGGTGCTGGTTTTCTAACTCTGATTGTGCCCTGGGCTCTGCTAACCAGACCCAGGGCCTGTGCTCTGATTAAAAATATGGTTAGGTATAATTATAATTGGCAATGAGAGACCCCTGTAAGACCCTAATATATAATAAGGCAATGGGGATTCAAACTACCTATAAATCCCTAGCATATAATGGGGTAGGGAGGTTTAGAGGCCCAGTAGATTTCCTGCACTAGAGTGCGCACTGCTGTATTGCCTGCTATCATTTTAAAAAGCCAGACCTGCCTTGCAGGCTGCTTTAACATTTTAATTATATGAAAATTCGACTTTGGATTTAAAGCTACTTCCAAAGTCTCAAACTACCTTATTTTTACATATAAGTCACCCCTAAGGTCTGCCCTAGGTGACCCAGGGGTAGGGTGCCTTGTATCTATAAGCAAGGACATTATATAATGTTTTATAAGCCCTGGTGAGGGAAAAACTGTCAATTCCATTATTTCCCATTGTAGTGAATGGCTCCATAGGCTTATATAGAGATACTTTATTTAAGTATAAATATCGACAGGGGCCACCTAAAAACATACTTCAAGGTATCTAATTAATAGTTAAGATAAATCCAACAACTTGCCACTGTTATATGTATAATAACTATTACAGAAAATAAGTTATTACACTTTCTTTTCTGTGAGACAAAATCTAGCTCTCCAGCTGCCCTCCCCTGATTGGTCAGCCTTTTCCAGGCTCAGCCAGAGCTACTTGTTGAGTTGTGAAGTGTCCTGTCAGAGTAGACAATGGATTTCCTGTGGGTGGAGAACTTTAGCTGAAAATCCAAAAGGCATGAAGAGGGTGGGGGAGCCAAATTGATCTTCAAAGGGAGAATGACAGTTTGGGACCAGCACAGGCTGACCACCACATCCTGCACCCCCAGCCACACAGGAGCCTCAGTAATTAAATTAGTCAAGGGGTGTGTTAGTAAAACGAAGCCATACCAGTGGGTTGGCTTAGCCAGATCTCACCCCAAAGGAGAGACTTTGTCCATGTTGAATTTTGAGAGAATGGTGCTTTCTGGGATTTGAATATGCCACACTTTGGAAAAAGTGGTCATACATCTTGGTGGCACCCTGCAGCCCATTGGCCAGGGGAGCCAGCCTGCTTGACGCCCAGAAACTGTAAATAAATATGGGAGAGCTGCATAGCTTCTCAGATTTGCTGCCTGAAACAACAAGGAGAAGAAGGACTGCCCTGCTGGAATCTGAATCCGCACCCAAAGGACTGCACACCGAAGGACTGCACCTGCTGCACTATCTGGTACTATCATTCTAAGGACTTTGCCTTGCTTCAAGAAGGATTAAGGAGTGGATTCCCTGCAAGCTATAGGTTAACAGAGCCCACCTGCATCATCTCCACCAAGAGTCCCCATCCTGGAGTGCGACCAGTGGACTTTTAAGGATTTGGCCAGGTGCATTGTGGGAATTGTAGTACTGTTATAGGGATTCTGCACACACAGAGCTATGCACAGGATAATAGGACCTCGGAATATAGTGGTGAGCCAAACATAAACCTTAGCACCTAAAACCCCAACCCAACTAGCCTTAGCGTCCCATTAGCAACAATGTACCAATGATTAGACAACCCAGAACACGGTATCTCTCTCTCAGGACTCGCAGAAGCAAGAACACTCTTTCGTCACTCACTCGTACCTGTCCACAACGTGCGTAAGAAGAGACACAGTATAGGTTAAAATGTTTATTTCAACTTACGTGCTCTAAGATACAGTACACGTGTCAGTACTATAAGCATAATGCATAAGAATAATATAATCAGCATAGTTACAACTCCATAGAATACAAACGGGGAAAGCATCTCATAAAGCAGTGGATATATGTCTAACTAACATTACCACCCTCCCGTGCTGGAAGCTAGTTTATTATAAAAATAGAAGACCTCTGGGCTTGGACTAGCGAACCCCCATACCTCAGTCTCTAGATGCAAAACTACATCAGCAGACAATCACAGCTCTTCTCCCTGGAAAGGTTTTCTCCAAGTGAGTCTTAAGCGGGAAAACCGCAATATTAAAAGCACACCAATTCCTCCATGGCAGCTGTACATAGTGTTATGTCTAGGTGCGAGGGACTGGCCATATCTGCAAGAACTAGGGACGTTGTTTTTCGACCTTGTAACTGTTGTTCAGACTGAGCCCAAAGGGAACAGGAGAAAAGGTGAGAGACAGAAAATGCAGACAGTTCTAAAATAACTTGGCAGAAGCAGAGGTCGACAGAATAACGGCTAGGAGTAACGTGCGCAAAAGTCATCATGGCAGCCAGGCCTATGCCAACGTACCCAGGCAGGCCAGGAGGCCACAAACCACAAGACAGCCTCCCCTGGACAGTCCATCGGCCAAGACAAAGGACGAAGACAGAGTTCAAAACACCTGAGCAGAACAGAAACGTCCATAGTGGAAGCAGTCCCCATGAAGGACAACGGACGGGAAAGGGGAGCAAAAAAAAGTCAGCGAGGCAGGTCATGGTCAGTGAAGGCCAGATCAATCCAAAAGCGTGTAAGTGCAGAAGAACGCAATAGCATCCAAGAGGACATCATTGGAATCGCCAGAAAACATAGACGCCATCCAGTCCAACAGATCAAAACAGCAGGAATGTTCCTCAGAGGACGGAGCATCCAAAAGCAATGCGGGACAGCTTGCGTGATATTCAATATAGCTTTGTTGTAGGAGAGTCTGAGCAGCCGCCCAGATATCCCATTGCGCCAAAATCCCCAGTGCAGCCGCACGCGTCATGCAGCCTGCCACGGAACAGTCCCGTTCATGGGCCTCTAAGGGACCCACCAACTGAACAAAATCCGGAACAGACAACGACGAATTGGAGAGGCAATAATCCATGGTCCAGGTGAAAGGACAGCGGATGCAAGACATCACAGGTTGCACGCAAGTGAAATACGCAAAGCGAAAAGAAAAGGTATAGGACACACTCAGTGTCGCCAATGGCAGTACGCCGAAACCAGCCAGGAGGCGCTCACGGAGCATCTGGAGGCGTTCGGGAGCGAGAAGGGCCCATCGGGGAGCAGCCATTGCGGAGAAAACAGATCAACAGCAAAACACCAGCCGCCAAGGCGAGGATCAATGGGAAGCCACCAAAGACGCTTGAAAAAATCGAATGAATAAATGCCGGTATCACACCGAAAATAGTTTGGAAAGTTGATACAAGGCCGGATCCCACAACTTTAAAAAAGTGCACCAGACCCTCAGTGTTAGATGCGTTAAAAATACGGTGAATTAATTCTCCGAAATGCTGTGGGAGGTTGGTGTTTAAAAGGGCCTGTATTTCACTGTGGGTACTTGCCACCTGGAGAATGAATGTCTCCCGGGCGGATGTGAGCATAACCTCCTCGTTCAATAATAGCGCCTTTATTCTGCTCAGCTTATTGAAATCTGCCTCCATAGTAGGAATGGAAGGCCAAATAGAATTATCTATGATGTCGTGAGGGGGAGGAAAAAGCACATTCTTGCAGCAGACAACCCTGTGCGAGACCGTAACAATATAGGGGATGCCGGCCTGCATGCCACAGCAATTTTCGTTATTCAAAAGCAAAGAGCTACCATTTGTAAGCAAAGTAAAGGTAGGAGAAATAGCAGGAGCGGGAATACCCTTCAACACACAAGCAAGATTCGGAGCGGAAACGTTACAAGCTCCGTGCAGTTTAATATGTTTACAAATAAGGGAATGACCCACAGTAGAATCTCTAAGGCATTTATACATGAAAGGCAGGGACCAGAGTTCATGCAGGAAGGCACTACCCAAGGGCTGGAAACGGCCCACAAGATAATGTTTCATGCACGAGCTAAATTCAAACAAGGAAAAAGGCAAAGCGATAACCCCATGAACTAGCCACACAGCAGAATCTAATTCCGCCACAGAGAATGGTAAGGGCTCCACTTTCTCGATATGTAACAGAGTGTAAGCTGCATCTTTCATGGACATGAACTGCTGTTTGTCAGTTAAATTAAAAGGCAGAAATAAGGCAGTGGTGTTCAAAAAATGCCAAGGAACTTTACCTAACTTAAGTGTTTGCAAAGTCCACGCAAACTGCATAACTGAACGTAACTGATTCTGACCATGGTACAACACAGAAACATCATCTTGTACAATATCAACAACAGAGGACACAATATTCTCTAATGTGTAAATGTGGGAAGACAGGGTATTAATACTATTGTCAACAACAGCAAGCACTTTCTCCAGATTTGCTTGGTCTATTTCCCGTAAACGGGAAGCAGCTTCCATTTGCGACAGCTTCCAGAGTTCATTATAAGCTTCATAAATGAATCTCTTCGGTCGTGGACCACGAGGCCCCAATATAAAGTCGGACAGATCAATAGTGCCTGATAGGAGGGACAAATGTTGTTTAACAGAGTCTAGGGAAGAATGCTGCATCCATTGTTTACATAATTTACCAACAGAATATGTGGTGACGTACGGGCCTGTCCTGTTTATAGCCAGGAATTGAGCCGTGAAAACGCAGTTGGCACGCATTAGATGATATGGGCCAAGCCAACCAGGGTGACTGAACAAGCGTAGAAACATTAAACGAATTGTTCTGAAACAAAACCTGCAAGGCCGCAAGGGACATATTAAAATGCAATGTGTTGTTTGTAGTGGAAGACAGGGATGGAATTGATGGTGCGTTTAATTGTTTGGTGGTAGCCAAACCCCAACACGCAGTCTGATAGATGGAATCATTCAAAAACACAATTTGGGCCGGGATAAGGCAGGCACGGTGCAAGGCCTCGGTGCCTTGCACCTGCCATGGCTTTGAGCCCCAGATCGATTTCAAATCCACAGTGTCCTTCCAGTACTCATAACCACCCACCGCTAAGGCGCTCAAAAAGGAACCCGAATAAAGCAATTTGGTGTGGGTCAACATGATTTTCTGAGTGGATGGGGCGTTTAATTTAAAATAATAGGACCCAGGGTTCGATCTATTAAAATCAGTGAAATAGGTAAATTTATTTCTAAGAGTCTGGGAGCTACCCGGTAAAGGGTTTGGGCAATGTTCCCATTGGGTGTAGGCGTAAGAACCACGTAGTGTACTTGGTTTATGGACAAAATGGTTGCCCCAATGCTGGTAGCAATACAAATCGGCATAATTCGCAGAATTCATATACAAATCCTCAGCATTAAAGGAAGCATAATATTTTAAATCAGCAAACAATGCTTCAACGGCATGCACATCCCAATCGTCAGAATGAATATTACTTTTTACTACATCACCCATCGAAACCCGAAGGACATTTGGTACATTCATAATTTCTGTCGGTCCATGAATTTGAAAGTTTACCGCATCCCATACGATGCCATCAGCAACTGGAAAAGCTGAAATGTTCACAAATGTGTGGTCACGCTTCATGATGTGAGATGAGGTATGTGGAGCCAAAGTTCCAGCGACACTGTTCACAGCAGAGCGTTCAGGTAAATAGTGACCATTGATGAGTAGAAAAAACACTGTGACAAAGCCAATGGACATGAACAAAAAGATCAAGAAAAGCACCAACCAGATGTATGTCCAGGGGGGAATCAAATAATTGTCTCTAAACCAAGATACAAAAATACTGAATTTGGATGGGACAATTGATGAGGTGGAATCCGAATCAAAGGAATAACGTGTCGGGCTCAGTGGCGTTGTTGGTAGGTGTGCCACCGATTCTGTTTCGGGATAGGTATACTCGTTCTCGTCGATGCAGGGTGAGATAGGGGGTTCGAGTATACTTTCAGGCAAATCAACCATCTCAATTGCAACATCAGTGACCGTTCGGGCAGGAGGGCCACGAACACAAGTCCGGTAAATGGCAGGACAAGAGACCGCTGGTGTAACACTATTCAGGATCGGCCAGATGTTGTAGCTTGACATTTTCCACTGAGATGTATCTGTTCTCCTTGCGACCAGGAAGCGGTGGTAAGATAACTGTGCGTGTTCCCTTCAAGCCCAGGACTGGAACCGGTGCACGAAAAGAGGGGCCGAATTCTTTCTTGTTCTCCACCTTTTCTCGAACCAGGTCGCCAATCTTCGGAAGCCAGCCGGCAACCGGAATCTGCAGAGCAGCGTCTGTGGCTGAAGGTAAATGTGCGATTGCAAGTTTGTCTCGGGCTTCTTGTAAGTCCTGAAACATAGTAGAATGGTTATCTACATCAAACGTGGCGGATTGCACCGCCATGTCTAAACCATCAAGGTCAGGCACAAACATTCTGATGCCAAAGAGCATTTCGTATGGGGTCCGCCCACCCAGAGGTCTTCTAGGGAGATTATTAAGTGCACGTTGTACAGTATACAAGTGGGCCAGCCAGTTCCTGCCAGTACCTAAGACTCTAGCTGTCAAGGATTGCTTTAAGTCACGGTTCATTCGTTCAACGATAGAGTTGCCCTCAGGCCTATACGGAGATGAAAATTTCACCCGCACCCCCAGTGAACCCATTGCTTCCTTGTAAGCCTTAGAGGCAAACGCTGGACCTTGGTCAGAATGGAAGGTGCCGCAAGCGAAAATTCCCACAAAGACACGCAAATCCCTGATGACATTTCGAGCGTCAGCACTCCGGTGTGGCCAGACCCAGATGAAACGTGTGCACGAGTCCACTGCCACTAAGATATATTTATAGGCAGTGTCTGATGAAAATGGACCGCAGTGATCCAGGTAAACACACCCAAAGGGTCTGTTAGAAATGCAGAGCGAAGTCTGTGGTGGTCGTGTAACCGTGGAAGGCTTAATCTGTTGACAAACGTCACAAGAAAGCACATATGTACGGGTGTCTTTATATAAACCACGCCACCAGTTACGCTGCTGCAGGATGGAAACGGTCGCAGACACTCCAGCATGAGCCGAAACCATGCCTTCGTGTGCTGCCGTTATCAAGGAAAGTCTGCGGTCCGCGTTGGGGATCAGCCGATCACCAACGTCGGGTATTGTTACATAAGGAGCCTGTTCGGGAACTAATTGATAAGAATATTTGGAAGGAAAACTCCTAGGGTAATTAGCACCTTCCTTTGTCGCAGCAATAGCTGCCAAAATATCGGTGTCAATTTTAGACATGGATCTAGTAACTGCTGCTACTGAACACGTGACTACTGCTGATCTGGCAGCTTCATCCGCCAGACCGTTACCGACAGCGTGTGCGCCCACCCGCTGATGGCCTAGGGTGTGAACCACCTGTGTGAGTGGCAGACGTTGTCTCAATTCTGCCACTCGAACCCAAAGCAGTTTATGCTTAATTGTGCTACCTTTTGCGTCTCTATAGTCGTTTTGCGACCAAAAGAACAGATTGTCATTGTAAGATTGAACACAGTAGTAAGAATCGCACACAATGAGAGTGGTCACATCAGGATTAACGAACTCAAGTGCAAGCACCAATGCGCGCAGCTCGGCCAATTGTGCAGTACTGTCCCCGAGTGCCTGAGTGTGCACCATAGTTGATTAGAACTTTCCGTCCACAAAAGTACCTGCAACAATAGCACATGCGGCTGAATAAGCATGCTTGGACCCCGTGGCCGGTTGTGCCGAACCATCGGTGTAGATCACACAGTCGTAATCCTCAAGCGGCAGTAAAGACAGAGGAGGAGGATGAACGAATTCATACTGTAAAAACTCCTGAGTCTGAAGAGAAGAATCGAAAATGAAAGTGACATCCGGAGACGTCAAAGATGTTGCCCATTGTATCCAACGGGGGTGCAAAGCTTCTGAGTTCGGAACACTTGCCTTCGTCACTGCCTCTAGGGCAGGATAGGGTGTTACCACCAGAATGCGCTTTCCCTGTGCCAGTGCGCGTTCCTTTAGAATCGCCATCTGTACTGCAGTCAGTACTTTCTCCACAGAGGAAAAGCGCATTTCTGCGGAAGTGTAAAGATGTGACTTGTATGCGATGGGTACTGTGTCACCTTCGTTAAAGGTTAAGTACGTGAAACCCACTGCCCCAGGAATTATTCTAATCACCAGGTTTGTGTGGTTATCACGCGTCAACAGGTATTTAGACTCAAGAAGGTCTGTCTGCAAAGATTGCAGAATGGAGGAATGCTCCGGAAGCCAGCAAGACTTCGAAAACTTAGGTTGTATCAAGGCATACAGTGGCTGGATACGCTGGGCGTATTCGGGAATGTAAGTACGCCCGAAGTTCAGGAAACCCAGCAAAGACTGAAGTTTTTTCAGATTAGTAGGAGGGCACAAAAGTGCACATTTTTCTAGGAAGTGGGGGGCTAATCCCTTACCTTCATTGTTGAGCTCGTAGCCCAAGAACAAAACGGTAAATTCAGCAATATGAGATTTGGCAAAGTTAAATTTGTAACCTTGTACCGCAAATTCTAGAATAATGCGGTCTACTCGTGAGAGATGCGGGAACAATTCGTCGTCCGTCAGATAAATGTCATCGACGTACGAACATGCATCTTGGTCAATGCCGTCTAACAAAGAGACAACACGGGCGGCGAATACGCCGGGACTGTTCTTGTAGCCCATAGGTAAACGCCTGAATTTGAATAATTTACCACCGAAGGTAAAAGCGCTCCATTGGCTACTCTCCGTGGCTAAGTTGTGCGTGTAGAATCCATTTGAAAGGTCAAGTGTCGTTTTATATTTTTTACGAACAAGACTGTCTACAAGCGCAGAACTGTGTGTATTTTGCACCGCAAAGGTCCGACAATGAGAGTTCAAATGCCGGTAATCCAAAACTAAGCGGTACGATCCATCGGGTTTAGAAACCGCGAAAAGGGGATTGTTCATAGGTGACACGCATGTTTCAATTACTCCCTGATATTCCAACTGAGTCAGAATTTCAGAAACAGGACTTTTGGCGTCCCGTTTAATGGGATATTGGGGTTGTGGCTGTGGTAGGGACCTCAAAGGTATTTCATGGGGGGGAGAGTCTTCACCCAGCCCACGTGGTTGCGGTATAACGCAGGAGCCAGGGACACAGCCCACTCAGCTGCAAGAGCCTCCGCTTTGTCCTTTGGGACATGTCGAGAAAAGCTCGGAAGGAATACCTCCTCCCCTTTACGTGCAGCAAGAACGAATGGGGGTGGCCAATCCACCTCCGCTAACAAAATGTCGTATGAAGAGGTCAGATTCTCCCAAAAAATCCCTTTAATTACACGCTGTACATCACCTTCGATTTGAATGACAATATTAAAAAGTCTGTCAGGGGGTGCCACTCTGGTGTCAGCTGTCTCGACAGTAATGAATGTTTCAGTTGATGTCGCCTCCATATGAGGACGTAGCGCCTCCCGCACTATGGTAACTTCCGCGGCGCTGTCTAGGAGGGTTACTGCCCACGTCCAGTTCAGGAGTCTCGTTCTCACCGTCTGTGGCATATTTCGCTGTTACAGCGGAAACTTTCTTCTTCTGAAATTGTGGGCGAGAACGTTGAAAGTCTTCTGCTTTTCCTCTGACCTGTTGTCGAGGTTGGTCTCGTCCCTGGGGAGCCTCTCGACCCCTTCCTCTATCCGGGCGATCTCCTCCACTGGCCTGTGAAGTTGTCTGTGCCTGTGAAGAACGAGGAGAACGCGTATCAGGGATCTGAAACCTATCCGGAGATTTAATTCTCGTCCTATCGCGTAAATCATAAGTGCGTTCAGAAGATACTGAAACCGGGGATGCGCCTCTCGACCCCGGCTTCTTTTGTTGCTTACCCTGTTTTTTCAGCCTCCATCTCTTTTTAGTGAAGACTGGTCTCTCATCCTTCTCAGATTGAGGTTTGGATTGTTGTTGTTGCGATTGCGTTTGCTGTTTTGCAAAAGGCTTATTGCCCAGGCTATTCCTACCAATAGTTTTGTAAGCCTGGGTAATAATTTTCGGTAATTCGCGAGGCTTGTCCAATTCTGGGACCAAAGCCAAAGCATTAGCTACTTGAAAGTTCACTGCATCGCCCTTGACATTCGCAAGGATCAACTCAGCTACTACTTCAAACACTCCCACCAGTCTCATCCCTAATTCCACCGCCGCCTCAGGGCCATGTTCGTCCTGTACTTTTTTAATTACAGAGGGGAGAACCGTCATGGAAGGAGTGCCCAAACACTTCGAATAAACTGCTGCGAATACCCTACCCCAGTTGTCGCATGCTGTCAACTCGGGAATTAAGTCTTTTGGCAAACTAATCGTAAGAATTCTATGTTTATCCACCGGTGTTGTGTTTGGAAAAACTGCCTCCAACTGGTCAAATTTTTCTGCAAGCCAATAAGGAAAATCATCCTTATTTTGTTGACGTTTGCCCATCACTGAGTTCACCATGACGGGACTTATGGTCACTCCGCCTGCAACAGCTGGATGGCCCGCAACTCCAGGTGGGGCTCCCTGGATGTTGCCTGTAACATATTGCACTAAGGCGCGATGCACTCGCACTAAAGCTGAATACATATTGCGCAGGTCCGCGACTGGTATTTGCATATATCGCGGATGTGGGGTGTACCCGGCCAAAACAGGCCAAGTGACCCCGTCAATAGACAAGGGGCCTAAACGAACCGTCGTTACCGGTTGTGGGAGGGCGCCATCAAACCAAACACGGTGCTGCCAAGCCGTGAGCGGTACTTCACGATTAGTATAAAGTCTATAGGCAGCAGGAACAACGGTGGGTTCATATTCATGGAACAGATTATCGTTCGCATCCACCGCTGGAAAGGTGACCCAAGAGTAGAACACTTCGAAGTGGAAAGCCGGATCGGCTTGTACCACAAAGATCAGTTCGACTCCCGCATCTGGCACTCCATACACCCTTAAGTGATCCCGGAGCGCCCCGCGGCTATGTGCCGCTATGTTTACACCCGCCATTACGATTGGGGATGTCCGACAACCTAACAGGAGGCAACACAAATAGGGTTCTGGTTAAGAAACCTTTTAACAACTTCAAGCTTGAAAGAACCTACAAAAACGTCAATATAGGAGGTATCACCGTCACACACGCTTCCGGAAGCGTATGTGAGGGGGTTGTGGACAAGCACAAGTACTACTCAAGCGTCTCGCAGATAAGCCCCCTCGTTGGTCGCGCCATGTTATAGGGATTCTGCACACACAGAGCTATGCACAGGATAATAGGACCTCGGAATATAGTGGTGAGCCAAACATAAACCTTAGCACCTAAAACCCCAACCCAACTAGCCTTAGCGTCCCATTAGCAACAATGTACCAATGATTAGACAACCCAGAACACGGTATCTCTCTCTCAGGACTCGTAGAAGCAAGAACACTCTTTCGTCACTCACTCGTACCTGTCCACAACGTGCGTAAGAAGAGACACAGTATAGGTTAAAATGTTTATTTCAACTTACGTGCTCTAAGATACAGTACACGTGTCAGTACTATAAGCATAATGCATAAGAATAATATAATCAGCATAGTTACAACTCCATAGAATACAAACGGGGAAAGCATCTCATAAAGCAGTGGATATATGTCTAACTAACATTACCACCCTCCCGTGCTGGAAGCTAGTTTATTATAAAAATAGAAGACCTCTGGGCTTGGACTAGCGAACCCCCATACCTCAGTCTCTAGATGCAAAACTACATCAGCAGACAATCACAGCTCTTCTCCCTGGAAAGGTTTTCTCCAAGTGAGTCTTAAGCGGGAAAACCGCAATATTAAAACCACACCAATTCCTCCATGGCAGCTGTACATAGTGTTATGTCTAGGTGCGAGGGACTGGCCATATCTGCAAGAACTAGGGACGTTGTTTTTCGACCTTGTAACTGTTGTTCAGACTGAGCCCAAAGGGAACAGGAGAAAAGGTGAGAGACAGAAAATGCAGACAGTTCTAAAATAACTTGGCAGAAGCAGAGGTCGACAGAATAACGGCTAGGAGTAACGTGCGCAAAAGTCATCATGGCAGCCAGGCCTATGCCAACGTACCCAGGCAGGCCAGGAGGCCACAAACCACAAGACAGTACAGACATCCTAAGGACCATCTAGGCGATACCAGACCTTTGGATTGGTGTTTTGGACAATTTAAACCCTCAAGGAGACCTTCTGGAAGCCGATCCAGAAGTTTGGGGACTTTTTGTCAAAAGGTTCCATAAGGTGACCGACTCAACGTCGATTGTCAAGCTGGCTACCTTCAACCGCGACCCGGATTTCAGGTTTGTCCCCCTGAAAGCTCCGGAGCTCCAGACTTCCAGGATTTGACCGAGGCCTCGCTGAGAAGCAATCCGATGATGCCGCATCGAAATCGGCCTGCTGGAGGGGAGCGCTCAATGTCAAGAGAAAAATCCTCCAGAAAGGCTTCTAAGTCCGAAGGTAACATTTTGACCGAGGCCTCCTGCTTAGTGTACCCAACCAGGGCTCCATCGCGGTCGGCCTCAAACTTTGACTTTATCCCAGTCAAGCACGACCAGAAGTCCGAAAGTGGCACAATATGTTTTTAAGCACTAGAAAGTGTTTATTCTTTAAAAAATCATATCTCTGGTTCCCTACATTGGATTTTTGACATTTTGAAGTCTTTTTGTTCAAATAAATATAATTGTTTTTTATTAATTGGAGTTAGATTTTTATTGTGTGCTGTGTCCCACTTATTTATTGTATAGGTGTTTTAAAATGCTTTACACACCTGTCTCCTAAGTTAAGTCTGCCTGCTCGTTGCCAGCTACCAAGTGAATAATTTATTGAGACCCTAACTTAATCTTTTATTATGTTTGTGGCCTTATTACTAGTGGTAAGTCACTACTTATCACTACTAATAATCCACTTTTCACAGAAAGCCTGAGAAACCTAGGGTGATACGGCTCTCCTGAAAAAGCTTGAGCGCCATGCCAGCTTTCTCACCAAATTGACGAGAGCCATCAAAGGATGACTGGACATCCTCAAAGAACCCAGTGGACCATAACCAGGTGTGGCAGCGCAGCACCACCGTAGAGGTCATGGCTCTCCTTCGAGAGTCCATGGTATCCAACCCACACCGGATGGCGAATGTAGCTGAATCCTGACCACTAACAAGGGCTAGGCTGAGGATGGCTCAGTCCTCCTCGGGAGGTATGGGAAGCAGCTGCAGAACCCAATCACACAAGGCATGGGAATAACGCCCCAAGAGCCATGTAGTGGTCACCGACCACAAAGCTAGGCTGGTGGAAGAGAAAATACACTTCCCAAAGATGCCCAGCCTCTTGGATTCCCTGTCCGGTGGAGTGGAAGGGAACACATTTGGTTTGACCTCGGCTGTGGAGGCCTGCACAACCAGACTGCTGTGGGCGCTGGGAGAGGAAGGCTAGGTCTCCTGGGGCAGGATGATGGTGTCAGACAATCATGCGAAGCATAGGAGCCCCTGCGCAAGGTTTTGCTGAGGCCCCCAGGAGAACGTTGGTAAAGGCTTTGTTGAAGTGGAGCAGTTAGTGAAGCATCTCTGTCAATACGTTGGTCTTGACCTCAACATCTGGCAGCTGAGGGTCAAGGACCTCTGTTTCCCTGCTCATCACAGTGTTAAGGATGTGCCTTCCTCTGAAACAGGGCCCGGAGGAGAAAGCATGCCAGAGTCCAGTGAAGTGTCCAGACCACTGTCATCACCCAGCTCCTCAGAACAGTTCTCTAATGGCACAGGGTCCTCCTCTAGGGGACCAAACCCTTCATCCTCATCTCCCCCTTCAGGAAGGAAGGGTATATCCAATTGGGGGTGGACCAGCGAGCAGTAATCCAATCGAGACCGGGAATGGCATGGAGCCTTCTTCTGCTGCGCCGCCAGAAGCTTCAACACCAGCTTTCAAATGGCTTTTGGTGCATCCAGGTGCACTCAACGCAGACCTTGGGGTCGTGGCCAGACCCCAGACAGCAGAGACAGACAAAGTGGAGATCAGACACAGTGATGTGTCAGTGACATTCCTTACAAGGTTTAAATCCTAAAGGTTGTGGATGGGACATAACCCCCTAGCACACTGGGAGCAATAGCTCAAAATGGGTCAGCAAATGAACAATGTAGCTTTCCGAATTCACCCTGCTGGTGCGGAATGGAAAGGAACTGAAGTCAGCGCACCAGGGTGGTGCTTATATGGGCATCACAACATCAGTTCTGACATGGCCAACGTGGAGCCTATACCCATCACGTACCGGTGGGTAGAGTTACTGCTCAAGATTTTCTGAATCCAGTCTGACACTGGGGAATATTCTAAGGTGAGAAATCTGCAGTTAAAAGTCTCTATCAGAAAAGAGGATATCTTAATTCAGAACAGTTTCAAATGGACGCAATCTCGGATGCTGTGAAATTGCAGCAATGAGATAAACAAAAGTCACTCTAAAAGGAATTAACATCACTTTTGGCAAAAGACGGTAACTGATAAAGCTGGAATGTGCCCTGTGCTTACATTAAAAGCTTACTGCTTTAACATCAGGCTCTAAACACAAAGGCAACAGTAAAGTCATCATAAATTAAAAACAAAAACACTGGGACGGAGGGAACTACCTTGTTTGTGAATGTGTGCTCCTTGTGAAAGAGCAAAATGCAGTCACTCAAAATGAAGCTAACCACTAGCTTAAGTAGGCTAACCCACTGGCCCATGCTATATGCTGTAGTGTCGAAAGCAAAATGTGAATGGCACAGCAGCAGACCAATGGCC
Source organism: Calotriton arnoldi (assembly GCA_963921515.1). Classification (NCBI taxonomy): domain Eukaryota; kingdom Metazoa; phylum Chordata; class Amphibia; order Caudata; family Salamandridae; genus Calotriton; species Calotriton arnoldi. Next base: position 2,353,234 of record CAWUFW010001415.1, read on the forward strand.
TCTGCACTTCTTCCTGCCATCACTTCTTTGTTTAACCTCTCTCTTAACTCTGAAACACTTCCTTCGAGCTGGAAAGCAGCTCAGGTCAAACCTAATGCGGAACCCCTTGAGCTTTCCAACTATAGGCCCATATCACTGCTTCCATATCTTAGTAAAATCATAAAGACTTTAGTGAATAAACTACTCCCATCTTACCTGGAGGCCCATTCCCTTCTGAATTCCTCTCAGTCAGGTTTTCAAGCCTCCTACAGCACAGAAACTGCATTGGTGGTGCTATTAGATACCATCAGACTCTCTTTTCAATGAAGGTCTCCAGTTATGCTGGTACTACTCAACTTATCTGCCACATTCAACACCATCTCACACTCTATCTTGACCCAGAGACTCAGAGATCGGTGTCAGTGGAAAAGCTTTAGGATGGCTTACATTTTTTCATAGTAACCGGATTCAAAGTGTTCTTCTAGAATCCTTAAAACCCGTACCAGGACCCTAGATAAGTTGGTATCGCAGGGCTCCTCATTGAGCCCTACACTCTATAATATTTACATGTACCCAGGCTCAAGTGGTAAGATCCTGTGGTTTTAAAGTCATATCTTACGCAGATGACACTCAATTGATTATCTCCCTGGGACCCATCCCCGAATCTAGCAAAAGCAGATTCAGTAACTGTATGAAGAAAATCGCTTCTTGGATGGTGTCAAACTGCCTACAACTAAATGGCGATAAGACAGAGATTCTGCTTTTTGGTAAGGCCATGTGCACTGGTCGGATTACTGGTGGTCTCCTGAGCTACCCAAAAAAGGTAGTGAAAAATCTTGGCATCCTGATAGATGAGAATCTCCTCCTGAGGGAGAAGGTAAGCTCCACTTGCGGCATCTGCTTTGGGATCATGCCTCTGCTAAGGAAGGCATTCCAACTGCTACTGCTGCAAATCAGGAAAACCCTCACTCAGGAACTTATTGTAAGCCACCTATATTATGGTAAGGCCCTCCCGGTTGCGGCGAATGAGGTACCTCTGTCCAAGCTACAGGTGGTTCAGAACATGGCTGCCTAACTGGTCTGTAAACTCCCACCTCGCACACCTTCATAGCCTACTTTGAAATCTCTACACTGGCTGCCGGTGAGAAAACGATCTTTATTTAAGCTCCTATGCCTGGTTCACAAAACTCTGTTAGGCAAGGGCCCTCTCTAACTTCAAAAGAAACTTCGGCCATATCTGCCTACCTGTGACTTCAGGTCCAGTGGGCAACTCTTGCTATGCCCACGTTGCATATGCATGACTAGATATGGTGGGCGCTCTTTCTGCTATCTTGCTCCCCACCACTGGAACAGGCTGCCTTTTCACATTCGGTCCTGCTCTGACTTCACCAGTTTAAAAAAACTAATCAAGACTTGACTCTTTTAACTCCGTCTTCTAATTCATGCGCCACAGCGCCGAGAGCCCCCTGGGGAAGGGGGGGGGGTATTCGATTTGCGCTCTGCAAATTCCACTAACATAATATAACATGAAGAGCAGTAGCTCAAACCTCCATTAAGTTTATTATACATATCATTTTAGTAAAATCAAAAGTTCATGGCTATAGCCAACCTAAAAAGGAGGGGGAAGAGAAGAGAGGGGGAAGAGAAGATATCCTTGTCTAATACTGCTAAGATGCTGAAATCTATTAAATGAGAAACCATTAATGAAAGTCTTGGCTGAAGGTTAAACATGAAGAGCTTTAGCCATGCTAATAAAATGTCAACAAAAAAATGACAAGCTAGCATAACAAAAAGTAAAAGCTGACAGCTAACTTTGTCAAGTGCTTTTTCTGTCCCCAGTGCTAGCCTACCAGAAGGAATATTGGTGTTAGATATCGATTATAAAACATGACAAATAAGTCTGGGTTTGTGTACAGATAATCTTCCCTTCATAAAATCAACTTGATCTGGGTGTACTAAATTATCCTCAACTTTAGATCGCCAGTTAGAAAGGATTTTAGAATAAATATTACAATGTTGATTAATTAATGCGATTGTTCGGTAATTAGAAATGATAGTGGGATCTTTATCTGGTTTAGAGAAAACTACAATTGATGCCTCAAAAAAGTTCCTGACCTAACTCTACAGATTGCGAAATGTGCGCTGGCAGAAGTGTAATGACTTGAACAGACCACCACGCTGGCAGTAGTAGGGCAGTTCATTGAAATATAACTGATTTTTCAGCGGTGCACTAGCTTTTATGTACTTTTGCATCACTGGAATTCGAAAATTGCAAATGAAGCCGATCTATTTTCAATGTGATCATAGGCTTAAATCCATGGTTTGAGGGGTGGGGTTTACAAACCTGTACATTTTGTAAAAGCCACATGTACGACCATTTCCCCTTTGTGACTGGCTTACCACCGACTTGAAGTAGGTGTGTAAACTGCGATTGTTTTGCAACCACATACCGGTCACAAAATAATCATACATTCCCCTGCGACTCCCCTTCCTAATAGTGACTCGCAAACTGCGATTGTTTTGCAACCACATACCGGTCACAAAATAATCATACATTCCCCTGCGACACCCCTTCCTAATAGTGACTCGCAAACCCTTTTTTTGTGAGTCAGTAAGAGGTTACGGACTTGCAAAATAGGGTTAATACATGCTACAACCATTTTTAGCATTCGCAAACGGCCCGAATCTCCGTTTGCAATCACTAAAAACGGTCATACATGTGGCCCATGGTTCCTCCACTTTATTTGGAATCAGGGGAAGCACTGACTCTGCTGCAGCAAACTAAAGATCTGACGGGTCGTCTGCCACAAGGCCATCAGGTCATAGTCACCCCACCCAACTCAAGGCGGGATCGTGGCTTAACGCAAAATGATGGGGGTCCCCTGCAGAATGTGATGAGGGGCTCCCGAGTTTCCAATATTGCATAGATATTCTTCGGCCTTGAGCTGAATGGGGCCCCCTTTATAAGGATTGGGGGGCCCCCCTGCACCGCAGGGGCCTGCGTTACGCCCCTGGGTCAGATGACACTCACTAGATGTCCTTCCTGGAACCACTTGCAGCCACTTGATGGACCCGATAGGGAATCACTTAATGCCCCCCATGTGCAAGGAGAAAATGAATTCCTCACCTTTGGGGGGGGGGGGGATCATTGATCTTTTTTTCAAGAATAAACTCCTCCTTTGCGACTTTAGTCTTGAAAAACTAAAATCCTTTCCAAGTTGGCGTATAAAACCTGGCATCCACTTGAGCCAGGACCCATTTGGGAGTCCCGGGATACACTGGAGTTACTGGGCCACAATCAAGGTGGTTGAGGTCCCCTTAAACCTGCTGTGAACATGCTTAATATGGGACTGAAAATTGAGTGTCAAGTACACCTTTCTAGCACTTGTCTCAAGGTGGGAGGGAGAGCAGCCCAAGGCTTCCAGCAAGATAGCGTGGGATGCATAGACTAAGAACTCATATTCCGTGCTTATCTCAATGAATAAAAGAAGAATTTTATTATCCACTATGATTCCACAGTGCTTAATTTGTAAAAGAGTGAGTGCCGGTGCCCAAAGCTTTGCTCTGAAGCCCGCGCCTGGAGCTGCTAATTATCAGGTGTGCCAGATACCAAGGCTGCTTAGACTTCAATCCACCTCGTGCCTCTTTGATCCGCTACCAGACAGCCCCTGCCCTTTTAACTCGCTCGTGCAGTTTCCTGCTTTCTCCCTTTCTAACGGATTTTCCTCCATGTTCCCTTTTTGTGTGTTATTCCCTCTCGAGCTCTCAGCAAATGTCTGATGAGGAAAAATGTGCTGGTCCCCAAAAATGAATGAGTGCATGTGCCCCTCACCGGCTCAAATTAAGCACTGAATAAACAAGGGCACAGGATTATAGTGAGTTCTGTAGGGAAAGGTAATTAAGGTAACAACCAAGATACAATCAATCACAGGTGCAGACTTACGGTGAAAGCGCTGTGTCTATGACCCGTCCAGTGGCGTAACGAAACTTGAGGGGGCCCCCTGCAAAGCACATGGAGGGGGCCCCCCCGGGGGCTCGGCCCACCACCTACCACTTTGCCCTATCACCCAGAAATCTATGCAAGAAGGCAGGAGCTAAAGGACAGAGCCAAGAAGACAGGGGATGGAGCGGTCTTGAATGTATTGTATTGTTATATTTATAGAGGGCCTACTACCCCTATGTGGAGCACTGAAACGCTTGCGTACATGAGTAGCAAGCTACAATATGTGTAGGGTGTGTGGTTGGAAGGGCGTTGTATTTGTTTTGATGCTATGTTGGAAGTGTTCCCATTCCATGTTGTGCATGAGGACCTGACTGGGGTGCATGCAGCTTATTGTGCAATAGGATGCAGCGCTTAGCAATGGCTTACGAGGTGAGAGATATGCACACTATTTTGTTTTTCATCTCTCTGCAGGTCCCTTTATGGTATTTATTGTGTTCAAATCCCACCTTGGTGATTACTGCACAGAGTCGTCCATTCTGAAAATACTGTGCCTACTGTTTAAAGTTAATGGTCCTGAGTAGGCATAGATTAAAGAGTGCACAGTGAGTGATGCAACAGTGTGAGAGTAGGGTAAGAGGAGCGACAGCAGGGTGAGTGAGGTGACCATATGTAAGTGCAGAGTTGGACGAAAGAATGCATTGTTAGTGATGGGCTTATTTGAGTGAGATTGCAGATTGAGCAGTGAGGAGGGCAGGTGAGTGAAGTGTGACATGAGTGCAGGGTGAGTAGTGTGCTCGTGTGACTGCAGGGTGAGGTACAGGGTGAACAGCGCAAGTCACAAGTGCACTGCAAGTGCAGAGTGATGACTGGGGGCAGGGTGAGCGGGTGAATGGTGTGAGTGCATGGTGGTCAGTGTGAGTGCATTGTGATTGCTGTGAGTGCAGGGTGAGCGTAAAAGTGAAGGGCGAGAATGAGGAGTGAGTTGTCTGAATGCAGGGTGCATTCCCGGACACTTGAAGTAACTCAGCATGTTATTGACGGCGGCGTAGGGTTTCAGGTATAAGTTAAACTATTGTTATTCTGGCATTAATAGGGATAGAGGGTGTAGGAAATAATGTGCTGATCGTGCAACAAACTTCCACTCTTATGATTAGGGTTGCCAGCTCATTATTTTGATGCCCCTACAGGACAAAAATAAGCATCACCTAAAGCCGTATTTTCAGCACTTATCTGTGCATACTTCGAACAGCAAATATAAACAGAAAACACTTTTAATTGTGTTCTAGGGCTGCCTGAATGGTCCATGACTGATAATTAAAGGGAACAAAGACAGAAGAGTCACATTACAAATGAATACATACATTTTTATTTATAACCCTATTTAGTGTCAAGATGAGGTCTTTCAGTGTCTTTAAACAACACATGGCTGGCATTTTTCTTTTGGCAACCCTACTTTATATTCCTTTTCATGAAATGCATTCTCACACTACAGCAGTAAATGTAAATTTCAAATGTAAGGAATAGGCAGAGTGGGGGCCCAGCGGGTACTGGAACCAGAAAAATAATTACGCCTAGGTAACCAGTTTACAAAGGTGTGTAAAAATGCAAATGGTCTCTGGCCTCTAGGCAGTTGCCTTCAACCCCCTTGCTTCTGGGCCTGGTACCTTTACATTAATCAACAGCCTTTGATACTGTCTATCATCAGACACTACTACTGTGACTTGAGAAGCTGGACCTATAAATAAATGATCACCTCCCACCTCAGCGACAGATAAAGCTTTGTATCTAAATCAATATTTACCTCAGCTGCTCACATCCTGCTCTGCGGCATCCCACAAGCGTCACTCGTTTCACCAGTCTTATTCAACCTCTACCTTACCTGATCAGATCAATCAACCTCACTTGCTACAACTATACAGATGACATGTAGATTATTCTAAAACTAGGAGACCCTACAAGCGTCAATAGTCAGATGTTCTGTCTTTAAGGCACTTTACAGTTCCATAGAGACCTTCAAGGGGAAGGCACACAGTAGCTACAAGGGAAATTCCAATGATACAGAAAAGGACACTACTGTTGAAACTAGCACCTCAACTCATCGCATTTGCTAATTAAAAAAAGACCACTGATGGAGCTACATTCTCAGTACAGGTGGAAAACACTCGACCTACTTGCCAGCAAAGATACGAAATCTACAAGTCCACCTTAATTTCAGAAAGGAAGTAAAAACCTGTTTCTTCCAAAGATGAAAACCACAATAAATGGGTCCCATGACTTCAAAACTAATTAACAGAACAGAAGAGAACACTTCAGTCAAGCATTCCGAAAGTCACAGAAACACCACCATTATATTGCACGAGGGGTGGCTGCACACCGCGCAGGGTACATGAGAATAGTGCTCAGGTAGCACTGGAGTCAACACAATTTGATTCTATCACTGCTGAGTGTAATGATTGCAGGCTGGATGCTAATTATACCCTCTCAGTGGTGCCAAAATGTCACAGGACCATAACCATTGCACTGCCAGTTGCAGGCTGAATGGCAAGTATACGGATTGCACATGGTGATAAATCACTTGTAGTCCAGCTAAGTATTACCATAACAGATCGGAACTGCAATTGGACACTGTCTGGAAACCACCACCAATCCACCGGAACCAAACCACTCAATAGCAAAGAGGACATGTGCCTAATGCGTGAAGAGATCTGCCATATGTGGCTGCCATCTTCGAAGACTTTAAGATATTCCTTCCAACCAGAAGCTTCCCCCTCCCCCATCATCGCTGACTCATAGGACATGAATATAATGCAAACCAACCAGGCAGATCTCTTTCTTTGTTGTCTTTTCTTTCTCTTTACTAGACATACATGATTAAGAGTGCAGAAGACTTAATTGGTGTGCTCAACAGAGGAGGGTGAATGAAAATTGTTTGTAATCACCATATTCTACACATTGGACTTCTAGAGTAAATTGTAGCTGTCAGCTATTTATAACCACAGTCCTGTGCCTCACTTACCCTTTCTCTCATCACACTGCAAAGAGCTGTGACCTAAGACACGATAAGAGCATTATTCTGGTCACACACACACACACACAAACAACAAACATGCTGCCCACATAGGCTCACAGAAAGCACATCCAGCCAAGCACTCCCCTATGGTGTAGTGTGCTACCCATCTGACAATGCAATATGGCATCCTGCAGAAGGGCATGAAGAGCCATATAAATGCAGCTTTGATACAATGCAATACAAGACACTGTCTATCCCTGTGGCACAAAGTCCTTGCACCATTTATTTATATGCCTCAAGCTACATCTTATCTGTCCTTGTGTGCAAGGTTTTCTCAATCTCCATTTGCCACACTGTGGTAGGGATCCCTGTACGGAAGAAAGCAAAACTGTGGCACTTCTGGTGGTTGTGAGCTACCAAACACGCCCCCAGTCAGATGCGAGCATCCTGATATTTTAATCTTAATTGGCTTTGTGTACTTTTTGCTGCATAATTACGGTGTTGTGTAATAGCTTGTATAATAAAAATTGATGGTGGGGACAGCCGCACTTTAATAACGCACCGTGCGCTCACCTCACATCCGAAGAAATCCTGGCCCATATCATGCTGTGGATGCTGCCATTTTGTCCCACTACGCCTCCTTAGGCTAGGGACGTGGAGGGCGAGATAGAAAACGGCAGCGACACCCTGAACGAGCATGGCCACGGGCCACCACCACCCACGCACCACTCCTGCCTCGGACAGACTTACCTGAGGCCTGGCCTGCAGCTTCAGAGCAGGCAGGCGCGAGCGGGCAGCAGAAGAGGGCAAGGCTAGCCAGGCAGGGGGCCCGGGGCTTGTAATAATTAAATTATGCCCGGTGGCCGCTGCCGCACAGTGAAAGACGGTCCTTCTCAAGACAGTCTCTGGCGTGGCTGGGTCCTGGGATGCCTCTCACCTCACTGGTCACACGCACTTTTAATTGCAATGCGCATGACAATAGCATTGGTCACCAGCACCACCCTCTATGCCGCAGCCCCACCCTGAAGACTGCGCAGACGCGGAGACAACTGCGCGCCGCGCACCCAACCCAACATTTAATGAAATGAAGAGCCCAGAGGCCAGTGTTGCCAAATTTTGAGACCCGTCCTAAGCCCAAAGCTGTCCAAGTACAAGCCCAAATTCAGCCCAACGCATAGCAGTATCAACCCAAACACCAGCCCAAAGATGAAACTCTCAAATTATTCAAAAACAGCCTTCAGAAAACATTTTAAAGTTAATTCTAGAGTCTATTATATATACATATGGTAGGAGGAGGAATACTGGGCGACAATGGGCTTCTGAAATCATGCCTAAATTCTATTAAAAACACTCATTTTGATAACCAGTCTCCACTGTAACCTTCTAATCAGCACTTCTGTCACCACAAATACAAACTCGAGCCCAGTACTCCTGAATTAACTCTAAATGAGCAGATTATAATTAGGGGTGGGCGGAATTTGCGTAGTCGCGCTACGCAAAGCTCCGCGAAATGGTAAAAAATCTCCGCGAGCACGCAAAAGTTCCGCGAACACGCGGAATTGCTTGTTCCGCCCGTTCGCGATGCTTTTTTCCTGTTCGCGAACGCTGTTTGCGTGCTCGGGGAGAAATATCTCGCGAACATGCATTTTTAAAGCGCAAACAAGCAAAAAACTCCGCGAAGCTGCGGATCGCGGAATTTTTGGCAATTTTGCGTTCTCTGCGGAACGCAAAATTACCCAAATTCCGCAAATTCCGCGAGCGGAACGGAATTTACCGCCCAGGCCTAATTATAATCAGCCTTAATGAAATCTAAAAACTGGAATGTCAAAGCTATTTCAGCAAAATGGCTCCATAAAAGAACTTGAATGGATCTAGTAGAGGTAGCACCACACAATGAAACATGTATTCAGAAACAACCCTTGTGATAAAGTATTTCCAGTATGACTTGGCTTGCAAGGCTTGCATTCTATGGATTTGCCTGAAGAAATTTGAACAAAAAAGCTTGTTTTACACGGCATTCATGACAGTTTGGGACAACAATAAAAATAAACATTGTGGCAGACAATTAACAAGTGTGCTTAAATATGAAGTGACAGTGTGAAAACTTAAAAGATTAGAAGAAGAGTCCTGTTTAACAGCTGCTAGGGTCACCGCAGTAAGATGAGAGGCCAGAAATTAGACATTCCCTTACTCTGATCAATTCTCTTCCCGCCTTTCACTCCAAAGTACTTCACCATGACCACATAATCTGGCACTAAAAGTAATTCAGTACCTGTGCTGTTGCCTTCGTGTTGTAGCACAAACTAGACAAAAGCTCCCGGTCTTGGCATGAAGCTGATGTGTTCGTTTGGGGTCCAAAAGACCCCTTTTCCCAGAACGTTCGGCCACACCCTTCCCTCAACATCTGAACACTGATGCTCTCTTAGCTCAGCTGACACTGTCATAATTCCTCTTGTCCCATCCCTAACCATTCCCCTTCATCATTCGGGCTGTCCCACTATCATTACACTGCTGACCTGGGCAATCTCATGAGCCTGTGCAGCTGTTTTATGCCAATCACCCATAATGAACTTTATTTGGGGTGGGTCCTCAAACTGACTTTGAAACGGCTACCTATATTCATGTAGTTAACTTTAAGGGCAAAAGCACTTATAGATTTTTCACCAATGACTGTAAAAACCTCAAGGCAATCCATGTCAGCAAAGCAGTCCCTGTTTATGTTTCACATGCTTTACTTAAATCCCAAGAATATTTGCTTTTTCTAGATGTTGGGCTTCTGTTTTACTTTCATGCAACATATGGCTACATTATAGTACATACTATGAACTATTTACTTTCAGAGAAGCAACCTGTAGGTGGTTTCTTATTCTCGTTTTCATCTGGGCCCAAAACAAAGTCCTCAGTTAAGGGGCCATCAGCCCTCCTGTTGTTGGAGTCCCATCCTGGCTGAGTGCTATCTGGAGCCTAACACCAAGATCTATGTAATGGAGGGAAACAAAGACACTCAGCTTGGTATCACTTCATAACTTCTTAAACAACACTGTTGGAGGCACATTTTTGACTTTGCTCATCACCTGTATGTAAGAGATATGCATACACTGTAAGAATGTCAGATGTATGTCTGTATGAGTAATAAGACTAGTGATCTAAATACCACTTACTAATTTAGTTTTGTATTCAATTTCTTTTATGGCGCTATTTATCCTAACGTATGGTTTCAGAGTGCTGTACAACACACAAACATATACAGAAACAATGAAACATATAAGTGTGTAAAACAATGTACATGGGATTTTTACATAAGGCAATCAGTGCTACAAGGTGTAGGAGTCACATATCATCCATACAGGTAGGCATTAATGTAAGAGTACTTGGTCTGAAGAAACATAAAGTCGGGATTTACAACATGATGGAGTGGTTGCTCGTGCTGATAAGACTTTACTATTATCCAAATGAGCCCTTTTTAGCAATGTTGGAATAACAAACGTTGAAAGGTGGGGGGGGGCGGAGGTCTAAAGCTATGCATTTCAGTTTGTATACAGCTCCTTGAAGCCCATTCTTCGTTCAATGTTATGTTAGAAGGATTTTAACTTATTAACTGCTAGTAACTAAAGGATCTCTGTGACAAAAACGCAATAAACCACTGATCGATCTGTATACAAAACAAAACTGGGATCTGCATGCTACACGTAGGGTTGCCACCTGGTTGGATTTGCTCCAGCATTACCAGTAATTTAAGGGCTCAGTCAATAGAAAAATTACCAAAATCTCCAAAAGCTAGTATTTGCCTCTCATCAGTACATACTTTAAACAGTAACTATAACAAGAAAACACTTTAAAATGTGTTCTAGAGCTACCTTAAGGCTAATCGGCTGATAATTAGAATTAACAAAGATAGAAAAGCCATGTTGATTTTCTTTGAAGCTTTATTTAAATATCCAGTCCAGGCCTTTACAGAATCTTTAAACGTGAAAATATGTCAATATTTTTCCCCAGGAGGTGAAGCCTTACAGCAGTCACATTGACCCTCTGCGCTATTTTATAATGAGGCAAAACTGTGACGAGAAAAAACAAAGCTCTCTTCTGCCAAATTCTTAACCATAAGAATTATCTTACTGTTTCTTTTGCCACACACGGGCTCTCAGGATACCAGCAGGAATCACATCTTGCCAGCCAACAGAGACCAAACACCTTATCCGAATATGTGACGTTACAACGCGGTCGTTACACCGCGGTACGTTACACCGCGGTACGTTACATCGCAGTACGTTACATCGCAGTTATTACAACGCAAGTCGTTACAACGACTTGCGCTAGAGGTGCTGGACTTAGGAATAGTATGATTTACTATTCCAAATCCAGCCTATGTAACAGTAGGGAAGGTGTTGGAATAGTAAATCATACTATTCCTTAGTGTATAGCGCCATCCAGCGCAAGTCGTTGTAACGACTTGCTTTGTAATGACCGGGATGTAAATGTATCGCGGTGTTACGACCGCGTTGTAAAGGTCGTTCGCCCCTTATCCAGTTACCGAAGCAAACACCCATCTCCAGTAACATACCCGTCGAGCCACACTTAATTCAATGAGAAGTACACTCTCCTTCACTGACAGAAACATCACCCTGTAGCGGTGTCAACATAACCAATCTCCTTCACAAACAAAACACACCCCTTGAATAACACAGTCCCACTCCTTCAATTTCAGGACCACCAGCTTCTTCGTTAATAGTGCCTCTCCTTCCTTCACCTTCAGTGACAGAAATTCATTCCTTTAGTAGCGAAAAAACACTTTCACAAGCAAGAGCCAGATTTTTAGTGAGAGGAACCTCCATCGACTTCCAGTTAACAGACTTCAGATCCTGTTTCCCAGCCTAGTGTGAGATACAAGGACCATACCCATCCTCCAGTGAAACACCCAAGCCCCTTCTTTACCTATCCAATGAGAGCATTGTACCCAGTGCTTGAAATGGAAAAATAGAAGTGCAGGTACCCTGTACCAGAGTACCTGTTTGTTTCAGAGAAGTGCCAGTACTCTCCAATTAAAGCTATTACCTCTCTCTTGAAAAGTGCAGGTACTCTCCCTCTCAAAATAAAAAAGTGCCGGTACTCAGTACTGGCCCATTTAAAGCACTGATCGTACCCCAAACAGTCCCTATCTTACTGAGAGTATGTACTGATGAGAGGCCAGACCTCTGCTCCGTGATATTGTATTGTAATTGCATTTATATAGCGCTTACTACACCTGACGAGGCGTCAAAGTGATTTATCGGCGAATACCACGCTACTCTGGAACTTATAATGAATTAGTATAGTGAAATATGAGAGTAATTTGAGTGGTGAATGTGTTAGTCAGTTATTTGGATAGAGAAAGATAGTGGAGGGTTAGAAGAGGGAAAAGGTTTGCATTTATATAGTGCTTGCTGCCTCTCATGAGTTGTTGAAGCCCTTTTCGGCGAGTAGCACGCTTCTCCGGAACCCAAACAGGGTGTTTGTGTGTAAATGTAAATAAATATATATATATATATATATATATATATATATATATATATATATATATATATATATATATGTGTCGCACTCCACCTATGCCTCGCCGATTTTGCCAAGAAAGGGAAGCATGGACCCAGCTGTTGCAGTCTCAAAGAGTTTTATTTCGCTCTTACAACGACCTCTGCAACCATGACGCGTTTCGACACTCAAGGTGTCTTGATCACATGACGCGCTATACGCGCAATTGACCGGTCTGCCCTGCGCCCCCCCCTTAAAAGGGGGTGAGGGGAGCGGGAACAGTCTCTTGTTCTCTCGCTCCCCCAGACGGCGTGCCTGGGCCATCAGAGGCCCGCAATTTGCTTTTCTCTTTTTTTTCCTTCCAGGTATTGCAGCCGGCAGGAAGGTGTTGTCAGCATCGAGAAGTGGTCAAGAAGCGGTGTCGAGGAGCATCGGGCGGCTGGGTTTTTTCTGAGCGGCGGTGGGAGAAAGGAAGAGAGCAACTTGCCAAAGTTAAGTGCTTGCAGCTTGTCTGTTCGGCTGCTTGCGTATCGGCTGGCTGGGGGGAGTGACCGCGCGTTGGGTGAGCGTGCACGTCTCCAGGGGAACCCAGCAGCGGTGGTGTGCGCGGTGCGCGCGTGATTGCTACTAGAGCAGCCGGTCTGTTTCGCATCAGCTGTTCGGTTGGGCGGCACGTGGGACAATCTGACGGTGCTTTACGGGGGTGATCAGTGGGTTGCGAGGCACGATCCGCGCGTGTCTGGTTTCCTCAGGCACCTGTTTTTAGGAGGAGGCGTTGTTTAATACGCATTGCGCGTTTGGGGCTGACCAGCTGTTTTAGGAGGAATCAGCTGTTTTGTTAATACGCATTGCGCGTGGGGGGCTTGTGGTTTTATACGCATTGCGCGCTGGGGCTGATCAGCTGTTTTGTAATGACGCTTGCCTACGGAACTAAGAGGTTTTTAAGCATTACAGTGTTCGCCTGAAAATCTCAGCGTTTTGTACATTGCTGCTTAAATAGGAGCCAAAGGAGAGCATGATTCGATTTGTTCGTGGTACTGGTCGTGTTCTTATTTCTTTTCAGAACGCATCTCTTCGCTGCAGGCAAACGCCCAATCTGGTCGGGGCACCAGCACAGGATTGCCCACAAGGGGTTCGTTGAAGGCAGCACCGGCAGGCCTGCATCTTCACCGCTTCTGGGAGCCACGCGGGTTTGAGTTTCTCACCTGACCCACTGGATTAGCTGGTGGGCGTGGCTCTGGTTGCGTGGGTGCTGGGGTCGGCTGGTGGCTGCTACTACTGCCAGGTAAGGGTTTGGGCAGTGTCCCAGACCTATGGGCAAGGGGTCACGGTGGTGTGGGTGATCGGAAATAACCCCAGTAGCGCTAGTAAGACGCAATGGCCCCTAAGGTGAGGCGTAATGAGAAACGTTCCCGCACAGATGTTATGCTGGAGGCGCTTATGCAGCAGGTACAGGTTATGGGTCAGGCTTTAACACGGTTACAGGAGAAGGTGGAGGGTCCTGATGGGGGGGACGGGAGGCCCAGGCGACCAATAGTATCTCCTAAGACTTTCTCTCCTCCTTTACCCAAAAGATGTAAGCCCAGGCCTGGCGGGAAAGGGCAAAAGGGTGCCACGGGACCGGCCCCTAGCGAGGAGATACCCAGCCTACTGTCCCCACGCCAAGCCCACAGGGCATTGGGGAGCCTCTTACGCCAACTCCCACGTTGCCGGTAGGAGACCAGCCACAGGCTCCATCGGTCCCTCCATTGGGGGGCACAGGGGGGGGGGGCACGCCGGTCCAGCCAGACATAGTGGCCAATCTGGCGGCGGTACTCCCGTGGCTTGAGACGGCAGGGAATTGGTCCCCAGCAGCGGGGGCATCAGGCAGCGGGGGTGATGCCATGGAGAAGGCCAAACAAATAATGGCACAGCTGGGGAAAGCTAAGCCAAATGTTGGGCCGGCAGTACCGGCGGGGGGCGCAACGCCTGTGGGCGCGGTGCCATTTGGCGGTGGTGAAGGTCCAGTACCAGTAGGCGCACCAGTGGATCCAGGAGCTCCGAAGGCGGCTGACACAGCAGCACCAACAGGTATAAATAAACCATTGCCACCTCTAGGTTTGGCGGAACTGAGCTCATCTAGAGAGCAGTTGGGGCGGCATTTGTCTCAGGAAACAAAGGAAAAGATCTGGAAGGGGGCATATGTCAACATTTTTTCCCCGTTAATAGATGAGGCAGAAAGGGAGGAGGCGAAGAAAAACAAAGAGTGGACGCACCCTAGGGAGTGGTCGAATATAATCTTAAAATACAGGGTGGAAGAAAATTTAGCTAATTGGGTGCAGGGCTTTACTATCTACATGGCAATCATGCTGGAACGTTTTCCGGCGTTGGGGTCAGAGATGGCGTGTTATCAGAACAGGATTACTGCTGCCCATGCCACACATGGGGGCAACGGGTGAAAGGAATACGATAAGGAATTTAGGAGGGCTAAGGCGCAGGATCCATCACTAGGATGGAGTCAGACGGACATGTTTATTCATCTGAAACACTTAGGTCAAGGTCCAGCCGACAACCACTGCGGACGGGCGCAGGACAATGTTAGGTTTCAGCCCTTTCGTGCAGGCCCCTCAGGGAATACGGGGGGCACCTCAGGAAATGCGGGGGGCACTGGAAAAAAGGGGGTGTGCTTTGACTTCAATAGACAAACCTGTAATAGAGCCACAGGCACATGTAGGTTCAAGCACAATTGTGGATTCTGTGGTAACACATCACACCCCAAATCCAAGTGTTTCAAAAAATCCAGAGAAAAAGGAGTTAAAAAGCAGGAATGAGAGAGTGCCCCTAGCGAAAGCCAGATCCCCCATAAATATCAGCGCCATGATCCCTTGGTTGAACATGTACAATTGCCCAGATGCCGCAAGGACGATCAGGGAGGGGTTTTTAGAAGGCTTTAGGATCCCGGCGCCGGGTTACACTGGGGTGGCACACTGCAGGAACCAACTCTCAGTCAGGTGCAATTAGGGGGTAGCAGCAGCAAAAATTGAGAAGGAAGTCAGTCTGGGCAGAGTGGCAGGCACATTTGACGATGTCCCCATGAACGATTTTGTCTGCTCACCACTGGGGGTGGTTCCCAAGAAGGAGCAGGGCGAGTTCCGCTTAATTCATAATCTTTCAGCACCCACGGGGAATTCTTTGAATGAGGCGATTTCAGACACATTGTGTAGTGTAAAATATGCATCCTTTGATCAGGCAGTGGACATGCTTAGAAGTCTGGGTCAAGGGGCATTGCTGGCGAAGTCCGACATTGAGTCCGCTTTCTGCTTACTGCCAGTGCACCCACTGGATTTTCACCTGTTGGGTTTCCAATTCCAGGGGAAGTATTACGTGGACACATGTATGCCAATGGGTTGCTCAGTCTCCCTGTGCTTACTTTGAGAAGTTTAGCTCTTTCTTTGAGTGGGTGTTCAGGCGGGACACAGGCCACCAATGGGTGCTACATTACCTTGACGATTTCCTCTTCTTGGGGGCGCTAAGATCAGGGGATTGCAGTGCAGCATTGGGGAGGTTCTGCGCTATCATGCAGGAGTTCGGTGTGCCACTGGCACCAGGTAAGACAGTGGGTCCTAGCACGAAGATCGAATTCCTAGGAATTGAGTTGGATTCAGTGCAGGGGGTGTCTAGGTTACCGGCTGAGATGGTGACTGATTTTGGGATAGCACTACAACACTGCCTTGCTAGAGAAAAGGTCACTCTGCATCAGTTACAGCAAGTGGTGGGACAATTGAACTTTACACTGCGCATAATTCCAATGGCACGCCCGTTTTCCCGCACCATCGCACATGCTATGTCAGGACTCAAGGAGAAGCACCATCACACCAGACTGTCCGGCAAGGTCAAGCAGGACATGCTCATTTGGAAGGCATTTCTGCGCGATTTCAATGGAAGGGTGGTGTGGCCTAGCCCGCCCAGGTCCAGTCCCGAGTTGGGGTTGATGACCGACGCGGCGGGTAGCGAGGGGTTCGGTGCTATTCTGGGGTCTGACTGGATAGCGCGGCGCTGGCCGGGCTGGTGGAGAGACTCAGGGATCACCAGTAACATAAGCTTCCTTGAGCTCTTCCCCATCCTGGTGGCACTGTCCGTTTGGCCTGAACATTTGAGAGATCAGTCTGTGATATTCTGGTCAGATAACATGGCGGTGGTCGAATGTATTAATCAAACGGCAAAGTGCAAAATGATCCTGCGATTATTAAAAGAGATTGTATTACAGTGTATGAAATTGAATGTACTCTTTAGAGCCAAACACGTGCCGGGTATATTAAATCATGCCGCTGACTCATATCTCGTTTTAAGATGCAGGCATTCAGGTCCCACCTCCCAGAAGCAGCAGAGAACCCAACACCTTTCCCAGAACAGCTTTGGCAGCTTGGTGCCCCCAGTTATCGGACCTCGTGGCAGCTAGCTTAGCACCCAGGACCAGGAGAGCTTACGAAGGGGCGTTTTGGTCATTTTGTCAGTTCTTGGGGGATAGGTGGGAACACAAATGGCACGACCCAGGTTCGGTGGTCTCTTATCTGAGGTTCATGAGGGATGAGGGGCGCTCAGTAGCCGGGGCCAGGCGTCACATTACAGCCATCTCCTTTTTTGCTAAGACAAAGGGAAAAGGGGATCCAACAAGAAATTTTGTAGTGCACCAGGCTTTGAAGGGGTGGCAGCGCTTGCAAGGGGTGCAGCCTAATGAAAGACGACCCATAGGGTTGCAAACTCTAGCTAAATTGATGGAAGCTCTGCAGCGGGTTTGTAACTCGGAAAGGGAGGTTACTTTGTTTCAAGCAGCATTCTGCCTGGCATTTTATGGTGCTTTCAGGATAGGGGAGCTGGTGACAAGGAACAAAAGGGACTGGCAGGGGGGACTGCAAGTGGGACATGTTCAAATAAACGGGGACTCTGTACTGATCTCCTTACCTAGATCCAAGACTGATCAGGGAGGAAGGGGTGAGGGAATAGTACTTCACAGGGCTGTAGGGAGTACATGCTGCCCCGTTGCCAGACTGGAGGCCTTCATGGCACAGTGGACGCGGGCCACAGCAGGGCCGCTTCTAGTACATGTGGATGGTTCACCCCTCACTGTCTTTCAGTTCAAGAGGGTCATGGGTTTGGCCATGCGAAACGCTGGCTTGGATTCAGCTAACTTTGGGACCCACTCCTTTAGGATTGGGGCTGCCACTGAAGCAGTGGCCAGGGGTTTGAAAGAGGAGCAGGTTAGGAGGATCGGTAGGTGGTCCTCTAACTGTTACAAGCGCTATGTGCGGCTGCATATGCTTTAGCCGGTAGTAGGGCGAAGCACTGACGGTTGGTTCTGTTTCCTGTTTACTGCAGTTTCTTCATCCTGTGACTCAGGGAAGAAGCTTGCATCGGTCCACCATCGCGACGGAAGGATGTCACCTTGTCACTCAGGGAGACGACGGTCAACTGTTCACGAACGTACAGCACAGGTTATGGCCCAAATTCACTCTGGGGCCCAAGAACAACAGGAAATCTGGTTAATTGGTCATTTTTACGTCCGTCGTTTAAAATCTTTCTTTTCAGGGGCCCATGAGGCCAGGGCGCGTCAGTTGGGAGCAAAAATAGTGTTTAATGGACAGGGTGGGCTGCGCGTTAGGCAATTCAGGGAGCTAATGAACCGCGCGTTAAAAGAAAGTAAGGGACCACCTGCAATCTGGATCCTGCATTTAGGGGGTAACGACTTGGTACACATGGGGCGGAGGGTGCTTGTCGAGGAACTGCTCACTGAGGTGGGATGGTTGGCAAAGAGGTGCGCCCATGCCATGATAGTGTGGTCACACATGATCCCAAGGTTCCAGTGGAGAGGGGGCGAGTCAGTGCGAGCGTTGAATCACGCGGTAAAGCGGATCAACGCGAAGTTTGAAAAGTTGTTCAGGACCCCTAAACTGAAGTCAATAGGATATGGGTACATACGGGGCGATCAGTGCTTTTTGCAAGATGGGGTCCACCTCTCGTCAAGAGGGAATCAGGCATTCATGGAGGACATCCTAGCATGGTTGGAGGGCGCAAGGCGCAGGACATGACCTCCTGGTGAGCTGAGGGGGAGGCCAGATAGTCGGGCAACTATGCTGGCCTGTGGCGGTAAGGTCATGATTGGTAAGCATAGTCTTCGGTCCTTAGCGGCCAGCACCATGGAACTCCAGGGGCAGTGACAGCCGGTCGGTAGGCTGAAGGGGTGCGGGGGCCAGGAGAGTCACTCTTTCCAGTAGGCTGGTCGGCCACCCTCGCACGCGCATGCGCATCAGGGCGCAAGTATGCAGAGTTGCATCCCCCGTTATGGAGTTAAGGCTCAGGGCGTAGGGGGGGCCCCGGGGGAAAATATCCGTCTGATAAGCTGTACCCCCTATGCAAGCTTACTCCGGTGGAGTCTTTGTAGTTTACCGGGATCTGGGGGCTGCCAGTCATTGACCTTGCTGTAGGCTCTAGCGGGGACACGCAGAAAGTAAAGTATATACATGTTTAGATTATGGTAGGAATGGCTATGTACTAGAAACATGTTAAGGTTAGCCAAGTGACATCATGTATCTATCAATGTATATGGACTTTCTGCGTAATGGTACATAATGTAAATAATAAGTAATGTTTTTAATTATGTAATAAATACGGCCGGGGGTTACTCCCCTAATCCAAAAGAGTGTGGTTTGAAATGCTTGCCTTGGAGGAGGGAGGGAGTCCACATCCAAGGGCGGTCTTGGGTCTTAAAATAAAAGGGGACTTAGGCAGTACCAGGCCATATTGTTCTTTGTCCAATTCCCACTCTCCAGCTTATTTGAACTCAATAAATTAATTGTATTCATTACTCTATAATTACACAATAATCATATCAATTCAATTCAATTCGTTCTTTATTCGGATAAAAGATATCCATAAAAGTACAGAATAAAATACCAGCACAAATATGCATAAAAAACAATGACAATCGACATACATAAAATCAATGAGCGCATAGCTAAAAAGCAATAGGCACACAAAAAACATATACATAGTGCAAAAATCGATACGACAAATTCATCATAAACTTATAATTTAGTTGAAACCAATAACAACGATATTTCTAAAAACAGTGTGAATCATAAAATGTAGCAGCATAATGTAATAAAGTGCAGACAATTTAACTTATACAGTACTCATAGAGGCACGGGATCGAACAGCCAGTCTTAAAAAGGTACTAGCACGAAGGGTTAAATTTTCCCCATTAACCCCTTCGCTGCTAGGCCTTTCCCCCCCTGTGCTAAGCCTTTTTTTGGCTATTTGGGGTAGTGCGCGCTTAGGCCCCTGTAACTTTTTGACCACATAAGGTATCCACGCCAAATTTGTGTCCTTTTTTCTAACATCATGGGGATTGTAAAGGTACCCAGGGTTTGTGGATTCCCCTGGAGGGGACCCAGAAATTAGCCAAAATACAGCAACATTTTGTTTTTTTGGGGAAAAATGCGAAAAAGGGCTACAGATGAAAGCATCTTGTTTTTCCCTGCAAATGGCATCAAAAAGGGGTTGTGGTGCTGAAATCACCATCTTCCCAGCTTTCAAGGACAAGCAGACTTTTGTCAGAAAACCAACTTTTTTACACAGTTTTGGCATTTTTCTGGGACATAGCCTATTTTTGCTATTTTTTGTGCTTTCAACCTCCTTCCAGTTAATGGTAGAAATGGGTATGAAACCAATAATGGATCCTAAAAAGCCATACATTTCTGAAAAGTAGACAAAATTCTGAATTCAGCAAGGGGTCATTTGTGTAGATCCTTAAAGTTTTCCTTATAGAAACTAACAGTTAAATGAAGGAAAAATTGAAAATTAGTTGAAAAAAACAGCCATTTGTGTCAACGTTTTCACCTGTAACTTCTTCTAATTATGACAGCTATTTGAAAGCAATATACCGTTATATCCGCTGGCCCTTTCTGGTTGTGGGGATATATAGGACTTGTAGGTTCACCAAGAACCCGACGAACCCAGAGCCAATAACTGAGCAGCATCTTGCAATGGTTTTTTATTATGTACCGGGTATATAGCAATTATTTTGGGAAAATGTATACATGGAAAAATTGTTATGAAAGACACCTATGTATTTCTGAATGGGAACAAAATGTAGATTTTAGAAACAGTAGATATTTGCACATTTCCGATATTGGGAGTACCCATACTAGCATGAGAATTATAGGTCATTTTTCATAATGACTTATTTTTTAGACATTGTCTTTCATTTGGAAGGCAGAAATGCATCGAAAGTCAATAGGTAATAACAGTTGCTCTACAATTCTGTGTTACACTAAGTCTCCCGATAAAAATGGTACCTCACTTGTGTGGGTAGGCCTTGTGCCCACAACAGGAAATGGCTCAAAATGCAACGTGGACATACCACATTTTCACAATGAAAAATTACCCTTTTTTTGCAAAGTGCCTAGCTGTAGTTTTTGAACCCTAGCTCTGCGGGCACTTAGGGAAACCTAGCAAACCTATACATTTTTGCAAACTAGACACCCAGGGGAATTCAGGATGGGGTGACTTGACTGCCTCCCACCAGGTTCTGTTACCCAGAATCCCCCGCAAACCTAAACAATTGTAAAAAAAACCACATTTTCCCCACATTTCTGTGGTGGAAAGTTCTGTAATCTGCGTGGATCCACAAATTTCCACCCACCCCGCGTTCCCCAAAGTCTTACGAGAAAAATGGTACCTCACTTGTGTAGATCGGCCTAGTGCCTGCGACAGGAAACGGCGCAAAACGCAACATGGTCACACCTCAATTTTGCAGTGAAAAATTACCCTTTTTTGGCAAAGTGCCTAGCTGTAGTTTTTGAACCCTAGCTCTGCCGGCACCTAGGGAAACCTAGAAAACCTATACATTTTTGAAAACTAGACACCCAGGGAAATCCAGGATGGGGTGACTTGACTGCCTCCCACCAGGTTCTGTTACCCAGAATCCCTCGCAAACCTATAAAATTGTCAAAAAACACATTTTCCCCACATTTCTGTGGTGGAAAGTTCTGGAATCTGCGTGGATCCACAAATTTCCACCCACCCCGCGTTCCCCAAAGTCCTACGAGAAAAATGGTACCTCACTTGTGTGGGTCGGCCTAGTGCCTGCGACAGGAAACGGCGCAAAACGCAACGTGGTCACACCTCAATTTCGCAGTGAAAAATGACCCTTTTTTGGCAAAGTGCCTAGATGTAGTTTTTGAACCCTAGCTCTGCCGGCACCTAGGGAAACCTAGCAAACCTATACATTTTTGAAAACTAGACATCCAGGGGAATCCAGGATGGGGTGACTTGACTGCCTCCCACCAGGTTCTGTTACCCAGAATCCCTTGCAAACCTAAACAATTGTAAAAAAACACATTTTCCCCACATTTCTGTGGTGGAAAGTTCTGGAATCTGCGTGGATCCACAAATTTCCACCCACCCCGCGTTCCCAAAGTCTTACGAGAAAAATGGTACTTCACTTGTGTGGGTCGGCCTAGTGCCCGCAACAGGAAACGGCGCAAAACGCAAGCGTGGTCACACCTCAATTTCGCAGTGAAAAATGACCCTTTTTTGGCAAAGTGCCTAGCTGTAGTTTGTGAACCCTAGCTCTGCCGGCAGCTAGGGAAACCTAGCAAACCTATACATTTTTGAAAACTAGACATCCAGGGGAATCCAGGATGGGGTGACTTGACTGCCTCCCACCAGGTTCTGTTACCCAGAATCCCTTGCAAACCTAAACAATTGTCAAAAAACCACATTTTCCCCACATTTCTGTGGTGGAAAGTTCTGGAATCTGCGTGGATCCACAAATTTCCACCCACCCCGCGTTCCCCAAAGTCTTACGAGAAAAATGGTACTTCACTTGTGTGGGTCGGCCTAGTGCCCGCAACAGGAAACGGCGCAAAACGCAACGTGGTCACACCTCAATTTCGCAGTGAAAAATGACCCTTTTTTGGCAAAGTGCCTAGCTGTAGTTTGTGAACCCTAGCTCTGCCGGCAACTAGGGAAACCTACCAAACACACACATTTCTGAAAAGTAGACACCCGGGGCTTCAGGGAGGTATGGCTTGCGTGGATCCCCCAACGTTTCCTTACCCAGAATCCCCTGCAAACTTCAATTTTAGCTGAAAAAATCACTTTTTTCACACATTTTGTGTGGGAAAGTGTGGCATCACCGGGCTCACACAAATTTCCTACCACCCAGCGTTCCCCAGGTCTCCCGATAAAAATGGTGCCTCACTTGTGGGGAGGCCCAAGTACCCGCGACAGGCAAGGGCCCAAAGCGTAGTGTGGCGACATCAAAATTGCCTATCTCAAAACCACCTGGTTTTGCAAGGGAGTCACCTGGGTTTTTGGCCCGTGCTCGGCGGCCATCTAGGAAACCTACAAACCCACACACTTCTGAAAACTAGACACCTGGGGGCTTCTAAGGAGGTATGGCTTGCGTGGATCCCCCAATGTTTCCTTACCCAGAATCCCTTGCAAACCTCAATTTTAGCTGAAAAAATCACTTTTTCACACATTTTGTGTGGGAAAGTGTGGCATCACCGGGCTCACACAAATTTCCTACCACCCAGCGTTCCCCAGGTCTCCCGATAAAAATGGTGCCTTACTTGTGTGGGAGGCCCAAGTACCCGCGACATGCAGGGGCCCAAAACGTAGTGAGGCGACATCAAAATTGCCTATCTCAAAACCACCTGGTTTTGCAAGAGGGTCACCTGGGTTTTTGGCCCCGTGCTCGGCGGCCATCTAGGGAAACCTACCAAACCCACACATTTCTGAAAACTAGACACCCGGGGCTTCCAAGGAGGTATGGCTTGCGTGGATCCCCCAACGTTTCCTACCCAGAATCCCTTGCAAACCTCAATTTTAGCTGAAAAAATCACTTTTTTCACACATTTTTGTGCGGGAAAGTGTGGCATCACCGGGCTCACACAAATTTCCTACCACCCAGCGATCCCCCGGGTCTCCCGATAAAAATGATGCCTCACTCGTGTGGGAGGCCCAAGTAACCGCAACAGTCAAGGGCCCAAAACATTTTTTGATAGGCAATGTTGATGTTGCCTCAAAATGTTTTGTGTCCTTGCCTGTCGCGGTACTTGGGCCTCCACACAAGTGAGGCACCATTTTTATCGGGAGACCTGGGGAACGCTGGGTGGTAGGAAATTTGTGTGAGCCTGGTGATGCCACACTTTCCCACGCAAAATGTGTGAAAAAGTGATTTTTTCAGCTAAAATGGAGGTTTGCAAGGGATTCTGGAAAGGAAACGTTGGGGGATTCACGCATGCCATACCTCCTTGGAAGCCCCCAGGTGTCTAGTTTTCAGAAATGTGTGCGTTTGGTAGGTTTCTCTAGATGGCCGCCGAGCACAGGGCCAAAACCCAGGTGACTTCTGCAAAACCAGGTGGTTTTGAGATAGGCAATTTGATGTCGCCTCACTACGGTTTGGGCCCTTGCCTGTGGCGGGTACTTGGGCCTCCCACACAAGTGAGGTACCATTTTTATCGGGAGCCCTGGGGAACGCTGGGTGGTAGGAAATTTGTGTGAGCCCGGTGATGCCACACTTTCCCACACAAAAATGTGTGAAAAAGGTGATTTTTTCAGCTAAAATTGAGGTTTGCAAGGGATTCTGGGTAAGAAACGTTGGGGGATCCACGCAAGCCATACCTCCTTGGAAGCCCCGGGTGTCTAGTTTTCAGAAATGTGTGGGTTTGGTAGGTTTCCTAGATGGCCGCCGAGCACGAGGCCAAAACCCAGGTGACTCCTGCAAAACCAGGTGGTTTTGAGATAGGCAATTTTGATGTCGCCTCACTACGCTTTGGGCCCTTGCCTGTCGCAGGTACTTGGGCCTCCCACACAAGTGAGACACCATTTTTATCGGGAGACCTGGGGAACGCTGGGTGGTAGGAAATTTGTGTGAGCCCAGTGATGCCACACTTTCCCACACAAAATGTGTGAAAAAGTGATTTTTCAGCTAAAATTGAGGTTTGCAAGGGATTCTGGGTAAGGAAACGTTGGGGGATCCATGCAAGCCATACCTCCTGGAAGCCCCGGGTGTCTAGTTTTCAGAAATGTGTGGGTTTGGTAGGTTTCCCTAGATGGCCGCCGAGCACGGGGCCAAAACCCAGGTGACCCCCTTGCAAAACCAGGTGGTTTTGAGATAGGCAATTTTGATGTCGCCTCACTACGTTTTGGGCCCTTGCCTGTCGCGGGTACTTGGGCCTCCCACACAAGTGAGGTACCATTTTTATCGGGAGACCTGGGGGAACGCTGGGTGGTAGGAAATTTGTGTGAGCCCGGTGATGCCACACTTTCCCATACAAAAATGTGTGAAAAAGTGATTTTTTCAGCTAAAATTGAGGTTTGCAAGGGATTCTGGGTAAGGAAACGTTGGGGGATCCACGCAAGCCATACCTCCTTGGAAGCCCCCGGGTGTATAGTTTTCAGAAATGTGTGGGTTTGGTAGGTTTCCCTAGATGGCCGCCGAGCACGGGGCCAAAAACCCAGGTGACCCCCCCTTGCAAAACCAGGTGGTTTTGAGATAGGCAATTTTGATGTTGCCTCACTACGTTTTGGGCCCTTGCCTGTCGCGGGTACTTGGGCCTCCCACACAAGTGAGGCACCATTTTTATCGGGAGACCTGGGGGAACGCTGGGTGGTAGAAAATTTGTGTGAGCCCGGTGATGCCACACTTTCCCACACAAAAATGTGTGAAAAAAGTGATTTGTTTCAGCTAAAATTGAGGTTTGCAAGGGATTCTGGGTAAGAAAACGTTGGGGGATCCACGCAAGCCATACCTCCCTGGAATCCCCGGGTGTCTACTTTACAGAAATGTGTGGGTTTGGTAGGTTTCCCTATGTGGCCGCCGAGCCCCGGGCCAAAAACCCAGGTGACCCCCTTGCAAAACCAGGTCGTTTTGAGATAATGTGTTTATTTCTGCAGCGTGAAAATTTTGGCACAATATTGCAAGGAAAATGTGACAGACATTTTGAGGTTTGCAGGGCATTTTGGGTAACATAACTTGTTATGATCCACAAGAGAGATATCACCATGTACTCCCATGGGTGTTACGACAATATCTACAGTTGGTAGGTTATTCTTAGACGGAATGTACACCTTGGCAGACAGACTAAAAAGACAAAGATTACTGCACAGCCATCTATTCCTCAAGCACACACACATACTGGTTGGATTTGGCACGAGGGCAAGTGATGGTTCAGTATATACAATTTTATTAACAAGAGATTTCACAAAAATGAAATGCACTGTCAATAATTGAAAGGACAAAAACTGAACCAGTGACTTGCAGCTCGTGAGCTGTAAAGCCACGTCAAGGCCCCAACCGCTTTACAGGCCATTCACACACCTTTCATACGTGATACACACAAGACCATTCACACCACCAGCCACGAAACAAACACATTACAACATTCACAAAAAGGGACAAGGTACACCCAGCTTGAGAAAGACAAAAAAAAATATTACTGCACAGCCATCTAATCCTCAAGCACACACACATACTGGTTGGATTTGGCACGAGGGTGAGTGATGGTTCAGTATATACAATTGTATTAACAAGTGATTTCACAAAAATGAAATGCACTGTTAATAATTGAAAGGACGAGAAACTGAACCATTGACTCACAGCTCGTGAGCTGTAAAGCCACGACAAGGCACCAACCTCTTTACAGGCCATTCATACACCTTTCATACGTGTGACACATACAAAACCATTCACACCACCAGCCGCGGGCCCATCACATTACAACACTCACACCAGCAGACAGCGCCATTCAAGGGCCCATCACTTTCACACGCCCACATTCCTAACACAGCAACCACACAAGCTGATGGATTGCGTGGAGTGTCGCTCGGCTAAGGGGTGTGTAGTGACCAGCAGCAAGTCACTACTCACACACCGCCAGCCGAGCGCCAGTCCACGCACACCGCCAGCCAAGCGCCACTCCACGCACACCGCCAGCCAAGCGCCACTCCACGCACACCGCCAGCCAAGCGCCACTCCACGCACACGCCAGCCAAGCGCCACTCCACGCACACCGCCAGCCAAGCGCCACTCCACGCACACCGCCAGCCAAGCGCCACTCCACGCACACCGCCAGCCAAGAGCCACTCCACGCACACCGCCAGCCAAGCGCTACTCCACGCACACCGCCAGCCAAGCACCAGCCTACACACACCACCATCACATTTAGGATTTTTTTATACAAAAAAGAAAACACAAATAAATTGCAAATAGATACAAATCTACTAACACAAAATCAGAAACTAAATACATTGCACTAATGCCAACCTTGAAACAGAACAACAATTCTTAAACATTACAGGCCAGGCAGTTCACGTTACCACTCATGGTTGCTCCCAATAATTATTTTGCTTGTGGTACGCTCTATAACAAGCAGGCACACGCAGCCCAGGGTTAGAAGGACACTCAGGGCAGTACATACGAGTCTCCTTCTGCGTACCTCTTCGCCAACAGACTCTACATCTCCTAGTGGGAAAGTCTTTGGAGGGTGTAGGAGGAATGTGATCAGGAAAGTGGCGATCTTTCAATCGAGCCACATCCTCCACCACTCCAACTCTAGGAACACTTGCCTGTTCCACAACAACAAGGCTGCCTATGACAGACTCCTGAAACTGAACAAAAGTCAAATTTGACGCCGGAGAACACTCCTTGAACACAACAAAAGCATTGAAAGTTGCTAAATTGAAGAGATGGATGGCCAACTTCTTATACCAAATGTAAGCCTTACGAATAGCAGTGTAAGGTTCCAACCTCTGATCTACTCTATCAACACCACCCATGTGCTTATTGTAGTCTAAAATGCACACAGGTTTGCGCACTTCAGCAATCTGACCCCAAACAGCCACAGGTGAAGTACTCTCATCATGGATGGTAGTCAGCATGTACACATCCCTCCTGTCCACAAATTTCACAGCTAGTAGTTCATCACTACGCAAGGAACTGCACTGTCCCCTCTGAAGTTTTTGCAAACAAGCTCTTTTGGATAACCTTTACGGTTAGAGCAGATTGTGCCACAAGCAAAAGTGTCCACTTTGAACAATTCCTTAAACAATTGCACAGCAGTGTAGAAGTTATCAAGGTACAAATGGTGGCCTCTGTTAAACAGTCCTCTAGCAAGATCCCACACAATTTTCTCTGAAACTCCAAAAGTGGACGGACAACCAGGGGGTCAATAGTGGAATCCCTACCAGTGTACACACGCAAATTAAAAACATATCCTGTCCTACTCTCAGACAACATATACAGCTTAATTCCATAGCGTGCCCTCTTGCTAGGAATGTACTGCCTAAAACCAAATGGCCCTTGAACAGGACCAAAGACTCATCAATAGATATTTCTTTCCCTGGAGTATAGATCTCTGAAAATCGATCTACAAAGTGATCAAGAACAGGCCGAATCTTAAAAAGACGGTCACATTCAGGGTGATCTCGTGGCAACGCCAAACCATTATCAACAAAATGCAGCATCCGAAGCAAAAGTAAATACCGATCACGAGTCATAACTGCAGGAAATATGGCCGTTGCCATCAAGGGACTGGTAGACCAATATGAACCCATGGACGGCTTCCTTATCAAACCCATCAAAAAAGTCAAACCCAAAAACTTCTTCATCTCTTCCAGATTTGTGGGACTCCACCGGGTAGCTCTAGAATGGGGCCTAAGTCTGGCACTGTTGTCCCTCAAAAACTGTTCAGCATACAAATTAGTCTGCTCAACAATCTCACCCAAAAATACATCATCCATAAACAACTGAAAATACTGTATAGGCAAATAATGTTCACAATCCACTCTACACCCTGCATAACCACTAAAGGCAGGCAACACCGGCTGCACCATGTTTGGATCAACCCAGAGTCCAGCACTTCCAGTAGGAAGCCTAGCAGCCCCACGCTGCAATCCAGATGCCTCTTGCACCATCGGCACAGTAGTATCCTCCTCTAAAACAGGCACTTCATCCGCACTGAGAGTAGATTCATCCACAGTGAGAGTACCTTCATCTGCACTGAGAGTACCTTCATCATCCGATGATTCCATGTGGAGAGAAAACTCACTGCCTGAATCTTCCCCTCCCTCCTCTCCCTCAGACGCACTGTCAGTCTCATAATCCTGCTCAGAGGAAGATTCAAGAAGCAAACCAACCACCTGCTGAGCAGTCATTCTACGGCTAGCCATAATGCTTACTAATAAAGGTTACTTGTCAAACAAGTCAACAACAACAAACCCTTTGTAAAAAAAGAAATAAACAAAATGTAGCTTTATCACAAAGACCTATATACTCCAACACTATACCACTCACGTGACAGAAGCAGCTAGACTCACCACCACCTACTCTGCACAGACACAGTGAAGATCAACAATATCCCACTAAAAAGAAGAAAAAAAAATTACACATAAGACAATGCAAAACATCGTAAAGAATTTCATGCTCTGAACACTAACAAATATGCTGCCATTATGACACCACTTACAAAAAAATTCATTCATGCATGACAATAATACTCATTTGGAGTACACACAACAAAAATATTTTTCTTACCAAATAAATGCAATTACGCAAAACTGCAGAACAACCACTGCCGAAACCGCAAACAGGAATCAAAAGCTTTACACTAGAACAAAAAGGAGAAAAAAACATTACAATCATAAAATGCAAATAATGCACCAGTCCACACACAATCCACCAGCCAAGCTAAGGGGTAGGTGGGCCAAAGAATATAAATACAATATTCACCCCGTAAAGGGGAGCAACCCTTGCCATTTTGGCCACTCCCCAACACAAAAATTAAAAAAAACCTGGTGACTACTGGCTTCTGCTTTCCTTGGGGGCAGATGGGCCTAAACACATACTGCTATTCTGCCACCCAAAGAGGGCAGAAATGGCCACAATCATCCTCCCATAAAGGGGAGCGACCCTTGCCCAAGGGGCCGCTCCCCAACATAAAAAAACCCTGGTGGCCTAGTGGACCTACAAAAAAACAAATCAGCCAATCTGCTCCTCAGGATGGCAGAAACGGCCAAATTAATGCTCCCCAAAGGGGAGCAACCCTTGCCCAAGGGGCCACTACCCTCAAACAAATCCCTAGTGGTCTAGTGGGCCCAATTTTAAAAAAAAACATGGCGATCTGCCCTCCTGGGGGGCAGACACAGCCACAAATATTGCCCCCACAGGAGAGTGACCCTTGCCCAAGGGGTCACTCTCCACAAATAAATGCCTGGTGGACTAGTGGGAAGATACCTTAAGGTATCTTCTGCACACGATCTCTCACTACTCAACTCTACTCTCAACTCTATTCACAACTGGATGTTAGATCACCAACTCATTCTGAATCCCGCCAAAACTGAATTCCTCCTCCTCTCTACCTCTCTCTCACCTCCTCCTGTTCAATCTTGGATGGATCAGCTGAACCTACTCAACAACAAACCCATCATTGTCGACAGCGCTAAATCCCTAGGTGTCATTCTTGACAAAAGACTCAACCTAATCTCCCACATCAACTCTATTGTTAAGAACGCACGTTACCAGTTGCGCCTTCTACGGGGGATCCGTCGGCTCTTCCTGGAGAAAGACTTAAAAACCTTGGTACAATCTCTGGTTCTCTCAAGACTGGATTATTGCAATTCTCTTCTGACGGGCCTACCCAAATCCCACCTCTCCCCTCTCAAATCCATCCTCCATTCAGCAGCTCGCTTCATTTCAGGGTCTAAACGAAGCGACCACGTCACTCCTATCCTCTCTTCGATGGCTTGCGATCGAGGCAAGATCTATTTACAAAACTGCCTGCATCACACACAAAGCCTTACACACCTCCTCCCCTCGTTACCTGGCAAATAAATTGAAATTGTCCGGTGGCTCTCGCCCTTCTCGCAATGCGGAAAAGCTTCTGCTTGAGCACCCCCCGTCTTCAAAAAGGGAAAGATCGATGGCGCAATCCTTCTCAGGAAATGCGGTGAGAATCTGGAACTCGCTTCCCCCATTGCTCCGTGCCACCTCCTCTACCCGGATCTTCAAAGATGACCTCAAATCTCTTCTCTTCCAAAGACACTTTCAGAACTAATACTTTCACTCTCAGCCCCCTCTAGGAAGTTCGCTCTTCATTGTAAATTTGTACTTTTTCCTGTACATTCCTCACCCTTGCGTGCTGTGTACCCTTCATTTTAAGTCTCCTGTTTAATTCACGCCCTCTCTACTCCCTCAAAGAAGTTCTTCCACTATAGGAAAATCTGTACTCCATGCCTATAGAAGTGCCTTCCCAGTGTGACTGACACTTATTGCAGTATTATACCTCTATTTGTATTTTCTATCTCATGTATGCACACGTGTCACTTTTTCCTTTTGTAACGCATACCTCTTTTTGTATCTTGGTTGTTTTGTTATTTGCACAATTGTCACTTTTTCCTCATGTAATGTAACTTTTCCTTTTGTATTATGCTCACTTGTAACCTTCTCCTCATGTAATGTTACTGTCCTACTGTGAAGCGCTCTGACACCTTCGGGTACAGTCCACGCAGGCATTAATTAAATTACATAAATAAAATAAATAAATAAAGGGCACTATCCTTTGGCCGATCGGCCACAAACAAAGCCCCCAAAGGGGAGTGACCCTTGCCCAGGAGCCACTCCCCACCGTTTCTCCCTGGTGGTCTAGTGGGCCAGTACTGAAAAACTGCCCCCCCGAGGGCAAAGCACAAAAACATATGGCCCCCAAAAGGGAGCGACCCTTGCCCAAGGGGCCGCTTCCCCAAACAGTATTTTGATGCGCATTACAAAATAAAAAAAATCCCTGGTGCCTAGTGGGCATTCCTGCTGCACGATCGCATGATCGTGCAGCAGAAATGCACAAAAGAGGCATCGGGGGAAAGGAAAACCCTTTCCTTTCCCTCGATGCCTCTGTTGATTCAAACCCCCCCTCCCCGGAGCCAAAACTCACCTGATTTCCCTGACGCGCTGGAAGCAAATGGCTTCCAGCGCGTCGGAAGAAAGGAAACCCTCAATGACGTCAGCGCGCCTCGCGCGCTGACGTCATTGATGGGGCGAGGGGAGGCAGGGAAGCCCTTCCCCTGCCTCCCCCAAAAAAACAACGATCGGATTCCCACGGGGAGCGCCAGCGCTTCCCCCGTGGGTGGTCTTATGACGAGCTGGACTCGTCATGAGCACACGACCACTGTGTGCCATGACGAGTCCAGCTCGTCATAAGCATCGAAGGGGTTAAGCGTAACAATATCCCTGTAGGCCGCCTTAAAATCAGTAATGGCCGAAGCCTTAAAAAAGGGAATCAGCAGCTGTTTACTATATATTTGGTAGAAGTTACAAAAAAACAGAAAGTGTAACATGGATTGATTACCGCGGTTTCCACAGGGGCAAGGCATTTGCTCAAGATTAATATTAAAGCCCAAGGGGAAGCACAGTAGGTATTTTAAGGTGCCAGCCCTAAGGCGAAAGAGCAAGCTTCGTTCCCAGCGGTTGGTCACTTTTAGGAGATAACTAGCTGGAAATTTTGTAGGGGGGCCATCAACTTCCACCATAGTTATATACCGGGCGACTGAGGATTTCAAAATTTCTTGCTTATATCTCAAGTCGCCGTAATACTCATACAAAGACTTCTGGATAATCTTTTTGTTAACGCCTGCCATGGTGCTTGGGTTTGTGAAAATATGCAACAAGTTTACAGTGGACAGGCTATCCTTAACGGCCGCCAACCATGGTATGTCACGGCCCTTGTCACATTTAAGACAGTCAACTATGATTTCTCTGGTTAACGAGGCTGCTGGATTTTGCCATACTTTTACCCAAAAAATGGCTGGGCGGGTCCTAATATAATCCTCTATATAGGACAGTTTTAACTCATGGTGGCAGACAAAGGATGAGGAACAGATCGATGCCCCCAGAACTCTCCGACAGAATCTATTTTCTTCTACCTGAATACTGTTGCAATTCACGTGGCCCCAAACTTCAGCTCCATATGTTGCGGTAGGTAAGCACTGAGTTTTATATATTTTCAATAGAGATAACACTACCTCAGTTCTTCTAGGTTGGGGAAGGCACAAGATCGAATTAACGGCCTTTAAAAACTTGCTCCGGCTATATGCCAAATGAGCAGCCCAAGATCCATTATCTGCAAAAACCAAACCCAAATATGGAAAAATGCATGTGCATAACAGTTTTTCAGAACCAGAGGTGATTACATTAACATGGTGTTTTTTCGGGCCACAACTCATTAAAAATGATTTTTTTAAATTTGTACAAAGATCCAGCTTATTCATAAAATCAACAAAACCCCCAACTAAAATGCGCAGAGCGTTAGGTGTGCGGCCCATTAGGACCGCATCATCCGCATATAATAGGGCAGGTAATTTATTACCGTTGATCATCGGGACGTCCATAGTCAGTGTAGACAACTCATTATGCAGCTCATTAATGTATAGAATAAAAAGCAGAGGGGCCAGCACGCAGCCCTGCCTGACCCCTCTGCAGGGCCGGACTGGCCATAGCGGGCACCGGGAGTTTCCCCGGTAGGCCGCTAGGGCGGGGGCCGGTTTTGGGCCCCTGGGGGGCCGTTTTTGTTACCGGGGTCGGCAATATCGGCCGAAAGCGGCCCTCGCAAACTGCTCGGCTGCACTCCCCCTCACCCCAGGGGGGGCCGGCTGAGCAGTTTGCCAGGGCCGGTTTCTGTTCCCAGTCCGGCCCTGCCCCTCTGCCGATAATAATATTCTCTGAGACTGCCCCATCCCTACTGATCCTCACCTTTGCCCCCAAGTCCCTATGTAAATAAGCCAAAAAGTGCACTAAGGCCTCATCCAGCCCATATTTTAAAAGACATAACCATAGGCGTGATCGGTTTACAAAATCAAATGCTGAGGTGAGGTCCATGAAAGCTAGGTAGATGGGAGACTTCCGAGCTATTGTGTACTTGCCAACTATCAAATGTAGATTGAGGCATTGCTCGACCGTTCCCAATTTACTTCTAAAACCTAACTGACATTTATTTAAAATACTTTCATCCTCAGCCCAATTCCTGATTTTGTTGAATAACACCCGCACAAGTATCTTAAGTGTATTATCGATCAAAGAGATCGGTCTATAACAACTGGGGTTGGACCTGTCCCCCTTTTTGAAAATTGGGACTATGATACTGGTCGACCATGTGCTGGGGATCTGGGAGTTTGTTAGATTGTTAAAAACATTAAGTAAAAGCGGTGCCCAAAACTCCGGTTTAAGCTTAATAAGGTCAATAGAAAGCCCATCAGGGCCAGGGGCCTTGTTACCTAAACTTTGGTCAATTGCATCCTCAACTTCAGATAATGATATCTGGATTCGTGTAGCAACTTGAAAGTCTATATGGACCTCATTCTGAGGAGAGGCTGTATATATTTTTGAGAAATGGGCAACCCAGGCATCGCTGGTTATATTACAGCTTAGGGGAGTTAGAGTCTGGCCCATAGTTCTCATATTTTTAGCTGCTGCCCAGAAGCTGTTTGTATTGTTAAATCTGGCGGCACAGGCCAAATTATCCCACTGTTCTTTCAGGATCTCCTCTTTCCTCTGCTTAACCACTTTGTTATATTGATTCCTCATTAATCTGATAAGGTTTGCATCCCTGGGTGTAGCCGACAAGGCAGCACGAAGCTCTCTATTGGCCCGTGAGCAAACGCTATTAAACCACTTGGGATTGTGGTTATTATTAAGCGCAGGTTTTGAGATCATTTGTTTAATGCCTGCGCATAAGTGGGCAAAAGCAGCAACTACCTCAGGGTTAGGGTCAGTAAGCGACAAACACGTATCAATAAGTGATCGATAAGATGTTAACACGTTCGAGAACACATTACTGTTGTCGATACCTTTCCAAATAATTCTTAGATTATCAGTTGAGGATGATAGATTACAGGCCCCTGGTTCAATAGTCATATCATATTAAGAGGAACTATATCACAGTATTAGTATACAAATCCATGGGAATTATATATGTGTATGTTGACGTTTATCACTCTCCATAGCAGGAAATAAGTCATTTACAAGCGTTGGTACATCAGATGCACACTAGATGTCAGTCTTGGATAGGCTATTGTACAAGAAAGAGGTCGTTGTACCTGGACCCGCACTTTATGACTAATGTTCGTTACATTTTCATTCGCTGGTTATACATTTTAAAATAATTTATTCGCTTTGTTTTTAACGTGGTAAAGACGCCACGGAGACATTTTTATTGCAATGGTTTTAATTAACTGTGCTAACTTAATAAAATCTGAAATCTAGTGCTAGATTGCAGCATTAGACAATGTTTGTTGAAATTCAATGTTTGTTTGTTTGTTGATTGGCCAGTAGTAGATTGGATGAACCCTTTCTTTATAAATGAGTTTGCTAGCTGATAGGTTGCAGGACCTCAGCCTCACAGATCTGTCGACCCTGTTTATTTACCACTTTTAGATGTGTGCGAAACACTTATCTGTATAAATGAGTGAACTGTGACAATTCAATTGCACGCTGCTCCTTCAGGCAAGCACCAGACGCGAAATGTTTTCACAACTTGATTTGTGGAAATGTTTGACCAATCGTTTGAGCCGAAACACCCAAAACCCTGGGTATTAGTTGAAAGGGACAGGATTCGCTCCTGCAGACACTCAACGACATAACCCAATGAAGGTGAAACCAGTGGTGACCCACGGTTTCTGTCATGTGCGGGGGGCGAAGAAGATCCTCCCCTTCCTGCCTAAATCACTGCAGGCTCCTGCTGCAGCAGCCAGGATTCTGCCCGGATTTGAGAAGACCCAAGCCTGCTACCTTGGGCTCCCAAAAGACCTGATTAAGAAACTAAGGGGCATATTTACAAGGAAATGACAGAGTGCGGAGCTGCGACAAATTTTGCAACGCCAAGCTCCACCTTTCCAATCGCAGGGATGTGCCGTATTTACAATTCGGTGCACACCTGTGTTTTCCCTAGCGCTGGCAGTAAAAATAGCTGCCTACACAGACACCCTTGCGCCATAGTGTAAGGGGGACTGCGTTGCAGGGATGATTGTTTATGTGCAGGAAGGTGTCCCTTCTTGCACGTAAATAATCAATAATGGCGATTTGTTACTTCTATGTGTGCTGCATTTTGCAGCACACATAGAAGTAGCAAATCGCCATTATTTAATGATTGTTTATGTGCAGGAAGGGACACATTCCTGCACATAAACAATCATTAATGGCATTTTGCTCTTTCTATGTGTGCTGCAAAATGCAGCACACATAGAAACAGCAAAAACGAGGAGAAATAAAAGTATTTCTCCTCGTTGCGCCATTCTACACCTGCTATTGCATGGTGTTTCTTTTTGGCGCCCTCAGATTTACACCTCCTTGTAAATTTGGGGCAACTGTCAAAAAGCAATGGGTGTTGCGGTGGAACGTTCCCAGCAATACCCATTGCATGCCCCTTTCACACAGATACCTGCATGAAAGGGTATCATATTCACAAAGAGGCGTTAGGCCACAAAAAGTGGCTTAACGCCACATTGTAAATATGGTGCAGGGCATTGCGCCAACGGAACGTCAAAAAAAGTGACATTCCGGTGGCGCAATCCCCTTGTAAATATGCCCCTAAACATAAACAGAATGTGCCTGTCAGAATTGTGGTAGGTAATCAGACATCGGACCACGTAACTTAAGCACAACGCATGTTCCAATGGCTTATCGTCTCAGAACACATACAATTTAAGGGTCTGTGCATGGTCCATCGAACCTTCTGGGGCACAGGGCCTCTGTGCTGTCAGATCATCAGGCTCCTTCATTGTGCTACAGCTAGATGTCAGCGAACAGAAGCGCATCCAGAACTGGTGGCTCCTTTAGAACCTGCATTGGTGGAGCGCAAGGTCCTCAACATTGTTGTAATTTATGCCAATTGTTGTACAGCATGTAATTAGCCAGATCCGGGGTTCGTAGTGACCTCAAGACTTCTTTTCTTAGTCTTAGACACTGGGCACCTCTCCTTTATGTTTTACTTATCTGCTGTTCTCTTTCACAGCTCTACTGCCATGATGTCTCCAGGCAGCCGTGTGCTACACCAAGTGAAATGCTGTGCCTTCTTAAGGTTCGAAAGTCACATTTAGGTGTCTGTGTGAGTTTTGGTTGTTGATAGCGGCACAGAATTTAGAGCTCTGGAGCAGATGATGAAGGCAGTGTGAGTCAATGGGCCATGACAATGTTCATATTACACGGCCATCCAAATCTTTACCTCTCTCCAGTGCGCACACTGATGGTCACATATATACTATTTGTAATTATCAATATTCCCAATTCTAATTATTTACTACAAAATCATTGTTGTTACTCCTTTACATCAAACTGCTAACAAGCACTCACAAAGCCAATAGTTTTGGCTTGTTTCAGGCATATGTTTGTTGTTGTGTGATATGTCTGGATGCACTAACACCAAACTCACAAAGAGGCACCTAAATGCTGGTCAGACAGCATGCTGTGTAAAGCACAGGATTGTAGCTCACATGGTTTAAGCCACACCCTTAACTA
The DNA here is from genome assembly GCA_963921515.1 of Calotriton arnoldi. Lineage (NCBI taxonomy): Eukaryota > Metazoa > Chordata > Amphibia > Caudata > Salamandridae > Calotriton > Calotriton arnoldi. The sequence goes on from CAWUFW010001415.1 coordinate 2,390,221, forward strand.
CTTACACCACTTCACTTTTAAAGGGCCCCACACCTTTTTCATCTCAATTAAAGCACTATGGACCATAATAGGCTTTTTCCCACAGACAGCTAAAACCTGTCTCATAGGCAAGACCAAAAAATTGTGGTGATGTAAATCTGTGGAGTCCTTGAAATGAAATCTAAATCTTGTGGAGCAGAAAGAAGTGGTGATTGCTTTGCTCCTCTGCGGCACTCACTCTGCAGCTTCTCTGGGAGGGCAGGCACACAGCTGGTGTTACACTTTAGGGGGGAGGAAAGCCATGCATTTTAATGAAAGAAAGCCTAGGGCCTGACATCCTCCACCAGGACACCCCAGGCCGTGATTGTGGATCCCAGGACTCTTGGTGCCACCATGCCCCTTTAGAAGTGGAGCTGCAGTATTTGTTCCCCAGCTAAGTTGATACACAAATTGTGCAGGTCCTTCTCCGTGAAGTAGATCCAAACATACTCTGGGAGTCAAGTTCAAACTGAGAAACACAGACAAGAGACAGAAACGTGGAGGGGGAGTGGAAGAAATACAGATGGCGGGGGTGAAATCACAGAGGTGAGGGGAAGCATCATGAGGGCAGTGGAAAGCAACACAGGATAGGCTGGAAGCAACACGGAGGCGCGAGTAGGGTTAAGAAACATGGACGATGAGGGAAGGAAACTAATGGGGAGTGAGAGCAACATGGAGCACGGGTAGGGAGGAAAAGCAAATGGGTGAGAGCAACAGGAGCACACAGGGGATAAACACACAGGCAAGAGAGAGAGCACCAAATGGAGTATGGCGAGGGGAAGAGAAGAACACTAGGGAGACAGGCGGAAAACACATGCACTCTTGTGGAGTTCTTAAAAAAAAGAAGGGTCTGAAAAATAAGTATTGGAAGGACTCAAGTAATGCATCCATGATGCAGGGGAGGTACAAACATAAGAAGAGGAATGAAAGCCCACACAAGCTAATGAATACGAATCAAGCAAATGAGAGGGACAATGAAGTAAACCAATGGTAAGCAATGGGCGGGTCCAGGCCCACTGTAAGTTAGCTATACGTTTCACAACAGACCGCACATGCACTGTCTAGTAGGCGAGACCTACGAAGCATAAGAGACTGGAAAGTGTTATGAGGAATTGTATGCTTTAGAACTGGATTAGCAAGCAAGGTGTTGTCGGAATGGAGGTTAGCTGTTCTACCGTACTAATGTGCCATTGGCTGTTTTTATTGAGCTACAGGTTAAATATTGCATGTCCTCACAGTGGTCGTCTCTCGGTCAGTTAAAAACGCTTGTGTGTTTTTCTTTTCTCAGGGTGAATCAAATATTTTCCTTACAGAGGCTTGTTTCGTCATGCAGTTAAGTAATAAGTTACACAATTGATGTGATCTGCAAACGTGTCCTAATAAATAATGCATTGAATGTTTTAACACTGAAAATGATTATTAGTGGCCTAGCTGAGTTGATAAGAACACACTCATTTTCAGAATGGTAAGCAACGAAAAGGAGAGTTGTGTACCTCTAAAAACAAAAGCTAAATGGCCGCACAGGAAACATTTTTAAAGCTGCTGAAAGTAGCAAAATAAAAACCAGGGAAAATCTAAAAATGATAGCTAAAAGTATGTTCTATTTTTCATTTGTGGATAGCTGTCAAGTGGCTAATGTCAGACCCATGCATCACCTTCAACCAGTTGTCGCTAGGTAGTGAACCGAACTTTACATTATGTGACTTATAGTTTTTCTTTCACCATTATTAGTATGGATTTAAAAAATCATGGATTTAAAAAAATCAAGCATTTAATAATTTCTGCAAAAGACCTGGACTACCTAGAGTAGAGTTGTTCCGTAAAGCATGAGACTATGCCCCAGTGCACGTAACTCTGTATGCGAACTGTGACTGTCTTTGTATTACCTGAACCAGTGCTTTAAATGGGCCGGTACTCACCGGTACTGAGTACCGGCACTTCTTTTTTTTCTCCCCAAGAGTACCGGCACTTTTTCCTTACAAAGGAGAGTACCGGTACTCATTCAATCAGGTCGGCGTCTCAGACGTGGCACAGCCAAGCAACGTCTGACGTCACCCGCCAGGGTTTGGCGCGAAGGATCGGAAGGCCTTTAAAAATGCCAGTTTAGGCTGGATTTCCCGTTTCAGTTTCACCGCGCAGGACGGAAAGCAGAGCCACAGGATCACCACTTTCCGGCACAGAAGAAGAACACTATCGTGACGGGATTTGCCATCGCCAGTCAGACCCAGCGAGGAACCCTCTTCATCAACTCCTCCGGTTAGTACCCTGCGCGCCTTGCCTTTTGTATTGTTTCTGCCTCTTTGGAACGCAGGATTGGATGGGCCCCTTGGAGAGATGTAATGAGGGCACCGGGGTGAAGTGCAGCAGCCGCCCTTTAATTACACAAGCACACTAATTTGTTTCAGACTACCGTGCCTGAAACAAATTAGTGTGCTTGTGTAATGCAGAGGTGGCTGCTGCACTTCACCCCGGTGCCCTGCATTACATCTCTCCAAGGAGCCCATCAATCCTGCGTTCCAGCAGAGGCAGAAACAAAACGAAAGGAATCTAATAAATTCCTTTCCTGCTGTTTCTGCCTCTGCTGCTGTTTCACTCCGGTCCTCGCTGCTGGCCCGGCTCCTCTCTCCAAGGGCAGATCTTCAGGAGGGTTTGCATGGGGTGACCCCCCCAACCCGGCCAGGAGGTTCACTCAGCCTCCCAAAAATCCTTATGTCTCAGCGTGTTTAGTGCACGCAGCCTTCTGGCCTCAGTTTGTGAACTGTACTAATGAACGTCATATCTCTGCAAACCCACATAGGTGGTTCACGCTTTTTAAATAAGGTTAAACAATGCATTTAATGCACAACTATTTAAATAAATATGTTGGCTACACGTGGAGCCATATGTTTTACAAACATGCAGCTTATGGGATATTCCATCATTACGTATACAGTGGCATTGCTTTCTTTCAGCAGAAATCGCTTATTTTCCTATCAAACCATACACCTATGAAAGCAACAACTGGTCCCTAAGTCTAGCAGGCACTTCCCTGTGGTGTCCCTAAATGCTTTTCCAGCTCAGTGAAGTATAAACAGGTGATGATGAATGGATAGCAGTGAAGGGATGAATCAGCTGCCAATTTCCTGGCGAAGTAGAGCAACTCTGAGGCAGAATGCAGAACCTCAGACAACCATGTCCACGGATATAGTCAGAGGTGGGTTAGGGAGCTTGACAGTGGTCACAGTGAATACACAGAAAGACAAGATGGACTGGGAGGCAGGGGTGAGTACTGGAGTGTACAGCGTAGTGCAGTGGGCAGAGAAGGATGTGTGGGGAGGACCGGAGAAGAGCTCCTGTGTGGGTGTGAAAAGAAAGTAAAACAAACATTGGCATAGCCAATAGGTCTCGCCTTTGGGACCTTATAAGTGTTTAGTCATGCAACAGTTGATGTTGTTGCACCAAGGATATTGTGCTGCATAACTAAAAACTTATAAGTTCCCAAAGCGAGACCTATTGGCTATGCCAATGCTCTGTCCCCCAACACTTTTTTTTTTCCTTTTAACTTTAATAAGCGCAGTGCCGTCTTCACGGACACTGTGCTATGCAATGCAATAGGTGTTGCTTTTGGTTTTGTAAATAACCATGCCTTTTTAATTTTTTTAAAGGCATTGCCATTTACAATGTCAATAGCTCAAAATAATGTCATTGCGAGACCTATTGCATTGCAAGGAAGGGGTTAAACACTATCCCACGATATGAATATTAATTATGGCCACTCTAGCTAACATCATGCAGAGGTGGCATGACAAACTAGTTACATGAACAGCAAACATTTGAAAGAGAATGTTAAAAGTATCTCTAATACATGCAAGGGTATCAACAATATATTACAGATTGAAGCAATTTGTCATTCGCACCCCAAAATATTCTTGCGCCCTTTAAAGTGACATTAGCCCCGCCCATTGTCCCGCCTCCTAGCCCCGCCTTCTTGCCACGCCCCCAGGTCACAGCTCAATTTGATGAGTACCTGCACTTTTTTTTTCCCATTTAAAGCACTGACCTGAACATGTGTTGCCAGCTTGCAGGGGAGCATGTATGTGTATTTTTCACGCGCATGGAAGCTTGCAAGTGTTTAGCTATGTATGCATGCACTATACAAAAGGCAAACTCCGTGATTTGATTTATCAGTGTTGGTTTTCTTCTGTGTATTTCGGAGTTCGTAGAAAAGAGTGATAAATTGTCACTGAAATTATGTTTTGTACTTGGCTACCATCTAGTGGCAGCTAATGAAATTTCCTTTTCTCACAAACCACTTTGGAGTACTTCAATGATTACTGCTGCTGGAAAAGTATAATCTCAGACTCTTCTCGTGACGTCGCCACGTTCCCGTTAGCTTGAGGTCACTAGGGTGTGTGTTTTTTTGTCGATTGATTCCTAATTTCTGATGGCAGAATTGGAATCCTCCTCCTTGGAAACGGGGTCCGTTGTCAGTCTTAAATCCGGCTGAGATTCCATAGCCGCAATTATTTTTTAGAACGTGGGTCCTTCTCAAAGGCCATTGCCTGTACTATTTCTGCTATGGGGTATTTAGTGGAGATATCTATATATCAGCAGCAACAGATATCTCCAGTTGGGAAGAATACAACAGTTTGCACCGACGTTTGTCCATGGGACTGAGCAGGCAGTCACAATGATTATAATAATAATAATAATAATACTGAAGCTTGTATAGCGCGAACAGCTACCTCAAGAACAGAGGTGTCCCGGCGCTCTAGCAGCAAGCGGCGCATGCACATAAGTTTAGGCACTGAGGTCAGGCCTAATCATTGCTAAAGAGCCATGTCTTCAGCGCTTTTCTGAAACTGGTCTCAGTGTTAGCTTGACGGAGAAACCCAGGTAGGGCATTCCACAATTTAGCCGTTCTTACTGTGAACGCCCTACCACCCAAACGGGCTTTCGCAAAGCGGGGAGCGTAGAGCAAATTCTGAGAGTTTGACCGCAGGGAACGATTTTGCTTATACCGGCAGAGTCTTTGTTTAAGATAGCTAGGACATCTTCCCTGAAGAGCCCGATAGGCCAGGGTCAAGGCCTTAAATTCGATTCTTTTGGCTACCGGGAGCCAGTGTAGCTCCTGTAAATGCGGAGAGACATGATGTCGAAAAGGAATGCGTCTAATTAGTCTCGCAGCCGCATTCTGCACCATCTGCAGATGTCTAATCGAATATTTAGGCAGGCCAAGATATAAGCCGTTTGCGTAGTCCAGCCTGGATGTCACTGTGGCATGGACTACGGATTTACGGCAATCTTCTGGCATAAAATGTAAAAATTTGCGGAGGTTTCTCAATTTACTAAAACACGAAGCGGTGACCTGTTGGATTTGGGCCGAGAAAGAGAGATCCGCCTCCCATCTCACCCCTAGATTTTTGATACTCGTGCTATGAGAGGGCGGAGGGCCCATTTCTACTGGCCACCACAGATGTGAAGCAGGCACAGGGCCATTTCCGAAAAACAGCACCTCTGTTTTTCCCGCATTGAGTTAATTTAGTTTGTTTATATTCATCCATAGGGCTATATCTCTCAAGCAACCTTTAAAATTCATAAAAGCCTCTGTCGTTCGCTCTTGAAAAGGGAAAACCAGCTGGGTGTCGTCAGGACTGAACAGTTGCGCCTTCTCAAGTGACTTGGCATAGTTGGCCTTCTCTGATCATTTGTTCAATAACATCGTCCATTGTGGAACACCATATTTTTGCCCATAGCCTGGCTTTAGTCTTGGACATCCCCTGGCGACCTTGGCGGTCCAGCTTGGTCTTGGAGGTTGCATGGGATTGCTATTTTGGATGAGGCCTCCGTTGGCAATGCAGAGTTTGTCGCAGACTCTCTGCATCGCTATCACATCATGTTGGCTTCCCATGATTCTGCTTTTGGTTTCTAACATGATTGTTTTCCATGAATCGTCCCTGGTTGCTGGTTAATCAGCTACAAACCCTGGTAAGTTTCCATGCTCCTCGCGATTTCTTCAAGGTGCAGCACTACTGAGCATGCAGCCTTGAACATCAAAGTTGACCTATTCCAGATTATTTGTTTTTTGTTTGTCATTATGCTATTTTATTCCGGACTGTTGGGTGCCTTGACCGAGAGTCTGCAGGATTTCTGACCCCAAGTCAGCGCTTTTCGATGAACAGATAGATACCTTTGTACTTGAAAAGCTCACTTTTCATTGGGTGCGTGTGGGTGCAGCATTGTGCCCTGGAACACATACACCAGTCTCGAGGTCTGCGATTACTGTGAACGTGTGCTTATATAGGTGGGAGTGACAATGAAAGCACGCCATCCGGTGCATCTCCCCCAATCTGGCAGTTACTGTATTCAGTCTCTGTAAGAGATCAGCTTGCAAAAGCCACTGGGGCCCGGATGTCTGGATTCTGCTGCGGAAGTAGTACCATTCTCAAGCATAGCAAATTAGCATCGATAATGACTTCATTCCTTTTCTGAGGGTCAAAGTATTTCATAGTTGTGACTTTCTATAAGGCATCTTTTATTGTTTAGAAATGGCCATTGGTGCTGGTGTGCCCAGCACTAAGTGGACTGGCCTTAGGGGAGCTGGGGGTGTGAGTCTATGAGGGATGCAAGATTCAGGCTAAAACGTCTGCAGTAGTTTTTATACCTAAATAACTGCAAAATTCAGGGACATTCGGAGGGGCGTTCTCCATGTCTTCCATCTTTTTGGGGTCTACGCTGATGCCTCCTCCTGAAACTATATAGCTGAAGACATGTATTCTATTCCTGAGAGATTCACACTTTTCTCGGTGTAGGTTGAGGCCACTTTCACTGATTCATCGGAGGGTAGCCCCCAGGCGCCAGTGGTGATCCGTCATTGTTTCTGTGAAAATCAAAATGTTCTCACTAATATTCATGACACCTTCAAACCCCAAGGCTTGGTGCATGGCATTCTCCAAAGATCATTTTCCAAAGTTCAGCCGTTTGTATTGCCTGAGCCCTACAAAAGTGGAAAATGTTATGTAGTGGCTTGATTTGTCGAGGAGTTGGTGGTACACAGAGTCTAGGTCTAAAATGGAAAACTACTTGCTCCTTTAAGGCCAGTCAGGATATCATCCATCATCGGTGTCCGGTGATGCTCTCTCTTAAATGCCTTCTTAGGTAGCCTCATATCAATGCAGATCCATACTGCCACTGGTTGTTTGGGTTTAGAGGCAATTATCATGGGTATATCCAGGACCTGAGATAGCAAACTTTTTTGATGCCATCTAGTTTTTCTAATTTTGTGAATTCCTTATCTACCAGGGGGCCTCATGTGGACAGGCGCTCCTCTGTGGCTCAAGAAATGTAGCTTGATAGATTGGTCGATGTAAAGTTTGCATATCCTTGATAAAGCATCCCAAGTTGGGTAGGCCCACTCCTCCCTTCTCTTTGCTAAGCAATAGGATTTCGGAAGCAATTATAGGCTTTTTATTATGTCAGATGAATTAAGAGGTGGAGTTGTTTAGATTTTTGAAGAAGGAGTCCGATAGTTGAAGGGGGAACATACAGATGATAAAGTTCACTTGTGGAGCAATTCGCATTTTAGTGCAGTCTAGTCTGCCCCACCATGTCATGTTTTGGGGGACCAAGTATCTATCAGGTCCTGGATCTTTTTCAATAGGATGCTTTCAATAACTGTGCAGGTTTCGTGGAGGGATTTGCCCAGATGTTGGCCTAGGTATTTCAGGCAGAGGTTTTGCCATTTGAGGTATGTGTCTTTGATAATTGAGGGTGTGCAGGCGGGGTTGAGTGGAAAAACGTCAGTTTTTTCTTTGTTTAGTGTGCAGCCAGAGGCATAGGAGTAGGCATTAATTATCTTGAGGATTTCCAGGATAGCTGTTTCTGTATCTTCAGAGAAAATGAGGACATTGTCCGCATATGCTGCTACTTTGTGGTTTGTGGGGCCAAAGTGGATACCTGTGACGACGGGGTTATGACAGATTTCTAACAGGAGAGGTCTATGGCTAAGCGGAAAAGTAGAGGTGAAAGGGGACATCCTTGCCTGGTCCCTTGGGAGAGTTTGAATTTTTCAGAGAGGGAGCCATTGACCCTAGCCTTGGCTGAGGGGTTATATAGTACGAACACCATTTGTTCAAAGGTGGCTCCAAGGTTGAATTTTCAGATTACTGATCTTAAAAAAAGGCAAGGAGACCTTATCGAAGGCCTTTTCGGCATATAGAGCCATGGCAATCACAGGGGCGCTCAGGAGGGGAGATTTTTCTAAAACGTGTGCAAATAAACGTATGTTGTCACAGGCTAATCTCCCTCTAATGAAGCCCGTTTGTGTGGGGTGAATTAGAGATGGGAGGAGTTTTTCCAATCTGGTGGCAAGGATTTTAGCATACAATTTGCAGTTTACGTTGAGTAGAGAAATTGGTCTATAGTTTTTGGTGTCTAACGGGTCCTTACTATCTTTGTGGATTACTGAGATTATAGCTTCAGTGAAGTTTGGGCCTGTTTTACTGTTTAAGGTGTAGAAGTCAAAGATGGATTTTAGATGAGGTGTGAGTAGGGGTTCAAAGGGTTTGTAGAATTGGCTTGTGTAGCCATCTGGCCCTGGTGCTTTTTTGTTAATGTTTTGATCATGTTTTCTATTTCTTCTGTCTCTAATGGTTTGATCCCTTTCCGTGAGTGAGGGCAGGTTTATATTCCTGAGGAATTCCTCGCAGTCCGCAGGGGATGGGGGTCGTTACGGATTGTATACATTTTTATAATAGTGGGCAAAGGAGCTTGCGATTTTTTTGGCTTCTGTTTATTTTGCCTACTTTGTTTTTGATTGCATTAATGGAGGCGCTCTGACTTTTCACTTTCAGGTAGTTGGCAAGAAATATTCTGCCCTTGTAGACCTCACAATTTTTTCGCTTTAAAGTGTTCGCCCAGGTGTGTGCTCTCTTGCATATTAGTTTACTGAATTGGTATTTTAGAGTTTTGAGTTTACCTAATGTTTCAGTGGAGTGTATTGAAATAAGTAGGGAAAGTGTTGGATAACAGAGGGGTAAAAATTACTATTCCCACTCCACTGAATGCAACAGTAGGGAAAGTGTTGTATAGAGTAGAGGTAAAAATGACTATTCCCACTCTAGTGAGTGCAACAGTAGGGAAAGTGTTGGATGGCGGAAGGGTAAAAATTACTATTCCCACTCCAGTGAGTGCACCAGTAGGGAAAGTGTTGGATAGTGAAGAGACAAAAATTACTATTCAAACTCAAACAGTTCAAACTAAAATAAAAAACATTAAAAATTATAAAGAATCATTACAAAAATAAACAATATTTAGAAATGAAAAATCAAATATATTAAAAATTAAAAATATAATATTAATTACATATAAACAACCTACAAATAATATATAATATAAAATAATAATTAAATTTAAATAAATAAAATCCTTTTAAACTAGAAAATATTTATGAACAAATAAATTAATTAATACATAAATGTATTTATTGTATTTTCTACTCTTTAACACCACACCAATAACAAAACACTTCATCATTTCTAATGATTTTTTTCCCAAAATTAACATAATTAATAATCAATTAAAAAAATATTATTAATAAAAAAACTAATACACATTAATTGACTACACACACTTTAACACTATGATATCCACAACACACGCCTAAATTAAACTCTAAAATAATAAAACACAATTAAAACTTATTTATAAATTAAAAACTATTACTATTAACAACTAATATTCTCCCAGGCCTAAGTCACTGAGATGAATCAAACTGCAATTGAAGCAGGCACAAAGGCCAGAGTCAAAGCCACCTTCTGGAACAGAAATGCCATTGAATACCACCATAAGGCTAAGTCTGGGGGTCTGGTGGAAGAATCTCTAACCTGTAAACCCACCACTACAAAAGAGCTATTTTTAGATTAGATCCAACCTCCTATAGCTCGCACACTATTTATAAAATTCAGGTTGGGAACACTGTTAGTCAACAAATTTACACATAATTGGAAAACACATCAACCAATATCGGCAGCATGTGGGTTCTGTAACTATGCAAGCGACGATACTGAACATGTGCTATTTTTCTGTCCCAAATACGACAGGCACAGGCCAAATTTGCTCAAACCATTGTGCTCCTTCATTGAGGAGAGAGACTGCTGGGAGGCTTACCAAATTTTGTGCTCAGACAAAAGCCAGGTTATAGCCTTTGAAATCATCCGATTCCTATATACAGTATGACTATCTAGTAAAAAGGTGGGAGTCCTGTTCTTAGCATAGCAGACATTCCTCTAAAAGCACTGCCCAGGTTCTCTAATTTTAACCCAACCTCAGGATATTGTTGGGAGCTACGCACTGATTCAACAACTGATTTTATGAAAATATTATGCTGCGATATTTAGTTTTTAATTCTTTTTGCAAAGTGACTACCGGAATGTTTAATTGCTGTACATTGCTGTACATTTTTAAGGTAATTTTTTACAAAAACATTTTTTATCCTTGTAATATATTTTTAATTATGTTTGTACTGTTTTATGGGAAAGTGCCCGAAATAATTTTATATTTTATTTTTGCATTTCCAAAACATACAACTTATGCGTATTGCACGCAACAATGACCCCCGTGTGACAACAGGATACATTGATTTTATAGTATATCACCGTACAACCAGATTCATTACATTAACCCACACCGTCGTACACTACACCACAAAGGCTTCTAGGGTGAACCTGTGTCACCTGTGACATCCTGAGGGCTAGACAGTAAATAGGCCGTTAGTGGGGACCAAACATCTTTAGGCCTAGAAGGCGCTGGAAGTTCTTCGGCATAGTATGCCAGTTGTATCCAGTTTTTAAAGTTCGGTGCCTTTTTACTGTCCCATGTTTGTGCTACTTTTCTCTTGGCCAGTAGTAATGCGATCAGCACCAATCGCCTATTCTCTGGTTTTAAGCGCTTCACCAGCCCCAGCAAGCAAATCCGTGGGGAGCAGTCCACTTTCTCCAACACCATGACTGTTAAGGCTTGTGTAACCAACACCCAGAATTCATTACCCCTGAGACAATCCCATGCGAGATGAATGAAATCAGCCTCCTGTGTCCCACATCGTTTGCATCTAGCCGTCTCTCTCAGGCCATACCTATGCAATTGGAGGGGAGTGTAATATATCTGCTGTAAGGATTTAAAGTGAATTATGGTAAATTACAATTAGCCGTCAGATGTCTGGTCATGGAGCAGCTGAACTCCCATTCCTCCTCGCTAAGATCGTTACCTAGTGCCTGTTCCCATGGCTCTCGAGCCTGGCTGAAAACAGGCACAGTGTCAGATTGCATGGTGTTGTACAGTCGGGTGACCAACCTACCCCGCGATGGGCCTGCCAACAATGTCTGTAAGGAGTTCAGGGTGACTGGTTCAGTGGGGTGTCTGTCATTAAAGGCCTTGAGCGCCTCCCGTAGCCTGTAATACGTGAAAACTGACATTAGCGCACAGTGATGTCGGTCGCGTATCTCCTCCATCAAGATGAAGGTGCCCTCTGGGTAAACATCGCCCATTGTAGCTATACCCATTTCCGCCAGTATCTCCAACGCCCTTTTGTCCTGGGTCACCGAAAGTTTAGGATGGTGTGCTATTGGAAGAGCCGGGGCATATACAATTTGTCTGCCTGCACGTTTCGCCATGACACGCCATGCCTGTGCCGTACAGTCCGCAGTGCACATGTCACTGAACGGATAGGTAGAGTTTGCCTTGGAAATTAATGCCACTAAATGATCAGGGGCCATATCGTCCGCCTCCACCGCCACGTGTGGAATAAATGGGGGGGGGGTGGGGGTAGAACCAGTAGTGTGCAAATTGGGCCTGCGCACATAAATAGTACAAATACAGATCAGGTGCCGCAAAACCCCCCCTGTGAATACTGCCTTGTAAGAGTACCCCAGCTACACCTGGATTTCTTGCCCAGACCAGGCGTATTAATATCGAACGCAGCCGTGAGAAGAAAACCCTCGTTAATTTGATAGGGACATTAGTGAAGAGGTACAGAAACCGAGGAAGAATGACCATTTTTATTACTGCTATTCTATCTGCTAGGGAGAGAGTCAGGACAATCCATCTATTCACCTGTTCTTCCGTGGAGGTCAGGGCTCTGCCAAAGTTTTCTCTCAACACTATCTCGGGATCCGAGTGTACCCACACCCCGAATACTTGACAGGCCCCGTCAACCATTCGACTGGGTATTCCATTTGGAACTGCAATGTACTAGATGTGAGTGGCAAGACAGAAGATTTATCCCAGTTAATTCTTAGCCCCGATAAGTGTTCGTATTTAATGTATTCCCGGATAAGCGAATGCAGGTTCTCCTCCGGATTTCGGATATACAAAACCATGTCATCCGCATACATGGAGATTATCACGGGGCATTGACTGAACTGTAGGGCCGCTCTCACGTATCTCTGTCGCACAACACAGGCCAGAGGCTCCATCACGATGGCAAAAAGGATAGGGGAGAGTGGACACCCCTGCCTGGTCCCTTTGCGATTTTAAAAGGTTTAGAGTGACAATTGTTGATTCGCACCCTTGCCATCGGTGCTGTATAGAGAATCTCTATCCATCGTATGAATGGGAACAGCAGACCCATCCTCCTTAAAGTGTCAAACATATACCCCCATCTAACCGAATCAAAAGCCTTAGCGGCGTCGAGTAACACCGCTACTGCTCTGCATTCCGGATCAAGTTGGTGTAAGACCGCAAATAAAGTGCGCAGATTATGAGACGTAGACCGGGACGGTACAAAGCCCGACTGATCCGGGAGGACCAAGGCGGGAAACAGCAGATGTAATTTGGTGGCAATAATTTTAGCAATTATTTTTGTGTCAATATTCAACAAAGAGAGAGGGCGATATGACTCACAACTGTCTGCCCATTTCCCTGGCTTTAGCAAAGTAACAATGAATGCTTCCCTAAGGGTGGGGGGGAGCAAACCTTTGTCGTAGGCTTCGCCATACATATTCACCATGTGTGGAGCGAGCAGGTCAACGAACTCCTTGTAGAATTCCCCCGGCAGTCCATCCATGCCCGCAGCTTTACCGGATGGTAACGTCCGTATGGTCTCTTTCACCTCTTCTAACATGAGGGGTTGCATTGGGTACTCCCGTTGGCTGTTTGAAAGCCAGGCTAATGCTATTTCCTCAAAGAAATCCCTGATCTCCTCACTGTCAGCTTCGTCCCCGGAACCATACAGGGAGGTGTAATAGTCCCGGAAGCAGTCAACGATATCTGGGGAGTTACGATATATCGTTCCATTCGGCCCCTCTATTTCGGTGACATATTCCTGAGTCCTCACCCCTTTGATTTTGGCCGCCAGTGTGCGACCCGGACGACCACCCTCACCGTACGCCCTAGCCTTCCAGCGTCTAGACATATGTTGTATTTCCTGCTCTGCTGTCTCATTGTATTCTGTCACTAGTGTCCTGATCTCTGCCAACTTATGTATGTTCAACGTATTGGCGTATTCCCTTTCATGCCACGTTATCTCCTTCTCTAAATGTTGCATATGCGACCGTAATGTCTTTAGTACCCCAGCCTGAAGCCCAATACAGGTCCCCCTGATGGCCGCCTTAAAGGCTTGCCAAAGCGTGCCCGCGTCCTCTACTGTGCCTACGTTCTCCTCAAAGAACAATTCGATAGCCTGATGTACACCTTCCTTAAATACAGGATCTAAAAGAGAAGACGGCTGCAAACACCACTGAAATGGTTGATGATGCCTAGTCGGAATATTGATATCCAACACTACTGGGACGTGATCCGAGAGCGTTCGCGGCATATGCCTTACCCCGGTAACCCAAGACGCCATGGACTCCGAGAGGATCCAGTAATCCAGCCTGGACCATGATTTATGTACTGCCGACATGAAAGTGCCCTCTCTAGTGTTCGGATGTCTGTCCCTCCAAATGTCTCTCATGTGAAATGTATGCATAATATCATGTATCACTTTGGTCGATCGCTTCCCCTGCCATGGAGTGGTAGTGCTTCTATCTGTGTCTGGATCCAAATACGTGTTCATGTCGCCCCCCCATATCACCAGATAGGAGTGCAACTGAAATATTTTAGTTTTAATGCGTTGATAAAAGTCGGGATCATTGACATTTGGGCCATATGTGTTGATAATCGTGAGCACTGTTCCCACCAGATTCCCCTGTACCAATGTGAAGCGCTCTAGATGATCCGATTCCGTCGAGAGTAGCTTAAATGGTGTCCCCTTTTTTACCAGTATCATTACCCCTCTAGCATAGATGGAGTATGAGGCGGCTGCTTTTACCATCGCCCAGCGACCACCAATCCTGCCTTCCCCTACCCGTGTCAGGTGTGTCTCCTGCAATAGTGCCAGTTGCACCCGATGTCTGTCAAGATATGCAAACACCTGCCTGATCTTCTTAGGGTTATTCAGTCCCCTCACATTCCATGTCAACAGACGAATGTCACCCTCTGTCAGCCCCATATTTTGTGGAAAGAATTTGTCGTGCACGCACTGCCCAGTGCTCGGCGGGCCACTGAAGCATATTATCCTGTTGTACCAGTTGCGTCACACTTCTAAAAAAATATAACAAACCCATACACCCCCACCCACTTCAGCATCCCACTCATGCCAAAGACATGCCTCAAATAACATTGCAAAAAACATAGCAAACATCTTGGGAAATACCAACATGGGGGCAGCCAGGTACCCGTGACCCACCTGCAGAACAGGTGTGGCCGGACTTTATCTCCTTGGACCCGCCGTCTCACATCGTACGTCTCTCGCAGACCCACTCCGTCTGCAAATAGTAGGAGACCCCACCCACACATAGCGTACCATTACAAGAACTAATCCCTGAAACAGGACCACCATCATTAAATATAACACAATACTAACATGAATGAGACATGCGTTACTATACCCGCCCTCAGGTCTTGCCGTTTAAGTAGTGCAAAAATTCCCAACTGAGTGTTAGCGACACCCCGAGCCTAAAGAAACAAGGCACATATTTGTTCAATCTCCATCAACACTGTCCATGTGTTCATTTACCAAACAGATGGTAAGACCAAAATTACTTACAGCCCTTTGGAACAATCAGTTGGCCATAGTAAGTGAAACCCCCGCACTCTTTTGACCGCCCTAAGGAGGTCCCAAATCTACATAGACTCCAATTGCGTAAAGTACCCCCTCCATCTGCAAATAATAGGATACCCCCCCCCCCGCATACATAGCATACTGTTACAAGAACCCATCTCTAAAACAGGAGCGCCATCTTTAAAAAAGACACAATACTGAAGTGAAGGAAACTTTTGTTACTATACCCGCCCTCAGGACATGACATCCAAACAGTGTAAAAGTTCTTAACTGGGCGTTAGCACCACCCTGAGCAGTCTTTTGAAACAACCAGTTTGCCAGCGCAGGTGATACCCCAGCACTCTTCGGACCGCCTTCAGGACTTCCCCACTGATCAGAGACTCCATATTGCGAAAAGTTACCTTACCACCTTCCAGAAGTCGTTATGAGGTGCTTCGAGGACAGCAGACAACATTTAGTCCTCCGTATCTGATCTCTCCGAGGGTGTAGGGGACGCATTGCTCCTCGCTGCTTTCCGTTTAGTGTGAATTTGCTTCAGGAAGTCCTGCGCTGCCCTAGGAGATTGAAAGATCTTCACCTTGCTGTCTACCGTGATCTTTAGTCTGGTTGGGTATAACATGGCATATGGTATCTCCAACGCGCGTAGTTTCTTCTTCACCTCCTTGTATTCCCTGCGGGCCATCTGCACTGCCATAGTGAAGTCAGGAAAAAGGACACCATGTTGCCCTGGTAGCACATGTTTTGCTTTTCTCTCGCTAGTCTAAGGACCGTGTCCCGATCTCTGTAGATTAGGATCTTTGCTAGGGTGGGGCGCGGTGGTGCACCCGGAGGTGGCCTGGGTGCCAACGATCGATGCGCACGTTTCACAATCAGTACCTGCGAGAGATGCTCCACTCCGAACAGATCCTTCAGCATGCCCTCTACGTACTCCTCAAGGCGGCCAGTATTTGTGCTCTCGGGAACACCCGTTATTCGTAAGTTTCACCGCTGAGAACGCGCTTCCAGGTCCTCGTTTTTGGCCCGGATGACCTCTAGCAGTTTCTCCATTTCCTGGCACTAGCTCGTTGTAGAGTGTGACTCATCCTCCACGGCTGAGATGCGTTGTTCTGCT
Source organism: Calotriton arnoldi (assembly GCA_963921515.1). Classification (NCBI taxonomy): domain Eukaryota; kingdom Metazoa; phylum Chordata; class Amphibia; order Caudata; family Salamandridae; genus Calotriton; species Calotriton arnoldi. The sequence continues at coordinate 2,406,426 of CAWUFW010001415.1, forward strand.
GTTGTGAGTCTTTCGCCCTGCTCATCCAACGTGGCCACCATTTTGTCCATCCTTAGGGACAAATTGTCTATTTTACCATCGATGGCCTGTAGGCTCTATTGCATAGCCTGTAGCGTGGCCTCTAGTGTGGTGGAATGTGATTGAGGCTGCTCCAACTCCGTGTCCGAGTGTGTGCCTGCTGGCCGGCTCGAGCGGCGAGATTCAAACGATATTTTGGGCTGTTGTTTATCAGTCTTGCCCATGGTGGCGTGTAGGGGGCAGATGTAGAGAATAACACCCAAGTACCGTGCGCTGCAGCCGTTTACTTGCTCTCGTACTGCAATGCCCCACGTTTATTCTCCCTACAGAAAGGGTTCAGGTCCTGTTCCGCCGCACAGACAGGCGCAAGTTCTCACCCTGCCTCGCCTACGATATGGGCCACTGTCTGCGTTACTTGTGGCGCACTCCAGAAACCACTGTTGGGCGCCACAACATGAACAAGGCACCTGAATTTGAAATAGCTCCAACGTTGTCAAGCAGAGGCGTTGGCAAGTGCACCTGCTGCCTATAGTCCAGCCACTGCAAGTGTCCAAAGCAGCTGCACACGGGACGTACTCTCAATGCACCTAGCAGGCACTAGCACGTAGTCCTCCACCGCTTTGCAACTGCGCCCGATTCCGATGACACCAACGCTGCAGCAACATGCGGGTCGTACTCTCGCGGCTATGCAGCACCCCGCGCTAATGGCACCTCGTTCCCTTCGTTAAATGGAGGCCGGAGGCACACGCACTCACCGCTCCTCCCCGAGCGAGATCGGGTTGCTCAGGCGCTCCACCTCCACATGCGTGGCTCCAGGGTATGCACAGTCCCAAAGTGACGGCACTTGCAGTCGGAGCTCGACGAGCAGGCTCCCAGGCGTAAGCTGACTCTGGTACGCCATCACAGCCCTCCGCAGCCGCACCCCACGCTATCTTCGGCAGCGCCGCAACGCTGTGTCGCGGCTGTGTAATTACATTCAGCAATCGATTGTCCACTTGCCTGACAGCACTGGCACTGAGTCCGTTACTGCGGTAGCGACACCGGGGCTATAGAGAGCGCACCGATCCCCTCCTCGCCGAGTTGTATTTCGGTTCGGGCACGCCGCCATCTTGTGTGCCATCGAGGTTACGGTGGAAGCTTCAACGCCACGATTCTGGCACAACGAAGTCGTAGCACGGCACTGCTGCACACCGGGTGATTCCTCTCCGGTTCCCCCACGGAACGCTGTCGTTGTTGGGGTCCGATGGTCGACGGGTCCGCAGATTATTATAGGATTGTTAGCCCGGCCGGCAGAGCCTCACTACAGTGCGGCCATCTTGCCTCGGGCTCGCTAGCGCCCCCCCCGCCCGAAAGAAACTTGATGATGATGAACACTTACTTTCTCTCCTGAGTTATGACACTATGCTGCCTAATGAACAAGTTACTTACCTTCGGTAACGATGTATCTGTAAGAGACATATGTAGTTATAGATTCCTTACCTTTAGAATTACCCCCAGGCGTTAGACTGGATCCGGAGATTTTTCTTTAGCAGTACCCCTGCGCATCGGTAGGTGGCGTCGGTCGACTCCACGTCCGTCGTCGGCGTCTTCGTGTTCGCAGGGATGCCGTTGCGGTATCTATTTAGACGCCGCCCCTGCGCGCTGTCAGTTCTGACACGACTTTCCACCACAGAATCTCAGAGCCATGCAAGACACTGACCACTGGTGCCCATAACTAGGTGCCCTGGAAGGGAGTCCCTATCCCTAGAAGTCAGTTCGCAGAACGGGAAGGATGGGTGGGGCGGTAAGGAATCTATAACTACATATGTCTCTTACAGATACATCGTTACCAAAGGTAAGTAACTTGTTCATCTGAAAGAGACTGTAGTTATAGATTACTTACCTTTAGAATAGATACCCCCGCAATGTCAACCCCGGAGGTGGGTCTGCAAACCAAGTTCACACCAGAAAGTCCTGGAGAACACAGCGGCCGAAGTAGCCGTCTCTCTGGACTTGGCTGTCCAGGCAATAATGTTTGGTGAACATGTGCAGAGATGCCCACGTGGCCGCCTGGCAAATGTCAAAGAGTGGGACTCCACGCCCCAATGCAGTAGTAGCTGCCGTTGCCCTGGTGGAGTGGGCACGCAGTCCCACTGGTTCTTCCTTCTTTGCCAAGGAGTATCAGATTTTAATACATAGGACAACCCATCGAGAGATGGTGCGTTTTTGTAGAGCCCGACCTTTCTTGGCCCCCACATATCCAACAAAGAGTTGATCGTCCACCCGGAAATCTTTTGTGCGGTCGAGATAGAAAGACAGCACATGTTTTGGTTCCAGACGGTGGAGTCTCTCCTCCTCCTTGGAAGGGTGCGGAGGTGGGAAGAAGGTGGGCAAAGTGATGGTCTGTCCTATATGGAAAGAGGTAACCACTTTAGGAAGAAAAGAGGGTGTTGTGCGATGGTCCGGATGAACAGCAACAAAAAAAGGTTTGGAAGGCAAAGCTTGAAGCTCACTCACTCTGCAAGCAGAGGTGATGGCAACAAGGAAAGCTGTCTTCAAAGTGAGGAGCCTGAGAGGACAGTTGTGAAGAGGCTCGAAGGGAGCGCACATAGGATAGGTCAAGACCATGTTCAAGTCCCACTGGGGCATTATGAACGGAGAAGGAGGAAAGAGGTGAGTAATGCCCTTCAGAAATCTATTCACAATAGGGGACCTGAGAAGAGACGGCTGATCAGGAAGGCGTAGATAGGCAGATATGGCCGAAAGGTAGCCTTTAAGAGTGCCTAGGGCAGAGCCCTGCTGGGCCAAAGAAAGTATATACAAAAGAACCTCCGAAAGAGGGGCAGAAAGGGGATCCACAGCCTTTGCTGTGCACCATGCCACAAACTTGTTCCATCTGCAGGCATATACCGTCTTAGTGGAGTGACGCCTGGCTGCCAAGATGGCATTACAGACTTCAGGAGGAAGGTTAAAAGCTGTCAACTATCGCCGCTCAATCCCCACGCAAGGAGGTGGATAGTTTCGGGTGGAGGACCCTCCCCTGCTGCTGTGACAGAAGATCCTCCAGAAGAGGCAGTCTGATCGGAGGATCCATGGCCATGCTCAAGAGCTCTGGGTACCAGACTCTTCATACCCAGTCCGCAGCCACAAAAATGACTTGGGCCCGGTCGCGCTTGATCTTCTTCTGCACTCTGGGTAGAAGTGGTACAGGCGGAAAGGCGTACAGGAGGCCGCAGTTCCACTCGCGAATAAAACTGTAGCCGAGCGAGTGCCGCCTTGAAAATTCCAACGCGCAGAACTGCTGACATTGCGCGTTCTCTTCGGTGGCAAACAGATCTAACCAAGGCTCTCCCCACTGGTGAAAGAGACCTTGCACCACCTCCGAGTGACGACGCCATTAGTGATCCATCATGCACCGACGGCTGAGCTCGTCTTCCCTGGCATTAAGAGAACCCGTCAGGTGTTGAACCACCAGGGACATGCCCTGATGTTCCAGCCATGTCCAAAGGCGAAGAGCCTTTTGAAATAGGGTCCACGACCCCACCCCATCATGTTTGTTGCAGTACCACATGGCAGTGGTGTTGCCTGTGAACACCTGCACTACTCTTCCTTTGATAGAGGGAAGGAATGCTTTCAGTGCCAGCCGAATCGCCCGGAGCTCCAGAAGGTTGATGTGGAGTCCGGACTCTGCCGGAGACCAGAGTCCTCTGATCTCCGCATCTCCCAGGTGGCCGCTCCATCCCAGGAGTGACACATCGGTCACCACTGTCAGCTCTGGTTGGGGAAGAGAGAGGGATCTGCCCCATACCCACTGTTGGTTCGTTAACCACCACTGCAATTGGTGTGCAGTACCCTCTGAGATCTGGACGTAGTCGGAGAGATTCCCCTGATGCTGCGCCCACTGGAACTTTAGGTCCCAGTGCAGAGCCCGCATATGCCACCTGGCATGATCCACCAGCAGGATGCAGGTGGCCATGAGGCCCAGCAGCCTCAGAGTCATTCTCACTGAAATCCGGGATAGAGGATGAAACATCGGTATCATGGCCTGAATATCCCAGACTCGCTGTTCGGGAGGACAAGCCCAAAACTGTTCTGTGTCCAGAACCGCTCTGATGAAAAGGAGCTTCTGAGAGGGAGTCAGGTGTGACTTCAGCATGTTGATAGTGAACCCCTGAGAATGCAGGAGGTCCGCTGTAGTCTGGAGGTGGGAGACGACAGCCTGGGGCGAGCCCGCCATCAACAGCCAATCGTCAAGGTAGGGGAAGACTGGAACCCCTGATCTGCGCTGATGAGCTTCGACCACCGCCATCACTTTCGTGAACACCCAAGGGGAGGTTGTAAGGCCAAAGGGGAGCACCATGAACTGAAGATGCTAGTGGCCTACCGTGAACCATAGGTAACACCTGTGGGCTGGTAGGACGTGTGTGAGAAGTTGGCCTGGTATATGCTGTCCACTAATTAAAGTGGGCACCTTGCACCAGTCCAAACGACCCTTATTGATGATTAGGTTAAAGACAACCTTTATTGAAAGCTATCCTAGTGGTAGCTATGGAGAGCAGCCTTCAGGCTAAGTCTCGAAGGAATGTAAAGCAGCCTGTTTTACCAGATCATAACCTCCTGAATGACCAAATGAAAGGAGAACCACACAAGGAATATATAAAATATATGTATTTATTACAAAACACTCTCAACTTACCTCTTTATGAGATTAGAGAACAAAGCACATAATATTAAACCACTAGAACGACAGTAAATAGCACAATACACAGTGGGCTCCAGGGGGAGACCAAACCATATACTAAGAAAGTGGTATAACAACCACGACTTACTAGACACAGTGCCTAGAGCACGTAGAATCGCTGGGACCCCAAGGAACCACCCAAGGTAGTGACACAGGGGACTCACGGAGGACGGGTGCACTGTGTGAACACAGGCGCGAGCTCCGTACAACTCTATGGGAAAGTCGCGGTTGGAAATTTAAAGATTAAGGACACTTCGGAGAGGACTTTAAGCAAACCCAGCTAAACATAGAAGGTTCTAAGGCCAGCACCCTTGAGAGTACCGAGGTACCCGTGTTACCTATCCCAGAGGAGCCGGGTGCATAGGGGTCAAGTGGTGTTGGAAACCCTCGTCGTTTTCAATGGCGTGATGCGAAAAAGTACTGCTGCCGTGGAAAAGTGTCCGGTGTGATCCAAGCCTGGATCGGAGATGAGAAGAACCTGAAAGCAGAGGGGACAGAGTCTGGGTCACTTCACAGTGACCAGGGGCACGATAGACGAATGCCCACCGATGTCGGGTGCTTCAGGTGAGAAGAGGTGAAGCTTGACTCTGCAGCCACGGGGACCAGGAGACGTCGACGACAACCAAAGTCCGGAAGTGAGCTGTCCCACAAAGGATGTCGAGTGCTGGGGGGGTCAGTGTCCGGATTGAACACCAACAAGCCTTGGCAACTGCAACCCACACGGTCAGAGGAAAGATGCTTCTGTGAGGACCAGCAAGGTCTGGGGACTCTCCAAGCTATGGAGAGTCAGGGCACGTCTGGATCAACCAGGAAAGCCCACTGAAAGTCAAAGTTACCTTCACAGGGACCCACAGGCCAACAGACCAGGGATCGCGAAGGGACCTCGAGCTGAATCACTAAATACCAGCCCACGGAACACTCGTGGAGTGTAGGCCGGAAATCTTCGGTGGAATTACTGCTTGGGTCAGGACTACAAGTAGCCCAAAGCACAGCTTCAGGGGTTGCCGAAAAGCATATGCTGCTGCAAATGTAAACGGTGCCCAGGGGTACGGGTTTCACGGTCCCCACGAGGGATACGGGCCTCAGAATTGCTGAGAGCGCAGATCAACCTCAGAGACCTTGGGAACCCACCTCCTGTGTTGCAAAAATCTTCGGAGTCCTTCAGGAGTTGCATAGATGCAAACCGGTCAGATGCGTTTAGGTGCCTGCTCAGCAGGGGAGTAACTCCTTTTCTCCAAGGGAGATTTCTTCAGTCGTCCAGCGTCGTGCAGATCGTCGAAGTACTTGGTTTCTGTAGCAGAGTTTAGTCCAGGTAAAATCTAAAGTCCTGTAGTCAGGGGTTCCTACTTTATACCCAAGGAAGGGGTGGGACAAACTCTGGGGACCCACCTATGGGAGGGTCAGGACAGAGGGGTGGCTACACCCATGTCCTTTGTCCAGTTTCGCGCCAGAGCAGGAGCAAATGGCTCCTGCAACCGGTTTGAGCTGGACTATGCACAGGGACACCAAATGTGCCCCCAGTGCAGACATCAAAGCACTCTCAGAGTGCACCCACCGAGCCCCAATACACTAAAGCCTGTCTGGGAGGTGGTCACACCTCCCTGTGACAGGAAACCTATTGTCAAACGTTCCCCTGCCGGAGTTTCGTCCAGCAGCAGGAGGGCAGACTCGTGTCTGTGGCTGGCAGCATCCATTGTGTGATGCCAGGGTCAAGAAAGCTGGTACCGGGTGTACCGGTGTTGTCATATTTCTCCCTCTAGGAGGGTGGAATCATACCTCCCACACCAGTTACTGACACCAAACACAACATTTTTCCATGCAGCCGTTTTAAAGTTAGGATTTACCGCGAGGTTATAATGCACTTAAGTATATATGGTTGGCTGCATCACAAACCACCCCGGAATATAGGTTCCGAAGGCTGCAGAGGGGTTCTGCTCATGCATGTGCACCCTCTCACATAAAACCCAGCACCCTGCCATCAGGATTGATAAGGCCTGCCATAGGGGTGACTGATCGGTTTATATGTGCAGTGATTAGGATAGATATAGTGAACCTATATCTAAGTAAGGGGTGCATGCACCACCTTACACAGGCTGCTGTAGCAGACCTGTTGTCATTTTAAATGGTCTCTCAGGGGTGGCATAATACATGCTGCAGCCCCTGGGAGGCCTCTGGGGTACCTAGGCCCTGGGTACATAGTACACCATATACTAGGGACTTATAAGGGTACCCCAGAATCCAATCTGGAGTGTACCTAAAGTACTTGTAATCAATTTAGAGGAGAAAGCAGATAGACTGGGGTCCTGAATAGCAGGATCCCAGTCAGACTAAGTCGCAAACAGTGAAACATCAGCAAAAAGTGGGGGTAACTATAAGAAGCAGATCCTACTCTCCTACACAACCCCCCCCCCCAAACGTCAGGACATTAAACTAACCTTGACCAGTTGAGTCTTCATGTTCTAAGTGGAAATATCTGGAGAGTCCATCTGCATTGGCATGGTTACTCCCAGGTCTATGTTCCACTGTATAGTCCATCCCCTGTAGGGAAATGGACCACCTCAAAAGTTTGGGGTTTTCACCCTTCATCTGTTTTAGCCATAAGAGGGGCTTATGGTCTGTCTGAACAATGAAGTGAGTGCCAAACAAGTATGGCCTCAGCATCTTCAGAGCCCAAACCACAGCAAAGGCTTCCCTCTCAATGGCTGACCAACGTTTCTCTCTGGGGGGTCAGCCTTCTGCTAATAAAAGCTACTGGCTGATCCTGACCCTCATCATTCAATTGTGATAACACAGCCCCTACCCCCAACTCAGATGCATCTGTTTGAACAATGAATTGTTTGGAATAGTCAGGACTTTGCAGAATGGGAGCAGTGCACATGGCCTGCTTCAGGTCATCAAATGTCTTTTGACAGCTAACTGTCCACTGAACTTTCTTTGGCATTCTCTTGGAAGTTAAGTCATTCAAAGGGGTCACTATGGATCCATATCCTTTGACAAACCTCCTATAGTACCCAGTCAGGCCCAAGAAAGCTCTGACCTGAGTCTGGGTGGTTGGAGCAACCCAGTCCATGATGGTCTGGATTTTGCTCTGCAATGGTTGAACCTGGCCTCCACCCACAAGGTGGCCCAGGTATACAACTTGACTCTGCCCTAACTGGCACTTGGTGGCCTTGATAGTGAGGCCTGCTTTCTGCAGGGCCTCCAAATCATTTCTCAGGTGGACCAGGTGATCCTCCCAGGTGGAGCTAAAGACAGCAATATCATCAAGATAAGCTGCACTATAGGCTTCCAGGCCTGTAAGGACTGTATTCACCAACCTTTGAAAAGTGGCAGGTGCATTCTTCAAACCAAAGGGCATCACCACAAATTGGTAGTGCCCACTAGGGGTTGAGAATGCTGTTTTGGCTTTTGCATCCTCAGCTAGTCTGATTTGCCAATAGCCAGCTGTTAGGTCAAATGTGCTCAGAAACGTGGCTGAGGCCAAAGTATCTATAAGCTCATCTGCCCTATGGATTGGATGGGCATCAGTCCTAGTGACTGCATTGAGACCTCTGTAGTCAACACAAAACCATCTCTCTTACCATCTTTGGTGTGAGGTTTGGGTACCAAGACTACTGGACTAGCCCAAGGGCTATCTGAGGGTTCAATCACACCCAAATCCAACATCTTCTGGACCTCAGTCCTGATGCAGTCCCTGACATGGTCAGGTTGCCTGTAATTCTTATTTTTAACAGGCAGACTGTCCCCAGTGTCCACTTCATGAGTGCACCAGGTAGTCTGACTTGGAGTCAGTGAAAACATATGTCTAAACTGATTAAGAACTTTTCTGCAATCAGTTTGCTGCTGGACAGTGAGGCTGCCTGCCAAGGCTACACCATCAACTGAACCATCATCAGGGTTCTGTGAGAGCAGGTCAGAGTGGATCACTCTCTTCCTCCTGTCCCTCATCAGTAGCCATGAGCAAGCCCATGTCTGCCCTGTCAACATATGGTTTGAGCCTGTTGACATGGAGCACCCTATGGGGGCTCCTGGGAGTTCCAAGGTCCACCAGGTAGGTAACCTCTCCCTTTTGCTCAACAATTGTATGAGGGCCACTCCACTTGTCTTGGAGGGCTGCTGGGGCCACAGGCTCCAACACCCATACTTTCTGTCCTGGCTGATACAGTCAACACAGCCTTTTGGTCATGCCAGGCCTTTTGCAATTCCTGGCTAGCCTCAAGGTTTTTAGTTGCCTTCATGTACTCAGCCATCCTGGAGCGGAGACCAAGTACATAGTCCACAATATCCTGTTTAGGGGGTTTGAGAGGTAACTCCCATCCCTCCTTCACTAGACACAATGGACCCCTAACTGGATGTCCAAACAGAAGCTCAAATGGGCTGTAACCAACGCCCTTCTGAGGAACCTCTCTGTAGGCAAAGAGAAGGCAGGGCAAAAGTATGTCCCATCTGCGCCTAAGCTTTTCTGGGAGACCTTTAATCATGCCCTTTAGGGTTTTGTTGAACCTTTCAACTAACCCATTGCATTGTGGGTGATAAGGGGTGGTACATTTGTAATTTACTCCACACTCCTTCCACATAGCAGTCAAGTAACTAGGCATGAAGTTTGCATCTCTGTCTGATACTACCTCCTTAGGAAAACCCACCCTGGAAAAGATTCCCAGGAGGGCCCTTGCTACCACAGGAGCTGTGGTAGTTCTAAGGGGAATTGCTTCTGGATACCTAGTGGCATGGTCCACCACCACCAGTATAAATCTATGCCCAGATTCAGTTTGAGGATCCATGGGACCAACAATGTCAATCCCAACCCTCTCAAAGGGAACCCCCACCACAGGTAGTGGTATCAGGGGGGCCTTTGTAGTACCACCTGCCTTACCAATGGCTTGACGGGTGACACAGGAGCGACAAAACTCCTTGGTGTCTTCAGACATGTGAGGCCAATGAAAGTGAGGGACAATTCTGTCCCAAGTCTTGTTTTGGCCTAGGTGACCTGCTAATGGGATGTCATGTGCTAGTGTCAATAGGAAGCCCCTAAACTTCAGAGGTATAACCAACCTCCTGGTAGCACCAGGCTTGGGGTCTCTACTCTCTGAGTAAAGGAGTCCATCATCCCAGTAGATCCTATGGAACCCACTAGCACTCCCAGCAGCCTCAGCAGCAGCTTGCTGTCTGAGGGGTTCAAGAGAGGGGCAGGTCAGCTGCTCCTGGCTCAGCTCTGCCCTGGAAGGCCCCCCTGTCCCCAAGAACTCAACCTGATCAGGTTCAAGCTCATCTGGGACAGTTCCTTCTTCAGGACTAAGATCAGCTCCCTCAAGAGACTGGTCTGGATTCTGAGGCAGGGGGGAAGACACTGCCTTACCCCTATTGCTCCTTCTCTTGGAAGGCACCTGGTCCATTTTTCCAGGATCCAAGGCCTGTTCAGTGTTAGACATTTTTGCCTGTGACCTAGTCATAGCAAACACATCTGCAGGGATACCCAACATTTCTGCATGAGTCCTGAGTTCCACTTCAGCCCAAGCTGAAGTTTCTAAATCATTGCCCAACAAGCATTCAACAGGGAGGTCTGCACTTACCACAACCTTCTTAGGGCCAGTTACCCCTCCCCAGGTGAAATTAACAACTGCCAAGGAATGGTCTGTCCTGACATTGCTAGCATTGGTCACTTGGTACATCTCACCAAGTATGATTTGCTCAGGAGCCACAAGATCTTTTGTCACCATTGTGACACTTGCTCCTGTGTCCCTGAATGCCAAGGCCTCTTTTCCATTTATCAAAGGCTGCTGTCTGTATTTGCCCAGATTACTGGGGCTTACAAATAAGGAGGCCATATCCATGCCTCCATCATAGATCAATACAGCCTGAGTGGGAACTCTGACTAGGCCAGAGTCCACCTCAGATCCCAGGGTTAACCCTACTACACCCTTATTCTGAGTACCACCACTTGGAGCTGAACTAGGGGGAACAGTTGCCTTAGGGGTAGTGGTGGTTGGAGTTGAGTCCTTGGACTTGGTACAATCACTTGTCCAATGGGTCTTCTGTTTACAGATTTGACACCATGGCTTTTTCTTGCCTTTACCCTTGTTTGACTGTGACTCCCCACCAGATGCAGATTTTTGGGGCCCTTGAGAAGACTTCTGGTCTTTACCCTTCTCCCCACCCTTATCAGAGTTTTTAGAATCTTGCTTCTTGGAGTCACCAGCTTGGTTCTGAACCTTCTGCCTCACCCTGGTTCTGACCCATTTGTCTGCCTTCTGGCCCAATTCTTGGGGAGAGGTCAGATCAGAGTCCACCAGCTACTGATGCAACAGCTGATTTTGACAATTATTAAGGATCTGCTCCCTCATAATTAAATTGTACAATCCTTTAAAATCACACACTTTACTGCCAAGTAACCAGCCTTCCAGAGCCTTAGTAGCACAATCTACAAAGTCAACCCAGTCTTGAGTCTGTGCCTTTTGGTTATCTCTGAACTTAACAATGTGAAGAATGCTCCCTCGTGACCTATATGCTTACTCTTACACATGCATGAGTCATGAAGAATAAAGAGCTCGAACAATGATTACATATCATGAAAAACAAGGACATTAGAAATTTATTTATGCATCTTTTATTTGCATTAATTTATTTTCCTTTATCACAGGCTTACTTGTCCTTATTTTTGTATTAATGTATTGTGTGCAGTTTTTATTAAAAATTTATTCGGTAACAATGATCTTAAAAATCTAATAAACATGTAAACAAAACAATATCAACACCAAATTTCATATACAAACATTAGACATTACCCCTGAATGAAAGACAAATAGTGAAAAAACATATATATACCAATGTCATACATACTAAGTTACATTCATACACTTACAACCACAATCATATCCCATCCAAAAATCACAACTATCTGTAGACTAAAAGATGTTAGGAGTCTCTAAGACCGAAAGATCAAAGCTGTAGACAGCCAGTGCTGACCGACAGTGATCAATGGTCAGTGGCCAATGGTCGACGCGCGTTTCGGTGGATCAAAAGACATAGACACCACCTTCATCAGGACCTATACCAGATAGCAACATATTACAAACACATCCAAGGGGTACCTGAAAGAAATTTAAATATGACATGTTCAGAGCCCTAAACATGAAATAATGAACAACATATCTTAGTATGTGATTGGACCTTAGAGGCAATTTAAACTGTAACAGTCTGTAGTGGAAAGCCTCATCATGGAATTGAAATAGACCAGGCTATATACTACGGCATTTTATCTAGGGAGCAATAAATGTCTGTCCCTCAAAAGCTAACAAATCATAAAGTGATGGATCTAAGTCAAAAAATAATAAAAAGAAGAGTACCTGTAAACCATAACGAAAAACAAATGTGTTACAAAATAAATGTGTTTCAGAAAATAGAGAAAAAGAAGATTAAGAATACCTTGACCAAGTAATTAGCAAACAGAGACACCCAGTGACTATAAGAGAACCTCAAAAACAGGCCGTAATTCCAAGGACAACTAAGTAACCCTAAAACATTTACTGCTGAGGATGTTCTGAAAAATCAGACATCTTCACGTGGACCCACATAAAAATCAGAATAGATTGGATTCCAGCCGTGAATGAAACTGACCAGTCTAGATTATGATCAAAAGAAGAGAAGAAAATGGATTCTATTGTTAACGTGATCCATCTTTATTATGTGTGCCCAAGAACGGCAAGAGTGGAAAAAATTACATACCCAAGTCTGATCAGAGTTGAAAGACATGGAAATGGTCTCAACGGATTTCACTGGTGAGGTACCCTGCCAAACAAGGTGAAAGTCGAAAAGTCACCTCTATGCCCGGCCCTTTATTCCTTTGACAACTAGTTATATTTGCTTCATGCAATGGTACCTACCTTTTTAAATATCCATCACACGTGGTGAAAATGAACGGAGACTGGTACCCATCAGGACAGACTTATTTCTGTTAGATTGTCCTCTGTATATTTTCTGTATTAAATTGCCATACTTAGTCCGGGTAGGAGTATTCTGAAGACAGATAATAAATAAGGTATAACTCCTACGATATATGAGATACAATAGCTAGAGACTTACTAATATGGTAACATAGAGCACCCTAGTCAAACGACCTACCACCTGCCTGGAAATCGCCATTATCTAACATGACTATTAAATAGACATTTGAGGCTGCACATCAAGCCTTCTTAATATACCAAAAGTAAAGATTCTACAATACGCTTAGTATTTCATAGAAAATGAAGACTCCAAACGGAGGATCTATAAATTAGTGATGTGAGCGCTAAAACTATGAGGATTACTAAGGCTAAGGGTGGGGCACGCAAAGTGACATGTTCCGTACTTCATGTAATAACTGCTACAATATATTCTTCGTCTCGCAACTCATATCGCCAACAAACAATGGTTGTAAAGACTGAAAGTACTCGCGGTTAATCCAAACAAGATATACTTGCGCTAAGAGAGAGCAAAAAAACTAACTATTCAGTATTACGAAATACCTAAAATCAGGGTAAAAAAGAGCCGTGGGCTAGTACAAAATCGCTGCAACTCACCTGAGTATGTCCTGTAACTGGTTTCACAAGGGTGATCCCTCCCAGAAATCTGGAGCACACAGTAATAGTGCCGTGGGGCATATATGTCGGCGTCCTACAGCCGATTGGCGCACACGTTGATCCCAATCACCTGGTGTTTAGTGAATATAAAAATAGGACTTAATCTATAAACATGGACGCCATGTTTGAATGGTCTCAAATGAGGACCGCAAAATGGTACATCCAGAATGGGCGCCATATTGGAATGGCGCGCTTAAAAGCCTAAGACTAATGTGTCCACAGTTCGTAAAACATGAGCCCCGAAAAGGAAAAGAGAACTAAAGGACATCAGGTATATGCTAACACGGATGCCTAATGGATTCATGTATAATGATATGACCGAAAGTGTGTAAAGTAGTTAAACACGTGTGAATCTATATATAGGGTAGTACCTTCCGAAAAATAAACTGAAGGGAAGGGTCTACGCTAAAGCAATCCAAGCTGCATGTGCTTCAAACAGGGCAATATCCAATAGTAGCCCCTGCAGGGAAAAAGAACTCCACTATTCACAAAATAATGAATTCTATGAATTTGTCTCTGGTGGTTACTGTATATACACACAACCAGAAAGCATATTCTTTAGCTTAAATTATATCAATAAAGTTTATTCATACTGAGCCTAAGGATAGTGGAAGTAAAAGTGGGGGGGTTCTGCTACTGACTACCTGTAATATTCCAAAGTATTTCTTCATTCAATCCCTGTTTGACACTGTCCAAAGTGTAGATCCAAAAGGTTTCCCTTCTTTTACGGGTAACCTCCACCGGGGTTCCTGCCTGACACTTGATTTTTTCTATTATACACCATGTCAGGTCTTTCTCTGAATGTTGTTTTTCATGGCAGTGCTGAACTAAAGGGGCCATGGTTTTATTTGTTCGTATAGCTGACTTATGTTCACTGTATCTTATGCGGAATTCTCGTGCTGTTTCACCGATATATGTTAAACCGCATGGACACAGTAACATATATACAATGTTCTGGCTCCTACAGTTGGTGAGGTCCCTTAATTTAATTCTGCGACTTTTGTAGGTGATGTGATTTGTAACAATTGCGGATTCACACGCATGGCAGGAACCACACTTGTGGTTACCTAAAATTAAAGGTAGCCCCGTGATGGTAGTTTGGTGTTGAATGCGTGAAACAGGAGGTCTGGAATGCACTAGAATATCACGCAAATTACGGTTTCTGCGATAGGCTACCAAGGGCAGTGGAAGTTGGGGGTCATTCTCATTAGTGTTAAGGACTTTCCAGTTTCTATTAATGATGTTTTTAATCTTGTAGTTAAGTTGAGAATGATTAACGATACAGGTGACTTGATCACGAGAAGGGCGTTGCGTGCCTTGAAGGAGGGCATCACGATTGTAGTACTTAGCCCTTTTGAAGGCATGTCTCACAAGTCTATGGGGATATCCTCTCTCTAGTAGTCGATGTTTAAGGGCATCTCCATGTTTGTGATAATCCTGCATGTTGGTACAATTGCGTCGTACCCGTAAAAATTCCCCAAAGGGGATTGAATCTTTTTGACAGGTGGGATGAAAACTCTGATATTGCAGTAGTGTGTTCTTGGCTGTGGGTTTCCTAAATAAACTGACCTGTAACATATTGTTGGTCTCAAAAATTACAATGTCTAAGAATTCTACCCGATTGGAACTGAAGGTGGCTGAGAACTTGAGATTGCTGTCACTTGCATTAAGCCAACAAATGTATTCTTGTAGTGAGTGCACATCTCCCTCCAAATGAAAAAGATATCATCAATAAATCTTCTCCAAATATATACATTTTCGAAGAAGGGAGCAGCCTCATTAAAGACATTTGTAAGTTCCCATTCTCCCATGTATGCATTCGCCACACTAGGAGCACAGGAAGCTCCCATGCTCGTTCCCTTAACTTGCTGGTATATGAGTCCATTAAATTCAAAAAGTTATTCCGCAGGACTACTTGTAAACATTCCAGGATGAAACCATCCGGTCTGTCACCAGGAGATCTTCGAAGAAGGGACGCCACTGCCTGTAACGCTTGACATTGAGGAATGTTGGTGTATAATGCCTCAATGTCAAGCGTTACCAGGATCTCTGTGAGGGGATCAAATGTTATGCCCTCAATTTTATTGATAATATCCCCTGTGTCACGTATGTAGGAAGCATAATTCTGAACCAGAGGGCATATAAAAGAATCTACATACTTGGAAAGTGGCTCCGTACTCGAGCCAATGGAGGAAATGATGGGACGCAATGGGGGGTCTACTACATCTTTATGGGTTTTAGGTACCCCATATAAAGCCGGTGTTTTGGGGCATGCTTTGTTTAAAAAGGTATATTCATCTAAACAGATGAGTTCACTATCAAGTGCTCTCTTAGTGATTTCTTGGATGGTATGATTCAATTTGGTGAGCTCTCTAGGGTGTGATTTTCTATAGTGTTCTGGGATTGCCAGCATGTCCAAAATCTTGATGTTATAATCAGCTTTGTTCATGATAACGATACCACCACCTTTATCACAAGGTTTTATAACAAGATCTTGATTCTGTTTAATTTTATTCAAAACCATATTGTCTATATGGGATAAGTTACTACGTGTGGCTGGAGGATGTTTAATAACACGCGCTATTTCTTTGAGGACATTTTGCTCGAAAATGTTCACCTCCGCTCCCACCATATCTAAGGTGGGGGTAAAATGAGATGGAGGTTTACATTTTGATTGATTTTCCTCTTGATGGTCCATGGGTCTATCTAGGAAAAACTTCTTCAATCTTACTTTCCTAAAGAAAGCAAAGAGATCTTCGTGTAATTTGAAGGTATCAAGACGAGTACTCGGGACAAATGAGAGGACACGACTAAGGACAGCATGTTCTTCAGAGGTAAAGTTGACTGCTGATAAGTTAAAAATAAGCAAAACGTCCTTTTTATTCATGGTGTTATTATTAACAGATTCCTCTAGCGCCAATATTGTTGGTTGCGTGTTCTCACATAAGGTTGTGGATGTTGTGGGGCCATCTGAGGAGGTTCCCTGTCTGGGGCCCACCTCCTGTTTCTCCCTCTGTATTGGCCTCTCGGTAAAAAAGGAGACTGGCTCTGAAAATGTTGGCCAAAAAAAGGTTGTTGTGCCATTTGTCTACCTCTCTGGGGTCCTGAATTATATTGGGCTCTTCCCATGTCATATGTGCCTTCATTATCAGAGTCTGATGAGTTTGTGTCAGAAAAGTTTATAATTTTCCTTCTAGTATTATATGTGTTACACTGTTGGTTAAATCCTTCATTCCA
Organism: Calotriton arnoldi; assembly: GCA_963921515.1. NCBI lineage: Eukaryota > Metazoa > Chordata > Amphibia > Caudata > Salamandridae > Calotriton > Calotriton arnoldi. Next base: position 2,423,016 of record CAWUFW010001415.1, read on the forward strand.
ATTTTTATAGTAGGATACATTTAAATATGGATATGCCTTTTCTTGGGTATACCACCTAATGTCCTTCTTGAGCTTTTCTGTTTTTTTATTAATCAAGTAAGTCTCAAAGTCTGTCATATCCGTTTTTATTTTCTCTAGTCTTGCCTTGGCTTCTTCAACAGCTGTAGCAGTTTTCAATTTATCCTCTAGTACTGCTATTTCCTGGCTTAGAATAGCCATAACCTCTCTGGCTGTTTCTATGATTAAAATCATCCAGTCCCTGGAGCAGCGGTTAGCGATAAGGGACCACCGCTCCAGGAACTTACGTATTTCAACAAACAAGACTGGAATGTTGCGGACTCTCAGTCCTGAAGGTATGACTCCTGCTCGTAGATATTCAAGCATGAAGTGTGCGTGTGACTCTATGCGCTTTAATTTCTTTCTCAAATTGAGCAAGTTGTTCCATGCTCCATTGTCTCCAAGTGATGCAATGGATGGATTGTCGGTAGATGATATTTGTCCTATCAAAGTGCTAAACTCTTCATCAGAAAATCCAAAGATCTTAAAACCTTCCATTGTTAATAAGTACCAGCTATACAGAATTCTGTTTTGCTATAACCGATAGGATGATATAGGAGAGGGCAAGACCCACTCTCCTACCATAGATGTAAATATAAAAGTGAGTCTACAAAGAAGAAATACAAGAAATAGTGCACCAAATAAAGAAAACCAAATAGTGAACTATAAAATGTGCAAAATGAATATAGTGTGAGAGATGACTATTTACTGTATATAAGCACTAAGGTCCAATCAATACTTACAGCAGCCACATGAGTCATAAAACATAATCCCACAGTTAAAAAACCGTGTAAGCCAAAGCTAAAATGGGGGACCCCCTCTAACACATAAATTTCAGGTCTGGGAGAAGAGAGGAAAAGAACCAACAAAGCAATGTGAAGAATGCTCCCTCGTGACCTATATGCTTACTCTTACACATGCATGAGTCATGAAGAATAAAGAGCTCGAACAATGATTACATATCATGAAAAACAAGGACATTAGAAATTTATTTATGCATCTTTTATTTGCATTAATTTATTTTCCTTTATCACAGGCTTACTTGTCCTTATTTTTGTATTAATGTATTGTGTGCAGTTTTTATTAAAAATTTATTCGGTAACAATGATCTTAAAAATCTAATAAACATGTAAACAAAACAATATCAACACCAAATTTCATATACAAACATTAGACATTACCCCTGAATGAAAGACAAATAGTGAAAAAAATATATATATACCAATGTCATACATACTAAGTTACATTCATACACTTACAACCACAATCATATCCCATCCAAAAATCACAACTATCTGTAGACTAAAAGATGTTAGGAGTCTCTAAGACCGAAAGATCAAAGCTGTAGACAGCCAGTGCTGACCGACAGTGATCAATGGTCAGTGGCCAATGGTCGACGCGCGTTTCGGTGGATCAAAAGACAGACACCACCTTCATCAGGACCTATACCAGATAGCAACATATTACAAACACATCCAAGGGGTACCTGAAAGAAATTTAAATATGACATGTTCAGAGCCCTAAACATGAAATAATGAACAACATATCTTAGTACGTGATTGGACCTTAGAGGCAATTTAAACTGTAACAGTCTGTAGTGGAAAATAGACTATGGAATTGAAATAGACCAGGCTATATACTACGGCATTTCATCTAGGGAGCAATAAATGTCTGTCCCTCAAAAGCTAACAAATCATAAAGTGATGGATCTAAGTCAAAAAAATAATAAAAAGAAGAGTACCTGTAAACCATAACGAAAAACAAATGTGTTACAAAATAAATGTGTTTCAGAAAATAGAGAAAAAAGAAGATTAAGAATACCTTGACCAAGTAATTAGCAAACAGAGACACCCAGTGACTATAAGAGAACCTCAAAAAACAGGCCGTAATTCCAAGGACAACTAAGTAACCCTAAAACATTTACTGCTGAGGATGTTCTGAAAAATCAGACATCTTCACGTGGACCCACATAAAAATCAGAATAGATTGGATTCCAGCCGTGAATGAAACTGACCAGTCTAGATTATGATCAAAAGAAGAGAAGAAAATGGATTCTATTGTTAACGTGATCCATCTTTATTATGTGTGCCCAAGAACGGCAAGAGTGGAAAAATTACATACCCAAGTCTGATCAGAGTTGAAAGACATGGAAATGGTCTCAACGGATTTCACTGGTGAGGTACCCTGCCAAACAAGGTGAAAGTCGAAAAGTCACCTCTATGCCCGGCCCTTTATTCCTTTGACAACTAGTTATATTTGCTTCATGCAATGGTACCTACCTTTTTAAATAACCATCACACGTGGTGAAAATGAACGGAGACTGGTACCCATCAGGACAGACTTATTTCTGATAGATTGTCCTCTGTATATTTTCTGTATTAAATTGCCATACTTCTCAGTCCGGGTAGGAGTATTCTGAAGACAGATAATAAATAAGGTATAACTCCTACGATATATGAGATACAATAGCTAGAGACTTACTAATATGGTAACATAGAGCACCCTAGTCAAACGACCTACCACCTGCCTGGAAATCGCCATTATCTAACATGACTATTAAATAGACATTTGAGGCTGCACATCAAGCCTTCTTAATATACCAAAAGTAAAGATTCTACAATACGCTTAGTATTTCATAGAAAATGAAGACTCCAAACGGAGGATCTATAAATTAGTGATGTGAGCGCTAAAACTATGAGAATTACTAAGGCTAAGGGTGGGGCACGCAAAGTGACATGTTCCGTACTTCATGTAATAACTGCTACAATATATTCTTCGTCTCGCAACTCATATCGCCAACAAACAATGGTTGTAAAGACTGAAAGTACTCGCGGTTAATCCAAACAAGATATACTTGCGCTAAGGGAGAGCAAAAAAACTAACTATTCAGTATTACGAAATACCTAAAATCAGGGTAAAAAAGAGCCGTGGGCTAGTACAAAATCGCTGCAACTCACCTGAGTATGTCCCGTAACTGGTTTCACAAGGGTGATCCCTCCCAGAAATCTGGAGCACACAGTAATAGTGCCGTGGGGCATATATGTCGGCGTCCTACAGCCGATTGGCGCACACGTTGATCCCAATCACCTGGTGTTTAGTGAATATAAAAATAGGACTTAATCTATAAACATGGACGCCATGTTTGAATGGTCTCAAATGAGGACCGCAAAATGGTACATCCAGAATGGGCGCCATATTGGAATGGCGCGCTTAAAAGCCTAAGACTAATGTGTCCACAGTTCGTAAAACATGAGCCCCGAAAAGGAAAAGAGAACTAAAGGACATCAGGTATATGCTAACACGGATGCCTAATGGATTCATGTATAATGATATGACCGAAAGTGTGTAAAGTAGTTATACACGTGTGAATCTATATATAGGGTAGTACCTTCCGAAAAATAAACTGAAGGGAAGGGTCTACGCTAAAGCAATCCAAGCTGCATGTGCTTCAAACAGGGCAATATCCAATAGTAGCCCCTGCAGGGAAAAAGAACTCCACTATTCACAAAATAATGAATTCTATGAATTTGTCTCTGGTGGTTACTGTATATACACACAACCAGAAAGCATATTCTTTAGCTTAAATTATATCAATAAAGTTTATTCATACTGAGCCTAAGGATAGTGGAAGTAAAAGTGGGGGTTCTGCTACTGACTACCTGTAATATTCCAAAGTATTTCTTCATTCAATCCCTGTTTGACACTGTCCAAAGTGTAGATCCAAAAGGTTTCCCTTCTTTTACGGGTAACCTCCACCGGGGTTCCTGCCTGACACTTGATTTTTTCTATTATACACCATGTCAGGTCTTTCTCTGAATGTTGTTTTTCATGGCAGTGCTGAACTAAAGGGGCCATGGTTTTATTTGTTCGTATAGCTGACTTATGTTCACTGTATCTTATGCGGAATTCTCGTGCTGTTTCACCGATATATGTTAAACCGCATGGACACAGTAACATATATACAATGTTCTGGCTCCTACAGTTGGTGAGGTCCCTTAATTTAATTCTGCGACTTTTGTAGGTGATGTGATCCGTAACAATTGCGGATTCACACGCATGGCAGGAACCACACTTGTGGTTACCTAAAATTAAAGGTAGCCCCGTGATGGTAGTTTGGTGTTGAATGCGTGAAACAGGAGGTCTGGAATGCACTAGAATATCACGCAATAGGCGATAGGCTACCAAGGGCAGTGGAAGTTGGGGGTCATTCTCATTAGTGTTAAGGACTTTCCAGTTTCTATTAATGATGTTTTTAATCTTGTAGTTAAGTTGAGAATATCTCTGAACTTAATCCTGTATTGCTCAGTGGTTAAGCCAAACCCATCAATCAGAGCACTCTTCAAGACTTTGTAATTATCAGCATCCTCTTCTCTAACAGTGAGGAGCTTGTCTTTACCTTTGTCTGCAAAGGAGAGCCACAAGATTGCTGCCCACTGCTCCTGAGGGACCCTCTGTACTTTACAGGCCCTCTCCAGTGCAGTTATCCATTTGTGGATGTCATCCCCACTCTGGTAGGGAGGGACAATCTTGTTCAGGTTCCTATGATCATGAGTATGTTCTCTACTCCTAGGGACACTGTTGCTGCCACCATGGGGCTCTAGCCCCAACTTTTTAGAAGCTCTCTGAAGCTCCAGGGATTCCCTATCTAAGGCCAATTGCTCTCTCTTGATTCTGAGCTTAGCTCTCTCAAACTCAAGCAGTTGGCACTTCCTCTCATAAGAGGACTGTCTCCCTTTTATGAGAAGCAGAGGTCCTATGAGAAACAGAGCTCCCTACAGAAGTACCAGAATGATTAGATTCCTGAGAAGGAGATCTTGATCTTCTTGGTAAACTGTTAACCCTTCCAGGTGGGGTAAAGAGAGGGCCACTGAGGCCTTCTTCCTCACCTTCAGGAAGAATTGGATTGTCCAGGTTAGGATCATTTTGATCCTCCTGGCCAGCATCAGAGTCCAGGTCATAGAAGTTCTCACTTCCTGGCCTTTCCTCTTCTGCTGCCTCACCCCCTTTTCCTGCCTCATCAGACCCTGGGGTCTTTCTGAGGTCATCTAAAAGCAAAGCCTCTATGAGGCGTTGGGTGTTTGGGTTTTTCTCTGTCTTCAGTTTTCTAGATGTACACATGGTTCTCAATTCCTGAAATGAGATATGGTCATACTTAGTTGGCAGAGGCCCACTGGCTTCTGGCCTAGAAGACATACTAGTGTTATGTGGTGTGGCACCTACCTAACCTAGTGGGAACTACTAAACTCTCTTGAGTTGGAGAAAGGGTGTGCTAGGCCCTTGACTTACCCAACTCTAAGTTCAGTAGAACTTACCTTATTCTAGTCTTGATTTATATGTACCTAAGTACCTTTAGTGGTTTTCAGTTAGTCACTCAATGAGATTATCTGGTAAAAAAATAGCAAGCTTGAATTCCCAACCGCTGAACACCAATGTGAGAAGTTGGCCTGGTATATGCTGTCCACTAATTAAAGTGGGCACCTTGCACCAGTCCAAACGACCCTTATTGATGATTAGGTTAAAGACAACCTTTATCGAAAGCTATCCTAGTGGTAGCTATGGAGAGAAGTCTTCAGGCTAAGTCTCGAAGGAATGTAAAGCAGCCTGTTTTACCAGATCATAACCTCCTGAATGACCAAATGAAAGGAGAACCACACAAGGAATATATAAAATATATGTATTTATTACTAAACACTCTCTACTAACCTCTTTATGAGATTAGAGAACAAAGCACACAATATTAAATCACTAGAACGACAGTAAATAGCACAATACACAGTGGGCTCCAGGGGGAGACCAAACCATATACTAAGAAAGTGGTATAACAACCACGACTTCACTAGACACAGTGCCTAGAGCACGTAGAATCGCTGGGACCCCAAGGAACCACCCAAAGTAGTGACACAGGGGACCCACGGAGGACGGGTGCAGTGTGTGAACACAGGCACGAGCACCGTACAACTCTATGGGAAAGTCGCGGTTGGAAATTTAAAGATTAAGGACACTTCGGAGAGGACTTTAAGCAAACCCAGCTAAAGATAGAAGGTTCTAAGGCCAGCACCCTTGAGTGTACCGAGGTACCCGTGTTACTTATCCCAGAGGAGCCGGGTGCATAGGGGTCAAGTGGTGTTGGAAACCCTCGTCGTTTTCAATGGCGTGATGCGAAAAAGTACTGCTGCTGTGGAGAAGAAAAGTGTCCGGTGTGATCCAAGCCTGGATCGGAGATGAGAAGAACCTGAAAGCAGAGGGGACAGAGTCTGGGTCACTTCACAGTGATCAGGGGCACGATAGACGAATGCCCACCGATGTCGGGTGCTTCAGGTGAGAAGAGGTGAAGCTTGACTCTGCAGCCACGGGGACCAGGAGACGTCGACGACAACCAAAGTCCGGAGGTGAGCTGTCCCACAAAGGATGTCGAGTGCTGGGGGGGTCAGTGTCCGGATTGAACACCAACAAGCCTTGGCAACTGCAACCCACGCGGTCAGAGGAAAGATGCTTTTGTGAGGACCAGCAAGCTCCTGGGGACTCTCCAAGCTATGGAGAGTCAGGGCACGTCTGGAGCAACCAGGAAAGCCCACTGAAAGTCAAAGTTACCTGCACAGGGACCCACAGGCCAACGGACCAGGGATCGCGAAGGGACCTCTAGCTGAATCACTAAATACCAGCCCACGGAACACTCGTGGAGTGTAGGCCGGAAATCTTCGGTGGAATTACTGCTCGGGTCAGGACTACAAGTAGCCCAAAGCACAGCTTCAAGGGTTGCCGAAAAGCAGATGCTGCTGCAAATGTACACGGTGCCCAGGGGTACGGGTTTCACGGTCCCCACGAGGAATACGGGCCTCAGAATTGCTGAGAGCGCAGATCAACCTCAGACCTCGAGAACCCACCTCCTGTGTTGCAGAAATCTTCGGAGTCCTTCAGGAGCTGCGTAGATGCAAACCGGTCAGATGCGTTTAAGTGCCTGCTCAGCAGGGGAGTAACTTCTTTACTCCAAGGGAGATTTCTTCAGTCGTCCAGCGTCGTGCAGATCGTCAAAGTACTTGGTTTCTGTAGCAGAATTAGTCCAGGTAAAATCTAAAGTCCTGTATTCAGGGGTTCCTACTTTATACCCAAGGAAGGGGTGGGACAAACTCTGGGGGCCCACCTATGGGAGGGTCATGACAGAGGGGTGGCTACACCCATGTCCTTGGACCAGTTTCGCGCCAGAGCAGGAGCAAATGGCTCCTGCAACCGGTTTGAGCTGGACTATGCACAGGGACACCAAAAGTGCCCCCAGTGCAGACATCAAAGCACTCAGAGTGCACCCACCCAGCCCCAATACACTAAAGCCTGTCTGGGAGGTGGTCACACCTCCCTGTGACAGGAAACCTATTGTCAAACCTTCCCCTGCCGGAGTTTCGTCCAGCAGCAGGAGGGCAGACTCGTGTCTGTGGCTGGCAGCATCCATTGTGTGATGCCAGGGTCAAGAAAGCTGGTACCGGGTGTACCGGTGTTGTCATATTTCTCCCTCTAGGACAGTGGAATCATCCCTCCCACACCAGTTACTGGTGTGGAGGTATGATTCCAAGGTGTTTGACACCAAACAAGATATTTTTCCATGCAGCCGTTTTAAAGTTAGCATTTACCGCGAGGTTATAATGCACTTAAGTATATATGGTTGGCTGCATCACAAACAACCCCGAAATATAGGTTCCGAAGGCTGCAGAGGGGTTCTGCTCATGCATGGGCACCCTCTCACATAAAACCCAGCACCCTGCCTTCAGGATTGATAAGGCCTGCCATAGGGGTGACTGATAGGTTTATATGTGCAGTGATTAGGATAGATATAGTGAACCTATATCTAAGTAAGGGGTGCATGCACCACCTTACACAGGCTGCTGTAGCAGGCCTGTTGTGTCATTTTAAATGGTCTCTCAGGGGTGGCATAATACATGCTGCAGCCCCTGGGAGGCCTCTGGGGTACCTAGGCCCTGGGTACATAGTATACCATATACTAGGGACTTATAAGGGTACCCCAGAATCCAATCTGGAGTGTACCTAAAGTACTTGTAATCAATTTAGAGGAGAAAGCAGATAGACTGGGGTCCTGAATAGCAGGATCCCAGTCAGACTAAGTCGAAAACAGTGAAACATCAGCAAAAAGTGGGGGTAACTATAAGAAGCAGATCCTACTCTCCTACAACGTGGATATGGAAATATGCGTCCTGCAAGTCCAATGCTACCATCCAGTCTCCTGGGTCAAGGGCAGATAAGACCTGAGCCAAGGTGAGCATTTTGAACTTCTCCTTCCGGAGGAAGCGGTTGATGGCCCTGAGGTCTAAGATAGGATGCAGGCCTTTGTCCTTCTTGGATACCAGAAAGTAGTGGGAGTATCAACCACAACCTACTTCTGGCACAGGGACCCATTCGATAGCTCCTGTGGCCAAGAGAGCTGCAACTTCCTGGCGGAGAAGGGCCAAGTGATCCTCCGACATGCGATGGAAGGATGGTGGCATGGAGGGAGGGGTAGTCTCTAAGGGGAGAGAGTAGCCCCTTCGGACTATTTGCAAAACCCACCTGTCTGATATGATGGTTTGCCAGTGGGGGAGGTGATGGCGAATCCTGCCGCCCACTGGCCTCTGGTGGCCCTGAAAGGTTGGATTAGGAGGGCTTGCAGGCTGTGCAGGGGGGTTATGGGTAGACTGGCTGGTCCGCTGGGTCCCACATCCGCGGCCACTCACAGGCTAGGCAGCTTGCGTGAACCGGTGGCTAGATGGGGATGAACGTGGTGGGGTACCCCTTCCGTAGCCACAAAAGGGGCGAAAAGCAGACTGCGTGGAGCGAGAGGTCGCCGCGAGGCCCAAGGATCTGGCCATTGCCCTAGAGTCCTTAAAGCGCTTGATTGCCCAATCTGCCTGATCACCAAAAAGGCGACGGCCATCAAAGGGCATGTCCAGCAGTGTAAATTGGACATCCCCAGAAAAAACAGACGTCCTCAACCAGGCATAGCGTCTCAGTGCTACTGACTTGGAAACCGTTCTGCCCAGTGAGTTAGTGGCATCCAGCCGACAACGGATCGTGAATTTAGCTGCATCTCTACCCTCAGCCACTGCACGGGAGAGAATGGCCCGGGCCTCCTCCGGACACTGGGGCAGCACCTGCGCCACGGTATCCCACACCGTATGGGAACAACGGCCCAAGAAGCATGTGGTACTCACTGACTGCAGTGCTAAGCTGGCGGAAGAAAACATCTTCTTCCCAAGATGGTCCAGCTTCTTGGATTCCCTATCTGGGGGAGCAGTAGGGAATGCGCCCTTAGAGGACGAGGCTTGGATCACCAAGCTCTAAGGGGTTGGGTGTTGGGAGAGGAAAAGTGGGTCACCTGGGGCCGGGCGGTGGCGTCAGGCAATCATCCTGTCCACAGGGGCCCCCTGTGCTGGGCTTGGACCAAGTGCCCAGAAGGACGTCCGTGAGGGCTTTATTGAAAGGCAGCAGGGGTTTGGAAGAAGCTGCTGCAGGTTGAAGTACCTCTGTCAGGAGGTACTGCCACCGTAGGAAGCTCCAGGCCCAAGGCCTCAGCTGCCCTACGCAACACCACTCCAAAGCCACGGTAGGGGGAGAAAGCATGCCACGGTCTGGAGAGGTATCCAGACCACTGGCATCACCCAGTTCCTCTCGCCAGTCTGGCTTCTTAAGCTGGTCAGCTAAAGGGTCTACAGACCCCTACCAGTACACCTCACCCTCCCCTGGCTGCCAATCAGGCCTGTAGGGAACGCCAGGGATGAACAGTGGCACAAAAGTGCCCTACGGCGCCGGTTCCAACGTCGGTCCGGCACCGGGTCCAAGTCGGGGGTGAGGCTGGGGTCGGCGCCGGTCGGGGGCATGACCGGAGCCGGGGGGCATCGCCGTCGGGATCGGCACCGAGGAAGGTACAATGAGGTCGACCGCGTTGATCCGGATCCAGGCCTGGATCATTGGGGGACCTCCGGCGCCGGGGCCGAAGCCGCCGTCCTCGAAGTCCCAGAGCCCTCAACCGAGTCCACGGGGCCCGAAGGCGTGCCGATGGAGTCGGGCTACCCAAAGATGCAGTGAAGCGCTTCGTAAAAAGCTCGAAACTGGGCAGGGGATGCTCCGGCACCGGGAAATGGAGGGTAGCGCTGAGCCGTCCCAGGAGCAGGCTCCGAAGACAGAGCTGGAGAACGACGACGCTCCGGGTCCCGCGTCGCCTCGGCCGACAGACGGGGAGAAGGCGAAGAGCGACGCTGCTTCTTCTTGTGCTTCGACTTACCCAAAGATCTCGAAGATTTTGAAGAAGAGTGGTAATGGTGGCTCCGCGACCTTCCCCTCGAACGATGCGGAGCCGACTGCCAGGCCTCCAATAGCTTTCGGGACCGCTCCCACAAAGACTTTGGGTTCATGGCCCAGCAGTTGGAGCACGACTTTGGGTCATGGTCGCGCTCCAGGCACCAGAGGCACACAAGGTGGGGGTCCGTAACCGACATCAGGCGGTTACAGGCCTCGCACGGCTTGAATCCGGTCCGTCGATGTGACATCCCTCGTGCACTAGGAGTCGGAAGACTCGAAAAGAAGTTGACAAAAGTCGAAAATGGGTTAATCAAAGAATGACTAAGGGGCAAGCTCTCTCCGGATCTGCGCAAGGCTGACGCGGAAAAAGAAAGCGGTGACGTCAACGCGCAGGGGCGGCGTCTAAATAGACACTGCGACATCATCCCGGCGATCACGACGCCGACGATGGATGCGGAGTCGACCGACACCACCTACCAACGCGGCAGGGGTACTGCTAAGGAAAAATTTTTCCGGATGCAGTGTGACACCTGGGGGTAATTCTAAGGTAAGGAATCTGTAATAATAGACTCTTTCAGATATGCTGTTTTACCCATCCAGGTCTATTACGTGTCATATGAAACCTCAGATATAAAATAAATACAACAAAAAGAAATTGAGTCAAACTGTCACGTATTTTGCTTTTTGAAGTTTGTAGATTTGTACAGGTGGTAAGGTACTGTATAGGGCAACGCCGTAATCGAGGCAGGAGTTAACAAGTGCACTCTCTACCATGTGGCAGTGTTCACATTGAATCACGGGGTGTCTTTTTGATGATCTTTAATTGGTGGGACTTGAATTTAATCACAGCACCCATTTTGGAGTTTAGACTTAGGCCTATGACCCAGATGCTACCAAAGTTATCGACCTTCACTTTGATAGGTAGGCTAGAGAAGGGCAGATTTTCTGTAGCAGCTGGAGTGGTCCCCTTACAGGGATTTGTACCTTTTATATATTGATTTGTAAACTGTTTTAATTCACCCACGTTTCTACTGCTTTGAGACCATTTCAGACTTTTCTTTAAAATGAACCTTGAACCCCGTGACACACAGGTAGATTTGCACGTCTTCAGCACAGGAGTGGAAGAGGAATTTGTGAGATCTTAGGAGCCCCATTATGGGTTTTACGTTTAGGTTGAAGGTGTTTGGTTACAGGGAAGGCGAACTCCTTCTTATACCCCGCAAAACACTGGGCTGGGAAGGAATGTAAATATCTCCATACAGTGGCGTAGCTAGGCACTCTGCCGCCCGTGGCGGTCCCTACCTTTTGCCGCCGCGCTGAGGGGGTGGGGGCGGGGTGCTGGCGATGATTTTTGCCGCCGCCCCCAAAACTCGTGCCGCCCGGGGCGCTCCGCCCCCTCCTTGCTACGCCAGTGTCTCCATATCTTGAGCGCAGTGTGTGAGAAAGGACTTGACCTATTTTAGTTGTCACAGACATGGGCCTGGAGATAATGGAGTGTTCCACCATGTCAAAGGCAGCAGAAGTGAGTAAAATACTGTTCTGCAGCATTCATCGCTGAAGGAAAGGACGCATTTCAAAAAGTGTGAACAAAGAATAAAACAGCTATTGAGCTCCTAGAGAAGGTTGTTTAACAAACAAAAGAGGCAAACCTTTTATTACAAGCAGTTGGTGTCCTGCTGAGCGCAACCTTGCACATCTTTTACAAATAATATCTCACTCTAGGATGTAGAGGACAATATTGATAAGATTGTGTTGCTGTGCTTCCTCACAAGGTAAAAACATTCATTTACGGCAAATAGCATTCCGAACAGCATCTTCTGAATTCTTACTTTCAAAACAACACATTTTAAAGCATTAGGATCAATTTTGCGTCATTTGCTATGAATTAAAATGTCATTATAGGTAAACTGTAATGCCACCGATTGTTACAAAATTTATGTCAGATCCACTTTCAGAGGGCCACAAGACAAGGAGGTGTTATTGGCACCAACCATGGGAGTTAAGGCCTGTTACTCCTGATGTCCTGGGGCTTGACCTACTATGGAGTCTGAGTAACTGGGCCAGGTACCCCTTCAACACTTGACTCTCAGAGTTAGCGTGGTCCGAGCTGTTCAAGATCCCTAGGGGAGAGGTGAATACAGGGGAGTGAACATGGGCTCATAACTGAACATGCGTGCAGCAGCAATAAATCATTGTGCAGCCAAATGCTCACTTTTATGAAAAAGTGAAGTATTTAATTTCTACCACTATCAACACAAAGGAAAAATATGACATTCACAAACAACTGCACTGTGCCCCTGAGGTCAGGGCTCTACTGTTTCATTACTCAGTCCTACTCCATCCTAATGAGTGGTTATTCTCCATTCACTATCGGCAACATCCAGGGCATGCCTCACTAATAGTCCCGGTCTCAAGAGTCCACTCTGACTCTATTTTAAAGTCAACAGTGTTCCAGCGCTAATAATCAAGTAAGTTCCCACAGGGCTGACTGGCCTGAGATGATTCTTAACCACACCAGCAGGCTTGGAACATCCAGAGTTCCTGAGTGCGACCCACCTGTGGGCGGTTGGATGGCAGCAGCTGAATAAGGTGAGTTTTGCCGCATGCGGGCCTGGCGGACCGCACTCAGTAGGTGCACAGTTCCTCACATGTGGTCGCACCACCGAAGCGTCCGAAGGTTCTTTGCAGCTCCTCCTGGCACAGAAAGTGTTCGATCTGTCCCATGGTGTGGGTGTGGAGCAGGGGGTGATCTGACGATCTTTGGGTGAACACACAAATAGCCTTTTACATTGAGGAAAATGAGGTCCTCAACAAATATCAATCGGGTTTCAGACCTCTACTGAGCACAGAAACTGTACTTAGGGAGACTTTCAATGACATCTGCATGAACTTGGATGGAGGGAATTCGACGGCTCTCATCCTCCTTGATCTGTCGGCAGACTTTGAAGCAGTTTTACCTGCTGTCCTGCTGGAAAGACTATTTGCTATTGGCTTGTGAGACAACTCACTAAGATGGTTTGAATCCTTCTTGTAAAATAGAACTCAGGCTGTTCAGAGTGCTGAATTCCATTCAGATTTTAAAGACATACCCCGTGGGGTTCCCCAAGATTCTGCCCCAATTCCAACTTTTTTAAACACATATGTTGCTTCTTTGGCAGATCTGATTGCCTCTTTTGGTTTTCAATTTTATGGTTATACTGACAGTACTCACATTATCATTCACATGGAGGACAATCTTAAAAAACTCCAAGATCAATTTAAAAGAAGCCTGGCACAGGTGGTTTGCTGGATGAATGCAAATTCCCTCCGGTTAAACTCAGATAAAACCGAGGGGCTGATATTTGGTAATACCTCATAGTGCTCCCACATGTGGTGGCCCCAGACGTTCGGGCAGTGCCCCCAAACCAGTAACTACTAACCGCAATCTGGGTGTTCTATTTGATAATAAACTTTCATTTGAGCACAATATTAATAAGCTAATGACCACTTGTTTCTTAATAATGAAAGAACTAAAAACGAGTCTACCATTTATTTCTCAATACTTCAGGCAGCTGCTAGTACAAGCTCCGATTCTTAATAGGTTTGATTATTGTAGCACACTAAATGTTAGGCTCCCGACCTATCTTACGCAGAGACAGCAGTTGATTCAGAATGAGACAGCCAGATTGATAGACGGTATGAGGAAGTTTGATAGTATTTCATCACATCTTCGTCATTTTGCAATGGCTTTCTGTCCAGAAGAGATACTGGTTTAAAGCTCTCTACCTGTGTCATAGGGCCATCTATCCAGCAGTCCGAACCACCTATATTTCTGTCATGTTTAAAAAAAAACATTCAGTCTAGACCGTTCTGCTCGGCCTCCGATTGTATAATCATTGTACTCAAATATCAGAGAACAAGACTGGGTCACAGTGCAGGCCTGGAATGAGCTGCAGATTGAATTACGGTGGTAAACTAATATTTTAAAATTTCATAGGGCTTTAGAAACATATCTTTTCATCTAAGTGTCTCATTCAGGACCATTTTGTTTTCTTCTAGATTTTTTACATCCGGTGCACAAAGTGTGTTAGTATGCTAAGCGCCAAGACATCCTTGTGTAATCGTGCGATCTACAGAAGTATTAATGAAAAAGTTACTTACCTTCGGTAACGATATATCTGTAAGAAACATAGGTTAGTTATAGATTCCTTACCTTAGAATTACCCCCAGGCGTCAGACTGGATCCAGAAAGTTTTTTCGTCAGCAGTACCTCTGCGCGACAGAAGGTGGCGTCGGTCGGCTCCGCGTCCGTCGTTGGCGTCGTGTTCGCCAGAATGACATCGCAGTAGCTACTTAGACGCTGCCCTCGCGCGCTGACGTCAGTTCTGTACACGACTTTCCACGCCAGAAACACAGAGCCATGCAAGACACTGACCACTGGTGCACAAAACTAGGGCCCTGAAAGGATATCCTTAACCCTAGAAATCAGTTCGCAGAACGGGGAGGATGGGTGGGGCGGTAAGGAATCTATAACTAACCTATGTTTCTTACAGATATATCGTTACCGAAGGTAAGTAACTTGTTCATCTGAAAGAAACAGTTAGTTATAGATTCCTTACCTTAGAATAGATACCCCAGCAATACCAACCCCGGAGGAAGGTCTGCAAACCAAGTTTACACCAGAAAGTCCTGGAGAACAGAACGGCCAAAGAAGCCGTCTCTCCGGACTTGGCTGTCCAGGCAGGAGTGTTTGGTGAACGTGTGCAGCGATGCCCACGTAGCCGCCTGACAGATGTCATTCAGAGGGACTCCCCGTCCCAAAGCAGTAGTGGCTGCCGTCGCCCTGGTGGAATGGACGCGTAGCCCCACTGGAGGCTCCTTTTTAGCTAGAGAATAGCAGGCTTTAATACACAAAACGACCCATCTAGAGATGGTCCGCTTGTGTACGGCCCAACCTTTCTTGGCGCCCACGTAGCCAACAAAGAGTTGGTCATCCACCCGGAACTGTTTGGTGCGATCCAGATAGAAAGAAAGCGCACGTTTTGCGTCGAGACGGTGGAGCCTCTCTTCCTCTTTAGACGGATGCGGAGGCGGAAAGAAGGTGGGCAAAGTGATGGTTTGCCCGATATGAAAGGAGGCGACCACCTTGGGAAGAAAGGATGGACGAGATCTTAAAACCACTTTGTCCGGATGTACAGCCAGAAAAGGAGGCTTGGATGGAAGAGCCTGGAGCTCACTCACTCTTCTGGCAGATGTGATGGCTACCAGGAATGCAGTCTTAAGAGTTAAGAGTCTTAGAGGACAATTGTGAAGCGGCTCAAAGGGAGCGCACATCAAATAGGTCAAGACCAAATTCAAGTCCCACTGAGGCATTACGAAGGGAATAGGAGGAAAGAGATGAGTAATGCCTTTTAAGAAACGATTTACAACCGGGGACTTGAAGAGAGAAAGCTGATCAGGAAGCCTTAGAAAGGCAGAAATGGCCGAAAGATAGCCCTTGATAGTGCCCAGAGCAGAGCCCTGCTGGGCCAAAGAAAGGATGAACAAGAGAACCTCAGAAAGAGGGGCAGAAAGGGGATCCACAGCCTTTGCTGTGCACCATGCCACAAATTTGTTCCATCGGCAGGCGTATACCGTCTTAGTGGAGGGACGCCTGGCTGCCAAGATTACATCACAGACTTCGGGAGGCAGGCCAAACAACGTCAACTGCCGCCGCTCAATCTCCACGCAAGGAGGTGGAGACTGGACAGGTTCGGGTGGAGGACAGTCCCCTGCTGCTGCGACAGAAGATCCTCCCGAAGAGGCAGTCTGATCCGAGGATCGATGGCCATGTTGAGCAGCTCGGGATACCAGACTCTTCATGCCCAATCTGGAGCCACAAGAATGACTTGGGCCCGGTCGCGCTTGATCTTCTTCAGCACTCTGGGCAGAAGTGGTATAGGCGGAAAGGCGTATAGAAGACCGCAACTCCACTCGCGACGAAAAGCGTCGCCTAGCGAGTGCCGCCTTGGAAATTTCAACGCGCAGAATTGCTGACATTGCGCGTTCTCTTCGGTGGCGAATAGATCTAACCAAGGCTCTCCCCACTGCTGAAAGAGACCTTGCACCACCTCCGAGTGAAGACGCCATTCGTGATCCATCATACACCTGCGGCTGAGTTCGTCCGCCCTGGTGTTCAGTGAACCTGCCAGGTGTTGAACCACCAGGGATATGCCCTGATGTTCCAGCCATGTCCAGAGGTGGAGGGCCTCCTGACCTAAGGGTCCACGACCCCACCCCGCCTTCTTTGTTGCAGTACCACATGGCGGTGGTGTTGTCCGTGAACACCTGCACTACTCTTCCCTGGACAGAGGGAAGGAAGGCTTTGAGTGCAAGACGGATCGCCCGGAGCTCCAGAAGGTTGATGTGGAGCTCGGACGGAGACCAGAGGCCTCTGATCTCCGCCTCTCCCATGTGGCCGCCCCATCCCAGAAGGGATGAGTCTGTCACCACTGTGTGTTCTGGTTGGGAAGGGAGAGGGATCTGCCGTTGACCCAATCCTGGTTCGTGAGCCACCACTGCAATTGTCGTGCAGTGCCCTCCGAGATCTGGACGCAATCGGACAGATTCCCCTGATGCTGCGCCCACTGGAACTTCAGGTCCCACTACAGAGCCCGCATATGCCACCTGGCATGATCGACCAGCAGTATGCAGGAGGCCATGAGGCCCAGCAGCCTCAGGGTCATCCTGACCGAAACCCGGGATAAAGGCCGAAAGATCGGAATCATAGCCCGAATATCCCGGACTCGCTGTTCGGGAGGATAAACCCGAAACTGCGTCGTGTCCAGAACCGCTCCGATGAAAAGGAGCTTCTGAGAGGGGGTCAGGTGTGACTTCGGCACGTTGATGGAGAACCCCAGCGAATGCAGGAGGTCGGCCGTAGTCTGGAGGTGGGAGACGACAGCCTGGGGCGAGCCCGCCTTCAACAGCCAGTCGTCGAGATTGGGGAAGACTGGAACCCCTGATCTGCGCAGATGAGCTGCGACCACCGCCATCACTTTCGTGAACACCCGAGGGGCGCTGGTAAGGCCAAAGGGGAGCACGGTAAACTGAAAGTGCTCGTGGCCTACCGTGAACCGCAGGTAACGCCGGTGGGCCGGCAGGACAGGGATGTGAAAATAAGCGTGCTGCAAGTCCAACGCTACCAACCAGTCTCCAGGGTCGAGGGCAGAGAAGACCTGAGCGAGAGTCAACATCTTGAACTTCTCCTTCCGGAGGAAGCGGTTGACGTTCCTGAGATCCAAGATAGGACACATGCCCTTGTCCTTCTTGGGGACCAGAAAGTAGTGGGAGTAACAACTACGACCTACTTCTGGGGCAGGAACGCGCTCGATGGCTCCCTTGTCCAAGAGAGCAGTGACTTCCTGTTGGAGAAGGCCCAGATGATCCTCCGACATACGATGGTACTGAGGTGGCATGGCTGGAGGGGTAGCCTCGAAGGGGAGGGAGTAGCCCCTTCAGACTATCTGTAAAACCCACCTGTCCGACGTGATGGTGCGCCAGTGGGGGAGGTGATGGCAGATCCTGCCGCCCACTGGCATTTGATGGGCCTGAAATGCCGGACTAGGAAGGTTTGGAGGCTGCTGCAGAGGGGGGGGTTGGGGGACTGGCCCGCCCGAACCACGGTGGTGGTTCCCACGTCCCCGGCCGCGCGAAGGTTGGGGAACTTGCGTCAGCCTGTGGCTCTGGGCGGAATGTAGTGGGGTACCCCTTACGTAGCCTCGAAAAGCAGACTGCGCAGGGCGGCTGGAGAGGCCCAAGGACTTGGCCGTAGCCCGTGAGTCCTTGAAAACGCTCTAGAGCGTTGCCCGCTTTGTCGCCAAAAAGGCGACAGCCATCAAAGGGCATGTCCATAAGGGTGTTCTGGACATCCCCAGAAAAGCCAGTCGATCTCATCCAGGCATACCGTCGAAGGGCTACCGATGTGGAAATCATGCTGCCTAGAGTCTCAGCAGTTTCCAGCCCACAACGGATGCTAAACTTTGTTGCATCCCTCCCGGTGGCAACAGCCTGGGAGAGTACTGTCCGGGCCTCCTCCGGATACTGAGGCAGCACTTGCGCAACCTTGTCCCACACAGAGTGGGATTAACGGCCCAATAGACATACGGTATTTACCGACCGCAGCCCCAAGCTGGCGGAAGAAAAAATCTTCTTCCCAAGATGGTCCAGCTTCTTGGATTCCCTATCTGGTGGAGCGTTAGGGAATGCGCCCTTGGAAGTAGAGGCTTGGACCACCAAGCTCTCAGGGGTGGGGTGTTGGGAGAGGATAGCGGGGTCGCCCGGGGCCGGGCGGTGGCGTCGGGCAATCATCCTATCCACGGGAGCCCCCGTGTTCGGCCTGGACCAGGTGCCCAAAAGGACGTCGGTGAGGGCTTCATTGAACGGCAGCAGGGGCTTCGAAGAGCTCGCTTGCGGTTGAAGCACCTCTGTAAAGAGGTTAGTCCTGACCGCCACTGTAGGAAGCTCGAGGTGGAGCGCCTCGGCCGCCCTACGCAACACCACTGCGTATGACGCTGCCTCCTCCGTAGCCACTGTAGGAGGAGACAACATGCCAAGGTCAGGGGAGGTATCATGACCACTGGCATCCCCCAGGTCCTCTCTCCAGTCCGGATCATACTCCAACTGGTCGGTCAGAGGGTCACCTGACCCCTCCCAGTCCTCCTCCTCGTCCTCTGGGTGCCAATCTGGCCTAAAAGGGACCCCAGGAGTGAACAGGGGCACAAAAACCCTACTCGGTGCCAGATCCGGCGTCGGGCGACGCCGGTCCGGCTCCGTGTCCACATCAGGATGGAGGCCGGGGTTGACGCCGGCCGGGGGCACAACCGGCGTCGAATGCGGGTGGGGTGCCGGAGGAAGCGGCGCCTGTGGATGCATAATAAGGGCAACCGGTGCCGATCTGGATCCAGGCCTGGATCCATGGGGGGCCTGTGGCACTGGGGCCGGAGCCGCCGGCGGAGAAGGCCTAGGCCCCCCAACCAAATCCGCGGGGCCCGAAGGCGCGCCGGCGGGTTCGGGCTGCCCAAAGATGGCGTGCATCGCCTCGTAGAACTTATGAAGCTGGGCAGGAGCCGCTCCGGGTCCCGGGAAGGGAGGGAAACTCTGAGTTGGCTCTTCAGGCTCCGCACGCGGAGCCGCGGGAGGGGCACCGCCCGCATTCCTCGTCACGTCAGCCGACCGACGGGGAGAAGTCGAAGAGCGACGATGCTTCTTCGACTTCTTCTTGTGCTTCGACTTACCTGACCCCGAGTGCGAAGACTTAGAAGACGAGTGGTGATGGCTCCGCGACCGGTCCCTCGACCTCCCCGACTGCCGCGCTCAAGAAGCTTTCGGGACCGCTCCCGCAAAGCCTTTGGAGCCATGGACCGGCAGTCGGAGCACGACTTGGGGCCGTGGTCGCGCTCCAGGCAAAAGAGGCACACGCGGTGCGGATCCGTCACCGACATCAGTCGGCTACAGGACCCGTAAGCCTTAAAGCCGGGCATCCCTACGTGCACCAGGAGTCGTTAGGACTCAAAAAGACGTCGACAAAAGTCGCTCAAAAAGTTCAGTCAAAAAGTGACTGGAGGTACCGCTCTCTCTGGATCTGCGCTGGCTGGCGCGGTAAAAGAAAGAACTGACGTCATCGCGCGAGGGCGGCGTCTAAGTAGCTACCGCGACGTCATTCCGGCGAACACGACGCCAACGACGGACGCGGAGCCGACCGACGCCACCTTCCTATGCGCAGAGGTACTGCTGACGAAAAAACTTTCCGGATCCAGTCTGACGCCTGGGGGTAATTCTAAGGTAAGGAATCTATAACTAACTGTTTCTTTCAGATAATAAAAATAATCCTGATGCAGGTGCCTCGCCTTGGTGACGGTGCTCCCATGGCTGCCTCACTTCAGCTGGGGGATGTAGATCAGGTTGCACGTCTTGTTGGTCTCGGTGACCCCCTCTGGCATACAGGGTCACTGTACTTTCCCTCTTCATGGGCTCCGGCTCACTTGGCATAGCCAAGTCTCCAGTGACGGCCCCCTCTGGCATACATGTCGCGACTCCTCACTATGCATGGGCTCTGGCCCGATCGATACAGTGATGCACATGGCTCAATTCACTGCAGCCCTACTCTAGCATATGAGGATCACAGACTTCATCCTGCACACATGGGCAATGACCTGATCGGTGCAGCAGCCATTTCCTCACACCTTGTAAAGAGAGTCAACTCAACAGGGCTCCCCACTGGACCTCACTCCCTCCAATGCTCTCCTCATCCTTACAGGGCACATTGGTCTTGGCATGCAGGTAGGCGCTGATGCTACAGGCTCCAGGGCAGGTGGTCTTGGATGCCCTGGATGGTGTCCCCTCATCCAGAAGGAAGACTAGCAGGCCTTGGCCTCAGTCCTGGTCACAGACAGAAGTCTTGCAGAGCTTCCCCTCCTTACACAGCCTATTTGACTGCTTGGCAGATGACCATTTTTTGGGGTCTCAAACTCCCCTTCTTATAGCCAATTTCCAGATAGCAAATGTGATTCAGAGTCTGACTCTTTGAAGTTTATGTTGGGGGTCTGCTTATTTTGAAGTGCCCACTCCTCTGCCTTCTCCTTCCTCTTGAAGCAGTGTATCACAGCAGGAGTGACTTCAAAGCTGATAGCCCCACACCACAGTTCATGGGAATAACCAGAGTTCACACCTGGATGTCAGCCACAGTGATAGGTGTATCAAAAGGTTCGGCCAGGGCCCCAGCCCTACTCTTTATGATTCTTTTATCAGCCCCATCACCTTCCTGAGATGTGCCCAGGTCCCATCCTTGTGGCCTTTCACTGAATCAAAGAGCACCATTTGAAGTGCACAAGGGAAGCCAGGCTCTCGCCTCTCCAGTATGTGTCCCACCCAGCTTACAGGAATGCAGCAATACACAAATCTGTCTGGGGGGGGATTCCTCTACCTCCTCTCCTCATGTTTCACATTGCAGGCCTGGGTCCCCCAAAATGGAACCCATAGTCTGCCAGGTATTGTACCATTCACAGGCACATATATGCCCAGCGCATGTATACAGCATACACACACTCCACAGCACAGTATCCATCCTGTACTGTGCCACTCATAGGCACATATACATTCAGCACATGCATTTAATATGCACGCACTGCACCCTTCATGTATTGTACCACTCACAGGTATAAATACACCTAGCTAGGCCTTTAACCTGCATGCACTGCACAGCAGTACATCCTTTAAGTATTGTACCAGTTACAGGCACACATACATCCAGAACATGCATCCAGCATGCATACACTGCACAGGCACACATACACCCAGCGCAGACACACCACTCATGTGCTGTGCAGCACTGCACACCAAACCGATGTAGGCCAAGGGTGAGTTAAGCACACAGAAGCAGAACTTTAAAATTAATGAGCCTGTAGGCCTCACTCCAGTGACACAGGTTAACAAGTATTGGCATAGCCAATAGGTCTCGCTTTTGGGACCTTATAAGTATTTAGTTATGCAGCACAATATCCTTGGTGCAACAACATCAACTGTTGCATGGCTAAACACTTATAAGGTCCCAAAAGTGAGACCTATTGGCTCAGTGGGTTAATGTGAATGCAACACAGTTAATGATGCACAAGGGTTCAGTTCTGGTGGTTGGGTCAGCCTTTCACCCAAGACAGAAGAGCGGGTAATTAAAAGAGAAGCACTGCAAACACTCTGCTCCAGTCTATTGGCACCAGACGTCGTTTATAGGAGCGGTCTTTTATTAGCACTACTGTTCCCTTTCCCCTCCTGGACCAATAAACTTCTAAAGCAACACGGAGTTTGTAGGGGACATGCCGCGTGCATTCATTATTGAGAAAAGGACAGGCAGCGTAACCCGAAAGCAAAACAGATTCTCCTGCTCGACCAGTTATATTTTCCCAATTCTGGTAAAACAAAACTGGGACGTAAATATGCAGTCACTGCCACTAAAGCTGCGGAGCTCTGTAACCAGCAACCGGACGTGCGACCCCGGGCACATTTGGCGTGCACCTGAGGCCTTATGCCGTGCCCTTTCCTTGTAGTTTAAGGGGGTGCGAGAGTTAGAGCACAGGCATGCTACAAAACGTGTCTTTAAAACTAGTGCCTTACAAACTACATGTCACCAAATTTTTTTTTGTTAAATAGCGCCATCAATAGTTTACGATAAAAACTTTGAAATCGTGCTGCTGAAAGTGGTCACTTGAGGTGGTAGGTTTTGATGATTCAACAGAATATTACAAGCATTCTGTTAGTTAGTGTGCGGAGCACCGATATCGTCGAATATTACTATACACGTTTACAATTATGTAGGGGCTTTCATTCAAAGGTCCGTTCTTTGTGTTTACGTCGCGACCCTAACCAGCTTTCTCCTTAGCTGTGAGGTTTTTCCAAGCGCAGTGACAGCAATGTCCCAGCTCGGCCCGAACTGCCTACCCTGCAGCACACCATCCTCACAACAACTTCGTGAAGTGTGAAAATAAGGAGCGGTCATGGTGCCTACAAATGGACTCCTATGAGGTGAGCAGCCACACAACACGCAGTAAAATGGCAAAATGCTGTCACGCACAGCGAGGATTGACAAATGTTGCCGGGTGAGTGAGGGAGAGCCAGGTAAACCGGAAAAGGTGACAGAAGGCAGAGGAAGAGAGAAAATGCCGGGGGAGTGAGGGTCATGCGGCGGGAGTATGGAGAGGCGGGCGGGGAGTGGAAGGGACTGCTCTGTGTAGAGAAGGGGAATTGAAAGAAAGATTAAAAACTGGCTGCACGCGGAAAGGGTGACAGAAGGCAGAGGAACAGAGAAAATGCCGGCTGAGTGAGGGTCATGCTGCAGGAGTATGGAGAGGCGGGCGGGGAGTGGAAGAGAATGCTCTGTGCGGGCGGGGAGTGGAAGGGACTGCTCTGTGTAGAGAAGGGGAAGTGAAAGAAAGATTAAAACTGTCGCGCGCGGAAAAGGTGACAGAAGGCAGAGGAAGAGAGAAAATGCCGGGGGAGTGAGGGTCATGCGGCGGGAGTATGGAGAGGCGGGCGGGGAGTGGGAGGGACTGCTCTGTGTAGAGAAGGGGAAGTGAAAGAAAGATTAAAACTGGCCGCGCGCGGAAAAGGTGACAGAAGGCAGAGGAAGAGAGAAAATGCCGGGGGGAGTGAGGGTCATGCGGCGGGAGTATGGAGAGGCGGGCGGGGAGTGGGAGGGACTGCTCTGTGTAGAGAAGGGGAAGTGAAAGAAAGATTCAAACTGGCCGTGCGCGGAAAAGGTGACAGAAGGCAGAGGAACAGAGAAAATGCCGGGTGAGTGAGGGTCATGCGGCGGGAGCATGGAGAGGCGGGCGGGGAGTGGAAGAGAATGCTCTGTGCGGGCGGGGAGTGGGAGGGACTGCTCTGTGTAGAGAAGGGGAAGTGAAAGAAAGAGTAACAAGCATTGGCCGCGCGGCCGTGCGAGACGCGCTCTGTGGTGGGGGAGGAGCGGGAGAGCAAGTGACGCGCGGCCGTGAAAGTGACACAGCCGCGCGGCCCCGAGAAGCGCTCTGTGGTGGGGGAGGAGCAAGTGAGAGGAAAGACATATGGCGCCTGGAGCATGCGAGGAATGCGCGTTACTGTGCGCGTACCCGCATGCTCTAGGCAAGCCCAAAAAAAGTGGTCGCATTTCTAAAAGCCCACTTACAAAATGTCTCGCTCCAGACCAGCGCAAGCGCTGGCTTCAGGGCGAGACCTAAAAGGACCTGTTCACTCCTACTGATTACTATATGGCATGCTGGCACCACCGCACTTGTGCTGCTTAGCTCCCGGTGAAGGCAGTAGCCTTCCACCACTAAGACAGTAGCGCTTTGCGCGCCCCTCCTTGTCCAACAAGACCACAGTCCGCGAGACAGGCCTATGTCATGGCACAAAGGCTTGATCCGTGTTTGCCTATGACAACAAAAATCAGCATTAGGGATCCAGACATGAGTACAGTTGGGGCACTCAGGGCAGGGGTGCATGTCCGTTACCATGCAGAGGACTTTTCAGTCCCAACAATTTACCACATAGTTTGCACATTCTTTCTGGATATTTATGTGAACTCTACTGCAGAATTAGGCCACAGTCATATACTTACTTCCAGATCATGCTCGGCACAATGAGTGATTTTAGAGAGGTACGCAATCATTGACTTACTTGTTCCTAGTAACCTGGGTCTGCTATGTGTGTGGTGTGAGGAATACAATATTATACATTTTATAGGTAGTTAATTAAAAACATTCAATAGTACAACAATTTAGAGAAAGAAATTGTGAGGAAAGTGGTTTAATATACTGTGGGGTTGTGCGACCGCACTGTGTAATAAACTCACAACCCTGTCTTGGGTCCAGTCAGGCTCGTTTGTAAAACCGAACTCAACCCTGGGTAACTGAGGCTTAGAGCAGTCAGATTTTGTCAAAGGAACACGTATAAAGCATTTAGAAGTACCAAAACAGTTAACTAAAAAGAAAGACAACACAAATAAAATCCGACATCAATTTATAAAAATAACTCTTATTTTTATGAAGTTTTAGACACAAAATGAACAAACTCCACCAGAGACTTCTGCAAATATAAATTATTAAGCTAATAATAAATCACTGCTTTTCATTTAAATTGCAAACAAGCTTTAGCAACTACTGAGATTACTTGGTAAACTTTTGTAAAGTTGTGTTTAGTTACACCAGCCCACTTTGGGCCGCCTCCAGTAGGTAGTAAGTCACAGGGGCCAATAAAGCTTGGCAGAGCAATTGCACTGCAGTCAGAGCAGGCTCCAGTCCAGTTCCAGGCTCGACAGGTGACCCGCCATAGACATCAGTAGAGTAGTCCTGATTCAAGGGATCCAGAATGTTGAAGGATGCTGTAGATGAATTGGTTGATGGGGGTCTTGCTGGCACCATCCCTCGGTCCACGAACACAATGGAGTGACTTTGGCCATAGAGGTCAATGTCCCTCGAAGTCCGTTTGAAGTATCCAAGGATCAGTTGCCACGGGTCTACTGGTCTCCAGGCCACTAATCTACTGGTCTTCGGTTACAGCAAAACCATCGGTTTCCTTTAATTGAGGCTAGTGTCCATCTTGGTTGACCAAACTATACTCCAACCGCTCTGCACAGCACTGATCCCAGTCAAGCAGACTAAGGTGCAACTTTTGAGCATTGTGACTCAGTCTCCTAGGCTGCCCTTCAGCAGTCAGTGGCGGTCAAGCGATTGTGGCTATCAACTCACCAAGGCAAGGTTCTTCAACTTTTGTGGCACTGGAGCTGTCACAGCCCACTGACTCTTGGGGTCACTTCTTCTGTCTGGGTCTCAGGGATGACTTTTCTCCAAGCACAGCACCGTAAGCTAGCCCAAGGATCACTAGGTGCAGTCTTGTCTTTGGTGCAGCCTCTCTTTGCCGGGTCCAGGGACAAGCAGGGCAGTCCTTCGGTCATCTCTCCAGTGCAGACATGATCTGAGGTCAGGGTGCCATGTTTGTACCCAAAGATTGCCTTCAAGGGATGCAGTGACCACTAGTCAAAGGGCTATCAGGTCCACTTCCACCTTAATGCCACTTCCTGCATAGCGTGGCATCAATCTATCCCAGAGTGCAATATATTGCCCACTCCCAAGATGGCAGACACCCTTCTCTCTCTCTGAGTGGAGCTTGGTAGACCACCCTAGAGGTGTGGCTACCTGAGGCCTACGCGCCCACGGGAAAACTGGTTTGGCAACTCCTCCCCCTCTCTGTCCCCGATGCCAACCAGAACAAAAGAGCAGCTCCTCTTGTGTGTGCCCACCATTTGCCCTTCTAAGGCAGCTTCCCCTCTGAAGTTTGCCTTTCGGGTTCACACCCTGTTTGGCCTTCCTGCCAGGGAAAAGTAACACCTCTTCCAACAGCAGGCCCTTTGTATTCCTTCCTGAGAGTCGTTCACACGTCCCCAAGGAGGGCAGATGGCTGTGTCATGGCCAGCAACCATAATCAGTCACTGGAAAACTTGGGAACCAGGGTGACAACTTTCTACAGTTGCCTTTAACTCAAATGTTACATTGGGCATTAAGTCGGGTTTATGTAACTATTCTTTTGGTACCTTGAAGTACCAATGTTAGCAGTCCCATTCAGAACTATCAAAGCTGAGTTTTCAGTGTGTAAACCTGCACTCACCACTGGGCCGACTGGCCTTTCTACAGCAAAAATGACAATTTGGGGTTTTTAATGTTAGGACATATAAAAACACGCTCTACTTTTTAATATGCAGCACCCTGCCTTAGGGACCGATAGACCTGCCCTAGGGGCGACTTACATATATTAAAAAGGAAGGTCTGGACTTTGTCATGAATTTAAAAGGGCAAAGTAGAGTTGGCAGTTCCAAAACTGCTCTGCCAGCCAGCAATAGCAGGCTGGGAGTCTTGCTTTGCCACTCTCGGTGTGGCACAATAGGTGCTGCAGTCCACGAGGTACACTTTAACTTACAGGCCCTGGGTACCCTTGGTACTATATACTAAGGACTTATAAGTAAAGTAACTTATGCCATTTTTGGGTGAACCAATCAGAAATACACGTTTTAAGGGTCAGAGCACTGGCACCATGGTCTGGTTAGCAGTCCTCAGTGCACTCGGTGTCGAAGAACCAGCCGCATCAGTCCAAAACTGGAAGTGATCATGCAAAAAGAGGCATTTCCTTAAAGAAAATATAACGGGAGCACTTAAAATCAATGAAAATGTGAGCCATTTTAATTATTCATGCATAAAAATGTCAGTGATTTCAGTATTTCCTAAAATCATATATTTTGCCAAAGTTCTTAGTACAGACTTCATATATTTTATGAATCCACTGATTAAAATACCATTGAAGCTATTAAAACAGGCAAGAATTGTTGGTTTTTGCTAGTTTGTATATTCAAGCAATGAAAAACAGGTGCTAACATCTTCTTACACTCATTTAAAGAAACTGTACAGCAGCACATAACATGAGCTATATTTCCATTCTTGTTATTTACAAAATCTGCAGTGAATGTTAAGTCTACTTATGCTTCCATTTTTGCAGGAAACTTCCCCACACCAAATAGGCCAAAGCGAAAACAAAGATATTGATTTTCAGCGCCCATGAGAGCAAAGTTCCTTATATGCTTGGGGCTTGTTTTGCTCATATCTGCCGTGTGGAATCTATCTTTAAAGGCTTTAAAGTCTTTTCAGTTGACGTAAGGTGTACATACTTTCGCAATATGTTTTTGAAACTTTGGTATTTAAGATTGTGCTCCCACGGTGATTCCAGACCAAGATTCTGGAGTGTCAGATTTTATTACACAATGACACAGAATTTTGATATAATAGTTTGACGAGTCAAATTCCTTACTGAGAGTGCGTCTAAAATACCTTTTGTTAGCACATTTTAATTTAAACTAATATCTTAACATGGTTGTCTTCAATCCCAATGGATGATCAATCAATTTAAACTTCAAATGAGTTTGGTCATGGCTTGTTGATTGGGGTAGTCAAAAGATTGAGCTAAATAACGTACTATGACCCTACTTTAGGTAGGTATTAAATTCACCTAGAAATGCCTCTAACCAGTTAAGTTAGCAAGGGAAGAAACTTTGTTTTTATTACCATGAGAAGTGGTGATATTCATGGACCAGCAAGGTTTTTAGACTTAGTTTTATAAATACAAACTTTAATATTGCAGAATTATTTTCCAGTGCTTGTTGGTGTAATTTGGATGTTCCTTTGACTTGAAACTCCACCTCAGACATTTTTAGCACTTGTCATAGGATTTCCTTGTAAACTCCAGATATTGCAAAGACTCTTACAATGACTAAAATTCAATACACCTTGCTTTTCATAATTACCCTCAAGTTTACTTACTTGACAGTATGAATTCCGTGTATCTAGAGAATGTTGCAGCCAATACTGGTAGAACCTAAAAGTACTGTATCATCAGCAAATTGCATCATGGATGAATGGCATCTATTTAATTTGGCGGGCAGGCTCTCTGATTGGTTAATGTTTGCTCAAAATCAGCCCTATATAAACTGAATAAAAGGGGTGCCAAAACAAATCCTTATATGAGGCCTTTACTGCTGAACATCTTTTCTATTAACATCAGTTAGTCAACCTGTTTAACTTGTAGTAACAATTATTGGAATATAAAGAAAATATTGAGTTTAGAAGTGAGACCTTGACCTCCGGTCTGGGTCAGCTCTCTCCCCGGCAGCTCCGCATCTCTGTCGCCTCGCCGCAGCATCGAGTCCTCCTCCTGGTGAGGGTTTGCGCCAGCAGACCGATCCTGACTCCTGCCTTGGAGCTGCACCCTTCTCGCCCTCATTTAAGTTAATTTAATCTAAAGTTTATTTTCTCTCCTCTGCACTGCCAGTTTCCCGCCGCTGCTGCCCCGCCCCCTTGCACAGCCCCCGCTCCCGCCTCCCTACCTCTCGTCCCGCCCCCCTCCACTACTTAATGGCGGCCGCTGCGCGGTCGCGCCGCTGTCACGCCAAAGGCAAGCCCATCTGCGCCCATCCGCGACCCGACCGCGGCCAGTACCAGGGACCCTGAATCTATAACCCCCCACCGCTACACTGCCGCCGCCCCCCCTCGCACTCAACCCCGGGAGAAACAACCACTGCCAGAGATCGGCGCCGAACACCACCCACGGCCAGTTCTCCTGCCAATACTGCAGAATATCCTTCACCATCAACAGCCCTCTGACGACCGCAGAACCCTCGACGGACGCCCGCACCACCGAAGCCCTGACATGCATCCTCCTCAACGTACGCTCCATCCACAGACACGCCACGGAGATCACGGACCTGCTTGACACCCTCGTCACGGAAACTTGGCCCAACGCCATCTCCTCCCCCGACATCGCCACCGCCATTCCCGACGGATACAAGATCCAAAAAAGGACCGCCCCCTCCGCCCAGGAGGAGGACTCACCATCGTACACAAGAGCTCCCTTCGACTCTCCACCTCCAGCACGAGCGACCCCCTCTCCAACACAGAGCACCTCCACTTCCAGATCCAAACCAGCCGAAGAACCACGCTGCGCGGGACCCTCGTCTACAGACCCCCCGGACCCCGCACCTCTTCCGCCACCACCATTGCTGACCTCGCCGCACCCCACGCCATCGCCTCCACGGACTACATTCTCATCGGAGACCTGAATTTCCACTTCGACAACCACAGCGATCCTGACTCCACCACCCTCCTTGACTACCTCGCCAACCTCTGACTTAAGCAGCTCGTCACCACCCCCACCCACAGAGTCGGACACACCCTGGACCCCATTTTCGCAGGAGGGACAAACATCCACTTCAGCCACTCCACGCAGCCCCTCTGGACAGACCACCACTGCGTACACTTCACCATCACCATCACCACCGCACCCAAACCCGCCCTGCGCCCGCCACGGAAGAACTGGAGCAAGATCACAGAGGAACACCTCAACACCACCCTCCTCCACGCCCCTCCGCCACAACCGACGACAACTCCGCAGCCAAAGAACTACACCGCTAGATCGCCAGCTGCGCTGACAAGCACGCACCCCTCCGCCACCCCGTCAAACAACGCCCCCTGAAGGCTGCCTGGCTCACCACCGACCTCCAAGAAGCCAGGCGCCTCGAAACTCTGGCGGAACAGGGAAACCACCGAAGACCAGAACAACTACAGAAACGCCATGAATGAAAACCACCAGCGCATAAGAGCCACCAAGCGGACCTTTTATCAAGAACAAAATCCACACCAACGCAAGCAACGCAAAAGAACTCTCCAACGTCATACAGCAGTTCACCAAACACCCCAGCGAAGCCTCGGACGTCACTCCTTCTCAGGACCTCTGCAACAAGCTCAGCTCCTACTTCCACCTGAAAATCAAGGCCCTCTACGACAACTTCAGCGAACAGACTCTGACACCGCGCCCCTCCCCACCACCGACAACCAGCCGACCATCACCACCCGGAAACCTGCCACCACTGAAGACACCGCCACGGCCATGAAGAACACCCACTCAGGAGCCCCCACGGACCCCTGCCCACCGCACATCTACCACAGAGCCGCCGCCGCCATAGCAACCGAACTAGGCCGGACCATCAACGCCTCCCTCGATTCCGGCATCTTCCCTGACGACTGGAAGCGGGCAGACATCAAGACCCTCCTCAAGAAACCCTCGGCCGACCCGACGGACCTGAAAAACTACCGGCCCATCTCTCTCCTTCCCTTCGCAGCCAAAGTCACCGAGAGATTCATCAACACCCAACTGACCACCTTCATCGAAGAGAACGCCATCCTCGACCCCTCCCAGTCCGGATTTCGCAGCAACCACAGCACTGAGATCGCCCTCCTTGCCGCCACCGATGACATCCGCATGCTACTCGACCAGGGCCACACTGCGGCCCTCAGCCTACTACACCTCTCTGCTGCCTTCGACACCGTCTCCCATCGGACTCTTGCAGCCAGACTCCACGACGCCGGTATACGGGGAACCGCCCTCGACTGGATCCGCTCCTTTCTCTCCGGCAGAACCCAAAGGATCAGACTCCCTCCCTTCCTCTCCGAACCTACTGAGATCAACTGCAGAGTACCCCAAGGATCCTCGCTCAGCCCCACGCTCTTCAACATCTACATGGCCCCCCTCGCCGCCATCGTCAGACAGCATGGGCTCAGCATAGTATCTTACGCCGACGACACCCAGCTCATCCTCTCTCTCACGGAGAACCCCGAAGACACCAGACTCAGATTCCAAGAAGGAATGAAAGATGTCGCAGCCTGGATGAGCAACAGCTGCCTAAAACTGAACTCGGAGAAGACAGAGGTCCTCGGACCCTCCCTACTGCGTGGGACAGCTCCTGGTGGCCCCCTGCCCTCGGAAACCCACCCACCCCGACGGACCACGCCCGGAACCTCTGCATCATTCTAGACTCCTCCCGCACCTTGACCCGCCAGATCAACGCCGTCGCCGCCACCTATTTCAACTCCCTTCGCATCCTCCGCAAAACTTTCAAGTGGATCCCCCCGAATGCAGAAAGACCGTCACCCACGCACTCATAACCAGCAGATTGGACTACAGCAACGCCCTCTACGCCGGAATCAACAAAACCCTGCTACACAAGCTCCAAACCATCCAGAACACCGCAGCCAGACTCATCCTCGGAACCCCACGACACGAGCACATGACCCGGCACCTACGAGACCTCCACTGGCTCCCCATCGAGAAGAGAGTGACCTTCAAGCTACTCACCCACGCCTACAAATCCCTCCACAACATCGGACCCAAATACCTCAACGAAAGAGTCTCTTTCCACGTACCCATAAGGAACCTCTGCTACGCCGACCTCGCCCTGGCAGAGACCCCACGCATCCGCAGAACCAGAACAGGCGGAAGAGCCTTCTCCTACGTCGCAGCAAAGACCTGGAATGAGCTCCCAGTCAACATCAGATGGTCCCCACTCTGCACACCTTCAGGAAGTGCCTCAAGACCTGGCTCTTCGACTGATCTGGAGCTGCACCCCCCCCCGCGCCTTGAGACCCTCACGGGTGAGTAGGGCGCTTTACAAACCCCTGATTGATTGAATCCGTATGTCCTATTTGATACAATTCGTCCAAAGCAAAATTCTGTTAATGCTCTCAAATGCTTTCTTGAAAACCAATGAACCAAGCATATAAGTGACTATGTTTTTGTAGTCTTTTGCATACCAATAAGGAAAGGCAAAACTGTTATTGGCAGTTCCACAATCTGCCCTGAACCAGTTTGGAACCATGGTGGAACGTTATGTCCTGTTGCCCAATTTTGAACTTCTTCTCATAGCAGGCTGACATAATACTTGTCATCAATATCAATGAGGGCTTTAAAGCTATAGTTAAAAAGATCTAGCTTGGAATCTTTCTTGTTATCCTCTCCATGATTCATATACCTTACTAGTTGAATAACAGTTATTTAACAGATTTGTCATTAATTCTAAACAATAGATTGGATTAGTTTTAAAGATGGCAGCTCGCACCAATTCGGACCTGATGCAGCATCTTGCTTAATTTGTTAATCCCTTCCAGGATTTTGTCAGTTCTAGTCCAGTTGTTAAGTGTTGAATCATTAAATTCAGATGAAATTGTTTAAGTTATGTGCTTTTTACTAGTATGATCTTCTTGAATGGCGTCATCTACTGCAATTCCTATAAATGGCTGGGGGTCATGGATTTTTGCTTGTTCCGATACATACAACCACTTAACCTAAGAGGTTCAAGAACTAGAAGAAACATTTTTCCCTACACAGATATTCACCGATCTGTTGATTTTATTCACTTAGAGCCAGAAATCTCTCTGGTTACTGGAAGAAGCGGCTTTACATAAGACCATCCATTGTTTCTCTTTTGCAGCTCTTATTGCTTTCCAAATTAATTTCTTGTTCTGGTGCCTCTGTGATTAACCTTCTTGAATAAGGAAGGACCACATTCTCTTTACTGTGTGTTGAATATCACATTTTTCTTGAAAGTTTCCTTTTCTCCAGCCTTAACTCTGCTGTGTACCACGTATTAGTGGTCTTTCGTGGGTAGCTGAAACGTGGATGGCTTTTGATTGTGGGTGATTCTTAGCTCATAAGATCCCAAATTTTAGGATTATAAGTCTCCATATTTCCTGCAATGCTATTAAGAAAATCTTCAAGATTGGGAGCAATGTTTTCAATCCAACTTTCTAATTTTGCATTTGTGGTTATACTCCACTTTATCCTATATATATCCTATATATCTTTTGGAGTCTGGCTATATTCCCGGTAGCTATACAGCACAAAACCAGATACTCTTTTATTAATAAGCTCATTGATTGGGGATGGTGGTTGATGATTTATCTAATGTTTGAAAAAAATTAATTAATTCTATTGC
The DNA here is from genome assembly GCA_963921515.1 of Calotriton arnoldi. Lineage (NCBI taxonomy): Eukaryota > Metazoa > Chordata > Amphibia > Caudata > Salamandridae > Calotriton > Calotriton arnoldi. The sequence goes on from CAWUFW010001415.1 coordinate 2,456,209, forward strand.
GGTGATGGTGTAGTCAAGAACTGCTTTTCTTGTTCTCAAAACGTGAGTACATCTTGCGGATTATAATCAGGATATCATCTATCATAGCCTCCACTTTAAGCATCTTTTCTTTGTGAAAAGCATGCTTTAAACTATTGAGCATTAGATATAGATTAAAATCTCCATTAAATATAAACCCATAATTTTGTTTGTTGAATGTAGTCATGGAAACATATTTAATTATTTTCTTTACATTCAATCTTCATTAGATGGATCTGGGATGTAGATAAATGTTTAGTGTCAGCAATCCCCAAAACTTTACGAGCCTCCTTGGTAGTTTAAATTTTACTGCTAATAGCCAACCCATACCTGTATCAACTCTTTCAGTTTTTATTTGAAGCAAAGGTTGGTAGTTCCCCAGCTGGTTCGTCTATTTGTAAAAGTTTCATTGCTGAACTGTGGTAAGCTTTATTACCACGGAAGATTGGCAAGTCACTCTATGTATCTTGTAAACATCTAACATCCAAATTAGAGACCTGCATTTTTTAATCTTATCGTTCTAAGAGTTGCGCCCATCCTGCCATATTCCAAGAACATACATTAATTAAATCAACTCTGTGATATTAACCATTCTGTGTTTTTTTATTATTTCTTTTAGGAACGATATAAAATGTTTTACTAGGATCCTATAGAAAACTCATAACTGGACAATGCCACTGGTAACTAGGACTTACCTAATTGAAAAGAATGTTTATTTACCTTTACAACTGCGACTTAACTGGCCGTTAATATTAACCACATTCTCTTCTCCTATATATTTTAATGATTGAGGACCAACTGCTGCTTTAAAGGTCTTCACTTTTAAATTTTGCTAGGTTCACCTAAGCCTTATTTCCACCCTGTTCTCATTAAACTCCCCTCTCATCAAATGATTTAATTTCTCAATTGTAACAGGAGTCTGTAGATCCGTTTTAGATTTCCCGAAGTCCTGTTGATTGAGAATGGTGGGATACTGTTCAGGTTTAGACCTTGATACCACAGTTTCCCATCCATCAATATAGGCTTATAAGGTAGTAAACATTTCAATTCAGCTCTTCAGTACTCAGTGTTAATTTTTATAGATTCATGAAACTCTCCAGGCTGAGGTGGAACAAAAGCAACATTAATTATTGAAGAACTAGAAAAAAACAAGGTGTTGTTGTACAGCCTTTAGGAGTCTTAAGATATTTTCTCTATTCAAATAATCATGTGGACCTTTAGAAGTGTATTAAGAATTTAGAAGTACTATTGGATATTGAGATGGATAATTTGTTGGTTGTTTTGGGGGCTATTTATTCAAACTGATGAAGGATTTCCTTCTACGAAGCATTAACTTAATTTGATTCTCGTTATCATCAATCTTTGCATTGAGGCAGTTTGAGTAAGTACCTCTTGCTCCCCCAAACAACCTTTTAAGTGAAACTAAATCTTGCGGAATTTAATTATTGTCTTGGTCTTTATGATCTTGCTCACAGTGTAGTAGCTGAAGAGAGAGCTCTGTTTGTGTAGACAATGAACTCTTTATTGGAACAATAGTAGTGTTTTGATTTGTGGGTATTATACCACTTTCAGTTCCCTGGTTGAATCTGGTACTACAAAGGTCCATTAAAGTTTGAATTTTTATTTAATCTTTTGGAGTCGTCATTGGTCTATTGAAAGATTTTGTTTTAAATATCTTCACTTTGTCATTGGTTCTAGCTTTTAGTATAGTGCTCCCTATTTTCTGAGCATAGGTTTGATACATTTTTTTGTTGTCTGTTTGTTTTTGAAACCTCATTGATCTTTGGTCGTGACTACTTTTTCCTTTTGCCTTAATGAAGCTAAAATGGGATCTTTGTTTGTATTCACAGCAATGACAGTTTCGGTGTTTAAGTGCTGATCTTCAAGTCAAGCCAAATGTATTTGCAGTTGATCAAACCAATTACAGACAGCGAATAGACAAAGCATATGATATATTTAAATAACAAGCATTGGCAAAGCCAATAGTTATTGGCTTTGTAATTTTTTTAGCCATGTTGTATAGCAGTGTGACTGCTGTACAGCACGGCTTAAAGTAAAAAAAAAAAAATAAGCGCTATGACACAGCCAGCGCTGACCGCATCACAGCATGTTATTGCTGGAGGGCGAGGCAGGAGACAACACAGAGGGACGGCGAGGCAACATAGAGGGCAGAGTGTGTGGGGGAAAAAGCACTATAACGCGGCCAGGGGTGTCTGGGTCATAGTGTTATTTTTTGTTATGGTTGGTCAGGGGCTAACATGGGAAATGGAGGAAGAAAGAGGTCAGGGCAACACTGACAATGGAAAGATGGAGGGAGAGGGGCAAGCCAACATGGACAACGGAGGGAGGGGGTTTGGGGCAAGCCAACATGGACAATGAATGGAGGGAGGGGAGAGGATGGGGGCAAGCCAACAAATGGCGGGAGGGATTGATGGTGGGGCAAGCCAGCATGGAAAACGAATGGCTTGGGGCATGGAGGCAGTGTATTGACTGTAATATAGGGCCCCTTAAGTTGCTGATCTTGTTTGCACTGGTGTATCACCTCTCTGCTAGCCCTGGAGGTTTTTATGCAAGTGTTTTGTACTGCAAAGATCAGATAGGCCTTCTGCAGTGGTTCCCTTGTTTTTAATGGGCTGCTTTTATCGATGGTTTCAGGCATTTGCTAATTTAAAGTGCTCAATCTTTTCTGGTTCTTTTTTTGACTTACATGGAACCTACCATGTATGGGTTGTATGTATTGCAGGCGATACTGCTTTTTTCCCCTCTAGTACATAGAGACTATACTCGAGGATTGAGTGATCTGGTTACCATTTGTTAAAGTATTCCTGGATTGTACAATGAAATTGTTGTTAGTGATTATGCCTGTATCCACTACCTTTGCTGATTCTACAGTGTCAATCACTTATTGGTGAATTTCCTCAGGTTCTATAGTTTTGTTTATTTGTACTGATTTTGATTTATATTGCAAGGCTTTAGCAGATATGTCACTTGAGAAATAACTGCCACAATCCGAACCATTATTTGCTGATTATTGGGTACATTGGATAGTCTGTGTAAAATTTTTGAACAAGAACATATTGCATTCGTACATTTGTATTTGTTCATCTTCCTGCTCTACGAGGGAATTTAGTGTGTTCATTCAATCCGATAGAATTTTGTTGGATTGCCAATGCTTATGATCTTTCATTTGTTGTTGCACCATTTTTTGCTCTATGTGGGATGGGTATGCCCAGACGTGGGTCCCAAGCTCGTTGTGCCGCTGGAATCAATCTAGCCTGGCTGATGAGGGGTGATACCCCGAAACCGGTCCTAGGATGCTTGTTCCTGGTCCAGGGAGGACCCGGCTTGGCAGTTCAGGCTGGACTGTTCCCATGAGGAGCAGGGTCAAGCCTGATTTGCATATGGCTGAGTCCAAACTGGGGTGGCGTAGTGAGCAAACTAACGATGGATTTAACCCAGATCTCTTGACTGGGGGTGAATGTTTGATTTATTCAGCATTCCGTCCATCATTTGTTGCTGCAGCATATGATCTGTAAGGCAGCATGGTAGCAGTGGCATCTCCTGATCTAGTGTAGGCTAGGATAGAATCCTTTTTTAAAGTTTTAATTTCTTTAATTTGCTGGTTTAGACATCCTACACTCATTTTTGGTGGTACAGTTTCACTGTTCTGGATTAAAAAATCTATTTTGGACATTTGTTTTGATTCTACCAAAGTTGAAAAATGGGTTTGCAGTATGGCGCTAGGTAGAAACGACCATGTAGCATAAGCTGCAAGCTTGTACTGGTTGTACAAGCGCCACAGGGACCGCCTTGAATAGGTATCTGTGTCTTGTAATTTGCAATCCAACGTGGATTAGACCTTCTCTGTGTTTTTAAAAATATTTTTGGGATGTTTCCCCTAGATGGATTTTTTTGCATTACCTTGGGCTGAGCGTGCTTCTTCGAAGCGGTGTTTTGATTGATTTGTTCAGATTTAGTTCTTCTTCATTTTGTTGTGCCTTTTGTTAATTGTAGGGTTAACTGACAGTCGCTAACATGTTGGATTTTGACTGGGCAAAGCGGATTATCAATATAAAGGTAGCTGGTACTTTCCGTGCTGTATGCTTTCATGCTTATTTTGCTTAGCATTCGCTGAATGGCCCCACCACACGTCAACTTTGTCAAAGTAGATATTTTTCCAAAGTGTCCATTTGATTATTTTAATAATTGGTATGATGCACCGTAGAAAACCAGAGGAGCGCAGGGACGAAAAAGTGGAATCTATTCATTTGCACACCTTTTAACCACATCTTATCCAATCACAGTATTCCCAATATACGTTCTAAATTGCCCAATTTTCTGTGTTATCAGCGACGGTAGCCGTTTTCAGTACTCAGTTTCCATATACACTCAATATTCAGTGCTCAATACTTTGCATTTTCACTTTGCACATTTACACTTTTTTATTGCGGTCTTATTCTCATAATAGCCGTATTTAAATGAATCCAATATTCTATAATGATTAACAAGGGGAATTAGAAGGGGTCCAATGCCTCCATCTCTTGGGCTTACCAGTCCTTTATGGCAGACAATTCAGAAATCGCACTTTCGACTAGGCTCGCGATCCTGCATCATTTTGAATATAACGACTCAGCAAGTTGGTAGCAACTATCAGCAGTGGCGGCTGCCGCAGTACTGAAGTGGGGAGGCAGGACAGGAGAATAATAAGTCAATTTTAAAAACTTACAGGAGTACGTGGCGGCCTCCTCAGTCCTGTTCTCCAGTTCTCCTCGACTCCCAGAATGCACTGGGGCACAGGCTCCACACCCAATCCTGGCGCTGATCTCATGCTATGAGAGCAGCACCAGAATTGGTCTGAGCGGCGAGGTTCCCTGCTCAGACAGTGCCTAGGCGCCTGTGACGTTTCTCCAACCCGGCTGTGTAATACAGATGGGTTGGAGAAACCCAAGTGTGCATGTCTATTTTTGTCTGCCTAAGACAGCCGGCCAAACAAACATGCACACTTACACAGCGCCTACCACTCCACCCTGATATGCCTGGCCCCGCCCCCCCCTACACTGCTGGCATGGCTCAATCAGTCAGCGGTCATTTGCTAGACCGCTGACTGACTGACCAGTGGGGCGATGCTCCTCCGCCATTACGGAGGAGCCGCTTCTGACTGTCAGGAGTGTAATTTCTCCCATTGAGCGCTTATTATCGGTTCCCTTGTTTGAACACACCTATCAGCAGGGATTTGTTTTTTATTCAAGCTCCCACCAGGCTGTTATAGGTCTGCCTAGCAGGATTCTGAAAGCCGCACACCCCGCCTCTTCAGGGAGCTAGATAGCCTGCGAGGCATTCCCCTCCTTACCCCCACATATTCTCTGTGGTCAGGAAGTACAGGCTACAGCGTGGAGAGGAGAGTCGCAGCAACCTGCAGGGCGGTTACTGAGCACGCACATCAGCTGAAGTGCGCATGACAGGCACAAGCAGCCGCTTCCGCAGCGTTCAACGTTCAGCTCAATGAACCAGGGATACCTTAAGGATTGTTGAAAAATATATTTTTAAAAAAACCACTTACCTCCGTTAGCCCGCTGCGTCTCTCCTCCGCAGTCCCGAAACCAGGAAGCACCCAGGCTCCCCATAGCCAATCATAATGCTGCAATGCAGCGTTGTGATTGGTCTGAGTGCCGTGGATCAGCACTCAGATGGGGACAGGTAGCCTGTGCATATTCCCTACCAGGCTGTCCATTACAGCCTGATGGGGAATATGCAAATTGCGCATGACTGTTTGGCTGGGCCAAGACGGCCGGTCAAGCAGTCATGCGCACTTAGGGTGCACAGTCCACTCCTCCTCCCTGGGCCACCAGGCCCGCCCGCCCTAATCCAGCCCGCAGCAACGAAAAATAAAATAACGTTATTATCATTTTATTTTTGCCTTTTTCACTGCTCTAAAAGCAGTGGGGCGCCGCTCCTCCGCCTTAGCGGAGGAGTCGCCACTGCCTGGTTGTGATTACCTGAGCCCACTGTTTGTGTGAAATGCGTTTCATGAGGTCCGATGGCACCTGCTGTTATTTGATGTGGGTTACCCTGCAGGCTTTAGAGTGCTTTTCGTGAAGGTATTCAACCTCTGTTTGTGGACCCTGAGTTCCATAGATGTGAGTTCTTTTACAGACATCACATGAAGCCGTTTCTGTGGGTCCTAGGTCAGTAAGTGTTTGTAATGTCATTCTTGAGTGTTGTTATTTATCACCCGTATCCAAGGGCCTCAGGTACTATTTCGCTCTAACTGTGTATCCAAAACTCCCTCTGTACTCTTCACTCTCCAGGGTTAGCAAAGCCTAAGAATAAGATGTGGTAGGTTTGGACCATAAATATAATAAGACACAGCAAACACAAAAATAAAATCATTGTCCATTCAATGTGAGGCTTTATTAAAAAAAACAGAAATGGCAGAGCCAAAAGGCCTGCTGTGTTTTATAACTGAAAGAACGTCTTCATTGATTGGACAGTTTGTGCATGTGGATGAGTGAGTGAATGCAAGATTGAATGGATGATCAGTGTGACTACGGATGTACGAGTGCATGGATGAGTAAGAGGGTGTATTGATTAATGAGCGAATAAGTACATAGATTTTTGAATCGATACTTCACTGTTTGGATGAATGGAAGGATGAGCAGATACATGAATGAATGAACAAAATCATGGATGGATAAATAGGTGAGTAAAACGATGAGGGCCTAGAATCAGTGTGTGTGCACAGAAGGGTCCTACATGTTTACCTACAGGAACCATATGTGGATCTGTGAGTGGAAGAGGGCCCTCAAACTGTGCCATCAGAGCAACATGTAAACGTGCATGAAAGAGGATTGTTGGGGGTGCCTGTAGACGAGGGGATGTTTCAGGGGTGTCCACAAGAACCTGCCTATGTGAAATCTTTAAAAAGAAGGTTTCTGCACCTGAAATAGGGAAAATTCTATGTACCAAATGACTTTCATTATATCGGAGCATATCTAAGGCGGGTAAAAATGAGCCTCAATGTTAAAAAGGCAATCTTTTTGGTTGAATAGAAAGAGGTATGATGCATGACATGTATGCAAATGGTATTCCGTTCAGATACGTCCTACCCATGCACTATAAGCACCCAATGATTTTCCTCAGTGTGTATAAAAAACATTGTGATAACCAATTTTCCTCTCAAAGTTTAGAGTAGTAATGCCAACAGTGTTTGCTCTCAAAAGTTGTCTGTTTTGTTTCTTCTTGTTTAAGCTCTTCCCTTTGCTTGCTGCTGGGTGTGGGTACACAGGCTGCTGCTTCTCGTTCCATGGCGGTCCATCATGGTAGAGACAAGGCCACCAGCACAGTAACTGGGGCTCGCTCAGTTCCCTCTATGCCACTCAAACACACACTCACACACGCTCCCCATAGGCTCTGCAATGGGTGACTTCTGCTACTCGCTGCAAGACATGGGCTGTATTCAGGAGGTGGTATCTGACTCTTGGCTGGGGGTCAAGGGCCAGGTGCTCGGCAACAGGAAAAACTTCATGCCATAGGACTGTGAATGGATCAAGGAGGTATCTCTCGTCTGCAGCAGCAGAGACAGAAGGGGAAAGCAGTCTCTGGAAGCTATTTCAGCAGGAATGGCCGGTATCAATTTCGACAGAGGCGCATAACACGCACAGATGTAACAATACATAGCAAGAACGGTTATCAAATTAAAATCACATAGTAAATTAGCGAACTTCCCAGAAGGCTAGATAGATCCTCAAATATCACGTTAAAAATGTTTACTTTCTTTAAGGTTGTCAAACACAGGGGGCGGGGGTATTTAATAGTGGGAGATACTCAATTAACATATTATCCGCAAAAAATATATGCATTATTAAATACACTTATACTGGTAATGGAATTAATCAAGGTTATTTTTTTTAAACAAATGGCTAACCCCTGAAGTGTCATCTTGACCGCCCTTAGAAATATTCAATAATACAAAATTAGGATGCGGCCATTTCAGGTCCTCTCACCGCCACTTTTGTCGCAACATTATTATCTGGCAAGAACACAGCGCTAAATAGGGAGCATGGTAGAAGAAATGTTATTGCAACTAATGTAGTTTAACAACTGAACAGTATTCGAGATGGCTTAAGGAGCAAAAGGCGAAAGTTCTTAGAGAGCATAAACAAACATCAGGGATTGCAGAAAGGGATGTCGTGAGAAAAACAATGAAAGAAAAACACTGGAGGAAAAAATATGTCGGGAGAAAAAAGTCTTAAGTACAAAAAAAGGAGATCAAAATCAATGTAAGAGGATTAGGGAAACCTGGGGGTGCAGGTAGTTGTAAGGAGGAGGGGTTAGGAGAACGAAAAGTATAAACCGAAAAAGGGAAGGCTCAAAATAATGAATGAAGAGAGATAGTGTGAGAGAGAGCGCAAGAGTATATATATATATATATATATATATATATATATATATATATATATACACACATATTATCTACTAGCGGTCGCCAATAGATAGTTATAGTTAGGACCTATTTTCCATAGGAAATCCGCAACATTCTATTTGAAATAACGTTGGCGCCGGTTGACGAATCTTCGCGAAAGCTTCCAACTTGTTGCGGCGCTCCGGTCCGCTCCTATCCTGAAAGTCTCGGGGTGATTCGTCAAGCGGGGGCCGAGAAAAAAGGGGGGTCCCAAAACGCGTTTCCCCATTCATTTTTCCATAGGAACCGTTCATCGCGGCTACAGCCCGAACTGCTGAACGGAATTACACCAAATTTGGCAGAGAGGTAGCCCTTGGTTCAGTGTCGTGCCTTTTGCTTAAATGGTGTAAATCCGTTCAGTAGTTCCTGAGAAAATCAAAAGTAAAGTCACATATATATCTATGGCCGAGTAGGGTCCGCGTACCCTCCCGATCACGAGCTGCATACTAATTGGCTGTCAAGTGGCTGTCAACACTCCAAATCAGGAAGTGTTGGCAGCCATTTTGTCCCTCGGTAGAACCGAGGGACAGAAACAAGTGCGCAAAGCGCAAAAAGGGGGCAGGGTAGAAACACCCTGACCCCCTAGGTCTGGGCAGAAAAAAGCATTTTTTTTTTTTAAACGGCGGGATGCGCTTTGGGTGCGCGGATCCCGCCGATTTAAAAAAAAAAAAAAAAAAAAAGCACAAGAAACAAGTGCGCAAAACGCACAAAGGGGGCAGGGTAGAAACACCCTGACCCCCTAGGTCTGCTCAGGGGGTCCCACAAGGACCCTCTGGGCAGAAAAAAGCATTTAAAAAAAAATAAAAAATCAGCGGGATGCGCTTAGGGTGCGCGGATCCCGCCGATAAAAAAAAAAAAAATCGAAGCGCGGTCTGCCGCGCTTCGATGCTAATTTCCCCCCGGGTGGCCCAAGTCCCGGGGACATGCGGGGGTGGGTTTAGATTTTATGGGGGCCTCTAAGGCCCCCAAGCCCCGGGGACCGCCACCCCCGGGGCTTTAAATAAAAATGGTGCGGGAGGGCTCTCCGCTCTCCCGCAGCCCCGGGGACCGCCACCTCCCGGGGCTTCTTTTTTTAATTTAATGACCTGTGTGGGGGGCCTCCAGTACCCCCACACGCCCCGGGTACCGCCACCTCCCCGGGGCACTAACAAATTTAAAATGGGGGTCCGTTTTGGACCCTCGAAGCCCCGGGACCACCACCTCCCGGGGCTTTGCAGATGTGGGGAGGGGGCGCGCGGCCCCCTCCTGGAGCCAGTGATGGCCCTGGGGACCACCACCCCCAGGGCCGGCTCCTGCAGTGTCCCGGGTGCCTACCCCCGGGACATTGTAGTTTGCTATGGCAGGGCGGGAGCCTCGCGGCTCCCGTCCTGTCATAGCAAACTGCTTTGAATTTTGGAAGAGAGAGCAGGAAACCTGCTCTCTCTTCCAAAATTCAAAGCAGATTGCTTTTCCACACGGGGAGCTGCATCTTAGCAGCTCCCCATGTGGAAAAGCAATGCCGGCTCCTGAGGGACGCGGGGAGCCGGCGGGACCGTGGGAGGATTGGGGACCCCCCCACAGTCCCCAACGGAGAGGGCCTGCCCCGGAGGATGGGGTCCCCGGGACAAAAAGAGGCCTGAGGAGAGGGGCCACGCAGCCCCCCTCCTTAAAAAAATCAAAAAAAGTGTGGCCATGCCCCGGGGGATGGGGTCCCCGGGGCCGGAATCTGCCACGGGAGGGGGCCACGCGGCTCCTTCCCCGTTTCCTTTTTAAAAAAAGAAAAAAAGGGGTAAGGCCCTGGGGGATGGGGTCCCCAGGGCCCAAAAAAGGAAAAAGGAAGGGGGCCACACAGTCCTCCTTCGGGAAAAAAACAAAATAATAAAAAATAAAAAAACGATCGTGCCGCAGGCCCCGCCCCCTTCCTTTACCACTCTGCAAACGCGCCCCTGGCGCGTTTGCAGAGGGGGAACGACCCCTTGAATACTGGGGGTCTCTGAGGTCAACTAGCCCACCAGGAACCTTCAGTATGCGCTAGGGGCTGCGTTGCAAAGAGGTGTACAGAGGCCACGCCCCTTTTACACCTCTCTGCAACGCAGCTCTGTGGCGCTTTTGGAGGTACATGGTGGGCTAGTTGGACTTCAGGGACCCTCAGGATTCAAGGGGACTTAATCCCCCAACTTAAAACGCGCCACGGGCGCGTTTGCACAGTGGTGAAGGGAGGGGCGGGCTTCAGGTGACATGTGTGCAAACAGGCCCGTGGCGCGTTTTAAGATGGGGAATTAAATCCCCTTCAATCCTGAGGTCCCTGGGGCCAACTAGCCCACCAGGTACGTCCAGAAAGCGCCACAGAGCTGCGTTGCAGAGAGGTGCAAAAAGGGGCGTGGCCTCTGAACACCTCTCTGCAACGCAGCTCTCTGGCGCATACTGGAGGTATCTGGTGGGCTACTTGGCCCCTAGGGACCCTCGGGATTGAGGAGGAATTAATTCTCCAACTTAAAACGCGCCACAGGGCGTGTTTGCAGACATGTCACCTCAGGCCCCACTCCCTTCCTTCACCATTGTGCAAATATTCCTCTAAAATCAGCCGAACTACGAATTCCGATTTACTCACCTGTTATCAGGAGAGACCTCAGTGCTGCATCTTTGAGCCCAGCGCTGACCATGAAAAGTAATTCTAACCATACTTACCAGTAACTTGAATTTCCTTCCATAGGCTAACATTGACTGGTTTCACTTGGAAATTCTTCTAAGTGTGGAGTTTTGGAACTTTATAATATTCCTCTAAAATCAGCCGAACTACGAATTCCGATTTACTCACCTGTTATCAGGAGAGACCTCAGTACTGCATCTTTGAGCCCAGTACTGATCCTGAAAAGTAATTTTAACCGTACTTACCAGTAACTTGAATTTCCTTCCATAGGCTAACATTGACTGGTTTCACTTGGAAATTCTTCTAAGTGTGGAGTTTTGGAACTTTATAATATTCCTCTAAAATCAGCCGAACTACGAATTCCGATTTACTCACCTGTTATCAGGAGAGAACCCAGTGCTGCATCTTTTAGCCCAGCACTGACCCTGAAAAGTAATTCTAACCGTATTTACCAGTAACTTGTATTTCCTTCCATAGGAATCCATTGTCTGGTTTTCAGCAGAAAAGTTTCAAAGTGTCCATTTTTACAAACTACAAATATTCCTTAAAAATCGCCTGTATGACTTAAAAGCATTCTTTCACCTGTTTACAGGAGATGCACCAGTGCTGGATCCAGGATCCACCACTGAGTAAGAAAAAGTAACGATAACACTACTTACATGCTAAGTGAATTTCCTCCCATAGGATAACATTGGTGATTCTATGTGAAAAAGTTTCTAAGTGTCAACTTTTAAAATACAATAATATTCCTTACAAATCACTACTGTAACCAAAACGCTTTTACTCAACTGTTTACAGGAGATGTCCCAGGACTGAATCTAGGATCCAGTCCTGTGGTTAGAAAAGTAATCCATAAAGTAACTTGAGATTCACATTGAGCTCAATGTTGCATTGTGTTTGAAATTGTGTTGCCCATTGCAACAACTGTAACTACTGTACTTAAAAGTTTTTTTGCCTATTTGCAAAGTATTTAAACTAAAGTAACTCATTCAGAGAAAGTATATTTTGTAATGTAATGTATAATGTAATTACAATGTATTTTAAAAAATAAAATATCTAAAAATAAATAGTTTAAAAAAATGTAGTAAATCAGTATCAAAAAATAAATATAACAATTAATACATTTAAAAATTGTCATTTAAAAACCTTACAAATTCACTGAAAAAACCATAGGTTTTAGGGACAGTTATAGTTAGTTGGACATTGCACTCGTACAAAACCCGTGAAATTCCCCCGTTATAGTTAGTTCAGGTAACTAAACTCGCGCCCCCGCAATGCACTGCTGATGACGTCACATATTACATCACTCATGACATGGTCAGTGACATCACTGATGACATCATCCATGTGATAATTTGACGCATCTTCTCACACCCTAATATAACTTTTGATACACCCACTGTAAATTACAGACTGCCATTGTCAAAACCATAGACACTCCAACACCAATTACTATATACACACTCACTGATTCTTAGGTCTACACACACACACATCTACTCACTCACCCGTACAGTCACTCATACTTATAGTCACTCAGTACAGGACTATTATATGCACTCATACACCTATATAAACACGCACACACCGCCACTCATCCATAGAGGTACTCACACACCTAGTCAGTCATGCAAAAAATTAAGCACACACCCATTTACTCACCTATACAGTTATACACACACCAGCTCACTTACTCATACAAATACTAGCACATTCTTACGCTCTTATACAATCTCTGATACAAGCACACACTCATCCATACAGTCACTCTCACAATCACACACTCTCGCTTATAGCTATTTATATACTCCAACACACATATATACTGCCTTTCACATATGTAGTTACTCACACATGTACCACTGGGACATACATTCACTCACTAACACACTCTTACACACACTTACCCACCCATACAGTCTATCACAGATGCACTCTTGAAACCATCCACCCAGTTTATCACCCACTCACACATCTATGCACAGAGTCGCACACACCCCACCCACACAAACACTCAGGCACCCATACAGATACTCAGACAACCAATCAATAACTCATATAGACACTCATGTAGCTATTCATAAACCCCTGCAGCCACGTACACAGCAACAGACAGGCGGATACAGACATTCACCCAGTTTAGTCACTAACCCATGCATTCAGTAAGATACGTTAAATCACTCTCTTATAGAGTTAGTCACGCACCTACTAAATCATCCATTCAGACACTTATACACCCACTCATTCTTCAATACGCCTTTCCCTATATATATTAAACATATTTAAACTTTACAGAAACACAGTCACTGGATGATGTCATCAGTGATGTCATTTGAGATGACATCAGTGATGTCATCAGTGATGTCACTGACCATGTCATGAGTGATGTAATATGTGACGTCATCAGCAGTGCATTGCGGGGCGCGAGTTATAGTTACCTGAACTAACTATAACGGGGGAATTTCACGGGTTTTGTACGAGTGCAATGTCCAACTAACTATAACTGTCCCTAAAACCTATGGTTTTTTCAGTGAATATATATATATATATATATATATATATATATATAAAGAAAACTTCATAACACAGTAGATAATGCAACACTGCCATCTAGAGGCAAAATAAACGCAAATAATAACAATGGATGAGACCGTTAATCCGTTAATGACAAAAAAATAATAGGCAATGGAATCCGAAAATATTTATATATATATATAAAGAAAACTTCATAACACAGTAGATAATGCAACACTGCCATCTAGAGGCAAAATAAACGCAAATAATAACAATGGATGAGACCGTTAATCCGTTAATGACAAAAAAATAATAGGCAATGAATCCGAAAATATTTACTTAAATATTAATCCCCAGAGATTATTATCGGAGTAATTAAAGGATGCGAAGTTATCTCATGGAAACAGTGGATTAGTGCACGTACTATGGGTGTAAAGGGATCGCTACTGTCCAGATTACTTGGTTTCTGAGTCGCAGCTTAAAGGAAATCAGTCTATATCTTTGATCCTGACAGCACTCTCCACGTGATACTGTACTCCCAAATAATCTTGTAACTGGCAATTCAACTAAACTTTGATTTACAACAGTTTAAATTCATGCATCCACTAGTTTATTAGGGTTTGCCGCCAGGTTGCCCCTGCGAGCCACAGAACGGATTTCACGCTTAAGCCATAATAAACATCAAGTTGGAGTGAACTGCGCTCTAATTCCCAAGAGACAATGCCTGCCGGCATCAAACTTTAAATTCAACTCTTCCCAAATATTTCGAGGTCAGAGCAAAGTAACAACCTGGCTATGGGAAGATTTAACAACTGCTAGGTATTGTAAGTTTTCAAACATCACCATTGTAGCTCATAATCTATCAACTGGTTACCCCGCCATTTTGAAAATTATGTGGTAAAATATTAACGTGTTAAATTTCCCTTCTTGCTGAATTTTTACCTTGCTGTAACAATTGATCATAAAAGGCAAATGTTTTCAGAAAAGTTTGCCATTGGTACAACACTTACTGCAACATTGCCACCAGAATCATCGCAAGAAGAAGGTTCCATGCCAAAATCAGCAAGGAACACTCAAGTACTTCTAGCAGTCAGAGCATTGATTCTCTGGACTTCCCTCATCTGACTTAAGTTAGTACATCTAACGTCAACCTTTGGACCTTGTACCAACCTGATCATACATTCCCACATTTTACCCTTGTCTAGCTTACTTGAGGGGCTACAACATTCATTATACACATTACTCTCTAAATATTTCACTTTGCTTGCATAAGGCTCTTAAATGTTCAGATTGCTTATCAATTGGTCCTAGCAACTCCTTACAGATCAATAATAGATTATTTGGGATAAGCACATCACGGGTGATCTGACATTTATTTGAGGATCTTACCGATGGTTAATGGCAGGGGAACAAGCGCTTCAATTTAGTCCCTCGCTGGTCACATCCATCAGTTTTAAAGCCTATATAAGATACTCGATGTAGACTCTCAACAGAGTAGGAGTGACACGAATTAGACTTGGACTCATTTTAGGATAATTATGATTCACCTTCTCTCAAGAGAGGGAGGTACTGGCTGATTTAAATGTACAAGGGAACTGGTTTTTCAAAGCTGGAGAGACGGCTAAACAGGGTACGGTCCATCCGTACAACCTTAAAATAAATAAAGCACACTAAAGAAAAAACCCTTAATGAATGGTCCTTTAACAGAAGGTTTAGCAGAAATAGAAGACGATGGTTCTGGTTGACTTGCTATATGAGACCTTTTTCCAACAGCCTCCCTACACCTTGTACAAATTCCAGAAGTCATGGCCCTCCCTTCAAACAATCTTTGGACAGGAAGTAAGCCTCAAATTTCTCTAAAATACACACGACCTATTGCTCCCTTTAAAAAGAAAACACAGGTAAGTCTAGTAATATATTAAATATAAAACAACACAAAACCACAGTTTCAGACAAAGTGAGCTAGTAGTAAGTAAAACTGGTGAAAACAAAATGCACAATTGGCCATAGTTTCTGGTCCTAAGTCTGTTCGTCTATTAGAACGCGCTTTGCACACTTTACACACTGATGCTCACTCATCATGCAAAGATCGAGGGGCCAACACGCGATGGGTAGTTCAACAGGCAGACAATTGATCCCAGTGATGGGTGGGGATGTTGAATCCATTGAGAAGCCCACTTTGCCACCAGCCGAATAATGGCTAACTTATGTTAGAAGCTTTTTCTGCAAGATCAGCCCCAGTCTTTTGGAAGCGCTTCGGTCACTGAGAGGTAGGGATCTGCAGCAACTCTTTCTTCTGTCTGTAGAAGAGGTCTTTGCTGTCACCTAGTTGTTTGGTTTAGCAGTGTGCAGAGAGGTTCCATTTGTGCAACAAAGCTCTGTGAGGGGTAAGCATCAGTGTCCATTTGCTGTGCAGTGTTGAATGAGACTAGAAGTATTTTGAAGTTGTTTGTAGTATCAGTTGTATTTTTTTAATGTAGCGAGATTATACTTAAAATGCATTATTTGAGTAATCTAAAGGAGCAATATTATTGTTCATAAGGTTCTGGTTGGCCATACTATGTCAGGAAATGTATATGTGTTGTTATAGCATGGGTACTCACAAATATTTTCCCAGGGGCCACAAAGCGTGATCTTTGATGTGCCGGAGGGCCGCATTGATGCCTGCATGGTGGGAGTGGGGCTTTATGAGGAGAGGGGTTAAGCTGGGCGGTATCGCTAGCTTGGGAGATTCAAGTGTAAAAAGGAAGTAACTTGATTATTGAATTGGCATGAAATAGAATTGCACAACGTGAGACCAGAAAACCTGGGATCAATCCTGGCTTCCCTACTCGACCATATTGTGTGATCCTAGACAATTGTCGAATTTCACTATGCCTCTTTTTTCTTCATTATGACATATAAGAGCACCTTGAAGTACACGAGTTCAGGATGTGCGCTGTACAGAACCTTTTCTCTTGTGTTCGATTTAATAAACTATAATGCTGTCCATGTATAATAACAATCAAGACAACACAGAGGGTTCCATGAGTAAACTGACTTGTTTCTTAGTTCACTATTGGCATTGTTATCAGGGTGGCAGGGGGCACGAATATTTCTACGTTCGTTTTTTACAACTATCAGTTTTAAAAATACTTCTGAATGCACTGATATAATCTGATGTTCTAAGGTGAAATGCATCTGCATATCAATGAAATACACTTTCTTTTAATTTTGAAGACTTTCTCATATTTTTACGTTTGTTGCAAAATGTCTTTAAAATGCTTTCCAAAATTTAAGTGCTGCAGGACACCTTATTTGCTTCTTCTCTTTTACTTCAGTTAGTGTAAATAAATGCTTGCTGTTTATTTAACATTTTTCTGACTGTTAGTGCTGTTTCAAGTAAACATGATGATTGTTAGTGAGTGACTGGTGACAAGCACAAGATGTTGGTTCCTCAGGTGGTTGAAGCTGGGGGTCTAGCTATTCATATATTCTTCGAACATAGAGAGAGTGGACCTGTAAGAAAATGTTAAGATACTAAATGTTATTAAAACTGTAAAATGTTTGACTGTGTTTAATGTTGTATCTGGGTTTTACCTCAAGCAAGCAATAAAGGTATTTAGATTTTTTAACAGTGGTACCTATGCACTTTGTTATTGACTGTGTGAACTACTACAAGAATGACAAACGCACTTATGTTTTCCCTGCCTTGAGTTGTGAGCAGACCAATATATATACATTTCTTTAAGGTCCGCTTAAGAATGGAGTTCACAGAGTGTGGGATGGCTTTCTTTGTGCTCTCGAGGGTAATGTTGAGTAATTTCCCAAGGCTCCTTTTTTTCTTTACAATTTCTATGTATTGACAATGATGTTAACTCTCCCCTACTTAGTCCTGTCAAAGCAAAGTGTTTAACAAATAAGATGGTGGAACTACAAGGAGCTCAAAAAGGGTTTTTAAAAGTATTCTTGGCAAGATTTAGCAAGCATTGGCAATGCCAATAGGTCTGGCTTTAAATTAATGTTATATGATAATGTGAGGCATTACAAGTAAATAGCATGGGAATAAATATATATTTTGTGTGGAGGCAAAGAACTATAGAATAATATTGGTGTAGGTTAAAGGGTCAGATGACAGTGGCAATGTCAAGCCAGATCTAAAAATCCATGTAGGTTAATTACTGCTCTCCTCCCATCTGTGCTGTTGCCAGAGGACAATAACAATAAATCTTGTTCTTTATGGAACTTTGATAGCATTCCAATTTTAAGTGTGTGCCCCTGAAAGTTCAAGCTTAGTCAGTTGGATAAATAAAATTATCACAGCATTGTGGAGGACAAGCACTTTTTTGTGAAAGAACACAACTTATTCCCAATCAAAACATGGACGCCTGGCTCCCAACTTGTGGGCGGATCTATAGCCCCTCTGCAGTGATGCTCACATAATTGTCTGGCAACTGCTTGCGCTATCAAGACAGACCGTAAAAAGTGAAACGTTTCTCCCAGTGCATCTTTTTACCTTTCACATCTTTTGGATAGGGACTACTGGTGAGAATGTTCCATAAAGTAGAGTTTTAAAAAAAATTATATTTTCCCTTAAAATGAATGTTTGTGAAACATGAAATGAAAAATACTAAATAAAAGAATGAAGAAATATCAGATTTAATTTAAGAACAAATGCATACCAACATTATAATAAAAAGATGCAAGCCAATGTCCTCCTGAAAATAAATAATCATATTAAAGAGATCACATAAAATATAAAATGCCCACATAAAAAGGACTTTTACATTCTTTTCATGCTGCACAAAAAACTAAGGTGCATTGGATGCTTATCTTTACAGTTCCTCGTTCTGAATGATTGTTATTAACATGCTGGAGTTCTCTGAATGTGCAGCATAACTTCAAGTACAACAGGTATAAAATGTTAACTCTTAAAATATTTTCCCTAGCAATAGGTTAACAAAATGGGGCTCTTTGTCTTTATTTTTAAAGTGGTGCAACGAGGCTTTGTCAGTTTCTAACAATGTAAACTGATGACAAGACTGAAGCAGCTAGCCCCATTCTGAAACCAGTTTTGAAGTCTGGGGTCTACTGCAGATTCGAAATAAATATGGACTTAATTTTTGAAAGGCAGAAACATTATATTGGTAACTTCATGTGCCCAAGTTACATTAAAGGAAACAGTGGGTCTGCCACATAACCTGAAGAACAAATGTATGTTTTAATGGAAAAAATTGAATTATGGCACCCTGTCACTCTTGTTAAGAGATTTTGTGACAGTAACAACCTTACAAATCTACAGTGTAACAAATATCTGACCACTGCAAATTGCAGCCAGCTCCGACCTTTGCCCTGAGCCCTAGTTTACACGTGACCCCACTTGCGGGTTTTGATGTGTACATTGAACCTGTGGTGCCTTGGGGCGGGCTGGGCCTGTCTTCGTGAAGGGGCGGAGATCAATAGAACGCATCTGGTCATCGCTGGCGGAGCCTTGACAGCGTGGAGTGGGAGGTCACAAAATGTCCAAACCCATCAGCTGTGCTCAGAACGACAGCGTGCCCTGGGCACGGCTCGAATAATTAATGACATGAGAGGTTTATTTGGAGCTGGGAAACGTCATCTGTTCAAGAGAATGATTGTCTTCTTAAAGGTACCCTGTTACTTCCGCCCGTTGCTTTCCTCTTGCCTTTACAGGGAGGATGTTTCACCTGGGGTTACATGGAATGGACCCTATGTAAACATATTATACATTCACATGGACAGGAGAAAGGATTCCACCCACCACTAATGAAAAGACAAGGTCAGCATTCCACTGACTGAACCGTGAGGTATTGCGTACGTCACATCTTTCACACCATTTCTCCCGCCCACTGCGCCATAGAACTCGGTAGTCGCCATGATTCACATTTACGCAGATGGGCCCGAGACATTCTTTTCAGTTTGGTCTTTCACAAGCGAACAGTACTCTTCCATCAGCCTTCTCTTCTCGTCCATCTTCTCCTGTACCGCTTGCATGAGATGCGAGGCGAAGGGAAACTGAAAAGAAACACAGAGAGACCTCTGAACTTTATGATTCCAACAACAGCATTTACTACAACAGGATTGCTAAGGCAATTCGATTTCGTGTCCCTCCCGGTAACTTGTACACTGGCTTGCCTGAGCGCCTGCTTACTGAGCGTGGCTCTGTGTTTCCATCATAAAAATGATAAAAGGGCACAAGTAAAATGAAAAAGATAAACGTCCTATTGAACAAGTCATGGTTTGGCGAGCATGTTAATGATGTAATCTGCAATACTAGCAGAGCTGTCATTTATCTGCAATCGGATGATCAATACGAGGTTCCAGTCATCTCTGGGGCACCGGCAAGTGAAACCATTCTGCTGACTGCTCTCCAGAGAGAGGCGGCCGGCGAGAATTATCAATACGGCTCCCGGAGCTGCGGCCTCGTATCTACGGAGTAATACACTGAGCCCTGTGTGAATAGATGCTAAAAGAAACAGCCATTGATCAAGAAGCTGCAGACAGGTTTGTCTCGAGCAGGACAGTGTAATGGCCTTTTAACAAACAGCTGACTCCACACATTTCTGAAGTCTGGACTTTTTGATAGTATTGTGTACATATTTTGTCGCCATTTAGAGCTGTAAGGAATGATGGATTTATGTCCCTTAGCTGCCATTTCAGAAAAAAATGCGTAGAAAACTCAGCATAATAAATACCACAAGATTCACGGGGCTTTACCTCATGCGAGGAAATGTGTGTTCACATACACACGGGTACTTATAACGGGCAAGAGCCACAGGCCTGTCTCCCTAAATACCTACCTGCGGCACTGCCTTACAACAAACTTCGGGGCTTATTTACAAGCCCCTTGCGCCGCGTCATTTTTTCCCATATTAAAAGTGACGCACCGGCGGCGCAAGGGGCTTGTAAATAAGCCTCTTAGTATCCAGTTCTGTCTTCGGCTCACAGTCTGACAATACTCCTCTGGGACACGCCCAACGCACACCTTGCTTTGAAGTATATTAATGGAAAAAGGTACCGGCCACTGTTTTTCCAGAGAGTCTCATCAATTCTCAGTCACACCTTGGTTCACTCCCCACGTTTCATGTTTCAGAGTTCCTTGTTTAACTTGCTGGTCACAAGTCGTAATCCGGAGAAATAGCTCATATAGTTATGTGCCAGCTGCAAACAACTTCATGATTTGTGTGACATACATTTGAATCCATGCAGGATTTCATCTCTAGACATTCATACAAAATGAATATCATGTCAATATGAATACGTGCTAAAAACAAATGAGTGTTGTATATATTGTGTTGTACATATTGTGTTGTATATAAATTGTGATGAACAGTAACATATTTGAGTACATAAGGTGGACGAAATTTGACATCTCTGATTTTTTTTCTCTCATCACACAGTATTTTTGTAAAACACATTTTTTAGAGAATGCACACAGTTGTGGCATTATATACATGTATACATATTAATTACACAGTGGCAGTCGCCACTCTCTTGTTATAGTAAGGCCAGAGTTTCCATAGGAAGAGCACATTTGTTTTAATATTAACTCTGGTGCCATTTGACGAACCTCCCCCCGCACAAAGTTCATCCACCTCAGTTCCTTCTTAGAAAGTGTCAAGCCAATCCATTGAGTGGGGGGCAAGAAAAAGGTGGGGTCCCAATACACTGATTTCCAAAGGAAATTTTGGGAAGTGAGGCAGAAAAAAGTGTCTGAACACAGTTACACCAAATTTGGTAAAAAGTTGTAACGTTTCTCAGAAAAAGTCCTTTTTTGTTATTAAGAGCAAATCCATTCAGCCTTTTAGGAAATTCACGTTTAAAGAGGTTACTTGGGGGTGATCAAGAAGGGGTTACAAAGATACTGATATCTGAATTGTTGGTGTTTAGATATACTCTGATTGGCCACTTCAAAGAGCACTAGCCAGTCCTGCTTGGCTGGCCACAACCTGAACAACATGTTGTGGCATCCATTACAGGATTCAAGGACATGGTGGCTGTACCCTGAAAATAAATTTAAAAAATGTATGAGGGCAGGGAGAGCAAACCCTGACCCCAAGGGGCATGTGAAGGATGGGGTCCCAAAGCTCCCCCCTTGATTTGCTGCCCATAACATGGACATGTAGTGTGACATCCATTACAGGACTCGGGGACATGGTCCACATGGAAATGCATGCAGTGAAAGCCTCATTAAAAGGGTGATAAATAGAGGCACATATAAAGGGTTATAACAGATTTTAGTCACAATATAAACTATTTGTTGATGGTAACATACTAACTATGGGAATTGTGGTGTATTCAAAGGCGATTTTACCCTGTGAAATATGCTGGACCTCTGCTGAGTTTTGATAAACCATGGCTGATATACTATGGTTTACAAACCAGACAGTTAACGCCCGAAAGCTCTCTTTAAAATTATTCGTGATTTTACTAGTCCGCAGGCGTGCGCACAACCCTTTTCTGCATCACAGGAACAGTGTGATTCTCTCGTCATCTTTTTCCAGGATAACATTTCCCAGATCTATCTAAAGTTTAACACCCAGTCTACCATTAACACCTGCAAACTCAGGAGGGAGTAAGACCTGGGAGCAGGTGAGATCCCCAGACTAACTCAGTTTGAACCATTTTCGCTGGAAGAGGTCCAATGGTCTCTGGGTTTGGCCAAGTCAGGCTCGCCTTCAGATATCTGCCCTCCTAAAATTATGGCGGCTCTAGCTAGCTATCTCGCTCCGGAAATTCAATCTATTTTCAACCTTATGGTGGAAAGAAGCACTATTCCCTCCGACTGGAAAGTTGCGTATGTTCGACCAATTTTAAAGAAAACCAACCTAGACCCTTACATCCTAGCTAACGATCACCTCATATCATTGCTACCTCTTTTGGGTAAAGTGCTAGAAGGTCTAATTAACAATCAACTAACAGCTTACCTAGAAAAAAATTAATTCCTGGACTCTTTGCAGTCCGGATTTAGACCAGGCCATAGCACCGAAACGACCTTGTTGGCAGTTATCGACTCTCTAAGACTTGCTCTGGGAGCAAGTACCCCTTCCATGCTAGTGATGCTGGATCTCTCCGCAGCTTTTGATATGGTCTCTCATTCTAGACTGCTGAAGAGGCTGCATGAGATTGGCATTCGAGGGACTGCGCTCAAATGGCCTCATAACTTCTTGGATGATAGATCCCAAACTATCACTCTGGGCCCCCTGTAAGATGTGTTTGGATAAGGGTGTGCCACAGGGCTCATGTTTGAGCCCCACTCTGTTTAACATATATATGGCACCCCTTGCTAAGATTGTGGAGCCTTTTGGTTTTGGAATTATATCCTATGCCGACGACACACAGTTGGCCCTCACTTTTGATGCTGATTTAGATTCAACTAAAGATCGTTTCATGAATGGAACGCTAGCCATCTCTGGGTGGATGACGGATAATTACCTACAATTGAATCTGGATAAGACCGAGATCATGCTGTTCGGCAAAGCCAACACTATGTGGTCTAATGAGTGGTGCCCCCCCCCCCCCCCATTAGGAGCAGCTCCATCTCCCAAACAATCTGTCAAGAACCTGGGTATAAAAATTGACCAAGCCCTCTCTATGAAAGCCCATATTTTGGATACCACGGGCAGGTGTTTCCATAATATGCGACTTCTACGTAGAATCTTTCCTCTTCTACCACTCTCTTCAAGAAGAACATTAGTCCAAGCTCTAGTAGTTAGTCGACTAGATTATGGGAACTCTCTTTTGGCCGCAGCTAATGAAACACTTGTGGCTAATCTCCAAGTGGTCCAGAATACGGTAGCTAGATTTATTTTCAATCTTCCGCCGGGTACTCCGTCGGCTCCTTCACTGAAGTCGCTTCACTGGCAGTCAGTGAAGAAAAGGAGCATCTTTAAGATCTGTTGCCTTACATACAAGGCAATATGGACAATGGGCCTGGCTATCTCTAAAAGAAAGTTAAACTGTATGTTCTCTCCAGAAGGACAAGTTACTTACCTTCGGTAATGCCTTATCTGGTAGAGACATGATCTAGCCGCAGATTCCTCTTACCTTTGAACTTCCAGGCGTCAGGCTGGATCCAAAAGATTTTTCTTAGCAGGACCCCTGCGCGCCGGTAGGCGGTGTCGGTCGACTCCGCATGACGTCGTCGGCTTCATATTCGTCGTCGTGGTGACGTCCGCATCGTCAATATAACCAACACTCCGGCGCGCTGACGTCAGTACTTTTCACGACTTTCCACGTCAGAAGCGCGAAGCCATGAAGTGAATGACCATGGTGTGTTAAAAAATGAACAGATAGGGCCCTGAAAGGGAACATCCCTGACACTTAAAACCAATTCCGCAGTGTGGGGAGGATGGGTGGGTCGGTAAGGAAGCTGCAGCTAGATCATGTCTCTACCAGATAAGGCGTTACCGAAGGTAAGTAACTTGACCATCTGATAGCTGCAGCTGCAGATTCCTTACCTTTGAACGGATACCCAAGCAATACCATCCCCGGAGGAGGGACTGCGGAACGGCTTAGACCAGAAAATCCTGCAAAACAGAGCGACCAAACATGCCTTCTCTGCGAACCTGGGAATCCAGGCAGTAGTGTCTGGTGAACGTGTGCAGAGATGCCCACGTGGCAGCTTGGCAGATATTGGAAACGGGAACACCACGCTTAAGAGCAGTGGTGGCAGATTTTGCCCTGGTGGAATGGGCCCTAAGCCCTTCGGGGGATCCTTCTTTGCTAAGCTGTAACAGATTTTTATACAGAGGATAACCCATCGGGATATAGTCCTCTTCTGCACAGCATGGCTTCTCTTTGCACCGACGTATCCTATAAAGAGTTGGTCATCCACCCGGAACTCTCTGGTTCGATAGAGGTAGAACAATAACGCTCTTTTTGGGCCCAGATGATGGAGACGATCCTCTTCCTTGGAAGGGTGCGGGGTGCATAGAAGGTGGTCAGGGTAACCGACTGTCCCAGATGGAAGGGTGTTACCACCTTAGGCAGAAAAGATGCCCTAGTCTGGAGTACCACTTTGTCCGGAAAGAGCATTAGGTAAGGAGGCTGTGAAGACAGTGACTGCAGTTCACTTACCCTCCTGGCAGAGGTTACTGCCACCAAAAAAGCTATCTTGATGGTGAGCAACCGCTGAGGGCTGTTATGCAGCAGCTCAAATGGTTCACACATCAGAAAGGTGAGAACCAAATTAAGGTCCCACTGTGGCATAATAAAAGGTGAAGGAGGAAACAAGTGGGTTAACCCCTTCAAGAATCTCTGCACCAGAGGAGATTTGAAAAGAGAGGGCTGATCAGGTAGCCGAAGAAAAGAAGAAAGGGCCGAAAGGTAGCCCTTCAGTGTGCCCAGAGCAGAGCCCTGCTGGGCCAAAGATAGTATAAACAGAAGGACTTCAGATAAGGGAGCAGATAATGGGTCAATAGATCGGTCTGTACAATATTTACAAAACTGTGTTCCATCAGCAGGTGTATACCGATTTCGTGAAGGGACGCCTGGCTGCCAAGATAACCTCACAGACTTCAGGAGGAAGGTCAAAAGCTGTCAACTGTCGCCGCTCAATCTCCACGCAAGGAGACAGAGAGTGGACAGATTCGGGGGAGAACCCTCCCCTGCTACTGCAACAGAAGATCCTCCAGAAGGGCCAGCCTGACCGAAGGATCGATGCTCATGTCTAGAAGCTCGGGATACCAAACTCTCCGTGCCCAGTCCGGAGCCACAAGAATAACTTGTGCCCGGTCGCTCCTGATCTTCTTGAGCACTCTGGGCCGGAGTGGTATGGGCGGAAAGGCGTATAGGAGGCCTGAGCTTCACTCGCGGTGAAAAGCGTCGCCGAGCGAGAGCCGCCTTGGAAACTCCAACACGCAAAACTGCTGACATTGCGCGTTCTTGTCGGAGGCGAGCAGATCTAACCAAGGCTCTCCCCACCGCTGAAAGAGACCTTGTGCTACCTCCGGATGGAGACGCCATTTGTGATCCGCAAGGCACCTTCGGCTGAGGCTCGTCCGCCCTGGCGTTCAGAGAACCGGCAAGGTATTGAACCAGCAGGGAAATGCTCTGGAGTTCCAGCCAAGTCCAGAGACGTAGGGCCTCTTGACAGAGTCCACGACCCCACTCCGCCCTGTTTATTGCAGTACCACATGGCGGTAGTGTTGTCTGTGAACTCTTGTACAAGCCTTCCCTTTATTGACGGCAAAAAGGCTTTCAGTGCCAATCGGATTGCCTGAAGCTCCAACAGATTGATATGGAGCTTGGCTTCCGCCGCAGACCAGAGTCCTCTAATCTCCACCTCCCCCAGATGGCCACCCCATCCCAGAAGGGACGCATCTGTCACTACTGTGAGATCTGGGTGGGGAAGGGAGAGGGGTCTGCCCTTGAACCAATTGCGGTCTGTTAGCCACCACTGCAGGTCTCTCGCAGTGCCCTCTGAAATTTGAACCAGGTGGGTGAGATTTACTCGATGCTGCGCCCATTGGAACTTCAGGTCCCACTGCAGAGCTCGCATGTGCCACCATGCATGAGTCACTAGCAGGATGCAGGAGGCCATGAGGCCCAACAGCCTCAGAGTCCTTCTCACCGAAATCCAGGATAGAGGCTGAAACAACGGTATCCTAGCCTGAATATCCTGGACTCACCTTTCGGGAAGATAGGCCCAAAACTGCACTGTGTCCAGAACCGCTCCAATGAAAAGGAGCATCTGAGAGGGGGTCAGGTGTGACTTCGGCACGTTGATAGTGAACCCCAGCGAATGCAGGAGGTTCGCCGTAGCCTGGAGGTGGGAGACAACTGCTTGGGGCGAGCCCGCCTTCAACAACCAGTCGTCAAGATAGGGGAAGACTGGAACCCCTGATCTCCGCAGATGGGCTGCGACCACCGCCATCACCTTTGTGAACACCCGAGGAGCGCTGGTGAGGCCATAGGGGAGCACCGCAAATTGAAAGTGCTCGTGACTCACCGTAAACCGCAGGTAGCGACCATGGGCAGGCAGGATGGGAATAGGAAAGTAGGCATCCTGCAAGTCCTACGCTACCATTAAGTCAACTGGGTCCAAGGCAGACAGGACCTGAGCAAGGGTGAGCATCTCTAATTTCTTCTTTTTGAAGAAGTAATTGAGGGCTTTGAGGTCTAGGATAGTATGAAGGCCTCCGTCCTTCTTGGGGACCAGAAAGTAGCAGGAATGGCAACCACTGCCTACTTCGTGCCCGGGAACCCTCTCTATAGCTCCCTTGGACAAGAGAGTTTCGACTTACTCGCCGAGCAAAGCAAGGTGATCCTCCGTCAGCCGATCGTACATTGGAGGTATAGATGGAGGAGCAGTCTTGAAGGGAAGGGAGTAGCCCCTTCGGACTATTTGCAACACTCACCTGTCCGAAGTAATGCTTTGTCAGTGGTGGAGATGATAGCGTATTCTGCCACCGACTGGACGAGAATGATCCTGGAGCTTGGCTCAACTTCTAGTTTCCTGACCCACGAGGCCGGGGTGAGCCGCGTCCAGGGCCCCGCAGAGGTTGCTGAACTTGCAGGGCCCTCTAGCCGGAATAGGGTTGGCGTGGCTGGTAGCCCCTTCCGTAGCCACAAAAGGAGCGAAAGGTTGATGGAGCCCTGGGGGCGGTGGTGAGGCCCAAAACTTGGCAGTGGCCTGCAAGTCTTTAAAGTGCTCAAGGGTAGTATCCGCCTTGTCTCCGAAGAGACGGGAGCCATCAAAGGGCATGTCCATGAGGTTAGCATGGACATCCCCCAAAAAACCAGACGTTCTCGGCCAGGCGTGGCGACGAACGGCCACCGTAATGGAAATCGCTCTACCTAGCGAGTCGGTCATATCCAAGCCATATCTGATGGCGAACTTAGCTGTGTCCCTCCCGTCTGAGAAAGCTTGGGAGAGTAGAGCCCGGTCCTCCTCTGAGACTCTGGGCGGCACCTGCGCTACCATATCCCATATGGAATGGGAATAACGGCCCAAAAGGCATGCAGTGTTCACCGACCGCAATGCCAGACTGGCGGAAGAACATTTTTTCTTGCCGAAGTTCTCCAGTCTTTTGGATTCCCTGTCCAGGGGTGCGGAAGGGAATGCGCCACGAGAAGTGGAAGCTTGGACCACCAAGCTTTGAGGGGTGGGGTGGGTGGTGAGGAAAAGTGTGTCGCCCGGTGCAGGGCGATGGTGGTGGGCGATCGTCCTGTTCACCCCTGTGTTGGGTTTGGACCAAGTCCCCACGAGGACATCTGTTAAGGCCTCATTGAAGGGCAGTAGGGGTTCCGAACTCGAAACCCCAGGCTGCAGGACCTCTGTCAAGACATTAGTCTTGACCGCCACTGTAGGAAGCTGCAGGTCGAGGACCTCCGCAGCCCAACACACCACCATGAACAAAGATGCTCCCTCCTCCGTAGACAGGTTAGGGGGAAAGCATGCCAGAGTCTGGGGAGGTGTCCAGGCCACTGGCATCACCCAGTGCCTCGTACCAGTCCATATTGTGTTGCTGCGGGATTTCTAAGGGATCCTGCTCCCTCTCCCAATCCTCTTCCTCAATCCCTAACCCTGCAGAATAGGGCATTGTGAAGGCCATGGAGCCGTACGGCTCCGTCGGCGCCGGTCTTGGCATCGGAGGACACCCGACCGGCTCCGTGTCATTGGGAATGAGGATCGGGGAGACGCTGCCAGTGGGCGCCGGCTACGCAGAGGACCGCAGAACCGGACGCGACTCCGGGGAAGGTCGCTGTGGAGGTGCGACCAGCATCGGTCCGGACCCGGGAACGGGTCCACTCGGAGGCCATGGAGCCAGGGCCGGAGCCACCGGCATGGGAACCACGGGGGCACCTCCGTCCTCTGAGCCTACGGGCCCGAAGGCGCACAGGGCAGGGTCAGGCCGCCCAAATATGGCGCACATGGCGTCAAAAAATTCCTTCAGCTGGGTGGGGGTCGCTCCTGGCCCCGGAACGGGAGGGAAACGCGGAGCCAACCCAGGCACCCGCTCCGCGGAGCGGGGCCTTGAACTCCGAGGTTCCTCCGCCGCGTCGCGAGACGGGCGAGGCGAAGTCGAAGCACGCTTCAACTTCTTGTGGTGCCTCTTACCTGACTTCGACGAAGAGGATTTTGATTCACTGGAGCGGTGCACGGACCTTCCTCTCGTCGGGGACAGGGATCGAGACTGACGAGGCGACCTCTGCCATGCAGGACGCCGGGTCGCGAGAAGCTTTATGGACCGCTCCCTCAAAGCCTTCAGCGCCATGGCCCGGCAGTCGGAGCACGACTTGGAGTCGTGGTCGCGCTCCAGGCACCAAAGACAAACTAAATGGGGGTCTGTGACCGACATGGCGCGGTGACAGGCGCCACACGGCTTGAACTCCGAAGTCTTCTTACTCGACATGACTTCCTAACATACCGACAAAGTTGACAAAGTCGAAAAAAGTCTGGCAAAAAAATGACAGGGGGTTGCTCTCTTCAACGGATCGGCGCTGATGGCGTTGAAAGAAAACAACTGACATCAGAGCGCCGGAGTGGCGGTTATATTGACGATGCGGACGTCACGACGCCGATGAACACGGCGCGGACGACATCACGCAGAGTCGACCGACACCACCTACCGGCGCACAGGGGTACTGCTAAGAAAAATCTTCTGGATCCAGCCTGACGCCTGGAAGTTCAAAGGTAAGGAATGTGCGACTAGATGTCTCTATCAGATTTCTAAGATTCATGGACAAAGACTTGCTATTTGTGCCCCGCATCCGCTTGTCTAGATGTGGAGGGAGATCTTTTCCTTACCTGGCCCCTTTCAACTGGAAGAGACTACCTGTGCACATTCGTGTTTGTTCGAACTATTGATAATTTAGGAAACTATTGAAAGCTTTCCTCTTTCAATGAGCTCTTTTGCTACGTCTGCTACGGTTGTGCAGTGCCGTGATGCCCCCGGGTGATTCGAATGCTATATTAAATTCAATTAACATAACATAACATAACATGGTTGAGAGTTTCTCTCATGATTTTCTCATAAGTTATGGGAAGTACTCCAGAAGCTAAAACGAGAGTACATTTTTATACATTCATATTATCTTCCTCAGCCATGTCAGAATAAAGCCTCATATTCTAAGTAAATCGTGTACTTCTAACAACAGCAGCAACCTGTCAGTTAGTTCTGCAGTGTTCTACTTCAGCATTCTTATGAACAACTAAAGCTCTCAACATTTTGTATTTACAACAAAAGTGTGGCACACCTGACCCCCATCATGATGGAATAAACCTGTAAAACTGAAAGCATTTCCTACAGAGGATTCAGCAGTAAATGATGAAATGAGGGGTTACATTTTCTCTTAGCAATTATGGTTAGTGCGCAGAAAGTTAAAAGGAGATCACGCTTTCTATGAGTTTTCAAATATCTTCCTCCTCCATTTCAGTAAAACCTTCCGACATGCAGACCTAAACATGTACTCCAGCACCAGTCTGTCAGTTAACTCCCTAATAATCAACTGCAGCGCCACCACAGATTTCTAATGAACTAGAGAACTAACATTTAGTATTGAAAACAAAAATGAGGCAAATTCATTTTCAGGACGCAGGGAACATGTCCTTGAGTCCTGTAATGGCTGCCACAACATATTTTTCAGGTTGTGGCCAGCCAATCAGGATTGAGCAGTTACCTTAAAAGTGCTCAATCAGGGCATATATGCATGCCAGCAGTCCAGATATAGACATACTTTTTAACCTCTTCATGCTCAATCTGAGCTACTTTCTCAAAGTTGGTGAAACGATTTACACCAAATCACATAAAGCATGATTTCTGCACAAATTCTAACGTTTTGCCAAAATTGGTGGAATTCAGTTAAGCTGTTTTTCTGTAATTGCAACAAAAATGTTTTGTTTTTGGACCCGTCCCTCCGCTCCCCTTTTTGATCCTTGCTTGATTGATCTGTGCAAAACATTACAGAAAGGTGCCGAGGTGGATGAACATTTTTTTGGGAAAGTTTTCTGAAGATTTTATTGTGAAGCACCAAAGTTATTAGCGAAACAAAAAGTGCTCTTCCTATGGAAACTCTGACCTACATACACACACAAACCGGCAGATATCTTACACTGGCGGCGCTAGTGTCAGTGTAGTTATAGTTAGGCTTGGCTTTTCGTTTCAAAGGCATTTTTAGTTTCTTCAATAATTTTGGCACCAATTAACAATTTTGAATGAAAGTTCATCCACTTTGGCTACTTCATGGAAAGTTTATTGCTGGTCCGTCAAGCAGGGGCCAAGAAAAAGAAGGGTGGGGAGAGTCGTAACGGTGTGATTTCCCATTTTAATTCCTATAGGAAAGCTTATTTACTGCTACAGAAAAAAGGCTGAAAGGGATTGCACCAGATTTGGTAAAAAGTTGTAACTTTACTCAGAAAGTGTACTTTTTATTATCTTAAAAATGTGCTCAGTATGGGCATAAAGGGGTTAACGTTAGTAAAAAGTAGGTGACCCATTCAGAGTGGATTGGTGAATCCTGATTGACTGGCCACAACATGGAAAATATGTTATGGCAGCCATAAGAGGACTCACGGACTCTGTCCCGGAGTAATGAAAAATAATCAAAGGGCGGGCACATGCTGAGCTCCAGGGCCATCTGGGTCGGTCCCAAAGGGAGTATCCCTTATGTCAAATTAAAAAATCTAAATCTAAATCTAAATATATATTTATTTTGTCGCGGGTACCATGGTATGTTTGGTACTGCAGTACCCAGTGAGGCCTATCCTCTGTGGTACCTCGCTACCAAACCTGATACTGAAATACACAAGTCTATTCTGAAATGCTTGACCTTAAAAAATAATGTCAAAATAATAAAGAAACTAAAAACATAACTTAGGAAGGAAGGATGATGAGTTTGATGTGAGCAGCAACATGCCTACAGAGCCAGTTATTTAAAGGCAGAATATCATCAAGCTATTAAACAGGCCCGCTCTAAATAGCTTCCAAGAATCAGATGAGATCAGGCGCATTCAGGATGCTATGACTCCAGTCATGGAAGACTGCCATTTCAGGTCTTTTATGCTGCCGTAGGAAACAGCTTAAAGTCTGCTGCTTCTGCCACCCTGACACTCCTCATTACCAAATTAAAAAGTTGCTTACCTATGGTAACACTTTTCCTGGTGGATACACTATTAACCACGGATTACTCACCCTGTGAATACCCCCAGACAAGATCTGGAGAATTTATAAGCAATTCCCTTGCGTGCCCGTAGATCGCCTGGTGTGGCTATGCCTTGACTCCATCCTGTCCCAATGGCCACATAACCACCACACCTGTGCGCTGATGTCAGTTTCTTTCTGAACTCTGTCCACGTCGTTAAACGCAGAGCCGTTGCTTGATCATGTTTAACAGTGTGCAGGTCTCTAAATTTGGGCCCCTTGATGGTGGAGACAAGTGTCCATTCCACATAATGGGGAGGTAGTAGGGTCAGTGAGGATTCGGCAGTTAGAGTATCCACCACAAAGAGTATTACTGATCTCCACTGGCTCCCCCATCGAAAGAAGAATAACCCTTCAAGCTCCTCACTCACGCATACAAGGCCCTCCACAACATCGGACCAGCATACCTGGACAACCGCCTCTCCTTCCACGCACCCAAGAGACACCTCCGATCAGCTGACCTCTCTCTGGCCACCATTCCACACATCTACAAGACCAGAATGGGAGAAAAGTCCTTCTCCTACCTCGCAGCCAAGGCCTGGAACAACCTCCCCCTCCACATCTGGCCAGTCCCTACACTGCTACAGTTGAGGAAGGACCTCAAGGCCTGGCTCTTCAGAGCCGCCCCCCTAGCGCCTTGAGACCCTCGCGGCTGATTGACTGATTAAGTAACTTTTTATTTTGACGAATGATTCTTACCAGATATACCTCATCTTGTAAATAGATGCCAAAGCAGTACCTCCCCAAAAAGGTGGGTCTTTGGAATGGCTCAGACCAAAAGGATTTGCAGTACCGAATGTGCAAAATGTCCCTTCCGATGGATCTAGCCATCTTGGCAGTAGTGGTTCATCAACTGATGCCCACGTTACAGCCTGACAGATGTACAGTACGGCCACTACAACGTAGTTGTAGGAGCCTCAACCCTGGTAGAACTCGACCTCAAGCCTTGGGGGGGCTGCTCCTTAGCCGATGTGCAGCTTATTTTAATGCAGAGGACTATTCACCTCGAAATCATTATTTTCTGCACTGCCTTACCCTTCTTTGCTCTTTCGAAACCCACAAAGAACTTATCATCCACCTTATGGTCCTTGGTACGATTGATGTAAAAGTTCTTTTAAATGGAGTCTTTCTTCCTCTTCCTAGGGATGAGTGGAGCAAAGAATGTTGGAAGGGTGATGGATAGCACAACATGTAAAGGCGTTGCAAGCTTGGGCAAGAATGCTGCTCTTTTCCGGAAAAAAGGTGGTATATGGTTGTTGGACAGACAGTGGTTGCAACTCACTAACATGCCGAGCTGAAATTATTACTATGAGAGCCTGTTCTCAGAGTCTCAAGACACAGAGGGAAGCTATGCATTGGCTGTAAATGTGGGGCACATCACATATGCGAGAACCAAATTAAGGCCACACTGTGCCATCACAAAAGGTTTGGGTGAAAACATCAGCAGTAACTCTTTTAGGAAACGCATCACAATAGGTGATTTAAATAACAATAGTTGGTCTAGTATACGTAACAAGGCAGACAAGGTTGAAAAATAAACTTTAATTGTGGCCACAGCAATGCCTTGCTGGGCGGAAGAGAGCACAAAAGCCACACATCCGTCAATTTGGCCTGCAGCAGTTCTATCTGCTAAGATGTACATGAAGCCACAAACTTCTCCTTATGTCCAGAGTAAATCTTTTGAGTGGATGGACATCTGGCTGCCAAGGTGAGATTGACTATGAGCGGGAGATTAAAAGCAGTCTGTTGTTGTCCTTCAATCTCCACGCATGGAGTTGGAGGCTGTGCAGACTTGGATGTAAGACTATGCCTTTACGTTTTGATAGACACCTATTATAGCTTCATAACTTCTTAGCATAATGGCCAGTATTGTCCACTTCAGACTCAACCATACAGTGAATTCTGACCATTATGCTAAGAAGTTATGAGGCTCCTCTGACCAACAATTAATACATGCGCCAATACAATATTACGGTATATTATGCTTAATTGAATTGCATAGTAATTTGGGGCCCACAGCAGAGGGGACCCTTTTGATTTAGGTCATAATAGGTGTCCATCAAAATGTAAATGACATAATTATGTATAAATGTATGATGAAACATATCACAAGATGAGAAGTGGATATAGGACAAATCAAATAATAAATGTGGGATCGAAAGGTGTCTTTGTTTATAAGACAATTTTAAGATTTATTGTGTTTGACTTGATTGTACAATGATCTGTGTCGATATTTGGAAGCTCCCTTTCTAGAAAAACGTATTACTTGTACAGCATGAACATGTTGATTTGAATTTAAATTGCAATTAGCCTCACATATAATTACATGGTCTTGTGCAAGGTTAAGCATGATTGGTGGATAACAGGATGTGCACAAGTGAATAGGCTTTTATGAAAAGTTATCAATTGGGATTTCAGAAATAATTTGTTATGTGTTTGTATAATATGTACTATACACGATGGCGGTTTGTGTGGAATAGTTGTTTGTAAATGGATTTTAATTGTGTATGTATTGTAAATGTTTTGTAGCCCTGAAGAAGTCTCTTCCAAGAGACGAAACGCGTTGGCTACAGGCTGAGAAAAGTGTTCTTAACAAAAGAATAAGAAGATGAGAATAAAGAAACTCTTTTAGAAAAATTCCGAAGGAGTCTGTGCATTATATAATTGAATCAATTTGTATTTTATGAAATATGGTGTGTGCTGATCATTCTTTTTCAAATGACATTATGGAGCTGGTCTCCTATATGGAAGATTAGGAGGCTGATCTTCTAGATCTGTGCACCACCCTTACTTTGATCGACTTATCTCACTAAAAGTGACAGGTGCGAACCTTTTTGCCTCAGTCTCATTTTTGTAAATCACTCATAGTTATTAATATAGGCAGCAGAAATGCTTAAATACAAGTTTTCTTTTAGCTAGAAGTGAACTCCATATTGCTGAAATATGCACATTGCCATTTAAAAGCTGACTTTAATGTGACATGCTCAGAAATGTTCGTCATAACTGCATAATGTTGCGGTTTTAATAAATGTATTATTTTACTAAGCAACATATTATTTGTAATGGTTAAACTTCCTATTCTCACCATTTAAAACTGTATTTCTTATTCATATTAATTAAATGCATTAATAAACAGTATTTTGCAAGTTGATGTTTCTCTTCTTTAGCCTTGTTCATTGTTTGCGGTAAAACTTTGCAAGCTGCTTGTTATTTCATGGGACAGGAAAAGCTGAACTCGCTCTCAGATGAATGCTGTTATCAGATTGTTAATCCGAGGAGGAAAGACCTGCTACACATTTTGTAACTTTATTTTTGCCTTTTATATTAGATGCAATGCCACTTCTTTGCGGACTTTATCCTGCTTGCTGCTTCCTTATCCCTTGCTGACAGGTGTGGCTACTGCTGCTTCTGTTCATCCCTTACTTCACTTTGAGGCTTGACTTTTGACAGATTGCTGCTGCAACTGTATGAATGATTGCTCAAATTATTGAGACTTGGATGAGCTTCATAAACTACCCTTCATGGGAAGTTCTGCTGCTTCAATTTGAGTTTTGAGCGTTATGCTCTCTTTATCTCACTCTTTTCCTTTGAACTTGAACTCTTCATTCTACTAACTTCAAATTCAGATCCTGTTCTTTAGATTAGGGATTTTGGTCCTTTATATTTGTGTCAAAATGTTTTTATTGGTTTTAGAGTTGAAACAGAACAAGACAAACATTGGTGGGAGACATCAGTACAGCTTACAGATCAAAAGATACAGAAAGCTAGAGTACAATGTTCAGTTTGTGTACTAGGACTCGATCTGTGATAATTGCTAATTTCATGACCCCTGCTGGCCCCGACCGGGCAGATCATGTGTCACTACTCAAGAGGCTCACATTGTTGGTCTCGTTAGTCGTTGGTAATCGCATCTCTCCACTCCCCCGTCCCACCCTCAAAACTCAATATTAAACAAAAAATAAACAAACTATGGTATCACGGTCTGAAAAGAAAAAGAAATTTCAAGCTTGGTCGTGAGTGAGGACAAGTCGATGGGGACCGGGGACGGTCCGAACCCCCAAGGGCTCCCACCCCCAGGTCCGGGGCCTCTCAGGA
Organism: Calotriton arnoldi; assembly: GCA_963921515.1. NCBI lineage: Eukaryota > Metazoa > Chordata > Amphibia > Caudata > Salamandridae > Calotriton > Calotriton arnoldi. The sequence goes on from CAWUFW010001415.1 coordinate 2,492,072, forward strand.
AGAACTAGATATGGAAGAGGTGGAGAGCTCTCAATCTAGGCCCACATGCAAACAAGGGTAGACCCTTCAACAAGTATTCCACCAAGGGGGCCCAAACATAGTCAAACCCCTTTCTCGAGTCCTCCACTATATCCGCCATTCTTTCCATCGCTAGTGCTCGCCATAGCCTGGCGTGCCATTGCGTAAGGGAGGGTGCCTCCACCTTCTTCCAAGCTGCCGCTAATGCCATCTTGGCCGCCCCCAAGCACAGCCACATCACGGAGCGGTCTCCTTGTGTTTGATGTTTCAAGCTGGGGTCCCGAACCCCCAGGAGGGTGTGTTCCAAGGTTGCAGGAATTGGGAAGCCCAGGATCAGCTTGATTTTGGATATTTCCTTCCAGAAGGGCTTGATGCCTGGGCAGTCCCACCAGATGTGCCTAAAGTCCCCCAGCAGCCAGCAACCCCTCCAACATCTATCTGAGGCAGTAGGGAAGATTGTGTGCAATTTCTGAGGGTGCAGGTACCAATCGTACATAGTTTTATAGTGAGCTTCCCTTAGGAACATACACCGGTTGTATTTGGGGATGTCTCTGTATAGGGAGTTCCATTGTTTTTCCTTCCAGTGGAGTGGTCAAGACTGAGTCCCAGAACCTTTGGTGTCTAGGCGTTGAGTGAGACCCCAGAGCCCGTATGAGTGAGTAGAGGAAGGAGATGGTCCCTTTCGTGGAGGCCCCCGATTGTGCAAACTTTTCGATGGGGAGTAACTCCCTGGTTGTGGCTAGCCGAACTTGTGGTTGTTGGATCCAGTGCTTAAGTTGTATGTAGTGTTATTTGTCGGAGGGCTGGAATTAAATTTTTTTTAGCGCAGTCCTCAAATGTCAGTAGCTTCCCCTCTTTATAAAGATCAGAGATCATGAGGCATCCGCCCTCCCGCCAGTTGTCGAATGGCCCCTCCTTAAGAGCCGGTGGGAACTCGGGGTTGAAGTGGATGGGGGTATAGGGGGATGGGAAGGTAGTAAGGGGCGTGTCTCTGGCAAGGTCATCCCAAACCCTCAGAGTGGTAGCCGTGGGGTGCTAATATAGGCATTTCTAGGTCGATTGTGTTTCTGCTTCCACAAGAGATCCCAAATTGTCCTGCCCACTATTTGTCGGTCCATGTGAAGCCAGAGTTTTTCGGATTCACGGAGTGACCAGTCAGTGATCACTCTGAGTTGAGCCGCTCTGTAATACCCCAGGAAATCCGGCAAGGACAGTCCCCCTTCCCCCGCCCCCTAATTAACACACGATAGGATATCCGCGCTCTCTGACCCTGCCAAATGAACTTAGTGATAATTTTTTTCAGGTCGATAAAGAGAGCCCTTTCTACCGGGATCTGAAGACCCTGGAAAAGATAAAGCAGCCTAGGGAGAACGTTCATTTTGATGGCGTTGACTCGCCCTATCCAGGAGACGTAGGCTGTTCTCCATCTGGCCAGGTCCGCTTTAAGCTGGCGAAGTAAGGGAAGATAATTAGCTCCATAAAGGTGCATTAGCTGAGGAGTGAGTTTGATACCTAGGTATGTGATGTCTTTGTGTGTGGTTTGGAAAGGGGACATTATGTCTATGCTCCGCATAGTCTCCTTGGGTAAGGTTAGATTAAGGAGATAGGACTTTGAAAGATTTACCTTAAACCCAGAGGCTTGCTCATACAAGGCGAGTTCTGATTGGATGGCTGGGAGAGAGGACAACGGCCTCGTGTTTGGGAGCAGCACGTCATCTGCAAAGAGAGAAATCTTGTGCTAGTTTGTTCCCAACGGGACCCCCCCCCCCTATGCTAGGATTGGACCGAATGCGTTCCGCCAGGGGCTCGATGCCGAGAGTAAAAAGCAGAGGAGTTAGAGGGCAGCCCTGCCTAGTTCCCCGGGAGAGATTAAAAGGCTCTGAAGCCACCCCATTCACCAAAACGCGGGATCTCGGAGCGAAGTAGTTGGCTCGCACCATACCTATAAAGGTCTCGTTGAACCCAAATCGCCTCAATGTTCGAGTCAGGAAGTCCCAGTCGACCCGATCAAAGGCCTTCTCCGCATCTAGCGAGAGAAGGGCCGCTGGGATTCCTTTCCTCTGCACCTTTTCAATAATGTGTACCACCCTTTGGAGATTATCGTGGGTTTGCCTCCCCTTGATGAAGCCCGCTTGATCCGGCTTAATAAGCAACGGCATGACATGCTCCAAGAGAGTGGCAAATATTTTAGAGTACAATTTGGCGTCCAGGTTCACGAGTGCAATAGGCCTGTAAGAGGCACAATTTGTTGGATCTTTTCCCGGTTTGGGGATGACGGAAATCAGTGCTTCCCCCATGGAGGGGGTCAACCGCTGTGAGGCAGCCATGTCGTTATAAAGCGTCCCCAAACGGGGCACCAGTTCCGGCACAAAGGTACGATAGAAGTGGGCATTTAACCCATCTGGGCCAGGTGCCTTTTGAAGCTTAAGCGTGTCTATCGCTTTTTGAACTTCCTCACTAGAAATAGGTCTGCTTAGATCTTCGTTCGTGGAAGCCGGTACTTGAGGCAGAGCAAGAGCCTCTAGATATTGCTCCTGGGCTGTAGGTACCAACGGGTCAGTGGTATATAGGGAGCAGTAAAACTCCCCAAAGGCTCCGGCTTTTCCCTCTTCGCTTTTTTGGGAGATCCCTTTCATATCCACTGTTTGCGCGATGTAATCTTTTTCCTGCCTCACTCTAAATTGGCGTACCAAAAGGGTACAAACCTTGTTACCCCCCTCATAACTCCGGGCTTGCAGGCGCAAGAGGGTTTTTTCCGCCCCATTAGTGTAAATGGCCTGCAGCTTCCCCTTAACCTGCGTAACTTTCCTCAGGGAACGGACCGAGGGGCTAGTCTTGTGATCATTTTCGGCATTTCGGAGTACCCCCTCTAGCAGCAGTCTTTCCCCCTTGCGTTGTTTTTTGAGAGTGGCGTCTAGTTCAATGCACTTCCCTCTAATGACTGCCTTGAAGGCATCCCAATTGTTAGCCAAAGAGGTTTGGGCGGGATCGTTAAGGTCAAAGAACTCCTTAATTGTCATCCTTAATTCATCCCTGAGAAGACGGTCCCTGCTGAGAAAGTTGGGGAAATACCACCTAGCGTGTTTGGAGCGCGGGCGGGCCATTCCAGGACCAAATCCTGAGGGGCGTGGTCCGAGAGACAAATCGGGTGGAACTGACATCCTGAAAGTGTATGAAAGAGGGAATGGCTAATGAAAGCATGATCGATCCTGGAGTATGTCCTATGCGAGTGCGAGAAGAAGGAGTAATCTCTTGTCGTGGGGTAGCAACCCCTCCACGCATCAAGAAGGCCTAACCCCTGTAGTGTGGCCTTAAGTGAGTTTTTAAACACCCCCCCTATTGCCCCATGTGGGTGGGTAGTGTCGAGGGACGGGTCCCAAATTGAGTTAAAGTCTCCCAACAACAGTATGTCACCCCTGGCGAACTCATCTAGCAAAGCCATAAATGAACTCAAGAAGTCTTGTTGCCCTGCGTTGGGTGCATAGACTGTAGCAACGGTGCATAGTCTTCCCCTTAACTCACCCCTGACCATCAAGAATCTCCCCGCCTTATCTGTTTTGGAAGCCTGGAGAAGAAATGGGACGGAGGAATGAAAGAGGAGGGCCACCCCGTTATGCTTAGTGTGTGCTGAGGAGTGGAAGATCTGTGGGAAAGCTCTATGCTTCAGCCGTTGCTCGTCACTACGCCGGAGGTGGGTTTCCTGCAAGGCAGCTATTTTAACCTGATGGTCCAACAGGAATTTCCAAATCCGCTGCCTCTTATTGGGGGAGTTAAGACCCCTCACATTCCACGTTAAACAGTTAACCCCCATTATTCAACGCGGGACCCGTCCACCTGCTCTACCGTATATGCCTGTGAAGGCGTTATTCTCTCCCCTCCCTCCACCCCCGCGACCAAATATTTGCTGTGAACACAAAGCAACTCGTGATACCAAAACAAATTCAATAAACCCCAATACAAACCATAACTCTGCGCTCTGAGGCTCTCAATCACGGAAGAGAACCTCATCTTGAGCGTTTGTCTGGGGCAAACCAAGTTCCACCTCCACGGCCCATAGTACTTCTACTTGGCATGGTTGTAGTATTAGCCATCAAACTCTTTAACAAGCAATCATAACTTCACCCCTTTAAGCCCCAGCCCTCTCATCCCCATCGTAACAGCCAGATCAGGCAGCGACTGTCGCAGGTGGGCCCAGGCCACCGTTGGAGTCTGGCGTTCAACAAGTCATCTTGGGATACTTGGGCAGATCATACTTGTGTTCAGACATCGAGATTGTACTCGAGTCAATCCGAGGCGTTTTTGCCGCCCCTTTTCTGCTGCAGCCAAGGACCCCCTCCACGTTTCCTCAGTCGCGAGTCTGTTCCTGCTTCACCTGTCTCCGTCGTCTGTTTCGGTGCAGGTACTTCTATTCCCAAGGCAGATGCTGCGTCCTCCAATTCCGTAAAATGAAGGTTCTTATTGTCCAATGAAAAAGCCAGGCCAAAGGGATAGGTCCAACGATACTTCAGCTTACGCTCTCTCAAGACTTCTGTGACTGGCCTGAACTGCTTGCGTCAAGCTAGTGTGGCCTGGGCCACATCCTGGAACAGTGAGCAGGACACATTTTGGAACGACACCCTGTCAAGGGCCCGTGCTTTCTGGAGTATCAATTCTTTGGTCTTGAAGGAACTGAACTTCGCCAGCACATCCCTGGGCTTTCTGGAGTCTCCTGGTGATCGTGGTCCCACTCTGTGAACCCTCTCCAACTGGACCTCCGGGCCTTTTTCTCCCAACACCATTGAGAAAAGTCCCACCATGAATGCTTCTAGGTCTGGGCCCTCACATCCTTCCTCCAGGCCTCTCACGCGGATATTGTCCCGGCGGGAACGATTTTCGAGGTCCTCGCACCGGAGCATCGTGGCCCTCAATTGATTACGCAGGTCCCCAGAGTGGGCTTCAAGCGGCTGTATTCGGTCAGCTAGCTCTTGGCATTGTGGCTCGAGGTCCAGGGTGTGGGCTCCGATTGAGTCAACATCCGCCTGTAGGGCCACCAGTCGACCCCCCCATCTCAGCTTTGAATGCATCGAACGAGGCCCCCAAATCAGCATTTATATCGTCTCAGAGCTCCTTCTTAAACTCTCTTAGAGAGATCATCAGGTCTTCCCTTGTGAGTGCCATGCTTCCGCTGGGCTGTCCCCTCACCGTCTGCCCCCTTGGTCGCTGGGGGGAAGAAGCTGGAGACCTTTGCGGGTTGGGCCTTTTTTGGTAGCATAGGAACCGGGCGCAACGTCAGCCCGGGGCCCACCTACAGCAGGAATGACCGGGGGCCTCGTGGGATCCCTCCGCAAGGACGCTTCAGATCTGTCCCGGAATCTTCCGCCAGGGGCCCCCATCACACGTCGCGGGAGATGCACAGAGCTCCTAACACCTGGACTTTGCTGGTTCTGGAGCCCTCTGAGGTGAGGAGACAGGACGCATGAGCTGAGTCTTTTGTGGGATTACAAGGCCCCCAACCGGAGGCCCCAGCATGGGGCTGCTTTCAAGGGATCAGGTGTCTGACCGGCGCCATGTTGAGGTCAGGCACCGCAGACTCGGGGGGCAGCGCTCCTCGATCTCCCCACGTGAGGGTCCCGCCTCTGCCACACACTGAGCCCCGTCTCTCACCTGGGGTCTGCACGTGGAATGCGAGTCTTGTCCCAGGGATGCTGCGGCGTCTGGATGCGTTCAGCGAGCACGACCCTCAGGGCTTCACGCGTCCTGCTGGGGGAGCCCCCGATCGTCTGCAATAACGGGTCACCTCCCCACCCGTTAGCCCTATCCGGGACCGCCGGGCTTGCCTCCGCACCTCGACTCGTTGCTGGTCGCCATCTTGCCTTGATCCTCGTGGCTCTGAGTTTCTACAAAGCCGCTCGCTCCATCCGCGGCTTCGGATGCTTCTGCCAGGGTGTCTCGTCTTCTCTGGGTGCTCAGGTGACTCGGGCGACCCGCTTCTTGGGTGCCAAGCGCCTAAAAATGGGCTAATGTAGCCAAGCCTGGAGCGGAGCCGAACGGGATTACGTCCCGTCGGCCATGATGGTTGGCCACGCCCCCATCCTTTATATTTGATTCTTTGTTCTAACCACTCTTTATGATGATCTTTCTGTAAACTTACTTGATTTATTGAGTAAATTGAATAAAAAGATCAAAAAGATATTTACTAATCTATTAGTGAGAAATAAAACGTTTAAAACTAATTGCAAACGCTCATCATTGACTGAACATTAGAACTGTTATTGTGATTTAATTTATGATGATGAAACAGTTCCTGGTTAACAACATGGTGGCAAAGATGAGTCACATGAAACGAGTGGTAATTTGAAGTCAGCGCGGTAATGGGGCTTAACCCTGAAACTGATGGCAAGAAAAGGTTGAACCATATTATTTAAATAGCCCAAACTCCGTGCAATCATAGGTCTTCACCGGAGACCAGAGCCCTCTAATCTCCCTCTCCCAGATGGCCTTCCTAACGCAGCAACAATGCATTTGTCACGATCCCAACTCTAGGCTGGGTAGGGAGAGGGTTCTGCCACCGGTCCAACTGCAGTAGAGCAGCCCCCACTGCAGGTCTTACACAGTCTCCATCGAAACCTGGATGGAATCAGATAGGTTTTCTTGATGCTGAGCTGACTGAGATGTCAGATCCCACTGTAGATCTCACATATTCCAACTGGCATGTTCCACAAGCAGGATGCAGGAGGCAAGAAGGCCAAGAAGACTCAGTGTCACTCTCAACGAGACTTAGGATAGGTTGAAACATTGGGATCATGGCCCAAATGTCCTAGGCTCGTTGAGCCAATGGAAAGGCTTGAAAGAGCACCGTAACCAGAACAGCTCAAATGGAAGTCACTGGGAAGGAGTCCGGTGTGAATTCAGCATATTGAATGAGAACCTCAAAGATGTGTTGAGGCTCACCATCGTATGGAGGTGGTCTATGACTAACTGTGGTGCATCTGCCTTCAGCAGCAAGTCGACAAGGTATGGAAGACAGGTGTTCCTAACCTTCGAAGATGTACTGCGATGACTGTCATCACTCTGGTGACCAGCGGAAGGGCACTGGTGAGGCCAAAGGGGAGCACAGAAAACTGAAAAGGCTTATGGCCAACCTTGAACCACAGTTAGTGCCTGTGGGATTACAGGACGGGAATGTGGAAATAAGCGTCCAATCCAAATCTACCATCCAGTCATCTGGATCCAGGGCAGATAGATTTTGGGTCAATTTGAACATCTTGAATTTGGCCTTTTTGAGAAAGAAGTTCAGAGGTCAAAGGTCCTCTGTCCTCCTTCGGCCCAAAGGCTCATTAGTGTGTCTGTAAAGCCCTCATTAAATGCATTAAATGGAGGAGTGGTTCTGTCGAAGTCTGTCCAGGTTGCAGGAATTCCAACAGGACATTGGTCTTGACTTTGAGAGATAGGAGCTGGCGGTCTAAAATTTGTGCAGCCCTCCACATCAACACCAACCCACAATGCGTCCTGTGATCTAAGAAAAGGTTTTCATCCTCATAAAATTGTATGCGTCTTACTCTTCTTCTCCAACATCATGTTTTTCTGAATCTGAAACAAAGAGCAAATGTATTGTTTTGGGTAAGGCAGTGCCCCATCGGAATCGGACCGAGGCTGAACTGGTTGCACCAGAGGTTGAGGGTTGTGCGACTTTGGTCTAGGTCATGTCAGATTCACTTTCGAGCCCAAAAGGACAATTGGTTCTTCCTCCGGCATCAGTGGTATCTGCACCGGCGTCGACGTGCGGGGGATTGACGACGATCTGGGCGCCTGGTATGAATTTGCCATGGGAGTCAGCAACAACAAAGTTAAGGGGTGCACACTGCTTCAAAGACGGAACAGCAACAGTAATCTGACTGGAGGCCTACTCAGATCCCAAAGGCATGGCAACGGGAGCAAAGGGTGCAAGGCATGTGTAATACGGCCTTGTCTGTTGTAGCATTGCCACTGGGCCTGGAAATTTGGGTTGAATTTGGTTAAGTTGTTGGATGGCTCCACAGTAGGAGACTAGGACAAAGATCGAGAGGCACCCTGATGTCCATGTAAACTGTGCTGACGAGAGTGGCAGGAAGATGGTGGGCCTCTCTTTGGCTTCTCGCGTTTTTTTTAACTTACCTGAAGACATTGGATATGAAGAGGACCTTTCCTGAGAATGGCAGTGAGAACGAGAAGGGGATCATGTCCTGGAATGTGATTGCGATCGGCCCTTACATGACTTTCAACAATGTTTGGCACTGTTGAGCGTAGCTTTGAGATCCAGGATTGCCTTTGGATTAATCTTCGCACAGTCCCCGCAAGACTTGGAGTTGTGCGACAAATCCAGGTACCAGAGACACACCTGGTTGGCATATGTCACAGACATCTATTTGTAACAATCCCTGCAGGGCTTAAATCCTGTAGTATTTGGGGGGGATGTATATACCCCTTGCAGACTGAGGGAAAATCTGGATTAAAAAAACAGTCAAATGACAGGAAAGTTGAAGGAGCGAGCTGTGGATCCAAGTCCAAAGGTGCAGAAAAAGGAACGGACATCAGGGGGAGGGATGGTGGTTATATGTGGCTCTGGCATCACTTATAGGGCAGGGCGGAGTCGACGTGGAGCCGTATGACGCCACCTACTGGCATGCTGTGGAATTACTGGAAAAATTGTCCAGATCCAGTCTGGCACCTGGGGTATTTACAAGGTGAGGAATCCACAGTTGGAATCTATCAGAAGTCCTCATTTCTACTCTCTCTCAACATCTCTCAAACACTTGTTACAGACTGCCAAAGTCAGGCACAGCCCTTTCCTTGGACACTCTTTACACTGGTGTCATTTGCGCATCCACAGGGGCTCAGCCAGCAATCTTTTAGGCCTCAAATCAAGCTACTGTTGCAGCAATGCAGCATCGCAAGAGCTGACTCTCAGCCCTGCTGCGTTTTGCTTTTAACCTTCAACCTAGTGACTTTCCTGGGTTACCAGAGGGCTCTAGGGATTTGAAACAGTGACAATTTGACGTTGGAGAGACATACTTGCCCAGGTCTACTCTAAATTGTTTTACCATATCAAACAATATTATAATAATAATAATAATGAAAAACATAAATTAGGGAGAAAGGATGATGAGTCTGCGATGAGCAGCAAAATGCCTACAGAACCTGGTATTCCCAGGTGGTCTGCCATCCACATATTACCCAGGACGTCTTGCTTAACTTCCGAAATCAGATGAGATCGGGCACATCAAGGGTGGTATAGCCAAAGTCATGGCAGACCGCAATTTCAGGCTTCTTTTGCTGACATAGGCACTGGCTCATAGCCTACTGCTTCCACTACTCTTCAACGCTCCATTTTACCAAATTCCCTCCTTTGTACGCTGTCTCAAACATTTCTCATACACTTGTCAGAGTCGGCCCAAACCAGAGAACGTCCCTTCCTTGCACTTGCTTTACACTTGTTTCATTTGGGAATCCACAGGGGCTCAGTCAGCACTCTTTTAGGACTCCGTACTAGCACCTGCATCAGCAGCAAAACAACACAACAAGAGCTGACTGCCAGCCCTGCTGCTCTGTGCTTCTAAGAAGGAGCCTAGTGGTTTTTCTGGATTACCAGTTAACTTTAGGCACACGGTTACAGGCCAAGGTCCATTGTGAAATGTTTGACCGTTGAAACATAATGCAATAATAATAATAATTTAAAAAAACAAATATGGGGGAAAGGATGATGAGTCAGCTGCGAGCAGTAAAATGCCTACAGAACCAGGTATTCCCAGGTGATCGGCTATCTAACTACTAACCTGACCTGAAGGTGTGACATGTGCTACATTTGGAATATGAACAAACACAGAAAACGTTACTGAAGAAAACAAAGGCTAAAGTGACATTATAGTTAGGTACTGATTTTAACATACGTTAAAAAAACACAGAAATGCACTGGAAAAAACCCCAAAGGTTTTCGGACGTTATAGATAGATATTGAAAGAACACCAGAACTTACATTGAAAAACTGAAAAAACACTGAAATTCCCCAGTTGTAGGTCAGTAATCTAACTATAAATTGTGCCCCAGTCATGAACTGCTTATCACTTCAGATATTACATCACTGTTGACATGTTAAATGACATCTCTGATGACATCACATGCAGCGCTAATATAATGCTCAACACATGAGGGCAAATAAAAGGCATTCAGATTGTCCCCCTCAATCTTCAGGCATAAAGGTGGACGTTCTGGAGATTTGCCTAAAGAACCTGTCGCTCTCACTCAGAGAGGTTGATGGCCCTGAGCGGAAGCAGAAGACAAGGGCACAGATTGAAGTGCAGCAAGTTTGAATACCACACCTTCCTCAGCCAGTCTAGCACAATCAAGATCATTGTGTGAGATCCCGACATAGCTTCCCCAGAACATGAGGAATGGGTGTGAACAGGTAATGAAGCTGAAGTCCAACATGAGGCAGAAGACATCTTCCCAGAGTCCCTCACAGTGAGAAGAGAAGGTGCTGAAAGCATACAGTGAGGGTTTTCATGAATGTTGAAGAAGTCCAAAAGAGGAGTGCCACAGAGGGCAAAGATCGAGTGGACTACCTTCATATGAAGAGACTCCCCACCCCCGGGTGGAGTCCACAGAACGCGAAAGCACTACTGAAGAGCTTGCATGCGCCACCAAGTATTTGGAACCAGCAGGATACATAGAGAAGCAGCTCCACAAGTCTCAGGACTTCCTGGACTGGAGGATGAGCTCCCTTCCTTAATATCTAGCCCCTATCTTGACTGTCCTAGACACTTTGGGGAGATGGGAAGGCTTTAAGGGTGTGTCCAGGCTGACCCCAATGTAGAGAAGGAGCTGCACGGGCTGGAGGTGTGAGAAGTTGATTTAAAAGCCCAAGTAGAAGAGGAGTTAGATCACACTCTGAAGATGGTCCAACAAGAACTGCAAACTAGTTGTCGAGGAATGGGAATAAATGAATGAACAACCTGTGAATATGCGCCATGACCACTGACAGACCTTTGTGAAAACATGCGGTCCAGATGTAAGAACAAATGTCAGGAAAGCAAACTGTTAGTGGATGGAACCCACTACAAATTGCATTAAAAATTCTGTGCGACCTTAGGTCAGGATTATGAAAACATGCATCTTGCAGGTTGAGCGGCTCCAACCAATATCATAACTCCATGGCTATGGCTAGAAGGACTTGAAGAAGGGACATCTTGACTTTGTCATTGTGAAGCAAAGGAGTTAAAGTTCTGGATGTCCAAAATAGGAGGAAGGACCAAAGCCGTTCTTAGGGACCACCAAGCAATAGCAGTAAAACCTCTGTCCAATCTCACCCTCTGAATTGGGATTGATTGCCCCGTTGTTCAGAAGAGCAAGAACCTCCTGGTGAAGGGAGCAGGCATGATCTGCCGAAGATACAGTGGAAACCAGAGGGATAGGGGGGAAGTGACTCCTGAAAATGGAGGTCATTTCCACTCTTGATGATCTGACGGAACTAACTGTCTGAAGAGATGGACTGCCAGAGTGTCAGGAAGGCCATTTCTTCAGCTCCCCACCCTCACAGGATGTATGTGCTCCACTGAGGGTGAGTTAAAGGGATTTTGTGGGAGGAGGAAGATAGCTGTTGGTGTCCTTGACATCCATATACGCTGTCACACCCTCTGTAGCTATAAAAATCTAGTTTGGCTCTTGGATATACCAGGAAGGCAGTTGTTGCCGATAATGCTAATACTAGGAATAGCTCCTAAACATCCTGTAGTGTTGGTGGAATGGGCAGGTAAGGAAAGCAAAACCCAAATATAAAGTGCCTTGCTAGGCCCTGCTCGAATCGCTCTAGGGCTGAGTATTCTTTTTCACTGAACCAGTGAGAGCCATCAAAGAGTACACTAATGAGGTTGGGTCTAGACGTCCCTGAAGAACCTAGCGGAATGCCTCGATATGCTGCATATAGCCACTGAAGTACCACAGCCCTGGCCATTGAGTCCTAAGTTCAAGACCCGAGTGGAGAACCTCCTTGGCAGCATCTTGTGCATCATACACCTCCTCCTCAAAGTGGGCACAAAAATGATCTGGGAGATAGAGTACTATCAGTTGATCCATCTCCCAAAGGGCATGGGAGTAGTAGGCCAATAAGCACATAGAATTTGAGGAACGAAAAATTCCAGCAGAAAAAACCTTTTGCCCATTGCCACTATTTATTTTGATTCCTGTCTAGAGTAGTAGAAGGAAACAATTTAAGATTAAGCTTTGCGAAAGAGGGAGTCAGAACAACCATGCTCTCAGTTGAAGGGTGAGCAGATAAGAAATTAGTATCACCCAAGGATGGACAATGATGTGAACAAGCTGGTGGCTCACCACAGGAGCAGAAGTCAGAGCTTGTCATAGGCAGCAAAAAAATGTAATCCATGAGCTCCTCACTGCAGGGCAGCAATGGCTCCAAGGAAGAGGATGGAGGCTGGAGGATCTGTGTAAGACTATTACCCTTGCTCACCTTAAAAGGTAAAAGGAACTCCAAGACCTCAGCCACTTTGCGCAGAACTGCTAAAGGAAGCAATTTTCCTTGTGGAAGGGCTAAACGAACAATTCACACCATCTTCAGAAGGGACTAGGCCACTATCATTCTGTAAGGCCAAATAAACAACTGCATCTGTGTCCGAAGAAGGAAGAAGGTTGTTTGCTTCACTACAGTTGTCTTTAATGTTGTGAGCAATATTGGACATCTCAATAAAGTCGAAATCAGAACAAAAATTCTCATCCAGGCATGCAAAGCACTGAACTACGTGTAATGTCTAGCCAAGAGTCTCATCACTGAAGCAAGCCTGAATCTTACATTTGGTCTTGACCAAAATGCCTTTTATTTTTGCAATATTCAATGATTCTGAGGCCGTGTACGAAGTCGGCACTAGTAGATTCAAAGGTAGCACTGGAACAACCAGCAAAGCCTTAAGTAGTGGACTACAGTCAGTCGGTGTCTGTGGGATGCCAGCGATGGATGTAGGGTCAGCTGGCCCCATGGATGGCTCTTCTGACAGAGGAAGGGTCTGTTGACCGAGGCACGGTCAAAGGTCCTGCAGTTGCTGTGGGGCCTGAAGGCACAAGAAAGGGAGCTGGAAGAGAGTAAAACATGACCAGCAAATCCTCACTGAAACAAGCACATAGGTAGGATCAGAGGCCGGTGGCAGAAACCCTGGAAAGGGAGATGGCAACTCTAAGCAAAGAGCACTGCATGTGTATTCTCTAAAATGGGTACTGGAATGACTCCGAAAGGAGGAGGAGTCCCTCTAGCATTGCTTCTCATCCCTCTTGTGGCTGGACTTCCTTTTTGAAGTACTTACCTATAGGTGAACAACCATGACATAGAGTTAAGGTGACCTCATTAGTCATTGTGGGCCTGAGCCATAAAGAGATTTGCTTCCTACTCCATAAAGGCCTAAGCATGCACGCAGCAGCGTTTCTTTACAGGCTTTGGTCCTGCTTATGCCCCAGGGATTGGAGACACAAGTATAGGGGTTCAAAATCAACATCTGCTTGTTACATGCTCTTAAAGCCTGGCACTTTTGAATGTGGCGTAATCACTGAAGCACTGCTAACATAATGATTATAAGGAGAATTCCAATAGTGAGCCAGCTCCAGATTTGCATTAAGGGACGTGGAAAAAATGTTACTGACATCAGCGAGCTGGGTAGCGCCATATACGAGTCAGCGACATCATGTCCGAGGAAGGTCTGAAGTCTAGTTGGAACCATGGCACCTCTACAGGTGCGGGAGAGATGTTTTAACTTACTAGATGCAGTCTGGCACATGTAGGAAATTGAAAAGCTGAGGAATCTGCAGACATAATCATCCATCAGAATTTTCAGCTTACCCCAAAATTCATCTGCTACCTCACATCTCTGCCTCTTTCTGCTTTTGTTCCCTCTGCTTCACCTTTATCACCATCTCTCTCTCTTCCATCATTACATGTCCCCTCTAACACCTTTCTCTAAACTGCCTTCTATAGTTGGACTTGTGCTGTGTACATCGATCTTAAAACATCCTTTACCACAGCTCTATCTCTACCCACAATTGTTAATCTACCTCACTCTCTTTCAACCTCTGTATCAGTTTCACCTCTTTGTATACATCACCTCTATCTACCCGACTTCTTTTCGCTGTAAGCCTCTTTTACTATTCACATTACTCTCTTTACCTTTCTTTCTCATTCACTGCTTTTCAAAACCTGTCTTTCTATACCACTTCTCATTTTACCCCTCTCAATGCCTCAGCACTTTCTCCCTAGTTTGCATCTTCCTGTACTTCTCACATCCTCAAATCTCTAGCTGTCTACTTTGCTCTAATTCACTATGCTTTCACTTCATCTCTCTCTGCCCAACCCTTTCCTTTTAGTACATTTCTTTTCCCTATCTCTAGATCCACCTTACATATCTCTCTACCTTTCGTTGTCTACCTAACTCTTCCCCCTTCTACCTCTCTGTATCTTTATGGCTACCTGACCTTCCTCGTTTTACCTTTCATCTCTTCTTCGGACCTCACCTACCTCTCTACAGCATTTCTATCTCTACCTCCCATGCCACTCAACTTTCAACTCTCTTGCTACCCCATTCTCTTTACTGCTTCCCCCTTTTCCTTCCCCATCTCCAGTCACCTACCCCTCCCACTTTGACTTACTTAGTAGAGTTGGAGTGATGGCACCAGAAACATAACTGTTTGTGGCAATATTTACATGGTTTAAAGCACATAATTTTGCGGCGAGATATGTCCTTTTCACACTCAAATTTCTTGCTTTAGTGAATGTTCTCTCAGCCACAGAAATTGAGAGCGCGAGCTCCGGATGTGTTGGAAGATGTGGAAAACAAGCATCTGCAATGCAATAGGTCTCGCATTTACGCGGGTTGGTGCTATTGGCATTCTAAATAACAATGCCTTTTATTTACTTTTTGGTTTTTAAAACATAAATAAAAGGCATTGTCATTTACAATGCCAATATATTAAACTCTCACAAAGACCTATTGCATTCCAAATGCTTTTTTAAATTTCAAACAAGTTGTGCGCACCGCGACCGCTATTGTTAATGCTGTAAAGGAACGCATAATATTTTGGGCGGTGAAATAAAAGTTAATATTTTCGGTGGCTGAAAAATACATTAAAAAACAGTGCGTCTTGCCGCGCTGCTTCTAAAAAAAAATATTAAGTTGTGTGCACTCAAGAAAGTGAAAGCGCGCATGGCGCGCTGAATGTTGCAGGAAAGCATGTCGTGCCTGCAGTAGGAGAAACTATTTAAAGAAAATAGTGCTAACAAACTAAAAAAGACTCACCGTGTAACAACCAAAGTAAAAGGGACAGTCCTCATGGGAGGTTACGAATGAAGACAAGGAGGTACTAAGGAGGGACTAACAAGCATATTCACGAATCAGAAGCCAGCATTTACGAAGGACAATGACACAAGCCAATGACAAATATGGGCGGAGAATGGGCGGGGCTTCTATTCCATACTCCAACACATCATGGCTTGCAGAGCAGCACATGCGCTGCCCAGGCTCGACCTAAAAATGAACTGACATTGATACGTTAAGGGGTTGTTATACTGTGGCCCTAGCGTCATTTCCAGGACATGCGGGGCACAACACGGAGCCGCACAATACCACCTACCGGCGTGCGAGGAAATTTCTGAGGGTATTAACAAGGTGAGGAATATGAGGTTAGAAGTATCCCTCAGAAACCAACATTTTAAGTCAGTGGAAGATAGAACTAACTTTGAAACAGGCTTGGGCAAGTCAACTCAGATGAACTCAAACTATCAATTTTCGAGGAGATTCATTGTGAAACTTGCAAATTTTCAAAACTTTGGTTTGCAAAGTGTTTGTTGGAGTCTGACAGATAAACCAAAAGTAGAATTGTGTTAATTTCAGTACTTACAGAAAGACTACAATTCGTAGAAGCTGTACAAGTTATGCATTATTTTCACCTAAAAAAACAACACCATTTTCACCCCAAATAATTAAGATTGAAGCTCACAGTGACTTGACTTGCACACTGTAGATATCGGTGTATCACTTGCAGACCATTCTAAAACACAGCAGTACAACTACATTGTCTCCCGGCTTTATTTTGCTTTATATAAATTAGTATTTATATTTCTGAACCTAATGATAACCTTTCTAGAAGATAGAAGATGGCCGTACACTTCATGCCGGATTCAGACTGACCAAACTAGTTAACCAAATGAGTCAGGGAAATAAAGTGAAGCTTAGGGACCATCCAGTGCACTTTCATAAAAAGGCCTCTGCTATGTTAGCCTTAACATTCTCCTGGTATGTACGCCAAGAAAATTATGCTCAGCGGAGAAGTGTTGTGAAATACAGACTTGCATCAATTGAGGGACAGAGCGTTTTAAAAAAAATGTCTGCACCCAGTATTTTGAATACTGTGCCTTTTCATTTACATGTAAAGTCCAGTTTATCCTCCTTCAGGAAACCGTTGAAATAATGACTTTTCGGATGTTTCTTGGCATTCACGTTCTAGGCACGCCCTCCCTTTTAGCTCAAGTTATGAAGTTTGACTTTATAGCGCCAAGAGGCTTATGTGTCTGTATGTTCACAAATAAACTTAACAATGAATGAACTTCTCCTGGCTCCAAGTAAGAAGGACATTATTCTTGTCGAGGCAGGGAAAGTAATGGACTGAGCCCAGAACAAAGCAAACAGCTAACGAACTATTAGTAGCGACAATCAACTAACATGTCATACTTGTGTTTGTCTTAATTTTCAGCATGAGCATTTTAAAATAGACTGCAAGCTGTGTTTAAAAAACACACTCTTTCGCCAGCTTAAGGGGGCGCTGCTGCACAGCTCTTCCAGAGCATTCAGTTCTACAATTTATCATGAGAATCATTGTCTAACAAGCAGAAACAGAAGTTTCATGTTTAACATAAAAATAGATGCACGTACTTTATTTGGAAATGTAAAAAAGTATGTGTTTATTTTATTTCATCCTGGGGGTTGCATGCATGCATGTGCCTGAAAACTCCAGAACCTTTGGCAAATAGCAAAAGTTCCACCATTCAACTTTTCCACACTTCTAATAAAAATGGTAATCCACATGAGGGTGGGCTTATTACACAGAACAAGAATAGGTTACAACTTTCACTATATAAAGATCACAATGACCTGCAATGACTTCAAACTATCACAGATCCTGCTCAGTACAATAGACCTACCTACGTCGTGAGCAGGCTTGGGGTGAAATTAAAATTTTTAGACGGAGAACAAATTCAGACAACATCTGGGTCATTTCTGGGAAACAGACATACACAATTATGAATTTGTTCTGAGTCTAATAAATAACGTCTAGATCTTGGCTCCTTTGGGGGGGGCAGGTGTTTTGGGGATTTTTTTCTCAGCAGAAGAAAATAAGTTACTTACTTTCGGTAACGATATATCTGTAAGAGACATATATTAGTTATAGATTCCTTACCTTAGAATTACCCCCAGGCATCAGACTGGATCCGGAGAATTTTTTCTCAGCAGTACCCCTGCACGTCGGTAGGTGGCGTAGGTCGACTCTGCGTTCGTCGTCGGCGTTGTGATCGCCATGGTGACGTTGCGGTATCTACTTAGATGCCCCTGCGTGCTGACGTCAGTTCTTTTTACACGACATTCCATGCCAGAAGTGCAGAGCCATGCAAGACACTGACCACTGGTGCACAAAACTAGAGCCCTGAAAGGGAGTCCCTTACTCTAGAAGTCAGTTTGCAGAACGGGGAGGATGGGTGGAGCGGTAAGGAATCTATAACTAATATAAGTCTCTTTCAGATATATCGTTACCGAAGGTAAGTAACTTGCTCATCTGAAAGAGACTATTAGTTATACATTCCTTACCTTAGAATAGATACCACAGCAATACCAACCCCGGAGGTGGGTCTGCGAACTAGGTTCACACCAGAAAGTCCTGGAGAACCAAACGGCCAAAGAAGCCGTCTGTCCGGACCGGACTATCCAGGCAATAATGTTTAGTGAACATGTGCAGTGATGCCCACGTAGCTGCCTGGCAGGTGTCATTGCAAAGCAGTAGTGGCTGCCGTCGCCCTGGTGGAGTGGGCGCGCAGTTCTACCGGAGGTTCCTTTTCCGCCAAGGAATAACAGATTTTAATGCAAAGAACGACCTATCGAGAGATGGTCCGTTTTTGCACGGCCCGACCTTTCTTGGCACCCACATAGCCAACAAAGAGTTGATCGTCCACCCGGAATTGTTTTGTGCGATCCAGATAGAATGATAACGCACGTTTTGGATCCAGACAGTGGAGTCTCTCCTCCTCCTTGGAAGGATGCGGGCGGGAAGAAGGTGGGCAAAGTGATGGTATGTTCTCTGTGGAAAGAGGTAACCACTTTGGGTAGAAAAGAAGGCCTAGTTCGGAGGACAACCTTGTCAGAATGGACAGCAAGGAAAGGAGGCTTGGAAGATAGAGCCTGAAGCTCACTCACCCTGCGAGCAGAGGTGATGGCAACCAGAAAGGCAGTTTTCAAGAGTCAGACGTCTGAGAGGACAATTATGTAGCGGCTCGAAAGGAGCGTACATAAGGTAAATCAAGACAAGGTTCAAGTCCCACTGGGGCATTACGAAAGGAATAGGAGGAAAAAGGTGAGTAATGCCCTTAAGAAAACGATTTACAATAGGGGACTTGAAAAGAGAAGGCTGATCAGGAAGGCGAAGAAGGGCCGAAAGATAGCCATTAAGGGTGCCCAGAGCAAAGCCCTGCTGGGCCAAAGAAAGTAGGAAGAGGAGAACCTCAGAAAGGGGGGCAGAAAGGGGATCCACAGCCTTTGCTGCGCACCATGCCACAAATTTGTTCCATCTGCAGGCGTAGACTGTTTTAGTGGAGGGATGCCTGGCTGCCAAGATAACATTACAGACTTGGGGAGGAAGGCCAAAGGCTGTCAACTGTCGCCGCTCAATCTACACACAAGGAGGTGGAGGCTGGACAGGTTCGGGTGGAGGACCGTCCCCTGCTGCTGCAATAGAAGATCCTCCCGAAGGGGCAGTCTGATCGGAGGATCGATGGCCATGTTCAAGAGCTCGGGATACCAGACTCTTCGTACGCAGTCCAGAGCCACAAGAATGACTTGGGCCCAGTTGCGCCTGATCTCCTTCAGCACTCTGGGTAGAAGTGATATAGGTGGAAAGGCGTATAGAAGACCGCAACTCCACTTGTGACGCAAAGCGTAGCTGAGCGAGTGCCGCCTTGGAAACTCCAACGCGCAGAACTGCTGACATTGCGCGTTCTCTTCGGTGGCGAATAGATCTAACCAAGGCTCTCCCCACTGCTGAAAGAGACCTTGCACCACCTCAGAGTGAAGACGCCATTCGTGATCCATCATGCACCGGCGGCTGAGTTCGTCCGCCCTGGCGTCCAGGGAACCTGCCAGGTGTTGAACCACCAAGGACATGCCCTGATGTTCCAGCCACTTCCAGAGGCGAAGGGCCTCTTGACATAGGGTCCACGACCCCACCCCGCCCTGTTTGTTGCAGTACCACATGGCGGAGGTGTTGTCCGTGAACACCTACACTTCTCTTTCTTTGACAGAAGGAAGGAATGCCTTCAGTGCTAGGTGAATTGCCCGGAGCTCCAGAAGGTTGATGTGGAGCCCGGACTCCGCTGGAGACCAGAGGCCTCTGATCTCCGCCTCTCCCATGTGGCGACCCCAGCCCAGGAGGGACGCATCTGTCACCAGTGTGAACTCTGGTTGCGGAAGGGAGAGGGACCTGCCATTGACCCAATCCTGGTTTGTGAGCCACCACTGCAACTGACGTGCAGTCCCCTCCGAGATCTGGACGACATCGGAAAGATTGCCCTGATGTAGCGCCCAATGGAACTTCAGGTCCCACTGCAGAGCCCGCATATGCCACCTGGCATGATCCACCAGCAGGATGCATGAGGCCATGAGGCCCAGCAGCCTCAGGGTCATTCTCACTGAAATCCGGGATAGAGGCCGGAATATCGGTATCATAGCCCGAATATCCCGGACTCGCTGTCCAGGAGGATAAGCCCGAAACTGCGCTGTGTCCAGAACCGCTCTGATGAAAAGGAGCTTCTGAGAGGGGTTCAGGTGTGACTTCGGCACGTTGACTGTGAACCCCAGCGAATGCAGGGGGTCCGCCGTAGTCTGGAGGTGAGAGACGACAGCCTGGGGCGACCTCACCTATAACAACCAGTCGTCGAGATAGGGGAAGACTGGAACCCCTGATCTGCGCAGATGAGCTGCGACCACCGCCATCACTTTCGTGAACACCCGAGGGGCACTGGTAAGGCCAAAGGGAAGCATGGTAAACTGGAAATGCTCATGGCCATCCGTGAACCGTAGGTAACGCCGATGGGCAGGCAAGACGGGGATGTGAAAATACGCGTTCTGCAAGTCCAAGTCTCCAGGTCGAGGGCAGACAAGACCTGAGCCAGGGTGAGCATTTTGAACTTCTCCTTCCCGAGGAAGCGGTTGACGTCCCTGAGGTCTAAGATACGATGCAGGCCTTTGTCCTTCTTGGGTACCAGGAAGTAGTGGGAGTAGCAACCACGACCTACTTCTGGGACAGGGACGCGCTTGATAGCTCCTTTGGGCAATAGAGCCATAACTTCCTGACGGAGAAGGGCCAAGTGATCCTCCGAGATGCGATGGAGCGTTGGTGGCATGGAGGGAGGGGTAGTCTCGAAGGGGAGGGAGTAGCCCCTTCGGACTATCTGCAAAACCCACCTGTCCGACGTGATGTTGTGCCAGGGGGGGAGGTGATGGCGGATCCTGCCATTCACTGGCAACTGGTGGCCCTGAAAGGTCGGACTAGGAAGGTTTGGAGGCTGCTGCAGAAGGGGCACTGGTGGACTGGCCCACCCGCTGGCCCCCAGACCCACGGCGCTGGGTCCTGCGTCCCCGGCCGCGCAGAGGCTGAGTAGCTTGCGCCGGCCTGTGGCCCTGGGTGGAACGTGGTGGGGCACCCCTTCCGTAGCCACAAAAGGGGCAAAAGGCAGACTGAACAGGGCAAGAGGTGGTAGCGAGGCCCAAGGATCTGGCCGTAGCTCTAGAGTCCTTGAAGCACTCGAGCGCGCTGTCCGCCTTGTCGCCAAACAGGCGACGGCCATCAAAGGGCATGTCCAAAAGAGTCGATTGGACATCTCCGGAGAAGCCAGTGGACCTCAGCCAGGCGTAGTGTCTCAAGGCTATTGAAGTAGAAATCGTTCTACCCAGCGAGTCGGCGGTATCCAGCCCACAGTGGATGGCTTACTTTGCTGCGTCTCTACCCTCTGCAACCGCACTGGAGAGTACAGTCCGGGCCTCCTCCGGGCACTGTGGCAGCACTTGCGCAACCGTGTTCCACACAGAGTGGGTGTATCGGCCCAAGAGACATGTGGTGTTCACCGACCGCAGTCCTAAGCTGGCGGAAGAAAACATCTTCTTCCCAAGATGGTCCAGCCTCTTGGATTCCCTATCTGGGGGAGCAGTAGGGAACGTGCCTTTTGAGGTTAAGGCTTGGACCACCAAGCTCTCGGGGGTAGGGTGTTGGGAGAGGAAAAATGGGTCGCCCGGAGCCGGGCAGTGGTGTTGGGCAATCATCCTATCTACAGGAGCCCCTGAGCTGGACTTGGACCAAGTGCCCAGAAGGATGTCTGTGAGGGCCCCATTGAACGGCAGCAGGGGCTCCGAAGAGGCTGCTGCCGGATGAAGCACCTCAGTCAGGACTGCCACCATAGGAAGCTCAAGGCCCAAGGCCTCAGCCGCCCTACGCAACACCACAGCGTAGGAAGCATCCTCCTCCGTGGTCACGGTAGGGGGATAAAGCATACCAAGGTCTGGGGAAGTATCCAGACCACTGGCGTCACCCAACTCCTCTCTCCAGTCCGGCCCTTTTAGCTGGTCTGCCAGAGGGTCAACAGACCCCACCCACTCCTCCTCATCCTCTCCTGGCTGTCACTCAGGGCGAAAAGGAATGCCAGGGTAGAACAGTGGTACAAAAGTACCCCCTGGTGCCGGTACCGACGTCGGTCGATGCCGGTCCGGCTCCGTGTCCATGTCGAGGGGGAGGCTGGGGTCGACGCCTGCCGGGGACACAGCCGGCGTCGAAGGTGGCGGAGGTGTCGTCAGAGGGATCTGCTCCGGGGGAGGTGTCGTGAGGTCGACCGGTGCCGACCCGAATCCAGGCCTGGATCCCTGGGGGCCCTGCGGCGCCAAGGCCGGAGCCGCCGGCATCGAAGGCCTAAAGCCTCCAGCCAAGTCCGCAGGGCCTGAAGGCGCGGAGTCGGGCTGCCCAAAGATGGAGTGGAGGGCTTCGTAAAAGGCACAAAGCTGGGCAGAGGATGCTCCGGGGAAGGGATGGAAGCTCGGAGCCGTCCCAGCATGCTCAGCGGGCGGAGCCGAAGGACGACCTTCCGCGTCCCGTCGGCCGACGGACGGGGAGAAGGCGAAGAGCGACGGTGCTTCTTCACCTTCTACTTGTGCTTTGACTTACCCGATGACGAAGACTTCGAAGAGGAATGGTAGTGATGACTCCGCGACTGGTCCCGCGACCTCCCTCTCGACGGGCACCTCGAGCAGCGCGGAGCCGACTGCCGGGCCTCCAGAAGCTTCCGGGACCGCTACCGCAAAGACTTCGGATTCATGGCCCGACACTCGGAGCACGACCTCGGGCCATGGTCGCGCTCCAGGCACCAGAGGCACACGAGGTGCGGGTCCGTGACCGACATCAACTTGTGACAGGAGTCACAGGGTTTGAAGCCGGTTGGAGGACGGGACATCCCTACGTGCACTCCTGGAGTCGGAAGACACGAAAAGATGTCGACAAAAGTTGAAAAAGAGCTAGTCAAAAAATGACTAAGGGTACCGCTCTCTCCGGATCTGCGCTGGCTGGCGTGAAAAAGTAAGAACTGACGTCAGCGCGCAGGGGCGGCATCTAAGTAGATACCGCAAAGTCACCACGGCGATCACGATGCCGAGCGCAGAGTCGACCAACGCCACCTACTGACGCGCAGGGGTACTGCTGAAAAAAAATTCTCCGGATCCAGTCTGACGCCTAGGGGTAATTCTAAGGTAAGGAATCTATAACTAATAGTCTCTTTCAGATAAATCCAAACAGTGTCTGGCTTCTTGCTGGGACAAAGAGAATCAGCAATGTCCCCAGTAAGAAGCCACACGCTCTTTGCATTTTTTCTTATCCTAAGAAAAAAGCCACGCAGCATCTGGCTCCTTCCTGGGACACAAGTGAACAAGTAACTTCCATTTGGTAATGCTCTTTCTCGTGGATACTCTAACTAAACTCATACTCCACACCTTCTGAATTCCCAGAGGCCCCAGACTGCATTCAGAACCTTTTATAGCAACTGCTATGTACTCAGAAGTGATGCCATCAGAGGGAGATTAGCTGTGACAGATTGCAAGTGTAACAGTGTGCCAAATGGAGCGTGGAACCTTTTTAGAATCACAAAAGTACACTCCACAGAATGGGGAGAAGGGATGGAGTTGAGGAACCTGCATTTAGGGTATCCACCAGAAAGAGTGTTACCACATGTAGGGAACTTGTTCTTCTAAAGGAAACTTCTAATTGGAGATACCTCACCTTTGGAATAGATACCAAACCAGTACCTTCCAAAAGGTGGGCTTACACCAAGAAGTCCTACAGGACCAAGTTGGCAAAATGGCCCTCCCAGCGGACTTGATTATTAAGACAGTAGGACCTGGTGAAGATGTGTGCAAATGCACATGTAGCCACCTGGCAGATGCCCATCACGAGTGCCACTGTGGCTGCCTTGGCTCTGGTGAAAGGAGCTAAAGGGCTATCTGGAGTCTCCTTTTGGCCACGGCATAGCAAGTCTTTATGCACAGGAGATATACCTGGATCGCTTTTTCCTTCCCATAGCCAAATAGTACTACTTTTGCGCTCAAAGTAAAACCGAAGAGCTCTCTTTGGGTCCAACCTGAGAAGCCTCTCCTACGAATGGTGATGTGGATCAAAGAAAGCAGTGATGGCCATGTAGAAGGGTGACACCACCTTCGGCAGACAGAAAGTGTTAGTTTGCAGCACTAATTTGTCTGAGAGAAAGTGGTATACGGAGGTTGCAATGACAGTGCCTGTAGCTCACAGGCACAGCATGCAGAAGTAACTGCAATAAGGAATAAAGTCTTAATAGTCAACAATCTTAGTGAACAATTTGCATAGGCACAAAAGGTGTGGACACCAAAAATGGCACAACCATTGAGGCATATTAAAGGGTGTGGAGGGAAACACAAATGTGAGGCCCTTCAAGAAACATACCACAACTGCAATCGCAGAAAGGCTGACAGGGCTGGTAAATAACCCCTACTGGTGTCCAGCGTGAAGCCTTGCTGGACCAGAGATAAAACAAACATCAAAACACCAAACAGTCATGCATGAAGAGGATGAATTTGAGTGCCTCTATATCAGGCATGAATTGCGCCCAACGACAACAATAACCCCTTCGCTGCTGGCGTCGGCCAACGGCCGTCGCGCGCACTACCTTCGTAGTGCTGCGCACTACCTTCGTAGTGCTGCGCACGTCCGTTGGCCGACGCGGCCCCGCCCACTGCGCTAAACCGCCGCACCGCGGCGGAATTGCCGCCGCGGTTAAGCGGTTAAACAGATTCTGTTGATGGTCACCTTGATGCAAAAATTACATCCACCACTTCTGCAGGAAGATCAAAATCGCATGCATGAAGATATAGGTTGTGGAGATTCAGGTACATGACCCTGCTCTGTTGCTCAAACAAGATGCCCTCAAGAAGAAGTAGACGGACCGGAGGGGAAATGCTCAGGCTCAATACATTGGAGCACCACACACTGCTGGCCTAATCTGGGGCTATCATAATAATCTCAGCCTGTTTTTTTCTTGATCTTCTCGAGTTCGGGGCAGAGGTAGTAAGGCGTACTTGAGAATGGCGCACCACCGCACGAATAATGAGACTCTAAGAGTCTCGAGACGGAAACACCAGTGAGAAGTAATCACAATGCTGTTCGTTCTTGGCTGTGGCAAATAGATCCAGTCAAGGTATGCTACTCAGGATGAAGGCATCTTGTACCACTTCTGGATGAACACACCAATTATGGTCTGCCAGATGAGGTCAGCAGAGCTCGTCTGCCTTGGCATTCAGCAAGATTGCTAAATGATTGGCTGCAAATGTGATCCCTTGGAGGTCCAGCCACCTCCAGAGTCACAGTACCTCCTGGCACAAGACTTGTGACCCCACACCACCCTGCCTGTAAAGTCCATCAAGACCTACATCAGATTTTCTTTTAATCAACAGAAGGAAGGCCTTCAGGCCTAACCAAGTGGCGCAAAGCTCCAGAAGGTTGATGTGGAGCATCTGATCAAAGGGGCCTGATCTCCACCTCTCCCAGAGGACCACCCTAGCCCAGAGATGATGCATCCATCACTATTGTGAATTCTGAATTAGGTAGGTAGAACAGACTGCCACAAGTCAGGATGATTTGTGAAAGCTACCATCCACAGTAGCAAAAGCGGTATACAGGTTGCGACAGCTGCCTCTGGTGGGAGGTGAAACCCCAAGAGTACTCTCGAAACTTTCAGTTTTGCCAGTGGAAATGAGGGAACGACGATAGAAAGCCCTAAGAGCAGGCCGGAGCATGGCTGTCTTTGAAGTGCACTTTGAAGAATTACAATGTAGAGTCCAATGCAGTGCTAGCTTTTTCATCAAAGAGCCTGAAACCATCAAATAACATATCCATAAGAGGATCGAATGGCACTAAATCAGATGATGTGCCAGGCCCGAGTAGGCTGTGGCACCTGTCAGTTCCTGCAAAATGCCTTAGCCCCAGAACCCCTGATGGTTCAAATATCCTTAAACAGAAAGATTTTTATTGCCCCAGGTCCTCCGTGTGAGTGTCTTCTGATGGGGTGGCCCAGTAGGTAGCACACCAAATGCGAAAGCATTGATATCTTTAAAGATCATTATCATACTTGAATATTCCTCAATGTCATGCTGGGAATCCCCAGGTAAGAATGCATGGTACATGTTATATCTTCAAACAAAACCCAAGTGAAAAGATGAACTTCTAGTCTGTTGAGATCACTTTTACTCATACCTCAATGACCTTCAGATATCTACCCCTCTAGCTCTCTTGCTCATATTCTGAGAATGTCATGTATAAACATGCAACACCAAGAACAAATCAATTGAAATAACTAGACAGGGCAGGAGGGTGACAAGTGAATCTACAATATATACCTGTGCTGGAGAACCACCTTTTAGGTGAATAATTAACTTGCTTTTCTCCAGCACTGGATCTTTTATAGACTCTCATTCTTTTTGAAAAGAATACCAAGCAGTTGACATCTGTTAGATGGGTGAAAATAAGCACCTCAACAGGTTCTCCAGCATCACTTGTCCCACAGCAGCAATGCTCCCAGAAGATATATGAAGATTTCCAAATGCACCTTTGCAAATATCCATCAGAGCCTTACTGTCCACAATAACCACTAATTTACCCCTAACGTTTATAGTGTTACTTCTCTACTTAGAGCCCATTTGTTATTCTTACATCTAGCCAGTGGGTTGGTTGAGATCTCAAGTAAGAGACGCCATGTTGTGGCAAAGGAATAGGCCATTATTGGTGTATTGTAAATACCCTGTGTTAAAATCTGTAACAAGTATTTTGTTTATGAACTTCTTCTGATTAGCACTGTAAGCACTGATGTTGTTTACCCCCTATGATAAACCCTCACTATGCTTATACATGCCAGACCCCTTAATATGGGTTGTATTTTATTCTACAACGTATAACTTTTGTAATTTCGAGCACAGCATTTAGCTTTGTGTGCATTTTCTTTATTAAAGTAAAAATACTTACTGGACCTTGATTTTTTGAGTGTTTTTGGTGTTCGTTGCTAAGTTCTGAGTTTCTAGCCAACAGCACATCTGTGAATCAGCTCTGGACTGCTCTGCGTCACTACCACCATCATGATGGAACTCCACTGGCTCCCCTTGCTGGCGCAAACCATCTTCAAATGCAGCTGTATCATTTACAAAGCCAACACAACCAGAAGCCCCATTTATCTTGGAGACACACTCACCATCTCAGTGATTCTCGGCACACCCACAGCCAGGTGACCATTAGATTACATATTAAGAAGTGTAAAAAATTAAAACAAGGCAGCAGGCCATTTCCATCTACGCACTTAGGATATGAACAACATCCCCTATCCATCAGGACCGCCCCAATGTTGCTACAATTTAGGGAAGAGTTGAAACCCACTTCTTTAAAGACCACTACATCACAATGCATTAACTGTCCACAACCCAGCTACAACTCCCAACACTTGTTGTCTTTGACCCTGTACAACGCTTGACTGCCTTTTGGCTAGGTTCGCGCTATAGAACTAGCATATACATTCATACCGTGAAAGCCAAATGTTAAAAGGGGTTCCTTGTTTCCAGTTTGAGGACTTGAAGTACAGAGGCCCTAGAACTCAAGAAGTACATGGCCCCCACTGATATAATAGGAGCTCAGTAGCCTCTAGTTGCCCGCACTGGAGTTTTTCTCTCACTCTCCCCCTAACCCAACCACCTTTCTTACACTTAGACTCTTGAGGCCCATTTTCTTGGGAATTTGTTTACTGTAGGGTACTTTTCGGACCCTTGGGAAGATTGCAGATGTAAAAAATATCCCAGATGAGAGGAGACATTTTCAGTCCAGTGCCTGGCAACCCCTTTCACTACAAGCAGTCTATAGTGGTAGGGAGGACCATCACACTGCAGGCCACAATTTTCATTGCTCCAGGCTCTTCATACAGACTTCAGGACCTCTGGACATGGGGAAGAGCGGGAGGAAGCAGCATGCACACTCTAGAGCTCTTGCTAACCTCAGTGTGGTAGTCAGACTCATCTCCTTAAGAAATTTTCAAAGGTTCTCTCTCAAATATTTTTAAGCAAAGTGTCTTAAGGGAACACAGTGAGCCAGCTCCCCTTCTGACTTGGCTAGGGGGCTCCATTACTAAGGGATTTCTCTTCAATCAACCAATAGCGTACCTGGGAACAGGGAGTCTGGCTGAAAGTTCACCCGCCCCTATAATTTCTAGGCATGCCCCATTAGATCTCAACTCTTCGATCTTACTGTTTGCGGCTGCCTTTTGTTCTGGGGAAACTCAAATATTGTAAGGTGCAAGGGTTAATTATTTTCTGCTCTCCAGTGCAAAGGTAGAAGAGCCTGCATATGTTCTTCTGACTGGAAATTAAAAATACGGTCATCCTTCTCCCATAGCGTTTGTTACGCTATTACAGATTCTATTTTTGTTTCAAGATGAACAAGTTACTTACCTTAAGTAACACTGTTTCTGGTGGATACTCTAGCTAACCGCACATTCCTCACCTTTAGAATATCCCTAGGCACGAGAATGGACCCAGAGATTGTCTTAGCAGTTCTGTTGTTCACTGGTTTGTAGCATCATGTCGCTCTACGGTGACTTCGAACTAACACAAAAGAGAAAAAGGAGAGCCACATGTAAGCACCGCCGTTGTATGCTAATGTCAGTTTCATTCATCATTTTCAATCCGCAACTCCAAATGGAAAGCATCAGCAAACTGTATGTGATAGTGTGCCAATGTCTCAATTGGTACCTCTTTTATATTGATCTAAGGGAAGGTGGAAGGGCAGTGCAGAATCTGTGGTTACACAGAGGATCCACCA
This sequence comes from Calotriton arnoldi, assembly GCA_963921515.1. Lineage (NCBI taxonomy): Eukaryota > Metazoa > Chordata > Amphibia > Caudata > Salamandridae > Calotriton > Calotriton arnoldi. Next base: position 2,520,773 of record CAWUFW010001415.1, read on the forward strand.
GAAAGAGTTACCAAAGGTAAGTAACTTGTTATTCTAATGAATACTCCTAACCACAGATTACTCACCTTTAGATTGGACACCATAGTTTTACCTGCCACAGGTGGTGAGTCTGTGGAAGAGAGTCAAACCAAAAAGTCCTGCAGAACAAAGTGGACAAAATGACCTTCCTGGTGGACGTATCAACACAGTAATGTTTTATGAATGTATGTACCACACCCACGTCGCGACCTGGCAGATGTTAAGAGCAGGCACCTCACGCCAAAACCGTTTCAGCGGCCTTGGCCCTGGTGAAATGGGTCCTCACAACTTTTGGGGCAGCTTCTTGGCCAGAGCGTAGCACATCTTTCTACAAAGGACTATCCAACACAATTGTGTTGTCTTTTGCAGTGCCTTACTTTTCTTTAGGCCTGAAAAGCTGACAAAGAGCTGATCATCTACCCGACGATCATTCAAGGTAGAGCAGGGCAAAGAATGCTGGCAGAGGGATCGGTTGGCCAATGTGGAAGGGTGTAACAACTTTGGGGATGAAGTCCACCTGTGTCCTAAGCAAAAACTTCCTGAAAGAATGGGGTGTAGGGTGGCAGCTGCAGTGACAACACTTGCAGTTCGCTCACAGGGCAAGCCAAAGTGATAGCCCTGTGTCTTCACAGTCAAGAGTCTTAAAGAGCAGCTGTGCGTGGACAGGAAGTGTAAGATGAGAAACATCAAGTTCAGAACCCATTGTGCGGTAACAAAAAATGTGGTGGAGTAATCATGTCATGCTACAACTGGTGACGTAAAGACAGCTGGTCAGGTGAGCACAAAGGCCTGACAAACAGACTTTCACTGTGCCCCCCACAATGCTAACAAAATAACAAAACAAAAGAACATCAAAACGTTTAGCTTGTAATGGGTCGGTGTTTCTGGCACCACACCAGGAAACAAATGTTTTCCAGTGTCGGACAACTTCTTAGACAGGTGTCTGGTAACAAGATTCACATCAACTGCCTCTGTCAGAAAGTCAAACATATTTAGCTACTGCAGCTCAATCTCCATGTATAAAGATGTTGACTGTGGAGACTCAGACGCAGAACCCTGCCCTCTTGTTGAGAAAGAATGTCCTCCTGAAATGGTAGCTTGATCAGAGGGCAAATACTCAGGCTCTGAGAACTAGGTACCACACCTTTCTGGCCCAGTCCAGGGGGGATTAAGATGACATGAACTCGGTTTGCCCTAATCTTCAGAAATCGAGTCATGAGAAGTAGCAGTAGAAACATGTACAGCAGCCATTCACTCCATGCCAGCCAGAGTGCATCTTCAAGCAAATGCCTTGAAAGAAACATCAACTTGCAAAATTGTTGACACTGCGCATTCAATGGTGGCAAAAAGATCTAGCAAAGGCAAATACCGCTGCCCCACCTAGGGATGGAGGTGCCACTCATGGTCTGTCAGTCAACTGCTCAGTTCATCCAATCTGGCATTAAGGGATCCCATTAGGTGGTGTACGACCAGGGATAAGTTCTGCTGGTCCAGCAGAACTCTGGGTGGGAAGAAGAGAGAGGCGTGCTGCAGGTCAGTCTGAGGCTAAGACCTCTTATCTCAGGCTAAGGCCTCCTGCCTGTCAGTCATCAATATAGATCCTGTGCCATCTCCCTTGAGATCTAAATGGAGCTTGAGAGGGAGCTCTCATGCTGGGCCCAATGAGGTTCCACAGCAGGGACCGGCTGTGCCAGCTGGGGATCAGAATGAGGAGCATACATGAGGCCAGGAGACCAAGAAGCCTGAGCCACCCTTAACGATAACCAGAACTGATCCCGAAACATCGGGATCATATCCAGAATGTCCAAGACTCGATGTGGTGGAGGAATGGCTATGAACACCACCATATGCAGAACTGCCCCAAAGAATGGAAGCTTTACGTAAGGCTCATTAGGGACTTCAGCTCCTTGTGCATGGTAAACCCCAACAATGTAAAGGGTATATCTGTCACCCGCAAGTGGTCTATGCCTGACCGCTGTGAGTCCACCTTCAGAAGCCAGCCATCTTGGTACAATAACACATGTGCTCCTGACCTTTGAACATGGGCAGAGTCTGCCGTTACGACTTTTGTGAGAAACAGGATCGGAGTGTGCATGAGCATTTTAAAGTTGTCCATTCGCTGAAAGGCTTTCAGCTACTAGAGGTCCAAAATGGGTAAGAATCTTCTGTCCTTATTTAGAACTAGGAAGTAGCAGGAATAGCACACTTTCCTCTCTCTGGGTCTGGTACCTATTTGATGGTGCCCCAGACGGGCAAAAGACTGACTTCCTGCATAAGGATTGCAGAATGCTCCTCCAAAAGACGCTCTGGATTCGGAGGACGATTGGGAAAAAATGAAGGTAGAAACAAAGCCATTTTGAATAATCTGTAAGACCCATTTCTCTGACACAATGAGTCTCCAGCCAGGGAGTTGAATCCTGCCTTCGACTGGCCTGGCATGAGTGGTTAAGGGCAAACTAAAGCAGCTTGGTAGCCATTGCAGCAGGGGAGGAAGAAATGGAAGACTGAAGTGCCTGCTGTCACGTGCAACTCCACCTGGTGCTGCAACCACAGCCTCAAAAGCACTTGACTGGCTGCTGTACAACTAGCAGAGAGGGTTGGTGCTGCTTACAAGCAAGCCCCGTAGACTAACAACTGAACTTCCTGATATGGTGGGGAAATTGCTTTGCGGGCACCAATAGACACAGTGGTGGCAGTGGTGCAACTATCTTTGAATCGTTCTAGCACTGAATCATCCTTTTCTCCAAAAAGCATGGAGTCATAAAAGGGCATATGCATTACAGATCCATGCAAATCACCAGAAACCCTGCAGACCTCATCCAGGCATGTCGTTCGAGCATGACACTAGTGCCAATAGCTCTGCCAAAAAAGTCAGTGATGTCCAGCATGGCCCGTAGCATGTATTTTGCTGCAACCTGACTATGATGCATGGTCTAGGCCAGTACAGCTCTTAAGTCCTCAAGGACCACTGGGAAGGTCTCCCTGGCCAAGCCTCCTAATGCATTAGTGTACCTGCTCAACAAGCAAACCGAACTGATAGATCTGAGGGCCAACTAGCAGATGAAAACATTCTCTTCCAGAAAGCATCAATTCAGTTGAATTCCCAATACAGTGGACTGGCTGGAAAAGAATTCAAGAGCAGATCTCGGTTACCGAGCCACAGGCAAACTGACCAGAGGGTACAAGAAAAATCATTTGGCCCAAGTCGCCATAAGTTCATTAAATGGCAATAATGGCCCAGCTGAAGGATACTTAGTTGTGCAATCTCAATCAGAATGTTTGTTTTCACCACAAAGGTAAGCAATTACAGTTCAAGTGTCTCATCTGCCGTCTAAACCATAACACTGAACAAGGCACTTCCTCTGCTGCTAGCTGATGGTGGCAAGTCAAGATTGGTTTCAGGGGCTGCATCTAGCCCACTGGCATTTTGTAGGTCTAGATTTGAAGCATCATCTGAGTAATGATGGTGAGAGAAGACCATACCCATCATCTTCATTGGCTTGAGAAGTCATATGAAGCTCTTAAAACGGGGATCAGAATCAGAGCCAAAAAGAGAATGGAGTCTTTGCTGGTAGTTGTGTTGAAACAGAGGACTCAGATTGGATTCAGACTCAATGATAGCTGGTTGTACTTTAGAAAATGTATAGTGCAACATTGGTCAATACCGCACCAATGTCAGCTCAAAGTCTAACATTGATGTCGGCACTAGTTCTTATACCGCTGCCAGCACAATAATTGTGGGTGCAGCAAGAACCAGCATGGCCCTTGGCACCAGTGTCGAAATCTGTACACACTGTTGTGGAGAATGTCGAAACTGTTAGAAGACCGACAAAGCTGGAAGCGGAGCAGATGTGAAATTAAAGCAACTGATGTAAGCGTGCAGGGGTGGAGCTTATATGCGGCCGCAGTCCGTCACTTCCAAGGAGCTGCAGAGTCATTGCGAAGCTGTAGAACGCCACCTACTACAATGCCACCTACTGGTGCACAGGAGCACTGCTAAGAAAAATCTCCAGATCCAATCTGGTGCCAGGGGAGGTTTTAAAGATGAGGAATCAGTAGTTAGAAGTAGCCATGAGAATTAGGGTTTTCATTACTACATCTGCTAATCCAGCTGAAACAAATCAAATCTGGTACGACCACCGAATTTACATTTACAGAACAGTCACATTTCAAATACATAGGAGAAATACTTTTAAAAGTCACGAGCCAGCAGTAACTAGCAAATCTTTTTGACACAATGGATAAACAGAAAGGTGATGGCTGCGTAAAGTTGAAGCCTCTGAGCTTCAGAGGCAGCAGTTGGACCCATAACAGCCTCAACCTCACACACCCAGCAACTGAATGAAGTGTTCTGAGGCAGCAGAGGCGAACGGAGTAAGGGGTCGGAATCTCACGATATGATCATCTAGGCTCTTTTTGCTTTCACTTCAATCTTGGTCTTCTGTTTCTAAGAGTCATGACAATACAGTGAAGGGGTAAAATAAATCTGTGTACTGCCATACACAGCATGCATTAGCTGAAACCTTAATTTAATCTTGAAAAAGTGCAACTCTCTCCACCAGACAGAGAAGAGCTTTCAAGCCCATAGTGCATGGATAATGCACTATGGGTCTGATTTATATCTTGGCGGACGGGTTACTCCGTCACAACGGTGACAGATATCCCATCCGCCGAAACATAAATCCCATTATGTCTCATGGAACTTATATTTCGGCGGACAGGATATCCGTCACCGTTGTGACGGAGTAACCAGTCTGCCAAGATCTAGATCAGGCCCTATGTTATCAATATGTGTAATTCATTTAGACAAGCTTTCCTCAAAAGTTGCATCTGGGGTATTTGTTTTATTTAAAAACTCTTTTGCTCAAATTGTAACCCCCACGTTCCAATTCAGGTTTTTCTTTATTAAGTAAACTAATTCGTATACTGACTGCATGCTTTTCTGTCATCTTTCATTTCTCTTCAGGCAAGAAGAGTCTCATCCGCTCCTCAAGAATACTCTTGTCAAACGTCAAAATAATGTAGAATACCGCTGTTTGCTGACTTATGCTCTACACACTCCAGCAGACGGAGGGTTTTTGTAGTCTGCACTTATTTCCAAAGGGATGGATTGCCAGTTTTTCAAAGTGGCCAACACTTTCATGGGAACTTGAATGATAGCCGGTGGCACCGGAGAATGTCCACTAGAATTGCATGATCTCTGGCAAGCGAAAACCGAACTGTGAGCAATCTTGTTTCACTGCACACTTGTAAATCAGGGGTAACAACAATGGTAAACGTATCCAGTACAGAGAAGTTGAGGTCATCAACTTAAGCTCGCAATGCCTGCTTCTGGTGTGATTGGTTGAAAGTTATTGGAAAACCAAGCATATCTTTGATCATTCAAGTCCACTAACTGAAGTCCAGAAACAATGCAATGAGATGCCAGGGAAAAAGATTGTCCTTTTGTTTTTTTTGTACTGGTTTATCCTTGTCCTCAGATGCTTGTGAGACACGGACGTATGACAAGCCTTGACATTACCCTGCTTCTCAGGCCTTCTCTGAGGGGCAAGGTGTCCAGGGGTACAATTGATGCTAATTAGTTACAAGTCAAAGAACATCAATATGCTTAGCAAACTCCTATGATCATTCTGAACAATACCGCTCCTGTCTATCATGTAACATAACACCCATCATGCATATTTGCCTCATCATTTACCACATCTGTGACATGTCCAATGATAACTTCAGGAGGAGGTGGGACAAGCACTAGACAATACGAAGCTGTAGGCAGTGTAGTTCCACATCAGCGTCTTAAGGCTAACAACTTTGGGCAAAGTCCCTTAATGCAGGTACTGCATTCTACATAGATATTGAGGTTGTGGGTTTCATTTGTCGAAATTGATGGAAAGGCATTAGTAAAATTAGTAACCATCCAAGCCAATCAATTGCAGTCTCAGCAAGGATGCAGTGAGTTTGGCTGGGCAAAAGTACTGTCTGTGTTTCTGTTAATAGTTTACCTGGTACATAAAGGGCTAAGGAGAATTTGATTTGGGTACAATGTCCAGGTGGTCGAGCCACTGAAGCTCAAAATCCTCTTGGTCTCATGAGCCCAGAACAAGCCAAGCTTTCATTTGGCTTCTGCCTGCCATCCACACAGCCAGTACAAAACATTAACCTTAGATGTAAAATACGATAGGAATCGAGATAGCCGTCTAGTAGCAGAACTGCACAATGTGAAATCAAAAAGCTGGGATTAATCCCAGCTCATCAATTTGACCACAATGTGTGACACTAGAGAAATGTTTTATTTACCCGCGCCTCGTTTTTCTCCATTATTACATGTGAGAGCACCTTGAAATACTGGAGTTCTAACTGTGTGAAGTAAAACCTCTCTTTTGTTTAATTTAATAGATTATAATGGTGCTCAATGTATAATAATCTTGCCCTCACATAGACGTTAACAACTGACTTGCCTCTTAGATCACCAATGGCATTGTCATCAAGGCAGGCGATAAATGTTTGTAAGTTCCGGTTTAAAAACTATCAGCCTTGGCCTGCCCTAACGGGCAGAAGGGCCTCACCCCCTCACCTTTTGCTCAACAAGAAGAGTGTCTGTCAGGCTGAGCAAAGGTCAGGCTGCCTGAGCTGAACCGACTCCTGTTTGCCTGAGCTAAACTTTGCTGGGCTGAAGATGTCACAGTTCCTGTGGGTCTGCCCTCTTCAGCCGTGTAAAGCACTTGAAGGCCCTTCCCCACGTCACGAAGGGGAGCGTCACTGATTTCCTCAGAAGTGGACGCTTCAGTTTCAAGCCCTGAAGCGCCCAGGGCAAGTGTTAATCACTGTCACCTCGTCACAGAGTGGGGTAGGGTCAGCAACTCTCACTGACCCCATCCCATTCGGTGACGAGGTAGGGACTGCTGCCTTCCCTAATCGCTGACCTAAGGTCAGCCAATTAGGGAAGGCAGCAGTCCCTACCCTCCTGGGACCTCCGAAGCGGAGCTGCGCAGGTAAGTGTGATTTTTTAAAAATGTTTGGTGCGTGTGTATGTATGTATGAATATTTGGAAGTGAGTGTTGTAAATGGATATGTGTGCGTGTGTATGTATGTATGAATATTTGGAAGCAAGAGTTGTAAATGGATATGTGTGCGTGTGTATGAATATTTGGAAGTGAGGGGTGTGTGTGCGCACGCGTGTGCCTGTGCGTGAATGTGTTTCAGTGCTTCTGTGCCCCCCCCCCCCCTCCCGGCTAAAATTGCTAGCCTTCATTGAAAACCATCACTTTTAGTAAATGCCTCCCAAAGCAATGATATAATCAGATGTACCAAGGTGAAACGATTCTCCACGTCAAGGAAATACACTTTTTTGAAAGTTGAAGAGACTTTATCATATTTTTAAAATGTCTGCTGCATGTTTTACATGGCAAACATTTTCCTGGCTTGGCTCGTGCAAGGACTCTGAGAGCTAATTGAGACCCTTGGCTCAGCCATGGCTCATCTCTCCATGTCAATTTGCTGGCTCGCCAATCTCTACTGAAACTGCAGCCGCCTGGACCACCATTACAAATTAATACAAGCGGTGTTCAAAGCGAAATTGCAATGAAATCCGAATTCCATAAAAACGCTACCACTGTGGTTCATTGGAAGGCCGGTGAACTGCAATCACCTAATTACACGTCAAAAGGCAACACGATTAAAATAAGGCAAAAGCGTTTCACTCCGTGGGCGCTGCGCATCACGAAAGACTTGAGGCACTAGACATGGCGCATCAGCTGTCATCTCTCACCCATGGACGTAGATAACAGAATGCAATATTAATGCTTCATAACACCTCAGCTGGAAAATCGCTCGAAATTGGAGCATTCCATTGAAAATTTCACCTTCATGTTATTTAAATTTCAAGACAGAATGAAAGCAATTGCTCACAATCTCTAAATCTTAAATTTGAAAAAAGTATTGCGCTCATGCCCCATGACTCATCCTTTGATACAAAGGTTGGCTTTTTTTTAATTCAAGGGCACACAATTCAAATTACATCTTTTATTTAGTTAATTAAAGTGTTTGCTTTATATGGAACTGTTCATGTCCCCAAAAGATTGTCCATTAATACAAGTAAAATCCCTACAACTCATGGCCTGTAATACGACCATGTTTCACCAGGTGATGAAGACAAAATCTATTTGCGCACCCATTTTCATAATGCAGGTTTATGCTGTCCCCCTATTGTACCAAAGAACATGCTTTATGTATATCAAACAAAAAATATTAGGGGGCTTATTTATGAGCCCCTTGCAACATTTTTGCGCCACAGTTGCATTACTTTTCATAACGCAGCAGCAGCGGCGTAAATAATGCGCCACGTTGTGCCATATTTACAAAGTGATGCATCTAGACAGATGCGTCACTTTGTAAACCCCTGTGCCACATTATACCTGTGTCAGGTATAATGTATGCAGGGTGGGTGTTCCCCCGCTAGGACGCCACTGCATCAAAACCTTATGCCTGCCTCATAGCAGGCGGAAGGGTGATGCAGTGTAATAGGTATAGGCCTCCCCCATGCATTGCTGGAGTTGCGTCATGCTTGCGACACAACTCCAGCAATGCGTGAGTTTTGCGCTGACAGATAAGTCAGGATTCCTGACGCATCTGTCAATCCTTGCGACATGGAGCGCCGTACAGTCAATACGGCGCATCAATGGTGTCGGAAGGAGGGCGCAGTGAAAATTGTTGTATCACTGTTTTAACGCAGCGATGCAACACTTTTCATAAATGAGGCCCTAGATATTTTGATTTCAAAGTCCTCATATAACAACTGTACATGGTACTTCGAATCGCTGTTTCAGTTGCTCTACGAAGGCCTCTGAATTGAAATGTATTTTTTATATACACTTTTTTACCATGAGCATTCTAAAACAGAACCTCTACCTGGAACCCGAATAATAAATGGTTGAATACAATATACTGCTTATACTAAAATGTTTGGCTTGCTAGCTGCAAATGTACATACTGAAAATGTAGTACATTTGTTAAAAACCTTAGGTTGGTGTGGTAACCATGATAAAGGGCTTCATCTTATTGGTTACACAACATTTGGACATAGAATAATGTGCAACTCAGGTGCCCCATGGTATAGTACTTTCATAATCTGTGCAAATGGAATTATCAACAACATAGGCTATCCCAGTTAAAGGAGCCGAAAAAGTCCTTACAAATGACTGTGTGCTTTAAGGGATATGTTTTGATACCGCAATGGCCTCCACAAATTGTTCATTAGTACTGTCCAGGGGACACCTATGTAGCCTCAGCACCATACCCTTCACATACTGAACCCTCACTCTTGAACAACCAGACAAGAATCAGTCCATACAGCGTCTGGTGGGGCTACTACATTAGCTCAAAAAGAAAAAAAAATGTTTCCAAGAAATGGGGCTAAATAAATGAAATTTTAACTAGTCTTTTGTTACTACGTCTACAGTACCTATTTAAAGGCAACACCTACATTTGCAGCTTTTCAGTCCTGTATTTCCAATAAGTTCTGCACTACCTGAATGTAGTCCTCTCATTTGCCAAGGAATTTTATTTATCGTCATCTGTCTGTAAAATCTTTAAAGTTACTTCACTCCTCCCTGCATATTGTATGTCTTCTATACAATGTAAAGTTTTAATTAAAAAAATAACTTAAATGTGTAAACGCCCGATATGGACTACAAATATTATCAGTTTTAATTACTCGTGGGACTAAATATTTTAGAAACAGTGTTACTATTGGCTTACACGCAAATGTAATGAACTCCTTGCAGATTGAACCTTATCATGTGCTGTGTGTATTTCAATGCTACACACTTCACTCACTGGAAGCTAAACCGAGGCACGCTCAAGTTAATGTGAGTACTCCTGAAAAGTCTGAAGCAGTTAGGCCATCACAATGAGAGGCGGGCAGCAGGCTCACATCTCTGCCTTCCCAAACTCCTACACAAACGAGCTTGCTTCGAGAACAAGTCGCTATCAGGTGCTATTACCGGTATTTATAAACCAGAAGTTACTTCATGAAAACAAGCTGTAGCAGATCTCAGCCAGAGAGTGGCGCCCTGGAGGCCTGCTAACAGAGGGCCGACGTGACAGAGCGGCTGCCTGTGCTTCCCCCTTACCCACCCTACATTCTAATACAGCAGTGAAACAGCCTTTTCGGTAATAAAAATAAAAAGTCAATGCCTTTTTAAATGCTACCGCACTGTCACAGTGGAATAAAATTAGCCTGAAAAATGATCTAAAGGGATATGATGCAGTTCATTATGTATAACAGCAACAGCAGCGGTTTCTCTCTGTTCATAAAGGCTGCTCCATTAAATTTACCTCCAGTCAATAATTAGGAGTCCACAAATAAACCCAGGCAATTAAATCAATACTGCTGGGCAATTATGTTCCAGAGACCAGGCTCCATGGCACAAGAAGGCACTATATCTTCAACTGCAGCGCTAAGTGTTTGGATGCAAAGTTCAATAGGACCTCGTTGACACGGAAGAACCAACAGGAACACGCAGCAGAGCAGAAGACAAGCCTGTGTGAGACGTTAGCGCATGACTGCATGCCTAGCTTTGGATCCGACAGAAACAAGAAGGCAAGCCTGTGTGAGTCCTTAGCGCATGACTGCACGCCTAGCTTTAGAACCGACAGGAACAAGAAGCAGAGCAGAAGACAAGTCTGTGTTAGACGTTAGCCAGGCCCAGACTGGCCGTAGCGGGCACCGGGCGTTTCCCCAGTGGGCCGCTAGGGTGGGGGCCAGTTTTGGGCCCCTTGGGAGGCCGTTTTTGTTACCGGGGGCCAGCAATATCGGCTCCCTGTAACAAAATTAGCCAAAACCGGACCTAGCAAACAGCTTGGCCGCACCCCCCCAAGCCTCCCCCGGCTGAGCAGTTTGCCAGGGCCGGTTTCGGTTCCCAGTCCGGCCCTGACGTTAGCGCATGACTGCACGCCTAGCTTTAGAACCGACGGGAACAAGAGGCAGAGCAGAAGACAAGCCTGTGTGAGAAATTAGCGCATGACTGCAAGCCCAGCTTTAGACCCGACAGGAACAAGAGGCAGAGCAGAAGACAAGCCTGTGTGAGACATTAGCGCATGACTGCAAGTAAAACTTTAGAACTGACAGGAACAAGAAGACAAGCCTGTGTGAGACGTTAGCACATGACTGCAAGTCCAGCTTTCGACGTGACAGGAACAAGTGGCAGAGCAGAAGACACGCCTGGGTGAGACGTTAGCGCATGACTGCACGCCTAGCTTTAGAACCGACAGGAACAAGAAGCAGAGCAGAAGACAAGCCTGTGTGAGTCATTAGCGCATGATTGCAAGCCCAGCTTTAGACCCGACAGGAACAAGAGGCAGAGCAGAAGACAAGCCTGTGTGAAACATTAGCGCATGACTGCAAGCGCAGCTTTAGATTGAGAGGAACAAGAGGCAGAGCAGAAGACACGCCTGTGTGAAACATTAGCGCATGACTGCACGCCTAGCTTTAGATCTGACAGGAACAAGAGGCAGAGCAGAAGACAAGCCTGTGTGAGAGTGTGAGACGTTGGCGTATGACTGCAAGCCCAGCTTTTGAGCAGACAGGACCGAGAAGCAGAGCAGAAGACAAGCATGTGTGAGATGTTCGCGCGTGACTGCAAGTCCAGCTTTAGAACCGACAGGAACAAGAGGCAGAGCAGAAGACAAGCATGTGTGAGACGTTAGCGCATGACTGCAAGTCCAGTTTTTGAACAGACCGGAACAAGAGGCAAAGCAGAAGACAAGCCTGTGTGAGAGGTTAGCGTGCAACTGCAAGCCCAGCTTTAGAACCGACAGGAACAAGAGGCAGAGCAGAAGACAAGCCTGTGTGAGACGTTAGCGCATCACTGAAAGCCCAGCTTTAGAACCGACAGGAACAAAAGACAGTGCAGAAGACACGCCTGTGTGAGACGTTAGCACTTGACTGCACGCTCAGCTTTCCTTCTTATAAAAAGCAAGAGTAATTCTGCCAGTTCCTGCCTAGTGAAAAGGAGGCTTTTGAGTAGGAAGATGGTTGCTCAATACACAACAAGGCATAAGGCAAACTGTGTACGACACTAGCAAGCACAGTAACAAGACGCAATGGAATAAGAGCAAGGTGGGCTAGCTAAATACTGATATGACTAGCATAAAAATGGCTGCTGCTCGCATGTCTCTGGTGAAAGCTGAACTGGAGTATTACATCCACTGATGGGAATCAAACATCCCGGAAGACAAAAGAGGTACGGTGTTCCTGGGTGGCAAGTTGGCCACCTGGTTAGTACTCAGAGTGGTGGGGAGGTGGGGAATACCTCCTTTCGGAACTAGGACCCTCACACACCCAGCAAGCTGGGTGTCATGCTTCATCATATGGGTCTGCTCCTCGTCGAGCCGGCGCTGCAATGCTCGACGGGCACCCATAAGGGGCTCTTTATCGGAGATCTTTTGTTCCTTGCCGTATAGGTGCCGTGGGTGTGAGGGGCCTGGTAAGATGTAGATGTGGTGTGTGGGTTAAAACAGGTAAGGGAATCCTCTATAATTATTTTTATTCTGGAGAGGTCACAACCTGATTAAAAAGTAAAAAGAAGAAGGAGGGCGACTATTTTGTTTTAATCTGACACAAATTACGCTCTACCCCTTAGTGGTCAACATGTTTCTCGCCTATAAAATGTCTCTAATAGATCAGTTGGCGATTCCTCAGGACCTAGTGACTAAATGAAAACTATCTACAGTGTGTGGTGTGGTTCTACATACCACTTCTTCTCTCGGTAGGACGTTGCCCCGGAGAAAAGCAGCCAACCTCTTAAGGATTCAAGTGCTGCTTCATCAGACCGCTGCGGAGTATATGGACACTCAACGTAGTGTCGCTGCTCCCCCTCAGAGCAGTCCGGCTCACCTGCCCGCTCCGCTGCATCAGGAAGGCTTTCATTTAGTCACTAGGTCCTGAGGAATCTCCAACTGATCTATTAGAGACATTTCATAGGCGAGAAACATGTTGACCACTAAGGGGTAGAGCGTACTTTTTGTCAGATTAAAACAAAATAGTCGCCCTCCTTCTTCTTTTTACTTTTTAATCAGGTTGTGACCTCTCCAGAATAAAAATAATTATAGAGGATTCCCTTACCTGTTTTAACCCACACACCACATCTACATCTTACCAGGCCCCTCACACCCACGGCACCTATACGGCAAGGAACAAAAGATCTCCGATAAAGAGCCCTTTATGGGTGCCCGTCGAGCATTGCAGCGCTGGCTCGACGAGGAGCAGACCCATATGATGAAGCATGACACCTAGCTTGCTGGGTGTGTGAGGGTCCTAGTTCCGAAAGGAGGTATTCCCACCTCCCCACCACTCTGAGTACTAACCAGGTGGCCAACTTGCCACCCAGGAACACCGTACTCTTTGTCTTCTAGTTCTACCCAGGGCAAGTACGGTGGACCTTTATCAAGCCCTCATTGTCCCCCTTGTTGTTTACTTAATCATACATCCCGACCATAACAACAGTGCAAGATACATTAATAGCCTAAAAGATAGGATACATCTTGCTTCAAGAAGCGGGGACACCAATAATTAAATCCAGATATAAGAATGAATACCTAAGCGTAACAATCATTGGCAAAGGCAATAGGTCTGGCTGTGTGTAAGGGGCAGGCTCTCGCAATAGTTGGGCAACTATGTTGCCCCAGCTATTCTACTAAGACAATCACACAATGAATCAACTTCATGGGTTACACCAATATGGAAGCTCGGAATAGGACCCCTTTTGTGAATAGAGTGCATTAGAAAGTTGAGCTGTACTTGTAAAGTGCTACAAAAGGGAGTCCGAAGGTGAAGTTTGAGTTATAAGTGGTTCACCTCAAAGGCACACACAGCAAAATCCTGCATTGTAGATATTTTTGACAAATGACCAGTATTTTGTGGTATTATTAAGTCAATGTGCACATGCTGCTTTATTTTCTGAAGACAAAGATGAAAATCCAATATACAAGTATGCAAAAAAGAGCAAGGGCGATTAGTGAATGTCACTGCTTCTTATTGGCAGGCTAGGGCCTCCAAACAGCAGCACTTTAGCAACAAAAAAGCCAAAAACCAGCAATTAAAATGTCTTTTTTTTCCCCAAAGTGAATACATTAAAGAACTCACTATGGCTGTCCATTACAATTTAAACGCCATGTAGAATCTGCAGTTTAACAAAAGGATTACTAGATGCTGCATTACCAATACCTAACAGGAACACAAATAGGACAATGTAAATATCTTCAAAATGCCATAGCCTTTTTTAATATATCTTTGTTGAGTTTTACATTTATAACATAAAAAAATGCTAGAGCCTTAATGGATAGTCCATTCAAGCACTGGCAAACCATAACAAGCACTGGCAAAGCTAACCAGTCTAGCCTCTTAAATGCAATGCAAAGCCTAAGGGCTTTTCTAATGTTTTTCCAATGCTGTTAATCATCAGCAAAAAAAAAAAAATGCTTCTATTCTGATGTTAAACAGCATCGACAAAATAAATAAATAAAGCTCAGTGAGGTGTACATGCATATGCTTCGCTATGGTGACCCAGCTTGACAACTTACACCCGTCACCGCGCATACAGCATGATGTGGTCGCCAGTTTTCTTTTTTTAACGAACAAGTTACTTACCTTCGGTAACGATTTATCTTTAAGAAACATAGGTTAGTTATAGATTCCTTACCTTAGAACCTCCCCCCAGGCGTCAGACTGGATCCGGAAAGTTTTTTCGTCAGCAGTACCCTTGCGAGTCTGAAGGTGGCGTTGGTCGACTCCGCGTCCGTCATCGGCGTCGTGGTCGCCGGGATGACGTTGCGGAAGTTACTTAGATGCCGCCCTCGCGCGCTGACGTCAATTCTGTACACGACTTTCCATGCCAGAAGCGCAGAGCCATGCAAGACACTGACCACTGGTGCACAAAACTAGGGCCCTGAAAGGATGTCCTTAACCCTAGAAGTCAGTTCGCAGAACGGGGGGGATGGGTGAGGCGGTAAGGAATCTATAACTAACCTATGTTTCTTACAGATATATCGTTACAGAAGGTAAGTAACTTGTTCATCTGAAAGAATCAGTTAGTTATAGATTCCTTACCTTAGAATAGATACCCCAGCAATACCAACCCCGGAGGTGGGTCTCCGAACCAAGTTCACACCAGAAAGTCCTGGAGAACAGAACGGCCAAAGAAGCCGTCTCTCCGGACTGGATTGTCCAGGCAGTAGTGTCTCGTAAACGTGTGCAACGATGCCCACGTAGCTGCCTGACAGATGTCATTCAGGGGGACTCTTCGTCCCAAAGCAGTAGTAGCTGCCGTCGCCCTGGTGGAATGGGCGCGCTGCCCCACTGGAAGCTCCTTCTTAGCCAAAGAATAGCAGGCTTTTATGCACAGAACGACCCACCTGGAGATGGTCCGTTTGTGCACGGCCCGACCTTTCTTAGCGCACACGTACCCAACAAAGAGCTGGTCATCCACCCGGAACTGTTTTGTGCGATCCAAGTAGAAAGAAAGCGCACGTTTCGGATCCAGACGGTGGAGCCTCTCTTCCTCTTTCGAAGGATGCGGAGGCGGAAAGAAGGTGGACAAAGTGATGGTTTGGCCAAAGTGGAAAGAAGCAACCTCCTTGGGAAGGAAGGAAGGTCTGGTTCTCAGGATGACCTTGTCCGGATGGATAGCCAGAAAGGGAGGCTTAGAAGAAAGAGCTTGGAGCTCACTCACCCTGCGAGCAGAGGTGATGGCCACCAGAAAGGCAGATTTCAGAGTTAAAAGCATGAGAGGGCAATTATGAAGCGGCTCAAAGGGAGCGCACATAAGAAATGTAAGAACCAAGTTCAAGTCCCACTAGGGCATTACGAAGGGAACAGGAGGAAAAAGATGAGTAATGCCCTTAAGAAATCTATTTACAACAGGGGACTTGAAAAGAGAAGGCTGATCCGACTCCTCACCCACGCACACAAAGCTCTCCACAACCAAGGCCCCAGATACCTCAACGACCGTCTGACCTTCTACACTCCCACCCGCCAGCTACGATCGACCAACCACGCCCTCGCCGCCGTCCCCCGCATCCGAAGAGCCACAACGGGAGGAAGATCCTTCTCCTACCTGGCTGCCAAGACGTGGAACTCCCTACCCATCCACCTCCGCCTTACCCAAGACCACCTCTCCTTCAGGAAGCAACTCAAGACCTGGCTGTTCGAACAGTAGCGGACCCCCCTCCCCCAAGCGCCTTGAGACCCTCCGGGTGAGTAGCGCGCTATACAAATGCCTGATTGATTGATTGATTGATTGATCAGGAAGCCTAAGAAAGGCTGAAATGGCCGAGAGGTAGCCCTTAATAGCGCCCAGAGCAGAGCCCTGCTGGGCTAAAGAGAGGAGGAACAAGAGAACCTCAGAAAGAGGGGCAGAGAGGGGATCCACAGCCTTTGCTGTGCACCATGCCACAAATGTATTCCATCTGCAGGCGTATACCGTCTTAGTGGAGGGACGCCTGGCTGCCAAGATTACATCACAGACTTCAGGAGGTAAGTCAAACAACGTCAACTGCTGCAGCTCAATCTCCACGCAAGGAGGTGGAGGCTGGGCAGGTTCGGGTGGAGGACCGTCCCCTGCTGCCGCGACAGAAGATCCTCCCGAAGAGGCAGTCTGATAGGAGGATCGATGGCCATGTTGAGCAACTCGGAATACCAGTCTCTTCGTGCCCAATCCGGAGCCACAAGAATGACTTGGGCCCGGTCGTGCTTGATCTTCTTCAGCACTCTGGGCAGAAGTGGTATAGGCGGAAAGACGTATAGACGTCCGCAACTCCACTCGCGACGAAAAGCGTCGCCTAGCGAGTGCTGCCTTGGAAATTCCAACGCGCAGAACTGCTGACATTGCGCGTTTTCTTCGGTGTCGAATAGATCCAACCAAGGCTCTCCCCACTGCTGAAAGAGACCTTGCACCCCCTCCAAGTGAAGACGCCATTCTTGATCCATCATGCACCTGCGGCTGAGTTCGTCCGCCCTGGCGTTCAGTGAACCTGCCAGGTGTTGAACCCCCAGAGATATGCCCTGATGTTCCAGCCATGTCCAGAGGCGCAGGACCTCTTGACATAGGGTCCACGACCCCACCCCGCCTTATTTGTTGCAGTACCACATGGAGGTGGTGTTGTCCGTAAACACCTGCACTATTCTTCCCCGTACAGAGGGAAGGAATGCCTTGAGTGCAAGACAGATCGCCTGAAGCTCCAGAAGGTTGATGTGGAGCCCGGACTCCGCCGGAGACCAGAGGCCTCTGATCTCTGCCTCTCCCACGTGGCAGCCCCATCCCAGAAGGGATGCGTCTGTCACCACTGTATGATCTGGTTGGGGAAGGAAGACGGATCTGCCGTTGACCCAATCCTGGTTCGTGAGCCACCACTGCAATTGTCGTGCAGTGCCCTCCGATATCTGGACGTAATCGGACAGATTCCCCTGATGCTGCACTCACTGGAACTTCAGGTCCAACTGCAGAGCCCGCATATGCCACCTGGCATGATCTATCAGCAGGATGCAGGAGGCCATGAGGCCCAGCAGCCTCAGGGTCATCCGGACCGAAACCCGGGATAGGGGCTGAAAGATCGGAATCATAGCCCGAATATCCCGGACTCGCTGTTCGGGAGGATAAACCCGAAACTGCGTCGTGTCCAGAACCGCTCCAATGAAGAGGAGCTTCTTAGAGGGAATCAGGTGCGACTTCGGCACGTTGATGGAGAACCCCAGCAAATGCAGGAGGTCGGCCGTAGTCTGGAGGTGGGAGACGACAGCCTGGGGCGAGCCCGCCTTCAACAGCCAGTCGTCGAGATAGGGGAAGACTGGAACCCCTGATCTGCGCAGATGAGCTGCGACCACCGCCATCACTTTCGTGAACACCCGAGGGGCGCTGGTAAGGCCAAAGGGGAGCAAGGTAAACTGAAAGTGCTCGTGGCCTACCGTGAACCGCAGGTAACGCCGGTGGGTCGGCAGGACGGGGATGTGAAAGTAAGCGTCCCGCAAGTCCAACGCTACCATCCAGTCTCCAGGGTCGATCGCAGACAAGACCTGAGTGAGCGTCAACATTTTTAACTTCTCCTTCCGGAGGAAGCGGTTGACATCCCTGAGATCCAAGATAGGACGCAGGCCTTTGTCCTTCATGGGCACCAGAAAGTAGTGGGAATAGCAACCACGACCTACTTCTGGGACAGGAACTCGCTCGATGGCACCCTTGGCCAAAAGTGCTGAAACTTCCTGTTGGAGAAGGGCCAGGTGATCCTCCGACATCCGATGGCACTGAGGTTGCATGGAGGGAGGGGTAGTCTCGAAGGGGAGGGATTAGCCCCTTCGGACTATTTGCAAAACCCACCTGTCTGACGTGATGGTGCGCCAGTGGGGGAGGTGATAGCGGATCCTGCCGCCCACTGGCGTTTGGTGGCCCTGAAATGTCGGATAGGAAGGTTTGGAGGCTGCTGCAGAGGGGGCGGTGGTGGACTGGCCCGCTCGCTGGCCCCCAGAACCACGCCGGTGGTTCCCACGTCCCCGGCCGCGCTGAGACTGTACAGCTTGCGCCGGCCTGTGGCCCTGGGCGGTACGTAGTGGACGTGGAGGTTTGGACTACCAAGCTCTCAGGGGTGGGCTGTTGGGAGAGGAAAGTGGGGTCACCCAGAGCCGGGCGGTGGCGTCGGGCAATCATCCTGTCCACAGGAGCCCCTGTGTTGGCCCTGGACCAAGTGCCCAAAAGGATGTCCGTAAGGGCTTCATTTAACGGGAGCAGGGGCTCCGAAGAGCTCGCTGCCGGCTGAAGCACCTCTGTCAGAAGGTTAGTTAGTCCTGACTGCCACCGTAGGAAGCTCGAGGTTGAGAGCCTCGGCCGCCCTACGCAACACCACTGCGTATGACGCTCACTCCTCCGTAGCCACGGTAGGAGGAGACAACATGCCTAGGTCTGGGAAGGTTCCAAACCACTGGCCTCCCCCAGTTCCTCTCTCCAGTATGGATTGTAGTCCAACTGGTCAGTCAAAGGGTCACCAGACCCCTCCCAGTCTTCCTCACCCTCTTCTGGCTGCCAATCTGGTTGAAAATAGACAGGGTGGAACACAGGGACAAAAGTACCCGTCAGCGCCGGTCCCGGCATCGGCCGACGCCGGTCCGGCTCCGTGCCCATGTCGAGGTGGGAGCTGGGGTCGACGCCGGCTGCGGACGTGGTGCCGGTGGAGTCGGCGCCGGTGGAGGTGTAACGAGATCGACCGGCACCGATCCGGATCCAGGCCTGGATCCAAGGGGGCCCTGCGGTGCCGAGGCCGAAGCCGCCGGCGTCGAAGGCCTAGGGCCCCCAACCGAGTCCGCGGGGCCCGGAGTCGGGCTGCCCAAAGATGGCGTGCATCGCTTCGTAAAATTGACAAAGCTGGGCAGGGGTCGCTTCCGGTCAGGGAGGGAAGTCCGGAGTCGACCCTGAAGGCTCCGCACGCGGAGCCGCGGGAGTGGCACCACCCGCACCCTGCGTCGCGTCGGCCGACGGACGAGGGGAAGTCGAAGAGTGACGGTGCTTCTTCGACTTCTTCTTGTGCTTCGACTTACCTGACCCCGAGTGCGAAGACTTAGAAGAGGAGTGATGATGACTCCGCGATCGGTCCCTCGACCTCCCACACGACCAGGACCGTGCGCGACACGGAGCCAACTGCTGGGCCTCGAGGAGCTTTCCGGACCGCTCCCGCAAAGACTTCGGGGCCATGGTTCCACAGTCGGAGCACGACTTGGGGTCATGGTCACGCTCCAGGCAGAAGAGGCACACGCGGTGCGGATCCGTCACCGACATCATTCGGGAACAGGAACTGCAGGCCTTGAAACCGGGCATCCCTCGTGCACCAGGAGTCGGATAATGACTTGAAACGAAGTCGACAAAAGTCGCAAAAACTCAGTCAAAAAATGAATGGGGGTACCGCTCTTCCCGGATCTGCGCTTGCTGGCGCGGAACAAGAAAGAACTGACGTCAGCGCGCGAGGGCGGTGTCTAAGTAACTTCCGCTACGTCATCCCGGCGACCACGATGCCGACAACGGACGCGGAGTCGACCGACACCACCTTCAGACGCGCAGGGGTACTGCTGTCGAAAAAACTTTCCAGATCCAGTCTGACGCCTGGGGGGAGATTCTAAGGTAAGGAATCTATAACTAACTGTTTCTTTCAGATTTACTGTTCCAAGATGGCAGCCATCCGGCTGGGAGTGGTAAATAAGAAAAGGGAATAAAATGTGCATGAAAGGGGGCATATTAAGAAAGGAGCAAACCAGCAGCAAATTACAACTACTGGGCAGTGAATGTGATGGGAACGACTGGGGAAGCAATAGAAGAGTTGGCTGGGGGGGTAATCAACAACTGATAACAGCAGTGTGGAAGGGCAGCAGCTAAGTAACAATGGAGGCGCTGGGGTGCACGGTTAAAAATGAAAAACAAACCCGACGGGGGAAGTAACATGGAAAGTAGCTGAGATTTTGAGGGTGGGATCAGCACACATAAGACAGCAAGAAAACACAAAGACTCCCAGGGAGTGCTAGGAGGAGAAGAAAAGTGACAAAAAGTCATCCAATCAGAAAACAGTAAAGATGAAATGCTCCAGATGTGGGACAAAAAGAATTGGGAGCAAGTTGTTGAAGAAGAAGCACGGAAAAGAAAGCTATCCAATCAAGAACAAGGCGCTGACACAAACCCCACGATACGCAAATATTTTAATGTATTAGAAACAAGAAATCTTCAACAGAGTCCAGTCCAGCTCACTGTGTAATGCCTGAGGGAAGACGAAAAGAATCCAATTACCTGTAACTGGTGTTAACTGGCGATATCTTGCTTGGATTCCCATTCTAGTTGAAAAATTCCCTACTACCAATCTGAAAATCCTCTGTTGCTTTGTATGTGACACCCATACAATTGAGATATGTTTTGTAAACAACCAATAAATGGGTGAGCGATGTAGGCCCCCTACTGTGGAAATGTTATATTCATTTGAGAATAACGCATGCTCCAGTACGCTTGGGAGGATGGAAAGAAAGCATGTGCAGCTATAAAAAATGTTGATGCTGGAGCAGAAAACTTTATGCACCTTTAGAAACACGGATTATAAAAGACATTTGCTCTCACTACAGATTGTGGATCTTGTTATTTTTTCCAGTAGAAGACTGAGACACCAGAAACCCTCTACATGGTACAAATCTGCAAAGGGCACCATTTATGTCCTACGGTGGTGTAAAGTTGCCTCCATGATATAGGGATACGGGGCAAGGCCTTGACATGGTTTGCCTCCTTCCTAGCAACCGCTCTTTTAAAATAATTTCTTCGCCCTTCTCTTCTTCACAGAGACTCTTGAAACACTGTGTACAGGGCTCTTTGTTGAGTGCTACTCTTTTTAATATTTATGTCGGGCCATTGGCAGAGGCCATTGTGAAGCCCTACGGTGTCTACCTATTTTAATATGTGGATGATACGCAACTTATTGTTACCCTTTCTGCGGACGCACCCTATGACATCGCCAACTTCCAGGAATGCATGCTTGCAGTGGCCAGCAGGGTGGAAAATAACTGCTTAAAGTTTAACACCAATAAAACCGGGATCCTCCTGCTTGGGAAGACTACCGACACCTGGGGAGACCACTGGTGGCCGGAAGGTCTCGGGCCTTCCCCTAAATCCAAATCATCTATAAAAAATGTGGGCTTTTGGATGGATGATACCCTTTCTTTCGAGACCCAAGTTAGAACACTTGCGTCACTTGTTTAGGCCTTCCGAAAGGAATCAAACCAATCATTGGTTTCTTTCAGCCTCACATTCAGCAGTTGATTATGCAATCTCTAATAATGTCGCACCTGGACAATTGTAACATTTTATATCTAGGAGCCAAGAAATCGGTTATCAAGAGGCTACAGTCGGTCCAAAATGCTGCTGCCCTCCCCAAAGTTTGTTCCGTCTCTGGGCTCTTTAAAAAACTCCATTGGTTGCCCGTTGAGATACGGATACAGTTTAAAGTTTTAAGCACAGCGCATAACATCATGAATGCATTAGGAGACCCCCACCCTCTCTGCACTCATGAACCCTTTGCTTAGCCGGCTTAAGCCTGGGGGTTACTCCACAGTTTAAAAGAAAGAGATCAGGAGGCTGCTCCTTTCAGGCCCTGGCCCGGGTCCTTTGGAATAATCTGCCCTCATATCTAAGGAATATGCAAAACCATCTTAGTTTTAGGAAACAGCTCAAAACTTGGCAATTTGCAACCTAGTTCTTTCTCTGGGTTCTTATGATGTATTTCAACCTCTCTGTGTAATTTCTGTTGTGAGATACCCTAAATTAATGGTGTAGCGCTGGGAAGCCCCATTGTTGAGGCAGCCATGCGCTTTATAAATCTTGTTAACATAAATGGCATCATGTGATAGAACTCAGAAGCGATGACTTCTCAGAACAAAAGTAACAAATGCATGACAAGGGAGAGCCCGGTCTCAGACTAAGTCCAGAGAGGGAGTTCTCATTCTGATTTCTCCTCAGAGAATATCGGATTCAGTGATCTCGGTTTGGGCTTTTTGGGGCTGGTCCCACCGAAAACTCCAACTGGAGTTCACTCCCCTGAGAGTGATGGAATAAACCCTCTCGGAAACGTCTTAACAAACTTGTCAGGACTATATTCTTTTTTAATCAATTCTTTTGTTTTGAATTTATGGCTTTGTTTACTGAAACCAGCAACAAGAAACAACATGGGAGATCCTCGGCAGCGAAGCCTCCATTTCAAAGACTCTACCTCCTCTAAATCGACTGTATCAATATGCACTAAAATAGAATGCAGGGAAAACAACAAACAGGTAAAACACCAAGCTTGCAATGACAGCTACAAAAAGATGGTTATGTGTGGCCAGATAAATTTAATTTCATCACTAAATTCTCTTACAATAGCAATTAGTATATCTCCCGGACAGCTCTGTGAAAATGATCAGTTTACTGATGACTTAGAACTAATGTACTGGGATAACAATGTTTTGCTACACACTAGGACCCATCCATCCCTTATTACCTCTACCCCTTGCATTCTTTGTTGATTGACAGATTTCAGGTGGCAATTTGGATGTGCGTGTCCCAAAGATATGATCTTGCCCTCCATGTGTGACCCCAGTTTTATTCGGAGAAGTTCTTGAGGATCATTGGCCTTCAAAGTCATGAAGAGGCTGGAATTTAACTTTGATTATAGTGCTGAATTCTTAAACGCCAGATACAGTAGTCATGTGTGTCAGTTTTTGGCATTTTCGTTTTGCAATTCCTGAAAACCTGAAAGCATTGCGCTCACAAGAAAATAGAAAAAAAGAGCACAAACCAAGTAGGAAAGCCACGTTTAAATTTGTGTGATCTTTGGAATTGATGGTCATTATTACCACCATATTCGAGTCTGGACAAGTAGTGTTGGGGAGGAGAATGTAAAGGGTAAAGCAAGAAGTGTATGTGCTGGTGTGTCGTCGTGTTTGATCAAAATTGCACAATATCAGTGTGTTTCCCTAAATCTTACAGAAGTGACGTATGCAATACCTATATAGGTGCCACCTCGGTGCACTGACATAAGTTACTTTAGCGAATTTCCATGCCAGGAGCGTGGAGCCACGATGAGCATTGACCACTGGTGTGACAAACTAAGGCCCTGAGAAGGGTGCCCCTTACACCATAATCTGTTCACAGAGCGGGGAGTATGGGAGGGTAGGTAAGGAATTTGCAGCTAGATAGAGTCTTTACCAGATAAGGCGTTACCGAAGGTAAGTAACCTGTTTATCTGATAGAGACTTCTAACCGCAGATTCCTTACCTTAAAATAGAAACCTAGGACATACCTCCTGGGAAGTGGGACTGCAAATTAAATCAGAAAGTCCTACAAGACAAAAAGGGCGAAGCACCTGTAACGACGGACCTGACTGTCCAGGCAGTAGTGCTTGGTGAACGTGTGAAGTAAGGCCCACGTTGCTGCCTGACAGATGTACAGGATCGGGACGCTATGCTGAACGCTAATGCAGTGGTCGCAGCCTTAGCTCTGGTGGAGTGAGCTGGCAAGAACTCAGGGGGTCGCTTCTTGGCCAAAGCGTAGTAAATCTTAATGCATAGAACAATCCATCGTGAGATGGTCCTTTTCTGCACTGCCTTCCCTTTTTTGCCCCTACATAACCCGCGAAGAGTTGATCGTCCACCCGAAATTCTTTTGTGCAGTCAAGGTAGAATGACAGCACTCTTTCTGGGTCCAGATGAAGTCTCTCCTCCTCTTTGGAGGGATGAGGCACAGCAAAGAAGGTAGGTAGGGTGATGTTCTGGCCTACATGGAAGGGAGTCACAACCTTAGGAAGAAAGGAGGCATGTGTCTGGTGAAAGAGCTTGTCCAGGTAAAAGGTGATATAAATAGGGTCTGCAGAGAGAGCCTGCAATTTGCTGACCCTTCTGGACGATGTTATGGCAAATAAAAAGGCTGTTTTTATTGTCAAGAACCTAAGAGGGTAATTGTGTAGAGGCTCGAATAGTACACCCATGAGAAAGGCAAGGAGAAAGGTTGAGGTCCCACTGAGGCATGATAAATGGCGTAGGGGGAAACATATGCTGCAGGCCTTTAACCCCTTTGATGCTCATGACGAGCTCAGCTCGTCATGCTGCGCGGTAGCGCTGTGCGCATGACGAGCTCAGCTCGTCACGACCACACCCGCGATCGGAATGTCCAGCACCTGGGCGGAATTCCGATCGCAGCGAAGCGGTTAAGGGACCTAACCACAACAGGTGACTTAAAAAGAGAAAGTTGGTCCGGCAATCTCAAAAATGCTGAGATGGCAGAGATAACCCTTAACTGTGCCTAGAGCAGAGCCCTGCTGGGCTAAAGACAATGCAAACAAAAGATATGGGTGCAGAACCCTCCTGTGGGACATGGCCCTTTCTGCAGGGTCATCCATAGACTTTTTTGCCTTTCTCCTCCTATTTTTTTTGCTGAATTCGTTTTTGTTGGCCTTAGGACTCTGTGCACTTCACCACTGCTAACCAGTGCTAATGTGCTTATGCTCTCTCCTTAAAACATGTTAGAATGACTTGCACCCAATTGACATTTATTTATTTTAAAAGTTTTATATAGCGCGAACATGACCCTAGTGGATATCAGAGCGCCTTACATACTAGTTGCAGAACACATGGGTAGATAGTTGTGGGAGAAAAGCAATGATATATAGAAATAACAGCAAGTACAAAATAACATAATAGAGGCAGGCATTGGGGCTATACAATTGCCAAGTAGCAGATTAATCTGCGGTACATGATAGTAGACAAAAGACAAAAGCTTCTAGCTTAGCGCGGTGCTCATCAGTAAAGCTTTCAGTTCCCTTTTGAAGGCAAGTGTTGAAGGAATCAATCTAGTTTCCGCAGGAAGGGAGTTCCAGATTCTCGGGGCAATACCTGAGAATGTACGATTGTAGGTTTTCATTTTTTAAAATTTCTTCGGCTTGAGCAGCAAGGTACTGGAGCTCCAGGAGGAACGTGCACCACCCTACAGTTCGAGCTTATTTGCCAGGTACAGAGGAGTGTTGAAATGCAGTGCTTTATGAGTCATACATGCAAGTTTTAATTGAATCCTTGACTCAAACGGAAGCCAGTTAAGAGAAGTCCGGTCCGGAGAAAAGTGGTTGGTTTTCTTGAAGGCAGTGATGAGCCTAGCCGCCGCATTCAGAGATGCTCTGAGGGGGGCTAATCTGTATCTCGGTAGCCCGCAGATTGTAGCACTGCTGTATTCCAGCCGTGATTTGACTAACGCTTGCACCGCAGATTTGAAGTCATCCAGGGGAGGGGAGGGTTTAAGTTTCCTTAGGATGCTCAGTTGTAAATTTGCTCCTTTGGTAGATGCGCTGATGTGATCCTGCATGTTTAAGTTCTTATCCAGCACTATTCCCAGCGATTTTGTAGAGTCTATGATGCGAGGTGTGCAACTGAGAGTGGAGAGGTTTTTCAAATATTTCTTTACAATGGGGGTTTGCTTGGTCAGTGAGATAAGTAGGAATTCTGTTTTGAGGGTGTTTAGTTTGAGGTGGTTGGAGGTTAACCAATTTTGGGTTTTGTGCAGGGTTCGGTTGAGTATCTTGATATCTTCGGGGGAAGATATTTTCATGTACAATTGGGTGTCATCCGCATACATGTGATATTGGATGTCAGATGCTTTGAGGATTACAGTAAGAGGTTCAATGAATAGGTTGAAAAGCGTGGGGAGAGAGAGGACCCTTGGGGCACCCCAAGAGTGCAGGGACTGGAATTGGATAGAGTTTGATTGGATTTGACTCTCTGCGTTCTGTTACTGAGAAAAGAGGCAAACCATTTTAGTACAGTGCCTGAGAGCCCCATCCTACGTTCCAGAAGGCTAAGTAGATTGTCATGTTTGACAGTGTCAAAAGCAGATGAGAGGCCGAGTAGGATTAGTAGGCAAGATTTGTTCTGGTCAAGCATTGTGAAAGCGTCGTCAACTATATGAGTGATGGCTGTTTCAGTGCTGTGGCCGTGACGGAAGCCCGATTGGAATTGATCAAGAAGTTGGAATTCCTCAATGTGGTTACACAGTTGTTCATGAACACATTTCTCAAGGAGTTTTGCCAGAGGAGGAATGTTTGTGATTGGTGGAAAATTATTCAGATCTTCTGGGTCAGACGTCGGTTTTTTGAGAATATTTTTTTATATTTATATTTATGTTTAATTTACTTGTAAGTCCCTAGTAAAGTGGCCCTACCTGTGCACAGGGCCTGAAAATTAAATGCTACTACTGGGTCTGCAGCACTGATTGTGCCACCCACCTAAGTAGAACTAAATATGTCTCAGGCCTGCCATTGCAGCCTGTGTGTGTGCAGTTTTAAACTGCCATTTCGACCTGGCAAAGTAAACATGATGCCAGGCCCAAACCTTCCTTTTTAATACATAC
Organism: Calotriton arnoldi; assembly: GCA_963921515.1. Lineage (NCBI taxonomy): Eukaryota > Metazoa > Chordata > Amphibia > Caudata > Salamandridae > Calotriton > Calotriton arnoldi. The sequence goes on from CAWUFW010001415.1 coordinate 2,547,724, forward strand.
AAGTCATCCCTAGAGTAGGCCCTGGACAGCCCAGAGAGCAGGGTGCATTGTATTTAAAAAGTAGGAAATGTCTTAGTAGTGAAAAACTCTTAAATTCGTTTTTTGCACTACTACATGGCCTACCCCTCCCATAGGATAACATTGGAGTGAGCTTATTATATTTTATAATTGTAATTTACAAAGGGGAACAGGTCATCAGTTCATGTTTAATGTCTCTGAAATTGGAATTTAAAATCCTAACTTATGGTGAAGTGGGATTTTAAATTACAATTTTCAAAAATACCACTTTTAGAAAGTTGACATTTTGTTGCCTAAGCAATTTGGTGCCCACAGCCTGTCTCTGGGTCACATGACTGGGTGAAGTTGGCAGTTGGGCTTTGCGTATTCCTCCTATACAGCCACACACAATAGGGAGCTTAGGTGTGACTGGATGGGCCATCGCTGGCAGGATGGGAAGGAGGAGATGGGTCTAACTCCACCTACACTTGAATAGGCTGTGTCCTGTCTCCACACAAAGGACTGCATACCCCTTGTAGTCAGTCTGGAGCCAGGGCCAGAAAGGTTGGGCACCTGTGCACTTCACAGGAATACCTCTAGAGGCTTCTCCCCACTTCAAAGGCACAACTGGGTATAAATACTGGACCTCAGACATCAACTCTTCAGTACACTTCTGGACCTGTGGGTACTCTGCCAGAAAGAACAACTGCTATACTGCTGAAAGGACTATCCCTCTGCTGGACTGCTGTGCTGAGCTGCTGCCCTCTTGCCTGGGTGAGGAGAGAACTGGACCTGCAACTTAATCCCTTGAACCAAGGACACCCGTGACTTCAAGGGCTAGTCTGCTGGCCTCCTGATCTGAGCTTCAGGGACATAAAAGGCTCCCGAACATCCTGAACCAGCACCTGGACCCAGCTGCAGTAAGTTCCAGACCCCCAAGTGGTGCTCCGCAGGTCCTGGACCCTTGGTGTAGCTCAAGGGAGCGGATTTCAAGCTTTTGGCTCTTCGCGACAGCAAACTGACCCATTCACACCGAGACCTTGCCGCTCACACCGCAATTCAACGCAAAGCTCCGGCATCCCCTGCTTCGCACTACAGGATCGACTGCTGGAGGGGGACTGCCAAAGCGAAGCTTCAGCACGCCCACGATGCCTAGCCTGCTCTTTCTGCTATGCAGACAACCTCCTCCGATGCTCTCCCTGCTCTTCGTGGCCCCTTCCAATGGGCACGGGACTCTTGGCACAGATTTGAGAAATTAAACTTTAATGGGCCCAGCCATGTGACTGTAGCTGACCTGCGCTCAATCGCAGTCAGCCTGAAAGTGTGACTTTGACCCGAACCAGAGCGACCAGATAGCTGCGGTTGCGCTTTCTGCTTTTTGGTGCTATTTTCACTAAATCTTAAAAATTCATAACTCCGGTTCTACTGATTGGATTTTTCTCGTTTTGGTCTTTTTTTATTTATTAAATTCTGCTCTAGTTTTCTAACTAGGTGTGGGATCCTTTTTGTGTGGTGTTTTTCACTATACTACTGTTTGAGATGTTGCACAAATACTTTATACATTGCCTCTAAGTTAAGCCTGACCGTTCGCTCTGTGCCAAGCTACGAGAGGGTTGAACACTGGTTAATTTGGGGTTGGCTTGTGCCTCAAGCTGACAAGGACTGTGGTTGCTGCCTGACCAGGGCTCACAACCCAGTCAACCAACAACCCAAATTCTCACACCTCCCCTGTTGCTGCGACAGAAGATCCTCTCGAAGTGGTAGCCTGACTGGAGGACATATGCTCAGCAGCTCGGGATACCAGACTCTCAGTGCCCAATCCAGAGCCACAAGAATGACTTGGGCCCGGTCGTTCCTGATCTTCTTGAGAACTCTGGGCAGGAGTAGAATTGGTGGGAAGGCTTACAGGACGCCAAAGCTCCACTCAAGACGAAAAGCATCACTGAGTGAGAGTCACATTGGAAACTTCAGCACGCAAAACCGCTGACATTGTGCGTTCTTGGCGGTGGCAAACAGATCTAACTAAGGCTCTCCCCACTGCTGAAAGAGACCTTGCACCGCCTCCGGATGGAGACACCATTTGTGATCTGCTAGGCATCTTTAGGTGAGTTTGTCCACTCTGGTGTTGAGAGAATGCCCTGACGTCCCAGCCATGTCCAGAGATGCAGGGCCTCTTGACAAAGGGCCCACGATCCCACCCGCCCTGCTTGCTGCAATACCACATGGCTGTGGTGTTGTCCGAGAACACCTGCACCAGTCTTCCCTCGATCAAAAGAAGAAAGGCTTTCAATCTCAACCAAATCACTCAGAGATCTAACAGGTTGATATGGAGCTCGGACTCCGCCAAAGACCAGGGTCCTCTGATCTCCACCTCTCTCAGATGGCCACCCCAGACCAGGAGTGACGCATCTGTCACTACAGTCAGCTCCAGGTGGCGAAGGGAGATGGGTCTGCCACTGACCCAATTGTGGTTTGTTAGCCACCACTGCAGATCTTTTGCAGTTCGCTCCGAGATCTGGACCATGTCGGAGAGATTCCTCAAATGTTGTGCCTAGTGGGTCTTCAGGTCCCACTGCAGAGCCTGCATATGCCAACGGGCATGAGCAACCAGCAGGATGCAGAAGGTAATGAGGCCCAACAGCCTCAGTCATTCTCACCAAAATCCAGGATAAAGGCTAAAACATCAGAATCATAACCTGAATATCCTGGACTTGTCGCTCAGGAGGATAGGCCTAAAACTGCACTGTGTCCAGAATGGCTCCGATGAAAGGAAATATCTGAGAGGGATTCAGGTGCAACTTCGGCATATTGATAGTGAACCCCAGCGAGTAAAAGAGATTTGCTGTAGTCTGAAGGTGGGAGACGACTGCCTGGGCCGAGCCCACCTTCAACAGCGAATTTTCAAGATAGGGTGAAGACTGGAACCCCCGACTTTCACAGATGAGCTGCAACCACTGCCATCACTTCCGTGAACACCTGAGGGGTGCTGGTAAGGCTGAAAGTGAGCACGGCAAACAAAGTGCTCTTGGCCCGCTGTGGATCACAGGTAACGTCTGTGGGCAGGCAGGATGGGGATGTGGAAATATGCGTCCTGCAAGTCCAACACTACCACCCAGTCTCCTGGGTCTGGGGCAGACAGAACTTGGGCGAGCATCAGCATTTTTAACTTCTCCCTTTTCAAGAAGATGATGAGAAGGCGCAGGTCTAGGATAGGACGAAGTACTCCGTCCTTCTTTGGCACCAGAAAGTAGTGGGAAAAACAACCACTCCCTATTTCTGATGCTGGCACCCGCTCAATGGTTCCCTCGACCAAACGAGCCTGCACTTCTTGGCGGAGCAAGGAGAGATAGTCCCCCGCCAGTTGATTGTAAGTGGGTAGCATGGGTGGTGGGGTAATCACAAACAGGGGGGAGAAGCCCCTTTGGACAATCTGGAGGACCCAGCAGTTTGATGTCACTGACCGCCAGTGGGGCAGGTGATGGTGTATACTGCCTCCTACTGGGTGCCAATGATGGTCGGAGGGGCTTGGAGGCAGCGGCTGCCCGGCGCGGAAGGGGGGTCAGACATTAATTTACAGGAGGAACCAAGAGAGCCATGATAGCAACAACTACAGCATAATGCACATCTGTATGCCTTAGGGTCTTAATAATAACTGTAATAGCTCATCAAGGAAGCAAGGCTCTGAGGAATCCTCAGCAAGATTAAGTATCCACCAAAACAACAAGCTGCTTTCATATGGAAATGATCTTTCTAACCACAAATGTCTCACCTTTTGAATTTCCCCAGGGTTCAGACTGCTACTTAGTGCAAATAGCTGATGCCTCTTGCTCTGCAGGGACCCTCACACGATCCCAAGAAGTGACAAGACAGGGACCACAAGGGGACCGGAGACAGAGTGGCAAGACCATCGAGGAGCACTAATGTCAGTTTTACAAGGAACTCTTCGCGCTCTCTAACGTGGGTCGACTGTTACAGACTGTAATCTGAAAGTGTGCGAAATTTAGATTGTGGTCTTTTCAGTACCCTAAAAGTCCACTCCACAGAATGGGAAAGAGGAAAGGTGGTGAGGAATTTGTGATTAAATAAAGTATCCACCAGAAAGGGTGCTGTCAAAGGTAAGTAGCGTCTTGTGATGATGAATACTTCTAACCACAGATTTCTCACCTTTTTAATTGATTCCAAAACTGGGAAATGGATTTCCACCAGGAAGCCCTGCAGGACTGAGCGGGTGAAATGGCTCTGCCTTTGGACTTGGATGTTGAGACAATAATGCCTGGTGAAGTAAGGAATGGATGGTGATGAGCTGTCAGCTTGGAGGGGTATTGATTTATGCGGCTGTATGTCGTCATGTCCGGAGAGGTGACAGAGGTCGATGGCACCATCATCTGATGTGTAGGAGTTTCCGGATCCAATCTGCAGCCTAGGGAGACTCACAAAGTGAGGAACCTGCAGATAGAAGTAGCCATCAAAATAAAGATTTAGAATAATGCCAAACGGTTAGCATCTGTCAAATATGGGAATTTGTTTCGGAGCCATTGTGCTTTGGGCAAGATTCTAGCAGAGGAATATAAATTTGAAGGGAAAGCTGATGCTTGGGTCAGGGATATGCTTTCAAGTGTACTGTATTGGTTAAGGCTCTGCCTGAAAGATACCTCAAGGTACCAGCAAACAATGAACCAACTTTCCGAGCTGGGTATGCTGCTATTATATCGTGATTTGTCCAAATCAGACGTTAGTATCAACAAGGTATGAGAAGCTCTGAGGAAACCCTACCCCATAAGCAAAGAAACCAAAACTGATGTTAGCAAAAGATTTTGGGATCAGAGGTTGCAATGTGCACATGCTATAAACAGGGCGGGTTGGTACACTGGGTCTAGCCTACATAGAAATTGACAACATTAAGACAAATATGGTAAAGAAACCTATCTAAAAATACTTTATCGAAAATCACACGCTAAGTTGTCAATTCTTTTGTTTAAAAATTTGCAGTGATGCTTTGGCACCATGTTATAAGCAAAACCTGTCTTGGTACAAAATGCTGTCCCCTCAAATGTAGAATTTAAAATAAGACGGAAGGTAAACATTATATCAATATCTACAGACTGACGACGTGAGCTAAATAATTTTGCTATATAATGAGATATTACTGTATAGTATAGCATGTTCTGTTGCTACTTCTAAATAATTTGGATTTTTTTTAAACTTGAAGAGTGTAAAAACTCATAACGGTATGTATATTTGAAATAATAATTTTTATGTTTTAGGACTCAATTATTGCACGGAACTATTGGATAGATAAGAAGATTAGACATTTCCTTATCAATATGGAAGTTGGACAGAACACTCCTTGAAATCGATGGGTTAGTCTGGAGGTCCGACTTGTCTTGACAAAAACCAGCGTAGCAGCCAGCAAGATGCGCAACTCACTAATCATTCTTGCCGAGGTTAATACCATTTTCCGAGTTCCTTAAGTAAGGTAAAGTCACTTTTCAAAAGTATCATGGGCTGAATAAACTAAACGAAATTAAGATTCCAAAGTGCATGAGGTCGCCTAATGGGATGGAGGACCACCACAGTGGAAGGACCTAAAAGTACTTTTCAGTAGGTCTGGGAGCATCAAGCTTAGAAGTCAATGCTAAACTAAAGTCCGGTAGGGATTAAACCAGAATGACAACTTGAAACACGCCAATGCGGAATCAACTATAGAAGGCAAGTTGGAGTAGGCTCTGATTCATTTAGGCTGTGGCAACATTTTGGAGCATGCACTAGTTTGCGGAGTGATGTACCTTTGGGTTTCCCCCATAGCAGCAAAACCAGTACCAATTGGTTCCGGGCTTGATAACCCCCTTACTAACTCACAGAACAAGCTGTCCGATATGAAGATAGGACCCTGACTGTGCCTATGAAACCAAGGACATACTCTACGGAAGCCTCCAGGGCTTCCTCTACATCTGTGCAACAAACTCCTCAAATGTGCATGGGAGAGCAAATTTGAACATAGAGGTCACCAATGAAGCCTGTTAATCAGAGATGAATTCCAGACAGTCAGGCCAAAGGGCTTCGGTTTAAACCATTACACAAGCAATCCGAAAAGAGGAAGGGCCAAAAAAAATCCAATGCCACTAATTCAGCAGTGTGCAAAAGGCATTTAAGCTTAAAATGTAGAAGAGGAATTAAGTGAGTGGAGCTGGCAGACTTGTCAGTGGGAAATCCAAGAGGGGTTTAGATGTGCCTAGGGCTCTAGCGTACCTTTTTAGGTTCCGCCCAAATGGTGCTGCCTGAGGCAAGTCCAATGTGTTTGCTTTCCGAAAACATGTTGTGGGAAAACAATTTTTTTTCAACCAAATGTTATTGTTTCAGTTTAACGAACAAGAAACGGACTGTGCATCAGATACAGATCAGTTTAACAGACGTGTGCCTCAACTTGCTGGTCAGTACTACATTAAAATATATATTATTTCCCCACACGATTACAGATGGCGCAGTCCACCCCTTTAACTGTTAAGCAAACTTACAAAAGTCTTTTTTTTTTTTAACTTAATTATACCGATTGCCGTTTTTTTTTACTTTTGGTTTGTGTAAAGCAGTCCAATATGCAGCATTTAAACTCAAGTTCTGTTCTTCTGTCAGTGGCTTTGTCAACAAGGCATGCGACACTCTCGCAGTACTCAATCAACGTGGGCTAGCTCCAGACAATGTGGAACAAGTCTGTATCTTCCTCCACACACCTAGGACAGTTTGCTTGGGCGCCTGGCATACACCATTAATCCGTTTGGGAGTAATGTAGGTTCTGTGGATGTAATTAAAGTGTATTAGCTTGAATCAAAGGATTCTGGAAACAATTGGGGAGTTACACAGTAGATGTTCCTGTTCGTCATCATCAATAGGTTTATCAATGTCCCTTGCCCATTTGTTCCACAGTTCATCTAACGTACATCTGGCCTGGTCAAGGAGAGCTCAAACTATGAGTTCTCCCACTGATTATACTAATCATTCTGAGCCTACTGTGTCTCATCTTCAACTTCTTCCAAATCCTTGCAGTAACTGTGTGTAGGAGAGTAGGATCTGCTTCACATGGGTACCCCCACTTTTTGCTGATGCTTCACTGTTTTTCGACCTTAGTCTGGCTGGGGCCCTGCTAATCAGAACCCCAGCCTAGCTGCTTCCTCTCTAAAATGGTTTCCATGTGCCTTAGGCACATCACTGATTGGAATCTGGAGTGCCCTTATAAGTCCCTAGTATATGGTATACTATGTACCAAGGGCATAGGTACCTCAGAGGCCTACCAGGGGCTGCAGCATGTATTATGCCACCCCTGGAAGGCCATCCAAACTGACACCACAGGTCTGCTACTGCAGCCTGGGTAAGGTGGTGCATGCACCCCTTACTGTGATATAGGTTACCTATATCACTAAATACATACACACATATAAACCTATAAGTCACTCCTATGGCAGGCCTTATCAATCCTGAAGGCAGAGTGCGTGGTTCCTATGTGAGAGGGTGCCCCTGCATGAGCAGGGCCCCTCTGCAGCGTTCGGAGACCCTTCTCTGATGCTGTTTGTAGTGCAGCCTGACCATATACTCTTAAGCGCATTATAACCTCGCGTTAAATGCTAACTTTGGAATGGCTGCACCTAAACATGTCATGTTTGGTGTCAAACATCTTGGAATACTACCCCCGCCAATTCTGGCGGCGGGGGTAGCATTCCACCCTTCTAGAGGGAGAGACATGTTAACCCTGGCCTGGCCGGTAACTTCTTTCTAAAGCCTGGCATCACAAAATGGATGCTACTGCCACAGACACAAGTCTGGCCTCCTGCTGCTGGACGAAACTCCGGCAGGGGAGGCCTGGACAATAGGTTTCCTGTCCCAGGGAGGTGTGACCACCTCCCCAGACAGGATAATGTGTATTGGGGCTGGGCGGGAGCACTTTCGGGTGCTTTGAAGTCCTGCACTGGGGGCACACTTGGTGTCCCTGTGCATACCCCAGTTCAAACCGGATCAGGGGCTTGCAGCCCCTGCTTTGATGCGAACTGGACAAAGGGAAAGGGGTGTAGCCACCCCTCTGCCCTGACCCACCCATAGGTGGGGCCACAGAGTAGTCCAACCCCTAAACTTGGTATAAGTATAGGAACCCAGTCCTTAGGACTTTAGATTATCCCTGGACGAAACTCTGAAACAGAATCCTGGACCTTCGACGCTCTACTCAAGACTAGAGGACAGAAGAATCTCCCTTGGGGTCAAGGAGTGACTCCCCTGCTTGGCAGGCACCAAAGAAGCAATTGTCCGGTCTGCATCGCCTAAGCTCCCGTCGGACGCCGAAGTCTTTGCATCACCAGAGGTGGATTTCCAGACTTCCCCGAGGCTGCCCTGAGTCCCCAGCAAAGCTGAGGCCCGTAGCTGTCGTGGGTAACGTGGAACCGTGACCCCTGGACACCGCACGCATTTGCTAGTGCATCCTCTTCTGGGTCTCCCACGAAGTCGTGCTTTGGGCTCCGAGTAGCCCTAGCCTCCAGCACCAACTGCACCGAAGATCACTGGCCTCCACTCCACGAGTGTCCTGTGAGCCAGCTCCACGTGCGACGTCTCGAGGCTCCTTCGCGGTCGCTAGCCCGTTGGCTAGTAGCCCTTCACGAAGGCCAATCCTTTTCTTCTTGGGCTTCCTGGTTGCTCCAGGCTTGCCCTCACTTACCCTTGCTGGGTGAGTTCCTCAGACCTTGCTGGTCTGCATCATCGTCATTCTTCACTTTCATCAAGACTTGCCGTTGCCAAGGCTTGTTGGGTCCAATCCGGTCGCCGACACCTCAGCACTCGACAGACACCGTGTACCAGCCCGAATCCTGCTCCTGGTCGCCGACATCGCCTCCTGGACCTCGTGGCTGAAGAGTCAAGACGACCGTCAACCTACCTGAAGCACTCGACATCGGTGGGCATCTGCTCATCGCCTTCCTGGTCACTGGCTAGTGACCCAGACTCTGTCCCCTCTGCTTTCAGGTTCTTCAGATCTCCGATCCACTCTTGGATCCACCCGGACACTTTCCACTTGGTCGCCAGCAGCACTTTGCAGCAGATCGCCATTCAAATCGACGACGAAACCCGACCCCGAAAGGCACCTATGCACCCGGCTTCCCTGGGTGAGGTAACAAGAGTACTCCGGTGCTCCCATGGGTAGAGACTCTAGAACGACCTAGTTCTCAAAGGGTTTGCTCCAAGTCCTCCTTTAAGTGTCCCTTTTCTTTAATTTCCTGATCGCGACTTTCTCCATAGAAGTTAACGGCGTATCGCGGTCGTGTATTTACACTGCACGCGTCCCCCGTGGGTCCCCTGTGTCACTACCTTGGGTGGTTCCTTGTGGTCCAAGCACTTCTAGAGGCTCTAGGCCTAGTGTCTAGTTCAGTCGTGGTTCTTATACCACTTTATTGGTATATGGTTTGGTACGCCCCTAGGGCCCAAACGTGTATTTGTGCTATTACTGTGTTTAAATAACTTATAACTTATGTACTTCGAACTCTAGCCTCATAAAGAGACTAGAGGGGTGTGTTTAGCAATAAATACATATATTTTGAATATATACCTGGTGTGGTGCTCTTTCATTTGATCACTCAAGAGATTATAGACTGGTAAAACAAGCTGCTTTACATTCCTTCAAGACTTAGCCTGAAGGCTGCTCTCCATAGCTACCACTAGGATAGCTTTCAATAAGGTTGTCTTTAACCTATCTCCAATAAGGGGTTGTTTGGACTGGTGCAAGGTGCCCACTATAATTAGTGGACAGCATATGCCAGGCCAACTTCTCACATTGGTGTGCAGCGTGTGGGATTCCAGCTTGCTATTGTTTTACCAGATAATCTCAATTGAATTGATCAACTGATAAACCACTAAAGGTACCTAAGGTACATATAATTTAAGCTTAGAATACAGTAAGTTCTACTGAACTTAGAGTTGTGTGTTAAGGGATAGCACACCCTTTCTACAACTCAAGAGAGTTTAGTAGGCCACACTAGAGTAGGTAGTGCATACACCACACCTCACTAGTGATGTCTTCAAAGCCAGGACCCAGTGAGTCCTTGCCAGAAGCCCATGGGCTTCTCCCCTCCAAGTATGATACACTCCCATTCTTGGAATTGAGAGCATTATGTAACTTGAGGAAACTGAAGACAGGACAAAGTCCCACCACCCAACATCTTAGAGAGATGTTGGAGGCTTATGATCTCAGCAGGCCCTTAGGGACTGAAGGGGTAGGAGCAGAGGGTGGGGCAGAAGATGAGGATGGGGCCAGGGGTAGCAGTACCCCCAGCCCCCCCTCTGGAACTGACCAGGAGGGTGACAATGACCCTGACCTGGATAACCCAATCCCTCCTGTGGACGATGAAGAGGAAGATCAGAATGATCCCCACTTTGTCCCCCCAGGAAGGATTATGAGTGTGCCCAGAAGGTCTAGGTCTCCTTCTCAGGAGTCTAACCACTCTGGCACCTCCATAGGGACCTCTGTCTCATCTCATAGGAGTGAATCCTCTCATGAGAGAAGAAAGAGGCTGGTTCAATATGAGGAAGCTCAACTTGAACTCAGAAAACAGCAACTGGCTATAGGCAGGGAGTCCCTAGATCTCTACAAAGAGAGAAGAAAGTTGGGACTAGAGTCCCATGGTGGCAGCCATGTCCCTAGAGATAGGGAAAGGTCCTATGACCATAGGAACCTGAGCAAGATTGTCCCTCCCTACCAGAGTGGGGATGACATCCACAAATGGATAACTGCTCTAGAGAGGGCCTGTAAAGTACAGAAGGTCCCTCAAGAGCAGTGGGCAGCAATCTTGTGGCTCTCCTTTGCAGACAAAGGTAGAGACAAGCTCCTCACTGTAAGAGAGGAGGATGCTGATAATTACAAGGTCTTGAAGAGTGCTCTTATTGATGGGTTTGGCCTAACAACTGAACAGTACAGGTTGAAGTTCAGAGATACCCAAAAAGCACAGACTCAAGACTGGGTAGACTATGTGGATTGTTCTGCTAAGGCTCTGGAAGGCTGGTTGATGGGCAGTAAGGTGTGTGACTTCTCAGGATTGTACAATCTGATAATGAGAGAGCAGATTCTTAATAACTTTCAAAATCAGCTGTTGCATCAGTACCTGGTGGACTCTGATCTGACCTCTCCCCAAGAATTGGGAAAGAAGGCAGACAAATGGGTCAGAACCAGGGTGAGGCAGAAGGTACAGAACCAAGGTGGTGACCCTAAGAAGCAAGATTCTAAGAACCCTGAAAAGGGTGGGGAGAAGGGTAAAGATCAAAAGTCTTCAAAAGGCCCCCAAAAATCTTCAGATGGGGATTCACAGTCTACAAAAGGGAAAGGCCAAAGAAAACCATGGTGCAAGGTCTGTAAGCAAAAGACCCACTGGACCAGTGATTGCACCAAGTCCAAAGACTCAAGTCCAGCACGCACCAATGCCCCTAAGGCACCTGTTCCCCCTAGTACAGTTACAGTTGGTGGGAGTGCTCCAGCCAAGGGTTTAGTAGGGTTCACCCTGGGTACTGAGTTGGGCTCTGACCTAGTCAGAGAACTCACTCAGGCTGTGTTAGTCTGTGATGGAGGCATGGATGTGACCTCCTCTGAGTCCCAGTAATCTTGGCAAGTACAGACAACAGCCTTTAATCAATGGACGAGAGGCTTTGGCATTTAGGGACACTGGGGCAAGTGTCACCATGGTGACACAAGACCTTGTGAATCCTGGGCAAGTTATACTTGGTGAGATGTACCAAGTGACCAATGCTAGCAACGTCAGAACAGACCATACTCTGGCAGTTGTTAACTTCTCCTGGGGAGGGGTAACTGGCCTTAAGAAGGTTGTGGTGAGTGCAAACCTACCAGTCGAATGCTTGCTTGGCAATGACTTAGAAACTTCAGCTTGGGCAGAAGTGGAGCTCAGGACCCATGCAGAAATGCTGGGGATCCCTGCAGATGTGTTTGCTGTGACCAGGTCACAAGCCAAAATGTCTAGCACTGAACAGGCCTTGGATTCTGGAATAATGGACCAAGTGCCTACCAAGAGGAGGAGTAGTAGGGTAAAGGCAGTGCCTTCCCCCTTGGCTCAGAAGGAAGATCAGTCCCTTGAGGGGGATGATCTCAGTCCTGAGGAAGGAACTGTCCAGAGGAGCTTGAACCTGACCAGGTTGAGTTCTTGGGGACAGGGGGACCTTCCAGGGCAGATCTGAGCCAGGAGCAGCAGAGCTGCCCCTCTCTTGAACCCCTCAGACAGCAAGCTGCTGCTGAGGCTGCTGGGAAAGCTAGTGGTCCCCATACAGTGTATTGGGATGATGGACTCCTGTACTCAGAGTGTAGAGACCCCAAGCCTGGTGCTACCAGGAGGTTGGTTATACCTCTAAAGTTCAGGGGCTTCCTATTGACCCTAGCCCATGATATTCCCTTGGCAGGTCACCTGGGCCAGAACAAGACTTGGGACAGAATTGTCCCTCACTTTCACTGGCCCCACATGTCTGAAGACACCAAGGAGTTTTGTCGCTCCTGTGTAACCTGCCAGGCCAGTGGCAAGGCAGGTGGCACTACAAAGGCCCCCTGATACCACTACCTGTGGTGGGGGTGCCCTTTGAAAGGGTAGGGATTGACATTGTTGGTCCCATGGATCCCCAAACAGCATCTGGGCACAGGTTTATCCTGGTGGTAGTGGATCATGCCACCAGGTACCCAGAGGTTATTCCCCTTAGGACCACTACAGCACCTGTGGTGGCAAGGGCCCTCCTGGGAATTTTCTCAAGAGTGGGCTTTCCTAAGGAGGTAGTATCAGACAGGGGTGCAAACTTCATGTCTGGGTACTTAAAAGCAATGTGGAAGGAGTGTGGAGTGACTTACAAGTTCACCACACCCTATCACCCACAATGCAATGGTTTAGTTGAGAGATTCAACAAAACCTTGAAGGGCATGATTAAAGGGCTCCCAGAAAAGCTTAGGCGAAGATGGGACATACTCTTGCCCTGCCTTTTATTTGCATATAGGGAGGTGCCTCAGAAGGGGGTTGGTTACAGCCCTTTTGAACTTCTGTTTGGCCACCCTGTCAGGGGTCCACTGTGCTTGGTGAAGGAAGGATGGGAGTTACCTCTCAAGCCCCCAAAGCAAGACATAGTGGACTATGTACTTGGTCTCCGCTCCCGGATGGCTGAGTATATGAAAAAGGCAACTAAAAACCTTGAGGCTAGCCAGGAACTTCAAAAGGCCTGGCATGACCAAAAGGCTGTTCTGACTGTTTACCAGCCAGGACAGAAGGTGTGGGTGTTGGAGCCAGTGGCCCCAGCAGCTCTCCAAGACAAATGGAGTGGACCCCACACTATTGTTGAGCAGAAGGGTGAGGTTACCTACTTAGTAGACCTAGGAACACCCAGGAGTCCCCACAGGGTTCTCCATGTCAACAGGTTAAAACCATATGTGGACAGGGCAGACATGGGCTTGCTCATGGCTACTGATGAAGGGCAGGAGGAAGAGAGTGACCCACTCCCTGACCTGCTCTCACAGAACCCTGACGATGGGTCAGTAGATGGTGTAGCCTTGGCAGGCAGCCTCACTACCCAGCAACAAACTGATTGTAGACAGGTGCTCAATCAGTTTAGACACATGTTTTCACTGACACCCAGTCAGACCACCTGGTGCACTCATGAAGTGGACACTGGGGACAGTCTGCCTATTAAAAATAAGATTTATAGGCAACTTGACCATGTCAGGGACTGTAACAGGACTGAAGTCCAGAAGATGTTGGAGTTGGGAGTTATTGAACCCTCAGATAGCCCTTGGGCTAGTCCAGTGGTCCTTGTGCCAAAACCTCACACCAGTGGTGGAAAAAGAGAGATGAGGTTTTGTGTGGACTACAGGGGTCTCAATGCAGTCACTAGGACTGATGCCCATCCAATACCAAGGGCAGATGAGCTAATAGATACTTTGGCCTCAGCCAAATATCTCAGCACATTTGACTTGACAGCTGGCTACTGGCAGATCAGACTAGCTGATGCTGCAAAGCCCAAAACAGCATTCTCAACCCCTAGTGGGCATTATCAATTTGTGGTGATGCCCTTTGGTCTGAAGAATGCACCTGCCACTTTCCAGAGGTTGGTGAATACAGTTCTCACAGGTCTGGAAGCCTATAGTGCAGCATATCTAGATGATATTGCTGTCTTTAGCTCCACCTGGGAGGATCACCTGGTCCACCTCAGGAATGTTTTACAGGCCCTGCAAAAGGCAGGCCTGACTATCAAGGCCACTAAGTGCCAGATAGGGCAGAGTCAGGTTGTGTACCTGGGCCACCTTGTGGGTGGAGGCCAGGTTCAACCTTTGCAGAGCAAGATCCAGACTATCATGGACTGGACTGCTCCAACTACCCAGACTCAGGTGAGAGCCTTCTTAGGCCTGACTGGGTACTATAGGAGATTTGTCAAGGGGTATGGATCAATAGTGACACCCCTGAATGACTTAACTTCTAAGAAAATGCCCAAAAAGGTTCAGTGGACAGTTAGCTGTCAAAAGGCATTTGATGACCTGAAGCAGGCCATGTGCACTGCTCCCATTCTACAGAGTCCTGATTACTCCAAGAAGTTCATTGTTCAAACTGATGCATCTGAATTGGGGGTAGGGGCTGTACTGTCACAATTGAATGAAGAAGGTCAGGATCAGCCAGTAGCTTTCATTAGCAGAAGGCTGACCCCTAGAGAGAAACGTTGGTCAGCCATTGAGAGGGAGGCCTTTGCTGTGGTCTGGGCTCTGAAGAAGTTGAGGCCATACTTGTTTGGTACTCACTTCCTTGTTCAAACAGACCATAAGCCCCTCTTATGGCTAAAACAAATGAAGGGTGAAAACCCCAAACTGCTTAGGTGGTCCATTTCCCTACAGGGGATGGACTTCACAGTGGAACATAGACCTGGGAGTAACCATGCCAATGCAGATGGACTCTCTAGGTACTTCCACTTAGAACATGAAGACTTAACTGGGCAAGGTTAGTTTAATGTCCCTACGTTTGGGGGGGTTGTGTAGGAGAGTAGGATCTGCTTCACATGGGTACCCCCACTTTTTGCTGATGCTTCACTGTTTTTCGTCCTTAGTCTGGCTGGGGCCCTGCTAATCAGAACCCCAGCCTAGCTGCTTCCTCTCTAAAATGGTTTCCATGTGCCTTAGGCACATCACTGATTGGAATCTGGAGTGCCCTTATAAGTCCCTAGTATATGGTATACTATGTACCAAGGGCATAGGTACCTCAGAGGCCTACCAGGGGCTGCAGCACGTATTATGCCACCCCTGGAAGGCCATCCAAACTGACACCACAGGTCTGCTACTGTAGCCTGGGTAAGGTGGTGCATGCACCCCTTACTGTGATATAGGTTACCTATATCACTAAATACATACACACATATAAACCTATAAGTCACTCCTATGGCAGGCCTTATCAATCCTGAAGGCAGAGTGCGTGGTTCCTATGTGAGAGGGTGCCCCTGCATGAGCAGGGCCCCTCTGCAGCGTTCGGAGACCCTTCTCTGATGCTGTTTGTAGTGCAGCCTGACCATATACTCTTAAGCGCATTATAACCTCGCGTTAAATGCTAACTTTGGAATGGCTGCACCTAAACATGTCGTGTTTGGTGTCAAACATCTTGGAATACTACCCCCCGCCAATTCTGGCGGCGGGGGTAGCATTCCACCCTTCTAGAGGGAGAGACATGTTAACCCTGGCCTGGCCGGTAACTTCTTTCTAAAGCCTGGCATCACAAAATGGATGCTACTGCCACAGACACAAGTCTGGCCTCCTGCTGCTGGACGAAACTCCGGCAGGGGAGGCCTGGACAATAGGTTTCCTGTCCCAGGGAGGTGTGACCACCTCCCCAGACAGGATAATGTGTATTGGGGCTGGGCGGGAGCACTTTCGGGTGCTTTGAAGTCCTGCACTGGGGGCACACTTGGTGTCCCTGTGCATACCCCAGTTCAAACCGGATCAGGGGCTTGCAGCCCCTGCTTTGGCGCGAACTGGACAAAGGGAAAGGGGTGTAGCCACCCCTCTGCCCTGACCCACCCATAGGTGGGGCCACAGAGTAGTCCAACCCCTAAACTTGGTATAAGTATAGGAACCCAGTCCTTAGGACTTTAGATTATCCCTGGACGAAACTCTGAAACAGAATCCTGGACCTTCGACGCTCTACTCAAGACTAGACGACAGAAGAATCTCCCTTGGGGTCAAGGAGTGACTCCCCTGCTTGGCAGGCACCAAAGAAGCAATTGTCCGGTCTGCATCGCCTAAGCTCCCGTCGGACGCCGAAGTCTTTGCATCACCAGAGGTGGATTTCCAGACTTCCCCGAGGCTGCCCTGAGTCCCCAGCAAAGCTGAGGCCCGTAGCTGTCGTGGGTAACGTGGAACCGTGACCCCTGGACACTGCACGCATTTGCTAGTGCATCCTCTTCTGGGTCTCCCACGAAGTCGTGCTTTGGGCTCCGAGTAGCCCTAGCCTCCAGCACCAACTGCACCGAAGATCACTGGCCTCCACTCCACGAGTGTCCTGTGAGCCAGCTCCACGTGCGACGTCTCGAGGCTCCTTCGCGGTCGCTAGCCCGTTGGCTAGTAGCCCTTCACGAAGGCCAATCCTTTTCTTCTTGGGCTTCCTGGTTGCTCCAGGCTTGCCCTCACTTACCCTTGCTGGGTGAGTTCCTCAGACCTTGCTGGTCTGCATCATCGTCATTCTTCACTTTCATCAAGACTTGCCGTTGCCAAGGCTTGTTGGGTCCAATCCGGTCGCCGACACCTCAGCACTCGACAGACACCATGTACCAGCCCGAATCCTGCTCCTGGTCGCCGACATCGCCTCCTGGACCTCGTGGCTGAAGAGTCAAGACGACCGTCAACCTACCTGAAGCACTCGACATCGGTGGGCATCTGCTCATCGCCTTCCTGGTCACTGGCTAGTGACCCAGACTCTGTCCCCTCTGCTTTCAGGTTCTTCAGATCTCCGATCCACTCTTGGATCCACCCGGACACTTTCCACTTGGTCGCCAGCAGCACTTTGCAGCAGATCGCCATTCAAATCGACGACGAAACCCGACCCCGAAAGGCACCTATGCACCCGGCTTCCCTGGGTGAGGTAACAAGAGTACTCCGGTGCTCCCGTGGGTAGAGACTCTAGAACGACCTAGTTCTCAAAGGGTTTGCTCCAAGTCCTCCTTTAAGTGTCCCTTTTCTTTAATTTCCTGATCGCGACTTTCTCCATAGAAGTTAACGGCGTATCGCGGTCGTGTATTTACACTGCACGCGTCCCCCGTGGGTCCCCTGTGTCACTACCTTGGGTGGTTCCTTGTGGTCCAAGCACTTCTAGAGGCTCTAGGCCTAGTGTCTAGTTCAGTCGTGGTTCTTATACCACTTTATTGGTATATGGTTTGGTACGCCCCTAGGGCCCAAACGTGTATTTGTGCTATTACTGTGTTTAAATAACTTATAACTTATGTACTTCGAACTCTAGCCTCATAAAGAGACTAGAGGGGTGTGTTTAGCAATAAATACATATATTTTGAATATATACCTGGTGTGGTGCTCTTTCATTTGATCACTCAAGAGATTATAGACTGGTAAAACAAGCTGCTTTACATTCCTTCAAGACTTAGCCTGAAGGCTGCTCTCCATAGCTACCACTAGGATAGCTTTCAATAAGGTTGTCTTTAACCTATCTCCAATAAGGGGTTGTTTGGACTGGTGCAAGGTGCCCACTATAATTAGTGGACAGCATATGCCAGGCCAACTTCTCACACTGATCCGTATAATTAAAAATGTCCCTCTGGTATCCTAGGGCACTCATCAGTTGTTGGAAGTCTTTAAAGGTCTCTCCTTTGCACAGCTCTTAAATCATCACAAACGCTTCTCCCATGCTCGCTGTCCTCCCCATTTCCACAAGTAGAAGTGTTTGCAATTCTGAGAGTCAGAACCACGGCCAGACTAGGAACCCAAAGCAGCCCTGGCAATTTTCTCAGACCAGCCCCTAGTGAAGCACTGCCTGGCCCAGAGAGGCTGGAAACGCTTGCTTGCTGCTTTTGTTACTGGGGGCTGTTATTGCAGCACTGCTGCAAAACCGGCCCCCAGTAACAAAATCGGCCCCTATAGCTGCAGAACCAGCCCCCACCCTTCCAGCCTCCCGGGGAAACGCCCGATGCCCGCCACGGCCAGTCTGGCCCTGGTCAGAACTCTGGGGCATATGGCACTTCTGTGTGCATCATTTGAACGCTTCGTGCCCAGCGGAGTTTAAAAACCACTGGTAATCTTGGTAGCTGCATGTCCTGCCGTTAGGCTTAAGAAGTATACTCATTAGATCTGTCAGTGCGGAGGCTTCAGTGTTCCGTTCTCATATTAGTCATTTGCATGTCTAGCCACGTTGCTCCGCTGGAATCGGGGACGGTCAACGCACCCTTGTTTGTTGGGAGACAGAATTTAGGTCGTGACATTCTGCATCTTGCCTTGCCCCAATTAAATCTAGTAAAAAAGTATCTAATTATATTTTCCTAGGGATTCTGTTTGGGAAAATCACAAATTAGCTTAAGAAGTGTAGCAAGGCCACTATTTTCTACAGGGCTATTTTCCCTGAAACTGAGAGAGGCAGTGTTTTCCGGAAGGCCACTCCTCCCCTCAATGCTGCCATTGCTGGTTTATGTTCCCATCTAGTAGATCTGCCTCAGAGCAGCAAACCTGTGTCCAATGGTAGAGTAGTGCAACTCTCTCCAATCTCAATCTGTTGCCAACCTCAAGAATGGAGTGACGGGGAAGGGTCCAGATTAACTCCAGTTCGCCCTTTTGCCCAGAGAGCTCATCAAACAATTCCAGGGCCACTCTGAGCCCTGTGATGTCTATGCAGGCATAATTCAAAAAATAGCAGCATTTCGTCTGCATATAATTATATATATATATATGGTACATCTTACCATCCACAGCTATGCTGCTAAAGTTGGCCCCATTTTGCAACAGATTCATGAATGGTTCTGGTGCTATTTCAAAGAGGAGTATGAATAAGGTCCCCCTACTAACAGGGTTAGATTTCAAGATCACCTATCTAGTGTTGACTCGCATCATGGGGTATAACAATGAAGTCCAAAGTTTGAACACATTTCCTAACCCAATCCCTTCCATGACTGAATGCAGATGTTTCCAATGTAATGAGTCAAAAGCTTTTTCATCATCTCAGCACCACCAATCACGGGTGAGGGTCGTTTGGGTTATTTAGGCTCAGCATCACACTCCTTATTTTCATGGATGTGCTGCACCCCAGGACAGTGCCGCCTTGGTCTGGGTGTAAACCCATTCCGGTCTGGGTGTATTACTTGCTGCATCATTGGCAGAAAGAATGTGTGTTGGTGTGCATATGTCTTTCTGTGAGGGTGTGCATGAGTGGAAATTGTAAGAGTGGTCTGCCCCTGCCCACGCTAATAAACCCTGGCAGAATGGTGGTAACTTTTAGCAACCTGTGGGCTTCCACAAGACGATGCCTTTTGTATACTAGTGGTAAACTGCAATCCCTCGCGTGATGGTGCAAATTCTTAGCAGCTTGTGGTTGTCCATGAAAAGATCACCAGGGCGAATAATGGTCAAATGCTGAACCTTCAAAATGGAGGTATCACTGGAAACCTTATGCAACAATGACATGTTGCCCATTGCCACCCTGGAGGAATGCTGGCCCTGGCATAATGGTTGTAATTCTTTGCAACTTGGGGGCATCCACAGGAGGATATCCATTGTTCGCCCCCATAAAATGCTGGCCCTTGCATAGTGGTGATAACAGTTGATTTGTGGGCATTCAGAGCATGCTACTTAATAGTGGTGAAATGCTGGCCATGGTGCAATGGCGGTAGTTCATGGCATATTGTGAGAAACCTTAGTAGGAAGGCCCCACTCTCGGGAATAATGCTGGTCTAAACAGAATAGTGGTCATTAATGACCTATTGTGCGAATGGATGGCACAGCAGTGCCCACCCACTGCATCATGGTGGTCCTGGCAGAATTGTGCTCATTCTGAACACATTGCTGGCATCCATTCCACAAAGATCCAGTTTGTGGCATACTATTCATCTGGTCCCTGTATTATGCTTGTAAGTGATGTCATACTACGCGCACACATAGTACGATAGCCCTAGCATAATGCTGGCTCATGCTTAACTATGGTAATTCCATTCAGTGCTTAATTTGTGAAAGAAAGAGCACCGTTGTCTGAAATTCCGCTCAGAAGCCCATGGCCGGTGCAATTAAACGTCGGTGCATGGAATCCCACGGCTGGTAGATTTAAAGCCACCTCAGACTTTTTTAATCCACCACCAGACACTCCCTCCTCCTTTACCTCACTCCTGCAGGATCCTGCTTTCTCCTTTTGTGAGGGTTTACTTGTCTTTCTCTTCCTCCGTCTTTCACATCTGTGTAATTCACCTCTCTTGAGCTCGGTAAAAACATGATAAGGAAAACATAGGTGCCAGTGCCCCCCAGCGGCTAAAATTAAGCACTGAATTCCCATGCATGTATTGATACAATGGTGCAAGACATAAATGTATATAAATTATAACACATTTAAGCTCAAGCAGGTTCACAGAAGAAGGAACCAGTGTAAGTGAACACATGTAATGTGCATGGCACCAGTGCTTAATTTGAGCCGGTGGTTTCAGGTGCTCGGTACCGGCACTTAATTGTCAACACTGGCGGTTGTAACAGTTGGCCACAAGGTGGCGCTGCCTGGCTAATTTAAAGGGGACCACAACAGTTAATTATTAATTGAATATACATTAAAAATTACTAGTACCTGCCGCCCAAGTCGTACTTATAGTTTTGGTGGCCTGAAATAGTCCGAATTGTCACACTTGTAGGAGCGTGATGGTCAGTAGTTGTGCTGTTACTGTCGCTGGCAGTATATCAGGTGCAATGTGTGGTGCAAGCTTCAATGGCCTCCAGACCAGAGCGCTGATACTTAATTTTTTACACATTAAGCACTGCACGCTAAAATGCAAGATTGACCTACAGGGGTGGCTCCTCCATTTGAGCGGAGGAGCATCGCCCCACTTAAAAAAAATCTCCCCAAAGCCCCTAGAGGAAAAATAAAATGGTAATTAATTACAATTTTTTTGTTCATCCTCCTGACCTGAACCGAACGTCAGGATGGGGGCGGGGCCGCTGCTCAATGACAGCAGCAGGTAGGAGGGTGGGCGGGTGCTGCACATTTTAAAGTGTGCATGTCTCATTGGCTGGTCATCTTGAGACGACCAGCCAGACATAAGCCCTTTGAAATCTCTAACCCAGCTGTATTAAGACAGATGGGTTAGAGCAAGTGCAGGCCTCCACAGCGCTTTGGAGTGCCGAACGAGGCCGCTCCCACAAGTCCTGGTGCTGCTTTCACAGCATGAGAGCAGCGTCAGGATTGGTCTAGGGAGTTTCCTGGTAAACGAGCTGGAGTCGCAAGAGGTCAGGAGCAGGGGGTCCTTTCCTAAGGTAAGTTTTACTTTTATTCTATTTTAAGTTTATCTGTGCACATACCCGTTTATTTTTGTATTATTTAATTGTATTTATTTGCGGGTGCCCGCCCCCGCTTCACTTCCCCGTTGATGCCAGCCGCCACTGTTGATGTACCCTCGCTTCACAACCCAGGTCAGACACCTAATTTCGACTACTGAGTTCATGATAGCATCAAATGGGGCGACGAATAGTTTCTAACACACAAAGGTTTGTTACGAGGGCGAATGGCTAGACAGAGAGGTGCCACATGAAAACGACTGATAGGGTAAACCGTGGCAGTGGATAGGATTACAGAATCGCAGATTGAAGATCCAAGAATGAGGCACACGCAAAAGCAAGAATCCAGAGAAATATGAAAATAAAAGCACCGAAAGCTGCAGCGTGGTGAAAAGAAGCAATTAAAAGGTCGTACAATTTGGCACAAGGTAAAAAGGGGCCAATGGCATCAGAAGCAAAAAAGACAAGAGAGTAACATTTAAGAGTGCATGTGTGCAACATTTTTAAAATAAATAAATAAAAAAGTGGGGGGTTGTAAACGATTAAGTTAATAAAAAGGGGAAACTGACAAAAAACTGAGCTTAAAATACACAATGGCAATCAAAGAGATTGCCACTTTGATGACATCCGACATTTTAGAAATCACCATCCCTAAGTACCAAAACGCCAGCCACGTCTGCGTGAAAATATATTTCTCTTTATGCACCATATTCAGCTTTTGTAAAATTCAGGACGAGGAAATCGTTCCCCTAATCTACTGTAATTTTTGCCATTGCCCTCAGTTATTAATGATTAAGTATTGCAGTAGTTCTTGGAAGAAAAAAAAATACAGCCAACAGAAGGACTGAATAAAAAGCTTTCGAGATGTTGTCAATGATGTCAAAACAAAAGCAGGCTATGACTAGAAAAGCAGGGCTCTCACCTGCCAATAAACTGCCCTTGATCACTTACAAGAAGGGAGCCTCCCGGCAGACTGCCTGCGTAGGAGAAAAAAAAACACTTGAAAGAGGGAAGAAAGTATCACACAGGTCACAGCAGCAGTCCCGGCAGAGCCCTGAGGGACGGCAGCTAGTCTCAGCCTTGTCATCCTCTGCGCTCCTCTCCACTCTTCCCAGAAAATGTCGATAGGAAAATGTTTGAGGGGCCTCTGGTGGAATTTTTTTTCTCATTCTTTCTGCATCGACAGGATGCCAAATCAATATTTAGTTCCCACTAACAAGCTGCTCGAGGTCTCAGTAGAAAATATTGTAGAGAATGCGGGAAGACACAGTAATAAACAGCTGTCTGACAGGGAGGAAAACATGAACTGACTGGAAACAGGTCCGCGGTAAAAGGTCACTGAGACCCGTGAACTCCTCGGGTGTCCGCATCAACCGCCGACTTTAAAGAAACCCGAGAAGGCGGGTTTTCCAGAGAGGAACAGCCTGATCCGTCTTCCTCGCGCGCGCACCGGCCAGATAATTAAATTAGTGCACGAGCCAGGGTTCGCACCGATGCCAACCAGATACCAACTTTTCATCTGTTGAAATGAGCGATTACAAGCTTTGCGTTTCCTTTCTTCTAACGAGCGCTGCGCGAGGTACTCGTGTTAAAAGAGAGTAGGCTGGGAAGGTGGGAGTACATAAGTGATCTTAAAAGAGATACGGTTTAATAAGCAAATAGTTAAATAGCGCTGTTCCACGCGAGCACACTAATGACGATGCATATTAATTGTGTGGTATAATTGTGTGGTACCTGTCCTTCCAAAAGTTTCATTACGTGGCGCATCCACAGCTGGTCCTGTTCCAGCGCTTCCTTACTTTTTATGGCTTCCTGTGGGTGAAAAAGATCAAACGCTAGTTACAATATGTATGATCTTGGGCAGATCATTTTTAGGTTAGGCTTAAAAGCGCAGCTGTTGTTAGAACCCATTAAAATATATATGGAGTAAAGTACCCCATGCTGTACATTATAAGGATGTTTCAAGTCACCAACGAGCTCCATATAGAGGATTGGGGCCGAAGACAAGGAAGCACAACTCTTTAGTTCCACCAGGCATTTCTCCAAATGGGCTGGAGCCACGAAGGATAGTTTTGTCAGCCCAGAGTCACTCCTGGTACCTCAATCACTTCACCCACTCCCCCAAGGTTAAGTGCAGAAGGCACGGGGAGGCTTCGAGAAATACAGAGAGAGGAAGGGAAGATGGAGAGTAAGCAACCAGAAAGAAAGAAGAGAGAGAAGAGGGGAGAGAAATCGAGAGAAAATGGATGGAAAGAGAGGGATTGTGCGAGGAGACGAAAGAAGCGTGCCTGGTTTGAGCATTTCTGCTAGGGCTGCTTTTGGTTTTCCAGGCTGGCTCTGGCCAAAAGCTGAGTTCCTTTATAAGGTCATGGAACTCTACGGTGACTTGCAATATCCTCAATGTATGGAAGGGGTCCTTTATTCTTTATAATGCATGGTCACATCATCATCTTTCCCATAAACCACTTAAATCCTTGGTGTGTTGCCGTTTCATATTAAAGAGATATGTTTGCATGTTCACAAACATGAAGAATAAAATTAAAATCTCAAGTGCAAATTTAAACACACCAAAAATATTAATAGATGTTTGTTGTAAAAAGATATAAGAATTAACCCTGGGCGGTGAACTCCGCTCGCGGAGTTTGCGGAGTTTTCCGCACTCCGCTTTACGCCGGAGATCGCAGTGTTTTGTGCCTCGCTCGCGTTCGTCAACGTCAAGTTGGCGACCGCGAGCGAGGAAAATCAACCTCCCGGCGAGATTTTTTCTCGTTTGCGATCGCCAACATCAAGTTGGCGAGCGCGAGCGTGGGAAATCAACCTCCCGGCGAGATTTCCCAACCCGGGGGGGTCAGGTTTCTCATTGCGAGTGGACGCGTATGCTCATGACCGCTCACGTTGAGAAACACAGCCCGTTCGCATTGAGAAAGCTGCCGCTCGAGTAAAAATCTACCTGAGCGGCAGAAAAGGAAAGCAGGGACCGCTTGCGCTGTGCATGGTGCCGTTCGCGATGATTGCACAGTGCGGACAAGCATCCGGCACTGTGCAATCACTGCGAATGGCATTTTTCTATCGTACTCCGCCGCTTGCGGAGCTCCGCGTAGTGCGGCTGAGTTTTTGCACTTCGCGGTGTTCCGCGTAGTGCAACTCCGCGTACTCCGCCCAGGGTTAATAAGAATCAGTTTAATACAAGTTAGATTTAAAAAAAATGTAATTGTGTAAGAATGTGTTGAAACATTCACAGAGATTCTATCCTTTCTAAAATTACCTAAGGCACGCAAAAAAGAAAACTGCTGCTGTAAATATCTCCTTTCTGCATGTTTTTATCATTGTTCATCTAGAAAAACAGAGCAGAAGGAAAAGCACGTTTAATTTTGTTTTTTTACTGCATGTCCTGTTGCTGGCTGTTGAAGTAGGTATTATGATGCAAAAACTCAACAGTAAATAGTTATTACCGGTGAGTGTCTATGTAATTTTCTTATTACATGCAACTAGGTGCATCACAACATCAAAAGTTTCCCCATAATAAGGGTTTTTATACAGGAAATTCAGAATCCTACGTATTAGATATTCACTGAAAAAAACAAAGGTTAAAGGGACGTTATAGTTAGGTGAAAATGTCAGTTAAAACATACAGTTTAAAACAAACAAAACCACTGAAACTCACCAGTTATAGTTATCTCAAGTAACTATAGCCCATGCCCTCGGCATGCACAGAGTTGTCATAAATGATGTCAGTTCAGATGTTGCAGTGATTTTATCAATGATGTCATAGAACATGTCATGAGTGATAATGTGTGATAATGTGTGATCATAAGCAGTGCAGGGTGAGGGATCTAGTTATAGTTACTTTAGGGCAGCGCAGTGGAGGGTTGGAGTCAGGGCCTGGCACCCAAACCCCCCCCCCCTCGCAGGCCAGGTCCGGTGCTTAACCCTGGCACAGCAGAAGGTTGGAGGCATGGCCTGGCGCCCAAACCCCGGTGGGCGCGCATGGCTATGTGATGTCATAATATAAAATGTATCATTTTAAATAAGGCAGATCAAGTGACTTAGTCAAAGGGTCAGAACACCAAAATATAAAGAGTGAGCCTATTGACTTTATGAAGGGGTCACCATATGAACATATAAAAAAAAACTATTGTCTGTCATAAAATAACCAATAATTATAAAGTGTATATTCAATTAATTCACACAGTGCAACGTTTAGAAAAAGCAATTGTCATTAAAAATATAATAACTTTTTATTAAAAAAAAGCATCAACATATATTGGAGTCTTTCTTTTAGCATTTTTCAGCCCACAAAATGCAGCCATAAATCAACCACAAGAGATCCCTGCACTCCAGCTGAATAGCATAGAGCTCCAGGTAGGAGTGCTTTATAAAATATGATAAGCTCTCCTGGAATCAAGGATTTAATGACCCAGGAGGCTTACTGTTTTTTTTAAATGTTGTTGGGGGGGCTGCTAAACTTGCTGCAGACCCCTACAACATAAAACAATGCTTGGTGGTGCCCCTTCTAAGGCCCTCACCAGGATCTACTAAATGTAAATAAGAAGCCCTCCCAGGGCATTATGGGGCACTCCTTGCTTGGAGCAATGAATAATAAATGAGTGCCTCCTGCCGCTCATTCATCATTTATTCATTT
This sequence comes from Calotriton arnoldi, assembly GCA_963921515.1. Taxonomy (NCBI): domain Eukaryota; kingdom Metazoa; phylum Chordata; class Amphibia; order Caudata; family Salamandridae; genus Calotriton; species Calotriton arnoldi. Next base: position 2,573,862 of record CAWUFW010001415.1, read on the forward strand.
TTTAAATTTATTTTTTAAGTGTCCCAGTGCCCAGCCGAGGCACTCACATGTTTAATTTTTGTTGGGGGCTGACCCAGGGCCCCTCCTGCTCCTTGCAAGTGGACTCCTAGGACACGCATTACCCAGCAACCCTTTTTTAAATATATTTTTTAACTGGGGTTCCCCAGAGTCCACCCAGAGCACCCCATAGCATTTATTATATTGGGAGGTGCAGGGGGATCTGCAGGGCCCCTGGGGCCTCACCGGCACCCTGCCAACACAAGAGACAGCAGAACATTATTATTATTTTTTTTTAAACTGGGTTGTCGGCTCCTGGCATTGCTCCCACCAAACAGGAGCAGCTTTTCTTTTGCTCCCGCTGGGGGTACCAATTCTGTGTCTTCCTACCCACAAGAGAGTGGGCATGGAGGAACCTTTGTGCTACCACATGGCGGAAACAGCTTTCTCCTTCCGCCGGGTGGGAGCACTTTAGACTCCCCTGCCAGCGGAAACTACTGTGTCCTGCGGGTACTCAGGACACAGTGACGGAGGTGGCCCCGGGGGATGGAGTCCATGGGGCTATACAAAGGTTTGGGGAGGATGCACATGCCCCCTCTCCATAATTTGTAAGTCTGCCCCAGGGATGGGGTCCCCAAGGCATCAAGGAGACTTGGGTAGAGTTCTCCCCTGTAATTACCCATTGGCCTGGGGGATGGGGTCAACCGGACCTCAAAATAGATTGTGCCGGGCCCTTCGGGTTCTGAGCTACCTCATAGGGGATCCACCGTGAATTCACTGTAAAGTTTTTAAAAAAAAGAAACCTTTTAAGCACGGGTGGGGGGGGGGCATCTGCGGCCCACACACCAGGTCTATGGGGCAGGGTATCCCTACCCTGCCTCCTTATATCTTTTTTTTAATGTTTTTTCAGGACTGGGGACTCAGTCCCTGAGTCCTAAAATGGCTTCCACCACATATTTGCTGATGTGGTGGCAGCGAATTAGCCATCATTTCAAGATCTGATTCTCCGCGGCGTGAAATATCTTCATCTTTGATTCTTAATTTCTCAAAAACGTCTGAATGGATTTACAACTAATCCCGAAAAGCACGCTTTCTGCCAAATGTGGTGTAATTTCATCAACAGTATATGTTGTCTTGCTATTCAATTTTCCTATGGAAAAATGAATGGGGCAACATTTCTCACCCCCCCCTCCGCTTGACGGAGCCTCCCAAAAACAGTCCAGGTAGAAGCAGAGGTGGATGAGACTTTTTTGGAAAGTTTAGTGAATATTCATCAAAAGGCGCCCAAAAATGCTTTTCCTTTGGAAAGGTGGCCCTAACTATAACCACCCAGTGGTGACCACATTTTTAAAATTACACACACTTACACACACACACACACACACACTTACACACACACACTGCATAAAGAACTATCTTACATCTCAAAAGTACACTGATTAATTACACATTAAATTCTTTAAGTTATAAATGTATAGTAAACATTTAAGAAACAATTTGCGTTCCTTTTTTTCACTTAAACAGGGTCTTTTTAATATATTAGCCAGGATTCAAAATTCAAGCCACACTTATTGCTTTGCGAATGGCAGAGTTCTCCAAGTCAAAATTTGGCGCACTTACAAATGGGCTAATCCCTTCAGTGTTAGCCTATGTATTACAACAACACCCTGAAGACTCAAGGTTTACATTTATACTCTTCAGCATGGAACACCACATTTAATGTGAAGTATGCCTTGCAGGGTTGCTGCCTGTCCCACACGTCAACAGACATAAGTGCATGCCCAATGACTGAAAGCAACGTAAGAGTAATGGTGCTGTCAGCACGCACTGTAAATACATAACAATACCTTATGTTTTTTATAGCGCTACATATCGCTCACTTATGCCATTTTGCAACGCTAAAAACAATGGATCTTATTTACAAGCCGGTGCGTGACTTTTAAAATGGGAAAAAGGGACGTACCGGCGGCGCAAGATACTTGTAAATAAGTCCCAATAAGTGTTGCTACTATCCAATTTAATGGTGTCCACTTTACCCAAGAATGAAAGGGTGAGAGTGCAGTATCGGAATTTGAACTCGTGGCTTGCGGGTCACCGCAAGTGTCAGTGGCTAGCTAACGTTCACCTCACCGAGCCATCCACCGTGCCCCTGGTCCTTAAACTACCAGGGAACAGCACTAGGCTGCCTCTGATGGGCACTGTTAATTTACAGCTAGCACCTATAATAAAATTATAATTTGTAGAGGGGTGGAATTAATTCACAAGTTAGAGCCCTCGGTGGTTATGCTGGCTAGCCATTACAACATTTGCTTTTATGAGCCTTTCCAATTAAAACAATATTCTGTGTGTGTCACATATTGATTGCTACATATTAAAGTGAACAGTAAATTCTGCCTCCTCGCAGTTATCCTCTTTGGGGTTTTAGTCACTAGGCAGCAGCCCTCTGTCTGTGACACGGATAAATCAAGAGATCTAAGAAGGAAGGCCGCGAGCCACAGGCTATGCAGCATTTGATTGCGCTGCGGACATTTATTTACTGTTTGTCCATATAAAATCATTCCTGTGAAAGTCCAGCCCAGCCGTGGCTGGGAGTGTAATTTTAAAGTATATACTACGTTCTACGAGAGCTGGCAGGGCAACGCTGTTTTAGACATCTCTTAAGGCGATAGGAATGGCTCTATATATGAAACGTCTGGATTGTGTAACTCCAAAAGACATACATTAATGCGTTTAGAAATATCGGATGGTAATCAGAGAACACCCTGTTGTCCACTGTTTGGTGGTAACACTCATCACTACACTGATTTTCTCAAATACTATATTCAATATGAAGTATGCCTGGCAGATTGTTTCTTTCAAATGAAAACATAATGGTGCCATGCATAATCACGTGTTTTTTTATTTATGATTATTGCCTGCTGCCTTCTGTTAACTTCTCACCCAGCATAATATATGGGTTAAAGTATCCCCTGCCATACATTATAAGGATATTCCAAGTCACCAAGGAGTGCCATGACCATATGAGGAACAAGACAACAGGCATAGTTTCTTTATAAAGGTATGGAACTCCAAAGTGACTCGCAAAATCCTTATCATGTACGGCAGGGGGTACTTTATCCCATGTAATACATGGTCACACCATCACTTTTCCTAAAAACCATTTAAATCCTTACTGCATAGCTCTTTCATATGAAAGATTGAGCATGTTTGCAAATATTAAGAATAAAAATAGAATCTCTAGTGCAAAATGACACGTCAAAAAAGCTATTAGATATTTGCTGCAAAAGATACTAGAATCAGTTTAATACAAGTTCGTTTTTTAAGAAAGTTGCAGTAGCTCAGAATGTGTAGAAACATGCAGAAAGATATTACATTTTCTATAATTACAGAAAGAGTGCAAAAAATGTAAATATTGTCATAAATATCTCCTCTCCACTGGTCACTGTAAACTAGAAAAACAGATCAAAAGAAAGAAAAGAAAAGTTTCGTTTTTGTACTTTAAACAGCTGTTTTTATTATACTCCATGCCTTGACCTGCCCTTTCCACTCTGCTGCTGGCTCCGACAGCAGGCATTGTGATGTCAAACCTCTACTGTAGTAGGTTATTACAGTTGAGTTCTGACATGGTCTCTTCAAAATAGGCGACTGAGTGCGCCACAAGTCGCCCTGTACAAAGAAATTACAGACTGATTTTTATACAGGGATTGCAGAATCCCATGTATTATATTAGGGTAAGGAAATTAAAAGTGGTTAATGCCCAGAAGCATGTCGGCAAGAGGGCTATTAACTGATTTAATTGTCCATCTGAGGCAAGGGCCAATTAACAGTTGTAAATGTTCTCTATAGCTCACCCCCTGTCTTCTCTTTCAGCTATAGTCGCGGATTTGCATGCCTTTGGCCGGGCCTCCGGTTTTAAAATCAATCTCCAAAAGTCACTAATTTTGAATTTAACCTCTAAACAGCTTACAGTTGATGCTCTCAGGGCCCGGTTTGATTTCGACTGGGTATCGGAGGAGGTGACGTACCTGGGACTGGTCCTTAATAAAAATTTAGCAAAAACGTCAGATGTTAACTATTCTAATCTGCTCACGCGTATACGGAAAGACCTGGCACAGTGGCGGAGGTTGCCGCTGTCGTGGTTGGGCAGGCTTGTAGCGGTCAAAATGAATGTTCTGCCGAGGGCGCTGTACGTCTTTCAGACTCTCCCCCTTCTCCCACCTCCGGGGGTGATTCCTAACATTCAAAGAGAAATTGAGTGCTTCATCTGGGGTCCGGTCTCCCCACGGTTGCAGAAGACTCTGTTACAGCGGCCCAAAAAGGTAGGCGACCTTGCCCTGCCGAATTTCAATCGATATTTTCTGGCCTCTATATTGCGATACCTGGTGGAATGGAACCGTCCGATGACGGATAAAAACTGGGTTTTTATGGACCAGACGGTTGCAGGTCGGCATATCTGGAGGGAGGTATGGCTGCCTAGGGCTTCCCAGGCATGGGGGCTGTATTCATCTCCTATTGTTGTATTCCGCTTTAGGTGTCCATATATAGGTTTTCCTGAAACATGTCCTTATATAGGCACAATTCGCATTGCCCTTATATAGGCATAGAATCCCAGTCCTTATTTAGGCATTAGCCGTGCACTCCAAATACAGGCATGGTCACCGACATCCGCCCACCCTAACGTCACAACGAGTTCTTAGAAACCAGACCCTTAAGCTCTTGGGAGTTCCCCTAGCACAGGATTATTGATTTCTCCAAGAACTCATCTATTATGCATGAACCGCTATACCTTAAGGGTTCATTCCTGACGTCTTCCTCTGTCCGACTTCACGTCAATGCTAACATTCCAAGGCACCTGACCAGGTATAAATATACCTTCCCTTGCCCAAGCAAGTTAGAGGAGACCTCGACTTTAGAGGAGCCCGGGTCCCGGCCTAACGCACTGAGAAGAGACGCTGTCATCCCTGCTCGCAGAGAATCCAGCTTCCAGTGTTCTGACTCCCTTCGCGGGGTGTTAGAGTTCGAAGATCCGGAAAGAGATTCCCACCTCTCTCATTCTCAAGGTATGGAGCTGACTAGAACCTAGAGGGACTCTTGGCATATCAGACTCTTAGTATATCATACTATAGAATACTTCACCTACTTCTTACCTTGTCCTACACCTAGGTTAGGTTAGGTACACTGGGGTAGAACTAGCTTAGAGACGCATCGTATGAGTACTCGCATTTTTAGCTCATGTTATTTATGTACGTGAATATATGCTAAAAGATAATGCTAGCGCAGTATTATTTATTTCTACTGCTTACGCTGTACATTATATATCTTGCATACTGTCTTGTGATCATAACAGCTCATATCTCTTACACGAGAAACAAGACTGTTCAATAAAACCTTTTATTGAAACGCCCGTCTATTCTTTCTGTGTAACTCTGAGGAAACTAAGCATGCACGATTAGCTGAGTGAAACTGTTATCTATTGTTTCCACGATTCTGAGAAGTGTTCCGAATCTAAAAGGGAAACAAAGTTTTCATGTTTATGCGGTTGCCAGAAACTACTCCCTTCTTGTTCACAAGGAGTTTCTAGTGGCCTCTGAGATAGCTGGCACAAAGTAATTAAGTTTAATATACTCGATAGGGACATACTGACCTCAGTCCTATGTCAAACCTATAGGGTATATTATTCCAATGCGCAGAGCATATTAGGGAAATAGGAACTACACTACATGGCGCCCAACGGTTTGGTAAGGCACTAATTTAATGCTAGATACTGAGTAACTCAGTCGTGCTTTTCTCTCAGAGACCCCTACTCAAATACTCCATAAGACGTCTGGAGTCGGTAGGGTTAAATATCCGCCAAAGCTAAATAGGACAAAAAACCCTATATATTAGCTATTTTAGTTTAATCAAGGTTGAAGGATACAGTGTTCCAAAATATTGTGCACCTTATCTTTTTGTTTCCTTGAAACTTGTTCTACATTTTTCAAAAAACAAATGTCCAATCACGGGGACGATGACACCGGGAACGGTGTAGCTGCGGCTCAACCAGTCGTAACAGCTTTTAACCTTACAGGTTTAAATTAAACCGAGGAGGGTGTTATAGACATCGCTCCAAACTTAAGAAGAGTCTTCACTCTAAAACTTATAAAACACGGCCTATCACCAAGAGGGGGTAGAGCAGTTTTCGTGATAGAGGCACACGAATCCTTTCAGACAGAGGTATTCTATTCATGGATAGTATTCCCAGAATCAAATCCAGTAACAAGAGTGTTTCACTTCTACAAAGAAGATGAACCACCAGAGGAATATATTCCTTTCGAGGATATTGAAATTCCACTAACATACCAAGAGCATCAGCTCTGGTTTAAAGGTGCCCTAAAACATCACAGAAACATTACCAGGCTCGGTCCACTAGGTAGACCAGGAGCAACATGGCCGATTCTAGCCGGCTACACTCCTCATCCTGACCTCGATATAATGTCAGACGAGGAATTACTTACTCAACTTACAGAGTTAATAAAAATTTACAGACAATTAGTCCAATATGTCATGCAGACTTTCACAGTCCAACCACCATTGACCATTCCAAATCAAACCCCTCAACAGGGAATACACTAAAAATTACACCACAGACTTTATACGCAGTCATGGGTAAAATGCCCACAAAGCGTGAGCAAATTCCATTCTGGATAGCTAAAAAAATCACTCAAATCGAAGCAGTATTTCCAAATACTAGCCCTTATGAGAAACACAGAATTCTAACAATCTGTTTACCAATGGGGATCACACCACAACTGGAAGACTGCACCACTTGGGGCGCGGTCTTTGCTGCCATCTATACTAAAACACATGGTGTTCCGTCAATTGCAGTAATACCAGATGTCCTGAAACAAATTCAAAACGAATACGGGGCAGAGCCTGCTCTGAATTTAGGTATGAAATTACTGAAAAACTTCGACCAGGTCTCAACAATAATATTATCTAATATTAAAGGGGAGGCAGCATCAGTGGCGATCCGCCAACGCTTAAGGGAATTTGATGTTACAGAACACAAACAGAACTACCCAGAATAATAGAACAATCTTATGCAGAATTAGGCAGAGATAGTTTGGGTGGAAAACCTTTGAAGCCAAAACTATCTGAAAGTCCTGAGAAGGACTCTATTAAACAAACTCCTACATCTTCTAAAAAGAAGTGGGAAACTAATAAACAAAATTCAAACGAGAAACGTTCTCAATCCCGAGGTAGGTCTCCTCAAAAGGAGCCCTCTGAAAGGAGGTATAACCTCAGGAATAGGGATAATTTAAGAAAGCCTGACAGGTATCAAGATACTGATACAGGTTCCTCTCGTACCTTTCAGATATCGTCACAGACATCGGAAAGAAGAGGACGTTCAGAACATAGAGAAGAACGCGTGAAATCCAAAGACGACAAACACGTTCAGAAAAATAAAGCAAAACCTCAATTCTCAAAAAAGAAGGTAGCAGGTCTGAAGATCAGACATGCCGAGGATACTGAGAACACAGCTCAAGAACGGAGAATGGGCTCAGACAATGTTGGACAGTGCAGCAGAAGTCACAATAGCTCGCCAGAACCTGAAGGAACTTCTGGAGACAGTGGACTTGAATGAGTATATCACCGTAGAGACTGAAGACACCAGGGTTAGTACTCCACAAAAGTTATATGAAATAACACTCCGAATGGAGGGAGACATACCAAGAAAGGTGAAAACACTCTTTTGGGAGAAACTTTCAAGGGGTTATGATATACTTCTAGCAGAAAAAGACCGGCGACCACAATTTGTCAGGGACTGCCCACATGGCGAGGACATCATTATGCCTGCCTTCTCCAACCATATTCCAATTCACCTAAAATATACTTAAGCCAGGAAATGGGCAGTTGCCCAGGTCCCAGCATTATATAAAAATCATGTAGGATGGGATGAGGACTTACCTCACCACAAAATACATCTAAAAAATGAACCTACTGCACAAAGGCAGTACCCAATAAAGCAAGAAGCTAAAAAACAGATCAGGGAGATCTTAGATCAACTTGAATACCAAGGGGTGATTGAAACATGCACCTCCTCAATGAACAATCCTTTGTTTCATGTATCCAAACCAGACAATACATATCGTCTAGTTTTGGATTACAGACAGTTGAACACTTGTTCTAAAACATTTGCAGTGCAAAATGCACATAGTACAGCATTAATGAATAACATTGTGCGTAAAAAATATAAAACCACATTGGACATTTCAAATGGTTTCTTTTGTCAAAACATAGCACCTGAAAGCAGGTACTTAACAGCTTTCTCAATAATGGGGACCCAGCGTCAATTTTGTAGACTCCCACAAGGGTTCAAAAACAGCCCAGGGTTATTCTCAGCGAGGTAACAGAGTTACTACAAATTTATGATAATGAGGCATTGTCATATGTCGATGACATCTATCTGACAGACGATGACCTGGATAGGCACTTGAACAGGGTGAGTACCATTATATTGGGCTTCGCCTCTGAGGGCTATAAATTCAACTTTAAAAAATTCAGAATTGCCCATCTCAATGTCCTTTTCCTAGGATATGAGCTTTCAAGTGAAGGCAAGAGCCTGGCAGCTAACTTTCTAGAAAAGTGCGCGCTGCTCCAACCTCCAAAAACGCTGAAAAACTTGCAATCATCTTGGGTTTCCTAAATTTTGGAAGGACATACATTCTAAATTACGCAGAAAGGGTTAAACCTCTCTACGAATTAATCAAATTTGATTTTTCAATCAAACATTGGACACAGGAACACACAGAAATCTTGCGTTCACTCCAAGCTAACATGTTAGCAACAAATCACTTACAAACACGCGTAAGTCAACGCAATTTAGTGATCCGAATAATTTCGGGTCAATGCGGATTCACCTACTTAACATTTAATGAGGGTGAAAAAGTACCAATAGCATACAAATCACATTTGTATACACAAGCAGAAATGCGCTTCACTTCAACAGAAAAAATACTGACAGCAGTTCAAACCGCTGTAGCAAAAGAAAGAGCTCTAGCTCAAGGGAAACGCATTATTGTCGTAACCCCAGTACCAGCCTTAGAGGCGGCTACAAAAGCGAGCTTTCCGAATGCAAAAGCATTACATCCTAGATGGATACAATGGGTTAATTCTCTTGCTGCAACAGATGTTGAATACGTTTTTGATCCTGATTTAAAAACACAAGCGTTCCTGCAATATGAACATGAATGTCCTCTGCGATACCAAAGGGGATGATGAACGGAGCGTTTGAGCTAATCAAACACTCACCCCCAGTCAACTGATCTGGGTTTAATCCATCATCATTCTTTAGCTCACTCCACCACCCCAGTTCAGACATGGCCATATGCAAATCAGTCTGACCCTGTGCCTCATGGGAACAGTCCAGCCCGAACTGCCAAGCCATGTCTTCCCTGGACCGGAAACAAGCATCCTGGGACCGGTTTCTGGCTATTCAGCCGTCATCAGCCAGGCTAGCTTGAATCCAGTGGCAAAGTGAGCAAGGGACCCACGTCTGGGCATACCATGCCAACTTAGGGCGAACAAAGCGATACCAAAGGGGATGATGAACGGAGCGTTTGAGCTAATCAAACACTCACCCCCAGTCAACTGATCTGGGTTTAATCCATCATCATTCTTTAGCTCACTCCACCACCCCAGTTCAGACATGGCCATATGCAAATCAGTCTGACCCTGTGCCTCATGGGAACAGTCCAGCCCGAACTGCCAAGCCATGTCTTCCCTGGACCGGAAACAAGCATCCTGGGACCGGTTTCTGGCTATTCAGCCGTCATCAGCCAGGCTAGCTTGAATCCAGTGGCAAAGTGAGCAAGGGACCCACGTCTGGGCATACCCTGCCAACTTAGGGCGAACAAAGCGATACCAAAGGGGATGATGAACGGAGCGTTTGAGCTAATCAAACACTCACCCCCAGTCAACTGATCTGGGTTTAATCCATCATCATTCTTTAGCTCACTCCACCACCCCAGTTCAGACATGGCCATATGCAAATCAGTCTGACCCTGTGCCTCATGGGAACAGTCCAGCCCGAACTGCCAAGCCATGTCTTCCCTGTTCCGGAAACAAGCATCCTGGGACCGGTTTCTGGCTATTCAGCCGTCATCAGCCAGGCTAGCTTGAATCCAGTGGCAAAGTGAGCAAGGGACCCACGTCTGGGCATACCCTGCCAACTTAGGGCGAACAAAGCGATACCAAAGGGGATGATGAACGGAGCGTTTGAGCTAATCAAACACTCACCCCAGTCAACTGATCTGGGTTTAATCCATCATCATTCTTTAGCTCACTCCACCACCCCAGTTCAGACATGGCCATATGCAAATCAGTCTGACCCTGTGCCTCATGGGAACAGTCCAGCCCGAACTGCCAAGCCATGTCTTCCCTGGACCGGAAACAAGCATCCTGGGACCGGTTTCTGGCTATTCAGCCGTCATCAGCCAGGCTAGCTTGAATCCAGTGGCAAAGTGAGCAAGGGACCCACGTCTGGGCATACCCTGCCAACTTAGGGCGAACAAAGTGATACCAAAGGGGATGATGAACGGAGCGTTTGAGCTAATCAAGCACTCACCCCCAGTCAACTGATCTGGGTTTAATCCATCATCATTCTTTAGCTCACTCCACCACCCCAGTTCAGACATGGCCATATGCAAATCAGTCTGACCCTGTGCCTCATGGGAACAGTCCAGCCCGAACTGCCAAGCCATGTCTTCCCTGGACCGGAAACAAGCATCCTGGGACCGGTTTCTGGCTATTCAGCCGTCATCAGCCAGGCTAGCTTGAATCCAGTGGCAAAGTGAGCAAGGGACCCACGTCTGGGCATACCCTGCCAACTTAGGGCGAACAAAGCGATACCAAAGGGGATGATGAACGGAGCGTTTGAGCTAATCAAACACTCACCCCCAGTCAACTGATCTGGGTTTAATCCATCATCATTCTTTAGCTCACTCCACCACCCCAGTTCAGACATGGCCATATGCAAATCAGTCTGACCCTGTGCCTCATGGGAACAGTCCAGCCCGAACTGCCAAGCCATGTCTTCCCTGGACCGGAAACAAGCATCCTGGGACCGGTTTCTGGCTATTCAGCCGTCATCAGCCAGGCTAGCTTGAATCCAGTGGCAAAGTGAGCAAGGGACCCACGTCTGGGCATACCCTGCCAACTTAGGGCGAACAAAGCGATACCAAAGGGGATGATGAACGGAGCGTTTGAGCTAATCAAGCACTCACCCCCAGTCAACTGATCTGGGTTTAATCCATCATCATTCTTTAGCTCACTCCACCACCCCAGTTCAGACATGGCCATATGCAAATCAGTCTGACCCTGTGCCTCATGGGAACAGTCCAGCCCGAACTGCCAAGCCATGTCTTCCCTGGACCGGAAACAAGCATCCTGGGACCGGTTTCTGGCTATTCAGCCGTCATCAGCCAGGCTAGCTTGAATCCAGTGGCAAAGTGAGCAAGGGACCCACGTCTGGGCATACCCTGCCAACTTAGGGCGAACAAAGCGATACCAAAGGGGATGATGAACGGAGCGTTTGAGCTAATCAAACACTCACCCCCAGTCAACTGATCTGGGTTTAATCCATCATCATTCTTTAGCTCACTCCACCACCCCAGTTCAGACATGGCCATATGCAAATCAGTCTGACCCTGTGCCTCATGGGAACAGTCCAGCCCGAACTGCCAAGCCATGTCTTCCCTGGACCGGAAACAAGCATCCTGGGACCGGTTTCTGGCTATTCAGCCGTCATCAGCCAGGCTAGCTTGAATCCAGTGGCAAAGTGAATGTCCTCTGCCCACTGAAATTCTGCCTCTCGATCAGTACGAATTTATAATTTACACTGACGGATCAGCACAACCCGCTACAGGGAGTAAGCAAGCTTACAGTGCAGCGTGCGCAATCGTTAAAGGTTGCATGCAAGATGGTAACTTCAGACCAATGGTCACTAAAACTCAATCTCTAGGAGATTGTACAGCTCAGCGAGCTGAACTACAAGCAATGAAACTGGCACTTGAAAGTACAGATCGCGAATTCCCCACACTAATAGTGTGCGATTCTTTCTGTGTTCAGTCGTATAATGAATATATACAAAATTGGCTTGAAAATGGGTTCAAAGATGCAAAAGGTGGCACAATAAAGCATAAAATGCTTTGGGAACAAGTAGTTCAGTTAAAAAACAAACTACCAAAGGCTCATGTGATACACACGCTGAGTCATCAACGTGATGGCGTTCACGTTGCAGGAATTCATTGGCTGACGAAGCCGCAAAGGGGGCTGTTCAGACGGTTTCCGTAGCTGCGATCACTCGTTCAAAAACGAGAATAGACAGTGAGATATTGTTGGCTGTCAATGCTTCAAGCAAAGGCAGTGGTGCAGCGTTACCAAAGAAGTTTCCACTCAAGTACTCTTATGTAATTGATGCGAACAACGTTCCTTTTGCTCGAATCCCTGGAGTGGGGGATAGGGTAATTCCAAACATGGAACGTAGATTAGGACTGATCCTAGCAGCACATGAAGGGATAGCCTCTGCCCATGCAGGTGTTTCTGCAACAGTATCTTTACTAAAACAAAGATATTGGTGGCCTGGCATTAGGAAACAGACCAAGAACTATGTTCTGGAATGTGATATATGCCGACAGATGAAAGTCTCCACAGTAAAACGTCCTGCGCAGACACCCCTGTTGATTTCAGACAAACCATTAGCTTGTGTTTACATGGACCACTGCGGTTCCTTGCAACGGGACGGTAACTATAAATATATAATGGTCGCAGTGGATTCATGTTGTAGGTTCCTATGGATATGGCCTCAGCGCTCGGCTGACGCTCGAACTGTTATAAAAGATTTGCGAGTCTTTATCGGCACATACGCAATAGGCACACTACATTCTGACCAGGGCCCTGCGTTTAGCTCTCGGGCTTGCAAAGAAGCCATGGCCAGTTTGGGCGTAGCATTGCGGTACTCCTCTCCGTTTCATCCTGAGGGAAATTCTGTTGTGGAAAGGAAAAACCAGGACATAAAGCAGTCTATAACAACTAGAGTCTTAGGTTCGGGTGATGGGTGGGTCAAACATCTTTATGGGGTCCAACGCTCATTAAATAACTTGCCAAGAAGTTCTCTAGGGGGGGTCACTCCATATGAGGTCCTATTTGGGACAAGAATGTGGGTTCCTGATCTCGAATGTAAAGGTACAGTGGTGGAGAATAAACCCTTTGATATCAAAGATCGTTTGGCTGTTTTACAGGATCTAAATGAACTAAGATCGAAACAAAGCAACGTGCTCCTGAAGCCAACCACCACTGGGGAAACACCGGCAGTCCCAGCAAGGCCTGTCTGGATCCCAAAAGTTGGGGATCTTGTCAGAGAGAAGATTGCGGACAAGAAGGAATTTGGAAATTCTTACAGACAACCAGTACCTGTCCTAGCCGTACACGGAACAAGAACAGTACTTCTGCTGCCCCTTGCTGGAAAAAAGGAGAAAAGATTTGTGTCAATCGACTTCATCAAACCACAGTATGTGGCCAATACTAAATAGTAGGCCTCGTGGACTCCGACCTAGTAGCAGACGCACTCCTCTCGCTACTATCCAAGAGGTTCAGACTGAAAGACTCATAACTATCGAGAATTCAGCAGTAACAGATGAAGGACTAAGCAACAATGCTATGGAACTCAGCCCTCTTGAAACTCAAGTAACAGTTCGTCCAAATACACCTGTCTACACCAACGTAACAAGTGATCAACTGGTTCCAGCGATTTCAACAAATCCTGATGCAATTCCAACAATTGACATAACTGCTTCTGGCTATTTCATTAACTTTGATACGTTTTCTGAGGATCCGAGTGAACCTGAAACGACGCCAGCATCAAAAACTTTCAAACAGCAAGTACAAGACTTTTTTCATTTTCTGAAAAAGACTTATCTGGTTTCACCATGGATTGAACTATGGATTATTTCTGGAATATTTTTCTTTCTGCTTTGGCTAGCTTTGGTTATGACTATCAGCGTGCTTATAAATGGCAGATACATCCGTTTGGACATTGAAAGTATGTGAACTTACTTTTGAAACCACACAAATCATCCCATAGTGAAGCAAGAGACTTGTCAGCAGTGAACATCACAGCCGTTCCTATACAGGATGGTATAGTGTGGGACAAAACCGATTTTGATATCTTCGGCCCTACGGAACTTTTGAACATTCCACATTTATTTAAAATTTCACTAAGTGATTTTATTTCGTCCAGTACCTATTCTGATGATTGGGACTTTGAGACTGTAAATGATATGATGTCTGATCTAGAAAAGTCTGCTGCATTCTCTAACAATGAATACTTAGAGGGTTCATCAGACTACGACCAGCTTTATTGCTATAACCACTATGGTCATCATTTCTTTCATAAATCTGCAACACCTAGAAATGTGTTTATGTTTAACCAATGGGAGCATTGTCCTACACCACCAAAAGGTAGTTCAAAAACGTTTGCTAAAAAGTTTCCCTATTTTTCAGGGTACAATACATCTGATCCAGAAACATTTTACTATAAAAATGTAAACAAAACAGGACGGAAAATTATGTTAACTAATACAAAACAGATTTACTCTGCAGCATTTATTACCTAATTGTCTAGACATGGATTTGAATTTTGGAAAGACACAATAGACACAAAATCTGTCTGGGGTTCTAAAGATTGGCAAGTACTGGGGATAGAAGCTTTGTTTAGAGCATGTATCATCCCTCAGCAAATAATGTTTTTGAATGACACTGTGCAACAAACGTCTTGCCTTGGTTTAGCCAAGAACAAAGACATGAAAACACCTTCTGTACCAACACCTGCAAGTAATAACACTACGCAGGCAGCGGTTACAGTTGACACAATACTACAAGCCAACAGAACAGATCCTGATTGGAAAAACTGGTTACTCTGGCCTACAGACACAAACATCTGTCAAGAAAGATTCCTGAATAGAAGACAGGGCTTTACTATCCATAGGCCAGACCCACGATACGTTCAAAGACAACATCCGGGGGTAGTAACAACATACAGTGTAGGTAAATTGTGCCTCGACTGGCTACAAAAATCTACACTTGAGGATGTGAAACAACACTTATCTTTACTTAAAGAAGACGCAGGGGGGCGTGGCTTAGCGAGCCATCATGGCGGACGTGTGCTAAGTGAGCTCCGTCCAGCCCGCCAAATATCCTGCTATTATCCTTGCTCCCCCGACTTCTAAGGTTCTTCGGTGACGACCCAGCGGCTCTGTCAACTCTTGGGGTCACTCGGTGCGATTTTCAGGCACCTGTGGAGGCAGCTGGACGAGCGAGCGGGGCCCGAGCGGGGGGCGGCCTGCCGGCGAGGTGGAAGGGCCGGGGAGTCGCGCACGGGGAACCGGAGATCAGCGCTGCTCCTGGTCACCTGAGGAGGGCGCTGGGCTGCCGGGGGTGGCCCGACGGCGCGGTGAGGCGGCGACTGAGAGGGCGGCCGCGGCCGTGATGTCCTGCGGCGTGGCCTGCCCCGGGAACTGAGGAGGTGGCGCTGCGGCCGACGTAGGCTGCGCAGGTGAGGAGCGGCTGGGAGAGGCCGGAGCGGGGACTTGCGCCCGATCGTCCCCAGCCGCGAGGGCGCTCCCTGGAGACTGGTGCTTCGGCGGAGGCAGGGGCCGTCCGTGTGGAGAGGTGCAGCCTCCCCCACACCTGGAGTGCTAGGGCGGATCGGCGGCAGCTTCGAGCCGCGGGGAGTGTCACAGTGGGGCCTGTTATCGGCCCTGAAGTCCACCCCTCCCCCTCCCCCCGCCTGACTTTCGTCACCATCCTCCCCGTGGGGGCCTACTGCATTGGGTGACCCGGCAGATTGGGCGACTTGAGCGGCCCGGGGCGTGGGTGAGAGGCACCCCCTCCCCCGTTGCCCGCCCACGTGAGCGCATCGGCGGTCGGTCGGACCGTGCGCGTACCGCGGGAGAGCCCCGGCTTGGAGGCTGACATCGGGGGCGCTAGGGAAGGACCCTGCCTGGACGACCGGGGCTGCCCAGAGGAGGCCATCGAGCTTGCTGCGTGGCGACTTGGGGGGGAGAGCGAGGTGTGTTCCCCCCCTGATTAGCGGGACAGCTCCTTGGTGTTTGTTGCCTCGGCGGTGGCTGGAGACAGAGGAAGGGGGTAGTGGAACCCTTTCACACGCTGGGAGTAGCGGCGGGGAATCGGTGGTATAATCGAGCCACGTGGGGAGGAGATCAGGGACCTGCGGCCAGACCTGCCCTCGGCTGTTCTTCTCCTCTCACCCCCCTGATTCGTCTCTCCTCCTCCCTGGGGACCACTTGCATCGGCGGTCAGTCGGGCCGCGTGGCCCCTGGGTGTGCCCCCGGGGGTGCGGGTGGTGGCCCCCGGTGGCCTCCGCGCATTAACGGTCAATCGGACTTCGTACACTCACCTTCCCTGGGGCGCCATTATCGGCGGTCGATCGGGCCGCGGGGGCCCTAGGGGTATTACCTCTCGCAGAACTGTGTGGCCTCTGACGCGGGTCCCTGGGATGGCTTGCTGGCCCTGAGTCGGGGGGTGTCTTCGGAGTCGGCTCGGGACCCAGACTGTCCGGCCCATGCCTGCACTGCGGGAGCCTCAGCGTCAACGCCGGGTGGAGCCTCGCTCGCACCTGAGGGGCAACTGCTAAGGGCAGACATGACGAGAGACAAGGGCAGCGGGGGCTCGACTAAACATGGACCCATTGATATGTTTACTGGCCCGGGAGCGGTGGCTGGGGCCACGGGGGGCCAACAGGAGACCATCCCAGACAATGCGGCGTTGATGGCAGCAATTACTCAATCGAGGGACATGCTGGACGCCAAAATCGGGGCGGTGGGCTCAGACGTCATGCTGCTGCGCCAAGACCTGCGAAACGCAGTAGCCCGCATTACGGAGGCAGAGACCCGCGTCTCAGGAGTAGAGGACGATGTTGCAACACTAAAGCAAAAGGTAGCGAATATGGAGAATATACAGAAGGGGCTGGCGCTCTGGGCTGAAGATGCAGAGGGACGGGCCCGGAGGAACAACCTGAGATTCGTGGGATTTCCGGAGGGATGCGAAAATGGCAACATGGAACGTTTCCTTACTCAGTGGCTTGAGAGCTGGCTCCCTCCGGAAGTCATGTCCCGGTGCTTCGTCGTGGAGCGGGCCCATAGAGCGTTGATCCAGAAGCCCCCGGTGGGAGCCCGCCCGTGGCCGGTGATAGCTAAACTTTTAAACTATCTGGATCGGGACGCCATACTAAAACAGGCCCCGGCCAAAGAAACCCTGTTATATGATAATGCTCGTATCCTCATATTTCCGGACTACACACGGCTGGTCCAGCAACAACGCCAATCATTCATGGCCGCGAAGGCCCGACTGCGAGACCTCAAGCTGCCGTACGCCCTCCTGTTCCCGGCTCGCCTGCGGGTAGTATACCGCTCCCGCACCCACTTCTTTGATACCCCGGAGGAGGTCTTTAGATGGACAGATGAAACGGTTCGAGTGCGAGTGCACACGCAGCCGGGCGGGAGTCCGATTCCTCCTCGAGTGGAGTCACACTGAAGGGACTCGGACGACAGCGGCGAGGGGGCAGTAGACGATCCAGATCCCGGCGACGCTCCAAGTCGTGCGGGGCCTCCTCCCGCGGGGGCTCTGCTGCCGGTCAGCAGACATTGGACCTTTGAATTATGTTTTTCATGTGGCGCCGCTGATCTCTGCTAGCTGCTTGGGCTGAATAAGTTGGGGGAGTTTTAACTTGGGCTGCATCCCCACCCGTTGGATGCTGGTTGGGGTTGGGCCCTGAGGCCATGGGCTGTTCGCTGGGGATCCATTGGATGGGGTGGCCCTCGTCTCCCTGTTGGGGACTGGGGGCCCACCCTGCCGCGACAGATACTTTAGCATTTTTGAGGTATGGGGTGGGGGGTTTGTTGAGGGGGGGTTGTTCTAAGGTACGAGTTGCACTTCCACGAGGGGTTCACTACAATACACACACGCGCTTCCGTGACCCACCGTACGTGCTATGGCACAGTCCGCTCCATAATGGCTGGACGCTTTGAGGGTGGCCGGGAGTCCCCGGGAATACTCCACGTTATCAGTTGGAACGGACGTGGGGTGCTAGATAAAAATAAACGGGGCGCTGTCTTGCGTCAGGCGAAGAGGGCCAATGCCGATATCCTCTTGCTGCAGGAAACCCACCTAATGGGTACGAAGGCCCTATGTCTGCAGCGATACGGGTACCAGCAGGTTTTCCATGCCGGCTTTGCGAGGGGCTCGCGAGGGGTAGCAATTCTAGTGCATCGAAGAATTCCATATATACACTCTAAACAGTGGGTTGATCCGCAGGGGCGCTACCTGTTTATCCGAGGTATGGTCGGAGAGGCTCCCTTGATACTGGGCTGCGTATACGCCCCCCCCCTTACAGTGGTCAATGGTGGAAAAGATATATACCCTATGGGCCGATATGCCCGATGAGTTCTCCGTGGTGGGCGGGGACTGGAATGATGTTATGGATGTAGCCATGGACAGGCACAGGATTGGGGGAGGGCCGGGTGCTGGTCTGACCACGAAGCTACACGATATGGCGGTAGGCCTAGATTGGGTGGACACATGGCGGCGCGTCCATGGAGATAGGCGGGAATACACATATCTCTCCGCAGTCCACAACTCCTTTTCCAGACTTGACTACATTTTCGTTCCCCGAGTAATGGCGGGCAGGGTGGCGTCGGCCGAGATCCTTCCTCGCGGGCTCTCAGACCACTCCCCGGTGGCCGTGGACCTTCAGGTGGGCAGAGGGCGGCAGCCATTTCGTTGGCGCCTATCAGTATGGCATTTACAAAAGGAGGAATACGGGAAATGCATGAGTGAGGCCATCGCTAACTACTTAATCGTTAATGTGGGGTCTGTCTCTAGTGCCGGGACGTTGTGGGAAGCCTTGAAGCCCACCCTGCGGGGGGTGGATATAGCCTGGTGCGTAGCGGCTCGTAGGCAGCGCAGGATGGAGCTGGTTCGGGCCGAGGCAGCAGTGGAGACGCTTGAGCGTCAGAGCCGGGAGGCAGATGAGGGGCAGGTGGTGAGGCGGCTGCTCCTGGCGCAGCAGTCATATGCTGCCCTCCTGATGGATGAGGCTCGACAGGTTTGGCTGGCAACGCGCAGCAGGATATGTCAGTGGGGGACAAGTCGGGTAAGATGCTGCACCGGCTCTGTCAGGGCACCTTCCACGCCCAGGCCCTCCCGGGTATATTAGATGAAGCGGGAGCCCCGATTACGGACCCAGTGGCCCTGGCGGAGAGCTTTGCTGCATACTATGCGGAATTATATGCCCCCCGGGAGTGCCTACCGGAATATATGGTGGATAAGTTTATAGCGGACTTGCCGCCCAAGGCGGTGTCGGATGAGGTGCGTGACCGGCTGGACATCCCCCTAAAGGACGAGGAACTAAGTACGGCACTGGGTGAACTTAGCTCGGGGAAGGCTCCTGGACCCAATGGGTTCCCAAGCGAATTTTTTAGACACTATAATCTGCAATTGGCCCCTCACTACCGGGCGGCCCTGGAAGAGGCCAGGGAACAGGGTCGGCTTCCCCCAGATTGGAGACACGCGGAAGTGGTGGTGTTCCATAAGCCGGGTCGGCCCCCGGAGCAGCATGCCTCCTATCGTCCCATCTCCCTGTTGAACGTCGAGGCCAAAGTCCTGGCCAAAGCATTGGCCAATCGGCTCCTGCCACATATCTCAATACTCGTACACCCGGACCAGGCCGGATTCATGCCCCAGAGGGCGACCAGGCATAATATACGGCGGGCGCATGTGGCGATGGCGGCTATCCGACAGACTGGAGAACAGGCGGCGTTCCTTCTAGCGGACATGGACAGGGCATTCGACTCTCTGAGCTGGGTCTATCTGTTCGCACTGCTGCCCCGGCTTAATCTTGGCCCCCAGTTCCTGTCCTACCTGACGCTCCTATATACAGACCTGACGGCAGCAGTTCGGGTTGCAGGGTGGTCTCTTCCAGCTTCTCTATCGGGCGGGGCACCAGGCAGGGATGCCCCCTCTCGCCGTATTTATTCGCCCTGGCTATGGAGCCATTGGCGGCGTGGGTGCGTATAGATGCACAGCTCAGAGGCTTTGAGTGGGCTCTGGGGCTGTCCGACAGGATTGCTTTATACGCGGACGATGTCCTCTTCTTCCTTACTGCTCTGGATAGAACGGGGCCACGCCTCCTGCGGATTATGCAGATCTTCGGGGAATCATCAGGGTTGTATATGAACCCCCGCAAATCCACACTGTGGGTTCTGGGGGTTCGGACGAAGGTAGGCAATTGGGCGTCCAAGCTTCAGGTGGCAATGGGGGGCCTCAAATATCTGGGGGTGTTTATTTTGGAAGTGCCAGCCATCGCTTGGGCGCGAAATATAGAGCCGGTATGGGAGCGAGCCCGTGCAGACATTAGGACTTGGTCGCGCATGCCTCTGACGCTGTACGGTAGATCAGCGATCTTTAAGATGGTGGCGCTTCCTCGGCTGCTATATCAGCTCCAGAATCACCCGTACCCGATCCCGCCCAAATGGTTCCGGTTGGTGAATTCTGCGCTTGGGCAGTTCCTGTGGGAGGGGGTGCTGTGCGTGTAGCGCTGCGCACATGCTTTCTCTCCACCTATTGCGGAGGACTGGCGACCTCGGACATTCTCTCTTACTACCAGGCCTCGCATCTATTGGTCCTTAATGAGTGGTGGTATGGCGACAGGGAGGACCCGGCATATGCGTTGGAGCGTCATCTCATGGGGTCCCACACACTACACACTATTCTTTACTCGGCGCCGCTACGGGGCGCGCTGCCACCGGCCACTCAGGTGGTGTTCCAAATATGGCGGCAAGCACTGCGTCGCATGGGGTGGTGGAATACCCTGACTCAAGAAACCCCCCTGTGGCCTAATGGGCGACTGCCTGACATTGCGGCCCTACAGGGCTTCCGGGGAAAGGACGCCATTGGCATTTCGACCCTGGGGGATGTTATGAGGGGCATGATACTCAAGTCCTTTCAAGATCTACAGGAGGAGTTTGGCCTGCCCCGGTCCCAGTTCTACCGCTACCTCCAACTCCGCCATGCACTGTCCCCTAGTCTGCGGGATCTGGAGTCTCTCCCGGAGTTTAGCCCCTTGGAGGCAAAAGTCTTCATGGGGGACCTAGAGACCAAAAAGATATCCCAGATCTATCAATCCCTGGTGACCCATTGCTCCCCTACGCTACAGAGGCTCCTGGGGGTATGGGAATAAGATGTGGGCCCATTAGAAGAGGAGGATTGGAGGGAGGCTCTGAGCCGCCCACGCGGCGCGGCCATAGCCATGCGTCTCCGCCTCATTCAATTTAAGTACTTACACAGGGTCTACTTCACCCGGAGTCGACTGTGGCGGGCGGGACTGATCGCCTCCCGGAGTGTCTTCGGTGTGGCCGGGAGGAGGGCACGTTTTTACATACCGTCTGGCACTGCATGGCTCTGGACTGGTTTTGGAGGGGGTCCTGGCCTGTTTGTCGGAGGTGTTGGGGTGGGGGCTCCCACGCACGCCACAATTTGCCCTGCTACACGTCATGGAGGGGTAGGGGGCAATGTATATAAAAGACATCTAGTGTACCTTGGCCTTACACTGGCAAAACGTGATATAGCTAAGGTATGGAAGGACCCACGGGCCCCGTCTGTGGCAGCCTGGAAAAATGGTCTGGACTATTGCATGGGGTTGGAACAACCAATCTTTGTTGCTAGGGGTGCCCACGTAAGCATTATAAAATATGGAAGTGCTGGGCGGAATACAGGGGCCTGTGGCTCGAGCCTCCGGTTGTGGAAGCGGCCCCTCCGGGGAGTAAGTGATGGCGACGCATGGGTTTGCTGTGGTGCGGGGGGAGGGGGGCTTGGGGGGTGTGTGTACATAGGCTGCTACTCTTTTATTTATAAAGATCGATTGTGGACTGGACTACGTGGACATTGTGCGACTCTGGGGAGTGGGTGCGGGTGGGGGGAGTTGGAGGGTGGGGGTCCTCTTTGGACAATTCAGTTTCATATGCATAGCCATGTGTTGTTTTTTTGTTTTTTTGTTCTTTATTTTAAAGAAAAAGTCGATTGCTTCCGGCTGCTGTAAGGTTTGTTATTGCAGTAGTCTCTGGAGTGCAGAGCCCTGCAACATATGTGCAATTTGACAATAAAATAAGTTTTCAAAAAAAAAAGAAGACGCAGACCTTCGGGAATTCTTGCTAGGACCAAGAAAACCACATCAAAAACGTTTCATATATGCAGGCATCTATGCTGCTTATATTGAAGTATGGAAGGTTTCACAGGCAGAGGCCGCAGAGCGAATACGTGAACTTGATCGTATTAACTTAGAGAAATCTCTCACTGTGGTCGACAATGGGTTAACAACTTTGTCATCCAGAATTTATTCATTGGACAACATTGTATCCTCTGCTATTGACATACTGGAACAAGATTTAGCCATGTTACAACAAGGCCAATCTCAGTTCACGTTCTATTATGTTATTAAGCTGGACGCTGCAATCTTTGCGTGCAGGCTATGTGCCTTGGCGTTTTATCAACACGTCGGCTCTGTTTGCAGAATACAATCTGACTGATAAACAGATCGAACTGGCACAAAGGGGAGCAAAGCATACAGTGCTGAGCACTGAAAAACTGGAAAAATTACCATTCACAGTGGCAGAAAAACCAGCTACAGAATGGCTTATTCATGGCAAAATCTCTCTGCCTGTCACTACTTTTCAGTTTCAGTATTGCCTCAAACAAATGCAAGCAGGCAAATATGAAAGGTTGGGTAAAGAATACATTAAGATATCCTGGGATTTACCTTACGAATACAGATGTTGGAGTGGGGATCGTGAAGTGTTTCTAAGCGGTATACACTGTGAAAATGCACTAAGCGGTTCACTCATATATCAGGACATTTCTTTACACGGGGCTAGTAATGGTTCTGTGGCAAATTTGTCCTGCCACCAGCAGGGCACACCGCTACTGTGATTAATCCAACGTTTGGCCAACTTTCTAACGGGAGTTACCTTATGTTGAATGATCAGAGTTGCTGTGGCATGTTGCCAGGCATCCCATATCTGGTAACGGTCGACTCCAGGGTCACTTGCTGTATGCAAGTATTGTTCCCCCCAATAGACACAGTCAGGGAGTCGCCTTTATGGCCTTCATTGAATGTTTCTTTTATACGTTTTGATACTTTAAGCAGAATGAAAGCCATGCTTTTGCAACAGAGCATGCCTTTGACCTCGGCCAAAGAAATCTATGATTTACAAATTGCAAGGACTTCGGCTGAGATACAGGCTTTAATTCGTACAAACTGCCCTATACATTTCGCAGAAATGATGGGACGTATCTTTAACATATCTGATAGGAGCGGTATTGTGCATGTATTTAAGACCATCTGTTCAGGACTGTTAGCACCCTTCCAGGCAGTCCTCGGAATCATTCCAAACTTCAAACATTCAGTGTTTGGTGGTGTGCCATTAATTCTAGCACTTGTTGCAGGAATCCTGTTTCTATTCCTACTATTACGCTATGGCAAGCCTATCCACCGACATCACTCCGAGCGATGTGGAGAAAGCTCTCCTAGAACGGAAGTGCCGTGAGCGCATATTGCAACTTTTGAGCATACCTCGTCTACGGGAACTTAATACAACATGGTTTATGTCATTCAGACCAATCTGGCAAGATTGCATCTTACCTGTTCTACGCTGCCTGCTTTGCGGTGAAGAATGCGTGCTAGACATCTGTCTAACACTCCCATCAGTCATGCCAACTGATATCGATACTCTGCTGGAACCGGTAACGGCCCATGCTCTGTGTTGTCCCCAGAGGCTACCAATCCTGATTACGGCATGCATTGAGATCTCACAGACGTTTCCTGCTGCTGCTGAGGTACGAGATGGATCAACAGGAACACAGGTAACAACAGACGCGAACATTGCTGCGGCATCCTATGCTGAAAGCGATGCTTCACATCTCTGTGCAGTTAACCTTCTAAATGAGGTATTCCAACTGTCACCGACATCGGTAGACGATATTTTGTCTACAGAAATAGATGATTTCATGTTTACACCAGACCCATACACTGACTTTGATTCGGCTCACAGTGTACCAGGGACGCAATGAAATTTGGCCTTCATATTTTCAAAACTTGGAACTCTTCCCAAAATTGAACTTTCTTTTTTCTTCTTTTTTGAAAATACATGGCAAAACAATCTGCTTACAGTAGAACTATTCTTATAAAACGGACTTCTTTGAATACTTCAAGGGACACATTGTCACCTTATTTGTCTAAAATTTCATTTAATACCATGATATGCAATGGCTTTGATTTTTGAAAACTTGTCAACCATTTCATCATATGTATATATTTCTGTTTATTCATTCATGTTGCATTTATTTCCAATATATGCTTAGAATGAAAAAATGCTTTAAAATGTACAGTACCTATTGCATTACATGTTTTAGCAACAGTTCTTTTAAAAACTTCTTTTACTGTGCTTTTAGAAATGTTTTTAGCAATATGTGGTACTCAAGTTTAATGTTTAGCATTTAGTATTATCGTTCATTCGAAAGTGTATTCCGCTTTAGGTGTCCGTATATAGGTTTTCCTGAAACATGTCCTTATATAGGCACAATTCGCATTGCCCTTATATAGGCATAGAATCCCAGTCCTTATTTAAGCATTAGCCGTGCACTCCAAATACAGGCATGGTCACCGACATCCGTCCACCCTAACGTCTACAACGAGTTCTTAGAAACCAGACCCTTAAGCTCTTGGGAGTTCCCCTAGCACAGGATTATTGATTTCTCCAAGAACTCATCTATTATGCATGAACCGCTATACCTTGAGGGTTCATTCCTGACGTCTTCCTCTGTCCGACTTCACGTCAATGCTAACATTCCAAGGCACCTACCAGGTATAAATATACCTTCCCTTGCCCAAGCAAGTTAGAGGAGACCTCGACTTTAGAGGAGCCCGTGTCCCTGCCTGACGCACTGAGAAGAGACGCTGTCATCCCTGCTCGCAGAGAATCCAGCTTCCAGTGTTCTGACTCCCTTCGCGGGGTGTTAGAGTTCGAAGATCCGGAAAGAGATTCCCACCTCTCTCATTCTCAAGGTATGGAGCTGAGTAGAACCTAGAGGGACTCTTGGCATATCAGACTCTTAGTATATCATACTATAGAATACTTCACCTACTTCTTACCTTATCCTACACCTAGGTTAGGTTAGGTACACTGGGGTAGAACTAGCTTAGAGACGCATCGTATGAGTACTCGCATTTTTAGCTCATGTTATTTATGTACGTGAATATTTGCTAAAAGATAATGCTAGCGCAGTATTATTTATTTCTACTGCTTACGCTGTACATTATATATCTTGCATACTGTCTTGTGATCATAACAGCTCATATCTCTTACACGAGAAAGAAGACTATTCAATAAAACCTTTTATTGAAACGCCCGTCTATTCTTTCTGTGTAACTCTGAGGAAACTAAGCATGCACGATTAGCTGAGTGAAACTGTTATCTATTGTTTCCACGATTCTGAGAAGTGTTCCGATTCTAAAAGGGAAACAAAGTTGTCATGTTTATGAGGTTGCCAGAAACTACTCCCTTCTTGTTTTCAAGGATTTTCTAGTGGCCTCTGAGCTAGCTGGCACAAAGTAATTAAGTATAATATACTCGATAGGGACATACTGACCTCAGTCCTATGTCAAACCTATAGGGTATATTATTCCAATGCGCAGAGCCTATTAGGGAAATAGGAACTACACTACACTATCACAATGCCAACATTGCAGGTCTGGGACAGAGTATCCCTGTCAGCGAACCTAACAACCTTCCCGTCGCCTATGTCTCCAATATTCTCTAATCCTGACTTTCCACCTGGTATGGCCAAGGGGGTGGGCTCGAGCTGGGCAAAAGGGGGCTGTAAGCGGTTAGGCTGTCTCTTCGACCAAAAGGGATATATTCCTTTCATACAACTTGCGGAAGACTATGACCTTTCCCAGTCAGATCACTTTCTTCACACACAAATGTTACATTGGGTTCTGGATGCTTCCACCCGTCCCTTGGTAGGCAGATCAATGCTTCCGTTTGAAAAATGGGTATTCCTTAAAAACGACGACCGCAAACTTATATCTGAACTGTACTCACTTCTTTTCCAGGGCGTCGGTAAGAGTAGATCCGCTGGACAGAGGCGGTGGGAAGCGGAGATCGGGCGGACACTGTTGGACAAAAAGTGGGAAGACATTTTCTATAGGGCTCACCATACCGCTCACTCTATGGGACATACCGAAACAGCATATAAGATCGTTACTTACTGGTATTATACCCCTGCTAGGATGACGAAGTGGAGTTCTGGGTGTGATGGCTTATGCTGGAGGGGTTGCAGGAGCCCTGGGACTCTTCTTCACCTCATGTGGAATTGCCCGAAACTTTCTAGGTATTGGGAGAGAATTCTGGACGATGTGGATAGGGCCTTCAACACTTCTATCCCGAGGTTCCCCGCCTATACGATATTAGGCCTGCCTAACGCAATGACCTTCCCTTTGCGCTCCTTCAGAGGTAGCAGATGGCCCTCGCTCTTAATGTTGCCCACCGAACACTTTTGGCTTGTTGGAAGACTGATAGAATCCCGGAGCATACACAGTGGCTTCATCAATTGTGGTCTCTCTTAGGGATGGAAAGATTGTCAAAGGCCACTCTGGGGGATAAATCTGATTATGCTAAGAACTGGTCCCCCTTTATTACCATTCTTTCCTCAGAGTTTCGAGAATTAACCTGTCCTAATTATTTGCGAATACTGAAATTAATACCGGACATGCAAGAAGGGCAGGAGACTGGGGTCTCGGGTTAGGCTGTACGGAGGGAGGGTTTTCTCACGAACCCCAAGCTGGGGGATATCTATGCTTCTGATTCCGCTTTTGGCTCATCTGGAGAAGGAAGGGGGTGGGGGGGTTTGAGGGTACCCTCTGTTGAGGACCCTTAAGTGTTTTTTTTTTCTCTGTTGTGTTTTTGTTTATGTTTTATGGAAATGCAGACTCTTTGACTCAACACCTGTGACATTCACTTCAGATCTCTCTAGAGGGGCATTTCTCAGTGGTCAACATAGATATGCTTGAGTAACGAAGCCTACTTTGATCCAGTTTCCTTTTGACTGATTTATCTTGTCTGACGCGGCCGGCCCTGGATGGGTTGTAGGCGACTTGCTGTGTATTTAACCTGCCACAGTGATGCCTGATTTTTTTAAAAATCTTTTTGGTTTTCATTTGATGATCTCTAATGCTGCCGGCCCTTTGGGTTGTAGGCGATGAAGCGGTGTAATGTTTTACTATATATTCTGCCAATAAAAACCGATTTAATCGTAACAGTTGTAAATGCTTGGCACCATGCAAGTAATAAAGGTATTAGCTTCTTCATCTCATCTACCACAAAAAGCACACCTACCCATTATCCTATTCTGCACATGGGTCTCCAATGTCCGCAAATGAAGGTGTCTGAAGAAAACCAGGAGGCCCCCTGATTACATACAAACCTTTACCCTGGTTCAAAAGGATGAGTCATACGTGTTGGTCAAAAGCAGAAGTGGTCTGATAGCTCAGCATCCAAAGTCAAGACCAGAAAGCAATTTGCAGTGACCGGTTTTACACCACGAACAGAGCTGCTTCAAAATACCAACCGTCCAAAATGAATATATATGCATAATACAAATTCTTACTTAAAAAGGTCTCCAAACATCAAGATGCAAGCTAAGGAGATTTTTGCTTATAATTCACCTGCCAACACTGCCTGTCTCCTTGCACGTGGATGAACAACAACAAAGCATTGTCATTTGTAAACTAAAAAGTTATGTAATTGCTTTTAGATGATGCTGCACTAACTAGTCTCTAGGTGCCTGGCCAGCATGAATGAATGAATGAATATTAGCCTTATAGGGTGCAAACTTTGCCCAGAGGCGTCAGGGCGCTGCGGAAAGTGGCCAACAGGCGATAATGTATAAGGCTCACCATGATGAAAGGGTGAAAAGCCAAGTCTTCAGAGCCTTACGGAAGAAAGAGTGAGACTCCAGTCCAGAGATTGAGGAGGGAAGGGAATTCCAGAGTTTGGCCGCAGCAGAAGAAAAGGTTCTACCCCCCTATCTTACTTTCTTAAACCTCGGGACTACCAGCGGATTCTTACTGGCAGATCTTAACTGCTTGGTAGGAACATATCTTCGAAAGAGCCTTTTAATGCCTTCCGACCCAGTATTATAGAAAGCCTTGTGAGTGAGGCAAAGGGCTTTAAACCGGATTCTCCGGCCAGGAGGGAGCCAGTACAGCTTACTGATAGTAGCCGAAACCGAATGGTATTTGGGAAGGCCCATCACCAGCCTGGCAGCAGTGTTCTGCACCAGCTGTAGTTGATGCACAAGTCCCTTGTTGATACCCAAGTAGAGAGCATTACAATAGTCCAATCGGGACAACACGAGGGCAACAACAGCCTGTTTTCGGGAGGAAAAGGAAAGAAATTGAGAAATCTTCCTGAGAGTCCTAATAATCCCAAAGCAGGTGGACACCGTTCTACTAATCTGGGGGCCCAGGGAAAGGGAGTTGTCAACTAAGATGCCAAGGTTTTTTTGCGATGGACCCGGGGCACGGGCAAGGGCCAAGCGTATCAGGCCACCAGGCCTCTGACCAGATGTCCTGTTGGTTTCCAAAGACTAAAACCTCCGTTTTGTCCCCATTGAGTCTGAGATAGTTCTCTACCATCCAGGAGGCCACTGCCTGCATGCATTTTTTAAAATTAGTTGCCGATGCTTCTATGTTGTTGGTAATAGATACCATAATTTGGGTGTCATCAGCATAAGATAGCACCTCCAGCCCAAAGGATCTTACGACCCTGGCTAGAGGGGCAACATAAATGTTAAAAAGGGTCGGGCTCAATGAGGAGCCCTGAGGGACCCATAGAACAACTGATTGGGACCTGGGTAAAATTGACCCATCTTAACTATTTGTGATCGGTCCGTAATGAATGAGGTAAGCAAGTTCAGGGCGGCGCCCCTGATCCCCACTTCCTTAAGCCTGCCCACCAACCTCAAAGGAGAGATGGTATCGAAGGCCGCCGTAAGGTCCAGAACGATCAGTAGTGTTGTATGACCAGCGTCAACCTGACATCGGATGTTATTGACTACAGAGGTTAACGCCGTCTCCGTACTGTGCTCACTTCTGAAACCTTGCTGCGAGCCATCGAGCAGCTGGTGTTCCTCCAAATAGGAACTGAGATAAAAATTCAGGTGTTTCTCCATAATTTTTGCTGGGACCGGTAAGAGGGAGATGGGGCGATAATTTGTTTAACTCAGCGGGGTCCAGAGAGGGCTTTTTTAAAAGGGGCTTAACCACCGCAGTTTTCCAGGAGATGGGATACTGCCTGGATGTAATAACCGCATTAAATATTGAGGTCAGGTGAGGGACAATAACCTCCCTTCCTAGTTTCAAAATCTTCAAAGGACAGGATTCCAACGGGGAACCGGACTCGATTCCACTAAGCAATCGATCCGTTTCCTCTTGCCGCAGAGGAGGGAAGGTGAGTAAATTACCTTCCTTCACAGGTATTGCGGGAAAGCCCGAAGAGGAGGAGTGCGATGAAGGACCTGCTTTGAGTACCTCAGCGTTGAGGAGTTCCAGGGAAGAATATATTTCCGTGATCTTCGACCGGAAAAAAATCGCCATTCTATCACAGAGGTCCTGGGAGAGGTCAATGTAAGCTGTAGCTGAAGGGGCCAAGAGAGACTTAATTACAGTAAAAAGTTCCCTTGAAGACCTCAAGGATTCTGTCATTTTGGAATAAAATAGCACTTTTTCCTCTGAGATGGCAATTTTATATTCCCTTAATCTTAGTTTGTCCAGATCTCTTTCAGCTGGATTGAGATCCAGACGCCATAGCCTTTCTTAATGTCTGCATACTTGCCTACGTTTCCTCAGTCTCTCGGAGAACCAAGGGGCAGAGGGCTTTTTTCTGGCCGCATAGTGCTCCTTAAGAGGGGCAAGGAGGTCCAAAGCCGCTAAGAGCCATTCGGAAAACTAGGTGTAGGCCGAATTGGCATCCAAATGAGAAATCCAAAGATGGCTATTGAGCGTGTTAAGAAGGGCCTCCTTATTAATAAGACTAAGATTTCTCTTCTTCTCCACCCTCTTCTTATTGTTAGGAGCTATATGGGATACCACAATTTGAAGCTTGAAGGGAATAGCGTAGTGATCAGACCAGGAGAGTTGAATAGGTTCCTCAACCCTAATCCGGGAATCGTTGGAGAAAATGCCATCTAATATGTGTCCTGCTTTATGGGTGGGGCTCATAACCAGTTGGGATATTCCACAGCAATTCATAGTTTCTAAATAGATTTGCGTTTCTTCGCATAGGGTCTTCTCCAGATGAAAATTAAAATCACCCAGGAGTGTAATATTGGATCTTGCCAGATAAGGTTCTATTAAGTTACTAAAATCCTGGCTGGACAGCACCCTCGGTCCTGGTTGTCGATAGGTCACAACTCCAATGAAGCTTTCAGTCGAAAGAACCTTCAAAGAAAAATATAATGCCTGATAAGGGTTGGAGGAGGTAGTAAGTGGCTCAGTATGGCAAGAGTAGACATCTTTGTACAGTATGCCCAGGCCTCCACCTATTCTCCCTTCCCTGTCAAATCTTGATAGGGCATAACCGGAGAGAATAGCCTCTACCAGGTCTGGCCCAGAGCAGTCTCTGGTCCAGGTTTCCGTAATAAATACCCAGTCCGGCTTGCGAAGGGACACAAAATCCCTAAATTCTACCTTGTTTTTGATAAGGGATCTGGCGTTAATAAGGTAGCCCAGAAAGGAGTAATTTAAAGGCGAGGAATGGGGCCGGGAATTCTCCGTGAGGGTATCGCTAGCGCCACTCAGCGGAATGTGTACTTTACATAAGGAACACTCGTATGCCTGACAGCCTGCAAGAGCTTCCAGGTTCATATACCTACAAGGCAAGTCCCCCTGCCTCTGTAGGTCAAGGAGCTGTTCTTTGGAGTAAATAAGAGGCTTAACTTGATCAGTGGTAAAATGGCCAGGGTTCCTGGCTCAAGGCGCAATCCGGGCACGGACGGGCGCAGACGGGCTTGCCTTTGGCGCGCCCGCTGCGCGTCCGGCCCAGCACGCCCTGAGATAGACTTGGCCGGAGACAACTAGAGCGTGAACCCGCCAATGAGAGACCGGAAGTAGGTGGGAGGACTAATTCCAATACTCACTTCCCTGCGCAGCAAACGGCTGAGCCGCGGCGGACCAGGGAAGGGAGTTGTGCCCTCACAGAAGCCCCAGATAAAAGTAAGTGCACAGAATAGAGCCAGCAAGTTAAAAACACAGAGTGAGTGTTCTTTAAAATAATTATTAAGAAGCGATTCAATATTTAAAAGCAAAGCATTAAAAACGAAAATTCACATTAAATGTAGGCAAAGTAAGCAGCGTAGGAATGTGGCACCTCAAGCCTGAAGTGGCCGACTGGGAGCAAGAGTACAGAATAAAGAATATTCCATAAACAGCCACATCACGACTCATGGTGTAACAGAAATGTAACCCTAGAAAAGGGCAAAGAGATGAGTTTAAAGGCCTTCGCTAAAGATGAGGAAACAGTTCAAGTCTCAGAGTTAGTGGTAGAGTATTCCACAGGAAGGAGCCTTGACCATGGAGCAACAGTCAACCAAATTTCTTGTATCTGGTCTGCAAGGAGGTGAATAGGTTAAGGTTGGCCACAGACGTCTAGCTGATTAATGGATAGTGAACAGATTGGCGGGATATCTTGGGCTGACACCAAGCAGAGCTTTGTAGACTGGGCAGGTGGTCTAAAATAGGGATTTCTCTTTTATCGGTAGCTAGTGGAGGGACTTCAAGTGTAGACATGACATGATCTTGCTGTTTCATGTGAAGTATTAGTTGTGCTGCACAATTCCAAGCTCTATGTAGTTTAGAGAGATGTCTTTCCAGTCTATTGTAGATGCAGAGGAAAATATTCACAGTGAGAACTGATGTGATTTTCTGGTAGAGATGAAGCAGGGGCAGGATACCTCTAAGACAGGTGATGGGTATGGCTGTTGGATTTAGCAAAAGTATTTATTTAAGGGTGGAAAGAGTCTAAGGCCAAACAATATTCCAAAATTTCAGGCTTGTCCTATAAGTCATGGAGGAGTAGCCACTAATTCAGGCCAAGTGATAAGGAGGGGAAGGGTTTACACGACCAATAAACAGGATCTCATTCTTACTCCCCATCAAGCGAACCCTGGTTCCCAAATAGCACAAATAATCTGCACAGTGCCTTACAAGCGTCAAAATAATTGAAAGTCACTAAAATTGATTTGTCGCATAAGGGATCAATCTAGGTCAGTGCTAAGAACTGCTACATAAAAACAGAAGAAGCTGTAGGGGTAATTATAGGTCAATGGACTTGATGAAACAACCTGGATCTCATTGTAGCGGTCATCTACTAATTTGAGTAATGATCGCAGGAGTTGATTTGGTGTGAAAACTGACACAGTGATTGACCTGGTGAGCTTATTCACACCATTTCCTTCTAAAAGTATAGGAGTTTTTTGTTGGACCAGTCACATTTTGTGATGCAGGATTTGAAGTATTTTTTTGTATGGTGTGACTAATATATGAGTTATTAAATAATGCTAAATCACATTGTAGTATTGATTTGTTTCCAGTGTCTCTCAATCATCCTGCCCTGTTTCTGGTGTTGCGATTTTCATGGCACAATTTATTATCCTTCAAAGGATTGTGCAAATGAATGATTGGCTGGTGAATGGTCTTGAAAAAACAGTTGTTTTTATGTTATTAGTTACAGGAGGAGGATCAGCATAGTATGCAGATGTTGGCAAATGTTGGATGGGAGAAGATTTTTTGGGAGAAGCAATATAACGGAGGTAAGCAATGCAGATGTGGAGAAGGATGTAGACACCAATCCAGCTTCAGGAGTGGTGTCGCACTATTCATATGTTGGATGTTGCATGGCGGGAAACAGTGGCAGTATATTTATGTGTTTAGTGACTGGCTTTCTTACTGAGTGATTTGATCTCTCTTAAGGTGAGTGAAAACCTTTAGGCTTAGAGAGGCATTTTTTGGTCTTTTCAAAGACTGGCAAAACTACAAAAGATTATTCAGATTCTCATAGTGCCCTTTCTTTTCATTATTGTAGATGTCCATGGCAGTCAAGGTATGATAAGTGTTAGACAATTTCACAACTAGTTTCTATCCTCCGGGGAACATTTGTTCTTTCAAGGTGAGGTCCACAAATCTGAGGACCATTTCCAATGATTTAGTAGTAGACAAGTGGAACAGGGGATAGGTAATGCATTCATTACTTATCAATAATGGCATTACTCCTTAGTCCCACTCCCTCGCCTTCCTATTTAACCAATGAGGCTCCCTTGCCTCTTCTAAATAAAAACGTCCCTCACCCCCTCCTCATCCTCATCCTGTACGTAAACAAGCCAACCCAGACACTCAGTAGCTCCATACTAGGAGGGTGCGAGGGACTGAGAAGGAAGGCAAGGGAGTACGACTAGGAGTAATGCCATTATCAATAAGTTATGGACGCATTACCTCCTGTCCCTCCCTCACCTTCCTTCTAAACCAATGAGGACCTAGCAAGTAAAATAGAAACGGACAACTGAGTCGGAAACACCCAACAATAATAGAGTGCCTAGAGCGTACACGGAACCATCTCTACACCCACAGAGAGGGCAAAACTCTGTGACCAACAGAGAAACCAGAGGATTCAACTCAGCAACCTGATAGAGACGCCCAAACAAGGAAGGAGAGGACCAAGTCGCAGTCCCACAAACTCTACCACAGAGGGCCCCAGGAAGACAGCCACCGTAGTCACCACCCAGAGCGCAGAAGGCCCCAAACACCAAGGGGAGAAACCACACCCATCCCCTTATAAGCCAACAAGACCAAGAACGTAACCACCCATGTAAAGATGCAGAAGAAGCCACACATAATGCGTACATATTACCCATGCAGGGCAACCCAAATTGACAAAGTTCTTTTTACATTACTGCAGGCATCCTGATGCACTGAGGTGATCACTGGTAATAATCCTGCACATGGTGGCCACTAATGTAAACGTGTCTGATGTGGCCAGTATTACAACACAAAAATAATAGTAGCTCTGTGTTTAATTGGAAAATGAGTAGCTCTTATTACAGAAAAGGTTGGAGACCCCTACTTTAGAGACTCAGGTGCATGGTTGGTAGTGCAATCATCATTCCAGCAACTGATCTTCCATGCCAGCAGCATCCACAGGCCAAGGATCTAACATTGTGTCCTGTGCTGTTTACGCACTGCATGAAGCAGCTAACTGATAAAAATAAAAACGGTTATTAAATGTCAATTCTAGTAATATGCAGCTCTCAGCACCCAGGTCTATCTTATTGTTTCCATACCACCGACCAGGCAGCATGCTGGAACATTATGATCTGTATACATCTAAATGGCTGAAAAACAAATCCGGCTCTGGAAATCAGCCTCAAATACCACAACACCTCAAATACTGGTTCTAAAGAAACACAGCACCAAAACCAGAAAATTTCAAGTGACTATTCCATGCTTTATTGGGAAATTCTCAAATAACCGCCCTGAGATTCATCTAGACTGGGCTTTACCACAAAAAGATAAACCATCAAGGAGACAGCATTAAGACAGATCTACCCCTTCAATAAATACTAGCTTCATTAAACCTAGATGTAAAACCTATCTGCATGAGTGCATCACCCTGCCGTGGACCGGGCATCTAAGAGTCATAAAAAATAGTATTGTTACACTGACTGGTAGTTCTCTGTGCAAGTACACGGCCTCACCTATCATTTGTGGTCTTGGAGAGCTCACTGTTAAAAAAAAGTCTTTCATGGACTAAAATCTCTCCACCTCAAAACACTATCCTTTGGGACAACAGTGTCAGCCCCGAACAGGGAAAAAGCAGGTACATATGAAGAGCGTCGTAAAGGAACTTAATAATGGAGGTACTGGCAATTTCCCATCCAGAACACCAAACGCATTTGACTGGCCTAGCGTTGTACTTGCTTTCTCTCTCTAATGACCGCAAAACTCCCACTTTCAGAACCATAGCACAGCAGACTTAAAACTACTAATGTACTCCTCTCAGCACTGTAATACCTGCCCTGCAGTTTTTTTTCAAATATCTGGGACGATGCTTGCTTGCTAAACGTGTAACAATTTCATAAGTGGGGCCAGAAGCAAAAACGTAATACCAATTTCTACCTTGAACTGGAAAAAACAACAAAAGCTATATAGCAGTCGCAGTGTAATTGCTGGCAGTATAAAAGAGTACAAAAATTATGTTTGTAACATTATATATTAAGAATGCAAGAACATCCGGCGCACAAGGGCCGGATGGAATCCTGATTGCACTAATTAAAAAGGAACCAGAAGCGTGGGGTGATTTTTTAGAGCCTCCTTTTAAACATTGCTTTTTTATGAATACAATCCCCCCTCTTGGAAGGGGAGCATTATAGTCCCCCTGTATAAAAGGACCGAAAACGGTACCGACTAGTTTTAGACAGATTGCCCTTCTGGATGCCTCAGGCAAATTATTTGCAAAAAGCATATTAAGCCATCTTCAACAATGGGTTTATGATCAGAATATCCTTCCCCCGGAACAAGCTTGTTTTAGAAAGAACCATGGTACCTTGGATAATATAGCGATTGTTCAGACAATTGTAGAGAAATATGTTTTTGTCCGAGGAATGCCAATATATACAGCTTTTATTGATTTTTACACGGCGTTTGACAAAGTGGACCGCCAAACGCTGTGGAGAAAACTTGTTCTCCTTGGCATACCATATCATCTTTTGGGTCTGATTATGGAATTGCATACAGACACGTGGTGCCGGGTTCTGATGGGAGGTTCGCAGGGGCTATCATGTAAAATTAGAACGCACAATGGGCTCAAACAGGGTTGCCTATTGGCACCACTTTTATTTTCCCTGTATATTGCTGATCTCCCCGGCACTCTGAACACGGTAAGGGGGGATGCCCCAAAGATTGGTACAATGTCCGTTGGCTCTTTATTATACGCAGACGATGTTGCAATATTTGATCTAACGCCTATCGGCCTGCAACGCCGGCTAGATGCCTTAAGTAAATATGCAGAGGCTCACTTCTTGAAGATTAATACCGCAAAAAGCAAGATTTTGGTATTTCGTAAGAAGGGGCTTAGAATAAGGAGCAGTTTAAGATGGATGCTTGGTTATGAAAAATTGGAACTGGTTGACTCGTACCTATATTTGGGGAAGGTTTTTTCCAAAACTGGCCGAGATTTGGAGCATATTAAACATTGCGTCAGTAAAGCTGTCTCCCAGGCAAGTGCACTAAACAGATTTTATCAAATTTGCGGGAGACGCTACTTTGGCCATGTTTTATCTGTTTTTAAGGTCAAAATCCCTCCCTCGTTAATATATGCTTCCGAGGTGCTGGACATGAATTATTGGCTTTCTTTCGATAAGGCGGAAGGGCGAATACTGCGGCAAATTTGTAATCTAAACACCTTGGCAGCCCCACATGCAATGCGCCTCGAATTTGGATTAGTTTCGTCCTTTACCCTATCCTTGGCTGCAGTTCTTAGGTGGGGTAATTCCCTCCTTTTGGGGGAGGAGGGCACACTTAGGGCCGCCCTGAGAATAGAAATTTTTGACACGCAAAAGAACAATCAACGTTTTTAGGTCTTTTGTACGTGCAAATGACACATTTGGCCTTAGTTTGAATTCTGCTTCTCCTATGTCC
The DNA here is from genome assembly GCA_963921515.1 of Calotriton arnoldi. Lineage (NCBI taxonomy): Eukaryota > Metazoa > Chordata > Amphibia > Caudata > Salamandridae > Calotriton > Calotriton arnoldi. The sequence goes on from CAWUFW010001415.1 coordinate 2,610,718, forward strand.
AAATCTGTACTGAAACAACTTCTAAAGAAGTTTAGATCCCCTATTAGTTTGGCGAGAGACGTGGCCTCCAGCCAGTCCAGGTCCAGTAATGAGGCGGTCATAGGGAGTGCTTTGGGGAATAAACCGCAACCTTATTTAACTTGGAATATCCCTCACGGGATCAGAAGGCTGATACTCCTACTGAGATTTAACTTGTTGCCGCTAAGAGATGTTACTGGTATCTGGGATAAAACACCTAGAGAGAAGAGAATTTGTGAATTATGTCAGCTGCAAATCCAGGATCTTAATCATATGCTTTTTGTATGCCCAAAACTGCAAAGTGCTAGGCTTAATATTTTTGCCTATTTATTAGGAATTCCTTTTATTGTCTTATGTATTTATAGCACTATTTGCACATTTTTTATTATGTCGATAAATGAAATCTACCGGTGGGTTACTCGTCTGTATCATGTATTTTAGCATTACTTGCACTCCTCTTAGTATGTTTGATATAAGAACTTCCATAGTAATGTATAAGGAAGAATTTTGTATTGTACATAGTTTGTCTCTTTTTTTTATCTGATGATATGTTTTGTGGACCTCCGTAGGAGTTCCATAACAAAATAAAATTAAATTGATTGCATTAAGATATTATACATTATACAATAATATTTAAGATGATGCAAAAACAGAGGCAGTCAAAAAAACTCACATACAGAGAACGTGATCTCATGAGGCAGCCTGCACTCCAACTCAATATTGTGAGGAACCAAATTAGTTTGTTCTCTTCAGAAACGAGCATTTCCTTCATTCTTTATTTAGGACAGACTAGCCCTCCATATTGGAGACCTCCATTCTCTGCAGTTCTAACATCAACTGCCACTGATGTAGGGCAGTTGCCGACCGAGGGCTTCATACTTCGATGCCTGGCCTGGAAGCAAAGTAAGAGCGGGAATAGCTAATTGTTTTCTCACCTCTTCACCTTCTGTGTCTAATATTTGTTCGAGATCAGCCTGAGAAATATTTAGGATAGAGGCTGCCAAGGACTGTGCTCTGTTGACAGACTCCTTTGAAATTCCTGTGCAACACGTTTGTCGTTTTTTGGTTTGTCTGATCTGACGTTTCATCTCTTGAATATTCAACTGCAAAAACTTGGCTAAAGCCTGCAAAGTGAAAAAAAACGTTAATCACTTTTTAACCAATGGCGAATGGGAAAAGTACCAGGAATACAAATAAAGAAAAATGGTTAAACGTGCAAAATACAGCATTCAGAACTATTCACAATATGGTAAAAGATTAAAATGAACAACAGAGGAGAATGCGGTTTCCACTTGTAAGGCGTTATGTTGCTGATTTTATTTTTGTCCAAGTGGAAAAGCAATTGTTGCTCTTTAAAATCCATGGCCAGTTTAAATAAAATATGTGAGTAATTTCTCCGAACCAGAAAATAAGCATGCAGAGTCCATGAAAGATAACCATCTGAAATGCTAATAATTCCCAAGAGATCACTGCATATGCGAGAGGGTTCTACCACACAGTAAATTATTTCAGACCACCTTGACTGGGCAAGGACTAGAAAGAAAAAAAAGATGTGCATGGTGTAAATTGGTTGTGATGATCCAAAAGTTCAATCCTCAACTGCATGTGCCAGATATACACAACCGGCTTTTTTTTTTTTTTTTAATTAAACGTTATTAGTGCATGCAGTAAAACAAGAAACGCAATCTGACAGACAACACCAATTCCGTTATATATGTGAAAGCGTTAAGTTTATTTTCAGTTTGACAAGGTCGATTTTACAACCTACCAGAATTTCTTTAAGTTCTCCCTTTGTTGCACATCTATTGTGGTAAAACCGGTCTAAATGATGAAAAGAGAAGCACAAACTGCCATCTATCTGCCGGTTCACAATAGACCTTATGACCTCCCTTTTACAGTCGAACAATGCAAATTCTTTTCATGTTTGAAAACCTCTGCCTTCTCCATCTGTCCGACACTACAACTGGAACACATTTTGACCGATCACAGCTGAGTTACAGATCAAACTAACAGCGAATAGGGCAGTTGATTCAATGCAATTATTGGTGTGTGGTCAAACAGACCGTCTGACTGCAAGGACGGCCACCTGGGCACATCTAGTACACCCATTACTGGGAAGTTGTTTCGCAGATTCACAGCCACCGAAGAAACCTGCTATAATGTTATTCCCAGGCCTCCCTTTCGGTCTATCTAATTAATGCTGGACCTAAGAGGCCTTAGTCTATCATAGTGCTAGTACTCTACTGACCAACAGTTTCCTTCATGAGTATCCACGTGGCAATGCTACCTCTAAAAAAACACTGAGAGAAAATTAAATGAAAGATTATTTGTCTGAGAAATGTAGAGCATCCATCTAATCAAAATGGCAGCAGAACTCTTACCAGCTCACAACAGACGAGTTAGCTAATGTCAAGAACCATGTCACAGCATGTTTCGATTCCGACAGAGTTGGCAAGACCATTTTCAGGATGCCTAGCTGATAGTGGCAGCTCTTGGTTATTGGAATCTTCATCATTAATAAGGATGTGTAGATTCCGCACTGAAGTAGACAGAATGGGCAAATGCCAAAAAAATGCAGCCAGAAGTCCTGGAACCAAAATGGCGTATTTCCCACAGCAAGCGCCTGGTTTTACTGGTATTCAGCTTGAGGAAGTAATAGGGCCTTCAATCTAAAAAAGCCCCTTCAGGGCAGAGGGCAAATATCTGTGTGTATCCTCAGTGTAAGTAAAGTATTGGATGTTTTGATAATTTAATAAGCTTCGCCTTGGGACTAACAAATACTACTTTTAAAAAAGGGCTGGTCTGAAACACATCGGGGTAATCCACAGATTACTTAAGCCACTGTAGAAGTAACATTTGACAACTAGACTTGCTGCAAGAAAACGGAAAAAAAGATGCTACTGGACTAACAGTCAGTCCCATAGCCTCACCTGACCAGATGCTCACGTATTTTGTTGCTCAAGACAAGCAGTTTTTTCAGCAATCTTGTATTGGGAACACAGATAGTGTTCTAAGTTACAGGTAAGCCCTTTCTCCATTAGCAGGGCCTTGCAAAAACGTTTCTGAATTAGGTGTTAAAGATGGCCTAAATAGATTCTGCATTACCAGAAAACTCCAGGAAAGTAGCTGAATTGCTAAGAATTGAGAAATAGATCACTGTAGAGTGAACTGTATTTACGCTCAGGATGGTATGGTTTTAGTATTTTTTTAGGTAAGCTTTACCTAGTCAATGGGATGAAGTCGACCAACCATTGATTAGTTGAGGTAAAATTTGGCCTTCTCCAGTAAATAGAAAATCTAAAGAGTGCTCATGTTTTTATGGGTCCTTTGTGGTTCTTTCACAAGGCTGAAAAGAGGTCACTTTATGCTTTCACACCTGAATGAGTGTCAGGCTCTGCCCAAGTACTCAAATGTTCGAGAACTATGAGGATGGCTGACTTTAAGCTTAAAGACTAAATAAAATCTGAAAAGTCAGCAGTAAAAGTGTAACTACAGCCTAGGCCGTGATACCTGTAGGAAAATGCCCCTTTTTGCATGGTTACCCCCCACTTTTTACCTGACACATCATGCACTTTGACTTGGTGTGCCCTGGGTTCCTGCCAATCAGGTTCCCAGTGCCTGTGTTCTTTCCCAAAGCTGTACCTTTGTATCCCCAATTGGCACCGCTGGCCACAGTACGCCCCTGGTAAAAGGCACTATGGGTAACAAGGGCACTGTGACCAGAGAAGTCCTCTAAGGGCTACAGCACCTATTATGCCACCCTTAGAGGCCCTGTACCCTAACACAATAACACTGCAACTGCAGGCTGTACATTTTGGTGCAGAGAAAAGTGAAATGTCAACATGGCATACAGCCCTGTGTGCCATGCCTGCAACCCACTGCCTGGGGCCTAGGTAGGTCACCACTCTAGCAGGGTGCACTAGACCACGGGTGAGGGTACAGTGGCATGAGCCCTCTACCCCTACAGTGTAAGTCCATTCTTAGACATTGTAAGTGCAGTGAAGCCATAAAGAGTATATGGTCTGGGAGTTGGTCATTACAAACTCCAGAGTTCCATAATGGCTTCACTGAAACCTGGGAAGTTTGGTAGCAAACGTCTCAGCACATTAAACGCACACTGATGCCAGTGTGGGATTTAATGTAAAATGCACATATCTTAGAGATGCCCCCTGAAAAATGACCAGCCGTGGTGTGGTTCCTGAATGGCTGCCTGCCACTTGCCACCACCAGACAGGTTTCTGGACCCCTGGGTAGAGATCCTTCGCTCTCTGGGTCCAGAAACAAAGCCCATCCTGAGCATAGCTGTCACACCTCCTCCCCCAAAATGGGTTGTGTCCATGAAAGGGGAAACTGCAAAGGCCTGCCACCTTTGTAAGCTGTCCCTGCTGTTTGCTTCCCCGAGCAACTGGCTCCCACTGGTTCTCAGCCCCACCTTGGGCGGGAGGATCGGCGGCAAAACCGAGTTAGGAGAAGAGGTGTGCCCACCTTTGCCAACCCCACCCCTCAGGTGGGGGAGGCGAGGTGAAGCACACATCTCAGTCCCCTCCATTTTGGAGATGAGGTGACCCAGCCTATTAGGGAGAGGCTCATGCCCCCTCCCACTGGAGGGTGGCATGATAGGGGGTGTACTCACCCCAAGGAAGGGATCCATTGGTCCTGACCTGCACACCCCTGTAACGCCCCTAAATTTAGTATTTAGGGGCAACCCGAACCTTGCCTTCTCAGATTCAAGGAAGAAAGAAGAAGGACCGAAGAGGCGCGCTGACCCAGGAAGAAGAGGACACCTACTGCTTTGGCCCCAGCCCTACGGGCCTGTCCTGAATTCAACCAGCGTGTCCAGCAGCCCCCCAGAGCCCAGAGGATCTACCCTGCCACCATCTTAAAGACTCTGTCTCCCGTGAGCACCGGATTTGCTCAAGCAAAGACTCACCCACAGACTCCGGATCTAGGCGGCTCCGCGATTATGCACCACTCTGCACCCGACACCCACGGCCCTAGTTTGAGTGCCCCAACACCATGAGGCAGTCTCCCCAGCGATACTGACCTGGTTTCTGGGGATCTCTGACCTCCCTCAAGCTTCAAGACGACGCTTACAGCCTCAACCTGAATGGTCCCTCCGACCGGAGCTGGTAAGAAGACCCCGACGTTAAAAAGAAACCCCTGCACACGACGCCCCATGGCCTTGGGTGACCCAACCATCCACTAAGATCCCAACTTACTTCTCCAGCCAGTGGTTGCCTCTAGGAAGCCTCCCTGCCGAAGCCTGCAGCGTCTTTTTTGAACCGGAGAACTCAATTGACATCCACAAGGTCCCCGACGTCGCGTTGACACTCTGCACCCGGACGCCCCTGTGCCGCTGGTGATGCAGCTCCTGTGCTGATTGTTGGCTCCTGCAGTGCTGATCTTACCCCCAAGAGCTTTAGTCCCCCAGCCAAGTGGCTGCTCATGAGCAGTCCCTAACCAAAGGCCCCCTTAGCCCCTTTGGCTAACATTGGGCCCCTGCACTCTGCACCCGGCCGCCCCGTGCCGCTGGTGGTACAAATTGAGTGCCTACCTGAACCTTGGGGAACCTTGGATCTAACCCCCAAAAACTATTCTTACAGGTCGTCTACTTACCTGCAAACCGTTAACCTTCTTTTCCCCATAGGAACCAATGTTGTGATGTTTTGTTCCTAAAAATGTTCTGTCGTGTTGAACTTTTGTAGGGAAAGAAAGTAACTGTGCTTTAAATCATGAATTGTCGTACTTACCTGTAAGTAACAAAAGCCAGTGTATGATATCGCGGTATACCACCTCAAGATCTAAAAGTTACTGAAAAGTAATCCAAAAGTAATCTCACTGTAATTTAAACTGTTTTAAAAGTAATACAAACCTGTAACGATACCAATACAATCCACAATTACAGTCCTGTGTACAGCTTTGCATTTGAAAGTCTTCTTACTTACCTATACCAAGTCCTGCTTGGTTCTACAAAATAAAATACAAGTATATATTTTTATACTTACCTAATTGATCTGGATTCTGTCTCTGAGTGTGTGCAACCAGTCCGTGCTTGAGTAGATACAATAAATGCTTAACACACCCTCTGGAGAAGCCTAACTGCTTGCCCACACTACCACAAAGACAGCTGTTAGCACTTATCTAATTTAGCCTCTGCTATAGCTCTGGGGACCCCCTGGACTCTGTGCACACTATGCCTTACTTTGGTATAGTATATACAGAGCCAGCTTCCTACAATACCTCATACCTATATTTGCTGGGGTTGTGGGAGATATGCTACAACATACCATCACCACTTCAAATCGGACTGGAGTGGAGGTGAAGTAAGGTAAGGTATGGTAAGTTGTGGAGTAACCACTAGATAATGCTTTACAATCATCAATTGATTTATAAAAAACAATGGTTCAGGTGTGGCCTAAAAAGGTCCAAAAGCAAAAAGCGCGACCCAGAGTGGGGCACTTATTATTTCAGCAAAGAAATTAATTCACTAGGGAGCAGGAAAAAGAGTCTGTAAAGGGTCATGTAGGTCACAAGATGACAGAAATTTATTCGTAGCAGTTTCAGTTTTTTATGGTGCTCACACAGTAAGTGAAAGAAAACGTGCTGTGAAAGAGTGGTAGTGAATTTTTAAAAAGACATCGCATTGACAACAATATGGTAGAACTCCTAAATGATTTATACAAGTTTTTAGGAGTTCATGTTGTGAAATGGTCGACGACGTTTCGAACCCAAGTATTGGGGTTCATCTTCAGGACAACGGTGAGCTAGTTGAGTTTAACCATGTGTATGGCTGAGTAGTTCCTGGGGTCAGTACTTCAGGACGGGAGTCGAGGGCTCCCCGTAGGCAGTATATTTTAAACAGCCAGATGGGTTTCTTCAGGCGAAATAAATTGGACTTAGGCTGTGCTGCCCAGGTTGACTTTAGCACTGCCCAGCTGCACAGCCTAAGTCCAATTTATTTCGCCTGACCCCAGGAACTACTCAGCCATACACATGGTTAAACTCAACTAGCTCACCGTTGTCCTGAAGATGAACCCCAATACTTGGGTTCGAAACGTCGTCGACCATTTCACAACATGAACTCCTAAAAACTTGTATAAATCATTTAGGGAGTTCTACCATATTGTTGTCAATGCGATGTCTTTTAAAAATTCACTACCACTCTTTCACAGCACGTTTTCTTTCACTTACTGTGTGAGCACCATAAAAAACTGAAACTGCTACGAATAAATTTCTGTCATCTTGTGACCTACATGACCTTTACAGACTCTTTTTTCCTGCTCCCTAGTGAATTAATTTCTTTGCTGGAAATAATAAGTGCCCCACTCTGGGTCGCGCTTTTTGCTTTTGGACCTTTTTAGGCCACACCTGAACCATTGTTTTATATAAATCCATTATCACCCCAGGTTCATATATCGGGGTACCCTTGTCTCCCATCAACCCCCTTACAATCATCAATAGCTCAACTCCTGTGCCACAAAACCGTGGGACTCTCAACATGTTGTAACCATCATGCAATTCTTTGGCAACTACCAGGTTGCTATTTTACAGAAGATCCAGGGTTAAGGCATTGAGCGGTACATCCAATCAGGATATAGTACAAAAAGCTGAAGGCGAATTCAAGGCTTCGCAAATAGCACCTTGTAAGGAACCTAGTACAGGACCTCATATGGCACCTTCAATTAAGCGGTGTACCTAATCTTGCCCAATGTTAATCATGTATACTACAAGGTCATGTATGCCATACAGCGTAAGGCCAATACAGTACCCACAAGGAAGGTGCAAGACCACTGAGGGGCGGGTGACCAGTAAAAGGTGCCTGTGTGTATCTAGCTACTAACCTTCTGGAAACTTAAAAGAGATCCTGGTACTGAAGTTCTCGAAAGAGAGTCTAAATCCCCAAACGGCACCTCAGGAAAACCCCCAGTATAATATCAGGAATAGCACATTGGGCTCAGCTGGTGAGAGATACCTCTCAAGACAAGACCTTGGGAGGGAGCCATAAAACCTTGCAAGCGGTTGAGATACTATATGAAGCCAAGGGAGGAAAATGGGTACCTTAATTAATATATAGGAGAGAGTGAAAGCTGAGCAAAAAGACCACTGCACACAACAGCAACAAGAAGGGATTTTTAATGCTAGTGGGCACACATGAATGTGGAGGGCATAGGTGTGGTTGGCTGAGCATGCTCCTGGTTTTCAGATCTCTAGCCTACTAGCAAAAATGTTTGCCGATCCAATGCCTGGGTATCCGATGACACTTGAGGAAGGGGGCTGGAGAGGTCAGCAAAAACAAAATAGCGAGCCCCAGGTGGTGTCATGCATGCAAAGGGGATATTAAATATAGTAGTGCAAAGTGGGAATTAATGTCCCCACTTTATGACCATTCTGGGGATGTAAACCATTTCAAGTCTGGTCTGATACTTAGGTGTATCCTAAACTAAACATTTACTCTATTAATTGTTCATTACAGCCAACCCTCCATGAAGACTAAACATGCTCTTTTTTTCATCCTCTCTCACTACCATGATCTTTATTCCCAAACTCTCTCAACTGGTTGAGGTAATACAGTTACCTGTTTCTTTCACGTCAGCAGTCTCTGCATAAACATAACTGCGTCCATTTTTCCATGAGTCTCTTACCACCTCATCACAACATGCTGATCCCTGCTAGTACAAACTCACAGTTGAGCATTTTTCTCTTTTTGACTTACCATGCTATGTGGCTGCTGCCTCTTCCCAAAACTGCAGATAAAAGGACTTCATCATTAAAAATTCACCCTTCAACAGCACGATAAACGTGCTATGCAGCACTAAGTCAAGGACAGGTTTACTTTTCTTTTTTAAGAAATCATATCTGTGCAGAGGAACAGTGCATGGGAATAGAGAGTAAACGTTGATTTAAGGCGTAAACCAGAGATAGAGGGCGGTGTGTGGGATTTCAAAGATAACAAGTGAAGTCAATAGGAAAAAAGAGCTGCAGGTAAATAAAATGGGGCACAGTAATCACCTTCGAAATTAGATGCAGCAGGGATCAAAAATATATAGCCATAAACTGGCTGCAAGGGCATGAGATAAAAAAGTGAAATGTGACCTTTATGGTTCAAGAGGTCACAGGGACTGAGGGTCACCAGGAAACAGCACCCCCAGCACAGGGGGGAGAGCCGCCAGCAGCCCAACTGCATAATAAGGAGGGTCGAGTCAGGATGCTAACTTTCTGAATGCATTAAGGTAAGATTAGTGCTGCTTAAAACACACGATAGTTTATGGGCAGTTTAACAAGCTGACGCATATTATACATTCATGACATCAATACGGTGTGCGTTCATAGAAATCCAGCCGCTTTAATTCAAGGTCTCTTTACCTTTCCATTCCAGAGGGTGAAAGGGAAGGTGAAGAAGTGGCTATTAACGCCAGGAGGTATCTTCTGCATGAAGTGTTAAGCGTGGCTTTAATGGACAGCAGTCGAGAATGATAAGCTGCCTACTAATGCGCGTAATGTGCGCGCTGACATCTGTCATTCGCGTTGTAAGTGTTAGTGCTGCTGTGTTAACTCATCAGAATTAACTTCCCCGAGCAGTACTTTGTTTCATAAATACCTATCTTTTAAAACCACACGCTGGGGAACACGCTTCACCCAGTCCCATACCTGCAATGATACTCACCCACACTGTTTTAAACTTAACAACTACATTTTAAGAGACTATCAAGTACTTCATGTTAAGGTGCAGGGCCTCTAAGGGTGGCACAATAGGTGCTGCAGCCCTTAGAGGCCTTCCCTGCTCACAGTGCCCTTGGTACCCATGATACCTTTTACAAGGGGCATACCTGTGGCCAGAGATGTGCCAGTTGGGGATACAAAGGTACAAGTTTGGGAAATAACATAGGCCCTGGGAAACTTATTGGCAGGGACCCAGGGCACAAAGTCAAGTTGCATCATAGGTCAGGCAAAACGTGGGGGGTAACCATGCAAAAAGGGGCACTTTCCTACACTTCACATCAGGAAAGCAATATTACGTCATTATTTAGTGATCTGGTTTTGCACAGACTTTGGCATTTGAGCGCCTGTAAAGTCACCAGACTTTATAATGGAGTGGATAAATTAATACTGATACTTGTCTGGGGAAGGCAGTCTCTCTCCCCTTATCAGGTAGAATGTAGAATTTCCAAGCCATCCTGACAGAGTTTCGTTCTATTAAGGGAAAGGAGCAGAAAATTATGAAGTGTTTCTTTAATTCAAAAACTCCAGCAGCATTGAAAGTATCTTCAATAAAAAAAACATTATTCTCACAAGATAAGCCAAAATCAAAGAGGAGACAACTATAAACTGCAACTCCCAAAACAGCATGCGTGAAGCTTCTACCAATCAGGAGCCAACACCTCTTATAACCGCTATAACTTCTTATGAGAAGTCCTCTTTCTTCATGAGACTGGCACAGATCAAAACCTCTGAGTCTACAAGAAATAACAAACTCAGAAGATTGTACCCAAAAGAACAAATCATCTGAAACAGCAGAACCGAATTACACCATACCGCTAAACAATATGAATAGCAAAAGACATACAAGGACCTTCAGCCGCCCATCAGGGATTGAAAGTAAGGCTTCGGTGAAGCCAGGTGGGATCATCATCGCCTCCGTGTCCTTAATAGAATTGAAAATTTACATTACTATGGCTAGGAAATTTTACATTCTATATCAGGGCCAGAGACAAGGATTATGCAAGTTCAAAGCTGACTCACCGCCAGATAACCCAAATCCACGATCAGTTTACAGTAGAACTGCTTCAAGGCAGATTCTGCTGATCAATCTGCCGCATTCATAGTCTTCCAATCTACCTCCAAGCGAAAGCCTTTGACGCTAATGTGCCTCTAGCTGAATGGGAACTATGTATCAATGCCTGATTCAGACATAATCCAGAGGACCCATCTCACAATTGTTGGAGGATGAAAGTGCCCCAAAGAGCTTCCTAAAGGGATTAGGGGTTGATTTACCTCTGTAAAATGGACCTCTGCCATCTTCTCTTCATAAGCCTTCAGGTAATTTACAACACAAAGTTTAGGAGAGTCAAGAAAAGAAGGGTAAGTTACTGTCCAGGTATTGGACTTCAGCTTCCTCCAGATTGCAAAGATCACCCCATCTGGAGTGAACATTCTGCTAGACAAAGTCAAAGCCGTCACATCAGACACCCCACTGCGAAAGGCTGATTAAAGGGCACAGACAAGAAAATATTAAGGACCGCGTTCACATCCCATTTCATTTTTTAAAAAAAGGAGTACTTGGGTTCCAGAGGTCTAGAAAGACTAATTCCCCGCAAGAGATTGCAGATGAGGGGATGTTTCCCGTCACCACCCTCCGCAGGGGAATCTTCCAGGGGCAAATGACCCACCAAAATAGAATTATGAGCATCATTGACCGAACAGTAAGCCAAACCCTGCTCCACTATTTCACTTAAGAAGTTCCCAATATGGACACATCCTGCACCCACAAGATCCAAATCTCATCCCAGATACTGGCTAGACCAAGTTCGCCATGCAGAACAGTTGTGTTTGCAAGTACTGTGAGCCCAAGCCTTGGAGATGAAGGTCTCAGCTTGCTTTGAAATTCCTGACCCCCACCAGTGTCTCCTGAAATCCTCCACTTCAAGAGGAGAAGAGACTCTCCCATAACTAGATGTTGTAGGTGCCCCCAACGATTCACCAGAATGTTTTGCTCCTGGAAGAATGGAAAATCCCAAGAAAGTTCCAGAAGAACTGGAAACCAAACTTTAGCCCTAACAGAGGCATCACAGGACCACAACCATCAGCTGCCTCCTTATCTGGGCAACCGATCTTATAATCACTGTGAAAAAGGGAAAGGCATAGGTGTGCACTCTCTCCCAACCCTTGAGAAACACATCCACAACTGAGGCCTCCTGGTCCGGGCAAATAATAGACTAACTTCTCCAATTGACAATTATGGGGAAGTGGAGTGGGCTACCATATAGTCACTGGGATCGTCCAGGCATCTGGAGTTCCAGTCTGACACCACACTGGAAGAACCCAGGAAATGTTCTGGGACCACAGAAATTCCATTTGCTAAACAAGAATGCCAAAAATCCTTGGCAAACTCTGTGGGCGCCCTGGACTTTGCGCCACCCAGTCTGGTGTTGTAGTGGACAGAAGACATGATAACCATTCACAAAGAGAGCGCAGCATTCAGAGTGGCCCTTTGCCAGAGTTGTCACCACAAAGGATCCTGTCAACAACTCGGGTGGCTGATGAGCAAATCCATCTCTTTCACTGACCAGTGACCACCTGTGGCAGCATCAGCACACCTAGCGCCCGAGCCCGAACGACTGGCATCTGACTCTATGCATAGGTCTGGGGCATTGGCAAAAATTACGTTGCCATTCCAGGCTTCCAAGTGGCCGAGCCGCCACTGGTTCTCTGCTTCCGAAAAGGGAACCAGTTCCATTTACACCAGGTCCCTTCGAAGGTGGGCCACCGTCAATCTCTGAAGGGTCCCATCATGTAGAGGGATGGGGAAGATCGTCTAAATGGAGGATGACAGGAGTCCCACCAAACATGCAATCTTGCGAAGAGAGATTAGTGCAAGGACAGAGATTCCTACAGTTCCTTCCTGATTTCCAAAATCTTGGTTTTCGGGAGTTGCAAAGAGGCAGAGGTTGACTTATTTAAAGCAGAGTCACACAGGGAACCAAATCTAATTTCTCTTTGTTGATTATGAAACCAAGGCCCAGAAGCAGAGTATTCGTGATTCTCAATTGGGTCAGCAGATGCTCCCATGACTGATCTCTAAGGAGGAGGCTGTCTAGACATACAATCGGCCTAACTCCTCGTGCCCTCAAGAACACTGCCATAGATTTCATGAGCTTGATGAAGCACCACAACAACAAGCAGAGCCTGGAGAGAAGGAGCTTGAACTTGAAGACCTGACCACACCAAGAAAACTGCAGGAAGCATTGAGGAGGACAGAGTATTGGAACAGTAAGAGTGTCCCTGAAGAGATGGATCCCCTCCATTATGAAATGGAGATAGACCAGTCAATCGCCTGAACTCATTTAGGTTGCTCACTGGTCAAATAATTTTATTTTCTTCCACACCAGGAAAAGGTTGCTAAGAAGCCCCTTAGGATGGAGGGAAGACTTGACGATGCACATTCCAGAGATGTGACCTCTTTGTCTGCCACTGCCATCTGGTCTTGAAAAAATTAGCAGCCAGGGATTGGCTTTTTGCCTTGGCGTACCAAAGAAATCTGTCCGGTACCCCATCACTTTTTACATGACTCAGGCATTCTTTGCGAGAGCCCTCCAGACGGGGAGAAAACTTGCTAGTCTGCCCCCTGTCTTTAGTTGGGAAGAAGGGATACTCTATATGTAACCCCTTCGTGGGAGTTACTTGCTCCTCTGAAGTATCCACGGACTCCGACTTGCACCCCCTGGGAAGGGAAAAACACCAAACCTGGATTGGTCTTTGTTGGAAATGGCCCTTTTTGCAGGGTTATCCCCCAACGTTTTGCTTTTTCCTCCTATTTTCCCTGACCTGTTTGTGTTGGTTTTAGGACTCTGGGCACTTTACCACTGCTAATCAGTGCTAAAGTGCATATGCTCTCTGTGTAAATTGTGTTATGGATGGGTGTTTCCATGATTGGATATTTGATTTACCTGTTAGCCCCTAGTAAAGTGCACTGCGTGTGCCAGGGCTGGTGAATCAAATGCTACTCGGAGGGCCTGCAGCACTGGTTGTGCCACCCCCGTGAGTAGCCCTGAAAACGGTAACTCAGACCTGCCATTGCAGAGTCTGCGCGCGGTTTGTAACTGCCATGTCGACTTGGCCAGTGCACACACTGGCTGGTCCCTAACCTTCCCTTTTCTTACATGTCAGGCACCCCTCAGGTAGGCCCAAGGTACCCCTGTGGGCAGGGTGCAATGTATGTGAAAGGTAGGACATGCCCCGGTGTGTGTGGTATGTCCTAATAGTGAATTACAGCCAATTTCGTTTTTCACTATTGCAAGGCTACCAGTTCCCCATAGGCCAGAATGGGAGGTTTGTTCATAACATCTTATGAACATAACTGGCCCAGGGAATTCGGTAAGAAAATGAAGTTTCGTATGCCTGAACTCAGAATCGAAAGATGCCTCTTTTAGTGAAGGTGATTTTTACATTCTGTGTTTGAAAATACCACTTTTGGAAAGTGGGTATTTTCTTACTCAGTCATCCCGTGTGCCTTCCTTGGAATGTGGATTGCATGTCTGGATTTTGGATGACAGAAGGCTGGGGGAGCAGGAGGGGCGCCAGATGGTCTAGGTAGGTCAGGAAAGGGCTGAAGAGACCTGGGTTACGATGGGGGGAAAGGGGAGGAGATTTCCTTGCACCTCAATGGGCCTGCTCTGCCTCTGACAAATGCCGTCTCCAACTCCTGCCAGGAATTCACACCAGAGAAGGCAGAACTGGTCCTGACCGGGCACAGACACCCTCTGCCTGAAAGAGCAAAGGATTTTTGTGTACAAATACTGGGGCCCAGACCCCTGAACTTTAGAACTCATCTGGAACAAGAAGACTGCCAAGAAGAAGAGCCGGAGAAGCTGCGAAAAGGAACGACTGCTTTGCTGGGGGCTTTGCTGGGCTGACCTGCAGTGGCTGCTTCTGTCTTGGGCAGTGAAAGGCCTGGACTGGACTTTCTGCAACCTAATTTGTGAGTCTCTCCAAGGGCTTGAGGTAGAGCTTGCCCCCTGTTCACAAAGTCTCAGGAACAGCAAAGACTTCAAGTTCTTTGACCCACAGCACTGGGGACTGTGTGTTTTGTGCTGCAACCCGAAGAACACCAACTCGACGACGTCTACGACGCCACTGCCGACTCCGTGTCCTGAAGGCACCGCAGAGGGCACCGCCACAACCCTGGTCTCACCGACGCCTGTTGACGCCGCCACCGAGCCGCTGCTTGCACCGCGACCTGTGGGCCCCGCACTCCGCACCGCCTCGCTTCACGCCGAAGCTTTGGCACCGCAGAGGGCACCGCCGCAACGCAAACCTGGTCTCACCGACGACGCCTGTCGCCGCCGCCACCGAGCCGCTGCTTGCACCCCGACCTGTGGGCACCGCCTCGCTTCACGCCGAAGCTTTGGCACCGCAGAGAGCACCGCCGCAACGCGACCCTGGTCTCACCGACGACGCCTGTTGACGCCGCCACCGAGCCGCTGCTCGCACCGCGACCTGTGGGCACCGCACTCCGCACCGCCCTGCTTCACGAGGACGCCTTGGCCTTCCTGACGCCGCCACTTCCCGCCGAAATCGACGCCGCTGCTTGCACCGTGGTTCGAGGGCACCGCTCGTAAGTCACACGAAGCACCGCCCTCATTCCACACCGCAGCCTTGGCCCACCGACGCCGGCACCATCGACTCCCGCTCGTCAGCCGACGACAGCGCTTCAGCCGCGTCGACGCCGCTGCTTGCACCGCGACCTGCTAGCACCGTGACAAGCACCGCCTTCATCTCGCACCGCGACCCTGGTCTCACCGATGACGCCACCTGACGCCGCCACCGAGCCGCTGCTCGCACTGCGACCTGGGAGCACCGCACTCCGCACCGCTGCGCTTCGCACCGCAGCACCCGACGCCTGTTGGCGCCAGCGCTCTTGATCCCATCAGAAAGGGGCTCGACCTGCAACGCGAGTGACTTCAAGGGCCCCATCGCCCTGCATTTCTGAAAGGTACTGTTTGCGGGTCTTCCCGACACCGTAGCTGGCCTGCGACCCCGCGGTCAGCCAGAACTGTTTTTGATTTGTGTTTTCACGACGCCGTGGTAGCCCGGACGGAGCTATCCACACAAGTAAGTCTTTTTAATCAACGTATTTTTGAACTGTGAACTTTTAAGTATAGTATTGTGGATTTTTATCGTTTTTGGTCTTGTTTTAATTATATAAAAATATTGGATATTTTTCTAAACCGGTGTGGTGTCCTTTTGTAGTGCGAACACTGTATTACTGTTGGTTATGTGCAAATGCTTTACACACTGCCTCTAAGATAAGCCTGGCTCCTCGTGCCAAGCTACCAAGGGGGTGAGCAGGGGTTATTTTAGACGTGTAACTCCCTTATCCTGACTAGAGTGGTGGTTTTAGCCTGACTTGGGCCCACGCCCTAGCCTACTAAAAATCCCATTTCTAACAGTCTTGCAGCTGGGAGGATCTTTTGGATCACTGACCTTTTTGGAAGATTTGAGAAAACTGATGGCTGGCCAAGTGTACCCTATCTCTTCCAGCTCAGGCAAAAATATTGGGCGCAAAGACCTGCTTCATGGCAAACTGAGGTTTAACCAAGGAATCAAAGATAAAGGCAAACCTGCTCTCTCTAAGGAGGACTTCCCCAAAGAGACCCCCGTTAGCCGGTTTCAAAAGTCAACAACTCGCCTAACCTTGGTCCACTTTAATAAAGACAAAATGTCTGCACTCAGTGGAAGGAGTGCAGTGGGCGTTGATAAAAGACAGATAGTCCGCTGCACCCAACCAAATATGATCTCCAGGGCAATGACGTCCCCCGTTGCCTTTGATTCCTTTTCCAGATCTAATAAGTACCTCCCACATCTAACAAATTATTGCCACAGGATCACCAGGACCTGTTGATTCCCTTCTTGGAAGCCTTCAAGAATTTGGAAAGAAAAGTAGTCATTCTCCCATTAATCTCTGGAGTAGCCTCAACCATCCCATCCACGGAGGTGCACTGGCACTTCGCTTTGAGCTGGCCCTTGACTTCCTTGTCCAGAGGTTTCTTCAATCTGTGAGCCACATACTGGGCAACCTTGTCTGCTGGGGACCACTCCGAGGACCTAGGGTGAAAGAGGCCTTCAAACATATGAGTCTACCTGGGGTTTCTAGTACCGGGTTCTCAGTTTTGAGTCACTTACAGGGTGGAACGAACTGCCACAGGCTGCTGGGGCCTCATTCCTCATCAGCGGTCCTTCCCTGCGACTCTGCGTCAACTCAACGGTCATCGTCAAACAAGAGGGAAAGAGCTCAGACAGCCTCTGGCACAGAGGGTACGATGCCAAAGGGAACATCTGAGAAAGGAGTCTTGCAGATGCTCAAACTCATCATGAGGGTCCTCCGATCTTTGCCCTGAAAGTCTTAGGGCTCGATGATGAAATGCCAGCCCCTGGGGTTCAGAATTTGAAAGAACCAAGGGGCCTTCCCACCTGTAGATGGGTTCACAATGGTAGCTACGAGACCTGGGACCGGTTTCGGGGTAACACCCCTCATCAGCCAGGCTAGCTTGAATCCAGTGGCAAAGTGAGCAAGGGGCCCACGTCTGGGCATACCCTGCCAACTTAGGGCGAACAAAGCAAACACAAGGAGATGATGGACGGAGCGCTGAAACTTTTCAGACACTCACCCCCAGTCCAGATCTGGGTTTAATCCATCATCGTTCTTTAGCTCAGTTCTTTAGCTTCAGTGTCTGAAAAGTTTCAGCGATCCGTCCATCATCTCCTTGTCATCTCCTTGTGTTTGCTTAGCTACGAGAAGTAGCCCAGGGGTTCCAAGGCTTGTGATACTCCCCTCTTAACCGAGGGATCAATGACCTCTGGAAGGAAGCCCCGAAAGTAGGAGTTGTGCATAATCTCCTAGTAGAAGTTTTCACCCAAAAATCTGCCATTGTGATCAGAGCACTTAGAAATGGAACTCAGACTTTAACTGACCACTTGAGTGAGTCAGGCCCTCACTGTGACCTTCACTGGTAGCTAAAAGAGGGACTTACCCTCCTTACTTTGCACTCTAGCATCCAACCAGAATCAGCAGGGGATCACCCTACAGCAAGGTGAAGTCTGAGCAAGCCTGACAGAACACAAGTAACACCAGGCAAAAAAGTGGTGCTACCGAGTGCAAGTGCAAATTAGCATAATTGTGTATAATGACAAGAGAATCCTAGCAAATGCGCATAGAGATGGGGCCAGGCGCTCTGCAGAGCGAGACTAAGTCTATGGTTATGTGCGAGTGCCTGCCAATGAAAGTCTGTTCTTATGCACGACCAGATGGTGGGAGGACTGCACCTTGGTACACGGACGCAGCCTCCTGCCAACCAGCACATGCTGCTAAAACAGGATGCCACGATGGATGACCACGGCGCACTAATGAAAAACGGTGCTGATACAGGGAATAATAAAAATGACTGGTGGGAAGGTCACCAGAAACACAAATTCCACATTTCCCCGAAGTACTTATCTTGCTGCCTGAACAGGGAGAAAAGAGGATCTCTTGGAGGAAGTTGTAGAGATTGTAAGGAGTGTTAACACCTCATTGGGGGAAGATTCACGCAATACGTTTTGGGAGTTGTGGTTTATATTTGCCTTCTCATTGATTCTAGTTGATCTTGTGAGAATAATGTTTTAATTGATGATGTTTTTAATGCTGCTGGAGTTTTGGAATAAAAGAAAAAGGCATACTCCTCGCCTCTGGTCATGGCATAAGAATCTTCAAACACCATTCTCAACAGCAACATTTACATCTAGATTGGTCACATGTAGTTTGCAAAGTACAGATAAGCGCAGGAAAAGCAGTTCAAATAATTATCAATACCCAAAAAGTTATAAGTCTGCAAATGTATCTGTCCTAATAAACAGCCCAAATCCCTTTGCTTGTTGAACTCAATCGTTTTGACCTTGCTGGAGCCAAAGGTCTGCCGAACAAACATCCAGCCCGTGTGCTCCTAAAATGCCATGGGCCCTGCATCTTACATGCAGCACTGCTACTGAGGGTATGTGAGAAGTTGGCCTGGTATATGCTGTCCACTAATTAAAGTGGGCACCTTGCACCAGTCCAAACGACCCTTATTGATGATTAGGTTAAAGACAACCTTTATAGAAAGCTATCCTAGTGGTAGCTGTGGAGAGCAGCCTTCAGGCTAAGTCTTGAAGGAATGTAAAGCAGCATGTTTTACCAGTATATAACCTCTTGAATGACCAAATGAAAGGAGAACCACACCAGGTATATATAAAATATATGTATTTATTACTAAACACTCTCTACTAACCTCTTTATGAGATTAGAGAACAAGGCACACAATATTACAGTACTAGAACGACAGTAAATAGCACAATACACAGTGGGCTCCAGGGGGAGACCAAACCATATATTAAGAAAGTGGGATAACAACCACGACTTGACTAGACACAGTGCCTAGAGCATGTAGAATCGCTGGGACCCCAAGGAACCACCCAAGGTAGTGACACAGGGGACCACGGAGGACGGGTGCAGTGTGGGAACACAGACGCAAGCTCCGGACAACTCTATGGGAAAGTCGCGGTTGGAATTTTAAAGATTAAGGACACTTAGGAGAAGACTTCAAGCAAACCCAGCTAAACATAGAAGGTTCTAAGGCCAGCACCCTTGAGAGTACCGAGGTACCCGTGTTACCGATCCCAGAGGAGCCGGGTGCATAGGGGTCAAGTGGTGTCGGAAACCCTCGTCATTTTCAATGCCGTGATGCGAGAAAGTACTGCTGCCGTGGAGAAGAAAAGTGTACGGTGTGATCCAAGCCTGGATCGGAGATGTGAAGAACCTGAAAGCAGAGGGGACAAAGTCTGGGTCACTTCATGTGACCAGGAGCGGAGCAATCGAATGCCCACCGATGTCGGGTGCTTCAGGTGCGAAGAGGTGAAGCTTGACTCTGCAGCCACGGGGACCAGGAGACGTCGACGACGACCAGATTCCGCAGGCGAGCTGTCCCACGAAGGATGTCGAGTGCTGGGGGGTCAGTTTCCGGATTGGAGACCAACAAGCCTTGGCAACTGCAACCCACGCGGTCAGAGAAAAGATGCTTCTGTGAGGACCAGCAAAGTCCTGGGGACTCCCAAGTGATGGAGAGTCAGGGCACGTCTGGAGCAACCAGGGAAGCCCACTGAAAGTTAAAGTTGCCTTCTCAGGGACCCACAGGTCAACGGACCAGGGATCGCGAAGGGACCTCGAGAGGAATCGCACAATACCAGCCCACGGAACACTCGTGGAGTGTAGGCCAATAATCTTCGGTGGAAACACTGCTCGGGGCTTGGACTACAAGTAGCCCAAAGCACAGCCTCAGGGATTGCCTAAAAGCATATGCTGCTGCAAATGTGCACGGTGTCCAGGGGTTCGGGTTGCACGGTCTCCAAGAGGGCTGCGGGTCTCAGGTTTGCTGAGAGCACTAGTCGGCCTCGGGAAAGCTTGGACACCCACCTCCTGTGTTGCAAAATCTTCGGAGTCCGTCGGGACCTGCTTAGATGCAAACCGGTCAGATGCGTTGAGGTGCCTGCATTGCAGGGGAGTAACTCCTTTACTTCAAGGAAGATTCTTCAGTCGTCCAGTAAAGCGTAGATCGTCGAAGGTTACTTGGTTTCTGTAGCAGAGTTTAGTCCAGGTAATATCTAAAGTCCTGTAGTCAGGGGTTCCTACTTTATACCCAAGAAAGGGGTGGGACAAACTCTGGGGACCCACCTATGGGAGGGTCAGGACAGAGGGGTGGCTACACCCATGTCCTTTGTCCAGTTTCGCGGTTGTATGATGTTACAACGCATTCCGTTGTAACGCATGCCTTTTCCACGCATGCGTTACAACGGAATGCCTTTCCCACGCATAACCTTTACCACGAATATTCCTTTACCACGCATACTTTTACAACGATTTTCGTTGTAAATTCATGCATGGTAAAGGCATACTCTTGGTAAAGGTTATTCCCCCACCCCTAAACCCTTCTTACAAATACCCCTCCCCTGCCCTTAAGCCTAAAATCGGACCCCTGCTTTTTTTATTCTTCAATCTAATATTCCCCTTACCTTTCCACGTCGTCTCTTCAATGTTCTTCCGTGTTGACGTTGCACGTCGTTAAGAGGAAACGGAAGTGTCTTTCCGTTTCCTCTAACGACGCAGATTGCCTCCCGATTCCCTCCACATAGAATCTTCAACAGGTGCGTTTTTTATTGGTGGGGAAACCCCCCCCAAGCCCCCTGTTTTTTTCACGCTTTTTTTTTTTAGCCTTTAACATACATGCCTTTACTACGTATCTCGTAGTAAAGGTATGCGTGCTAAAGGCTATTCGTTGTAACCACGCATGCGTTGTAATGCATGCGTGGTTAAGTTATGCGTGGAAACGGCCGCGTTGTAGTGGCCGTTTCCCCAGTTTCGCGCCAGAGCAGGGGCTGATAGCCCCTGCAACCGGTTTGAGCTGGACTATGCAAGAGGACACCAAATGTGCCCCCAGTGCAGACATCAAAGCACTCAGAGTGCACCCACCCAGCCCCAATATACTAAAGCCTGTCTGGGAGGTGGTCACACCTCCCTGTGACAGGAAACCTATTGTCAAGCCTTCCCCTGCCGGAGTTTCGCCCAGCAGCAGGAGGGCAGACTCGTGTCTGTGGCTGGCAGCATCCATTTTGTGATGCCAGGGCTCTGTGAAACTGGTACCGGGTGTACCGGTGCTGTCATATTTCTCCCTCTAGGAGGGAGGAATCATATCTCCCACACCAGTTACTGGTGTGGAGGTATGATTTCAATGTGTTTGACACCAAACGCAACATAATTCCTTGCAGCCATTTTAAAGTTAGCATTTACCGCGAGGTTATAATGCATTTAAGAGTATATGGTTGGCTGCATCACAGACAACCCCGGAATAGTGGTTCCGAAGGCTGCAGAGGGGCTCTGCTCATGCATGGGCACCCTCTCACATAAAACCCAGCACCCTGCCTTCAGGATTGATAAGGCCTGCCATAGGGGTGACTGATGGGCTTATATGTGCAGTGATTAGGATAGATATAGTGAACCTATATCTAAGGAAGGGGTGCATGCACCACCTTACACAGGCTGCAGTAGCAGACCTGTTGTGTCATTTTGAATGGCCTCTCAGGGGTGGCATAATCCATGCTGCAGCCCCTGGGAGGCCTCTGGGGTACCTATGCCCTGGGTACATAGTATACCATATACTAGGGACTTATAAGGGTACCCCAGAATCCAATCTGGAGTGTACCTAAAGTACATGCCATCAATTTAGAGGAGAAAGCAGATAGACTGGGGTCCTGAATAGCAGGATCCCAGTCAGACTAAGTCGAAAACAGTGAAACATCAGCAAAAAGTGGGGGTAACTATAAGAAGCAGATCCTACTCTCCTACAGGGTACATCAAGACATGATAGTGAGGTTTGTGCGTAAACCGGAAAAGCATTCAACACCCTATAACTGTTTCTAAGTGTGAAGATAAAATAATTTATCGGAGACAAACAGCCACCTGTATCCGACTGCGGATGATCGAATGTCAGCCACAAGAGGTGTCTTGGTCTCTGTCAATTTCATGGAAAGTACTTAGCTATCTTTTTCAAAATTGTTGTGGACTTTAGCAATCATTTTTATTGTAGATACTGTTTGGTTTGATTTTAGATATAATGTATACCATTCATTTTTATTAGTGAAACTTCATTTTTGATTGTGATTTCTTTTTTGTTAATTTTGAGCACAATATATAGATATATTGAATGCTTATTTGCATTGTCTTCCCCCCCAACACTGAACCCCCTTGTCTGTTTTTCCCAATTTTTTTTTGCAACATTTTTATCTTTTTGCTTCAATATGGGGTTTTAAATTTAGACTTCTGGTTGCATTGCTTTAATAGTTGATTTGTTAAGAACAGCACTTAAATGAACTTCTTTTCGTTTTGGCCAAAGGTGAGCCAGGTTCATTGTTTGAAACCAGTTTACCTTTGTGGATTGGATTATTGGCAAACCTAGGAATGCCAGCGTCTCACAGTAGTCATCTCCTTTCAATGACACTCAGTGTCATGTCTTCTGAGAAATCGGCATACTTGGCAGATTTTTGACTGACGTAAGTGACATCTTGCATGGAAAAATAGATGATGCCGCCTCTGTATTAGCATCTTATTTTGTATGCAGTATTTCCTACTTTATCATGCCCTACTCAGGCTTACATATATAAAAGGTAATTTTATTCCAACCTTAATCACTTGCCTCTCTAGTAAGGCTGGGCGTAGTTCGCGAAGTAGTGCTTCGCGAAGCTACGCAAAGTGCAGTTCGCACTACGCGAGCTTCGCGTAGCACTACGCGAACTGCGTAGCGCACTGTTCGCAATGATTGCACAGTGCCGGATGCTTGTCCGCACTGTGCAATCATTGAAAACGGCAACTTGCACAGTGCGAGCTGTCTTTTACTGCCGCTCGAGTAGATTTTTACTCGAGCGGCAGCTTTCTCAACGCGGACTGGTAGTTTCTCATCGCGAGCGGTCGCGAGCATACGCGACCACTCGCAATGAGAAACCTGACCTCCCCGCGTTGAGAATCTCGCCGGGAGGTTTATTTTCCACGCTCGCGATCGGCAACTTGATGTTGCTGATCGCGAACGAGGAAAAAGTCTCGCCGGGATGTCATTTTGCTTGCTCGCGGTCGCCAACTTGACGTTGAGGACCGTGAGCAAGCAAAAAATGACCGCGGCACTACGCTACGCGTGTTTGCACTGTGCTACGTGCAATTCGCGTTGTGCGAAGTAGCGCAAACTTCGCAAACTACGCGAGCGTAGCGTAGCACTTCGCCCAGGGTTACTCTCTAGGAGTTCAAGATGGCAGCTCCAAGCAAGTGAAGTCTAGCTGCACCTTTTAGGCTGCTCTGCTGGCAGCATGACACATGGAATACACAAAAACACATTCCAATTCCACTTACTGGTAGGTGGTGACAATAAGTATTGGCAATGCCAATTGGTCTCTTTACATACAAAAGAGACTGATTGGCATTGCCAATGCTTGTTTATAGTAGTCTGTCAAGATCAATGTTGCATTTTCCACATTTTTGCTGCAGTTTTTCTAGTGACAACTAGGTAGCACTGAAGGGTAGCGAACTGTGTGGCTCTGTTTGCAATTCTGCATTAGGAGCAAGAAGAATGACAAATCTACTGCCGGTGAAACTATAAAGCTTCTGATGGCGGGTCAAACTCAGAAAGAAAGGTAAGCAACAAATAGGTGCAAGGCAAGTGAGACGGACATCAAAGCCATCCAATCTTGAACAAGCATTGGCTCTGTGGAGAATGGTAAACAATGCTGTCTACCAAGAGACAGCTAGAGCAGTCTGTTGCAAGGTTACAAAAATGTGTGAAAATCGCATTAGCATATAAGGCATATAACTTTGCTGCTAAGTCACAAGGCTGCAGTAAATCCTATTAGAACATTGGAATGTTGGGAGCTCCATTGTAGACAATGGAGTGCTCCATGCTTCTACAGGCCGGTAAAGGCCCGCAGAGCAACATTCCAATGTTTTACAAAGGCCTCTCGGAGCGCGAGGGGATTTAAATCCCCTTGAGCTTCGAGATGCCTTTGTTTTATTTGTTAGAACATTCTGCCCTCTAGTGGCAGAATGTTCTAATAGCCTTAAAGCCCTTCGTAGCAGGGCTATACCGGCTATTAACTCCCGGTCCCTTGTTAAAGTCCCTCGCCTTCGGCTCGGGCCTTTAACGTGGGAGCGGGCCTTTAATAGCCGGTATAGCCCGCTACGGCGGGCTATAAGGCTATATTAGAACATTGGAATGTGGAGCACTCCATTGAATACAATGGAGTGCTCCGAGCTTCTATGGGCCGGTAAAGTCCCGCAGAGCAACATTCCAATGTTGCTTTTGTTGGCCTCTCGGAGCTCGAGGGGATTTAAACCCCCTTGGGCTCCGAGAGGCCTTTGTTTTATTTGTTAGAACATTCTGCCCTCTAGTGGCAGAATGTTCTAATAGCCTTACAGCCCTTCGTAGCTGGGCTATACCGGCCATTAAAGTCCCGCTCCCTTGTTAAAGGCCCGAGGGCCTTCGGCTCGGGCCTTTAACGCTGGAGCGGGCCTTTAATAGCTGGTATAGCCCGCTACGGCGGGCTATAAGGCTATATTAGAACATTGGAATGTTGGAAGCTTCATTGACAATAATGGAGTGCTCCGGGCTTCTAATGGCTGGTAGAAGCCCGGAAATCCTACATTCCAATGTTGGCCTTCACAGCTCTTGCTGTGAACAAAGGCCTCACGGAGCCCGAGGGGACTCCGAGAGGCCTTTGTTTTACAAATTAAAACATTCTGCCCTCTAGGGGCAGAATGTTCTAATATACTTCGAGCCCTCTGTCGCGGGCTCTACCGGCCATTAAAGGCCCGCTCCTTTATTAAAGGCCCTCCCCTTCGGCTCTGGCCGTTAACGCTG
Source organism: Calotriton arnoldi (assembly GCA_963921515.1). Classification (NCBI taxonomy): domain Eukaryota; kingdom Metazoa; phylum Chordata; class Amphibia; order Caudata; family Salamandridae; genus Calotriton; species Calotriton arnoldi. The sequence continues at coordinate 2,635,914 of CAWUFW010001415.1, forward strand.
GAGCAGGCCTTTAATGGCCAGTAGAGCCCACTTCATCGGGCTCTAAGTCTATATTAAAGCCTTGATAGTTAAAAAAATCAACACTTGGCCCTATTTAACCGCTTAGGTAGCTGACCATCTCAATAACGCCTGTCCTTTGACGCTGCCAGTCCTCTCCTTTACTGGCCACCATCCCTGCCCTCGCCCACACCAACTACTCACTACTGCTTGCTCTAGCACAGACTCTCACAGCCCTATGGTCTCCACAACACACCGTGTTTCCACCCCTTCACTGCTGCACCGTCCCATGTCAACCACTTTAGGCCCTTCTTCCTTTTGCTGCTCAGTCTCCCCTCTGCAATGTATTCACCTCTACTACACCCCCTTACTTTGTACCTAGTTTTGCGATTTACAAATTGAAAAAATATAAATATGTAACCACCATAATTTTAACTTGAGGCCGCTGTACAACCTATGCCCTCCTGTTTATTGCAAAGCCCTTGTGCAATCTCCTTAAAGGCTAAAATGAAGGGTCTTCTACCAAACTTTCACAACATTCACTAACAATACACAAACTCTAGGAAAGTTAAAAGGAAGAGTTGATCACAACATGCAGGACCTACTCTGAAGAGAAGTGGAGAAATATTTAAATGACGCAAAGAAGCAGAGCAAAAACTCAAGGAGAAGCCAACTAATAAATGTTGGAAAAGATAGAGAATGTATAGAGCGCGAACAGTGATCTTAAAAGGTACCCCGGCTCTGCGAAAGTGACTGACTCTAAGGGGTGGCAGGAGTGGCAGAAGGAAGAGTATGCCGGGTGGTTTCAGAGGCAGCAAGCGCCACAAGTTAGCTGTGGGGAAAGAGAAAGATTGGCCACTGAGCAGGCTTCATGAATGGCAGGGAATGATGTTTCATTCACAGCAGAGCTGTAAGCAACAGAATCAATGATTGTGGACTTCGCTCACTTATAGCGATTAGATGAAGATAATAGACAATCTCATATATGTGGAGAGGAAAGACTGTGTCAGAGACGGTGGGGCAATTCTTAATTATAGCCCCGGAGGATGAACCACTGTAGTACTGAAACTCCTCACTAATCACCACAAGGTTCTACTGAAAATATTTCGAGGGCCACATTCTTGAAAAACATCAATAACAACTGCATACAACCAAGCTGGCAGGGAACGCAGCACTGAGCAATGTTGCTGCAAAAGATAAATAACACCAATAATGAACACACTGATCTACTGCTGGAGATTTGACATTGTAAGGTCATCAGAACAGCTTCGATAATTTACAATGTTGTACATCAAGTGCTTAATTTGAGCCGGTGAGGCGCTCATTTTTCGGAAATGGCACTAATTTTTCCTCAACAGAGATTTACCGAGAGCAGGAGAGGGAAAACACATTAGGGGGGGAGGGGGGGAAGGGAGAGAAACGGGGAAAAAAGTCAAAAAGGGAAAAAGCGGGAACCTGCAAGAGTGAGATAAAGTGGCGGGAGTGTCTGGTGGTGGATTAGAGAGCCATGAGGTGGATTTAAGACTGGGGAGAATTGGTATTCTACGATATTGGCAGCAACGGCTGCGGGCTTCTGAGCAGAGCTATGGGGGCGGCACTCATTCTTTTACAAATTAAGCAGTGTGCAGATCTGTGGGTGTCCCGCAGGCGGCACGCGATAGCACTCCTAGAAATGACTTGTTTTAGATTACAATTTATGTATATGTTTATATAATGCAAGGGCGGGTGAGGAACGATCCCAGTTTAAGGGCGATTTTAAAGAAGATGCTTGAAGTCTACATTCAGCACAGATGTAAATGGGGGACATACAGGATCTCCCAGTTTCTCGAAGTGATTAACCTATCTAAGTTTTCCTCTCCAAACATAGAAATATGTAAAATCAAGCGACTTTTTTTGTATCTTTATATGTCACTCTTTTTTAAAGGCACGGGGAGATAGAGATTTGAAGGGGCTAAGGATTCTAAATCGGCAGCTCGAGCCGCAAGCCCATATCGATCGCCCCATAATCTTAAACACAATCCACTCTGCTTTATAGGTCCCATACAATCTCTCGTGGCCTATAACGCGCACTATACAGCTTCTTCGGTAGAAAGCTTGCTGTGGTCCTGTTCAGTCTGGAAGGACTGCTGCTGCCTGCCGCGAATTACCGTATCCAGTGTTGATTCTAAGCAGGTTTGTGATGAGTTTCTAAGTCTCTGTAACCGGCTGGTATGTCTTTGTACACTGGTGTAGTTCGTTTGTGACCATCCAGAAGCGCCCTACCTGGGATAGTGATCAACGTATGCCACATAATTACATTAATACGTGTGTGTTGTCGTTTAATACGGTTCAAATCTAGCCACATGTCAACGGAGAGCAGTAAATCAACTGGGAAGTTATAGATTTGCTTTTGATAATAAAGCGAAATCGCATATATTTATAACTGCTTTACATTTCTCACATATCCACAATTTTTGGTGCAGAAAGATGAAATGATTTTCCCAAAATAGCTTGAACTGCAGTCTGGTGCAGGAGCGGGGATTAGAACCCAGGTGAACAGGTTTGGAGTCGGTATCTTAGCACTGGTCCGCACCATCTCGCCATTAGTCACTGATTAACAAATTAACTTGCTAAGCACAATACACACTTCACCCTAAAGTTTGGCCTGTAGTATAAAAGTTATCCAGGCAGGTCGCTCCCCACGCCGCGCAGCTCCACCTGTATGCGCCCGTGCTCTCTGCCCAGCTGCCGCTGATGCTGACCAGGTTCGAGGCCCGCCTCCACCCGCAGGCTACCACCTGCGCCTCATCCCTGGTGGCCAGTGGTAGGCCGTAGGTCTGCTTTCTGGTATTTGTACTGTTTTCTGTTTAAATTACTTTTCTTTTTTTCACTGTCATTTGTACTGCATTGTGTCTCAATTGTTGCTCTGTGATCGTTTCTGTGCTTTTGCCTTTTGCCTTCTGTTCCCTCCCGCTTCTCCCGCCGCCGCGTCCCCTGTGGCCCCACCCCCCCGCCCATTGCTTGTTGGTATTTGTACTGCTTTCTGTTTAAATTGCCTTTCTTTCTTCCACTGTCATTTGTACTGTATTTTGTTCCAATTGTTGTTCTGTGATCGTTCCGTGCCTCTTGCCTCTGTTCCCTCCCGTTTTTCCCGCCGCTGCGTCCCCTGCGGCCCCGCCCCCCCGCTCGCCCATTCGTCCGCTCCCCCCTCCCAGCTGCTCCTCCCCCCCACCTCCCCTTCTTATGGCGGTTGCTGCGCGGTGAAGAGAGCGACCCTTGACCCTGTTTCCAGGCAGGTCGCTCCCCACGCCGCGCAGCTCCACCTGGCTGCGCCCGTGCTCTCTGCCCAGCTGTCGCTGCTGCTGACCAGTTTCGAGGCCCGCCTCCACCCGCAGGCTACCACCTGCGCCTCATCCCTGGTGGCCAGTGGTAGGCCGTAGGTCTGCTTTCTGGTATTTGTACTGTTTTCTGTTTAAATTACTTTTCTTTTTTTCACTGTCATTTGTACTGCATTTTGTCTCAATTGTTGCTCTGTGATCGTTTCTGTGCCTTTGCCTTTTGCCTTCTGTTCTCTCCCGCTTCTCCCGCCGCCGCGTCCCCTGCGGCCCCACCCCCCCGCCCGCCCATTGCTTGTTGGTATTTGTACTGCTTTCTGTTTAAATTGCCTTTCTTTCTTTCACTGTCATTTGTACTGTATTTTGTTCCAATTGTTGTTCTGTGATCGTTCCGTGCCTCTTGCCTCTGTTCCCTCCCGTTTTTCCCGCCGCTGCGTCCCCTGCGGCCCCCCCCCCGCTCGCCCATTCGTCCGCTCTCCCCTCCCAGCTGCTCCTCCCCCCCACCTCCCCTTCTTATGGCGGCCGCTGTGCGGCCGCGCCGCTGGCGCGCCTTTGGCGCGCCTAAGGCAAGCCCGTCCGCGCCTGGACCGCGCCCAGCGCCAGAACCCCTGGTCCCCGCGACCGCCACAACACCAGACACCGCTACGATGCCAGCACCCTCCTCGCACTCAACACCGGACGATCACGCACCTGCTGCCTGGCCGCCCCGAAGCGCACCCAAGGACCCTTCTCCTTCCGGAACTGCAGCTTCACCAGCATCCGGCCTGCCAACCCACCGACCAGGAAAGAACCCAACCACCTCAGTTGCATTCTTCTCAACACCCGCTCCACCCGCAAACACGCCGTTGAACTCTGGGACCTACTCAACTCAACCTCCCCAGACGTCGCCTTCCTGACGGAGACCTGGCTGAACCCCTCCTCGGCACCCGACATCGCCATAGCCATCCCGGAAGGCTACAGGATCCCCGCAGGGACCGCACCAACGGAGTAGGAATCGCCATCGTCCACAGGAACACTCTCAGAGTCTCGACCAACACCGATGACACCCTCAGCACCGCTGAACACCTGCACTTCCAGATCCACACCGACCCCAACACCACCCTCAGAGGAACCCTCGTCTACAGACCCCCCGGACCCCGACCACAGTTCAGCGACTCCCTTTCCGACTTCGTCAGCACACACGTCCTCGCCTCCACGGACTACATCCTCCTCGGGGACCTGAACTTCCACCTCGAGAACAACAACGACACCAACTCCACCACCCTGATCGCCAACCTCGGAATCAGACAACTCGTCACAACACCCACCCACTCCGCCGGCCACACGCTTGACCCCATCTTCTCCGCAAGCTCCCACGTCACCTTCAGCCACACCACGGAACTCCACTGGACCGACCATCGCTGCATCCACTTCACCTTCCGGAAAACCACCACGCACCACCGCACCCAACAGATGCCTCGCCGCTGCTGGAGCAAAGTCACCGAAGACCAGCTAACCACCACCCTCGCCCGGAGCCCACCCACCGACCCCGACACCGCTGCCCGCAACCTCAGACAGTGGATCGACGACTGCGCCAACACCCTCGCCCCGCTCAAGAAACCCTCCAACAACCACACCAGCAAGAAAGCCAGCTGGTTCACCGAAGACCTCTAGGCCTCCAAGCAAACCTGCCGAAAGCTAGAGAGGAACTGCCACCGTGAACGAACACCGGACAGCTACGCCGCCCACAAGAACGCCACTCGCAGACACCAACACCTCATCAGATCCGCCAAAAGGGCCTCTTTCAAAGACCGCCTAGACAACAACGCACACAACAGCAAAGAGCTCTTCAACATCGTGAAGGAACTCTCCAACCCCAGCTCCAACTCCAACGACATCCCACCTTCGCAAGACCTGTGCGACTCGCTGGCCACCTTCTTCCACCGCAAGATCGCAGACATCCACGACAGCTTCAACGCCACGATCGCCCCGACAACCACTGAGACCTCCGCCCCCACGACCACCATCCGCACCAACCGCCTGCTCTCCTGGACCAACATAAACGCCGACGACACCATCAAGATCATGAACACCATCCACTCCGGATCTCCGTCAGACCCATGCCCACACCACATCTTCAACAAAGCCAGCACCGCCATCGCACCCCATCTCCGGAAAGCCATCAACTTTTCCTTCAAGACAGCAACCTTCCCGGAGAGCTGGAAGCACGCCGAGATCAACGCCTTACTCAAAAAACTCAAGGCGGACCCCAAGGACCTCAAGAACTTCCGGCCCATCTCCCTGCTCCCGTTCCCGGCGAAGGTCATCGAGAAGACCGTCAACAAACAACTGACCCGCTACCTCGAGAAGAACAGCATCCTGGATCCGTCCCAGTCCGGGTTCCGCAGCAACCACAGCACCGAAACTGCCCTCATCGCCGCCACCGATGACAACAGGACCCTACTAGACAACGGAAAGACCACGGCCTTCGTCCTCCTGGACCTGTCAGCCGCCTTCGACATGGTCTGCCACCGCACACTACGCACACGCCTCCACGACGCCGGGATCCAAGAGAAGGCCCTGGACTGGACCACCTCCTTCCTCAACGGCAGAACACAGAGCGTCCACCTCCCCCCTTCCGCTCCGAAGCCACCGAGATCATCTGCGGCGTACCCCAGGGCTCAGCCCAACGCTGTTTAACATCTACATGGCACCACTCGCCCACGTCGCCCGACTGCACAACCTCAACATCATCTCTTACACCGATGACACCCAGCTGATCCTCTCCCTCACCAAGGAACCGCCAAAGCCAACCCCCACGAAGGAATGAAGGCCGTCGCCGAATGGATGAGGAACAGCTGACTGAAGTTGAACTCGGACAAGACGGAGGTCCTCATCCTCGGATCTACCCCCTCGGCCTGGGACGACTCCTGGTGGCCGACCGCACTGGGAACTGCTCCAACACCCACCGACCACGCACGCAACCTAGGGGTCATCCTCGACTCCACCCTCTCCATGACAAAGCAGGTCAACGCTGTCTCTTCCGCCTGCTTCAACACCCTCCGCAAGATCTACAAGTGGATCCCCACCGAAACGAGAAGAACGGTCACCCAGGCCCTCGTCAGCAGCAGATTGGACTACGGAAACGCCCTCTACGCTGGAGCCTCGGCCAAACTCCTGAAACGGCTTCAACGCATCCAGAACGCCTCTGCACGCCTGATCCTCGACATCCCTCGCCGGAGCCACATCACACCCCACCTGAGAGACCTGCACTGGCTCCCCGTCAACAAGAGGATAACTTTCAAGCTCCTCACCCACGCACACAAGGCTCTCCACAACACCGGACCAGCGTACCTCAACAGACGACTCAGCTTCTACACCCCCACCCTCCAGCTCCGCTCCGCCGACCTCTCCCTCGCCACAGTCCCCCGCATCCGAAGAGCGACGTCCGGTGGCAGATCGTTCTCCCACCTCGCCGCCAAGACCTGGAACACCCTCCCCATCCACCTACGGCAGACCCAAGACCTGCTGACCTTCAGAAGACTCCTCAAGACCTGGCTCTTCGAGCAGTAGCAGCACTCCGCCCCCTCCCCCCCGCCCCTCCAGCGCCTTGAGACCCTCACGGGTATGTAGTGCACTTTACAAATGCTATGATTGATTGATTGAGTGATATAAAACCAAGAACCCACACAATTAGCATTTTATTGAGTTTTGCAACAAAAACCCTAGTATAAAGCAGTTCACTGTCCCATGTTGGGTCTTTTTAAGTCCGAGTAGACCTGTCAGGTGTGCCCCACCACCAGAAAATACAGTCTTTTCAAACTGTAGGTGCTTCACCCCTTTCCTCTCAACCTGCGTAACTCTGTAACTCATTCCCCACTATGCTGCTAAAGCATAAAGCAGATGCGCATTGGAAATGCCCTGGCAAACTCCTATTGTCTTTGTGCTCCAATGGCACTTACTTCGGCAGACGGCTACGTCCTTACATAACAAGCCTATCATTCTCACATTGCTGGGCTTCCATGATCTCAGTAATGCCTCCTGTTGCCACCATTAGCTGTTATGTGGTTTTGTCGTTTTTTGCAAATCGAGGCCACATAGAGGTGATATGCAGCAGTCAGTTTACAATACTGGAATTATGCAAAGCTTACTGGTTCTATTGCGCCAAGTGTAGAGGTCGAAAGTTTCCCTTTATACCTCTTTGGTGTAGTAAATAAATTTAACTATGCAATAACTGTGGTATCCATGGCAAGGTGTGGTTCCAAACTCAGGAAACAGATTTGAGGGGATGGGTACCTCTCATGCTATTGTCTCCAGCCCGTGGTTTAGCATGGTGCCGGTGTCAGACCCTCTGTCCTCCAAGGCCCTCCTCTTTTTGTGATCCACTGACAACGGTGTTGCTGTAGGCAAAATTATGCTGTTACCCCCGGCTGTTATGGCCTTTCCTAACCTCACTCCTTTAGTAAGGTTGCTATTATTGTCCTGTATCTTCATGCTGTTAGCCTCTGGCTCCTTCTGCCGCTTCCATGGCTCTTCCACCTTGCTCCCAGTCAATGAATTATCCTTCTATTATTCCTGAATAGACATCACCGGTGGTGCACGGTGGCGCACCTCTTTCATTCGTTTGACATCATTCTGCCAATTGCTGTGTTCCAATGTTCTTTGTTGCCCCTGGCCCTCGACGGATGTTGGAATTACAGGGTCCAGACATCGCTTTTACCAGCTGATTTTATTCAAATATCTCACAATGCGACTCCTGAGTTTCTGACGCGGTCTTCATGTCTTACCATCATGATGGAGACTCTCACAGCTACTAAAGTAGTCAGGAGAGTGGTTATGCCTTCCTCAACTCTAGCGTTCTTTGGAATTATTGGGTCAAGCCAGGCAGATTTCCTAAGCCTCAAAAGCAAATTGCACTCTTTTCAGAGATAAGGACAACTGGCAGGTGTCTTTCACCACTCCTGCTAAGTGACACTCATCTAATGTTGAGACGAAAATGTACGAAGCAAGATAAACAGTAATCCCTGCATTCGCTAATCTGAATGAACTTTAAGGTATTTAGCTCAGCTGAGTTATTAAAGTGCTTGCTTTTACAAAAAGACAAGAAATGAGCCGAACATTAAGTTATTGTATCTGTTGGCTGACTGATGAGGGCTGAGCTCTTGCCCCTACACTACCTCCCTGAGAAACATCTGACTACTGCCGTCAGTACCCAGACAGTCAAGTGCCAAAAGGGTGTACTTGCCCAGTTTGCAGAACCATAGTAGGATTGACGCCAGTGACAACCAACCTAAGCCACCACAGTTGGGGTCCAGTAGCCTCTGTCTGACCAAGGAAGGGAGTGCTCCACAAACTGGTGTGCATCCGGGGCTGGTATCTGCCTGACAGCCAGTCTCCCAGAGGTGCGGGGACATCACCTCAAGTCTGTACGTTCTGCTGGAGGATCTGAGGGTCCGCCAGAAGTGCCCAGAAGCTTCCCTGCCTGCTGACAGAAGGAAGAAGTGTGCCTGGCCATTCAGGAACAGAGACTGTCCAGGAGGAGAAGTCCCATGTGTTTGCCAGCATGAGAAGCACCAGAGAAAGCGGAGGTTTCCTAGAATGCAAAGTCAATGACCAATGTTGCGACATTTAAGATTGTACCTGACCAACTACTCGTGCAAACCTGTGACCAAAGCCCACAAGTGAAAATGAGTGACCTAACCTTGGCGAGGGACCAAACCTGGACAAGGGATTAACGACTGACGCACACAGAATGGTCTGTCGCACATGCTAAGGCTTTTTGCCAAAAAGGGGTAAAGAAACATTGAACAGAAGTTCTCAACTATTAGATACATAATCTATCTACAGCTCAACCCAATGCTTGCCTAAAGCATGTAGTGTGTTGGCGACTATTGATTTTGGGTCTTGACCACAGTGGGAAGTAAAAGGGGATACCAGGGAAGAAGGGGGTGTAGTGCCTTTCTACCGCAACATAGTTTTCAACCCTGTACATCTCTTCCATCAATTGCATTATATTTAGTTCTGCGGAGTGGGCAAAGTATTTTTTTTCACAAGAGATGAGCCCTGGGCTGGACATTAAATTCTAGTGTCTGCTGTTTGACTATTGAGTTCTGAGCTCTTGCCCCCGACACAACATCTCTGAGATGGCTGTGACTGCTCGCCCGTGTTACCCTAAGAGCCAAATGTGGAAAAGGGTGTACTTGGCTCAGTTTGTAGAGCCGAAGTAGGATGGACCCCAGTACACCCATGGCACATGACCTGAAACACCATGATTGGGGTCCAATAACCCCTGTCCGTCCTGTGTCCCGCCCGAAAGGGGTCTTGTGTAAAAGTAATGGCATTAGGAACCAGACAGACCTCTCAGATACTTTATCTGCAGGTGATTTTGTTGAGTCGACCTGAACCCCAAAATCAACACACACGCGTTTTGATATTTAATAATAAATTAGTATATATTGTGTTCCCAACCTCCTACACATCATTTGAGTAAGAATAAATAGTTTCTAAATATTAATTCGGAAAATAAAATCGTTAGAAGGGTGAAGCTCAAATACACTCCAATCCTATTCTATCTCACATCCTGATATGCACTTTGATGCTCGGTTTCAGTGCAACGGTTACACGACTAATGAGGTCCGAAGCTCTGTACGGAAGGCGTTTACTCAACAGCACAGGCTCTTTCACCCAGGAGTTCTACTTCGAGCATAAGACTTTCTACCCACCGCCTGGTGTCATGGAAACAAACAGAAATTAATTGGCTGGCTTCATGCATAAAGAGTTCAGACTGAAGTGATGAACTGGGCGCTGAAACGGTACTTTATTGCAACACAATGGGAATTGATTATTACAATCAAATCCGCATATTAAAATTCATTGAATCCTGTGGGCCATTACTTGAGTAAAAGTGGAGGTTTGGGCCTCTGTTGACATGCCGAATTCAAAGAACACTCCGAAGACATCTTTTTATTTCCGCACTGCTCTCAGAAAAGCAGCGGCCAGAGATATACTATTCATATCTTCATTTCCAATGCTATTATTGACTTTTTAGCCAAAGAGTCTATTTATTAGTTTGCGCATATTAATTTTCATACCTTGCACAGAAAGATATGAAAGAGGGAACTCAAGTAGAAATGCAGCAAAGAATATCTCCACTTAAACTAAACAATTCAACATGGTGGGAGGAAGACGAAGGAGACCCTCTGTGGAAAATTAAATACATTACCACGAGTAGAGGCAAGGACACAACCCCTCAAGCAAGAATCCGGCTCAGCACTGCTGATAAGCCACATTTGAGAGTTGTACCTTCAGCTGCCCCGCGTACGTCGCCAGAAAGCTTGAGGAATAACTACAGAAGGGTGGCCTCCATTCGCGCCCTTTCCATTTCCTTTAGCCTAGCCGTCAGGAGCTGGCCCTCAGTTTCATTTTATCATCATCCAACTCATGACCTTAGCACGCTGGTCCATTACTTTCTTATGTGGAAATCTCGCCGCTGAACAAACATGATTGTGAGGGTGGCGCGCTACTTAGGACCGGAGCGGAGTGTGTGCATATGGCCCCGGGGGCAATGTAAAGCACAGACTCCGGTCCCCAAAATCAGAAGGTCAGCCGCCTCTGCACACAGGGGTGTGTGTTTAGCAATATCAGCAATTTAGTTCTAGCAAGCGCTTCAATATTGGATATACCGCAGGGATTTAAAGGTCGGAAAACCCAGACCACAGGGCACCTATTTTAAGTCCGGGCAACCCGAGGAAAGGCACAAGTACTGGTAGATGAACCGACTGATGGATGCACTGTTCTGTAAAAGAAATGTCAACAAAGTGCTAGGGCTAGGTAACACAGATAATCTCTACAATGTTTGGTTATATTAGAGATTTTTAGAAATAAATACTGATAATCATCAAACAACAATCCCCTCATCTTGCTTTTTAATATTTTTTTTGACTTTTACTATTGATATAGCGCAATAACCAATGTTGCCATTTTAAAATTCTATTCTACAAATTTTGCACAGTATTTAAAAGTTACAATCACATTTGCTTGTTGGTAGATCGGTGTGTAAAATATCTAACTGTAAGAAAACATGGCTATTCAAACCGGTAGATATCACCAAATCTACTTGGACTTCGCCAAGCAGAGGGAGTTTGTTGTGCATTTCTGAATACGAAGTGATTTTATGTTACAAGGCTACTTTTCCAGGGTTCTTTCATAAAACAGCATATGAATTAAAAAACGATTTAAGACTTGGGAAGTGAAAAGCATTAATACTATCAAAATCGAGCTTAACGGTGTTGCAGTGTATTTTAATATTCCATGGAGAAAATGACATCAATAGGCTAAAATGTGGAGAACACGTTAGCATCTTCCACGCAGTGCGAAGTAATTATGTAACCAATATTAACGCCATACTTTTATCCAGGGGTTTTGCCACACAAATAACCTAGGGTAACACATGATACACATGCCTGGTATTCTCAAAGTTTGATGATGTCAGCATGTCCATCCACTGGCAAACAACGGTATATAGTGTTGGAATGCTATAATAAAGCAAAAACTGAATTGGTGCTGGAAAGATGAAATTCCAATTTCCCCTGAGAGACGCGCAGGCTCACTCAAAGGCAGGCATAAGGTGGCATCCTAAAAGTTATTATCATAAACTCTGTGATTGTATAATGTTTCATTCATACACGTAAAATAGACTATTTTTATATGTATGTATGAATGTATTACACCTGGGGCACTTCTGTGTAAAAGCGACCAGGGGCAGATTTTGTACTCATACAATATGGAGTATGTCCGCCGTTTAAATGTGGGTGTGGAAACATACAAATGAGGTAACATCTTTAGCTATGCCATATTACAGAGAAGGGTCAATGGGCAAAGAGGCTGATGGGAGGAACATTTTAAGTGGTAGTCCTTTGGGAGGGGGCACGAAAGCCCCAGGTATCCACCAAGCTCCCCATGCTGGGTGGTATTCATTGTAGCTCTTCCAAAAGCAGGCCAAGACTCTCTTTCAGCGTTCTGATCTGTTCAGTGCATGCAATAACTCAGTGAATGAAAATTTGCCTAGCACCGTAAAGGTAAGTTTCAATTCTATTAAGGACACGGAGGCGAGGATTATGCTTTTGTCTTTCTCCGCCTTATTAACATATAAATTTCATAGCAGCCAGAAAGACATATTAATAAAAATCTTTGAATGTATTGCAAGTAAAAACATGAATAAAGAAACAAACTCCCATAACACCAAGGGAGGTGTCCAACAACATAGTCCTTCCATAGTGTCCATAACCAATACATAGTCCTTTCACTCTGTCTGTCCCTCCTCTTTCTTCGCTGCCAGTTAAGTCACAATTTTTCTTTATCTGTCCGAGTTCTATGATGCTGTGGACTCCTCCATTTATAGGGTAGTCCACGAGGTGGTTGGGCCTATGCAAAATTAGCGCTGCTCATACATTCAAAGATTTTTATAAATATGTCTTTCTGGCTGCTATGAAATTTATATGTTAATAATGCGGAGAAAGACAAAAGCATAATCTTAGCCTCCGGTCCTGACATAGAATTAGTTTATGCACTGGATAGAGATCATATTTTTGTGTAATCGGACGCAAAGTTAGTGCAGTGTTGAGCAAACCAGAACCTTGAACCCGATTTATAAATCAGGTGGTAGAATGTCCATATGTCTGGTTACATTTGCAGTGCTTCATAGATGCATTTAACTTGATTGAAAGTGCTCCCAACGTTTGGAAAAAATGGTAATGGAGAGAAAAGGAAATTAAGTAATTTGCCTAGGACCAGGCAACGTGGTTAAGTGGGGAACCAGGATTAAAAAGGGGTTTTGCTCCTCCTACCAGAGAGAAGTGCAGCCCCTAAACTATCCATGTCATTCAAGCTTAGAAAATGTAAGGCCCACATGAAACAAAGTATACCAAACTCTCTTTCTTGATCGCCCTCCCTCCGGCCCCCCTCAGGTAATCAGAATTTCATCCATTAAGAAATCTCCTATGCATGCGGCGCCTGGTATATGCATCGCTAAGCAGATGTCATTCACAAACAGTCAGGTTTTGGACATTCACTCCATTCATTAAAAATCTGCAGAGCCTACCATCCTGTTCACAGCCTACTAGATATTCACGGTCACTATTTCAGGCTTCTGATTCAATTTGCCTAAATCCCCTCTGCAAACTGATCCTGGTGGAGATTAACTTAATTTATCACCAATTTCTTCTCAGAAGCCATCACATTTCTGTGTTCCTGAAAAGAGGCCCTGCTTCACATTCGCTTTGATCTTCTTAAATGACATCCCTGACCAGATTAGTCACTGTTAACGCAGCAGGTAATCTGTGTCAAGGGCACTGCACAGGCTTTTTATATACACAAATATACTGATGTTTATGCACACGATTGAAAATCAAGCAATCCTGACAAATGACAACAAGCAATTTTAGAGACTTTTTTGTGTCATTAAAATGGTGTTTTTCCACCTATAACCTGGATCAACCTTAACATACTGAAAGGTAGACATGGCACTGTAAGGCTCTTTCCACAGCAATAAAGCTGCAGTAGCATTGAAAGTAGCGATTGAAGCATCGCTCGCTGCAGCCGGTCTCCGATTCAAAAGACCCATCTTAAAGGACTGCTTGCCTTGCAGCTACCACTCGCATATATACAACTTACTTGCCTGCTGTTTGGTTATCTGCCATCTTCTCACAGCTTTTTCTTCATCATTCTGTGGGTAAGCTAATACTATTATTTAATTGCCGCCATCTCAACAGTTGTACATTTACCTTGCAACTTTTAAATTACGCTGTTTTAGGTCTGGCTTGAAAGTGCAGCTGTTTGAAGGACCTGTGGTTACCAATTCTTTCAAATACTCAGTGTGGGCTGTGGCTCTGCCCATAGGAGTATCACTTTCACCTCATGCTATTAGCTGTTAGGTGTATCAATTCGCCTCCTAAAGCATGCTTGCACTGTAAGGCACGAGGCACTATTTCACCATCTCAAAAGTAACCTGCAGCATTAAACATTATATTTTATCTCAGAGATGCATTATATACAGAATTTTTATTTCACTTTTGCGCTGCAGAAGAATTTTATTTTTTACGCACACAGAGCTCAAAGCAAGCCAAAACTACTTGCTTTGCCTATGCCTGTTTACAAGTTATTGCTAATTCCATAAAGTCAGTTTTAATGATGTTATCTTTACAATACACCTAGACTCGCTTCACCCTTCAACATTTCATTCACAGACCCTTTGTACCTACATTCTTCAACCATAAACCCTTCGCACTTCATGTTTAAACCCTGCTCCCTTCATCGATCATCCTTAAAACCTTCACCCAAAACCTACATCATTAGCCCCTATGCCTTTCAGTTTTCACCCTTAAAACCTTAACTCTTAAACCTTTTATCTGTAGCCACCATATCCATATTTTTACCCCATATCCTCTCATCCATAAACCCTTCCACTTTCAGCCCTGAATCCTTAAACCATAAACCCTTAATCCGTAAGCTCTTCTTCCTTAAATACTTCACCCCCTAAACCCTTCACTTGCCACTCTTCATGCTTAGGTCCTTTACATTCACCCCTAAACCCTCCATCATTCACTCATAAACCTTACTAACAGAACTATCGCTGGTATCCGCGTACTGCGGGGAAGACTACAAACCCGCTCGCAGTGAATGGTCTGATACAACCCTGAAGGGTGTACACCACATTGGGGCCGCAAGCAATAACAGGAAAATTGTTCAGGTCTGAGGGGAGGCCATGAAAACGAGTAATGCTATGACATACCCTCTTTATCAAAAAGAGAGGGGGGGACGGTGGGAGCTGATTGTTAGGTCCAGTGACCCTTGCTCCCGATTGGTAACTGGTATATAAAGGGGGGGTCACTGTTCCTTAAGAGGAGAGTTCAAAGTGGAGAAAGAAAAAGGAAAAGGTGTCCTGTGCTACTCTATGTGTGGGGACAGTGTGTCCTCATCATGATGCCCTCACACACCCCGAAGGATGTCATGCTTCATCATTGGGCTTTGCTCCTCGTCGGGCCGGCGCTGCAATGCCCTACGGGTCCCCGAAGGGTCTCTTTTCAGAGATCTTTTGATGAAACAAGCCGTTAGGTGCGTGCGTGTGAGTGGAAGTGAGGTCTCAACTAGTGTGTTAAAAAATGACTGGAGGGAGAGTGGCTATTATTTATTAAAGTGGGCCCTCTGTCATTAGTAAAGGTGTGTGGTGCTGCTAGTGGGATATTATGTCCCTCAGTAGCTAGATATGAGTCCTTAGTGGGTGTCTCTAGTGGTCAACATGTTTCGCGCTATCTGTGGCCTCTGGAGGAGATCCAAGCGCTTCTTCAGGACCAAGGTGAGTTTAAATAAAGTATCACTAGCGGCCTAAATTTTTCAGTGCTGCCAGGTTGATGGAAAGGAGTAGCGTCTCCCTTGTTTCTATAATTATGGCCTCATGAGATCAGTGAGGGCCGATGGGAAGGTTCTCCCATTCAGCTGTGCTGCTCCACCTTCATGCCTCTCTCTATCTCCGCCGGCGGGAGACAGAGAGAGGCTTGCAGGTGGAGCAGCACAGCTGAATGGGAGAACCTTCCCATCGGCCCTCACTGATCTCATGAGGCCATAATTATAGAAACAAGGGAGACGCTACTCCTTTCCATCAACCTGGCAGCACTGAAAAATTTAGGCCGCTAGTGATACTTTATTTAAACTCACCTTGGTCCTGAAGAAGCGCTTTGGATCTCCTCCAGAGGCCACAGATAGCGCGAAACATGTCGACCACTAGAGACACCCACTAAGGACTCATATCTAGCTACTGAGGGACATAATATAGCACTAGCAGCACCACACACCTTTTACTAATGACAGAGGGACCACTTTAATAAATAATTGCCACTCTCCCTCCAGTCATTTTTTAACACACTAGTTGAGACCTCACTTCCACTCACACGCACGCACCTAACGGCTTGTTTCATCAAAAGATCTCCGAAAAAGAGACCCTTCGCGGGACCCGTAGGGCATTGCAGCGCCGGCCCGACGAGGAGCAAAAAGCCCAATGATGAAGCATGACATCCTTCGGGGTGTGTGAGGCCATCATGATGAGGACACACTGTCCCCACAGATAGAGTAGCACAGGACACCTTTTCCTTTTTCTTTCTCCACTTTGAACTCTCCTCTTAAGGAACAGTGACCCCCCTTTATATACCTATGACATACCCTCCTCACCTGCTGAGTTTTAAGTATTGATCCACCAATGTCCAAATTGCCTCAAGACACCTTTATAGAAATGCTCAAGTAAAACCTGAGGTACACACAGAATCACTCAACAATTGAAAGATTTTGAAATATCTCCCAAGACGTTCTTCAGCCCCCCAAAAAAGCAAGTATATGTGAGGTTATGAATATTTTTCAGAGACCGCATCGCAGATTAGTAAGATGAGACAGAGCCGACTGAACACAGAGGGTGGTCAAAACATCTTGACGATAGAACAACACTTGTCTGAGGACTGCACTGAAGCCATCCGTAAACGTTCCCAGGCCTGTTACCAGCTCTCAGGGGCAAGTTATCAGATAAATCATTACACGATCTGTTGCTGCTTGGGGAGACTCCACACTCCAGCATCCCTTGGTAGAGCCTAGGAGGAGAGGCTCAGTTACTGCATGAGCGCTCTTTAGCGCAGGAGGGAACCGTGGCGCGGGGCTCCACAATCTGCTGCTGCTGGGGGAGACTCCACTTCCCAGAATTCCTTAGAAGAGCCCAGGAGGAGGGGTTTCATCACCGCGTGAACACTCTTTAGCGCAGGAGGGAACCATGTTTTGGAACGCCACCAACTGCTGCTGGTTATTGGAGACTCCCCTCCCCAGCATCCCTTGGTAGAGCCCAGGAGGAGGAGCTCCATCACCGTGTGAGCACTCTTCAGCGCAGGAGGGAACCACATTGGAGGACGCCAATGTCTGCTGGTGAGGGAGACTCCATCCCCCAGCATCCCTTGGTAGACCCAGAAGAAGGGTCTCCGTCACTGTGTGAGCACTCTTTAGCACGGGAGGGAACCGCCGCCTGGGACACCACAATCTGCTGTTGCTGGGAAAGACTCCACTCCCCAGCATCCCTTGATAGAGCCCAGGAGAAGGAGCTCTGTCACCATGTGAGCATTCTTTAGCGCAGGAGCGAACCACGTCACAGGATGCGCCTGGGCGAAGCCAGGGCCAAGGTCAGGGGAGGTTGTGGGTTCAAAATTGATTATTTTTTCATTGATGTCTGCTTATGGGATAAAATGCTGGAGTTCTACATTGACAAAGCAGATAGTGATCATCTTCCTTTATATCTTACAATGACAAACTCTCTCCTTCCAGAGCTCCATTGTCACTCTGGTCTTCCCGGTATAGCACCAATCATTGGGAATAACTGCAGGACAGTCAAATAGTAAAAAAAACTGGGGAACACAGTCGCCCTAACAAAGATATACGATGCATACACCAAAGCTTTAGCTTCTTATGCTGATCTCCCATCAGGGTACATTCCTATTGTCGACATCCACAATACATTTTTCACTGAACTAAAAAAAGACTTCACCAGGGACCCCTTCAGGGCCATTAAAAACGTAAGGTACACCAAGAAAAGTTATCCTTGGTTTACAGGGGAGTGCCACATAGCAAAAAAGGTTGTGACTAGGATGCTAAAATCCTGTTCTCCCCAAGAAATATGAAAAGCCAGGACTCCTTACAAAAGAGCATTGGTTAATGACAAGAGGAATTGGGATGATACAAATTGGACAGATGTGGTTGAAGCATCAGGGGCCGGTGATTGCATTACTTTTTTGAAAAATTATAGAACATGGGAGTAGTGAAAGTTACACCCAGACAGACCATCACGTGTAGCCAGCACAATGGCTTAAGCACTTTTCACACCTATATTCAGATATTTCCGGGTTTTTGGTTTTAGCCCAATCCCAGCAACTATCAAATGAAACAGTTGTGGTATATCACTTAACGCGGGCGACCAAATATGACTCTCTCTTGGGGAGACAAAGGCTGCCATCGAGTATCAAATTAGGCAAGGCCTCTAGTCCAGATAAAATCCCTGGGGACTTATTTTGTTTTGATCCTTTAATATGGGTGCCCTATGTTAATTTGCTATCCAATTCAATAACAGTTGGAGCGCCAATTCCTGACACATGGAAGGGGACAGAAATCATTCCAATCTTTAAAAAGGGAGACAAAAGAACCCCTACCAATTACAGACCGATTAGTCTGATAGACAACCTAGAAAAGGTTTACGCCATACAGATTCTAAATAAACTAGATGAATGAAAGAAACTTACGTTTTTTCACCCTACCAGGCTGGCCTCAGACCAAAGGTCATTACAACAGATAAGGTATTCAGGCTTTCTCTCATTATCTGGAAATACGTAAAATTAAGAGAGGAGCACCTATACATAATATTTGTCTACTTGAGAGCAGCTTACAATCTTGTCCCTAGACACTTGCAATGCAATTCTCTCAGGTCGACCGGTGTTTCAGATGCTCTCCTCTCTCAGATAATATGGCTTCATGAGGGGAATTATGCAATGGTGTGCTAGGGAGGGCAGGGTGAGTTCACTGACCATATTCCGGTAAGAAGGGGAGTTAGACAGGGCTGTGTCCTTGCGCCCACTCTTTTTCCTTTGTATTTGAATGACGTCATAGAGGCACTGTTGTAGTACACCGATTCCCCAAAATTAAAAGATTCCCTTTCCCCGGCTCTGCTGTATGTGGATGACACCCTTCTATAGTCAGGAACACCTATGGGGCTGCAGCTTCTTTTGCACACATTTAAGGTCTACTGTGACAAGAAGGGGCTGGAAATCAACACCTCTCAAACCAAATATATGGAGTTTAGACCACACAGATCTTTTAAAGGGAACATTTATTTAGGCCATAATGGATTGGAACGCGTTTTCAAGTTTGATTATCTGAGCATTAGGCTTTACAGTAAGATGTCTTAGAATCCACACATTCAGAAGTGTAGCGCTATTCTCCAGCACAGGGCCGCAACCATATCCAAAATGCACCACAACATGACTTCTGGAGCTTCCTCCCCTGCCCTAGAAGTTTACAAAGCTAGAGCCCATGCACCTGCTTTATACGAAGATGACATTTGGGGTATAGAAAAGGTAACCCCCTTGACCTTGGGGAAGAGTATTTTTGTAAGGTCCTTATTACATCTTCCAAAAAGCTCATCGCTTATTCCCATGTTTTTTGATAGAGGCTTGAAAAGAATAGAACATTTGGCAGTAGTGAGGCCTTTAGTTTATTGGGTAAGGATATGGATAGTGGAAGAGTTGTTTCCCTATATTGAGGGACGTAAAGAACTTATGAAGTTAGATAATACTACAACATTTCCTGGCTCCACCAAGAAAAGATGTGGCTTAGAATTTTAGGTATAGAAACATACTGGACAGATCCATCTTCTCTAACAATTACATCTAAGCAGTTGCTGAAGACAGCTTACTGGAACTATGTTACATCTAGCTTGCATTATTGCCTCAATAAAGGGAGACTGACAACCCAATTTCTAGACATCAAACCTGCACCTTCATTAGAAAGGTTCTTGGATGACATACAACCACCTTTAACCAAGACATTGTATATAAAATTCTGTTTCAATACCGTAGAAATAAAAACCTTCACATCGAAATGGAAAAAGATGGTATTGAAAATGTTTCTCTGATTTGTCCTCCGGAGATTTTGTATGCTTTCTGTCTCACTCTCCTCCTCTGTAGGGTGCTAGGTGGTGTGGAGACAGAGGATGTATGCAGTCTTGATAACTCCCTTTTTTCGGCCCAGCTCCCTTGGTTCCAGAGTCTCCTACAGTTAGCTGTTTCAATCCCCTTTCATCTTCTAGAGATTCATTTTCTCCTTAAGTATCCTGTTCTCTCTCCTCAGGCTCTTCACCGCCTTTGCTGCACTGCTTGGTGGTTGAACAGCTAGGGTTACAGTCCCAGAGCTATTCTAGACAGGTGACCTTGTAAATTCAGGAGTCCATGAAGCCATCTACCATTGGCTGTTATGAGAAAAACTGGGTTTAATTTGAATCCTGGGTTCGCTCAAATGTATCTTAAATTCAAGGTCTTGCAGTCACCGTCTTATCCTAGTTTTACCAAGGGATTTTTTTAAAGGAACCTGCTTCTTCTACTAAAAGGGCTCAATGAGTAGCAGTACGTACTTCAAGAGAATCATGAGGATCACTCTCTCTGTTAGTTCCTTGAGCTATGAGTTCCTAAGAGTTACGATAAGAAACGTTCTATTATTCAATCCCCTCTTCCTATATGCGAAATCGCAGTTTTACAAGGTTGACTACTGCTTGTGGTTTTTTCAGCCTGAACCTTTAAAATGTTTACTATGGGCTCTTTTTGCGCCTTCAAAAACTGCTGTCTTTTCCAGGCTTTCAGCAAAAGTTGCATTTCTAGCAGTCATTACCGCGGCCAGGGGTCTGTCCTCATTTTTTTCCCTTTACTTAAGCTTTCTACTGCGTGGGTTTTTTCCAGCCTGAACCTGGCTTCATCCCTAAAATTCCTACCCAATTTCGTTTATATCAGGAATTTGTGCTCCTAGTGGCTCTGCCTGAAGTGTCAAATGATTCCAATCACTATTTAGACGTATGTAGACCCCTTCTAATCTATTTAAATAGGACCAAAGAACTATGGTCTTCAGAACCCCTTTTTGTCACTTTTGGAATAGCTGATGTGGGTAAGATACACTCTACTGCTATGTTCACTCTTTAGGTTCAGGATGGCTTTAATTCAGAGGCCTATTCATCACTGTGGGAGGTTTCTTCAGTGGGAGTCAAAGGTTGCTCCACTCGGCGTATAGCTGGCTCTTGGGCAGAAGCTAGTGGGGTTCCTCTTCACATTTTAGGGCACTTATGTGGGCACACACACATTCCCACATCTTTGTCTTCCACTACTGTCTGGATGTCTTTGATTTAGGCAAGGGTCATTTTGGTGGCGGGGTTTTCAGCGCTGCTTCTGTTTAGACACCCAAATTGTTTTACTTTAATAAATGCATTACATCCCAGTTTATTGATTTTTTCCGTGCTTTGTACAACATGTATGTAAATGTGGGACGAGGAAGATAGATGAGGACATAATGTACTAATTACTTACCGGTAATCTTCATTACTTCCAAGTTCTAGATTTCCTCATCCCAGTTCTCTTCCTCTGGCATGCTTCCTTCATTATGGACATTATACTTGCATGTTTCTTATGGTTATCTTTGGTATTTGGTAACTACAGAATGGTGGTGGATGGGGTATAGAGCAAGGGGGGTTTAGTGTTTTTTTAGGAAGGGAAGAAATACTCTTGGGTAATAAATAAATGTATTTCTTCCTTCTTAGGCAGTCTGCTACCTCACCTATGTAAGGATTTAGACGAGGAAGACTAGAAGCTGGAGTAATTAAGAATACTGGTAAGTAATCAGACCATTATCGATTTTCATAAACTGTCAGCGAGGGATGATTACACTCCCAGAATTGCCACACTACAAATCAGGGAAAGTTGAAACTTACGGATCGATTTAAAATTTAAAAAAAATTGTAATTTGCAACAAAGTGTTTAGGTGAAATGGGAAAGGTGAAATGGGAAAGGTAAAATGGGAAAGGTAAAGTTGGGTGAACTGAACTTTGCTTCTAAATGCCAAGATTGTCCTCTCGTTTAAATTATTTAATGTGCAGATAGTCACAACAGCAATCATGACTTTATTGTATTCCTCGTTTGGTTATTTAAGGAACCCTCAGCGTATCATAATAATGAGACAAACCAACATACAAAATATGGGAAAAATAGTGGCCATGTTTATGCAAATATACAGAAAAAAGTCAGATCAAAAAATATAGCACTTGGCCCCGAAGTTAAAGGTCTGGTGAACTTCCTTAAATTAGTTTCATCAGACCAGGCGCTCAATAAAGATGCAAAACTAATGGCTTAAAAAATAGACTAGGAGCAAAGCAAGCGCTAGAAAAAAGATCTGAAATTAAACCAGTCTCTCCTTCGGTTGGCAGACAGACGAAGCAGATGTGAAGGTTGCAGTGTGTACACTCATCCTTAATGAGCAAGTACTCGGATGATGCGATGATATAATGTGATCAATTACATATTTTTAGTTCTGAAATCTTCATGAGCCTGTTGTGACCAGCTGGGCAAGCTTCTCACACTATTCACACTTTCTAGTACAGAAGGTTTTCTTTCAATAAAATATTATTAAGGTATCTTTGTTAAATAAAGAAGGAGGTGGCATGTAGTCTTGCCAACATAAAACAATACACATAGATTTAAGACTTCTATCAAGGCACGGGACATACAGCAGACAATAATATCCGTTTATTGCGCAATTTAAAAAAAGTTATTCGTGAATATGTCTTGAAAAAACGGATGAAAAGACAGTACGTGCTTTATCATTAATTAAGGCCCTTTAAGGCGGCAGAAAATAAATAAAAGCTTTCTTACCTTAACAAATGTGACAAATTCCTCCACCATACTGTTTGAGTGCCTCAATTTCTCCTGCGCCATCTCCAGCGCGTGCCCGCTCTGCTTTGCCAGGCCGTGCAGCTGTTGGGAAGCTGCTGCTTCCAGTTCTGTCATGGCGGTTTCCGCTTCCGTCACTTTGCCCTCCAGATCTGTCACTTTGAGATTCTGGAAGACAAAGGCAACGGGACTAACACGGCTACCAGCGCTTGGAGACTAGCGTTTACTCTATGGCCTTTCTTTCCAGCCAAGGGACCACCGCTCTCAGCTTATGAAACAGATACAGAGAGCCCTGTGTCCAGACAGGTCTAAAACCAGGCCAAACGAGCCATCTATACAAATATGCATATTAACATTCTTCTGCAGCAGGCCTTGCAAAAGTTACATATTGATTAAAAAAAAAACTTTACATCTATTAATTTACTATACAACTGTTGACAGCAGAAGCATTGGTGCAACGGGCTGAGCATAAAGCAGCAGTGGGAGGACTTAAGGTGCTTCCCTTCCAGCAAGTCAGTCCCTAAACATGTTCTGCCACTGGGTCTTTCCCAAACCACATGATTAGAACAGAAGGGACCCCAGAAAGCTTTGTGAGCAAGTCGCCCATACAACTATGCACGCGTTAAGGCAAGCCACGCCGCTGCTACACACTTCACATGGTGCTATTACAGAAACTGTTAGGTCTTCATTGTTAACGGTCAGATATCCAAGAAGAGCAAACGTCATTCAAAACATTAATTAAATGATACAGAGGATGTCATCTTTAGCACTGTAATGTTCATCCTACAGCGAATCATACAATTCCGCTTCTCCCTTTTCATCTAAATAAAGGATAATGCAAATCTTCTCACTGTAGGAATCATACCTCCCAGCGTATTACCTCCTATCTACAAGGAAGTTATTGATATTATTTTTTATTTAATTTGCAGTATTATATACCGCGGGCTACACCCATGGGGGGCAGAGCGGTCAACAGATGAACAGAATACTTGACAGCATACTATACTTAAGCATTTAAGGACTGGTTACATTACATTATTCCAAGAGCAGGTTGAGGACTGAGTGTTAAAATCAAGCAAAATAGGACTTTTAGTTTACAATTGAGGCAAAAAAAAAAGGCCTGTGACTCTGGGATGGAGGCATCCAGACATACATTCTGCCCCTTCGATTGGCAGGAACCGCGTGTCGCCTTGGAGAGGATGCCAGTCCTGCCAAGACTCATCTCCCACCCAAATTGTATGTAAAAAGGCAATAAAGGCAGGGAACTAGCAGTGTTGCGTACCGCAACCCCAGAGCCCCAGAACAGCTTTTTGCATTCAGATGGTGGGACGGCCATTTTGACAACCAAAAATATATGGTGACTGCATCCATACTGCCTATTGCACAGAGCTTCGCCGTCACTGGCACATATTTATAAGGGGTGGTTGCGGGAGCGTTTAAATGATTTCTTCACTCCGTTGTCCTTAACGAGCCAGAATCCCAAAATGGAAGGTCATGAAAGGACACACCCTGAATGCTACTGTTTGTCATTATGCAGCTCTGCACATCTATCATAGATCTGCACAACCCGGATTCATTGGTACAAATGAATCATCTGGTTGTTTGAATAACGTTGCTAGTAAAATAGCCCTATGGCCTGATATAATGCTACAAAGATCGGTGTGCATGTGTAGGCGCCTTGCAGGTCATTGGCTGCAAGGTCTGTCTAAGAGCAGCTTCACGTCTAACCCCCCTCGTTGTGTTCACCTCACGATGGGGGTGAGAAACAAACAGATCCGTTTGTCCATCGCAGCAGCGGCTCTCCCATTCAACCCCACTCTCGCTGGCCTTTCCCATTCCTTGTCAAAAAGGAAAATGTAACACCAAATGGCCCAAAACTGTAGAAAAAACAAACGTCAGTTTTTTTTTTTTTTAAGGTACTTCAGCATTACGTTTCCCTTCAGGGGAGGGGCCGGCACAGGGTGGCAGTGAAGGGGGTTCAGAAGCGGAAGCTCTGCTGAGACAGACAAGAGGGGGATGCGGAATTGGTGCAGTTTAGCTGGGGGTGAGGTACAGGTGTTGAAAAGGGTGCTGCCCATCATTTCAATCCACACCAGAGGAGCAAGGAGTGGGAAGCCATAGTCCGCAAAGGAAATATTCTGATTGACTGGCCAGCTCCAGCTCCCTTCAGGAAGCTAATAGATATGAGATGCTGTTTGTCTGTCTGTCTTTCTGTCCGTCTCTCTAGGCACTGTCTATCTATCTGGTTGGTTAGAACACCTTAATGCTTTTTAAAAAAAAACATAAAGTGAAGTTATACGACTGTGGAGTGGAAAACTGATTTGGATTGGTGCTTGCAAGCAGAACGCACGATATACAAGAGTAGGGGATGCCCTAGGAAATGGGAGAAGATATGGGGGTCTTGGCAGGCGTATCAGGGTCTGTAGAGTGATTAACTGCAGAAACGGTTTTGTTATTGCACTGTATTAATGACTTTGCCATTAATTGTTCACCAATTTACTATATGTGGATTGTATGGAAAGAAATTCTGTTGTAATTGCTCTTTTACTGTGCTGTTCGCTGAGCACATGACAATAAAAAAATAAAAAAAATAAAAAAATAAAGTGGCGTTATGGCTAAAAAACAAATCTAGAAACCACTGAAATGCACCAGTCATGCTGTGTTCTTAAAAAATGTATACGAATAAGTAACAACATGTAAGAGCTCAATGTCATTAAAGAACAAGTTACAAATCTTCGGTAACACTCTTTCTTTTGGATACTCCATCTAACTACAGATTCCTCATCTTTAGAATATCCTCAGGCACCAGATTGGGTCTTGAAGATTTTTCAGCATTGCCCCTTCATGCCAGTAGGTGGCATTGTGCAGCTCCAACTTGACTTCGCTCCGCACCTGGAGTGACAGCTGGAGGCATATATACGTGCCAGTCAAGCACTGGTGGCTCTTTCTTTCTGGACACTCTCTATGCCCTCGGACATGGAGCCTAAAAACAATTGTCAGTACCAGTGTGCAGGTCTCTAAATTGGGACCTTTTTAGATGGAGAAGACTGCATTCCACAGAACAGGGAGGTGGGAGTATGGTAAGGAATCTGTGGTTAGATAGAGCATCCGAATAAAAAATCATTACCAAAGGTCAGTACCTTGTTCATCTGATGGATACTTCTAACCACAGCTTCCCCACATTTAGAATAGATACCAAAGCAGTACCTCCCAAGGTGGTGGGTCGGAAGGCTGAGGAAAAAATCTATTTACCAAAAGCATCAAGACACTTGCAGCAATCATTTTGTGACATGGGCCTGATGTGGGCCTTTGGTTTGGGGATGAAGACTGGCATTGGAACCGATTGCAGTACAGATACCACTGGAGTCGGCTGTGGAACTGGCATGGACTTTCATAGTCGAGTGGAGTTCTGTACCAGCGTCAGTACTAGCCTGGGAATGGGTCGTCAGGGGGCAACCGGCATCAGGGGAGTGCCCACAGACAGAGGTTTAACTGTAGGACCCTGTGGCTCCATGGGGACTGAAGCTGCTGCAGAAGGAGCCAGTAAATAAATTTGCAGCATGGCCTCTTCAAAGTCCTCAACCAGCTGCGGCGCCGATGGTGGCCCAGAAAACTAGGGAAGTGCTAGGACCAGATGTGGAACCAAATCAATGTCAGAAGAAGGTGAAAGTAGGGGCCCTTGGAGTGCCATCCTTGTGACTTGTCTAGTTTTGAGTGGTTAGAAGGGGTCCAATCCAGCTCAGCTTTCATGTGGCTATGGAT
This sequence comes from Calotriton arnoldi, assembly GCA_963921515.1. NCBI lineage: Eukaryota > Metazoa > Chordata > Amphibia > Caudata > Salamandridae > Calotriton > Calotriton arnoldi. The sequence continues at coordinate 2,662,462 of CAWUFW010001415.1, forward strand.
TGTTTTGGACTTCGACTTACCTGAAGACTTCGAGTGGGACCTTGTGCATGCAGGACCGACCGTGTGACTGAGGGTGGGTGTGGACCTACAACATAGAGTGGGAATGGGACTGCATCTTCAAGTACGACCTCTTCTTATGATCAGCGATGTAGAGCTTTGTTTCCCACTACCTGAGGGCACATTTCTCTCATAACTTTAACTGGGGACCAGAGAAACACACTGGAGGGTCTGTGACTGACATCTGCTTCCTGCAGATAGGGCATGTCGTTTTCAGGGATGGCATTTTCCCTAGCAAACGGTCTGAAAATTTACAGGGAGTCATCAGAAGACTGAAAGTTTGGTGCAAGACTCCTGTCCCACATTTAGGAGCCTGGTAAGAAAAAGTGATGCCAAGGCGCAGGGGTGGTACCTATATGCAGATAGTCTCATCACTTCCAGAGTGGTGAAAGAGTGGTGAAAGGTAGCCACAGAGCCACACAGAATTAACTAGCGGCATGCATCAGTCTGGCACATGGGATATTTTAAAAAGTAGGAATCTGCTGTTAGAAGTATCCTTCAGTAAAGGTAATTTTCTGAACCGCCTTTCATTTTTTTGCACAGGCGAAGCTAAGAAGAGCTGATCATCCACTCGGTACTTCGCCTAATGTGAAATTCGCAGGCAAGGGAAAGTAACCCAAATAATATTTGTGCCAATCAATAAAAACGCTGTGCCATTTGTGTGGCTGGGCCTAGTGTCCGGGACAGGAAGGGATCAAACCAAAGTCAATGGGAGCCCTTGTGAGGGGACTCCCCTTGGCCTTGGTAATCACCACCATCTGTCTGCCCATGGGTAGCAGAAAGACTGTCAGCACATTTATTTGGGGTGGGGGAATGGCCATGCGCATTGTGAGCAGCCCGCCCCAATATTTAAAAAACAAAATACGCTTGTGACTCGTGGGCTTTCCGTCTCCCCATGGAGGCAGATTGGGGGCAATCACTCCCATCTGCGACACCCCCGCAGAAAGTCTGTCTGCTTAGGTGTGAAGGCATGGCCCTACCCCTATATTTAAAAAGAAAAAATTCTCTAGTGTCTAGCCGGCTTTCTAGCCCCCTAGGGGAGGCAGGTCAGGGTTAATCACCCCATCCACCCCCCAGGGGGGTACAAAGACTGTCTGCTCTGTTTCAGCCCCCACCCCTATATATATATATATTTTTTTTAAACCTTTCTCTGGCGTCTATTGGGCTTTCTGTCCCATTTAGTTGGAGTGGGGGGCATGGCCATGCCCATGGTGGGCAGCCCCTACCACTATATTCAAAATAAAAGCTTTCCCTGGAGTCAAGTGGGTTTTCTCTCCCCTCGGGGAGGGCAGATGGGGGCAATTAAGCTGATACGCAACCCGTAGGAGTAGAAATACTGATGGCCCATTAAGTTGGGGGTGGGGGCATGGCCCTCCTGACCTTTAATTGCTGTCCCCTGGTGAACAGCAGCTCTTGACTGCTGTTCACTTGACAGAGCACGCACATTCAGAAAACTGTGAAAGAAATGCGTTTCCTTTATTTACACGTTAACTAAAGTAACGGACAACTTATCTTTAGGAACACTTTTAGTTTTAAATACATCTTGCACTAAACATGTAAAAACATGATACACTCTCTGCAAACTGCAAAAAAGTGTATTTTATTAACATGCATGTGCCTTGCTTTGACTTTAATTCTTGGTGCATGCAAATAGAGCGTGGGTGGCAGACAGACATCGCGTGAAGGCTCAGTTTGTTGATCAGACACCATGCATCTGTTTCAAGTCCCTCTACACCCGCCTTTCACCACACGATCCTTGCCCTGCATGCATCGGTGCGGCCCTCGGGCATGCCACATACAGTACTTTGCGGCACCCGGGATATGTTTGCGAGTACCCATGCTTTAGACAAAAGCACTCAACTATGGACCACTGTTTCACACTGTGGGGGTTCGTGAGTAGGTCAATGGAGCTGGAAGGTGGGCTTTGCTGCTGTTTCATTGACTTCAGAGCGGCATTCAACAGGGTGGATAGAGGTACGCTCTGGCGAAAACTCCACCAGAGGAATATTTCTGGGGCCTTGTTAGGTCTTCTGATGAAGCTCCACGGCTATAATTGGGTTCAGGTAGACCTGCACGGGTTAGGTATCCTGTCGAGAAAAAGCCCTGTGTTGAAGGGCTTACGCAGGGGTGCGTTCTAGCATCCTTGCTATTTAGTCTATTTATTGCGTACCTTCCCCCAATGTTAAGTGTCGCTCATAGTTTTTCACCAAAGATTGGGAGCAGGCATATTAGCTGCCTTGCATATGCTGATGACCTGGTGCTAATGGATCTCGCCTACTGGGCTACAAAGAAAATTTAATGCACTTTACTCCTATTGTCTTGAAAATACACTAACGATCAATGTTGATAAGACTAAAACATTGCTTTTTGCAAAAAGGAAAAGGCAATTTACTTGGTTCCTACAGAATGCATGGTTGGAGCATTTCTGAGAATATAGGTATCTTGGGATGATATTTTCAGATAATCTGAGTAGGGATAAACATATGGCCTCCCAGAGACAGGTATTGTCAGCAGAATTGAATGGGTTGAAAAGGTTTGATCGTAGATATGGCAGTTATTCATTTGACTCAAACACACTAGCCCTAGTGATTAGCCAGGGAGGGGAACCAGAGGCACAGGGCCTAGGGGCTAGCCAGCCTCCACCTGATAATGTAAACACAAACTGAGGCTGCCCCTAGTGAGGATTTCTACAGGTTTATAGAGATGTACCTACATTGGGGGCATCTCACAAAAAGTGAAGGACTGGCCTCACACACCACCAGGTGTCATGCTTCATCATCGGCTGTCCTCGCCCTCTAAAAACTTGGTTTGATAGAGGGCGGGCATACACCTGGAGACAGGGATGCACTTCTAAACTAAGTGGGGGCCCGTGACTAGTGAAGGTGATCTAAAAACCATTACAGTTGCCTCAAAGTCAGGCTTTTATTTAGTTAGGCAACTGTATAGTATTAAAATTAAAGTGACTGGTGATACGGGAACTAATCATCCCTTCACCGTAAGGAGTGTGGTCAACATGTTTCTGCTTGCGGTCCCCGAAGGGTACATAGCATTCTTCAGGACCATAAAACTAAAGGGCTCCGTCTTTATGTAAATATTAGAAATAAAGACCAACCACTATGGGGGGTGCGGAGTCACTATTCCCGTTGGAGATCGTGCATCTGTTTGGGTACCTGTGGAAAAATATATAAACACAAACAAGGTTGCGAATATCTGTTTGTTGTATTGCATAGTAGCGTTCATCACCACACAATATCAGCGCGCATGGTGTTCACTAAGTGCAGAAACACGTGTCATTCATACGTGTTTAGGCATTTCATGACGAAGAGAGAATATCCCTCTACACTTACCCTAGGTGACTACCCTACTTGCTCCATGGGAGGACGAGTGGGGAAAGCCCTACTTGGCAGTCCTGTAAATAAACAGAAAAAGCGGGAAAGAAAAGTATTCTTAGAACCTGTTGATGGTGCATCAGGTCCATGAAATCGGTTATAGCATAAAAAAACCCAAGCCTTTCTGGAACAGAAGGGTATTTTTGTAAATATACTGTAATAACAAAGAGGGCTGTTAGAGTTATTTGTAGAGCCATGGCGCTGACTGGAAAAAAGCATTTTTGGGGGATGCAATGAAATCAAATATCTGTATTTGCGTAATTAAAAAACCGCACTCACATCCATGCATACACCTTTCGTACTCTTACTGTATCGTAGTGCGCTTTCCACTGTGTTTCCTACAACCATCCGCTTCGCCTCCCCGCTGGTGAATGGTAGGTTGATCATTTCATCACAGTTATTCATTTGAACCATTAAGTAAAGTCATTCAGGGAAAACGTATCCTCCAGGCTCTTTATGGAACGAAGGTACTGGCAAAGGACAGACGAGTCTCATGGGAAAGCTTAGAAGGTACCTCCTTGTAATTGCTCCTTGACTTACCTAAAAATGTGATGATCCAAGCGGCAAAGAAGGAGTTGGGAACAGGAGCCTGTAGTGCTCTGGTGGATGCAATAGCCTTGCGCTTTTATGTTTTTTTTAATTAAAAACACAGTTCCTGGCAAAAAGTTATCGGTTGTAACTTTACCTGAGGTGATGTCAATCTACCATAGCAAAAGGAAACCCTGAGACAGTGACGCTGAAGTGCCTGGGAGTCCCTGATATGTGTCTGAAGATAGACAAAGTAATGGAAATCAGTCGAATAAAGTATATCCTCTGGCAATGTGCTGTCGAATCGGGCGGGAAAGAGGATATTCAATATCTCATGAACAAGAGCTCAGTTATTCCTTTTCTAACTTCTCAGGAGAGTATGGCCCTTTTTCCATACCTATACAAAATCCAGGATAAGCTTTTAAGAAACAAAATCCTATGGCAGATGGTTGGAATCGACACTGGATGGAAAATAAAAACAGCTGAGAACCAAGGTCAGTGTCCCTTTAAGTGGGCTAGAAAGTAATCAGTGACCCACCTAGTGATGGACTGTGTATTCTTCCTCATGGAAATGAAGAAGATTCTCCGACCGGTTTCTAACAAATATGGGATCCGTTTGCGAGAAATGGGTATAAATTTGATATGTAGCCTTAGGTTCCAGGATGTAGGCATCGCCATTGGTCAATTCTTGCATAAAACTCTAGCATATTGTGCTAGGCTCTCTAGCACTAGTGTTTTAGACCCCCTCAGGTTGGTAGTAATTCGTTACTTCCAGGTGGGATGATTTTGATCTTATTAGGATTCCCTGTCTAGGGCACAGCTCTTGGAATAGGAAATCTGGCACTGTTATGGAGGTTGGCCGAACGGGACCCTTGGGATTGTGATAGTTTGGCCTTGCACATTGCACTTTATAATGTTTTAGTTGGCAAAATGAGCTGTAATGCCGCTGGTCAGTTTGGCCCTTTTTTTCAAATGTTTTAATAGGTATATGATAGCGGGCTGTTGACCTTTTAATGAGTTTTAGTGAGAAGAGATTTGAAAAATTACACCGTTTTGTATTCATTAGGTCGATTATGTGCTGGTGGAAGTGATTCCATTAAGTGCTATGTATTGCTTATTTTATGTATTTTTTTGTGTATGTTAATGAATTGGGAAATATGCAATATTTCTGTAAGAATTTATTTCTTGGAAATAAAGAATTTTGACTTGACGGTCTGCTCTGTTTTGGGGGCAGCCCCCACCCCTGTTTTTATATTTTAAAAAAACTGTGGCATCTAGTGGGTTTTCTGCCCCATTTAGTTGGGGTTGGGGGCATGGGCATGCCCATGATGGGCAGACCCCACTACTATATTTAAAAAAAAAAGCTTTCCCTGTTGTCAAGTGGGCTTCCTCCCCCCCCCACCCGGGAGGGGCAGAAAGACTGGCCCATTTAGTTGGGTGTGGGGGCATGGCCATGCCCATGGTGGGCAGCCCTCACCCCTATATTGGTTTTTTTAAAAGATGTTCCTAGTGTCTAGTAGGCTTTCTGCCACCCCCAGGGGGTACATCGGGAATATTTACCCCCGTCCACGCCAGTTGGGGGGGGGGGAGCAGAAAGACTGATACCCCCTTTAGTTGGGGGCATGGCCATGCCCATGGGGGGAAGCCCCCACCCCTGAATTAAAAAAATATATAAAAGCTTTCCCTTGCATCTAGTGGGCTTTCTGACCCACCCGGGGAAGGGCAGAATGGGGGTAATTACCGCATCCACCCCCGGGTGGGCAGAAAGACGGAAATAATTAAATGCACTGGAGGGAGCACAAGCCCTTGACTACAGGGCCGCTCCCCATCCCTGGTGCCTAGTGGGTGGATCAATGTTTGCGGATAACTCTCCTGTGGCAATCCCCAAGCAGGCACCCACTGGGCAGAGGTAGCATTGGAAAGGGGAGATTCTCCCATTTCCAACATTACCTCTCCCCAGAAAATTGAGTGCTCAGGGGGCTGGGATATGCCCCTGAGCACTGATTCAGTGAAAGTAAAATGAACCCATTGGCTCGTTTTACTTTCCTGTACTGTACCTGCGCGCTGATCGGCATTACAAGAGTGAAAAAAAACAATCAGGCTGCTCTGGAAGCTCTTCCTGAGCAGCCTGATGTAAAAAATAAATAAAGGACTCCCTCTGGTGCCTTAAAATACCTCCCCAGTGTCGGCCAAAGACCGACACATGCAATGGGTAGGTAGCGCAGGTGTCGGCCACTGGCAGACACCCCTACTTAAAAGGTTAATAAAATGTTGAAAAGTCAAAAAAGCATAGTTTCAGATCAGCATTGAAGGGCATGGAAAAAGAGGAACTGACATCAAAACACAGGTGTGACGCTTATATGTGGCTATGTGTTGTCATATCAAAAGGCCTGAAGGAGTCACAACATAAGCTGATGTCACCACCTGTCGGCATGCAGGGGTTATTCCAAATAAAGGATGGCATCTGGGTAGTTTCACAAGAGGACGAATCTTTGGTAGGAAGTATACATTCGATTTAAAATTTTGGATGGCCACCATATGTGCTAGTAGTGTGCAGTCTGTTTTTTGGGGACTGCATAACGACACTTAAAATGGCATTCCTGGCCCTGAGACCACAAACCTAGAAAGGAACCTAAAGCTGTTCCATGTGTTTCATAGGGCTACTGATCACAGATTCAGTGGGTCCGTGTCCATCAGTGGTAGAAAACCCTTAAACGAGGTTAGTGGACACTGTAATACACATTTTATAAGAACACCCCCCCTCCATTTAGCTCTGTGGATTATAGTGAGCTCTCCCTGCTCCCTTACCTGGTCTTTAATTTTTCAGAAAGCAGGGACTGTGCGTCAAGTCCTGTAATGATGCCTGCAAGAAGAAATTGTCTCTAGGGACCAATTAATCAGAACATTTGAGTCCATGACCCAAAGTTGGATTTGGGGACCCAAAATGGACAACAGGGAAAAAAGTTTCCACATCTAATCATTTATTAATTTTTTAAAACTTGGTCCGTGAACTGTGCTCAACCCCATTTCAAAGACAGTTCGCAGCTGAATCCACCAGCGTCGTTGTCTTTAGCTTGGCCAGATCTGATGAAGTGGAGGTACCTGCCCTAGAAGAGGCAATAGAGAGGGGGCTGATGCTGGAATCCAAGTCCGCAGAGGCACCTCCAAGGTGGTCTTGTTTGCCAGGCTCCGGACCTGCCATCTCAACGTTTTCAGTGTGCGAGCCCAGATCCTTTCTAAGAGCCGCGGCGCGGTTTGCCCGAGCAGCAGCCTGCTCAACGCGTTTTTTCACCCTTTGACCCAGGCTTGTGGCGTCGGAGTGGGCTGCTGCAGTGCCTTTAGTGAGATTTCGCATAATGAAGTTGTCGAGCAGATCCCGTAACAAGGTAGCCAAAATTAGCACATGGGACACCCCCAGCGACCCTCCATCAAGTAGTATAGGGAACCCCCATACGCCGGCAGGTAAGAGAAGCACGCGCACTTACCCCACTTGGAGAGAAACCTGGTGGTCCCAATGGCATAGGGGAAGAAAAAGCAGCAAAACTTCAATTCTCCTCTCTCAGCCTGAAAGCCGTAGTCCTGACTCCAGATGGGGAAATACCAAAGCACAAGGAGAGGGAGAGAAGAGGCGAGTCTAATTCCCCCACAGGCAGTCACTCCCCGCGGCTCCAAGAAACACGAACAAAAACATGAAGGCTCCGAGAAACATGAAGGCTGCCCATTAAGCCACGCTGAACCAATATGGTGCCGATATGGTGCTAGCAAGGCGGAGGTCCACAACAACAGTGAAGGCACATTGCACTGGTCTATCAGGAGCGGGACCCAACGGCGAGAAAAAAGCACACCGGCTCTCGCTCTGCTCCCAGTCCCATTGCCCGCTTGTGTGTTCGTGCGCGTCCCTTCGCGGTTGCTCAGCTGTTCCCGGCCTCTGCTGGCATCCCGCGTCTGACGTCAGCTGCCGAGCTCCTGCCGAGATCCGGCATCGGGAGAAGAAGGAGGGGGGTGTGTCTGCGGCGTGCTCAGCCGGTAGCCTGCATCCGATCACCAGTATCCTTTATTTTTCAAAGCCAACCCGGACTATCCTCTGCGGTGGTGGAGGGGACAGGGAGCGTGTTTTCTCTAGTCAACAACCCTACAGACTTTAGCAAAGATGGATGTCCCAGGGATGGCAGCTCTCCTCCTCAATCCCCATCTCTGTTTCTGCCTTCTTCTGGGGGGAGCCCATCTGAACTATCCGCTCCCGTAGATGCTGGCTTGACCGTACTAGTTGAATCTATATCCTCTGACCCACTGGCTTCGCAGTCTGAAGTTGGGCCGGAATTGACCCAGGGCAACTCCTCCCAGGATAACAGACCCTTCTCTATGCAATGGGATGCTAAGAGCCTCCTTAACTTGATTCTGGATGAGATTCGAGATCTGAAAGCCTCTCAATCTGCGTAAATCGCTGCAATCCACGCTCGCCTAACTAAAATTGAAGCAAACATGGCTCAGGTCCCGGCACATCTTCTTGAGGCAGAGACTAGGATTTCGCAATTGGAGGACCAAGTTTCAAGTATGAAAAATAAAGTTTCCGCCTTCCAGAGCCAAAAAACAGCATTGGAGTTCAAACTGGAGGAATTGGAGAATCATTCTAGACGCTCCAATCTTCGCATTCTTGGTATTCCGGAGGGCCTCGAGGGCAAGCAGGCACTACAATGGGTCGACTCGTTTATTTAAAAAAATGTCCTCCCGGAGTTTAATGGTGATTTGACTCTTATGCGAGCCCATCGGGTGCCAGCACATCTTCCTCCAATGCTAAATTTCCGCGGACAATCCTGGTTAATTTCGGGGACTTCAGGGTCAAGGAACAAATTCTAGCCAAGGCCATAAAGCAGCGACAGTTTACCTCGTCGGAGGTCCCACTTTGTCGTATCTTCCCGGATATGTCGGCTTCCGCAGCCAAAAGGCGGAAAGAGTTTGTTAAAATGTTACATCTGTTTAAGGAACAGGGGGAACAGGCAATGATTGCCCAACAGAGCAAATTAAAAGTGCTGGTCAAAGGCAGATTTCATGTATTTTGTAATGTCCCGGTAGCTCAGGAATTACTGCAACAAATTTCTTTGGATAAGTCCTAATGGCCTACAGATTTCAAAATGTAAATGTAATGAGTTTACAAATGTTTTCAATTGCTTGTTTACTTCTTTTTGGCTTCTTATCCTGATGTCTTTTCCTTTCCAGGCATATCTTCTTAGGCAGCCTTTTTTTAGGCTGCTACTGCTTTTTTTTTCTTTTTCTTTTTCCTGCTTTTTCTTTTATTGAAGTAGGGGGGGGTAGGTAGACCGGTAGCACTTGGCACCAAGTCATAGTGCCAGTTAAGGGGGGGAGGGATAGCCTGTCAGGTGTGAGCAGGGACGGTGATCTGCTCACCGTGGCTTTGGGGGGAGGGTGTGGCCACGGGGGTGATAGGGGGAGCATGAGGAAAAAATAAATCCATTTTAAAATTCAGACTCATCCATTTATTATTAATAAACTCATATTTGGCTAAGCCTTGGATGGGGTTATTGATTGATGCTGCAGTTTTCCAGAACACTTTGGTCTATGTTGCTAGGCTGTCCGGATTATATCTTGCCATCTGCTAATGGATAAAAAGGAAATTTTGAAAGTGGTCTCCTTCAATGTCAATGGTCTTAACAATAAAAAGAAATGCGGGCCATTGAGGCGTGGATTAAGACAGAAAATCCAGCTGCCATTTTAATACAAGAGACTCGTATACCGGCGGGGAAACTAGTAGATTTCCCAATGTTCAGGTCCTGGGCAGCTTATAGGGGCTTCTACTCCTCTTCGGTGTCTCATCGTGGCACGGTGATCTTCCTGGGCAAAAAACTTCAGGCTGAGGTAGTTAATTTTGCAAGCGATCAGAGCGGAAGGCGGTGCTGGGCTACCTGCAATCTCGGGAACAGACTTCTAACTTTTGCCAGCATATATGCCCCAGTAGAGGATTATCCTATGCCATACGAAGAGTTTTTTCAATCTTTAATTCAAATACCTGGCGAATTAATCATAGGGGGAGATTTTAATTTTTTAATGAATCCTAAAATTGATTCCTCAGCTATATCCAAAAAACAGCTAAAACCTTAAACTTTAAAAGTTTTACAAAATTATGGCAAGACCTTGGACATATCTGATCCATGGAGGGCAGTATTTCCAACTAAGATCGCCTATACCTGTTTTTCGGGTAGATTTCGCACTTCTTCACGCATTGACTTTTTCCTTATCTCCAGGAGACTGGTTTTTAGCCAGCAGAGAATCCTTCCGAATTGATTTTCGGATCATGCGATGGTCATTCTGGAGTTAGAGTTAGATAAATATATTACGATTCCTAAAAGATGGATGTTAAATAGGCAATATCTATTAGAAGAAAGCTGGGTGCTTTTTGTCAAAACGGAGATAAAGGAGTTTCTTGAGCGAAATCATGGCTCAGCACCACTGCACGTGGTTTGGGACTCGCTCAAAGCATATGTAGGGGGACTAGCCATCGGAAAAGATGCCGACAATTCAAGGAAAGTGAAGGATGAAAAGCAAATTTTAGAGCAGAAAGTGCAAAGGTCTTTTGATATCTTTCTTAGTAGCCCCTCGGCTTTTAACCAACGGCAATTTGATCAGGCTAAACAGGATCTTAGTAAAAAATATTATGTTAAAAGTGAATCCTTTTATCAGAACCATAGGCAAAAGGTCTATGAAGAGAGCAACTATACAGGGAGGTTTCTCGTGTGGCAGGCCAGGGAGCAGGCAGTAAGCAATCAGATAAGCGCACTGAGATGCCCTATAACTGGTATTCGTTCCGACGACCCGGGAGTCATAGGGGATATAATGTCACAACATTATAAGAATATATATGGCCAACAACAGCCTATTGACAGGGCATCTTTGAGAGATTTTCTTCAGAGATATGAAATGCCCATACTTTCAGATGCTGAAAAAATGAGTATGGCGCGTCCCTTCTCGAAAGAAGAACTGGGGGATGTTATTAAAAATCTCCCGAATGGCAAAGCCTGCGGCCCGGACGGTCTCCCGGCTGAATTTTTAAAAACCTTTTCGGGCGCCATTTTGGAATATTCTTTTGCTGATTGCTAACTCAATTTTAGAGGGTGTTTTAATACCATTTTCATTTAGAAAAGAGAATATAGTTCGTTTTTTGAAAAAAGGAAAGGATTGCGAAGACCCAAATTCTTATCGCCCCATCACGATTTTAAATTCTGATTATAAAATTATCACTAAACTGTTAGCCAACCGATTTAATGTAACTGCCTCGCACCTGATTCATCCTGATCAAAATGGTTTTATCGCAGAGAGGCAGCTCGGGACCAATACGCACTATCTGGCTGAAGCACTTGATTATTTTGAGACTCGGAAGATACCAGCTCTGGTCCTCTTATTAGACGCCGAGAAGGCATTTGACCTGGTTGTTTGGGAGACCTTATTTATTATTCTGTTAAATTTTGGTATACCTCCCAAAATTACGGGGCTGATTCAGAAATTGTACTTGAATGCAGAAGCCAACATTATCGTCAATGCCTCGGAGGTAGGCCAAGTTCGTGTTAAACGGGGGACTAGACAAGGCTGCCCACTGTCTCCGGTGTTATTCGCCTTTTTTATTGAGCCTTTGGCGATAGCCATTCAGAATAGTCTGGATATTCGTCCTCCTCTACCAACTATGGGAAAATTGAAATTATATGCCGGCGATATCATGCTCATAATAAAGCCTGAGAAGGAGGTGCAAGCAAAAGCTTTTGAAATTTATGAGCAATTTGAGTCGCTTGGCGGATATAAAATCAATAAAAAAAAAAACTGAAATAATACAGTGTGGCTGTGAGCCTGCGGATTTACATCTCGATATTCTACCTTGTCTAAATACAAAACCAAAAAGATATCTGGGTGTTTATTTTTCGGCTCGAATTTCCGAATTATATGATTTAAATTTTGCTCCACTTCTGCGAAAAGTTCAGGACTTATTCCTTCGATGGAATTCTCTTCCATTAACTATTATGGGCAGGGTCGCATTGATTAAAATGCCTGTTCTTCCGTTATTTAATTTCCTATTTTCTGCGATTCCCTGTGTTTTAACGGCCTCTTTCTTTGCTAAATTAGAGTCTATGTTTACATCTTATCTCTGGGGCAAGAAGGTCCCCCGAATTGCACTTAGCACTTTACATGAGGAGCTGGAAAATGGTGGATTAGCTCTCCCTAACCTTAAGGATTATTATTTTGCACATTTTGCACAATATATGTCAAGGTTTAAGCCGGAACTACAAATGGGTCTATTTATCAATTATTTCATGAACTTAATTTGTAAAGAGAATCAGATTCACTGCCCACTAAAAATCGTAAATGCTCCTAAACTAGTACGTTATAAGTGTATGCAGAGTTTTTCCATAAACGTCAGGCTTTTTATAGAAGATATTCAATCCCCGTAATCAACTCCTCAACTCCGTTATCCGACTTCATTTCACTATCTGGGATTAGAGATTCGTCTGCAATTACACAAAAATGGGCCAAGGCTGGCTTTGGGAAAATCTCCAATTTCTTAAGGAATGATAGATGGCTGCATACAGCTGAAATGTCTGATTTAATTCCGAATGATTTCCTTCTCCTTGGGTCATATAACATCTTTGAGTAAACTCGATTTGGTCCAGATCATCGAACGGAAATGTTTAGTATATGAATTACTAGACGAAACTATATTTAAGAAACCCGGGGAATGGAAACAGCATTTAGCCTCTATCAAGGGTATGGATCTTGCGGTGAAAGCAATAACTAAATGGGGAAAACATGAGGAGTTGGAAATCACAGCGAGTATGTGGTCAGTAGTAAATAATCTTAACTTTACTACGTTAAGGGGCGCTAATTGGCGTAGGATGTTATTCTTTAGCAAATGGCTACTTTATAGAACCCCACTTTTTTTTATCTAAGGCATATCCCAACCAATCTGGGCAGTGCTTTCGTTGTCTTAACCATCCTTCAGCCAATTGGACACAAATATCACAATGCCCCTTGATCCAGGGGTTCTGGAATGACATCTTCTGCTATTTGGAAGCCGAATGCTTAATTACAATAGAGTTGAATATTCGTCTGAAAGTGTTTGGCTATGACCCTGCTCTACATCTTTCTAACAAGGTGATCAAATTATTATATATTGCAATGGCAGTCGCTAGATCACTTTTGCTTCAGAGATGGCGATCGGATCTTATACCAACCATAGGTGAATGGGTCCGGAAAATGAAGCAGGTAAAAAAAGTGAACGAGTCTATGCAGTGCGAATTGGGGGCTTAAGAAGTTTGAGAAGGTTTGGGCAGCCTATTTCGATTAAAAACTTAAAATTGAGCCTATATTTCAGGAGGTATTTTCAGCATGTTCGAATCCTATTTATAGTAATATTAGCACCTTAATGTACTATACGACACTTTAGATTTTATTGCTACGTAGTTGTATTGGTTGATATAGGATGAAATATTATTCTGGTCATACCTGTCGATTTCTCTGCATACTTTTAAGGTACCTAAGGTTCTATCAATTGTTTAGTTTGTGTTAATATTGGCAGTCAATGCTGTTCTAAAATATTATGCGTTGTTTTTTTTTTTTTTTTAAAGGCAGATTCATAAGATTTATTAGATTCATCTTCTTGCACTTTTTTATGGAGTATTTGAATGTTGGATTAAATGCATATATTGTCTCTTTCTTACTGATTTTAGGATTTACTGTTTTCAGGCTGATTGGTGTGATTTAGCGATCTTGTATTACTTGACAAGTCAAATGAATTATATGGATGGATGTATTGACAAAATGTTTTTTTTTTATATGGATTTCAATAAAAAAAAAAAAAAAAGACAGTTCGCAGGTCCCAATATCTCTAACTTTTTGACCCTTTCAAGCCCGCCAAAAGAATGTTTGTAAGACTAATTTCTCAATAACTATTGAAAGAATTAACACCAAATAAAGCAGGCACTTCCTAAAGTTCTATTGTTAAGCCAGGTCTGTTGTAATTCCATTCAGCTCTTTGCCTGTAGAGGAGAGCAAAGAATCCCATCGGAGTTAAAATGGGAAAAGTCACTTTTTACCCCATCCCCTTTTCTAGCTTTCATAAAAGATCTGCACATAAATTGCCATTCCAAACGCAAATTACATGAACGTTTTTTGAAGGTTTCAGGCAGCTTTGTCCAACAGTGTGAAAGTACAAAAGAAAACAAAAAAACAGCCATTCAATGGAAAATCTGACCTAACAATCACCAGTGTATGACATACATGCATATAACTTTCCTCCAAAATCTGACAATCTGATTGAAACTAAACCTCAACTACTGGCTTTCATAGAATAATGGCTCCATTGGATTGTGCAGTAGTTATAAATACATTTTCCCTGTTACATATACATTGCTAAGGTATAATCATTTGGAAAGGGCATATACAAAGTGATAGTGCTTGGAGTAAAATGTGAATCTCGAGTGGACTCTTTAGCTCTGGTGACAATGACATATTGATGAAATAAAATTAAGACTAGGTAATGAGCTGAAGACCCGGTCAAGAATTATGATGGGTGTTTGATGAGTGCTTGTAATATTCATATTGAATAGAGGAGTGTCAAATATCTTTAGGTATCTTTAGGTTTCAAACAACGGTTTGATGACCCTACTATTGAGGCATGCCCTTGAATGAATTTGGTTCTTGATTTATATATTCCTCCAGCTAATTTAGCAATATTGACAATAACCTCGTCCTTCTGGCAACCTAGTTTGATTATGTAATGATCCAAATGTGTTTAGCTGCTATAAGTTGAGTATTTTTTATGAGGAGAAAATTCTAAGAGAAATCTCTGTTTTGTTAGGAGTAGGACACATTCTATTGTCTCTTTTCGAAGCAGCAATTCCCATCTCCAATTGAAATAAACAAAGTTATTAGACAGACCTCCTTTGGGCTGGATTTGTAGGAGGCATGTGGATTAATTTGGTGTGCCCATTGTGCACCAATTTTAGGACCAACTGATCTGCTGCAATATATTGCCAATATCTGTAGTAGTTGAAAATGTGTCCGCCTATGGAATGAGGGGAAAGTGTGGCTGGCGCCAGGGTAACGTCACTGACATCTGGAAGATTCTTGGGATCTTTCTTCTGTCATAGCCTTTCTGTGGGGTGCCTGACTAGAGTAGGCAGATGGAGGAGGGAGTCTGTATTGTTGAGGATGGGATTGTTGATAGTAACCGTGCTGGGCCAGTTGGTAAGGTTGATGGCAGTAAAACTAGTAACTGCCTCTGTATAGAAATTAGCCCCTTCCTCTAGCCCTATGAAAGGGCAGCGAACTCTGTTTGAGATCTCCTAAAGATCTCGCTATATCAATATCTGATTTTGATTGTTAAGCATCATAAATGTGCGTTATAAATAGAGCATCTTCATTATTAGGCTTGTTAAGAATGTGCATATGCATACTTCAGGGTGAAAAGACATTGCTTTGAGCCAGCCTTATCTCCCAAGGATGGCTGCCCTTGCAAGCTGACAGAACCCTGGAGAGACTATGGCCATTGGCGAGTCAATAATTTCGGATGATGCTCGCTTTCCTTTCTGAATAATATACTTAGTCTCATTCCTCTTATCTTCTGGGAGGAATTCAAGAATTGAATTTAAGTCAGACCACACCTGTCGGGGGGAGGTAAGGGGGGCAACAATGGCCTTTACTGTTGCTGGATTTTTCATTATTTTTTAAACTTTCTGTCCAGATATAATCGATAATTGGGATACAGCTGGTTATTAAAGTTATTCAAGAGATGTTCTGATGGTTTCATAGGTAGAGGTAGGTTAAACCTCCTCCATGCTCTCAAGCAATGCATGAAAGCCTCTGATGTCATCAGATGGAGAATTTGCTGCGGTTGAAGCAGGCAGAGCATATAATGGTGCCACATAATCATCCTACTCAGAACCCACATCCTGTGGAGGGTCGTCGGGAATCTCAACCTTCTCCTGGTCTTCATAAAAACATATATCCTTGTTTGTGGGGGGGAACAGTGGGCCTTGAAGGAGGACGATCAACAGATTTAGGTGACATTCTAGTCTGCCTAGAAAAGGAATGATTTTTGGTGACCAAGGTGTTGATGGATGAGTATGAGGCTGAGCCCTTGGTGATGTTGGCTGAGTGGATTGTTCTGGGAACATCTTATACACATCAGCGAGCATTAAGTGCAAGTCCTTTACTAATGCTCTAGGTGCTTGCATCATAGACTCCTCTTGATAATGCTTTTCAAAGGGCTCATTTTCATATTGCTCTTGGTAGAACTCCACCTCCTTTGGTTGAGAGTTCCTGGCAGAGAAGGAGCTTGTGGAAGGAAAGAGTATTCTCCTTCAAATGATTGATCTTCATCATCGTCCTTCTGATATTTAACATTCAGTTGGGTAGAAATGTAAGCAGACCCAAAGGGACCCTCATTGTGTGAAAATTCTGTCTCCAGTAAGTGCCTTGGTGGGAATGGTGAGACTTTACTGGGTGATGTTCACTGTGGTAAAACAGGCACCTGAATACCTTATTAGGATAACCTTGGAAGGTTTCATCAACTGTGGTTTTGTTAACCAATGTTTTTTGTCGATGATGGGACTACCAGCAACAGAGCTGGTGTCGCCAATGTCGATGTAGTGTGCTTAATGATAGCTGTCGGCACACTGTCTTTGGTGTGACTCGATGATTTTCTTATCAACTGTGTCATCAACTAACGATCTGTTGACTGTCATTAAGATTTAGACTTGGGATGAGTCGTGAGATCGAGCCTTCAGACATGGTGAGGAAGGTTCAGATTGTGTACTTCGTAGTCCTGAAGAAACTTCCTTTTTCTTTGGACGTCCCAGAATGTCTGAGGCAGAGCCACATGGTCTACGTGATGTCATCTCTGTGCCCTTATGTCTTTTCCTTGTCAGATTGCCAGAACACTCTTCCTTGAGGGGTATGTTTAGAAGAATATTTAGCAGAACAGTCACTCTTGTGGAAGTTTTTGGAGGTTTTTGCTATACCTCCCTCTTCTTCTGATGATGGAGTCTCGCTGGACTTAATCTTTGGTAGCAATAATCTACATTCTCTGTTCTTCAGCGTCTTAGCAAAGAAGGAACAATCTTGCATTCCTTGGTCTTCTACCTGAGATGAAGACAATAAATACATTCCCCATGGTCTTCAGAGTGTAATCTCAATTTCTCACAGAAGTCGTAAATGAGGAGTATATGTCATACTTTCTATTAGGAATAATCACCATGGAGTGAGCCAGGTTGATGTTTCTAGAAGTAGGGGGTCAAATTGGGTTTCAAATTGAAGAAAAAACTCTCTCTACGGGAAAAAACTAAGCAAAGGTCAGGGAAACTCCTTCCACACAACATGTGGTAAGAAATCAGAGGTATGGTGGCCCCTGTGGGGAGTGCCGCTGTTTTTCCTGTGTCCTGAATGGCTGAAGTTTGGTTCTTTTTAAATGCTATGAATAGATTAACAAAGTGATCACTTGAAGCTTTTAACGCTCAATCTAGCATTTTACTGCTTACCTAAAAAGTTACTATGAGACCCCTACCTTGATAACTGGGATGATTCAAGCTTGTGAATCTATGAAAGATACAATACTGGAGAATCTGTGGTCTCTTCTAACGCTGGCAACAATAATCGAAGTAGCAAAGAATAGAGCACTATAGAGGAAATCCCTATTTGAGTAAGATAAACCTGTAAAGCAATAATGCTAGCAAAGTGCAACATTATGTTACCAAAACTAGGGAATCACAAACCCATAGCCAGCATGCAATTATGATTTATTAAGCAACGTATCCCACCCTGTGGATGTGGAGGATACAATTAATCAGACTGTTGTGTTGTGCAGCTCCCTGGAGGATTTCATCAATAGAATTCATGGCACTCATGCTAAAATTGCAAATATCACAAGTCCACGTTGTATTGCCTTTTGAGCCTTCAGCTTTCGACCACCCATTGTCCAGATTTGCTCTATCACTCATTTGTGATGTTACTGAAAAGGCAAAAGCAATACTCAAGGCTTGCAAATAAATATCTTACTAGCAGCCCAGTTTAAAGGTAGAGTGAAATGTTAGTACTAGACAATGTTAAATAATGGCTTATCACAAAAAGAAAGCCTTAAACAGGTATCTGGTACAGCCCTTTTAGAAAAACAGCTAAATTAGGTCTCATAGGCCCAGTAAATATACGGCAATTTTTACCCGTCGAGAAAATCTCTAAAGCAGATGTCAAAGCTCAAATACAGCAAAACTTGGAAGATCATGCCTTCTCTGAACATTTCACACTCACAGGGACACAGAAACTGTACTGATTAATATAAGAGGCAACCTACTATGGCTGAGAAAAGAGTGAGACCCACAGTTCTGATCTCATTAGATGCATCTCTAGTGTTCAACATTGTGTTCTAAGGCATTTTAATTAATTGTCTATATCAGGAACTTGCATATACGTACTAGAAATCATCAATTCATGCTTCTCCAGCAGGGACCAATAAGATTGGTTGAGTGATTGTGGAGTAACATAAGGATCAGCTTTTTATTTCTTAATAAATATATATTTTTTCTTCAGCCAAGGCAATCGGGGACTGTGGTCTCTACCAATGGATGCAGTACAATATGCATTGCTTTAATGGTGATAAGACAGAAGTCTTTCTCGTTGTCTGCACAACTGCACGTCTCTTTCAAATTGTGGAATTGTAGCATAGCTATTTTCCCTGAGAAAATCCGTTAAAACACCGTTGTGGCTTTGCAAAGCAGAATCTTCTTCAAAGCTCAGGAAAACACAGTGAGAAGTAGCAGACGGCCATCTTTATCCCCTCTCGGAAATGTGCACTCTTCTGGAACAGGAGCAATTAGACACTTCATGTGCAGTTAGTAGTTTTCTCGTTTGCAGCAAGGCAGCATATTTTAATTATTCAAGTCGAGGCATTGCAAACTTCACACGATTCAAAACAGACTCAAAACTGAGACATTAAGGGTTTGTGGCCGCTGAGATTAAAGAGCATGGATCTTCAAGTTCAGGCCAGCAAACTGAGCTTGATTTGAAAAACGGGACAAAGTTGTTCTGCTGCCCATTTATTTGTGATAAGTGATTTCTGAGCTCCATTTAAACACCTCTGCACTTGAGTTGATCAAAAGTTGTTAATGGCAAAATCTTATTTGAGTGCAGTGAAGAAATAATCTTAAAGCACATAACCCAAATTAATAACTACTCTGCAAAAAGCCTTGAGTGATAACCCAATCTTTAATGTTGTTAGAACACGCCTGGACAAAAAATACTTTCTTTTTAGATCACACATTTCCTGGCCATTCTCTTTAATGGGTGGATTCTACACTTTTGTGGGCAGGCATAGATTTGCTTCAGTTGTGGATTTGCGTGACTGCTGTTTTCAGTATCACTTTATTTATCTGGGTTAACTACTGTTTCCATTTTTACAGTTTAATGTACTTGTTGAGCCTCAAGAGAGCTTTTAAGGCACCGTTTTTTAGCTCTAGGAAATATGCAAATAATGACAATGATCATGGACATTTTTTTTAAATCTACGAAAAAAAGTAAATGTTCAGGAAAAAAAGACATCAAAATTAATTTTTTGGTACCTTTTTCTCCAAGTGGTCTTTAACTTTGTAATACAGCTGTTCATAATGAGACTTCTCTCTTGAAGCTACATTAAGCCTCTGCTTGAGTGAATCAACTGATGTTTTCTTGATCAAGCCCTCTTCAGTCAAAGCCTTTACCTAACGAAAAATAGAAACTTGGTTACACTGTCAGTGAAATAATAAATTACCATTTGGCATATAATATAAAATAATTCCTATGCAGAAAATATTTGAATTTAAGTTCTCTTCCTTTGACAGCATTTAATTTACTTTCCTTTAAAAATACAGGACAGTTGACCAAAACAGCTACAACAATAGGTCAGCTACTGTCCCTGGGATGATCCAAATTCAGGAATTCTAGTATATGAGGGGCCTTTCATGAGCAAAGGTAGAGATTGGCCAGTATACAGCAGTAAGTACAGCGGAGAAAACTGGCCTACTGATGTGTTAATAGTTAAAATGCAGAAAAGACAGAAAAAATTCAAGAAGACAAGCAGGAACGGCTCACGTGGGCAAAAACAGCCCACATGAGCTCTGAAATTATATTCATTAGTTGGTGGTCTCAGTGGTAACACGTGGAGAAAACACCAGACCAACAGTATAATAAGAACAGTGGTGTATATCCCAGGTAGTCAGGAAGTCATATTAAACAAAAAGAGAGACGGCATACGTATTCTGCACTCCAGGAAATTTTGTAGCAGCGGATCACTTTTGCTGTGTTCAAACAAATATAGAGCACCAACAGTGTAGAAGGGCTGGTCAGCTATGTGGGTCTAAGAAATATCATAAAAACATATGAAAACCAACATCTGCTATTTAAAATGTATAGAATCGCATTCCATGCTTAACTCAAAGTCTGAGAGGTTGAGTGAAGTGGTGAAGAATATGGAAGGGGAGGTAGGACTTTGGAAATTTGAAATGAGAGTGAACAGATAAGGGGAAAATGCATTTTCTGGATTCAGACAGGTATCTAGAGGCATCATTTCCAACGGGCGAAAGGACTGACAGTAATGTAGGGTAAGGAAAAGCTATGGAGAAATGTTCCCAACTCTGATTGGATGTGCATACTGAGAGCACACACCTGAGGAGATATGATGTCCTTTTCTAGTGGAGTGAAATCCTAAAGGACAGAAGAGGCAGAGGCAGGAAGGTGTCTGTGAGGCCCGAGTTCATACTAGTTGGAACGCATCTCTCATTGAGTGTTCTCATGGAACCTCCAATAAGCAAGACTTTTGACACTGCATTCTCGACGACGTCAAGAAGATTTAGCCATGTAGTTGTCATGAGCCACCTCGAGAGAAGCCGCTATTCGTAGTGTTCCTGATGCCGATTGCTGAGCTGGTCTGCTCTGGAATTCAGGACCCTACCTGGTGGTTAGTGATAAGGAAGATGCCATGACTCTCAAACCAATGCCAGTGGCGCAGAGCTTTCTGGCACAGGGACCAGCATCCCACTCTACCCTGTTTGGCGCAATAGCAAATGAAGGGGGAGGAGGAGGTGGTGTTGTCCATGAGAACCTGCACCAGCCTCCCTTTGATGGATGGTAGGAAGGCCTTCAAGGAAACAACAAATGGCTCACAACTCCAGCAAGTTAATATGGAGTCAGGCTTCCAACGGAAATCAGAGTTCACCGATCTCCGCCTCCCATAGGTGCCCGCCGTAACTCAGCTGTGACATGTCTGTCACCACTGTCAGCTCTGGGTGGGAAAGGGAGAGGGGCCTCCCACAAGTACAATTGTGGTTGAATTGCCACTATTGCAGATCATGTGCCGTCTCCTTCGAAATTTGAATGGTAATCAATGGGGTTCCTTGGTGCGGAGCCCACTGGAACTTCAGATTCCGTTAAAAAACCCACATGTACCACCTGGCGTAGTCGACAATGAGGATGCAGGAGGCTAAAAGACCAAGAAGACCCAGAACTGCTCTCATCAAGATCCGGCCTGAGGTTGGGATATCGGGATCATAGCATGAATTTTCTAGACTCTTTGTAACGGAGTGAAGACCCTGAACTGTACCGAATCCAGGATAGCTCCAATAAAAAGATCCTTCTGTGAAGGAGTCGGTATGACTTTGACTGATTGATCATGAACCCCAACTTTGTCGAGGGGTTCACTCTCATCTGGAAGTGGTTTACAATTGACTGCGATAAGCCTGCTTTTAATAGCCAGTCCCCGAGGTAAAGGAAAACTGGAATTCCCAACCTCTGAAGATGTCCACCGATCACCGCCATTACTTTTGTGAATTCCCAAGGGGAGCTGGTGAGGCTAAAGGAGAGCAGGGTAACCTGAAAATGTTCATGGCCTACTTTAAACTGCAGATAATGACTGTGGGCTATTGGGAGGGTATATGGAAATACACATCTTGGAGGTCCAAAGAGCCGCTTGGGTCTAGGGCAGCCAGGATCTAGGCCAGTGCGAACATTTTGAATTTGCCCTTCCGCAGGAAGGCATTCAGAGATCAAAGGTCTAAAATGGGCTGAAGCCTTCTTCGGTACCAGGAAACAGTGAAATTAGCAACCCTCTTCTATTTACGACTCCAGACGACCGTTGATAGCTGCTTTGGAACTTAACATTTGCAACAGAACAGACATATGTTCCACTGCGATTCACTCTGATATGGAAAAAAGATTTGGCTGAGCAGAAAGAAAGAGTAGGGCATAGCCATGCTGACCGATTTGAAGGACTCACCCATCAGACTTGATGGATTGCCACCCTTGGAGAAAGTGCTGGATCCTACCTCCCTCAGGGTGGTTGTGCACCATTAATCACAAGGTAAAGCAGCTTGGCGGTTGTTGCCACAGGGTAAGGGGACTGGGAGGACTGATGCCCTTGTCTGTCTGCACATTGCCTGTCAGATCCAATGTCCCCAGCCTCAAACGGCCTGACTGGTGAGGAAACTGGTTGGAAGGGGCCAAAAACCCATGGAGTGTGCCATGGCCCTACTTTCTTTAAAATGCTTCAAGGCAGGATCGGATACTTGGCTGAACAGGCGAACCCACTAAAAAGCATAACCATGAGAGAGGCCTGTACGTCTCCAGAAAATCCTGTGGAGTGCACACATGGATGACGGCGGAGTGCCAATGAGCCTTAAGGTTTCCCAGATCTGCCGGCAAGATCTTGCTGGCTGTGTCCCAGAGGATATGCGTATACCAGTCCCAATACGCAGACTGCATTGACCGATCTTAATGCTAGGCTAGCCGAAGAAAACATTTGTTTTCCAAACACTTCACTCTTCTTAGATTCCCTATCCAATGGAGTTGTGGGAAATGAATTGTGGTACACCTTGCTGGTTGAAGCCTGAACATCCAGACTTTCTGCAGTAGGATGTTTAGCGAAAAAATCAGGATCATCAGGCACCAATCTGTGACATCTGGCTGCTTGTCTATTCACTGCTGGGCAAACACAGGCCTTTCACCAGGAGCCCATTAAGGTATCAGTAAGGGCCTCATTGAAATGGAGCAAGGGCAAAGAGGTGGCTGGCTGAGGCTAAAAGATTTCCCTAAGGACACTGGTGATAGTCTTAATAGAGGGCAGCTATTGGTCCAAAACCACAGCTGATTGTCTGACTACTACTGAGAACGATGCATGCTCTTCCTCTGGACTCAAAATGAAAAATTCAACCTTGTATCAGGGGGAAGTATCAAGCCCACTGCCCTCTTTTAAGTCTGTGTAAAAATTATCATCGACATAATGAGAGGCATATCATCACCACTATCATCTCCTCTAGGTGGTGGTAAGCTTTGGTCAGAATCAGACCCAAAAAGTCAGTGAATTCACAAATTCGCCCTGGGAGCTGCACTGGATCAGAGTCAGGCTGCATGGCGACCAGTTGCGCTTTTGTAATTTCATAGCGCAACTTCAATTGGGATCGGGCTGA
The DNA here is from genome assembly GCA_963921515.1 of Calotriton arnoldi. Lineage (NCBI taxonomy): Eukaryota > Metazoa > Chordata > Amphibia > Caudata > Salamandridae > Calotriton > Calotriton arnoldi. The sequence goes on from CAWUFW010001415.1 coordinate 2,685,923, forward strand.
GGTCGGTTTAGTGTCAGACATCGGAAAAAGCACTGGATCCTCTTCCGGCATCGGTACCGAAGTCGATAGGGAAGAGACCGGCGTAGGTCGTTGAGTAAGGGTGGAAGTTTGTACTGTAGTCGGTACGGGTTCGTAACTGGACCTAGATCCTTTGGGCCCAAAGACACACCAGAGGGAACCAGAAGAACACCATATATATGCAGCATGGGCTCATTGAACGAGTTACTTACCTTCGGTAACGATGTATCTGGTAGAGACACAGTCGAGCCGCAGATTCCTTAACTTAGAATATCCCCAGGCGTCAGACTGGGTCCGGAAAACTTTTTCCCCAGCAGTACCTCTGCACGCCGGGGGGCGTCGTCGTCTGGCTCTGTCCTGACGTCGTCCACGGAAGTGATGTCAATGGAGCTATATAAGTCCCCCTCGGCGTGCTGACCTCAGTTTTCTACTGTGAAACTTTTCCGCGCCACAACGCGGAGCCACTACAAAAACTGTGAGAGTATAGGAACAGTGTGCCAAAAAAGGAGCAAAAACCTTTGAAACAACAATGATAAGAACTCATAGAATGATGAGAAACAACACCATGTTGAAAGAGCACTCAACATTTGAAGGGACTGAAGGGAGCGAACAGAGCACCCGCCCCAGGAAAAGTCCCACCCAAGCGAAGAGCCGTGCCCCCCCTAAGAGGCAATGGCAGTGGAAATGAATGGCAAGCCAAACGAAAGGCAGTTTACAACCACAGGACGGAACTGTATAAAAGACGGTCTGTAACCATAGGATGTATCTGTAAAGGACCAGAGGACTGGAGCAACATGACTCATGGCAAGTGACCAGAAGTGAACAACATCATAGAATGTTCACCACACCTCCCCACAATGACTTATGAACTGTAGCATAGGCAAACAGAACCCCAACCCAATCGACTGCAGCATAGATAAGGAGACCCCAAAGAAATGGGGAGAAACAGACGAGGGTGGAGGGAGGGTAGAAGAACATGAGAATCTCCACACCCGAAGAACCAGGGTGGAGGAACACTGAAGGGCACCTAACGTAGCCACCCAAGAACGATAATGGGTGGAGAGCCATTGTGCCAAAATAGAATGACACACCCTGCCCCGGAGGTAGGTGAACTAGAGCACCCCTCAGGAAGACTAAGGCCACCTGTAAGGAGGCAAGGTGGTTGAACCCCACCTGGAAAGGTCCTCGCAGAACGGGGAGGATGGGCGGGCGATAAGGAATCTGCGGCTAGACTGTGTCTCTACCAGATACATCGTTACCGAAGGTAAGTAACTCGTTCATCTGATAGAGACATCTAGCCGCAGATTCCTGAACTTAGAATAGATACCAAAGCTATACCCCATTGGAGGAGGGTCTGCGACCGAAACCCACCAAGTTCCCAAAGGAAGAAGTCCGTCAAGAACATTGACTTAAACAAGGTGGGGGCCGCAATGCCAGCTTGGCTGACACCAGACCCATAAAGCTCAGCATTGCCAGCGTAGCTGACACCAGACCAAGAAGTTCAGATCGGGGCATGAGCAAGATAAGCAAGGTACCACAATCCGTCAGAGGACGGCAAGAGTCCACTGTCGGGCCAGACAAGGACGAAACGAAATCGCAGAACCAGAAAGGTCAGGTAAACATGATGACAGATTCCCAACACACAATGTGAGCGGCACAACATCAGGTGCCAACAAATGATATGTCAGGGCAGAAGGCATCATGCCGAGACATACAGCTACGGCTACCAGGAGATACATAGATGTGAATCACAAGAATACACGGAACAGACATAGCGTACCGTGAGAACCACACCACACAATGCACAACTCTATGAAGCGTAACAGCAACAGCCTGTGTGCGTCGACATTGAAGACTGGCGCAGCACCAGGTAGCCAACCAGTCAACCGTACCCACAGGTCCAACGACCAAGGGCCACCGGCAAACCGGACACACCCAAACCATCTCCCATGAGGGAGGGAGGGAGGGAGAGGGAGAGAGAGAGAGAGAGAGAGAGAGAGAGAGAGAGAGAGAGAGAGAGAGAGGAAACCTGGGACAATCCCCAGGGACCACCGCAGGGAAACCCTGCATGCCGGCCCCCTCGTGTGTGTACACAGCACATAGAAATACATGAAAAAGTCAAGAAGTGACAACCAAGGGTAAACTGGAAGAGTACCCCTAGAGAATAGAAAATCGCCCAAAAGGTACCAACGGCACCGACTCCTGTGAAACGTATCAGGACATACAAGTCCAACCACAAAAGGGGGCGAACCCAACCCCCGGATCGGGAAGGAAGGACCGAGCCACCGCGATACAGGCGGGAATACTGACAACCACACCAACGAAGAAGTCAGTAACACTCAGACATAGAATGTCTGAAAAAGTATATATATATACACACACACACAGGATGATGCCAGAGATCATCCGGAGATAGAATACGTCCGTTGAAAATCGCAGCAGAGGCCAGGAGGAGAAACACTTGAGCCGTGTGCGACAACGAACCGAAAACCTGAGCCCAGGCCGGGGCCCGTCAGAGGGAAGCAAGGGGCACAGGTAAACGTAACAGAGATCCGCTCCGGCGAAAACTCTACCGCCCCTAGGCAAACCCCCTACAGGGTGTGCCCAAGCCTTTCCCAACACCAGGGAAGAAGGCTACAGGAAGAGAACGCAGCCAAGACAGTGGCTCAAGGAACACTACGGGACCCCCGTGATAGTACACACACACACAGTGCGGATCACATGTGGTGCCCGCCCAGAGCACAGAAAGAACCTATCTGGAGCAGAACGGAACAAAGCGCCCACAGGGACGCGTACCCACGCCCAAGACAGCCAACAGCGCTAGGGGCCGAATGAAGGGGGAAGAAGAGCCAAATGCAAGGCAGGAGGACATGCAGCCCCCTGGGGCGAGTCGGATGCGGCAGAGCCCCAACAAGACACGGGAGCAGACTGCGTCCACAGACGCATGAGTGTGCAAAGAAACAACCGTAGGCAGCAATACAGAAGCTCCAGGAGAGGGCCACGTCAGCCCATGGATCTCAACAGAGGAGGCGTTCCACCACAGCAGGAAGTATGGAACAAAAGGGAGATGCCCACAGCATAACCCACAGGAAAAATCCCCAGAGGGACAGACAATAACGAAGAGAACTCCACAGGAGCCTCAGAAACTTCCTGGCAAGGAAGAGCAGCTACACAATAGCGAACGAATACCCCACATAAGGTACGTCACATCCCTATAAAAGGTAAGGGACACCCCTTGAGACAAGCTCATAGGGAGAGGTCAAACAGAACCATATAAACAGCTGGCCCAGCTGTACCAAAGGAAGGAAAAACATGGCTGAACAGTAATACAGCCCGTCTGGGAAATAATGTCTTGAACCCATTCATAAAAAAATAAAAGCAGTGACAATACTGCATACAAAAACACAAGTCCACTATAGAGGACTATAAAACTAGGTAGTCATGGAAAACCAGATAGGAGGCGCCGGACCGCCGAATCTGCATGCTCATCAAACAGATGGGCCCCATCAAAAGGCAGATCCCTGAGTTGCTCCCGAACATTCTCGGAGAAACTGCCATCGCGTAGCCACACATGGCGATGGAGAGCAACTGACCTGGCCATAGCTCGACCCACGGAGTCAGTGGTGTCTATGGCCGACCGGACGGAAAACTGCGCCATGTCGCGGCCATCCCGATTAAGCCGGACCAGGTAAGAACGAGGGCCCTCCGGCAAAGAGGGAAGGAGTTGTTCGACTGAGTCCCAAAGGGCAAAAGTAGCCCGAGCAAACACGCAGGTCGTGTTCAGGGACCGAAGGCCTGAGCTGCTGGGCGCAAAGACGTTGCGTCCACACGACTCCAACCACCCAGACTCCCGAGTGGGCGGAAGCAACGGAGGAGGAGAGGAAGGGAGCGCTGCCTGGACTACAAGCCTGTGAGCCCTAGGATGGAGGGACAAACAGGCAGGGTCATCTGGAGCCGGGCGATGGCGATGTGCAATAGCACGATCCACAGGGTCACCCGATGAGGGCCTGGCCCAAGTCCCCAGAAGGACATCATACAATGACCCGCCAAAAGGCAACAAAGGCTCCACATCCACCGTGCCCTGGTGGAGAAGATCCAACAAATGATCCGAAGGCAGGGACACAGAGGGCGGCTGCATCTGCAAGATATCCGCAGCCCTGCGAACCGCCCTTGCAAAGTCTGCGCTAGCCTCCGTGGCCATCTGAGGTGGAGACAGTAAGTCATCCGTTGGAGACGGCTGCAGGCTAATCCGTCCACCCAACGACAGAGGCCCTGCAGCATAATGAGCCGGCCAGTGCCCCATGGGCCCCCGCTCCGTGGAGCATGGAAAAAACCCTGGGGGCGGAGAACCCACTGGGGACACGTCCTCCACCAGCAGAGGAACAGTCGGGGACGGAACCGGCGTCGATCAACGTCGGGACGACGTCAGATCGACGTCGACGACCCCCGAAGAGGACTGGTCGGACCGGCATCGACTCGTCCTCCACCGAGGCAGGAGCCTGCGGGAAGGAACGAAGTCGACTCGGAGTCGAGCTCCGCGCTGCAGCCGCATCCAGGGATGACGCAGGGAGCCCCGCAGAACTGTGCGAAGATGCATCAGGAGGACTAGACGTCAGAGTGGGATGCCCCTCCGGGCCGTGTCCCGACGTCGCAGCGACCCCGGAACCGGAGTAAAAGCACTCGGTTGGCGCCGAGGGCGAACCCCCGACCTGAGTCCCTACCCCCACTGTGGGGCCCTAAGGCGCGCCAGGGAGAGGGGGTGACCCAAAGATGGCCTGCAGAGCCCTGGAATAGGCCTCCATCTGGGTCCGAGTCGCCCCAGCACCAGGAAACGGTGGGTAGGCGGGGGCTGACTCCTGAGGGCCTGTGTCCAGTGAAGACCGGGAGCAGCGGACCCCGACGTCATGCTTGTGGGAGGTCGACGACCTCCGTGACTTCTTCCAGTGCTTACCTGAGGCAGGCGAGCGACGTCCACGGGAACGACTCCGGGATCTGCCGCGAACAGGAACCTCAGCGTGGGAGGTAGAACTGCGCCGTTGGGATCCTTCCGCTGGAGACGGAGGCCGGCGCCGCGAGGATTCTGACCGGGACAACCAGGCGGACATCAATTTCATCTGTCGTTCCCGCAGGGACTTCGGCTTCAGCTGCCGGCAGGCGTCGCACTCGGCGGAGTGGTGGTGCTCGCCTAAGCACCACATACAGATCTTGTGTGGATCCGTCGCCGACATCTGCCGCCAACAGGACGCACACAACTTGAAGCCCGCAGGCATCGGCACACTGTTCCAGACGCGAAAGCGCGTCGTGAGGGCCTGAAACCAAAACAGGCCAGAGGAACCGCTTCTCCCGGATCCGCGTTGGGACGCAGAAAAGAAGAAAACTGACGTCAGCACGCCGAGGGGGACTTATATGGCTCCACTGACGTCACTTCCGTGAACGACGTCAGGATGGAGCCGGATGACGACGCCCCCTGGCGTGCAGAGGTACTGCTGGGGAAAAAGTTTTCCGGATCCAGTCTAACGCCTGGGGATATTCTAAGTTAAGGAATCTGCGGCTAGATGTCTCTATCAGATAATGGTATCAATTTGCTGTGTCGCCATTGGCCCAGGAAATATAGGCTGAATTTGGGACTGGTTCCGCAACCGGAGAGCTGACAGGAGACCGACTGGCATTGTGACAACCTAGAGTCTTCTCTTTGGATAGAGATGGACGGATGAGGTTGAGTCCCGCTTCACTTTCTTGTGCTTGCATTTGGACTTCAATTTTGACTTACCGGAGAAATTCGACCATGGGGACTTCAAGTCATGTCCTGAGCCCAAGCACCAGAGACCCACCTTGCGCGGGTCTGTGGCAGACTTCTGCTTTCTACAGTTGCGGTTTGAAACATGTAGTCTTAGGAGAGGGCATGATTCCTTAGCACACTGGATTTTTTCTTTTTCCAGCAGTTGTCAGAAGGCAGACTAAACTGGGAGTGGAATGCCAGTTTCTAGCTGCAAGGTGCTGAAAGAAAGGAAGTGACACCAGCATGCAGTGGTGGCCCTTATATGTGGCTCTGCAATGTCACTTCTGGGGCCATACTGAGCCAACGCGGAGCTGCACATCACCACCTAATGGAGCACAGAAGCATTGCTACAGAAACGTTTTCAGGATCCCGTCAGGCACCGGGGGAGTATTCTAAGTTGAGGATCAATGGTTAGAAGTGTCCATGAGAAAATCCACCCTCCAATGCTGCCACAGACTCAGATGCTGGTATGTGGTGGTCTGCTCGATTTTATTGACCCCCAGATGTCAACTATATTTGCCTGGTTTTTGCCCAGAAGTGAGTATTTTTGTGTTGTCGAGGTTCCCTACCAGAGTGTCGTCATTGTAGATATGTAGAGCGTTGAGGAAGTGCTGTAGTCAAAACTGTGGTGGCATCCAGTATGGCTATGTCATTAGTGTATTTGGACTAATGGGATGTTACGGTTTTCCAAGTCTGGAGTATAATTTATGACTGTACTTAGGCTATTTATCATGTCAGCTGTATACAAATTAAACAGAAGCAGGCAAGGACACACCTTTGCTTAAGACCATGGTTTGTGTTTATTTCATACTTATCCTTAAGCTGTCTCCTAATTTGATCCTCACTCATGTGCCTCAGTGTAACTGCTGTATGGCTTAGCACAGCGTGGAAAATACCTAAATTGTAAAGTTTTGCCCATGGCAATCTCCTATTAAGTCAAAAGCCATGCTGATCGAGGACACGCGGACACTGGCACTCCTGTAACAACTGCTTTTTGTGCAAGAAATCATAAGATCATAATCCTGTCTTTGATCTCTCGACCTTTTCTGAAACCTGCTTGAAGTAATGAAAGTGGATTGGCTTGTTCCACCCACACTTCTAAACGATTTTGCAAAAGTTTTGAAAATTGTTAGCCTCCGAGTCCAACAAAGCAATTGGTTCTGCAGTTCTTGGGAATGACTGTCCCCTGTCCCCGTCACCCTTTTTTATAAATCAGGTGTAGGATGGAATCCACCATGATTTCCAATTGGAAGCAACAATCATTTGCAATGCAATAGGTCTCGCATTTGCAAGCGTTTAAGCTTTTGGCATTGTAAATGACAATGCCTTTTATTTATCTGTTTTGATAATTAACACATACATAAAAGGCATTGTCATTTACAATGCCAATAGCTGAAACTCTTGTAAATGCGAGACCTATTCCTTTTCAAAGAAGCGGCCGCCATTGTCCCGGGCTGCTTGGAAAGTGAAAGTGCCCATGGTGCATTGAATGTTGCAGGAATGCATGTCGTGCCTGCAGTAGGAGAAACTCATTAAAGAAAATAATGCTTACAGACTAAATAAGACATACTGTGTAACAACAGAAGTAAATGGGCCAGTCCTTATGGGAGGTTACAAATGAAGACAAGGCGGCACTAAGGAGGGACTATCAAGCCTATTAACGAATCAGAAGCCAGCATTTACAAAACGACAATGACAAGCCAATGACAAATATGGGCGGAGAGTGGGCGGAGCTTCAACTCCATACTCTAATACAGAATGCCTTGCAGAGCAGCGCATGCGCTGCCCAGGCTCGACCTAAAAAGGATCGTTAGCGGAGACCAAAAGACCAGTACGGCCTTGAAGACATTAATTGGTACTCCATGTAGGCCAGGCACACCTTTGAGGGTATTGGCAACCATCATTTCTGTTACCTGAAAATTGGGATTGTTGTGTGAGTTATGTTGCATGTAGAAGCACCATAACACAATGCTGATATATAAGATGTCCAGTCAACAACTTGGATTGCATTGACTGAAGTTTTGTCTCCTCATATATACAACCTAGGTATTTGACTCCAAAAGCTCTTTGAGACATGTGTCTTGGACCACCTGATTATTGGTATAAACATACTGTCATGTGGTTTGCCTTCTATGCCTATTAAGAGCCCATTATGCAGTGCATTTAAAATTGCTTCTGTTCAGCGAGGCCTCAGACCATATAAGCCAATATTCATGTGCAATCGCTGATTAGCTCATATGCATTTATGTTTGTTATCATAACCATACATTCAAGGTTTATATATTCTGATAGTATGGTTATAGTTTATATATTCCTGAATTTGTTTGAACTTCTGATGCTTAAAGGAAAGGTTAGTGGCTTTAACATATATGTAAATGAATTCTCTGACTTACCAGCACCTGACATAATGAATCACAAAGTTGATTTTTCTCAAAATAAACAATATCAATGGTATAAATTGATAGTTCACAGCCCGTAGGATAGCAAGTGATGCTTCCGACTACTGGACAAGCGGACAGCATAGCAGTTCTTTATGAGACTAGCTCAGCATAACAATTTTGCTACAGAGACAAAAATTCAGCCTCGTTTCGAGAGAGTTTCATGTACCAATGTAACATAAAATGTTACAAATTGGTGGAGTCTCCAAAAAAACATAACACTTTTTGAATTAAAGAACAATTACGTTTATCACTAGAAAATATCAGTACAATATTAATTTCATTAGTTCTTCATTTTCATTTTGCAAGTTTGTATCTTTACGCATGTGGAATTACCTCCAAAATTCAGTGCTGCTTGTTTAAATTATTGGATCCCACCAGAGTCATCGGCTGTGCAACATCAAAGAAACCAATTATTGCACTTGATATGAATTGAATGTGACTATTGAAATTTGAAATTGTTTGGCTGTGCTACATCAATAACATTTAAACAACCAACAATAAAGTTTGGAAGTAATTAATGTTACGTGTGTAAAGATACGAACTTGCAAAATTAAAATAAACTAATAAAATTAATATTGTATTGATATGCTCCAGAAAGAAATTTTATTGTTCTTTAATTCAAAAAGTGTTATTATGTTTTTCTTTTTCGGAATCTCCGCCAATTTGTAGCACTTATTTTTACAGTGGTTCATGACATTTTGGCACCAGGGTTGTTTTTCTAGGGTTTTTGTCAACCCGGTGAGTTGAGTCTAGCGGGGCCGTTTTTACCCAAAACCGCTTGGTTTTCGTTTGGAGACAGGTTTTGGACTGGAAAAGAAATGAAGTTCAGGTATGCATGTGAGATGACATCTAAATACTGAATCTTTATAAAAGAAAAAACTTGTCATACTAAGATTAGGCATGTAGTGATTCTCAAAATGTACCATTTTGTCGGTTTTTTAATTTTTCATACTGTGTTTTCCTTTTTGCTTCAATTTTTTGATACCTACGACAATGCTGTTGCATTTAGTCTGCAATAAAATCAACTTAAAAATGACTGTGGATTTTGTGTGTGCACATGGGATGAAAGGGTACCCGTAACTCACAGCAATAAATCAAAATGACTGAGTCTCTGGTAGCTTCTGTCCCATGTCTAACAAACCTTCTCTCCAAGTAAATTGAGAGAGGTGTAGGGCATAACTTGTCTGTTTGCCCCACGCAAGCTTAGTTGCTACGTACATGCGCTTGCCCAAGGACTGAGGAAGATATGCTGGGTCGCGATCATGGAAAAGTCCCCAATAACATAACACTACTTCCTCTCACACAGCTCTCAATACCTTGATCTCTTTAATTTCTACCAAAATGCTGCCTTCATTGTTGCCACTTTAGTAGACCCAATTACAAATGTCCCCTCCGACATTCCTAGCCCAAAGGAATCCCACTTTAGGAAGAGCGACTTAAAATGGCGGCACATGGAGAGGAACTGGCTATAGGCTCTAGACAAAAACTTTGGGCATTTTCAGACAATAACTCGGCTAATATCCTTCTTATAACCGATACTTCTGCTCAAATAAAAATCACAGACTCCAGAAGTGAAGTGTGCTGAGTCTCCTTCCCTTGTCATCTACAGCACTGTTCGTTCATCATTGACTGTGGGTGAGTGGTTAAAAAGTTTCAGCATTCCGTCCATCATCTTGGTTGTGTTTGCTTGGTTCAGCATTCCAGCCATGCTTCCAGCTATCACAGTCACATCTCACTCAATACTCCTCCCAGTACTTCCTCTATCCACGCCTCTTAACTGTGCAAGAATAGCGGAAACAGCATGCTTTAAAATTTGCATATGATTGCACTTAAGCAGCATTTATTAGGCCACTTCTTTATTATATTAAGAACAAGGAATTTGCCACCAGTGTGTAATGTAGGTTAAATTGGAGAAAAAAGATTACCCTCATTATTTTCGTCCACTCTGTCAACATGATTTTCTGAACCAATTCAGGAAAGACCTCAAGACCTGGCTCTTCGAATGATCCTCCACCCAGTCCGCCCAGCAGCGCCACCCCCAGCGGTGCTGTGAGACCCTCACAGGTGAGTAGCCGCGCTTTACAAGCCTTTGATTGATTGATTTTCAACATTTCCTGCCTTATTTGCCTCTCCAACTCTACAGATGGCACGATTACCTTACCTCAAGAATGTTTCTTTGTAATAATGTGAGGAAGGCATTCATTTTACCACTGGTCCCCTTACATCATCTGACTGTTACCCTGCTTTTATTTTTTACAAATCTGTATTTATTTATATACTGTTGTACAACTTCCTCTTTTATCGACCTTCCCATGAAAGACACACACAACTTGATAAACAGAATTGTTGAAACAGAGGAGCAATGCTGCATGAAAATAGACATTGTTAAGGATAACGATGAGTGATGTCTGGAAAAATATATTAAGGTAGGAAACATTTTATATTTTGGGACATCTGCTTTCTCGTGTCCTCCTTTTATTAAGCACATCATATTGTAAAGTCAGTGAACACCACACACTATTCAGGCATTTATATGGTACTCGATCTGGCACACAGAGGGTTTTGTTACCGCGGGTAAAACTGTATAAAAAAATCCAACGTACCTTTCTTTCAAGATTTTCTATCATTTCCTTACAAGGCTTAGCACTTTCTTCATTTGCTTTGAGCCGAGATTTCAAATCTTCTATCAAGTGCCTTTTCATGTTGACATCCCTCTCCATTCGAGTAACCCTTGAAGAGCGTGTGTGATAAAGAGATATGTCAAACGGCATTTATAGCAGTGTGGAATAAAACCCATTTACTACTTTGCAAAATTACACAGCGTGACAGCTAAACATGGTTCTTGCAGGGTTCAAACTTCAATAACAGAAAAGAGCACTTGTTACACATAGCCAACTAGGTCTATGTCCACAACTGCACACTGATTTCAAACGTATACATTAGTATGCACTTACTAAATTAAAACAATGCCAAATGTAAATGATTTCCAATTTTCAATAGTATTTCATATTGCTTAGTAAAACAAACAGACTTAGAAACAAATAAAAGCAATTTCTACAAATCTGAATTCGCTGGGAAGATAGGTAGCAGGTCACTGCAGGCTTCCTCGGGCAATTTCAGCTTTGTCATTTTCATTCATTAATTTCTAATGTATCAGTTTGAAAAAACGGTAGAAAATGCACACTAACTAGCAAAATATTAACCCATGAAAAACAAATATCGTATAAAGCGAACTATTAATAAAGGGAGTCTGCGAATCAAGTCTGTGTGTACGTTCCTTAAACATACTTTTGATCGTAAACTGGACAGTAAAACCATAGCTACGATTTCAGACAATAGCAGTCGAATATTAATAACGGCAAATGTACGATTACTTAGTTTTAACAAATCTTGTTTAAAAAAATACTCCTTTTTATTATGTCTATTGTGCTACTCGCTGAATGCTGCAAAACACTTTAGAAAACTTATTATCTTTCCGTTTTGACAAAATAAACATGTTTCTCCAATCATTTCAAACATGGGCTAAGGCACCAAAAGGGCAGGAACTACAAAGAATCATTTACAATTTTGTTAAGATCTGTGGAATTATTATTTGGGGACAATAGTTATCCAGCGAAAAAAACAAATAAATGCAGCAGGGCAACCTTCGGCCAATGGAAAGGTGCAGACTGGATCCAGTGGGCGAGATAAGCCGCATCACACACATCTACTTGATAAAAGAATGATTATTTATAAACATGAAAGTGAAAAGCCCTAATCAACTGTATTAATAAAGCCCTTTTGCTTCTGTTGCAACGATAACATTGTTTCCTTAATCCTTTTTAAGTAGTTGAACCTTGACATGCCTGACTAGCTCTGCGCAGAGAATTAGTGTATAAAAAAATCTATTTCACACAACCGCGATATTAATTTTTGAATGAGTTCAAGGACAGGGGTGATTGCTAAAGCACTTATGCGAGTCTTCGGTTTACCCACTACGATTTACATTCACCTGGCGTCGTGCAAACGCATCGCGTCAGATACAATCTACGAACCCCACCCCAAAAATACACAACGTAAAAACATTTCAGACCCCCAACTTAACAGCAGTAAACGCGAGACAGACGCTAAATTACAGCCTTTTAACGTTTAGTTTATAAACTATAAAACGTCTGCCACTGGGTGGCGCCAAACTCAAGAAATGCGCCAACATCAAGGTACATACTTTTCTTGCAGCTCCCGAATTCGCTCCTCCCGGTCCTGCGTTTCGTGTTTCAAGCACTTGATGGTCATCGACTGTTTGTTCATCTCGTTAGTCGCATTCTAAAAAACATAAACGCAGATCACCCGACATTGCTTTCCAAATATGTTGAGAAATGCGTTCTTTTTTATAATTCTTCTAAAGAGTCAAATTTGGCGCTGAGTACTAAAAAACATCTCGGGGACCGCATAACAGTGAGGGACACACTTTACCACATCAATCATCACTTGATTGCTTCTCTATCGGCCTCCCAAAATGTCACTGCTACTTACAATGCAAGCTACCTATAGCGAAGTACAGATGGGGATAATCTGAACCAGTCTGCTCCTATCTTTGTCGACAAAGGAAGTCCTCATAAATGCAATGTAAATCGATGTGGAAAGATAAAGGGGCCCCTTCACAAAGGCATTTTGGAGCACGGAAATTAGTTCTCCTGTCCTTCCCTTCTAGCCTTTCGTGAATTGGCCCCACAAGCATCTAAAATGGGAATATGTTTAAACAACGGTCACAAATAGAAAGGACTGTCTGGTGGTTTAGTGGACTAATGCGTCCACTCTTAGGGCCTGGGTTCGACCTCATGGTCACAGGTTCACATCCACTCAGCCTTTCATCCATCTGAGGTCGATAAAACGAGTACCATTGAGTTGGGTAACAATACACATCTGTTATGCAGCGCCTTGAGACCCAAGCTGGGGTGTCACGCGCGCTTTACAAAATACACGTTATGTTACTCTGCACTTTTACTAACATGAAATTGGACGTTTTTAGGCCGATTCGCAAAGGCACGTAAGAGTACAGCAAAAAACATTTCTGTAGTATTACTTCCGGTACTGAAATACATCTGTGGATCCGCCCCAAACAGTGTATTGTAAAAGAGAGGGTGGAGAAAAATAAAAAAATTCTGCAGAAGTAACAGAAGAGTATAGTTTCATGGTGAACTGTGACATGATAGATTGGGGCTTTTTATGCAGGCGCTGCAGACTGTTGTTTGTAGCTGCCTCGGGGAAGAGTCCATGAGGGCAACAGCAAAGGCCGCCATTGGATTATAGCCGTGCTGGAGGCAACGGTGCCATGGGCTATATTGAAAAGGAGGAAAATGGCCCGCCTGACTGCTGGCCGAGGGGTAAAATACAGCAATAATCATGATTTAGTGGGCCCTTCACACTCCTGGGCCCCGGTGCCACTGCACATGCAGCACCATTGGAGCTACGTCCCTGGATTCTAAAGAGTTCGAGACAACCCAGGAATAAAGATGTGCTGGAAAAAGTAACATGCAATTCAATAAACAGTTTTAGTCCTTTCTTGAGAGACTGAACACATCACAAGTTCTTCCAAAATACTCCAACATTGTCAACGAGTTTTCACTACACAACTGCAAATACATTAAATACAAAACTATTAGATTAAAATATTATGAATACACCAGTTAAAAATGTCTTATTTCCGACTGTTAAACATGTGAAAAATATAAGTAATTTACAGGAAATATTCAGAACGCTGGAGTTATATTATAAAAGAAAAATGCCTCAGTCAGAGACCTTACTTAAATCCAGTTTTAGGAACAAAAGAATTGAGGATTTTTCATTCAAATCAGACAGATTACCAAAAAGAAATTACATAGGTTGATAATAAAGACATACTCGTCAAGCTATTTTCCCCATGTATAACTTCTCTATCCACAGTCCCAGTTTACCTATCTAAGCTTTAATAAGGTTATACCACCAATATGGTTCACATATTTTCTCTACCTCCTAGAAAAAGCGGAAACCAACATGACCACTTACTGTTTTTGTTCCCTGTCTGCAAGTAAAAAAATGCTGTTTCTTAGCTTGACAGCCTAGTGTAATTTATTGTCTACTTATTTCTTTTATTTATTCCAATAAATCTTAAGGGTACCCTGTTTGGTTGCGCCTGCTCTGGCAGTCAGCTGCTCAATTTGCTTTAGTCGACAAGCCATTAGATATTAACTTTAGTCTGCTGGATGGAAGTCTTGCCTGATTCCTTCCCCAAGCCCATGTTAGTGGGGGAGTAATTGTTATCTACTATGGCAATATACACAAATATGCCTCCTTATATCGCATGCCTTTTCTCTGCATGCAATTACAACGGGGTTGTTACAACGACCGCTTTGTAACCACACATACCATTACCCCGCAAGTTGTAACAACGACTTGCTCTAGGGGGGGCGCTGGGTGTTGGAATAGTAGTAATACTATTCCAACTCCAGTATGTGCAACAGTAGGGAAGGTGTTGGATTTTAAATCCAACATCTTCTGCCCCCTCCGCAAGTCGTTGTTACGACTTGCGGTGTAATGGTATGCGTTGTTACAACGCAGTCGTTGTAACGACCGCATTGTAATTACATGCGTGGAAAAGGATTCATGGTAAGCGCTGTTTACCATATACACATATTGCCATAGTAGATTCATAGAACCACACATACATACATATATTACCTACTGGCAGGAGTGGGTGTGTGAGTACTGGTGTGGGTCAGTGAATGGGTATGAGATTGGTTCTGTGGGTGTGTGAGTGGGTGTACGAGAGCTTGTATGGGTGTGTGAGTAGTTCTGTGGACGATGTCATCAGTGGTGTCATTTAAGATGTCATCAGTGTGTCATCAGTGATGTCACTGACCATGTCATGAGAGATGTAATATGTGAGGTCATAAGCAGTGCATTGCGGGGGCATAAGTTATAGTTAGCTCAGGTAACTATAACTGCTGAATTTCAAAGGTTTTGTACAAGTGAAATCTGAGTCTAACTAGAACGTCCCTGAACCTTTGTTTTTTTTAAGTGAATATATATATATATATATATATATATATATATATATATATATATATATATATATATATATATATAAAGCACGCCCCGGTGCTGCCTGTTCTTAATATGGTGGCGGTTGCATGAGACTTCACGGGACTGTGCAACGTTGCTCCCATAGTAACAGGAAAAGCAGGAAGGACACTGTTTCTGCATTCTTACCCTAAGTTAAGAAGTGTGTGGTTTGATACTTGAGATTATGGAGCCCGTAAGAAAATGAGCTCGTAAGCGGCATCATACTGATCTGTCCTTCTGCTACAGAAGACATGGGGCAGAAAAGAATGCCTTAGCACATCCTTTCTAACAGCAATTCAAGAGATGATAGAGAAAGCTGTGTCTGCTGCATTTTGTGCTAGAAAAGGTTCTTCTACTGTTAACATTATGAGGCCCTTTCCAGAGCATGGTGATTCTGCGAATTACCCTAGCGAGGAGGTGGTGAGACAGCTGACTCACTTAAGTATTCCAGTACGTCAGAAGTAAAATGTATCTTTTCCAGAACATCTTCTCAGGATGATGTGCAGGACTTTTTCAACCAGTTGCAAAGAAAGTAAACAGAGATTTTTTTCGGTGCATGGAGTGGTACATCGGGATTTGACTCTATGAATAGAAAGGGGTTGATCGTCATTCAGTTCCCAGATTTCTTTACAAGCGCTACCTTTTACAAGGCTTTGAAGATCTGTTCCCCTTTACTGTAAAGGTGGATTCCTTGAAGGTGGGGTTTTATTCCCATGGTTCCATAGTATCATATATTTCCTTGCCTATGTATCCTATGGACAAAAAGTGGAGGTAGCTGTAAAGCATTCATGTTCAGCTTCAAATTCCTAAATACATGTAAGTACCTTTGAAACTATACCATCCAGCCTCTCTAAAAGACTTTCAGGTTCTTGCATCACAGATCATGCCGGGTGCGGACTTTACCGGCTCTCTGCCCACTATGGATCAACAAGTCAGTATCCCTCATATCTCATTTGATTCCTTATGCGCTCCTGCCTTAGGATAAGGAAATGAAGCCAGAAAGCACATGTGTCTGCTATCTTGGAAAGCAGATGCTTCACAGAAGTCGCGATTAAGGCATCTTCTGTTTACAGGATCTAAGCTTTCTGGTTCTCAGCATAATGCTAGTCAGACAGACCGCACAAACCACCATTCTAATCACTCCACTGCACCCTTTTGTGGAGGGTTTGCCTTTTTTTAGAAGGATTTTGGTCCTGCGCTGGCTCCAAAGAAATTGCTACACTGTTTCGAGAAAGGGTCTGTGTTCGGAGGGAAGGGGGGATTTTCTGAGGCAAATCGAGATTCCAGTCAACATCTGCAACATTCTTTCTAACTTACCTAAGTACTCCATTCCCCAAAAAAGCACAAACATGCTTCCAGTCTTCCATAGTGTCCAGTCTGGGATTACAATATTTTTCTTTAAGGCTTGGAATTCTCCATTTTGGACTGCAGGGCTCAGGAGAGCACAATATTATTTTACCAAGTTCAATTTCAGGAACACCTAAAATACCTTTTTCTTCAGACTACACTTTCTTCACAGGAGGCGGTGTGGGATAAGTTCAAGAAGGACGCTATCATTCCAGTTTCTTCAGCAGAAGTGGGGATAGGATGCCATCTGGTTCTTTTTTATGGTACAGAAGGCTTCAGGGGATTTCATGCCAGTACTGCATCTAAAGACTGTGAACATGTATTTTCTTTTTTTTTTTAAAGTTCAATAAGTTTTTTATTGGTTGTTCAAAATGTACAATGACAAAAGCATAAGTGTAGTGCACAAAAGAAAGAAGGGCACAAGGCAAAGAGGAAATAGCGTTCAGTATAGTTACCTCTTGTTCAATACAATACAATACAATACAAAGCAATATATAAGATAACTTGATTGAAATTAAAAAGACAAAAAAAAGTGCATAAATGACATACTGGAGGCATTAAACCTGGCGTTAACAAATATATAGTCCAACGGTTTTCACGGTTTCAGTAGTGTCTAGGTCAGAGATAGGTCACATAACAGATATTGCAATTCTGTCTTATGTCTATTGCGTACATTCTTGTACAACTAGGTCTATGTGTCAGTTTGGGATCTTGAAGGGTTTAATATTAAGGTTACTATACTCTGCACAAGCGAATCAATCCGGATTACCGCTGGTAGGCGCTGTGAGCGGTTATATAGTAATCGGCGAGGAATAACGGTGGTTTATGTGATTCAAAAAAGATGTCAAGAGAAAGCCATAGGTTTCTAACTGGGTTTTTCCATGGCGAATTGTGAAGAACAATATTGTCGGCTCCTCGCAGATTGGTTATCCAGTTTAGCCAGCATTTAAAGGACACTTTACTAGTGTCTTTCCAGTTATTGAGAATGATTTTGATAGCCGCTATTATGAGAAGGTCAAGGAGTGCTTTGTCGCATTCACTCAAGGAGTCTGTTATTGTGGGAGCGAACAAAAGTGACGAGAGGTCCTTACAAGCGTCAAAGGGAAAGAGATTAGATATGAATTTGAAGACCCTATCCCAATAAGATGTTACACAGGGGCAAAGCAATAGCAAGTGCTCTAAGTCGCCTACTGCATCATTACAGTTCCAGCAGGTATCGTCCTCTCGGAGTTTATGTTTGTGTAGGCGGGAGGGTGTCCAGAATACTTTGTGAAGGAGCCAGAATTTTGTTTGGGACAATACAGGGCTAATTTTATTCTTAAATATTGAATTCCACGTCCAGGTCCAGTCATAGTCTGAGAACGGGGCGGTGGACTTCGAATTCCAGAAAGATATAACTTTCGCATTGAGTTTAGACTGTTTGGGGCCTAGTAATCTATACAACCAAGAAACTTGGTGGCCTAGGACGTTTAGTTTTGAGAAATATTGTGGTAGAGATGGCGATGAGGTTGAGATTTTTGCTTTGGATAGGGCAGCTTTTACTTTCAGGAAACAATAGAATTCTATAGGTTCAAGGTGGTATGTGGTTTGTAGTTCCTTAAAGGTCAAAGGTTGTGTATCTACATAGAGTTGGTGAGGAAAGAGGATTCCTTTCTTGATCCAGTTGTCGTTGTGTAAGGTGCGGCCTCTGTAAAGTAAATTGCGATTGTCCCAAATAGATTCTAAATTGGAATTCTTTACTCTAATGTCAAGTAATTTGTCTATCTTCAGAAGGGAGGATTTAGTTTGCTTGAAAATATTAGTACCAGAACATGTTATTCGGGTAAGGTTGGTGGTGAGGAGGGTTGTAGGGTGGAGGTTGTAGAGGAGAGATTTCTCAATTTCTAGCCATACTGGAGTATAATCTGACAGAGGTGTAAGCCAGTGTGACCCTTGTTTCGCTAAAAAAGCCACCTGATAAGGTTTGAAATCCGGCAGATTGACACCTCCAAGCGATTTGGGAAGCTGGAGTTTTTTCAAACTGATTCTTGCTTTCTTCCCTTTCCACAAGAAGGTCGAAAGAATGACTCTCAATTTGTAATGGAAATCATCCGATAGGGCAAGTGGCAGCATTGTAATTAAGTAATTTACTAGAGGTGAGACCATCATTTTTATTGTTTCAATTCTCCCCCACCAGGTTATGAATCTGGGTGACCAAGTGTTTAGTTGGGTTTTGATCTGCTCAAGCGTTTTGGTTTCATTATGTTGAAGTGTCTCAAGTGTTGTGGTACAGAACTCGATTCCCAGATACTTAATATGATTGGATTGCCATGTTAGGCCCGAGTTGCCTAATAGTTCCTTTGTACTATAAATATTGAGGGGTTTAACTTCAGATTTATCTCGATTAAGTTTTTAGGCTGAGTGGCTAGCATAGGTATTTATAGTGTCCATCAGGGCTTTAATGGAGGTCTCTGGTTCTTCTGTAATTATCAGAATATCATCCGCGTATGCGGCTAATTTCACTTGTGTTTCACCAAAGCGTACACCGCTAACTTTCTCGTTACGTTTTATATCTTGGATTAGTGGCTCTAGGGCTAAGAGAAAGAGAGCCGGCGAGAGGGGACAGCCCTGCCTAGTACCTTGTTCTAGTCGGAAAGGCTCTGATACAGAACCATTAATGGCTATCCGGGCGGATGGGTTAGAATAAAGGGCCATGACCATATTAATAAATGTTTCACCAAGATTGAAGGTTTGCATACAATGTTTTAGAAATTGCCATGATACCCTGTCAAACGCTTTTTCTGCGTCTAGTGTGATGGCGACTAAGGGGGTAGTAGCCGTTTTTGCTTTTTCCAAGACATGGCAGAGTAACCTAGTATTGTCATTGGATAAACGGTTCCTGAGGAATCCCACCTGTGAGTTACTAATTAGGTTAGGTAGAAATTTGTTTAATCGACTGGCTAAAATGTTGGCGTATATCTTACAATCCACGTTTATTAAGGAAATTGGCCTATAGTTCTTAGGCAGTAGTGGGTCTTTGCCTTCTTTGGGGATAACAATAATTGTGGCTTCTCTCATTGAATCTGTGACGTCCCCATTCCTGGCCATAGAGTTAAATAGTCTATGTAGGGACGGTTGAAGTGAGGTGCTGAATGCTTTGTAAAAGGAGCCTGAAAAGCCATCTGGCCCAGGAGCTTTGTTAGCCTTGAGTGATTTAATAGCTATAGAGATTTCCTGGTCTGAAATAGGAGCCCCTAACTGCGTCTTATCTGCGTTTGATAGTTTGGGAAGTGTGATTGACTTTAAATACTGCTTGCAGTCCTCTGTATTAAATATTAATTTGTTGCTGTAAAGGTCCTTATAAAATGTTTGAAAGGCATCTAGGATTTTGTTATGTTTGGTGTGCGTGATATTGTTTGCGTCCTTAATTGAGGTGATGGTGAATTGTTTGTGCTTGTGTTTAAGGTATGAGGCCAGCAGTTTCCCTGCTTTGTTTCCTTCGCATAGCTTAAGTGCTTTGAATTTATTGATCCAAACACCAGCTTTTTTACTTACAATGGTGTTGTATTCGTATTTCTTGTTAGTTAGGCTAGTGAGTAGTTCTTGATCATCTAGCCTGTCTGAGTGTCTTTGTTCTAGATTTTTAATTTCATTTTCTAGAGTTATAAGTTCCTGGTTTAATTTTCTATTAATCTGGGCCTTGATTCCGATAATGACACCGCGTACAGTGGCTTTTAGAGCGTCCCAAAAAGTAGCTGTGGAGATTTCGGGAAGGTCATTCCTGTCTATATAATCCTCAATTGCCTTGGTTATTTTCAGTTTATTAGCGTGATCTAGTAGAATATCATCATTAAAACGCCATCTCTTCGGAGGTGAGGTAGGGTGGGAGCCTGCAAGTTTGGTAGAGATACAGGCGTGATCTGAAATAAGAATAGGGGCTATACTTGTCTGGTCTATTAGGTGGGTGAAGTTAGCAGATATTAGGATATAATCTATTCTAGAATATGAGTTATGTGAGGATGAATAGAAGGTGTAATCTCTCGTGTCGGGGTGTTGGAGGCGCCAAGCGTCTTTTAAGTTATATCTGGTGCAGATTTTGTTGATGATATCATGTGATCAGGACTGATGATATTTACATTTTGACTGTATCTAGAAGGGGGTCCAGTGGCATGTTAAAATCCCCACCTACCACGATAAGGTCGTCTTGGGGTAGGCCTTCAATGGCAGCTGATATTTTTTCCCAGAATGAAGGCTCATCTGAGTTAGGACCATATATGTTGACCACATGGATGAGGTCATCCCCTTTTTGCAGATGTGTGATTAGTAGCCTACCTTCGTCATCATGTGTATGAGAAAGGAGAGAGATATTGGATTTTTTTGCAACGAGAGTAATAACTCCTTTCTTTTTATGGTCTGCTGGAGAGCAAGCAAAGGTAGAAATCCAAGCATGTTTGATGAAGCTTGCATCCTCTTCCGATAGCTTTGTTTCTTGGAGAAGGATAATATCTCCCTTAGTTTTAGCAAGGTAATCAAACACTTTTCTTCGCTTCACCGGGTGATTCAGGCCCTTGACATTTAGTGAAATGACGTTAAGGTCATCTGTGAGCGTGTTGTTCTGGGTCATCCTAAGGATTTACAGATCATGGTAGTGCAGGTTTGACAATATGAGAGGTATGGATTTACTATATTCGAAAGATAGTTACGTGCTCTAGAATGTGAGATTGAAGCAATTGTACGCAACACTATTCCCTGGTGTGTGATAGACATAACACAGAAAGATAAATAAAGCAAGTAAAACATGAAGCAAAAAAATACAGTGAGTAAATTTAGAACAACCATTTTAAGCATTTCCCCTTCTCCCCTCCCCCACCCACCTTCCCCTCCCTCCCCCCCTCAAGCAAATCGTATAAAGAGGCTGCGACGACAGAACCGACCGTCGGCAGACCGAAAAGGAGGACCTTACATTAACCACATATCTACTGGGAAGAACAATTTTAACCTGGCTATGCTCAAAAGGAGCTTGCCTAAGAAAGAAAAGTAGCTAGTAAATAGATCATACCCCATGTCCTACCTAAGTCACGCGTAACGCATAACGAAGCCTTACGTAGCAGGTAAACCTGGGTGTAGGTAGAGATAAGAACAGTGTTCTAACATCAGTAGCATCCTTAACACCAAACATTAGCACCAATCAAAATTTGCATAACCAGTGCGTTATTGCGTCCAAGATGTGCTATGCTGTGTTATTATACCAAGATTTCTCTAAGGAAGGCTTTACTGAAGACATGAGTGCAGAAGTACAACCAACGTTGTGCTAGTACCTTATAGTTGACCACGTATCGTATCATGTAGCGCACTAGAAATGGAGATATTCACTGAAATAGTGTTGACAAGATTAGAT
The DNA here is from genome assembly GCA_963921515.1 of Calotriton arnoldi. NCBI lineage: Eukaryota > Metazoa > Chordata > Amphibia > Caudata > Salamandridae > Calotriton > Calotriton arnoldi. The sequence goes on from CAWUFW010001415.1 coordinate 2,707,965, forward strand.
CAGTTACGCAACATTGCCTAAGCACACTGAAGGGAACAGTCACTCATGTGAGACTAAAGAGGATAGAGGCTTCCTTTTGTTGGAGGGACCTGCAGCAGAATCCATTTCTTGAGAAGGGGTGCCCTCTAGATGCTTCGCTAGTTCGTGAGGGGCTGTGAAGACCATAGCTATTCCGTTCTCCACTATTCTGAACCTCGAGGGCCCAGTAAATGAGAAGAGGATTTTTCTTTCTCTTAGCTTCTCTCGCAGTCGGAGGAACCCCTTTCGTACAGCCACTGTCTCTTTAGAATAGTCCTGTGTGAACGTGATCTTTCTGCCTTCCCATGTGATTTGTTGAGATTTTCTGGCAAATGCGAGAATGGCTTCTGTGTGTTGGAAACGGAGCGGTTTACAGATCATGGGTCTTGTACCAATTCTATGTGGGTTGGCGAAGGTAGGTATTCTGTGAGCCCTATCTAGCTCCAGGCCCGGGTTGAATTTCAGACCCGTTATCATAGGAATCCAGGCTTCCAGAAAGGCCACGCACAAACCTGCATCTTCCTCCACTTTTTCCGGGATACCAAAAATTCTTATGTTCCCTCTTCTATTTCTGTCTTCTAAATCCGCGTTCTGCTTCCGTAAATCGTCTGTGACATTATGAAGGTGCACCAGTTCTTTGAAGGCTTGAGTGGTTACATCTTCCACGACACCTATTCTTTGTTCCGCGTCTCCCAATCTCACATTCGTCGCGTTCATATCAGCCCTTATTGCTGTGAGTTCCAACTGCATGGTGTCCGTGTTACTTTTCGTAGATTTTGCCAAGTCATGGACTTCTGCTAGCTTTTTTAATATCATTTCCATTGTACCGTGGATATCAGGTTTAGCCTTTATAGGAGAGTCTGAGATGTTTGGTTCTGGTCTCACTTTCTTGCTATTTCTGTTTTTTTCATCCGCCAGTTTGATGTGCGTGAGTTTCCGTGTGTTTAAACTCTATGGTTTCTTGTTTGGTGGCTGCTGGTATTTAGGCTTGGTGGCGACGTTTGCGATCTAGTGGGCGTGCTTTTGGTTTATAGGTGGTCGGTTTGTAGTTGATCTAGAGCGTGCTTGTTTAGTTGTTTGAGCCTGGTCAAGAGTTCTGGTCAAGAGTTCTGTGCACACTGTTGCTGCTGTTGCTGACGGGCACCTAAAACCTCAATTCTCAAGTCTTAAACCTCAGGCCTTGAGCTCAAGAGATATCAAGGGATTCAGTATTTTACTGGCCTGTGCAGCAGGGTGTGTAGCAAAATCCCACTAGTAGAGAGACCACATCAGAACCGGTGATGAAGGGCACTGGTCTGGCCATTTTGTGAAAGGAAGGCCTTTAAGTTAGGCCAGGATGGTAGTTGCCATGGGAAAGACAGTCCATGCAGCTTGGGGATTCCGCCCACCAATTCCAGGCGTATGGGGCTTAGGCGCTGTTATTTATATGACCTGGTGAACATCACATTGACTCGAAGCAGCTGGATATAGTGAAAGCTGATTAATGGCCTAGAGCGCTAATCGGCTGTGAATGGAGTTTTCGGAACATTGGCGGCCATGTCAGGGTCAGGCAGCGCGCAGCGAGGCTTCCGCGTGGTACGGCATAAAGTTGGCAGTGATACACTCTCACCGGCTGTAAAGGATGGTGGTGACGAGTAGCGTTGACTCCCGGTCATTAAGGGCAACTCGCATCTGTTGTAGGGGTGAGACGCCGTGAAGCTTCGATTGCCGAGATCTCTCCGTTACGGCGCCATTTTGCATGCCTTTCGCTGGACGAAAATGGTGATTATCAGATAGTCGGACGGCTCAAAGTGCTCTCATCATGTTCCCTGGCAGTTCATATGTTGGAGCCCGGCGGTAGAGCTCGAAGTTGTCCGCCCAGAAGGTTCGTATTACTTTTCAATCTCCCCTCGGTCTGACGAGCATCGGAGCTAGGCAGCCATGCCCTCTGACGTCCAAGCCACGCCCCCGTGAACATGTATTTTCATAAAAAAAATATTCTGCATACATAAAGACAGTTTTCTAGCATCTGTGTATCTGTTAGATGCTTATCTCCATGTTCCAATTCATCGCCAATCTCAGAAGCACCTTCGCTTTTGCATTTAGGGTCAACACATTCAATTTCAAGTCCTGATGTTTCATCTCACTTCAGCTCGAAGAGTTTTTACAAAACTCTTAGGAACAATGGGTATGATATATTTCTGTTTCAGGGGTGTGGAATTTAATAAAATATCTACTTGTCCATGGGGCAGGTTGCTTCATAAGTCTACTTTTCCTGTAACAAAATCCACTTCTCCCTTTTGTGGCATGTAATGCGGTGACAAATTATGGCAGCAATCTCATTATATAAGAGCTCTGAAATAGCTTCTCTGATTATGCCAGGGCTCCTTCCATAGTAGGGGTTGAATACAAGCAATTCCCTTATGTTGCCACGTTACCGCAGATCTACATACTGGGGCTGAAGGTAATGGTAAGCAACAGTTCCAGGGTTGGAATGCCCTTTTGAGTCTGTGCTATAGGAATTCCACATCCCTGCTGTTTTATCCTTGTATACCCATATTAAGACAATTAGTTGATTCCTTCCTTTTCTTTTTTTGAAGGCAAATGAGGATATCATCAAAGTGTGGAATATATGTCAAGGGGAGATGCCCACAACATTACTGATTTTGCCTTGGTTATCTGGAGCCCTTATCTCCTTTTGTTCTTTAACTTTATAATGAGAGGTTCTCCCCTGCCATCTTCATGGGCTGAGGCAGAGATTATCACAGTATTTAAAAAGAGGTCAAATGATCTTCCATCCAACTACAGGCCTGTTAGCCTGATTGACAGCTCACAGAAAGTCTTTAGTTGGAAAATTCTTGAGAGGCTACAGGACTGGATGACAGATGCCTATTTGCTGACCCCATTACAAGCTGGGTTTAGGGACGGCATTAGCACCATAGACCAGGTCTTTCGCCTCCAGCTGGTTTACTGCAAGCAAGTCATCTGGGGGAGGGCGACTTTATGTGGTTTTTGTGCATCTCCGGTCAGCCTTTGACCTGGTACCTAGGGCTTCCCTTTGGAGAGTCATGGCAGATTTGGGTGTACCGAAACACCTTCTCAATAACGTCATCAAGTTACATTCCAATAACTTTGCCCAGGTTAGATGTGGTCCCACGGGCACACTAAGATGACCTATACCAGTTACGAGGGATGTGAGGCAAGAGTGTGTGCTTGCTCCTACCCTTTTCCTGTTATACATTAATGATTTAATATCTCAGCTTGGGTTTTGTGACAACGACGCCAAAAAGATCCCAGCCCTCTTGTTTGCGGGATATGCTTTTAATTTCCAAATCCCCAATGGGGATCCAGACACTATTAGACCAATGAGGGAACATGGACACTGGAAGCTTGGAAAAAGCTGAAAACAGGTTTCTGCGCGACCTCACTAGTTTCCTAGCTAGCACCCCTATAATTCCCTTGTGACTCAATGTGGGTCTTAGATCTCTTTCTAACAGGGTGGGCCTGAGACCACTACTGTATTGGCACAGGATCTGTGCCACCCCAGAACTGAAGCCATATCAACAGGATCTAGAGGAGGTTTTGAGGCTGCCCCGGGCTTTCATAATTCCCTGGATTAAATAGCTTCAACGTCTGTTGAGTGAGGTGGGGTGTGGGAACTTATGGCTTACTCACAAGGAAGCACTGAGGATTTTGAAAAAATGCTTAAGTATCTATACTTTATACAAAATGGCGGTATGGAGGAAAGGATATCTATTCACTAACCATAGGGAACATCAAATTACCCTATAAATGGTACATTGTCCCATTTCAATTTCTCAAATATTAAAAAGCACACATACCACTGTGACTTTCTTTGTTGGAAAAATTCGTCATTATTTTTGATATGTAGACAACAATCATTACACTGAACATAAACAATAACAAGAACAAATCACACACATATATATATATACACATACATTAACATATATCTTGTTACCTATACCCACCCAGGTTCTCAACAAATACCTATATTCCCAGCACATCCTGCGTACTTAGAACTACAAAGACTATTACAAAATAGCGAACAGTGTGTCACATTTCGGTATGAACAGAACACAACATCATAGGTGTCATACCTCCAATCAGTCATAACATAACAAATGTTACTGGCCTGATCAAAAGTTTGTATCACCCTTACACTCAGGATAGAAATTCAACAGTAACTTTTAGATCAGAGCCCAAATTTTATCACGGTCATTGAGGCCGTGCACCGCTGTTTTATATTTTTCTATTATGCGGGCTTCAAGTCTATTTAAGTTCATTTGTAGACTAGCTTTATTGCTTGATTTCACCACCAACAGGACATACCAATTGATGTAATTCTCATTATGATCGCACTGTACATAATGTTGAACTAATGGTGCACCCTGCGTCTTACATCGTAGTCTCGATTTGTGTTGTAGTACCTGCATTTTCACTGGTTGTGTCCTCTGCCCTATATAAGTCTTACCACATGGGCATGTGAGACAGTAGTCCCGGGCACAGTGACAATTCGGAGTCTCCGAACTCACGTGCTCGTCTAGAGTATGGGCACTTTTTGCATGCCCTGGTATCAGCACATCCTGTGTTACTTGTAGGACATTTTTTAATTGCATGTCTTTGGATTACTTTAGATTGTTTTCCTTTACCCTTGTCCTGATGAAGCCCGGAAGGAATGGGGGCTGAAACGCGTCGACAGTTTTGATGGGAGGAATCCACTTGAAATCAAGACTTAGAATCGTATTTTGAGGCACATTCAGTAAATGTGTTCTGGAGGTGTAAAAACCTCATGTGCAGATAGGATTACCTCACAGTGTATTGCCTTAATTGAGGGTGCAAACACTGGCTCTAAGATTGTGGGTATAGGTAACAAGATATATGTTAATGTATGTGTATATATATATGTGTGATTTGTTCTTGTTATTGTTTATGTTCAGTGTAATGATTCTTGTCTACATATCAAAAATAATTAAGAATTTTTCCAACAAAGAAAGTCACAATGGTATGTGTGCTTTTTGATATTTGAGAAATTGAAATGGGACAATGCACCATTTATAGGGTAATTTGATGTTCCCTATGGTTAGTGAATAGATATCCTTTCCTCCATACCGCCATTTTGTATAATGTGTTGTTTCTTAGCCCAGGTAGTGGAGGGTGATTTGGGCAAACCCCGTTGATTTTGTATCATATGTATCTATACTGGCAGTACATTGATAACTCAACATTGGGTACTGCTAGATTGGGCTCCCTCACTACTGATTGAACCTTCCCAAGCCAAAACACTCTACATCAAATTTCGGTTTGGGACACTGCCTCTACGGTCAGCTATGGCGAAATGGCTACATGCATCCAATGTAACTGACAGAACTGCCCTTTCTGCCCCGAGGAATCCAAAATCATTGTCCACGTACTAGTCTTTTGCCCGTCTTATGTTGGGCTTAGAAGGAAATGGATTTTGCAGCAATTTGGTGCTCAGAAGTTGTGGTACAGCAATCCGTGTCCTTAGGACTGATGTAAAACAACCTATTGTTTTTGCTGTTTCTCATTTTGTACTGAACGTGTGGAGGCTGAGGAACAAAAGGTTAACCTCCTGACAATTGTAACATTGAGTATGGATGTGCCTTAAACGTACTCTAGGCCTCAGTCATGAGATTAACATTACACATTTTTATTATTATTTTTATTGTTATTATACTCCTGGCTTTTGTATTTTGCAGCAGCAGTCATTTGGGAACAGAGGGGGCAAGGTGGCACAGGGATCTGGTGCAAAAGGGTCGTACTCCGGTTAAACTGAACGGATTGGAATACTGGTTGGGATTTTACCATCAGCCAGAGGAGGCAATGGTACTACGAGAGGGTTTCCAATGGGGTTTTCGATTGGGCTAGGACGGCCTGCGTGTTCGGAGATGGGATGATAATGTGAGGTCCACGAAGAAGCACATGCAGGCAGTGCAGGAAAAACTGGATAAGAGGGTGTTGGAGGCAGGATGACGGGCCTCTTTGAGGACTGGCCTATGGAACAGTTGATTTTGTCCCCAAATGGTGTGGTGTCTAAGAAGGAGCAAGGGCAGTTTAGGTTGAGCCAACACCTATCCTGGCCGGGGAGGAGGGGTTGGTTAATGATTTCATATCGAAGGACATGGCGTTGGTGTCATATTCCTCCGTGGACGGGGCCATGTCACTGGTGGAGACGGCCGGCCTGGGGACAAGGATGGTAAAGTGCAACATGAAGTCAGCTTTTTGGCTGTTTCCGGTACATCCACAGGATTTTCAACTATTGGGCATGCACTTTGGAGGGCGATGGTATGTGGACAAGGGACTGCCGATGGGATGTTCGATATCATGCACATTATTTGAATGTTTCAGTTCTTTCCTACAGTGGCTCTTCAAGTGCCATATGGGCTTTAAGCTGGTGACGCATTACTTGGATGATTTCTTTTTCATGGAGGAACCAGGCTCCGTGGACTGCCAGCAGATGTTGGTAAGCTTCCAAGAGCTCATGGATGACCTGGGGGTTTCATTTGCACCTGAAAAACACTGTGGACCCGAGCTCAGTGCTGTCTTTCCTAGGGATTGAAAAAGATTCTCAAAAAATGGAAGCAAGACTGTCTCAGGATGAAAAAGAGGCAATGCGGGCACTGCTGGTTAAGATGGCGGTGAGGGAGATTCCAGTGTTGCTGGGGCACTTAAACTTTCCATGCAGGGTAGTCAGAGCTGGCAGAACCTTTTGTAGGAGGCTGGGTTTAGCGCTCTCGTGTTCTTCTGTTCCTCATCATCATGTACGGCTAAATGCCGGGGTCAAGGAGGATCTCTGTATGTGGATCTTCTTCCTCCAATCCTTCAATGGGATTTCGCTGGCGATGCGCGAGGACTTAGAGTGGGATGTGAAGATATTCTCTGACGTAGCAGGAGGCATGGGTTTTGGTTTGCACTGGAAGGGAAGATGGTGCACGGAGGAATGGCCCCAGCAGAGGAAGGTGGGAGGCAAGAGCATAGCGTTGCTGAAATTGTTTCCCTTGGTGGTTGTGGTCACAATGTGGGGAGCGTAATGAGCGCATAGGAGGGTTCTGTTCAGGGTAGACAACATGGCTGTAGTGCAGGTTGTGAACAGACAGTCTGCCAGGGATGCACAGATACTGAAGCTGCTGCAGGATTTTGTGCTTGGAGCATGATATATCTTTCAGAGTGAGGCATGTACCAGGGGTGGACAATGACATTAAGGATTCTTTGCCTTGTTCACAGTGGGGGAGCTTCCGTGGGTTGCCCAAAGATGCGGAAAGATGCAAGACGCCCATGCCACTGGAGTTGTGGTTGATAGGCAACACAGGATGATGCAACTGGTGTTAGGGTCCTTGGTGGAGTCAACCCGAAGAGCTTACGGTTAGGCTTGGGTGGAAGTTTTGGCTCCTAGGGTGCAGCAACGGGGTGAAGGGTGGATGCGCGTTAATGACGGGGTCTAGTTCTTACTGACTGGACTTAACGCAGAGGGGCCTGTCACAGGTGACAATTGCTGGAAAACTAGAGGGAATCGCCTTCATGGGGAAACTGTTGAGGGGTTATGCCCTGTCCGCAGATGAATTGGCCTGGAGGATGCTTGAGGGTTAGGCAATAGAGCAGGGTTGACGAGGGGATCTCAGGAGGCCGTTAACATGGCGTTTGTTGTGCAAAGTGATGAGGCAGCTCCCGGCGGTATGCAAAGGGCCGGCGGAGACATGCCTGTTATCAGTCCTCATGTCATGGATGTTTTTGGGGCATTTCGGGTGTCAGAACTGCTAGGGGGGCAAGAGATAGGGTGGGGTTCTGTGGCAGGATGTCACAAAAAGGGAGAATAGGCTGGAAATATGGTTGCGTTCATCCAAAAAGGATCAGAGAGCGCAAGGACGGCTTGTAGTGTTGTTCTGGGCTGAGGCGTCAGTCTATTGTCTGGCGGTTTCGGCTGATCAGTGGGCTGCATGCAGCCAGGGGATGGGGGAGCAGTATGGTTTTTAGGCACTCGTCCAAGGAAAAGGTCAAGCCGCTTCAACTCCTCTCATTGTTGCGCAAAGCGCTCAGGCATTGGGGGTTCACCCAGAGGAATAGGGGACACATTATTTCCGCTTTGGTGCTGAAACTGGAGCGGGAATCCATAGGCCCACAAGGACATTATAAGCTTGGGGCACTGGTCTTCCGATTGCTATATGCTTTATGTCCATGGACAGGAGGTTGAGGAAAGCGCTACAGGCCATGCGTTGTGACTCCTTACTGTTGTTTTGTTTGTAGGTTCAGTTGCAGGTCCAGTGGCGGAAGACGTCTCCATTTGGGTAGTGGGACACTCGTTCATCAAGTGGGTGTCCCGACAAGCATCACAGCAAAGTTAGGGGGCGAACTTGGGGTTTGATAACCGCATGTTTCCTATTACATGGAGGGAAAAAGGGGGCATGTAGTGGAATGAATTGTTGAGGTGTTTGAATGGCATGCTGGAGGACGGAAGGTGCCCAGACGTGTTGTTCTTCCATTTGGGGGAAAATGCTTTTGTGTTGGAGACAGAGGTTGCACTGTTGAGGGCCATGAAGCAGGATTTATTGGAGATAAAACGGAAATGGGCTGGCTGTTTAGTGCTCTAGACGGAGTCTATGCAGCGGATATCTTGGAGGGGGGCCGGCAAGTCTTCAGCTATAGATAGGGCGTGTAGGAAACTGAACAGGGAGATGAGTAGGTTTTGCAGGGAACTTGGATTTGCTAAGATTTCTTATGCAGGTATTAAATATATCTTGGAGTTTTTCGGGGCGAGGGGGTTCATTTGACATGGGTTGGCATGGAGTTATACTTATTGAAGCTGAGGGAAGGTTGGCAAAAGCTCTGAATATCCATAGATAGAGTGATCCATACAATGGGGGTGGAGGAGCAGAAAAAGTTATCAGGCTCTCTTTTTCTGGGTGGCCGAGGTCTGGAAAGTTTTGCATGAGTTTACAGAAGTTTGGTTGGTGTTGCCATTTGGGTAAACAAGTGGAAAATGGAGGATAGGCAGGAAGTTCAAGGTTAAGTATAAGAAGTTTGGTTGCTTAGAGGTTGATAAATCAAGTCATAGGGCAAAGTTAAAGTTGAAAATGGTTCAAATGCAATGCGATTAAAGTAGAAATTTGCGGGTTGGGGTATGTGGGTGGGACTGTAGGGGTGAGGGAGGATATTGGCCAGTTAAGTCTATGTATAGCGAGGCGTTAATTTTGTAAGGCGGATTGCCCAGGTAAAGTTTGTGATGTGCACCTGTTTCAATAAAGCGCTCTTTTACACTCAACAAAGAGGTTAGTGGTATGTGCTCTCTCCCAATGTAATAATCTGTTTATAAACACCTTGCCTACAAATTGATAAGCAAGCAATATCCAACATTTCCGCCTACACACAGGAGCGAATTAGCAAAATGGTGAGACTATATTAGCATCAAACAGCAATCTCCAAAAACAGTGTCAGGAAAGCAGTCATGGTTTATTTCACGCGCATAAGGGCAGGGGAATAAATTAAGACGGTTAACTGCATGATTCTATGCCTCTTTCTTGTTAATTTTGTAAAAACCGGTCCTTCTGCACTGAGTTCATTAGCAAATTCATATGACTGCTTAATAAATGCTAACGCTACTAGGGTAACTAAAAATAATTCGCAAAAATAGGACAATGCATAGACATCCGAAGCACGACAGGTTTCATTAATGATGAAAAGCTTCAACTCTACAGTTTTTAATAATCTGAATAGACTTATATGGCGACAAGCGTTTCTATGCACACAGTGAATACGTAGTTTGAAATAGACGGAATACAGTAGAGATAGAGGTGGGGAAAAATTATTGTATATTGGGAGGAAAATAAATGCAGATTGGTGTCCGCTAAAGCAAGCAAGCATGAGTGATGACCAGCAAATGAAGCACAGTGTGGGGCGAGCCAGAAGTTACATAAACTTCAGTCTAGACATGCTGTGACCCATGTTGCTTTTAATCCTCTCAGGGATGCGAACTGTTACCAACATCAAAGCTTATCAGCAGCACCTAACGCTACCAGATCATTTTATTTCTGTTCACAGCATATATTTGTAAAATTGTATTATATAGGTGTATTCAGTAGATAATTTAACGTACAGTATTCTGCTCTAAGAGTGTAAAACTATACACATAAAACAGTTATTCTCCAGCGTTTAGTATTTTATATGTAAATAAACAAATAAATAAAAGTTTTATGTACAAAAGTGTTTTTACAATTTGGGGCATTAAAATGTAAATAACGTTTATGAACTGGGATAGAATAAATTACGCTTCTTCCAATAAAACTCGACGAAAAACCTTTTCGCAATTACGACATGGCTTAGGTCCCTGGGACTCTGCACATTTATGTTTAGATAAATGTTTTCCAATTAATGATTGCGTTTGTGCTGCTGTACCTTCTCGTTCTCTTTTTTTGTGCTAAATAAACACCAAGGCTGCAAAAGGGGGACTTTTTTTTATACAATAGCATTCCAATCTTGACATTTTTTAATGTCATGACAGTAAAACAAAAGAATACAAAAATAGACTTGCAAGTTCAACCAACACATAATTATTGCATTAACAAATATTTCCAGATAAAAATAATTACAAGTATTCTGCAAGAAATATACAAAGATATAGAAAGGTTTTTTTTTTTTACTAAAATGTATTACACGCCTTTAAAGCTTACTTTTTATTAGAATGACAATTGCATTATACAAGGATAACGTCCCCCCATCATTCCTCGCACCCAATTTCCATACCAACCGTGTTTATCTGAAGTGCACTATACATAAAAATATACTGCATAAATACAATATCACTGATGAGATGATGTGGCCATGTGGATCCCAAACCGCAATGTCCGTCTAGCTCCTGCCCTTTCTTTCCCTTTTTCCGATTTCCAAAACACACAGCTGCTCGCCTAAACGAGAGGAATTTGCCTAAGGTGCATTGTGGATAAAGCGCACTTACCACAAGCTCCAACATGGCAGTGCAAATCCTCTGCTCCTAAAAGTGTGACAACAATGATTCAGAATATCTACTAACCTCCTATCTAGGCACTTTGTCAAATGTTCCCCACAGATAATACACCCAATCATAATCTTTTCACTGAGCTTGAAAGAGAAGACTGTATTCAGATTAAGAGGTAAAGCCCGGAGCATAACCAAACACTGCTGGAAGGCGACAATCTGCACAACATTGACCCGACCCACAAAGTCACGGCAATAAGGTGCGAGTGTAGAATTGTTTTAGAGATTTATATTTTTGAGCATCATTACCAATGTGTAATATGCATTTTTAAACACAATTTAACTACAGGCTGATATTGTAGTTGCCTTTCAAACACATTTCTTATGATGAATAGAAGTGAATTTAATAACGGTTTAGTTATGCCACATTTCTGTGAGGATGCCATCTTCAACAAAATGGAAGCCATTTCAGTCATTCACTTGTACCTCACCTCGCGCATATCGTCTCCCCACAGGCTCTGCAACACATAGTCAAGCTGGGGTCATATTAGTTTATTTTCATTGCTGTATTGTTATGCTCATGATGAACCTTCCATGGTAAATTTATTACTTGTAACTACATCTGTTCTTCACTGGATCTATTCACTGGAAGAAAGTCTTCTTGTCAATGTTTCATATTGGTTCAAACATCTCTGGATTCCATTAGCATAGATGGTGATGAATAATTATTTTTAAAAATGGGTAAACGCTTAGGTGCTAAGACTATATGACATTTATTTTCTATGTGCTCTGATTTGTTGAAGAAATGATACATTTGCTCACACCACGATGAAACTGCAGAATTGTTGATTTAATTTGCAAGAATAGTGTATAAAACCCCCTTGATTCTGGGTGTTAACCAGATTTCAGAGAATACTTTACTGTTCTACTAGGGATCCTGCCCATTCCTTTTCTGACTTTACTAATTATTGGGACTTATAATATTTTCTGATTTTACCATGCTCTGTGTAACTCTACTTTAACACCGTCTCTGACCCAGAAAATGTGGGAGATTTGATTTAGGTAAAATTGTATGGTGTCTACATTTTGAGGTACCATTTTGCTCCCACGAATTTTAGTAGCAGATGATGGCTGCATGTTAAAGAGCGCCTCCTTATGCTAGAGGGGTCCCCTGTAGTTCCCGGTTCCCTCTTTTTTCCAAGGTGCTAGAGATAGTGGATTTTCCAGTGTGGATTATCAAGACGATGTTACAGAGAAATCTGACTTGCAGTGCTGTTAATGAGCAATTTGGAATGTACGCATGAATAGGGCGAACAATTCAGTTGAATGAGGGTGATTCTGGAGTGTTTATGGTATGTGGTTGAGTTGTGTGAGGTGTTTGGCTATGCGATGTTGATTTTGGGTTCAATTGGTGGTTTGATTACTGTTGTTCTGATGTATTACTCGGATTTGGTTACCAGATTACTCATAATCCAAGATCTAGAGATTTTGTTGTGGTTTACTTGTACACATAAGGTAGTGTGCTTTGCAAGGCGCTGCAAACACACAGACAGGGGTTTTTATCAATTAAACATTTTTCCTTTTCAGGGGTTGTGTGCCTAATTTAGGTTGGTGTCTTTTGTTCCCTAGTGCACAGGCGAAATTACAATAGCCAGGGTAGATTACCCCAGAATTAATGGATTGGAATGGACTGGAGGGGGTCTGCTTAGTGTGAATTGGATTGAATAGCAGTGTTCCCTGTAGCTGTTAATTTCTACTGTTTGTAAGATTTGTCCTACTTTAACTTGCTGATTTTCTCCTATTTAGGTTGAGCAGACTAGGTTTATTTTATGAAAACCTATTGAGAAAGACTTTGTAATTGTTTTCCTCATTCATTGAGAATTAGCATTGTGATTGGTTATTCAGCCAGGGAGCATTGGTGAGACGTCATCACAAAGCTGCACTGTCATTGGTCGGTTACTGACAGAGGCACCTGCAGCAGCCAGCTGTCAAGATACGGAAATAAAGGGACTCCTGAATTCAGAAGATGGACAGCAACCACTGCCATCACTTTTGTGAACTCCCAAGGGGTGCAGGTGAAGCCGAACTGGAAACACTCCCTAGCCCACCTTGAATGGCAAGTAACATATGGGACTGCAGGATGTGTATATGAACATACGTGTGCTGCAAGTCCAAGGACACATCCAGCCTCCCATGTCCAAAAAGCGTTCAGAGGTCCAAAACAGGCCCACGTCCTCCTTCGGAACTAGAAAGTAGTGGAAGTAGCAACTCCCATCTTTTTCAGAGTTTATTTACCCAATGTATAGCACCTTCAGCGAGCAAAAGCATACCTTCTGTAACATGATTGACAAATGGACTGCTGAAATCCAGTCTGGAGTGGGAAGAATATTAGATGGGAATGAAAGAAAAGGTAGTATGTAGTCTTTTTAAACAATTTTCAAGACTCATCTGTTGGAAGTAATGAATCGCCAGTCCAGGAGGAAGTGTCGGATCCTGCTTCCCACTGGGTGGGCATGCACCACTAAGAGCTTAAGGGCTGTTGTAGCAGGTGAAGGGAAGTTAAAGGAATGATACATCTGCTGGCCTGCACGCTGACTACCAGTTTTGAATTGTTGGGCCAAAAACAACTGGATTGTTTTTTGCATCACTGGCTGGAAAGGCAGTCACTGCCTGTATGCTAGTTCCCTTTGGAATAGCCCTAAATTTCCCGGAATGGTGCAGAAATTGATTGGCAGTGGTCAACAGCCCCAATGACCATGCTGTAGCACTCCTGTCTTTACAAAGCAGAGTGCGAGGTTCTCCCCAGAGAGGTGATACTCATCAAAGAGCACATCCATTTGTGAAGTCTGTACATTTCAAGAGAAACTAGTGGACCTCACTGAGTTATGTCTATGGAGGACTTAGCCGAGATCACCAAGTGAACATCGGGCTACCTGTCAGTACACAGGCAGGCAACAATGTGGTTTTGACCAAGTAACCATCAAGGTATCGGTGAGGGCATCATTAAATGGAAGTAAGGGCTCAGACGTTGCTTGCCCAGGCTGTAGAATTTTCTTCAAAACATACATCCTCAATGGAGGGCAGTTCTAATTCTAGGACTTCAGCTGCCCCCCAAAACATCATTGTAAATGAGGCGTTTTCTTCAATTGGTGGCCCATGTGACGTGTCAAACTCAGTTTCAGGGAAGGTATTAAGCCCACTGATGTTTTGTAAATAATTGTATTAGCAAAATCAATGTAAATGAGGGAGGAGCAAGCCATTACCCCCCTCTCCATTATCATCATCAATATCCTGGGGTCCACCCTGCTCTGGCACAGGATCAGAATTATGGACAAAAAGATAACTGAGCCTCTCTTGATAGATGTGACATGGAAGAGGATGCATGACAATGGGTTGCGCCTTTGTAATCATTGTCATTCAAATCTTTATTTCGGCTGTAAGCCATAAAACAGCAAAAAAACATAGTATATAACATTAAGATCAAACAAGCATACATCAAACATGCATCAAAAAATATTTGATAAAATTGAGGCAGCCAAAACATTTCATAAACTCAGCAAAATGAATCACAAAGGTAAACAAAAGCAGTCTTGGTCCATAAATTCTTATGGTGCTAATGCATAGGGAAAAACAAAGATTCTAACACCACCCTATGCATTGATAATGTACAGATACAGTCATGAACTACAGCCTCTCAAAGTACTTGTGCATGAGGGGAAGCAGAGACACTAGGAGCACCCTGTGCTGTTGTGAAATCAGGACTCACATTAAGCTTGGACATCATGCGCCTAGTCCTCTCCATCGTCAAAAGGTAACGAGAGACAGCAAAAACAATGCTTTGTCTTGTGTCGTATCTTAAAATATGAAGAGACTCAACATGTTTTTCAACCCCCTAAAATTCGGCATGCTGGAATTATCAATATTTTCCTCCCGTTCACATAGGCAGGGCAGAAGAACAGTGCATGCTCCACAGTTTCCCTATTGGCACCACAGGAGGGGCATGCCCACCTATCCCATTCAAGTGGCCGACCCAGCCTGAGAAGAAGGAGAGCAGGGGAAGGGTGCCATAGCGAAACTGGAGATAGAGTAAACCGCTCCACCTTAAACTCATCCTTCACCAAAAGGAAAGCGTCAGTCAGGGGGGCGAATGAGGGTTGTGACTACATTAGGTTCATTGCATCCTACCATAATTGGCTTTGATTGTATTCTTACTAATAGACCCCGCTATCATTGGGTCTTCCCACAAAATCCTGTTACCCGACTTTCTCAGTGTGTCTCTGGTGTATCAAATCTATGGGATTTTGTCAGCAACATGGCAGACCCAGAATTTCTTCCAACACCTGTCAGTATGATATAAGTTTGGGAGTGACCCAAAGGCTCCTCGAATAGAGGATTAGTCTCATCCCTATCCCTTCTGAGATCAGCTGAATGCCCATATCTAACCTGAGTGGAAGCAATGGGGTGCTGACAAGAAGGCCTGTCAATAGGCGCAGTAGTCGATTTTCCACTAAGGTAAGGGCCACTGCATCCTTGCTGCAATAAAGCTTCACTCCATGAAGGGCAGCCCCCATGGCCTGTTTATACATTTGCAGTGCCAGGGAAACTGGATGGAATTTGGAGCTTCTCTGAACTTTTTAACAACCTCCCTAGTATGTTGCTCAAGTTTAAGTCTGCACCTATCAATATGGCGACACCAGTCCAGCTGCTCAGTAAGGATTAACCCCAAGTATTCAAAAGTGTGCACACGCTCTCTGGGTGAAGGATCATTCGAAGAGCCTGGTCTTGAGGTCCTTCTTGAATTGGGTCAGCGACATGAATTGCCTGAGGTGGAGGGGCAGGGTGTTCCAGGTCTTGGCGGCAAGGTTGGAGAATAAACTTCCTCCGGTTCTGGTCTTGTGGATCCTGGGGACGGAGGCTAGGGCGATTTGGCTGGAACAGAGTTGTCTGGCGGGTACGTGGAATGCGAGGCGGGGGTTCAGGTATGCTAGTCCTTTGTCATGGAGAGCTTTGTAGGCATGTGTGAGGAGCTTGAAGGTGATTCTCTTGTTGACTGGGAGCCAATGGGATTGTCGGAGGTGTTGCGTGATGTGGCTGCGACGGGGATGCCGTGGACCAGTCTGGCTGCAGCGTTTTGAATGTTCTGTAGTTTCTTGAGCCATTTCTGGGTGACGCCGGCGGACAGTGCGTTGCTGTATTCGAGTCTGCTGGTGATGAGTGCATGGGTGACCATCTTTCTGGATTCTGTGGGGATCTATCTGAATGTCTTTCGAAGCAGGCGGAGCAGGTGGAAGCAGGCTGAGGAAACTGCATTGATTTGGCGGTTCATGGTGAGCGATGAGTCCAGTATGATGCTGAGGTTGCGTGTGTGGTCTGTCGGGGTGGGAGGGGGTCCCAAAGAGGCTGGCCACCAAGAGAGGTCCCAGGCTGGAGGGGTGGGTCGCAGGATGAGTACTTCGGTCCTGTCCGAGTTGAGCTTGAGGCAGTAGTCTTTCATCCAGGTAGCAACAGCCTTCATTCTGCTGTGGAAGTTGGTTCTGGCAGTTGTGGGTTCGTTGGTGAGGGAGAGAATCAGCTGGGTGTCGTCGGCGTAGGAGACGATGTTGAGTCCGTGGCTTCTGACGATGGCTACAAGGCGGGCAATGTAGATGTTGAAGAGGGTGGAGCTCAGGGAGGAACCCTGGTGCACTCCGCAGCTGATAACTGTAGGTTCTGAGGGGAACGGGGGTAGTCTAACTCACTGAGTCCGGCCGGTGAGGAAGGAGTGGATCCAGTCCAGTGTCTTGTCACGGAGGCTGGTGTCGTGGAGTCTCGTGATTAGGGTGCGGTAGGAGACGGTGTCGAGGGCGGCCGAGAGGTCCAGTAGGATGAGGGCAGCAATCTCGCCCTGGTCAAGGAGGGAGCAGATGTCGTTGGCAGAACTTCAGAAAGAGGGGCAGAAAGGGGATCAACTGATTTTAGTGCACACCATGCCACTAATTTTTTCCAATGGTAGGCTTTACACCGTAATGGTGGCGGGATGCCTAGCTGCCAAGATGACAATACAGACTTCGGGAAGAACATCAAAAGCTTTCAACTGTCGCCGCTCAATCTCAACTCAAGAATGCGAAGAGTGGACAGGTTCGGGTAGAGAACCCTCCCCTGCTGCTGCAACAGAAGATCTTCCCGAAGGGGCAGTCTGATCGGAGGATCGATGGCCATGCTCAGTAGCTCGGGATATCAGACTCCCCGTGCCCAGTCCGGAGCCACAAGGATGACTTCGGCCCGGTAGTTCTTGATCCTCTTGAGAACTCTGGGCAGGAGTGGTATGGGAGGAAAGGCGTACAGGAGGCCAGAGCTCCACTCGATACAAAAAGCGTCTCCAAGCGAGTGTCGTCTGGGAAACTCCAGCGCGCAAAACTGCTGACATTGTGCATCCTCGGTGTGGGCGAACAGATCTAACCAAGGCTCTCCTCACTGTTGAAATAGACCTTGCACCACCTCCAGGCGGAGATGCCATTCGTGATGCGCTAGGCATCTTCAACTAAGGTTGTCCGTTCTGGCGTTCAGAGAACCCACCAGGAGTTGAACCACCAGGGATATACCCTGCTGTTTCAGCCATGTCCAGAGATGCAGGGCCTCTTGGCAAATGGTCCATGACCCCACCCCACCCTGTTTATTGCATACTATATGGCGGTGGTGTTGTCTGTGAACACTTGCATCAGCCGCCCCCTGATGGCGGGAAGAAAGGCTTTCATTGCTAGTTGGATCGCACAGAGCTCCAGCAAGATGATGTGGAGTCCGAATTCCACTGGAGACCAGATTCCTCTGATCTCCACCTCTCCCAGATGGCCGCCCCATCCAAGGAGTGACACATTTGTCAGTACTGTCAGATCTGGTTCGGGAAGGGAGAATGGTCTGTCTCTGACCTAATCGTGGTTCCTTAGCCACCACTGCAGATCGTTCATAGTTACCGCCGAGGTCTGGACCAGGTTGGAGAGATTCCCCTGATGTTGAGCCCACTGGAACACCAGGTCCCACTGCAGTGCCTGCATATGCCATCTGGCATGTGCCACTAGCAAGATGCAGGAGGCCATGAGGCCCAGCAGCCTCAGAGTCAGTCTCTCCAAAACCCAGGCTAAAGGCTGAAATATCTGTATCATGGCCTGAATATCCTGGACTTGCCCTTCGGGAGGATAAGCCCAAAACGGCACTGTGTCCAAAACAGCTCCAATGAAAGGGAGCATCTGAGAGGGAGTCAGGTGTGACTTTGGCACATTGATAGTGAACCCCAGTGAGTGCAGAAGGTTTGCCGTAGTATGGAGGTGGGAGACAACAGCCTGGGGCAAGCCCACCTTCAACAGCCAGTTGTCGAGATAGGGTAAAACTGACACCCTTGATCTCCGCAGATGAGCTGCAACCACCGCCATCACTTTGGTGAACACCGAGGGGCGCTAATAAAGCAAAAAGTAAGCACGGTGAACTGAAAGTGCTCGCGGCCTACTGTAAAGTGCAGGTAGCGCCTGTGGGCAGGCAGGATGGGAATGTGGGAAAATGTGTTCTTAAAATTCAACACTACCACCCAGTCTCCCAGGTCGAGGGAAGACAGAACTTGAGCAAGTGTGAGCATTTTGAATTACTCCTTTGTCAGGAAGAAATTGAGAGGGCGCTGGTCTAGTATATGACAGAAAGTAGTGGTAATAACATATATGACCTACTACCAGTGCTTTAAATGGGCCGGTACTCACCGGTACTAAGTACCGGCACTTCTACATTTTCTGCTCTTGAGTACCGGAACTTCTCTTTGTCTAAAGAGAGTACCGGTACTCATGAGATAGCAAGCCAAGCTCAGGGAAATTGGCATGCAGAAAAAGAAGCGCAACGCAGCTGACAAAGAGTAGGTCCGGTTTCCTGAAGCACTCTGATGATCGAGTGCTAATCTACCCCCCACAATGTGCTAATTGAGCGGCAGCCCGTAGGCATTCATTCAGAGCTGTCAGGAAGTTTGGGAGGGGCCCGACTCACACTGTGATTACTGACACAGTGTCCACTCAGGTTCTGTGAAGTCAATAGCATGCTAGGTGTGTGATCAGGGCCTGCTAACGGGCATATCGCCTGACTCTAGGGAAATCGGAGCAGGCTTACTGCTGGCATAGCAGAGTAGGGCAGCACTTGTTTGGAGCCAGACTGAGGAGGAAGGTAGTGATAGTGATGCTGTGCAGAGCCGGTGGGAATCAAGGTTTAGTAATGTGGGCAGAGGCGAAAGTAAGCGTTTCTAAAGCACATGCAGTCCTGCCAAGTACCACACATCAGGCATTACACTATCGCAATATAATAATAGGACACCTTACACCACGTGGCATTACATTCACTGACATCGGAGTCAGACACAGATTAATAGGCGGGCCCATCCTGTCCCCGAGCGCCAGCGGGCGTCAGTTCATGAGAGTGAATAAAGTTTTGGCTGGAGCTGGAAATGGCGGCTGTAAATGATCCCGGGAAGGAGAGCTATCAGCAACCTGTGAATACAGCCAGGCGCGCAACACCCATTGGGCTCAAAGGGCTTCAGCCCCCACAGTCGTGTGTGTCAGCCCGGGCTGAGACAGCTTCCCGGGCACGCACACAGCCACACCCGAGTACTTCACAGGTCTTTAAAAGACCATTTGCGTGTTAACGAGGTTTTGTTGTTCTTTCACCCCTTCTTAGAGCCCCTGCATCTCCACTCTGCCTACTGCTGGAAGAATTAGCCCACCCCCCCCCCCCCGAAATTTTTTCTTAGCCCTCCCCCCCCCGAAATTTGGCTCTAGTTGCGCCTCTGAATACAGCCACAGACGAGAAGGAAAGGTGTCAGCAGCCTGTGAATACAGTCACAAACAGGGGGAGGTGCGCTGTCAGCAGCCTGTGAGTACAGGCAGGGAAAGGAGAGCATTTAGTGGAGAGCCTAGGGCACGGCCTGGCATGTCCTGGGGGCAGCTGACTCTAGTGCACTGCATGCACAGGATGCGAGCCATGCGGGTTGTAAACTGCACACAAGACACTCACTCGTACCTGGCACCTAACTTCTATACTCGCACACTATAGTAACTTTCTGTACCTGCTGTCTGCACCGCTTGTGCTGTTGTGTGTTATTTTATGTTATGTGTATTTTATATGACATGTTCTTCCATTGGTATGTAGGCCTGCTGTGACTTTCCGACCTGTTCTTAGCTTCCTGTCACAGACTGGTGTCTGGTTCGGCTTGTGAAGGCGCGCTATCAGTAGGGTGAATGGGTCTGTGTCACTTTCTGTTTTAGGTGAATGTGTCGGCTTCAGTGAGCTATGAGTGAATTTTCTTGGTGTCTGTGGGTAAGCCCGGACTGGACTGCTTTAGACGTTTATGCAGATTATGTGCTCATATTGTCTTTCTGCGCCTGGCGTGTGCACTCCTAGCTTCTTTACGTGTTTGCCTGTTTCTGTGGCAACTGCTTCCACCAGGCCTCTTGTGTGAATACTCATTCTATGCCCTGCCTGCTCTTGTGCACACAGTCAATCTGCGCCTACTTTTTTACTCCAGGCTTGCTGGGGTGTGTGACTGTTTCTGTACGCACAGCTTGCATGCCGGACCTCTCGTGTAAATACACTTTGCTCTGCCTGCTCTTGTGCACACAGCTTGCACGACGGGTGCCTCTTGTCTAGATACACTTTGCTCTGCCTGCCTGCTCTTGAGCACACAGCTTGCAGGACGGGCCTCTTTTGCACATACACTTTGCTCTGCCTGCGTTTCTGCACACAGCTTGCATGACGGGCCTCTTGTGTAAATACACTTTGCTCTGTCTGCTCTTGTGCACACAGCTTGCATGCCGGGATCGCAAAATAACGATGTAATAGTAATCAAGGCCTACATGTAAAAAGTTTGCAAACGCAGAGTAAAATCTTTTGTTTGTCATATTCCCAAGGCTTGTAACATGTTTTAAGCGTTTTTCTTTTTTATTAAAAGAACATACAGCCCTCTACAGTAGATGATGACTGAATATGTATTCCACGTAAAAAACAACAAAGTAATATTCAAGATTTAAAGTTAAAAAATATTACAAAAGTATCGAGTTTTTTTGACAAAGTGTTATTAAATCTCCTTATAAAATAGCTTTCTCAATGGTACTTCAGTGACCTGCAGTTCATGAGCCTGAATCCTTGTGAGGCCCACTTGTCCTTACATCTTTCCGAGGCTGGTAAACTGAGAATCATGAAATTGGATAATGCTATCATCCTATATTTACAGCGTAGAAACACCCGAAGTGAGGCATGGAGAGCTGTATTGTCATGCTGTTTGATAATGTAACTCTGGTCAAATTGGAACTTTTAATTAAAATGCTTTTGTCAGGCTGGATGAAAATACAGGAATATAGCTAGCCCTAAAGCAAGGGTCACTAGAGAGAGGTGAGCGAAGAGTGTTTCAGTAAGGCCTCTCCTGCATGGTACATAAACCAGAGTTCACAGGTCACTAAGTCAGCAGAGTGTAGTGTAGCTCTGTGACAGGCTGCCGCTGGTGTGATCTGCTGCCACCAGCGGGGCTGGGCAGGTAGCGGGCGGCGAGCCGGACTGGGGTGGACCGCTCAGCTGATGATTTTTATAGGGATGAGAAAGCTGAAGTCTTTTTGAAATAATATAGCCTAGCTGTGACCTATGTGTGCCTCATCCTCACTATCCTGAGGGCTTATGTTTCCCTCATCTTCATTGCTTGATTTTGCTGGCGATAAAGTGTCACTCATAGTCGTTGAATGTCACTCATAATTACACTGAAAATATGAAAATGTCACACATAAGCAATCTGAAACCTTGGCAGCTATGCACATGTACTAAATGCTCTGTCTGGTTACATGAATGCTTCTGTGACCCTGTGCATGTTCTTGAATGAGAGAGTGTCTGCACTGTCCAGCATAGCAGATATATAGTTGCAAGCCCGGCAAGCCCTGCATTACCACACTCTGCCCATGAAGCACACGTGAAAGGGTTTGCTTGTAGCAAGTGCTAGGCCACACTCCCTGCAGTGCGGATCTGCTTTCTCTGCAGTGTTTCAACACCATTGTCTTTTGTTTTTTAGAGGCCGTTTTCTCTTGGGTTAATGAGGGGGCTCTGGGAGGGGAAGAGGTGGGTGAACCAACAAATTACCAAGGAGAGCCCAGTCAGAGTCGAACCAGGAAGTCTGGCTTGGCCTTAAAAGCTTGTACATAAGTCGAGCCCTGAAAACATTACCATTGAAATAAAAGTGTCTTTTTTTTTCATTTGTAATCATTTCACCTTGGTGCACAAGCTTATATCACAGCATTGAGAGGAGTTTGTGCTCCCACCATGACGACAATGCCATTAGTGATCTAGGAAGCAAGTCACTTTTCAGGTGTTCATTATATTTGGCTTATTTTGTTTTCATGAATGAAGCAACATCATAGTGTATTAAATCTAACACAAGATGTGATTGTACAGCACACATCCTCGTGCATTTGAATATACTATCATATGTGCTAATGAAGAAAAAGGAGGTTGGTGAGATAAAATATTTGTCTACGATCACACAATTTGGTCATGTGGGGAAGCTGGGATTGATCCCAGAATTTCTTCTTTCACATTGTGCAATTCAGCCTCTAGATGGCTGTATCTTTCTTTCTCTCCTGTATTGCAATAAAGGTCACTATTTAGTCTTTATTCTTTGCACATGAGATTAGAGTTTGGTTGGCAGGCAGATGCACAATCAAAGTTCAGTTCATTTTGGGCTTGAGGGTGCAAGAGGACCTGGAACTGAGCCAGAGCCAGGCTTCCTGGCTCAAGCTTTCAGCAGCTTGCCCACCTCAAGAAAGAGGGAATCAAACTTTACAGCAGGTAAGGAGCTTTGAGGCAAAGCTGTGCCCCCTAAGGGGGAGGGGGTGGGGGGCTGGGTGATGTGTGCTAAGTGGCAATGAGACAAGACGGTTAACCATAATTAAACCTTTCCAAAAAATGTTAAGGAAAATATATTGTGCTAGTCACATGTGATCTAGGTGTAGCACCATCAGAAGCCCACTTTAATAATTAATGTACCCTTTTGTACGTATAAGGGAAATGAAATCCTCAAAATATACCAGAAATGCGTTAGTATCATTATGCAGATCTGCACACCAATTCAAACTCAATCACATTAAATGTGTGCCCCTGGCTGGATCCCTTAGCACTGCAAATAGCTCCGCCCCCATAGCCCCGCCCCCTAGTCCACATCTCAATTTGGTGAGTACCTGCACTTATTTATTTCCATTTAAAGCACTGCCTACTACTGATGCCGGCACCCTCTCTATGGCTCCCTTGGCCAAAAGAGCAGTCACTTCCAGGGGTTGTGAGGAGATATGGTCCTCCGTCAACCTGTTGTGAGTCGTTGGCATGGGTGAAGGGGTAGCCATGAAGGGGGAGGGAGTAGCCCCTTCAGACGTTCTGGAGAACCCAGCAGTCTGATGTTATTGACCTCCAGTGGTGCAGGTGATGGCGTATCCTGCTGCCCGTGATTGCCAGGGGGAAAACTAAAAGGGCTAGGAGGCTGCGGCTGCCAGGGGCAGTGGACTGGGCCAACCTCCACCTGTTGATCCATGGGGCCTGTGGGTACCGCGTCCTCCGCCACGCAGAGGCTGGGAATCTTGCGGGCCTTGCTGGTAAGGCGGCTAAGTACGTGGGCATGCAGCCTCCTCTGTAGCCACAAAAGGAGCAAAAGGCGGACTGAATGTGATCTGGGGACCATGGAAAGGCCCAAGGACCTGGCTGTAGCCCTGATGTCTTTGAAGCGCTCCAGCACGGAGTCCCCCTTGCCCCCGACAAGACGGAAGCCATCAAAGGGCATGTCCATAAGCAAAGCTTGAACAACCCACAAAAAGCCAGTTGTTCTCAGCCAGGTGTGGTGCCGCAAGGCCACCGACAAAAAAAACGGTCAGCCCAGCAAATAGGACGTAACCAGATCACATCTGATTGTGAACGTAGCTGCGTCTGACCCATCTGCCATAGTGTGGGAGAGTATGGCCCGGGTCTCCTCTGGAACCATGGGCAGCACGTGCACAACCAAATCCCATAGTGCATAGGAGTAATGGCCACAAGGCAAGCCGTGTTCAGTGACAGCAGTGCAAAGCTGGTGGAAGATTTTTTTGCCTAAAATGTCCAGCCTCTTGGATTCCCTATCCGTTGGGGTGGTAAGGAATGTACCAGGGTTTACAGTGGAGGTGGAGGCTTGAACCACCAAGCTCTCTGGGGTAGGGTGCTCTCTGGGGCGGGGCGATGGTAGCGGGCAATTGTCCTGTTCACAGGAGCCCCTCTCAGGGTATCGACCAGGTCCCAAGCAGGACGTCCGTGAGGGCTTCATTAAAAGGGTGAAGCTGTTCTGAGGAGGTCACTCCCACCTGAGCACCTCTGTCAAGACGTTAGTCTTGATTGCCACTGAGGGCAGGCTAAGGTCCAGGACCTCAGCCGCACTTCTCACGACCATAGTAAAAGAAGCTCCCTACTCCATAGGCCACGGCATGAGGAGAGATCATACCAGTATCTGGAGAGGTATCCAGTCCACTGGTGTCTATCAAGTCCTCACACCAGTCCAAGTTGTGGTCTAGGGGCTGGTATCCCTCAGGGTCCAGTGGCCCCTCCCGATCCTTCCCAAGTCCTAGCCCGCAGGAATAGGGCTCAGGCTCCCATCTAGAGGGCAAGCTCTAGTCGGCACTGAAGCCAACGTTAGGCGACGCTCCTCAGGCTCTCTGTTTGAGTTGGGGATAAGAATGGGGAGGCCGCAGGAGGGTGCCGGGAGCGTTGACATTGGGACCGGCATAAGGGCAGGTCAAAGTCGTTCGACCAGCGCCGGTCCAGATATATTAACCAAGGGGTCCGACTGGCAACGGGAGCTGACCCGCCAGCGGGGAACCAGTATGGGCCCCTTCCAAACCCCTAGGGCCCAAAGGAGCGCCAGCAGGAATGGGACACCCAAATATGAAGAGCATGGCCTCATAAAATTTGCTAAAGTGAGTGGAAATCGCTACAGCGCCCTTAAATTCTGGGAGGCGCAGAGCCAGCGCAGGCTCAACCATGGAGCCAGGTCTTGAATGACAATGCTCCCTCGTCTCGTCGGACGAATTAGACGGATGTGTTGAAGTCGAATACCTCCTCGACTTCATACTTTTTTTCTTTTTATGGGACTTACCCTAACGCTTGGACGACTTCGACTACGATGGAGATTGATGATTCCGTGATCCTTCCTGGGACCTTCCTCTCGACCGGGATCAAGACCGTTGTGGTATCGCAGGTCGAGCGGCCAGGAGCTTCAGGGACCTCTCATTCAAGGCCTTGGGTTTCATGTGCAGCAGTCAATGTAGGTCTTCACGAGGCCCCAAAGGCAAACAAGATGCGGTTTCATCACCGACATCTGCCAGCCTTCCTAGTGGACATCCCTGACACACCAGGAGAGAGATCTCAAAAAACTTCGACAAAAAGTCAAAAAAGGTCAGTCAAAAAATGACTGGAGGTAGCTCTCTCCAGATCTGCACTGACTGGTGGGGAAGCAAAAGAACTGACGTCAGCGCGCTGAGGTGTGTCTATATAGGCACCGCACATGTCATTTTCGGCGCAGACAACACCAAAGACACCACGCAGAGCCCAACGATGCCACCTACCTTTCGCAGGGGTACTGCTCACGAAAAAAAACAGATCCCGTCTGACGCCTGGAGAAAATTGTAAGGTAGGGAATCTGCCTTTACAAGTCTCTATCACATTATGAGTTATTACAATAAAGGACAGTCAATGAAGGGCGCGCAAATTAAAGGCCTAAAGGGAAATATTGCTAATTCTGCAATAGTACTGTAGGAATTCAATGAGGAGGACAGTTATTGTAACAAAAATATCACAAGAACCTTGAAAATCAAACTGCTACATCTGAGACCAACTAACTGAAGAGAGCATTATAAGCCTAGAAGCAAAACTCCAGTACAAGTAGTCCAGCATCTCTTCGGGCCAGGACTAAAACACATACCTATATATTGATTAATACACCATATAAACTTAATTTGTAGAGCCACTTAAGTAATTCAAATGTTTATTAGACTATCTTGTTTTCTGATTACAATTATAGTACTCATCAAAGAGAGCAGGCACGGAGAAGCTTACTCATCCTTCCCTGCTGATCCCTACTCTATGTGCTTCACATCATGTATTTACCAGTCACTCAATATACTATTTAGAGTAACAGATGTGAATCGCGGGACTATATGTTCTTACTTGAATTTATTCAGTTCCTGCATGCACTGACACAGGTAAATTACCACCTGGGGCAGGTTGCAAAGTCCTCATACCTCTCTCACTAAGCATAGGTGAGAGAACAATCATAGGCTATGGGTCTCTAAACTAATTAAAGATTGAGGTGGGAACTTTAAACCTGGAAACTCAGGCAATACAATAGTAGCTTATCTTGGGGCTACGTCAGTTCTCTCCCCATGAATTCATAGGATACAACCCGAGACTGCTATATCTCAAGGCCCCCAGCCATTTTGTACACTCCCCGAGCTTTGTGTTCACATTGAAGCGTCTATGACTACAATGCTTCAAACACATGTAAACCATCAGGATACTCTAACATTAGAATTATTGTCACCTATCCCAGCAGTTCCACCATATTACAGCGCAGAGCATGTCAAACCAGTGATCATAACCTCTTGACACTGCACGATAATACTTGGAAAAAAGAAAAATATGACTATGAATGACCTGGGACTATGAAGTCGCTAATTGTCATAGGACAGTGATCTACAAACCAATAAAATAAATAAACAATGAACCCCAATTTTACAGGTTTTTATAGACGCATCACCGCAAATGGTTGTCTCAGTGCTGTCTTGTCACAGAGCAATGCAGAGATGCAGCTGTTCCATCAGGCAGCCTGTCTTATTACAGCCGGGTACAATTAGACCATTTCTGATAATGAGTTGAGGATTAAAATCAAATAATTATAATGGGTCTTATAATGCTGAATATGATGCGATTTGCAGAGAGAGGGAATCTTTGGTTAAATTCAAATTTCATTTTCAGTAGAGCAGCATACTATGTTGATCGGTCAGCCTTGATCAATCGGTTCTCCAGTTTGTTACAATGTTTTTCAGTAGGAGTCTAAACTTCTTTAGTGTTCTTTTCTTTTCTTCTGCCAAATCAATCATTTCTCCCCTTAGGGTTGTGTTCTAGGAGTACCGACCAGATAGCTGGTTATTTATTGGTACTAAAGAAGTCTATGATCAAATCCTCAAACTTCTGGATGGCTGAGGAGAGTGTGGTTGAGGCACTATTTTAGCATGTTATGTTTGTAAGCTTGAACATTGGAAGAGAAACTTAATAAGCTGAGTTGTGATTCATCTGTTGTTCACTGTTAGTCTTTCTGTGAAATCTGCAGGAGTTTTGGGTGACACTGTTAGATAAATCCACCACATAAGGAAATGAGGCTTTGCAGGCAGGATGCTGTAGCAGCAGATGGTTCTGCTGATCTTCCTGTGCACTTCTGCATTCTTGCACTTTGAGGATTCACCTGTGAGTTGGGAGATTCCGAGGCCATGTGTGCGGTAGCGGACTTCGACGTGTTGGGATTGGGGGCAATCAGGAAAGGACCTGCTGCATTCGGAATGGGGTTTGCAGCACTGGCAGACCCCCTCTAGCGTCATCAAGATCAGAAGCCAAGGAGTGATTCAGGATGCTGAGTACAGAAGAATGACTCAGGATTCAGAGTGGTAGAACAATGAGCCTGAGTGCAAAGTTAGGCAAGTGATGTAGGATCAGTTCTGTGAGAAGCAGAAGAAAAGAGGAGCAAACCCAGAAAGGAAAACGAGGAGGGGAGAATGGGAGGGGTCACATTTGAAACCCACCAATAGTAGAGCTTCGAAAACTAAGTGTACCACCCCAAATGGATCTTCCTTTTCCTCGGCGGTGGCAGAGAAATCAGAGAAGGGACACTCAGGGAGAGGCGCTATAAAAGCTGCCTCCCTTTGATCAGAAAGGGAAAGTAGCCTAGAAAGGAGGACCTTAACTTGTGCTTCTCTTGTAGGCAAGTGGAATATAAAATATGAAAAAGAGAGAGAGAGCGCATTATAAGCAGGGCAATTCCAGGATGCTTAGAAGGGGACAGAGACTTACACGAAGTCAAACTGTGAATTTCAGGGAGGTCTTAAGAATCAGAACCAAGAGGCTATTTTTGGACTGTTTGAAAGGGAAATACAAGAAAGAGGAAAATAAAATTACTGCATTTCAAAAGGTACAACTGTCGTTTTCAACTACGCCAAATGATCGGTTGTTGTTGATTAATCTTGTGACATTCAGGAGCCAGATAAGAGAAAACGTTTTTAGTCAAGCCAGACCAGTGGGTGCTGTGAATCTGTAGGACACAGTGTGAATTGAAACTTAAAGTTAAAAAAACACAGCCAAAAACAACGCAAATAAAATAATGCATCTCAGAAGAATATTGCCTTAACTCGGAGTTGCCTAAGGATTGGAATAAAAGAGACCTGAGTATAAAACGGGAACACCTTGGAAAGTGACACTATCTCGGATGTAAGATGTCACAGAATTTAAGATTTAAAAATAACTGTTGAAGCACAACACAAATATGTGTAGCCCCTTATGAGGTACAAAGCAGATACATATACAAATAATAAATATTACTCCATGTAAGTCTCATTTGTATTCCATGCTACTACTGCTGCCTTCTGTGTTTTTGATCCTGTCTCAACAAGCTTCAACTCTTGTCTCAGATCTATCTATCAGACTCAGTTGTGAATTTCGGGTCTGAGTAGACTTTTGTTTAAATTCATGCTGCCTTTGCATGGGTTACCGGAAAAACCATAATTTGCGAAAAGTGTTATTATGAAAACACTGACACTCTAAATGTGAAATATTAGAATACTTAACAAAACATTCAATGCAATCATGGAAAAACCTCCGTGCACAGGGCACTTTTGAAGCCCACATTAACAAAGTTATTATAATAACAGCTACAATGGTTCAAGAAAAAAGTTACAAAGAAGCAACAGTAAACTATTAAAGTTTTACATAAATACAGAAAAATAAATTAAAAGAAAGTATATCTTTAAACCACAACAAAAATCGTGCAAAAAAAAGAAAGTCATGAGAAGGTACCCATAATAAATCAAAAAAATAATTACTGCAAAAACATCTTTTACTAAAAAGACAGCTATACAGCTATATTGAGGAAAGCCTGGTTGGGCTATAGCTCCTTCGCCGCAGTGGTGACTTCTAAGACATGGAACGGCCTGCCCTTTAACTTCGAGCACAAAAGAGTTTTATCTGATTCTTCAAGCTATTAGAAACACAACTATATACCACTCCCTGCTAAGACCACACAGTGGTTCAAGCTCTAGCTTAGCGCCTGGACACCCTTTTTGGGATAATCGAGTGCTATATAAAATTTTCAATCAATTTTAATCATGGAGGCAACAACAATAGCCTATTTTAACTTTACTTTAGACATACTTTGGTGAACAAAAGTACTAACTAACAAAATAAGAGTCAAGTCAGACATTAGAAAGAGCGAAGCTAGTGCTAGGCATAGGCCTGGCACTTCCAGTCTGAAAACAACTATAACATGAAAACTTTATCCGAGCCTGTGAAAAAAAAATGCCGCACTAACCGCAAAACGTTCCTCTACTCTTTTTTAATAGGTTGGTTTTGAACATTGCTCCACAATATTTTTGTGGCTGTCTTGTTGCCTTTCAATTTTAAAAAGTATCTCACTATACCTTCAGTTTAGACTGCAGCTGCTTCACTTCCAAATCAGCGGTCCTTGAAGGAGTGTCAGGAATGGCCTGCGGATGATCAGGGCTTGCACGGCATAGTACTTCTGTAGAAACTCTGGCCTGGGCTAGCTGTTCTCTGAGCTGGTCTACTGCTTTTTCAAGGTCTTCTTTCTCACGCTGGACCGCCGTAAGGTCACACGTCATTTTCTAATGTTCAGACAAAAGACAAAGGATGTCAAATGCAGATAACCAAGGTGAATAAAAACAGCCAATTTAAAATACAAATGTTGCGTTTTTAAGTTTTCTTTGTCATTAGTTTAGCTTGCCTAAAGCAATTTGTTTAGACCGCTCTCTATATATGTCCCATTATCCTTATACAAAGCAGATGCATAAACATACAAATGTTATTACTGAAGGCACCACAGTCTAGACAAATCTACCTAAACTTCACCAGCAAAAAAGTAAACATTTATGTAAAACACTATAAATGCCAACAAGCATTATGCATCATGAAAACAAACACACATTACCCCTCCACGTCCCTCTTCTCCCCTATACTTAAATATAAATTGGATGCCCAACCTCCAAAATCAATTAATTTACTAATAGTCAGGGGCCAAGTGACATGAAGGTCTTGGTGAGTAATGCTTGCTCCCTGTCCCAATTGTGGATTTGTAACTAGATATTTTTATTGTAACCACTACTTGGCTCTCATTTGAAGCCATTAGAGTGATTCATCCTCATAATTCTTCTCTGGCTACCTAGTATAGGTTCTTTGAAAAGGGTCTGGAATCCCAGAATTCTCAAGTTTTTTCCTGTCTTCAACAGGAGACTGGATCTTTGGGTGGAGGTATTAATTGAAATTTGGCATTCTGTCTGTCCACAATAAGTCTCGCTTGCTTCTGGGTTGAATAACTGACAAGGCATGGGGCATACACAACAATAAATTAGTATTAAGTTGATCACCTCTTCTATTTATTGCTGAAAAACAAGAATAGAATTCCCTACAACATCTGTTTAGAGAGGAACTCTGTCACTGACTGCTCTAGCTCCTTTGAACCACAATGGAAGCTCTGTCGATTCAAAATTAGCATTGACCTACAGTAAGTTGGAGTGTCTAAAAATATTTTCAAACCAAATCTGACTGCAGTAAAGAGGATTACTATAGGAACTCGGTGAAAGGAAACGTCCATTAGTGAAAACCCTTTTGAATAGTGAAAGACACCATACTTTACTGTTAAAAGATTTTTCCAAGTCTCAACGAGTGTCATCTATCCAGAGTACACAGAAAGATGCCGGAGACATTGTGGTTCTCACTGTTATCAAACACATATCGGAATAGACCCATTTATTATACTGTGACTGAGGTAATAAACTGAGAACCACTGCGAAATGAGATTGGGAACCAAAATGCCACTCTCTTCTGACAGCTAAGAGCATCATTCTTTTTCATTTGAAAAACTCTGGAAACCTGGTGTCTGGAAGTGTGGGAGACAATGGCCATTAAATGAATCACTGCTCATAAGAATAACAGATTCCTACATATTTGACAGCCAGCTGTTCAGTACATAAGAAAAGGCAGTAGGCAAGTGACAGAACTGCCAAGACTGAGTGCACTGCAATATTTGACTAGGAGGCGGAGTAGAAGGTACAGAGGAATCACTGGTAGAAATGTGTAATTAACACTTGCAATTAATTTAGTTTTTTTGCTGAATGACCAGGTATTATAATATTAACTGTAAAGGGGATGCTATGAGGAAAGGGGCATTACTGTGATTAAAGGTTTGAAGTGAACTGAAATATACAAAGGCAACTGGCATCCACTAACAGGGATGAAATACTGCTATGTATTAAATTAACCTAGAATACTGATACAGGTTTGTAATAAAAAAAAATACCACCCACCAATTTCAATTATCCCGTCTACCCTAAGTCCTTAGTGACACCCAACAAGCACAAAGCAAACATAAGGAGATGATGGACGGAGCACTGAAACTTATCAGACACTCACCCCCAGTCACAGATCTGGGTTGAATCCATCATCATTCTTTAGCTCACTTCGCCACCTCAGTTCAGACCCAGCTACATGCAAATCAGTCTCAATCTTGTGCCTCATGGGAACAGTCCAGCCCGAACTGCCAAGCCAGGTCTTCCCTGAACCGGAAACAAGCATCCTGGGACTGGTTTCTGGGTAACACCCTTCATCAGCCAGGCTAACTTGAATCCAGTGGCAAAGTGAGCAAGGGACCCACGTCTGGGCATACCCTGCCAACTTAGGGCGAACAAAGCAACCACAAGGAGATGATGGACGGAGCGCTGAAACTTTTCAGACACTCAGCCCCAGTCACAGATCTGGATTGAATCCATCATCATTCTTTAGCTCACTTCGCCACCTCAGTTCAGACCCAGCTATATGCAAATCAGTCTCGACCCTGTGCCTCATGGGAACAGTCCAGTCCGAACTGCCAAGCCAGGTCTTCCCTGAACCGGAAACAAGCATCCTGGGAATGGTTTCTGGGTAACACCCTTCATCAGCCAGGCTAGCTTGAATCCAGTGGCAATGGATTTAGGCCCAGATCTCTGTACTGGGGTGAATGTATGACTTTGTTCTGCATTCTGTCCATCAATTGTTCTTTTTGCATTTGTCACCCCTTGTGGAACGGGTATGCCCAGACGTGGGTCCCGTGCTCTCCATGCCACTAGAGTCAAGCTATCCTGGCTGATGAGGGGTGAAACCCCGAAACTGGTCCTAGTTTCCAGTCCAGGGAGGACCTGGCCTGGCAGTTCGGGCTGGACTGTTCCCATTGGGCGCAGGGTCAAGACTGATTTGCATATGGCTGGGTTCAAACTGGAATGGTATGGTGAGCAAAAAAAACAATGGATTTAGGCTCAGATTTCTGTACTGGGGTGAATGTATGACATTGTTCTGCATTCTGTCCATCAATTGTTCTTTTTGCATTTGTCACCCCGAGTGGGAAGGGTATGCCCAGAAGTGGGTCCCGTGCTCTCCATGCCAATGGAGTCAAGCTATCCTGGCTGATGAGGGGTGAAACCCTGACACCAGTCCTAGGATGCTTGCTTCCAGTCCAGGGAGGACCTGGGCTGGCAGTTCGGGCTGGACTGTTCCCATTGGGCGCAGGGTCAAGACTCATTTGCATATGGCTGGGTCCAAACTGGAATGGCATGGTGAGCAAAAAAACAATGGATTTAGGCCCAGATCTCTGTACTGGGGTGAATGTATGACATTGTTCTGCATTCTGTCCATCAATTGTTCTTTTTGCATTTGTCACCCGGAGTGGCACGGGTATGTCCAGACGTGGGTCCCGTGCTCTCCATGCCACTGGAGTCAAGCTATCCTGGCTGATGAGGGGTGAAACCCCGAAACCGGTCCTAGGATGCTTGTTTCCAGTCCAGGGAGGACCTGGCCTGGCAGTTCGGGCTGGACTGTTCTGTTGTATTCCGCTTTAGGTGTCCGTATATAGGCTTTTCCAAAACATGTCCTTATATAGGCACAATTCGCCTTGCCCTTATATAGGCATAAAAACCCTGTCCTTATTTAGGCATGAGCCATGCACTCCAAATACAGGCATGGTCACCGACATCCGTCCACCACAACAACACAACGAGTTCTTAGAAACCAGACCCTTAAGCTCTTGGGAGTTCCCCTAGCACAGGATTATTGATTTCTCCAAGAACTCATCTATTATGCATGAACCGCTATTTCTTAAGGGTTCATTCCTGACGTCTTCCTCTGTCCGACTTCACGTCAATGCTAACATTCCAAGGCACCTACCAGGTATAAATATACCTTCCCCTGCCCAAGCAAGTTAGGAGGAGACCTCGACTTTAGAGGAGCCCGTGTCCCGGCCTGACGCACTGAGAAGAGACGCTGTCATCCCTGCTCGCAGAGAATCTGTTCTGACTCCCTTCGCGGGGTGTTAGAGTTCGAGACCGGAAAGAGATTCCCACCTCTCTCATTCTCAAGGTATGGAGCTGACTAGAACCTAGAGGGACTCTTGGAATACAGACTCTTAGTATACCATACTATAGAATACATCACCTACTTCTTACCTTGTCCTACATCTAGGTTAGGTTAGGTACACTGGGGTAGAACTAGCTTAGAGACGCATCGTATGAGTACTCGCATTTTTAGCTTATGTTATTTATGTATATGAATATATGTGTGATAGCTAAAGATAATGCTAGCGCAGTATTATTTCTTTCTACTGCTTACGCTGTACATTATATATCTTGCATACTGTCTTGTGATCATAACAGCTCATATCTCTTACACGAGAAACAAGACTGTTCAATAAATCCCTTTTTATTGAAACGCCCGTCTTTTCTTTCTGTGTAACTCTGGAGAAACTAAGTATGCACGATTAGCTGAGTGAAACTGTTATCTATTGTTTCCACGATTCTGAGAGTGTTCCGATTCTAAAGGGAAACAAAGTTGTCATGTTTATGCGGTTGCCAGAAACTACTCCCTTCTTGTTTTCAAGGATTTTCTAGTGGCCTCTGAGCTAGCTGGCACAAAGTAATTAAGTATAATATACTCGATAGGGACATACTGACCTCAGTCCTATGTCAAACCTATAGGGTATATTATTCCAATGCGCAGAGCCTATTAGGGAAATAGGAACTACACTACAGTTCCCATTGGGTGCAGGGTCAAGACTGATTTGCATATGGCTGGGTCCAAACTGGAATGGCATGGTGAGCAAAAAAACAATGGATTTAGGCCCAGATGTGTGTACTGGGGTGAATGTATGACATTGTTCTGCATTCTGTCCATCAATTGTTCTATTTGCATTTACCCAACAAGCACACAGGTTTCACCCTCAGAATAAAACTATTAGAAAACAATGCCCTAATAGTGTGATCAAAATTGGAGCCCAACACTGCAAAAACGCGGGAACGGTGCATTAATTGTGCAAGAAATTATATACCGGCTGGAAGACAAAGCAGACATTGGGAGAGCAAACAGGAACCTATAGGCTGTGCGGGGGATCTGTGCAGTCCTACACAGTTCAGGAATATCCAGCTAAGTGAATTGTGAAGATTCAGACTGTGCCTTTGCAGAAGGCAAAGTCAGCAAAATAACGAAAGGGAGGCAGACGTCAATACTGAGGGAGGTCAGGCTGCACCCACTTGCAGCTCATGTGAACCTTTGCGGTCATATATGGTCAACCTAACAAGCCTTGATGATGGAGGATACTGTTCTGTAAAAAACGACAACATATGTTCTCATCATATTGTTCTTAACTTAAATCCTCTAACTGATTTTCTCCTATATTGACTTGCCCAGGAACTTGATGAAACTAAATCCTGAGCATCTCCTTCTTACATTTGAACAGTACTACATGTACTCCCCAACTTCGAATATGAAGGAATGTTCTTTTCTACCATTCTAGTGGTCCTTCATTGGAAAGAGTGTACTTTGGAATAGTTTTTGACTTGGTCAGTCAGTTCAGTTCAATAACTTTATTCGATCCAATTAAAAAACATAGATCATAAAAGTACACTACAGGTGAATAATAATACATAAAATCTTAGCAGAAAATCCAAGATAAAAATGTGATTGAGGAGTCCAAGTTAATAACTCTTCAAACCTAACATTATCCAGAAAATGAATTAATACCACAGGTAGATGGAATAAACGCTAAAAACTTCACACAAGGTCTGCCAAGTAGACCATTACCTACTTACTTATTCAGAGTGCGATTAACAAGTCCGAGTTCAGAATTCCTATCTACCAACATCTTCCCTATAGTGTATAGAACCTAAGATATCTAAAATTAATTATACACAATGCGCCCATCACACTTAAAAATACTTAAAACGGGAACTAATTACCTTATAAAAACATTTTTTTTTTTTAAAGTTATGACTATTCCCCCCTCAAGATTCCCTCTTATTAGCTCCATAATGTGCTGAATGATAAGTTATATAGGTCAAATAAACTCTTAAGGCCCGATTCTGATCTCGTTCGGAAAGCATACCGCCCAAATCGGTTCCGGAATCCTTTCCGTACAACTCGAATCGGGGGAGTCCGACCGAGCGAGCACGATGCATCCGTATGCATCCGGATCCGATTCGGTCGGACTCACATTGACTTCAATGGGAGCCTGTCTTCCGAACGAGAACACAGGCTCCCATTGAAGAAAGGGGTGGCTGGGGAAAACCTTGCACCCTGTGGCGGGCACCCCATGGTGCCTGCCACAATGTGCATGGTTAGGAAGAGCAGACCCATGGGTACCCCCACGGGTCAGATTCGGAGGGCCCCGGTGAAGGGGGGCCTGCGACGGGCCCCCAAAGACCGATTCCGACAGCCTTTTCTTTCCGGGCAAACCGAATCGAAAAGGCTGTCCGAATCGGTCATCATACTCGCTCGCTCGGAAACCGAGTCCATAGAGCTGTACGAATCGGATCCGGAAAGGCTCGTCCTGTCCGAATGATTTTCGGTACCGATTCGGTCAGCCCTAACGGTTTCCAGGCATCGTACTTGGTTGTTCAGAACTGGGAACCAGTCGGATCAGAAACAAGGGCTCTGGATCGGTTTCGGCAAACCCAAAACCGATTCGGAGCCCTTCCAACCGACATCGGAATCGACCCCTTAGAGTTTCCATGGCTTCTCAGCTAAACACAGTTTCCACCTTCTCATACAGGCCCAGACAAATATAGCTACAGAGAAACAAACAAATGGATCATTGAGTTTTTAAAGAAATACAAAGCAGGGCAGCTTTGAGTGAAATTATAACTTCTTAAAAGAGGTAAAATATATCTTGATCTTTGTTCCTTATAGAAGCCACAGTAGAAAAATAAATGAAGGTCAGATTGCTCAGAGGTATTATTACATGGGCAAGTTGTCAGTTCGTTAAAGCTATACCTCTTCGCAGGGAAACACAGCATCAAAGGGATTAAATTCATACGAAGCCTCATCAGAATGAATCTATGTTGAGGATTTCTTACTTTTTCTAAATACGAGCACCATCCCTTCGTTAGAGGCGGGTTCATTTGGTATAACATAATAAAGGATTTTGCATAGCTTTTTTCCTTTCTTTCATTATCTGCCTTGGCTAAAAATAATGACTTTAATCTAATTTTCGTAAATTAAGTGCAGGAGCTGGGGTTCATGAATAAATCAGCTAATCCTAAAGAAGTCAGTGTGGACCTTACGACTTGGCCAGTCAGGCCTATCTGTGGGCTACATTTTTCAATGCACAAGCAAGTGAACCACGCAAGAAAAGGTTTATTCACATCTACAGTACAGAAATCTCAACTTATCTATTGAAACTGAAATACTTGTTCAAAAAGCAAATTAATTTCCTTAAATTCTCAGACTGAAATAAGTCAGAGCAGATACACAAGTTGCCTGGACCAAATGCAAACAGTTTACCGGGATTGTTAAGCAAATTCATATACTATCCTTTAGGTTAGTGGTTCCCAACCAGTGGTCCAGGGACCCTTAGGGGTCCGTGAAGCCTCCTCAGGGGGTCCTCAACTACTTAGAAAATTAAATAATATTAACAGATTTTTAAAGTGTAAATAAATGAAGAGCACAATGTACAATTGAACATTTTAAAATGTACTGTATTTGTGAAGGAATTTGAAATCGGAGGCTAGAAATGCAATTAGTATCCTCAGATTGATTTGTGGGAGCAGTTCAGGTTCATCAAACAGAATATAGTATGGACGATGAGGGGCCTTAATTAAATTTATAAAAGCCCCAACCTTTCTATTAAAATTAGATTTAGATTTTTATTTATTTATATGTGTTTGCGAATTAAATAAAATGTGCCATAATTTGTGTATTTGTTTGATTAATGCTTTCTTCTGTATTTTATGTGTATTGTTTTGCAGTTCAAATCATTGACAATGCTTAGGCCGGGGACACCGGCTTCCACTAATCACTCTTGGGGGGTCCCTGAATTCCAATAATGATTTAGTGTGGGTCCCCGGGTTCCAGTAATGATAAAGTGAGGATCCCGTGAAGTCAAAAGGTTGGGAACCACTGCTTTAGGTTGTCAAGGTTCCCAACATAAATCACCTCTCCTGATTTTCGTTTTACATAGTATCAACGTATGTCAACATATTTAGGAAAGACTAGAAGCTAGTGACCAAACTTCATGCCACTACTAATGGTATAACTCATATGAACACAACTCAAACGTTAGAGTCCTAATTTTTACCACTGAAAGGTTTATCTATGGTCTTGGCTAGATGGATATTTTTGATCAATCATATATGATTTTACCTTTGTTCCTTTCTCCAGAACTCTACTTACAGATCATGTCAATTAAACGACAAGCACACAGGACATGTTTCTCGCCATCCCAAGCTCAGAAATCTACCACTTCTACAACATTTCATTAACTTCCCTATGCTACCACCATATTTCACCATTAAATATACAGGAAGCAAAAAAATCACAAATGTCTGTCCAACTCTTCCCTTGGAATCTGTGTTTTTCCCAATTATTCTCGTATATTAAATAACCTTACGCACTGGAGTTCCCAACAAATCTAGATAGATGTGATAGCTGTATTATGCGCATTACTGGATTTTCAACACAGACATGCTAGAGGTGCTTAGGCCTCTATTAAATTTATGGTAGCAGAAAGGTCATGCAACATTCAAACAGGTGCAGAGAAGTCACAATTCTATATTAAAAAAATATTACTTTAAACATATGTAATTTGCAGATGACCAGTTAATAAGCACCACCTTTGGAAGTTAGCAGTCGATTCTCGGTATCAATAGGGTGACAATAACAATAATTACTCCTTTACTACCTATAGCGTTCCATTTTTTAGCTTTGGCTATATACTGCTTTTGATGTCTGGAATACTTCATGTAATTAAATATTTTAAAAAGTAAAATAAGAAGTACTACAGGGAGCGACAGAGTATGGTCTTTGCTCTAGCCATTAAAGCTCATGTTTTTCATGCTTTGCTTGTATGGGCTGCCTATCAACCTATGGAACTTTAAGGCTAGCTAACTTGGCCCATTTAGGTTTCCATTAGGCTTTGGTGATGTAGCATGATGTGCAGCAGAAAACTGAGAGCCAGTGCCTGTTCTCGGATGTATTTACTTTGTAGACATGATGATGTTTTGTCTGTTGATTTATGTTTTTTGTTTAGGAATTGCTGGCTGTCTGGACCCAGTAGCCTACACAGTGCTACTAACTAGTGCCCTTAGACATTCATTTACCTTGCTATGCTGTCACAATTACAAGATGTTGGATTTACAGCTTTTTTCGTTCACAAAGAAAGGATGTGTGCACACAAAGGATTTCTTAAAGGAATCAACTAAAATACTGTCCCTTTGTCAAAACTACTATGCAATATATTTTGTGTATGTCTTTTAAGCACAATACTTACAACAAAAACATGTTCTTTTCATAACACTCTTCTTTGAGGGTACAGTCTGATCAGGAAAGGGCCCTAATCATTGCTTCCATATTGTTGTAGACCACAATTTCACTTAATTAGGGGATTTTCTATTTTGGAGAGCAGGGGAAAAGCACACACACATTCACCAAACACTTTCCCTCACAAAAAGTAATTGTTGTTTATATTTCACTGCAGTTGCTGTGTAGCCATCAGTTCCTGTTGCACAAGTTACTAACTTGTGTAACGATATATCTGTAAGAGACAGTAGTTAGTGACAGATTCCTTACCTTAGAATATCCCCAGGCGTCAGGCTGGATCCGGAAAGTTTTGCGTAGCAGTACCCTTGCGCGTCGGTAGGTGGCGTCGTGTGGCTCCGCGTCGGCGTCGTGATCGCCGGGATGACGTCACCGCCAGTACTTAGACGCCACCCATGCGCGCTGGCGTCAGTTCTGTACACGACTTTCCGCGCCAGAAACGCAGAGCCATACAAGAAACTGACACTGGTGTCTGAAAACTAGGGCCCTGAAAGGGATGACCTTAACCCTAGAAATCAGTTCGCAGAACGGGGAGGATGGGTGGGGCGGTAAGGAATCTGTCACTAACTACTGTCTCTTACAGATATATCGTTACACAAGTTAGTAACTTGTGCATCTGAAAGAGACACGTTAGTGACAGATTCCTTACCTTAGAATAGATACCCCAGCAATACCAACCCCGGTGGTGGGTCTGCGAACAAAGATCAGACGAGGAAGTCCCGGAGAACAGAACGGCCAAAAAAGCTGTCTCTCCGGACTTGGCTGTCAAGGCAGTAATGCTTGGTAAACGTGTGCAGCGAGGCCCACGTAGCTGCCTGACAAATGTCCTGCAATGGGACACCACGTCCCAAAGCCGTGGTGGCGGCTGTTGCCCTGGTGGAATGGGCACGTAGCCCAACAGGGGGCTCCTTCTTAGCCAAAGAATAGCAGGCTTTGATACACAAGACAACCCAGAGGGAGATGGTCCGCTTGTGTACCGCCCGACCTTTTTTGGCGCCCACGTAGCCAACAAAGAGCTGGTCGTCCACCCGGAACTGTTGTGTGCGGTTCAGATAGAAAGAAATCGCACGTTTTGGGTCCAGACGGTGGAGCCTCTCTTCCTCTCTGGAAGGATGCGGAAAGAAGGTGGGCAAAGTGATGGTCTGCCCAATGTGGAAGGCAGTGACCACCTTTGGCAAGAAGGACAGACGCGTCCTAAGAACAACCTTGTCTGGATAGACAGACAGAAAGGGGGGCTTGCAAGAAAGAGCCTGGAGCTCACTCACCCACCGAGCGGAGGTGATAGCCACCAGAAAGGCTGTCTTCAGAGTGAGAAGACGAAGAGGACAGTTATGGAGAGGCTCAAAGGGAGCGCACATTAAAAAGGGAAGAACCAAGTTTAAGTCCCACTGAGGCATCGCAAACGGAACAGGCGGGAAAAGGTATGTAATGCCTTTAAGAAACCTGTTAACAACAGGGGACTTGAAAAGGGAGGGCTGATCAGGAAGCCTGAGGAAGGCCGAGATTGCACAAAGGTAGCCCTTGATGGTA
This sequence comes from Calotriton arnoldi, assembly GCA_963921515.1. Taxonomy (NCBI): domain Eukaryota; kingdom Metazoa; phylum Chordata; class Amphibia; order Caudata; family Salamandridae; genus Calotriton; species Calotriton arnoldi. Next base: position 2,748,639 of record CAWUFW010001415.1, read on the forward strand.
CCCAGGGCAGAACGCTGTTGGGCCAGAGAAAGAAGGAACAGTAGAACCTCAGAAAGAGGGGCAGAAAGGGGATTCACAGCCGTTGCTGTGTACCATGCCACAAACTTGTTCCACCTGCAGGCGTATACCACCTTAGTGGAGGGACTCCTGGCTGCCAGAATCACATCACAAACTTCGGGAGGCAAGTCGAAAGGAATCAACTGCCGCCGCTCAATCTCCATGCAAGGAGGTGCAGACTGGACAGGTTCGGGTGGAGTACCGTCCCCTGCTGCTGCGACAGAAGATCCTCCCGAAGAGGCAGACGGATCGAGGGATCGATGCTCATACTGAGTAGCTCGGGATACCAAACTCTTCGAGCCCAGTCCGGAGCCACAAGGATGACTTGGGCCCGGTCGCGCCGAATCTTCTTCAACACTCTGGGTAGAAGTGGTATAGGCGGAAAGGCGTACAACAGACCGCAACTCAACTTGCGACGAAAAGCGTCGCTGAGCGAGTGCCGCCTTGGAAATTCCAACGCGCAGAATTGCTGACATTGCGCGTTCTCTTCGGTGGCGAATAGATCTAACCAAGGCTCTCCCAACTGTAGAAAGAATCCTTGTGCCACCTCCGAGTGAAGACGCCATTCGTGATCCATCATGCACCTGCGGCTGAGTTTGTCCGCCCTGGCGTTCAGAGAACCTGCCAGGTGTTGAACCATCAGGAATATGCCCTGATGTTCCAGCCATGTCCAGAGACGCAGAGCCTCCTGACAAAGGGTCCACGACCCCACCCCGCCTTGCTTGTTGCAGTACCACATGGCGGTGGTGTTGTCCGTGAAGACCTGCACTACCTTCCCCTTGACAGAGGGAAGGAATGCCTTCAGTGCAAGTCGGATCGCCCGGAGCTCCAGAAGGTTAATATGGAGCCGGGACTCCGCCAGAGACCAGAGGCCTCTGATCTCCGCCTCTCCCATGTGACCGCCCCATCCCAGAAGGGACGCATCCGTCACAACTGTGTGCTCTGGCTGGGGAAGGGAGAGGGATCTGCCCGTGACCCATTGCCGGTTTGAGAGCCACCACTGTAACTGTTGTGCAGTTCCCTCCGAAATCTGGACGTAATCGGACAGGTTCCCCTGATGCTGCGCCCACTGGAACTTCAGAGCCCGCATATGCCATCTGGCATGATCGACCAGCAGGATGCAGGAGGCCATGAGGCCCAGCAGCCTCAGGGTGATCCGAACCGAAACCCAGGATAGAGGCTGAAAGATCGGAATCATAGCCTGAATACCCTGGACTCGCCGTTCGGGAGGATAGGCCCGAAACTGCGTTGTGTCCAGAACCGCTCCGATGAAAAGGAGCTGTGGAGAAGGAACCAGGTGTGACTTCGGCACATTGATGGAGAACCCCAGCGAGTGCAGGAGTCCGGCCGTAGTCTGGAGGTGGGAGACGACTGCCTGGGACGAGCCCGCCTTCAACAACCAGTCGTCGAGGTAGGGGAAGACTGGAATCCCTGACCGGCGCAGATGAGCTGCGACCACCGCCATCACTTTCGTGAACACCCGAGGGGCGCTGGTAAGGCCAAAGGGAAGCACGGTGAACTGAAAGTGCTCGAGGCCTACCGTGAACCGCAGGTAACGCCGGTGGGCCGGCAGGACGGGGATGTGAAAATATGCGTCCTGCAAGTCCAACGCTACCATCCAGTCTCCAGGGTCGAGGGCAGTCAAGACCTGAGCTAGGGTGAGCAACTTGAACTTCTCCTTCCGGAGGAAGCGATTGACGTTCCGGAGGTCCAAGATAGGACGCATGTCCTCCTTGTCCTTTTTGGGCACCAGAAAGTAGTGGGAATAACAACCACGCCCTACTTCTGGGGTCGGCCCTTGGCCAAGAGGGCCGCAACTTCCTGTCGAAGAAGTACCAAATGGTCCCCCGACATGCGGTGGTGCTGAGGTGGCATGGCTGGAGGGGTAGTCTCGAAGGGGAGGGAGTAGCCCCTTCGGACAATGTCCAAAACCCACCTGTCCGATGTGATGGTGCGTCAGTGGGGAAGGTGATGGCGGACCCTGCCCCCCACTGGCGTGCTGTGGACTGGAAAGGACGGACTAGGAGGGTTTGGAGGCCGCGGACGGGGCGGAGGTGGTGGCCTGACCCGCTCGCTGGTTACCCGACCCGCCTCGGCGGGAGCCACGTCATCGGCCGCGCGAAGGCGTTTGCTGCGCGGGCCGGTGGCTGGGCAGTGGACGTGACTGGGCGCCCCTTCCGTGGCCACGAAAGGGGCGAAAAGCAGACTGCTGCGGAGGGCGCGAGGCGGAGAGGCCCAAGGACTTGGCCGTAGCCCGCGAGTCCTTAAAGCGCTCCAGCGCGCTGTCTGCCTTATTGCCAAAAAGGCGGATACCATCAAAGGGCATGTCCATAAGGGTGTTTTGGACATCGCCCAAGAAACCAGTGGTCCTCAGCCAGGTGTGACGGCGAAGCGCCACTGTCGTAGCAAGCGATCTGCCTAGCGAGTCAGCGGTGTCTAGGCCACATCTGATAGTGAACTTCGCTGCGTCTCTCCCCTCTGCAATAGCACGGGAGAGAAGTGCCTGGACCTCCTCAGGACACTTGGGCAGCACCTGCGCCACCGAATCCCACAGAGAGTGGGAGTAACGGCCCAAAAGGCAAGCGGTGTTCACGGACCGCAAGCCAGCACTGGAGGAAGAAAAGACCTTCTTCCCAACTTGGTCCAGTTTTTTGGATTCCCTATCCGGCGGAGCCGTAGGGAAGGCGCTTTGGGAGGCAGAGGCTTGGACAACCAAGCTCTCGGGGGTGGGGTGTTGGGAGAGAAACAGAGGGTCGCCCGGGGCCGGGCGATGGCATCGGGCCACGTTCCTGTCCACAGGAGCCCCTGTGGTGGGCCTGGACCAGGTGCCCAAAGAACGTCCGAAAGTGCATCGTTGAACGGCAGCAGTGGCTCCGAAGAGGTAGCCGCCGGCTGAAGCACTTCCGTCAGGAGGTTAGTCCTGACAGCCACCGTAGGGAGCTCGAGGCGGAGGGCCTCAGCCGCCCTACGCAACACCGTTGCATAACTTGCTCCCTCCTCCGTAGCCACGGAAGGAGGAGACAGCATGCCAAGGTCAGGAGAGGAGTCCAGAACACTGGCATCCCCCAGTTCCTCAGCCCAGTCCTGATAAGGCTCACATTGAGCTGTGAGAGGGTCTTCCGACCCCTCCCAGTCCTCCTCGTCCTCCAAAACAGGTGAAAAGTATGGAGGAGGGACATGAGGGAAAAAGAGTCCCATCGGCGTCGGAATCGGCGTCGAGCGACGTCGATCTGGCTCCGTGTCCGGTGCCGGGGAGAACCTGGGGACGGCGCCGTCCGGGGCCTCGGACGGCGCCGTGAACGGTATTGGTGAGGTCGGCGCCGGTGGAGGTGTAGTTAGGTCAACCGGCGTCTGGATCCGAGGGGGTCCTGCGGCGCCGGGGCCGGAGCCGCCGGAGACACCGGGGCCGGAGCCGCCGGTGGTGCCGAGGGAGGACTCCCACTGGGGCCCGAAGGCGCACCGGGGTAACCCTTAGGCCCGAAGATGCGGGCCATGGCCGACAGGAACTCCTGTATCTCGTCCGGAGTCGACGTCGGACCTGGAACAGGCGGGTAGGCCGGCGTCGGCTGCGCGGGCACCCCCGGAGCCGCGGGGGCGGCGCCTTCTGAACCCTCGGCCGGGTCGTGAGACCGGCGAGGGGAGGTCTTAGAGCGACGCTTCTTAGACCTCTTGTGCTTCGCCTTACCTGAAGACGAAGACTTCGACCCCGACGAATGACGACGACTCCGCGACCGGCCCCTCGACCTCTCACGGGACCTGGACCTCGAGCGGCGCGGAGCCGAGTGCCGGGCCTCGAGGAGCTTTCGAGACCGCTCTCGCAAAGCCTTCGGGGCGAGGGACCGACACTCGGGGCACGACTGGGGGTCGTGGCCGCGCCCCAGGCAGAAGAGACACTCACGGTGCGGACCCGTAATCGACATCATGCGATTACAGACCTCGCATGGCTTGAAGCCGGGCATCCCTACTGACACCTTTGGAGTCGAAACGACTCGAAAAACTTGGACAAAAAGTCACAAAAACATTCAGTCAAAAAATGACTGGGGCACTGCTCAATCCGGATCTGCGCTTACTGGCGCGGAAAAAGAAAGAACTGACGCCAGCGCGCATGGGCGGCGTCTAAGTACTGGCCGCGACGTCATCCCGGCGATCACGACGCCGACGACGGACGCGGAGCCGCACGACGTCGCCTACCGACGCGCAGGGGTACTGCTACGCAAAACTTTCCGGATCCAGCCTGGCGCCTGGGGATATTCTAAGGTAAGGAATCTGTCACTAACGAGTCTCTTTCAGATACTGGTATTTCCTGTTATACATACACAAAGAGGAAAACTACATCTTCTGGCACAGGGACTCTTTCCATTTCTCAATGGATATTCTTTCAGAGAGATCTTTGTTTTTTTCTCTCAATTCAATTCACCAGGTCAGTTGCTAATTACATTTTTAAAGGAGCTTATGAAACAGTACAGTTCGATTTGCATATTCTATTCACCTTACTGTTTTCAATGAACTCGAGACTTTCCTTCACATTAGGTAGGGAAAGGCAGCACTATCTGGATTCCAAATAAAGAATACTTAAATGATAATAGCATTAGTAAAATGCGAAGTTTGTATAACACTTTCATCCTTCATGCTGGCTACAGTTCCTTTTGACTATCAATTTACGGCAGCCAATTTATTCCATATACATGTACATCCACACCGGGCTGGTACTAGGCTGACTCAGACTCGTTAAGATTTCAGATTGTGAACTTCAGAGTTACACGGAGCTCAAAGGCTTAAACTGGAGCCTTGCATTGTCTCGCCTTATGTTCCGAGTATGGGGGAATCTAGCAACACTAAGAAAGTCAGCAGTGCTAAAGACTCATGTGACGCGTGAGATTATCAAACATTTGAAATGTTGTTGCTTTCGACTTACAAAATGTAAAATCTTCCCTTTTTTTCAAAAGTGACATTTAGGATGTGCGATTCGGACTGTTACCTCAAATGTTGTGACCCAGTTACACATCCTAGTCTCACAAACAACCTCGAATGGCAAAGGGTGGCATCCAGAAAAAAAATACATCGGGCACATGCAACTTAAAGAAATAACAACTGAGCATTTCACTAGCATGTGACAGAAGATACCAACCATTACTTTATGGTAATAAAAAAATCCTAATAATTCACTGAAATAACCAAAGGCTATAGCAACGTTATAGTTAGGTGAGAATTTCAGTGACAACGTAGCGTTTTAAACGTACAGCACCACTTAAATTTACCAGCTATAGTTAGCTCTGGTAACTATAACTCATGCCCTAAGGTAACTAACTATACCTCGCGTCCTCGCCATACACCGTTTCTTATCAATAATTCCATTGCAAATGTTGCAGTGATATTATCAATGATGTCATAGACTATGTCATGAGTAATTCAATAAGGCGAGACTTATAGTTAACCTATGGCACAAGTTAAATCTACCAGAGCTAACTATAACTGGTGAATTTCAGTGGTTTAAAACATTACGTTGTCACTGAAATTCTCACCTAACTATAGCGTTACTTTAACCTTTCGTTTTTTTAGTGAATTTCTATGTTTTTTTTTACATAAAGTAATATTTAGTTACCGAACAGTACATAAAGCCAAGGCCTGCCAAACATTAAAGAGCCCTCTGGCCAAACCCCCACAGTCAGCCAACCTCAGGCTGTGCACGGTCCTTGGTCATGCTCAGTGTAAGATGGGCCGCAGGGCCTAACTTGTAGCCAGGCCCTGCTTCTAACCCCCCCACAGGCTGCCAACCCTATGCTGGGCACAGCCTTTGGCCGTGTGCAGTGGAGGGTTGACCACAGTGCCTGCATCCAACCCCGCACAGGCAGCCAACCTCACGCTGCGCATGGTCTTCGGTCGTGCGCGAGAGGTTGTCTACAGAGTCTGGCCTGCGGCCAGGCCCTACTTTCAACACTCCCCGGGCCTACCTTAATTATAGGTGAGAGCCCCGGTGCCCACCCGGGGCACCCACCAAGCAGCAAGTAGGTGACGGCGGGGAGAGGCCCAGGGCCCCTGCAGCCCCAGCTGGCTCTCTGCATGCTGCGGAAGCAGGCATTGCTCACACCAGGAGGGAGCAGCAGTTTTTTGCATGCTACCTCCAGGCGGAAGCAATATCTGTTCTGCTTCCCTGCCCACACTCCTGCAGGAATGGAAACAGGAGTCTGCTCCCACCCAGCGGGAGCATGTTTAAATCTCCTACCGGCTGGGACCAAACATGCATTCCCTGCCCACACTCCTGTAGGCTGGGCAGGCATGTTCGCTCCTGCCTGGCGGGAGATTTACAATGCTCCCGCCAGGTGGGAGATTTACAATGCTCCCACCATGTGGGAGCACACGTGTTTCCCTGCCTGCGCTAGTGAGGGCAGGGAAACTACTCGGTCTCAGAGGTGGGCTCCCTGGGACAGAGTAACAGAGCTGGCCCCAGGGAATGTGGTCCCAGGGCCTGTGAAGGCTTGGGGAGGGGGGGCACAGGCCCCCTCCCTCTTTATTTTTCACAGAAATCAGCCCTGGGGATGCGGTCCCCGAGACCTCAGAGGGTTGGGGAGGAGGGCCATGCTCCTCCTCCCCTTTATAAACATATAGGCCCTGAGGGATGGGGTTCCCGAGCCCTTTTAGAGGCTTGAGGAAGGGAGCCATGCACTCCCCCACCCCTAAATAACCTATCTGACCTCCCGTGGTTCTGGCCCACCTCGGGGGGCATTTTTTTAACCACACTTTTTAAATCATTTTAATGTGGATTCTCCACAAATTTGTGGCAAAACGGAAAAAAAACACAATTTTAGGCCTCAGGTCTAGGAGGACAGGGTATGCCTTCCCTACCCCATTATGTCTTTTTTGAGCCACTTCCTGGCTGATGTGATAATAGCCAATCAAGTGTCAGCATGTGATCTGAGATCTGTCGGATCAGCAGAGCCTCCGCTGTGTAAAATATACAATTGTTTTGAGCATTGATTGCTCAAAAACTACTGACAGGATTTACACCAAATCACAAAAAAGGACTCTTTCTGGTCCAAGATCTATCTTTCTGCAAAATCTGGTGCAAATCCGTTCAGCAGTTTGGGCTCTAGCTGTGTCTGAAGTTTCTAATGAAAAATGAATGTGGAACACGCGTTTGGGGTCCTCCCTTTTTCTAGGCGCCCGCTTCACGTATCCCCCGAAATTATCCATGTGCAAACTAGTCAAAAAGTAGCACCTTTTTGTAAAGTTTCGTGGAGATTCGTCTAAGGACACAAAAGTTATTAGCAACAAAAAAAGCCATTACCTATGAAAAAACAATCCTAACTATAACTACCCAGTGGTGACTGTCACTGGGTAATATGTATGCATATATTATTAGTTTGTTTTGGAGGACTTCCAAATTATTTCACTTATTTTCTACGTTACTTAGCTGGATAAATGTATCTTCATGAACCCTATTCTTCACATCCCGAGTAGATACACGCCCACTGCTAGTGAAAATTGCTAGTTTCCACCAGCAAAAACTGTATGCCAGCAAAAATGACTGTCTGAAGTTTCCCTGTGCAAAACGTCTTGTGTGTGGACTGTGTTCATTGTGGAAAATCTGGAGAATTGTTTTGGAGGTCACTGTAAACTATACGGTAAGTGATGGCAGTTCAACGAAAGAAAAGAACACAAACTGGCATTGACAAAATCTCGGATGAACATACCTATGGATCTGGCACTCAAGAAATAAAGTGACATTATTATTCAATATGAATTATCAATGCAAGCTGGTGTGGCTTCAAAAGTGCCCTATATGCCAGAAAGCATCTACTGCTAAGGCACTGGAAATGGGCCAGACAGCTTAAACTTAAAGGGTACATCAGCTGGAAAGGAAGCTTAGCAACTTTTGAGAAGGTTACTCTGAAAGCCAGAGAAACCAGCTCATGTACATGAGTGAGCACTTGAGACAATCGTTCAGCGCGCGTTCGCCCATGGGCATCTTGGCATTAGGGTTGAAAAAGGTAGACCCTTACTAGCAAAATAAATGAGACTTCAGGGCCTTGTGGAACCTACCATGATCGACAATCTGCTGAAGTGTGAGAGGCAGGTTGTCCACAGCTTGGGTGTGATCATTAAGAAAGCTCTTGCTAGATGTTTAACACGTGGGACAGAAAACAGAGAAAGTGCACAAGACCAAAGAAGGTGTAGGTGCAAATGAAGCATATCCAGCACCACAGCTCAAAATAGAAGTCATCCAATACAGTGACCAAAGATTTTAGGTCCCTACAAATGGACAAAAGCCAATCTGGAAGGGGTCCAAGGAAGCTGAGGACCTTAGATGGTTCAACAGCAAAGAACTTTTCACCATCACATGGAGAAATTAAAACCAAACTTAACATTTCAAGGAGTAAACATGGCACATAATCTAGGACAACAGCTAAGACTACATTGTCTGGGAGTCTTTGGCCCTGATCAAGAGTTTGGTGGAACTTTCAGACCCTGCAAAAACCCCTGTTAGCACAGAGGTCGTAATTACGAGTTTGTGGTATTGACCGGACCCTGTAATTACCTGGTATGTTAAAAACACTTCTCTAATTTTCAGCAGCTAAAATCTGCTGAAATTTAGCAGAGGAAGTAATAAGAATTTACAGAGACATGTAGAAACTCATATGTATTCCTCCAAAACTCAGAATAGGTGTTATTTTAGTGTGCTTGCAGTATCAGATTTTAACAGGCGCAATAAACAGCTACTACTCCTCCGACACATTCAAAATCAGGGCTTAGATACTTACAGCACAAAATAATTGTAACTTAAAGAAGATTTATTGTACACATCCTCTTATTTTGGAATGTAATGCAGAAACTGCAGGTTAATTTACCAGTTCTAATAATTTTTTTCCTTACGTTGATTTTACATATACTTTGAATCAGTTTCATTCACTGCAAAAATTAAGGTTTTTGTTGCACTTTCCTACATTTATCTCATCACTTAAACCTGGTCTATTCAGGTGCAAACTTGGAGGTGCTGATAATTGCGGGGTATCTCCTATTGGGGAGTGATTCAGTTAAGGACTGTGGAGGCTGGAATCAAAGTAAAATGTCAACAGAAATGTGCCTCCCAGACCATGGATTTACATGCATTTGAGAATAATAATCTACAAGAGTCTTCCTATTCAAGTTCAAAAATTGACTTTTTTGTCTTTTGTTTATTTTTTTCATTAAACAATGATGCCCCGTACTTGTTTTTGATTCCTCAAGAATGCCCTTTTACTGATAGTTTGCCAAGTTTGTATTTATCTTTTTATTTCTTATTCTAATTTATATACACATTTCGATACTGTTCGCATTTCCTTCCTTCTCCTTCTTTTCTTGTGGCACTACTCCTATCATTCCGCTCCTGAGCGTGCATGAGCGGAACGATAGGAGTACATAGAATTTTTTTGCAAATCCTACATACATCTCGTTTTACGATTCTCAGAAATTCGCTATTTGAGAATCGCAAAACCTAACTTTGATACATATAGCCCTAGGATTTGCAAATAATTTTGCGAATCCTACATATTCCTTAATTGCGAATCGCAAATTGTGATTCGCAATTAAGGAATACCTCCCCATTCATTCCTATGGGCCTAGAGGCCCATAGGAATGAATGGGAAGACATTCTCAATTTGCGATTAGCAATTAGAGAATCGCAAATTGAGAATGCAATTTCAAGGTTGCAAGGGTGTCAAACGGACACCCTGTTGCACCCTGAAATAAGCATGGGTGCACATGTGGCGCACATACATGCCCTAAGGGCATGTATGTGCGCCACACTACACTTTGAAAAATGCAAAAAAGTGAATTTTTCTAAGAAATCGCATATTACCACCAACTTGAAGCTGGTGGTAATTTGCAATTCCTTAAGGCCAAATTGCACTTTTTTGGTGCTTCTTACATTGCATTTAAGGAATCGCAATTTGCAATTCCCTAAATGCATTCGCAAAATAGGGAATCGCAAATTGTGCGATTCCTTATTTTGCAAGGCAGTTTTTCCTTCATACATACCACTAAGCCAAATTGCGATCGCAAACGCTGAAATTCTGCGAATTTCAGCATTTGCAATCGCAATTTTGTTTGATACATATGGCCCCAAGTTACTTACCTTCGGTAACGATATATCAGTAAGAAACATAGGTTAGTTATATATTCCTTACCTTAGAATTACCCCCAGGAGTCAGACTGGATCCGGAAAGTTTTTCGTCAGCAGTACCCCTGCGCGTCAGAAGGTGGCTTCGGACGACTCCGCGTTCGTCGTCGGCGTCATGGTTGCCGGGAGGACGTCGCAGTAGCTACATAGACGCCGCCCTCGCGCGCTGACGTCAGTTCTGTACACGACTTTCCACGTCAAAAGCGCAGAGCCATGCAAGACACTGACCACTGGTGCACAAAACTAGGGCCCTGAAAGGATGTCCTTAACCCTAGAAGTCAGTTCGCAGAACGGGAAGGATGGGTGGGGCGGTAAGGAATCTATAACTAACCTATGTTTCTTACAGATATATCGTTACTGAAGGTAAGTAACTTGTTCATCTGAAAGAAACAGTTAGTTATAGATTCCTTACCTTAGAATAGATACCCCAGCAATACCAACCCCGGAGGTGGGTCTGAAAAACTAAGTTCACACCAGAAAGTCCTGGAGAACAGAACGGCCAAAGAAGCCGTCTCTCCGGACTTGGCTGTCTAGGCAGTAGTGTTTGGTGAACGTGTGCAGAGATGCCCACGTAGCTGCCTGACAGATGTCACTGAGGGGGACTCCCCGTCCCAAAGCAGTGGTAGCTGCCGTCGCCCTGGTGGAATGGGCGCGCAGCCCCACTGGAGGCTCTTTCTTAGCCAAAGAATAGCAGGCTTTGATGCACAGAACGACCCACCAGGAGATGGTCCGTTTGTGCACGGCCCGACCTTTCTTAGCACCCACATAACCAACAAAGAGCTGGTCGTCCACCCGGAATTGTTTTGTGCGATCCAAGTAGAAGAAAAGCGCATGTTTTGGATCCAGACGGTGGAGCCTCTCTTCCTCTTTTGAAGGATGCGGAGGCGGAAAGAAGGTGGGCAAAGTGATGGTTTGGCCAATGTGGAAAGAAGTAACCACCTTGGGAAGTGAGGAAGGACTAGTTCTTAGGACGACCTTGTCCGGATGAACAGTCAGAAAAGGAGGCTTGGAGGAAAGTACTTGGAGCTCACTCACCCTGCGAGCAGAGGGGATGGCCACCAGAAAGGCAGTTTTCAAAGTGAGAAGCCTAAGAGGACAGTTATGTAATGGCTCAAAGGGAGCGCACATAAGGTAGGTAAGAACCAAGTTCAAGTCGCACTGGGGCATTACGAAGGGAACAGGAGGAAAAAAATGAGTAATGCCCTTAAGGAATCTATTTACAACAGGGGACTTGAAAAGAGAAGGCTGATCAGGAAGCCTAAGAAAGGCTGAAAAGGCCGAGAGGTAGCCTTTGATAGTGCCCAGAGCAGAGCCCTACTGGGCCAAAGAAAGGAGGAACAAGAGGACCTCAGAATGAGGGGCAGAAAGGGGATCCACAGCCTATGCTGTGCACCATGCCACAAATTTGTTCCATCGGCAGGCGTATACCGTCTTAGTGGAGGGACGCCTGGCTGCCAAGATAACATCGCAGACTTCGGGAGGCAGGTCAAACGACGTCTACTGCCGCCGCTCAATCTCCACGCAAGGAGGTGGAGGCTGGATAGGTTCGGGTGGAGGACCGTCCCCTGCTGCTGCGACAGAAGATCCTCCCGAAGAGGCAGTCTGATAGGAGGATCGATGGCCATGTTGAGCGGCTCGGGATACCAGACTCTTCGTGCCCAATCCGGAGCCACACGAATGACTTGGGCCCGGTCGCGCTTGATCTTCTTCAGCACAATGGGCAGAAGTGGTATAGGCGGAAAGGCGTATAGAAGACCGCCACTCCACTTGTGACGAAAAGTGTCGCCTAGCAAGTGCTGCCTTGTAAATTCCAAAGTGCAGAACTGCTGACATTGCGCGTTCTCTTCGGTGGCGAATAGATCTAACCAAGGCTCTCTCCACATTGGTGAAAGAGACCTTGCACCACCTCCGAGTGAAGACGCCATTCGTGATCCATCATGCCCCTGCGGCTGAGTTTGTCCGCCCTGGCGTTCAAGGAACCTGCTAGGTGTTGAACCACCAGGGAAATGCCCTGATGTTCCAGCCATGTCCAGAGGCGGAGGGCCTCCTGACATAGGGTCCACGACCCCACCCTGCCTTGTTTGTTGAGGTACCACATGGCGGTGGTGTTGTCCGTGAACACCTGCACTACTCTTCCCCGGACAGAGGGAAGGAATGCCTTGAGTGCAAGACGAATCGCCCGAAGCTCCAAAAGGTTGACGTCGAGCCTGGACTCCGCCGGAGACCAGAGGCCTCTGATCTCCACCTCCCCCATGTGGCCGCCCCATCCCAGAAGTGATGCGTCGGTCACCACTGTGAACTCTGGTTGAGGAAGGGAGCGGGATCTGCCGTCGACCCAATCCTGGTTCGTCAGCCACCTCTGCAATTGGTGTGCAGTGCCCTCCAAGATCTGGACGCAATCGGACAGATTCCCCTGATGCTGCACCCACTGGAACTTCAGGTCCCACTGCAGAGCCCGCATATGCCAACTGGCATGATCTACCAGCAGAATGCAGGAGGCCATGAGGCCCAGCTGCCTCAGGGTCATCCTGACCGAAACCCGGGATAGAGGCTGAAAGATCGGAATCATAGCCCGAATATCCCGGACTCACTGTTCGGGAGGATAAACCCGAAACTGCGTCGTGTCCAGAACCGCTCCGATGAAGAGGAGCTTCTGAGAGGGGGTCAGGTGTGACTTTGGCACGTTGATGGAGAACCCCATCGAATGCAGGAGGTCGGCCGTAGTCTGGAGGTGGGAGACGACAGCCTGGGGCGAGCCCGCCTTCAACAGCCAGTCGTCGAGATAGGGGAAGACTGGAACCCCTGAGCTGCGCAGATGAGCTGCGACCACTGCCATCACTTTCGTGAACACCCGAGGGGCGCTGGTAAGGCCAAAGGGGAGCACGGTAAACTGAAAGTGCTCGTGGCCTACCGTGAACCGCAGGTAACGCCGGGGGGCCGGCAGGACGGGGATGTGAAAGTAAGCGTCCTGCAAGTCCAACACTACCATCCAGTCTCCAGGATCGAGGGCAGACTAGACCTGAGCGAGCGTCAACATTTTGAACTTCTCCTTCTGGAGGAAGCGGTTGACGTTCCTGAGATCCCAGATAGGACACAGGCCTTTGTCCTTCTTGGGCACCAGAAAGTAGTGGGAATAGCAACCACAACCTACTTCTGGGGCAGGAACGCGCTCGATGGCACCCTTGGCCAAGAGTGCCGAAACTTCCTGTTGGAGAAGGGCCAGGTGATCCTCCAACATGCGATGGTACTGAGGTGGCATGGAGGGAGGAGTAGTCTCGAAGGGGAGGGAGTACCCCCTTCGGACTATTTGCAAAACCCACCTGTACGACGTGATGGTGTGCCAGTGGGGGAGGTGATGGCGGACCCTGCCGCCCACTGGCGTTTGGTGGCCCTGAAAGGTCGGACTAGGAGGGTTTGGAGGCTGCTGCAGAGGGGGCTGTGGTGGACTGGCCCGCCCGCTGGCCCCCAGAACCACGGCGGTGGTTCCCAGGTCCCAGGCCGCGCTGGGGCTGAACAGCTTGCGCCAGCCTGTGGCTCTGGACGGGACAAAGTGGGGCACCCCTTCCGTAGCCACGAAAGGCAGACTGCGCAGGGCGGGTGGTGGAGAGGCCCAAGGACCTGGCCGTAGCCCGAGAGTCCTTAAAGCGCTCTAGCGCGTTGTCTGCCTTGTCGCCGAATAGGCGACGGCCATCAAAGGGCATGTCAATAAGGGTGGATTGGACATCCCCAGAAAAACCAGTCGAACGCAACCAGGAGTAGTGTCGAAGGGCAATACTGATGTGGAAATCGTCCTGCCAAGTGCGTCAGCGGTATCCAGCCCAAAGCGGATGGTAAACTTCGCTGCGTCTCTCCCCTCGGCAACTGCACGGGAGAGTACGGCCCGGGCCTCCTCCGGGCACTGGGGCAGCACCTGCGCCACCGTATCCCACACAAAGTGAGTGTAACGGCCTAACAGACATGCAGTGTTTACCGACCGCAGTCCCAAGCTGGCGGAAGAAAACATTTTCTTCCCAAGATGGTCCAGCTTCTTAGATTCCCTATCCGGTGGTGCGGTAGGGAAGGCGCCTTTTGAAGTGGAGGCTTGGACCACCAAGCTCTCAGGGGTGGGGTGTTGGGAGAAGAAAGTGGGGTCGCCCGGGGCCGGGCGGTGGCGTCGGGCAATCATCCTGTCCACAGGAGTCCCTGTGTTGGGCCTGGACCATGTGCCCAAAAGGATGTCTGTGAGGGCTTCATTAAACGGCAGCAGGGGCTCCGAAGAACTCGCTGCCGGTTGAAGGACCTCTGTCAGGTGGTTAGTCCTGACTGCCACCGTAGGTAGCTCGAGGTGGAGAGCCTCGGCCGCCCTACGCAACACCACTGCGTATGATGCTCCCTCCTCCGTAGCCACGGTAGGAGGAGACAACATGCCAAGGTCTGGTGAGGTATCCAGACCACTGGCTTCCCCCAGTTCCTCTCGCCAGTCCTGTTCGTACACCAACTGGTCGGTCAAAGGGTCCCCAGACCCCTCCCAGTCCTCCTCACCCTCCTCAGGCTGCCAATCTGGTCTCAAAAAAGCCAGGGTAGAACAGGGGCCCAAAGATGGTGTGCATCGCTTCGTAGAACTGACGAAGCTGGGCAGGGGTGGCTCCCGGTCCCGGGAAGGGGGGGGAAACCCTGAGTCCGCACGCGGAGCCGCGGGAGGGGCACCACCCGCATCCCTCGTCGCGTCGACCGACAGACGGGGAGAAGTCGAAGAGCGACGATGCTTCTTCGACTTCTTTTTGTGCTTCGACTTACCTGACCCCAAGTGCGAAGACTTCGACGAAGAATGGTGTTGGCTCCGCGATCAGTCCCTCGACCTCCTCCGCGACCGGGACCTCGAGCGACGCGGAGCCGACTGCCGGCCCTCGAGTAGCTTTCGGGACCGCTCCTGCAAAGACTTTGGGGCCATAGTCCGGCAGTCGGAGCACGACTTGGGGTCGTGAACGCGCTCCAGGCAGTAGAGGCACACGCGGTGCAAATCCGTCATCAACATCAGTTGGTTACAGGAATCGCAAGCCTTCAAGCCGGGCATCCCTCGCGCACCAGGAGTCGATGGACTCAGAAAATAACAAAGTCGACAAAAGTCGAGAAAAAAGCTCAGACAAAAAATAACTGGGGATACCTCTCTCTCCGGATCTGCGCTTGCTGGTGCGGAAAAAAAAAAGAACTGACGTCATCCCGGCGACCACGACGCCGAACGCGGAGTCGACCGACGCCACCATCCGACGCGCAGGGGTACTGCTGACGAAAAACTTTCCGGATCCAGTCTGACACCTGGGGGTAATTCTAAGGTAAGGAATCTATAACTAACTGTTTCTTTCAGATAAATAGGTCCCCAAGAATATAAAATTTTAGACACTTATATTTTCCAGTGACTGCTAGTGCCTACGTCTAAAATTTCCATAATACTCAAGACATTTATTGCAATTTGCAATGTTGTCTCCTCACTTTAAACCAGCTATGGCATATTTATATATCCTACAGAAAATGAGCAAAAGTCATTGGATTAGCTAGCGTGTATATGCAAATGTCTAGGTTGAAGCCGCACATCCTTCAGTTTGTTATTGACATTTCAAGCACTTGGACCTGACTTGAGAGGGAATTCTAGCAACGACTTGTCAAACTGCAATTTCACAAAAGAATTTCAATGTGTTGCATCTGACTCGAGAGGGATCTCTAGTAACGCCTTGAGGAACTACTGCTCTGTGAAAGAGTTTTGAAATCTTGAACAGTACCTCTGTATGCCGGTAGAAGGTGCTGGGCAGCTCTACGTCGACGTGTGAGGTGCCTAAAGAGGCACTACCCGCCATGCTGACATCGGTTTCTTCTGTGCCCATTTCTGCGCCAAAAACCCACAGTGACAATTGAATGATGTGGGACCAGTGTGCAGACATCTAACAGGCTTTAGGGCAGAGGTCTTCAAACTTTTTTGCTCTGAGCCCCCCTAAGGAAAATGTTTTGAAGTCGGGCCCCCTCCAAAACTGTATGGCAAGACTTGGGGGAGCGGGAGTGTTACGGCTGAGCGGAGGGGGCTAGGAGTATGAGATAATTTCAAGTGTACTTTTCTGTAGCTCAAATTCTGCACTAAATATGAGCAGTATAAAAGAGAAAATATGTCACAAAACAAAAATTGACCAAAAAACTCTGCCTCACATAATTAGGGTGTTGTGAGCCCCTCATCCTCCTTGACCCCAATGCAGATGTACCTGCGGACTAATGATAGCTGCAGCCCGGAGTAGCAGGCTGCCTCTGCCTTTCCCTACCATGCCTGCCAATCCTTCCAGCCCTGACACAGACTCTCTGATCCTTTCAGACAAAAGCCCCCACATGTTTCCCACACTTTGCATTGACGGTTACCTCAGCTCTAATGCTAGCAAGGCCCCATGCCTCTTTTGCAGAGTAAGACAGTCATGATTCTGATGCAGTGGGCCCCTCAACCCCCTGGCATCCAGTGCCACTTTACCTGCTTCACTAATGATAGCTATGGCCTTGCGAAACAGACAGTCTCATCGGCTCTTTGTTAAAAATATGGGCCCCGATATTGTGTCATACCCCTTCTGTCATCTCTCTGAGGCCCAACCTAAGGTGCCTCCTCTGCTTCAACATTCACCTCCCTTGGGCCATTGGCATGAGGCCAAAAATACTGGCACAGCCAGGGTGCACTGGGACCTAATGCAAACAAGGAATGATAGTAAAACAGATATAATTGGAGTTTAGGTAGCCTCTCACACCAGTGCCATTGCACCGGCAGCACCAATGATACTTACAGCCCTAGGAAACAGGCTTCGTCCTCAGCCCACTACGCAGAGATATTACTCCTAGGCCTGAGGCTCAGAGTAGACTGCCTGCCCCTTTGTGTAATAAAAAAAAAAAGGGAACAAATCCCAAATCTCCCCCTTCCAGTGCTAGGGCCCTATCCCCTATGCAACAAGGGTGGACAGGGCCCTAGTACTAGCAAGGAAAATGGGTCTCCACTCCACTTTTTGCTACAGTCACAATTGCAGTGCAGTGGCCCCCTCACACTCTTGGTCCCAGTGCCACTGGGATTATGCGATTTTGTGGCTTTTTCACATAATTATGGATCTCCCACCTTTGCCACATAATCCATCATCTGGTGCATAAGCTGCAGATTTTAGAAAAAAAATGTTTCTAGCTCAAATGGATCAAAATTACTAAAATATGGCGACAAGTGGTCCCACGCAATTGAAGGCCCTTGACAGAGGTTAAATTGTCACCTTTCATTTGCTTATTTCTGTATTTGGTTGTTAAACTGATACTAATGAGGTAAAATATTTTCCCAAACAGTATTACCATGTGAAAAAAGTACAAAATAATGAAGTAATACTGTAAAAAATATGCCACATTATTCGTCACAATTTGCCTTTTCTTCTTGCATAATTTTGTCAACCCTAATTCTAGTGGCTCTGACTAAACCATTCTGCAGCAGCCTATATTATATTGTGTGGAATGCAGTTTTAAAATAATGATTTACATATTGACATTCACAGTGCTTTCTGTTACTGGCTTGGACCTTGTAGATCTATATAGACACAAGCCCCTTTTCCCCACTGTGCCTACCAAAATTCATTTCTGTAACTCTTTGGCCTCATACACAAATATCTGCAGTGATTGCATTAACCATTTGTGGATTCATTTATCTTTAAACTATTCTTCATTTACGTTACCTGCAAAATAGCACATAATATTTCCAGAATATTGTGCACCTTTTAATCATGTCTTTGTTCCTGTCATGTACTTCAGCTGCTTTTTGTAAATGAAGACAGCCTGGAAGCGTGCTTTATAAACAAATTCACGCGTCCAAGCCGTTTTAATTTACAAGTTGTAACTGAGGCATTTGCGCCCCCCTGGGAACACTGCCACGGCCCCCCAGGGGGGCGCGCCCCACAGTTTGAAGACCTCTGCTTTAGGGTGAAGAGCTGATATTGTTGAGCAGAAACAATGGGAGGGTCGGGTGAAGAATCTGTGGTTAGAGTCTCTACCAGAAAAAGAGTTACCGGAGTAAGTAATGTGCTCTTCTGATAGAGACTTGACAGAGGGTATTGCTTGCCATTGGGGCAGGTGGTGCCTAATTCTGCCACCAACAGGATGAGTGTGCTGCGTTGAGGACCCATTAAAACAGTTTGGAGTCTGTGTCAGCCAGAGGGGTGGGGGACTGGACTGTACACTGGGTGAGGGCCCGTGCCATCTGTAGGATTCGAGTCCCCAGCCATGAAAGGATTGGATTTGGAAGCTTGCTGGCTTGGGGAGGTAAGGGTTGGTATGGCGCATGCCGATGGGAGCCCCGGTTGTAACCACAGAAGGGGCGAAGGGACAGTTGCCAAGAACCCTAGGGAAAGGCTAAGGGACCTTGCAGTGCCCCACTTTTTCTTGAAACACTAAAGCACTGTGTCTACCTTGTCGCCAAATAGGAGGGAGCCATCAAAAGGCCTGTCTATCGGAGATGACTGGACATCGCCTGAAAACCAAGAGGACCTCAACCAGGTGTGGCGGAGGAGAGTCACCATAGTTGCCATACCCCTGCCTAATGAGTCAGTGGTGTCTAGTCCACAGCGAAGGGTGAACAGCACTTCGTCCCGGCCATCAACCAATTCCTGGTTCAGAATGGCTTGTCCATCATCAGGAAGCATGGGCAGCAGGTGAGCAACCGAATCTCACAAGGCATGATTGTATGCAGAGACATGCAGAGTGGCCCAATCGCAATGCCAAGCTGGAGGGAGAGAAGATTTGCTTCCTAAAGGTATCCAGCCTCTTGGATTTAGTGGGGTAGTAAAACGCACTTGGGTGTACCTTAGCTGTCATGCCTGCACCACCAGGCTCACGAGAGAGGAATGTAAGGAAAGGAAGGCTGGCTCTCCGGGGCAGGGTGATGTCAGAAGGCAATCATTCTGTGCATGGGATTCCCCATACAAGGTTTGGCCAAGGCACCCAGGTGAAAGTCGGTGAGGGCCTCATTAAAGGGGATCAGGGGATCTGCAGAGCTTACCCCTGGTTGAAGCACCTCTGTCGAGATGTTGGTCTTGACCTCGACGGAGCCTAGCTTTAGTGAAGGACTTCCGCTGCCCTGCGCATCACTACCACAAAACATACCTTTCTTCCAGGGCAAGGACCAGAGGAGAACTCAGGCAAATGCCTGAAGAGGTGTCCAGGCAAATGGCGTCACCAAACTCCTCATACCAATTTTCCTTCTGGTAGGAGTCATCCTCCAGGAGGCCATAACCCTCTTCATCATCCCCTCCTTCTAGAAAAGAAGGGTCCAGCGCGGGTTAACGTGGTCTGGATGGCGTCAATGTTGAAGTCAAGCAGCGTCGAGTTGGAGAGGAGAATAGTTTCCTCTTCAATCAGAGCTGGTGGCAATGGGGACAGCTTCGGCTGGACTGGGAATGGTGAAGGCACCAGTTTTGGCATCAGTCTAGATCCTGGGGTGGATCCAGAGGGCCCGGCTGGAGTTGAGGGTGAACTCGCTGACCTTAATTCAACAAAGGCACATGCCTGCTCCGTGGTGCCTGAAGACGCACCAAAGGGAACTGTTGGCCCAAAGATGGAGTGCATGGCATCGTAGAACTCCTTTAGTTGGGCAGGAGTCGCAACAGCCCCAGAAAACTCAGGGAAGCATGGAGAGACCCGGCCGCCAGCTCCGCGGATGGGGAGCGAGAGCAGGTACTAGAAAGATAGCACTTGCTAGGGCAAGTCAAAGAACGCTTCAACAACTTCTTTTTCTGCTTCTTGGACTTACAAGACTTCAATGATGATGACTTGGATCTGGATGATGATCGTCCACAGGAACGGGTCCGAGAATGGGCCCAAGATCTCCCTTAGGATCAGCACGGAGCCTTCTTCTGCCGGGCTACCAGGAGCTTCATCGCCTGTTCGCCAATCTCCTTCGGCTATGCATAAACTTGGAGTAGGCACAGGCTTTGGGATCGTGCACCGACCCCAGGCAAATTAAAAGTGGGTCAGAGCAAGACATCTGTTGTGACATTCGCCACAAGGTTTAAACCCCGTGGGTTTTTTGGGAGAAATGTCCCTAGCACATTGGGAGCAAAGCTAAAAAAACAGTCTAAAAAAGTGCGTAAAAAATGTCTGCGGTAAGTCTCCCGATCCGCGCAGAAATAAAGGAATTGATGTCAGATCATTGGGGTGGCGCCTTTATAGGCACCAGACAAGTTACTTCAGACACAGCCGACGATGACACGGAGCCGCCCAGTGCCATCTACCGGTGCGCAGATACTGCTCAAGATTTCTGGATCTAGTCTGACGCCTGGGGAATATTCTAAGGTGAGGAATCTGCGGTTTGAAGTCTTTATCAGAAATATTCTGTTTGATGCATTTGTACTGTCTATTCCCATGAATCAATCCGAGCATACCAACTTAATTGTTAGCCTACAATTTCAAACTTCTTCATATTTACAGAACATTTTTAAATCTGCTATTTTACATTTTGCTTCTTTATTTATATACACTTTGTTAATATTATTTAATTTTCTAAGCAGTCGTGGACCCCCTGAGTAGACTTTGTGGACCTCCAGGGGTCCCCAGACCACGGATTAAGAACTCCTGCTTTAAATAATCTGATTCAAGCTGCTCATCAGTGACTGTTGACCCACAATTCCTCGGCTCTATTTCTATCGCTCATACCGAACACAGCTGCCTATAAAATAATTGTTTAGTCTTAAATGATTTTATTAAATGCAAACCAAAGCCTGCACACAGTCAAGCATAATTATCAGCAATAGAAACATCAACAGTATAACCAGGAAATAGAAGAATGGACAAATCTTAGAAAATGGCATTCAGCTGAACACTTCACCTGAATGCTTCACAATAAGATAACACTCAGTGGGATGTTACTCATCACACTGAAGCACATCGTAGGAGCTCCAGTGACCACATATTTTCACCACAAGTCCAAATTAAGACCACTTAACAAAACTATAAGTTGGGCTGTGAAAAAAGAATCTCTTTTCCTTAAGCTCAACTCTTAGTTTCACAGAGTAGCCCACCAAGGCTATGATGCTCTGCCGTTATCTTCTGTTTGATTCCCATCAGCTCTCTCTTCCTGGAACATAAAGTATCAGGGCCTGGAAACACCAAAAGCTACTGTTCCTCAGCATCACAAATGTCCACAGCATCACCCTGTGTATAATTGTATTCATCCTATCTGAGACTCTCACCATCCTAAAAAACTATCCACTGGGATCATTCTCCGGCATCTCAGGCTTCATGGAGCTTCTGAAGGTTTTTACAACCACTTTGCAGGCAATACCAGGTTTCAAATCCACAGATCTATTATTACAATACAATAACACTTGTAAAGCGCATGGCGCGCATCCTATCAGTGCTTTATCTTTTCCTTCAGTTTTGTCAAGTTATCCCATTGCATGAAGGAAGACATCTCCTTTGGCCTTCTTCAACAACGAATGTATGACCATTCAGCACATGCACCCTGCTTCCCAAGTTCCTTCAGAATCAATTTCATACTTTGCTGCCACAGTTCTTTTTAAAGTAACTTCAACTGTGACAGTTTTCGAATTTATGTCAGGGTAAAGTTCGTTAACTGAGTTAAGTAAGATCCACTCCCCTCGAATCATCAGCTTGTCTTTCCGAAATCTTTTGTTCACTGGAGACCTTTTTCTTTGACTTCTACATGCAGACATGGTGGTACACAGCTTAGTAGTTGTAGTGGTACAGTGTGTGGAGGAGCAGGCTGCTCATTGCACTACACACAGTCAGCATGGCCTCAGATTTGGTTAGGGTCAGAAATAGGGAGAAGGTCCCATGACTAGCAGTCCGGGCTGAGCCCTGTAGAACCAATTTTGTGGAGGTTCACCACCCCAGGGAGAGAAACTATACTTCTGCAGCCCAATTGCACTGTCGGGTCCCACAGGGGAAAGCGGCAATGCTGGTTACAGCATAACCCTCACTACTGTTCAAGTCTTGATCACTACACCTCCATGGTCTCCAATGGGTCTCATTCACCCCAAGCAATTCCCTGGCTCGCACTGAAGGGAATATCCACGGTCATGCATGGAGAATGCAGGTGAAGGTGCCTTGGCTCATGTAACATGGGTGATTGAAATTCAAACTTCCCTCCACAGCCATGCATGTGTAACTCCACTATGGTCTGAAACACTTGCCTTCAATGAATGCGAGGCACTTTCAAGTTATGTGGCCATCCCAAATTTGGACTCACTATTGGGAGTGTGTATTGTGATGGTAGTTTTTTTTTTTTTTAAAGTTCACAAACACAGCAACAATTAATTCAGCTGTAGCAACAGAAAAACTCAAAAATCAATTGGCATTTGATTAATACCCACCTTGGCCACATTTATTATTGGGCCAAAACCTAACCTTTAAGTAATGGCTGTGCCAAAATTTTAACGCTTTGACTTTTCAATCTAACAAATTACTAATAGATCGATTTTAATAAAATGCAATGATTTGATTAAAATGTATTTACAAAATACTGTACAACTGTAAAGCACACTTTTTACACACATAATGAGGGTGTATCTCGAATGTACAATGACTGTGCCTGTTGCATTAGCCGGTTGCCCAATTCTGTTTTGCTATTACAATGGACGTACATACTGAACTTGTCCTTCAATGTACAGCCAAGTGTATTCGGTTTAGTTCTCCAAATTTCCATTTTATCACCTACTCCTGAGCGCGAGGACATAGATTAAGGTTTGATGTTCACTGCTGCGCCATCTCTCATTGCTGCACAAATGAGAGATGGTTTTAGGCATATGGGTGCCATTTTATTCCAACATAGCGCTGACAACTGGAAGACGATCTACAACCTGCACTTGGCACTAGTACCATGTTTGTAGGTCTAGTAGAGGTTAAAGTGAAGCACACCAGCTGGGCTCAATATCATCTGGCTGGACAGTATTGACTCATTTTGCAATATTTTTTTCTGAAACAAATATACTGCTCACGCATACTCAAGCCAGCTAACCACAAATTCAATAACCTTGACTCCTGGACCGATGTGCTTAACTGGTAAAAGCCGAGCTGGAGCAGGACAAGATAACAGATGTTAGTTGTTTATTCCTCTGGGTAGAGCTTACCACCCCATGCAGCAGCCAAAATGTTTCTGATTTAGGAACACAGACGTTAAGTCCAATTAGCAGATGATGCTTGTAGGGGATTTAGTTCAAAGAGATATCATGCAAACAATTAAACTATCGGAGCCTTATGGACCTTGATTGACAAGGCCTGCTTGTTTTGTCAAGAGGTAGGTTGCAGCACTTGGCAAAGCTAAATTAGTAACAGCTTTTCTTCCTAATCCTCCCGTACTAAACAGACGTTTTATGTTTCGCAGAGCAAGACGGGGCTGAATGTGCGTTGTGTATTATTTGCAACTTCCACTAGTCTGGAGTCCATACATATTGTGCGTTTTGATTAAATTTGCTCGTCTCATACAAACTGAATTATGATATTTCTAGCATGGATTTGATGAGCTTTAATGTAATAACTTAAGAACACATAGCCTTAAATCCTCCAAAAGACGAAATAGAAGAGCAATAAAAAGGAAAAATGCTAGCTACATAAATAATTTTGAATTGTTTTTAGGTCAGCAGGTACTCCTTGGAAAAAAAGGATCTGATAAGCAATTAGCCTGGCATGACTAGTAAGACATATACACAGATCTAGCACCGACGACCTCGAAAGCAGTAAAGAACACTTTGTCGCCCGGCAAGAAAAAAGCCTTAAATTACGGTCGTTCTCTGTGTTCATTTCTTCCGGATTTTAAGAGGAAACGGGGGGAGAGGGTGTAGAGCTCATTTTAGTCTTGTACTCAAAGTGCCATTTCCTTTACCTCAGAATGGAAGTAAACAAGCAATCAAATGGTGCATTCTGGGTGACTGGTTTATCTGCTGCGCCCATATGTGTTCTTGAGTTATCAGCTGAAAGGATCTTGCATAGCGGTCAGAGAGAAACATAGCACATACAGTAGAATTGTTATTGCACGTACAACTTTGTCATGGAATCTACAGCACATGTTCAAACAGATCATTGTTGGGCTATGTCAAAACCCCATTCAGAGGAACACGGAGCAAGCAGGCAGGAGCTACTAGTGGTCGGGGCCCTTTTACTCATGGTGTCCCGGGGCCCGAGATACTATGTGTTCTGAGCAACTGGTTCAAGTACCTCTTCAGCATTTGACTGTCAGTGGTAGCGCGGGTCAAGCTGTTCAAGGCTTCTCGGGGAGGAGGTAGGTGTAGGGTGAACACAGGCGCACAAGCCAAAATACACCCAGCAACCCCAATAAATACTTGTCCAGTCAAATACTTGCTTTTATGTAAAAGTAGCATTTATATATGAACACAAAGTAGAATAGGGCACACCACAAATAATACACACAATCTTCTTAAGGCAGGTTCACTGGCATTACCAGGGTTTGCTTCTCTAGTACCACCTCCCAGGCTAAGGACAGTTGTCACTGTCTTTTTACATGAAGTGACATCCAAGCTATTTCGTTCTAGCGAGCTGAAGACTTAGAAATTCGACAATGGCTTTGCAAAAGTCAACAAATCCATGCACTGTAGAGTGCCAGTCACACCAAGTTCCCCCGGTGGCCTGGTAATGTTTTACTACCCTTGCAGGAGTGACGGTTCGGTCCCCAGGCCCATATCGAAAGCCCGGCAGAGAGCAGAAATCTGGATGCTGTGATTGAAGCAGCAGGCATCCACAGCGCTCCTTCGGTCATGCAGTAAGTCCCTCTCTAAGTCCAGTGGTAAGTATTGGGTGCTCCTTGTTTCAGGTAATTGAATCATTGCTTTTCATCCACAGGTCACAACCTGCTTCATCTTCATGGCCGCACGCTGTCTTAGGACGATAGCCCTCTCTTCACCACGGCCCCTTCCTGGTATACAGGGGTCATAACAGTGCACATACAGTGATGATCCCTTCAGGTCACAGCACTGCGCAATGCAACAGCCCTTTTTGATACAGCGAGGCACCATGGAGACGGCCTTCAACGCAGCTCCCACCTGGCATAAGGGGTTTGTGAGCAGCACGAATAAGGAGGCAATCATCCTCAGGTCCCGGCACTGCACCGGGCGATAGCCATTCTTGTCACAGCGCAGCACCAGAGTGGCAGCGCTTAGTCTTAAATGCAACCCCCACCTGGCATACGGGATGCACAACAATACACACAGACAGACGGCCCAATCGATGTGGCGGTCTAATCTTCTCCATAGCCGTAGAAACAGGAGACATCAAAGGGCAGGTCCATGAGTGATGTCTGGACATCCCCAGAAAAGCCAGTAATCCTCAAACAGGAGTAGCGTCACAGGGCCACTGTCGACGAAACTGCTCTGCCTACTGAGTCGGTGGTGTCTAGCCCACACCTAAAGGTGAACTTAGCTGCATCCCTCTCGTCCGTAACAGCCTGGGAGAGCAAGCCCCTCCTACAGAATGGTTGGCAACACCAGCACAACCGTATCCCATAGGGTGTGGGAATAGCGGCCTAAAAGGCATGCAGTGTTCACCGACCGCAATGTGCGGCTGGTGGAAGAAAACATTTCCTTGCCTAAATTGTCCAGCCACTTGGATTCCCAATTCGGCGGAGCAGTTGAGAATATGCCAGGATTTACATGTGAAGTGAAGGGTTGGACCACCAAGCTCTCTAGGGTAGGATGCTCCGTGCGAAATTTGGGGTCCCCTGGAGAGGGGCAGTGGTGGCAGGCAACTGTCCTGCTCACAGGAGCCCCTGTGTTGGGCTTGGGCCAGGTCACATTAGTCTCGACTGCCAACGAGGGCAAACTAAGGTCCAGGACCTCAGCTGCCCTCCGCACCACCACAGAGAATGAAGCTCTCTCCTCCGTAGCAATGGTAGGGGGAGAAAGAATGCCAGTATCTGGAGTAGTATCCAGTCCACCAGCTTCACCCAGATCCTCACACCAGTCCAAGGATTCATAAGGCTGGTATTATTCAGGGTCCAGGGACCCCCTCCCATTCTTCCCAAAGTCCTAGCCCTTAGGAATAGGACTCCAACGCTAGAGTATGGGAAAGAATGCAGCCTGTATAACAGGTCTGATACAAACTTTCCACTCATTGTAATCTGTCTTGGTCTGAATATTTAAAATGCTACAATGAGATGGTGTGGCCGGGACAGGAACACAATACGATGTGTCCCCACTGAGCTCAGCTAAAACTGTAGAAATATGGTCCTGAGTGCCTGAAAACCTACTGAGGGTAACAAGAGACCGTTGGCATCCCTCAGGATGTTGCTAGATTGCCCCAGGGGATGGGGGGTAGGGAGAAGGAAGGGTTACGGGACATAGAAGCTGGGCGTTTCTCTTTGCGAGGTGTGCCTACTCTTCTCAATTGCAGAGCAGAGACAGATCTTCGAGGATTCAGAGGGCACTACTTCTGTTCTGAGTTCTGAGGCCTGGGCACTGGAACCATAGACATCCTCCAACAAGGACGTTTTCTCTGTACTTTGGACAGATAAAGTGGGAGCAATGCCAGCTCTGTACTCATCAGATAACTCTTTGCCCTTGAAGATCAGCCCTAGCGAAACACTAACATCGGAAAACAAAAGACAATATAAAACACCACATCCAAAAGTTCCAGAAAGATATGACCTCTCTGTCACGACTTTGTAAAATCATTGACTAAGCAAGACCATCACCTTTAAAAGGCAGAGACCCAAGTAGATGACCTAGAGATCGCAATGGCTGAACAATCTCATGACCAAAATGTTCTCTTGTAGAGAATGGCATTATTGATGTGGAATCAACAAGCTCTCCAAGATAAAAACAGATGACTGCAAAAACCGCCTGTGTTACGATAATTTTCTAATCAGGGGCATTAGAAGTAAAATCTATAAGACCTGAAAACATGTGCTCATCGTCAGTTTTGTAAGCAATTGGAGACCTCTGATGGTACGGAAGCAGTGTTGGATCGCCAACATAGGGTCTTGTCAAACTTTCAGAGAAAACAGAATCTACTTCCAGATATTCTATCATCCACAAAAGCAGAAAAGCACAAAGGTCTAACATCTTGCATAATATGCAAATACAAGGAAAACGCTTGTGAATGTGTAAGTAAATAAAATGTGCAAATATGTAGTAAAGCACAACATCCCATCCCCCCCCCCGCCATCCACTGAGACAACCACAACTACCACTTTAGGACCAAAACATTCATTTTCAGGGACAGGGAAGGAAAAGGGAAGTGCTCGTCTAACGAACAGGAGGACTCCGACACTTCACCAAAGCTCAAAGTAGAAAAGGGATGGCATTAAGAGAGCAGATAAGGCCCCAATGTCCAATTACCCACCACTGAGGCAATGTCATTAGCCATCAACATAATTTCATCACGCCGATCACGAGGACTCCACGGTGCAACCGATGCTACAACGAACAGACATCTTTTAGATTCTAGCCGAATGCAGGGACGAATTAGCGACATTTAAAATAGAAGGCTCTTGCGCGGAACCAGCCCGCTCCCCCAAATTGCTCATTCTTAAGCGAATGCAGCTATTAGCAGGCCACAGTAGGTTTTGTGAAATGTTAAGCAAATGAAGGTAATGTAGAGGACTTTTACCAGTGCGTTAGCTCCTTGTTAGACTTCAGTAGCCTTCAGAGACCATTAAGTACCCTTTGGCTAATTGGCCCAATGGTAGATTAATCCTTTTTTATTCTAGCAGTCCTATTTTAACACCCCGTGCACTCTGTCAGCGCAGTGTCTGAATGACAAAATAATACAGTGCATGAATAATAAGCAGAAAAGTTAAATTAACATTTCATGTTTCACATGCCATACCCATGTCAGACCAAAAAAACTTTCCGAGGCAGCCCTGACATTCAACCTTTTTTAAACAATCTTATGTTGACATATCTTTGAGGTGAGGCATCCTAATTACTGCTAATTGTCTATCAAGTGCTCACCTCCCTTTCTCCCCTGCCTGCACCCCCCGGCCCAACCTCCGGACATACTTAGATTCATTTGTCTGGAAGAGACGAATAGGGCGCCGGTGTGAGGAGCTCAAGCTGGGCATGACACCTGAGGTGTGTGAGGTCGTCCTAAATTTGGGTCCAAATTACCAGAGCAGGTTTAAGACTGTGCAAGACTCACAAAATGGTAATCTGTCATTAAGTGTTTTAAGTAGACCCCAAGTGGAAAATGGACCTATTTGCTAGTAGGATAAAAAAACGTACTGATAGTTTTTTTTTTTCAACAGAATGGTGAAAAACAAAAAAGAAAATGTGTATTGGGTCACTTATTTAGAGCCGGCTATATCAAATGGCTACGACAGCTAAATTAGGCGCAATATACCCCAGGTACATTTTTTCTTAAAATCCTTTTGGAAATTACCAACATTCATTTCAAAATTGTAAAGGGAATGTAGAATTAAAGAAATGTACTTTTAGATCATATTTTTTTACTTATAATTAACCACGGTGGTGTAGCAAGCAGGTACATAAGCTACATTATCCAGGTAACCTACTTACATACTGAAGTGTAACTACGTGCAATTTAATAGTACCACTGATTTAAATATTTGCATTAGAGGGGCTTAGGGATCACTTTATCATCGTAGGTCTGGAGGAGAAATGCTAGAAGTGACTCAAGAGTGCCAAGGCCAGTGCTCTATTAAGGCAACTGCTGCACCACAAAATGCCCACAAGTAACCACCAGATTGCACTAAACTTCCTAAAAATTACCTTCATTGTTCCTAACTCTGTAGTGGCTAAAGGCTACCCTAAAAGCTAAAAAAGGAAAAAAGAAAATTTCACTTACCTGCCAGGTGCCGCATCTCCTCCGTCCTCTTCGGTCGATGCAGGAAGCACACAGGCTCCCCTAAGCCAATCACAACACTCCTGTCATCAGCATGACAGCAGCATCATGATTGGTCTGAGCGGCCTGGTTCCGCGCTCAAACAGGTAGTGGGAGCCTGTGCATGTTCTCCATCTGGCTCTGCAATACAGCCGGGTGGAGTACATGCTAAGTGCACGTCTGTTTGGCCGGCCCAAGAAGGTCGGCCAAACCGTCATGCGCACTTAGAAAGTGCCCACCACTCCTCCCTCTGCCCGACCTTTCTTGGCGCCCACATAGCCAACACAGAGCTGATCACCCGGAATTGTTTTGTGTGATTCAGATAAAAGGAAAGTGCACGTTTTGGATCCAGACGGTGGAGCCTCTCCTCCTCTTTAGTAGGATGCAGGGGCAGGAAGAAAGTGGGCAAAGTGATGGTCTGTCCTATGTGGAAAGAGGTAACCTCTTTGGGAAGAAAAGAAGGTCTAGTGCATGGGTACTCACAAACTTTCTCTCGGGGGCCAAATAATTTACAGTGTGGTTTGTGGCCGAGGGCCGCACCGATGGGGGCGGGTCAATGGGGGGGGGGGGGGGGTAGAGCAAAAAAAAAAAAACCTGTGACCATGAGGTTGAACACAGGCCCCTGCAGCGGACGCATTCGTCCACTGAGCCACCAGCCCCAGCATACACACATCTATCTATCTCTATCTATGTATCTCTCTATCTATGTATCTCTCTATCTATGTATCTCTCTATCTCTCTATCTATCTATCTCTCTATCTCTCTATCTAGCTCTCTCTCTATCTAGCTCTCTCTCTATCTCAATCTCTCTTTATCTCTCTGTCTCTCTCTATCTCTATCTATCTCTATCTATCTCTCGCTCTCTCTCTCTCTATCTCTCTCTCTATCTATCTCTCTATCTATCTATCTATCTATCTATCTATCTATCTCTCTCTCTCTCTCTCTATCTCTCTGTCTCCATCTGTCTCTGTCTCCATCTGTCTCTGTCTCCATCTGTCTCTGTCTCTGTCTGTCTCTGTCTCAATCTGTCTCTGTCTGTCTGTCTCTGTCTGTCTGTCTCTATCTCTGTCTGTCTGTCTGCCTCTGTCTCTGTCTCCATCTGTCTCTGTCTCCATCTGTCTCTGTCTCCATCTGTCTCTGTCTCCATCTGTCTCTGTCTCCATCTGTCTCTGTCTCCATCTGTCTCTGTCTCCATCTGTCTCTGTCTCCATCTGTCTCTGTCTCCATCTGTCTCTGTCTCCATCTGTATCTATCTCGGTCTCTATCTGTCTCTCTCGGTCTCCATCTGTCTCTCTCGGTCTCCATCTGTCTCTCTCGGTCTCCATCTGTCTCTCTCGGTCTCCATCTGTCTCTCTCGGTCTCCATCTGTCTCTCTCGGTCTCCATCTGTCTCTCTCGGTCTCCATCTGTCTCTCTCGGTCTCTCTCGGTCTCCATCTGTCTCTCTCGGTCTCCATCTGTCTCTCTCGGTCTCCATCTGTCTCCATCTGTCTCCATCTGTCTCCATCTGTCTCCATCGGTCTCCATCTGTCTCTCTCGGTCTCCATCTGTCTCTCTCGGTCTCCATCTGTCTCCGTCTGTCTCCGTCTGTCTCCGTCTGTCTCCGTCTCAATCTGTCTCCGTCTCAATCTGTCTCCGTCTCAATCTGTCTCTGTCTGTCTCTGTCTCAATCTGTCTCTGTCTCAATCTGTCTCTGTCTCAATCTGTCTCTGTCTCAATCTGTCTCTGTCTCAATCTGTCTCTGTCTCAATCTGTCTCTGTCTGTCTCTGTCTCAATCTGTCTCTGTCTGTCTGTCTCTGTCTGTCTGTCTCTATCTCTGTCTGTCTGTCTGCCTCTGTCTCTATCTGTCTCTATCTGTCTCTGTCTGTCTCTGTCTCTATCTGTCTCCATCTGTCTCTCTCGGTCTCCATCTGTCTCCGTCTGTCTCCGTCTCTATCTGTCTCTATCTGTCTCTGTCTCTATCTGTCTCTGTCTCTATCTGTCTCTGTCTCTATCTGTCTCTGTCTCTATCTGTCTCTGTCTCTATCTGTCTCTGTCTCTATCTGTCTCTGTCTCTATCTGTCTCTGTCTCTATCTGTCTCTATCTGTCTCTGTCTCCATCTGTCTCTGTCTCTATCTGTCTCTGTCTCTATCTGTCTCTATCTGTCTCTGTCTCTATCTGTCTCTGTCTCTATCTGTCTCTGTCTCTATCTGTCTCTGTCTCTAACTGTCTCTGTCTCTAACTGTCTCTGTCTCTAACTGTCTCTGTCTCTATCTGTCTCTGTCTCTATCTGTCTCTGTCTCTATCTGTCTCTGTCTGTCTCTGTCTGTCTCTGTCTCAATCTGTCTCTGTCTCCATCTGTCTCTGTCTCTATCTGTCTCTGTCTCCATCTGTCTCTGTCTCCATCTGTCTCTGTCTCCATCTGTCTCTGTCTCCATCTGTCTCCATCGGTCTCCGTCGGTCTCCATCGGTCTCCGTCTGTCTCTGTCTCTATCTCTCTCTGTCTGTCTCTGTCTGTCTGTCTCTATCTCTGTCTGTCTGTCTGCCTCTGTCTCTATCTGTCTCTGTCTCTATCTGTCTCTGTCTCTATCTGTCTCTGTCTCCATCTGTCTCCATCTGTCTCCATCTGTCTCCATCTGTCTCTATCTGTCTCTATCTGTCTCTGTCTCAATCTGTCTCTGTCTCAATCTGTCTCTGTCTCTCTGTCTCTGTCTCTATCTGTCTCTGTCTCTATCTGTCTCTGTCTCTATCTGTCTCTGTCTCTATCTGTCTCTATCTGTCTCTCTGTCTCAATCTGTCTCTATCTGTCTCTGTCTCTATCTGTCTCTGTCTCTATCTGTCTCTATCTGTCTCTGTCTCAATCTGTCTCTGTCTCAATCTGTCTCTGTCTCTCTGTCTCTGTCTCTATCTGTCTCTGTCTCTATCTGTCTCTGTCTCTATCTGTCTCTGTCTCTATCTGTCTCTGTCTCTATCTGTCTCTGTCTCTATCTGTCTCTGTCTCTATCTGTCTCTGTCTCTATCTGTCTCTATCTGTCTCTGTCTCCATCTGTCTCTGTCTCTATCTGTCTCTGTCTCTATCTGTCTCTATCTGTCTCTGTCTCTATCTGTCTCTGTCTCTATCTGTCTCTGTCTCTATCTGTCTCTGTCTCTAACTGTCTCTGTCTCTAACTGTCTCTGTCTCTAACTGTCTCTGTCTCTAACTGTCTCTGTCTCTAACTGTCTCTGTCTCTATCTGTCTCTGTCTCTATCTGTCTCTGTCTGTCTCTGTCTGTCTCTGTCTCTATCTGTCTCTGTCTCCATCTGTCTCTGTCTCTATCTGTCTCTGTCTCCATCTGTCTCTGTCTCCATCTGTCTCTGTCTCCATCTGTCTCTGTCTCCATCTGTCTCCATCGGTCTCCGTCGGTCTCCATCGGTCTCCGTCTGTCTCTGTCTCTATCTCTCTCTGTCTGTCTCTGTCTGTCTGTCTCTATCTCTGTCTGTCTGTCTGCCTCTGTCTCTATCTGTCTCTGTCTCTAT
Source organism: Calotriton arnoldi (assembly GCA_963921515.1). Taxonomy (NCBI): domain Eukaryota; kingdom Metazoa; phylum Chordata; class Amphibia; order Caudata; family Salamandridae; genus Calotriton; species Calotriton arnoldi. The sequence continues at coordinate 2,781,181 of CAWUFW010001415.1, forward strand.
CTGTCTCTGTCTCTATCTGTCTCTGTCTCTATCTGTCTCTGTCTCTATCTGTCTCTGTCTCTATCTGTCTCTGTCTGTCTCTCTGTCTCTATCTGTCTCTCTGTCTCTATCTGTCTCTATCTGTCTCTATCTGTCTCTATCTGTCTCTATCTGTCTCTGTCTGTCTCTGTCTGTCTCTGTCTCAATCTGTCTCTGTCTCAATCTGTCTCTGTCTCAATCTGTCTCTGTCTCAATCTGTCTCTGTCTCTGTCTCAATCTGTCTCTGTCTCAATCTGTCTCTCTGTCTCAATCTGTCTCTATCTCTGTCTCTATCTCTGTCTGTCTGCCTCTGTCTGCCTCTGTCTGCCTGTCTGCCTCTGTCTGCCTCTGTCTCTATCTGTCTCTCTCTGTCTCTATCTGTCTCTCTCTGTCTCTATCTGTCTCTATCTGTCTCTGTCGCTATCTCTATCTGTCTCTGTCGCTATCTCTCTCTGTCTGTCTCTATCTGTCTCTATCTATCTGTCTCTGTCTGTCTCTATCGCTGTCTCTATCTGTCTGTCTCAATCTGTCTCTCTGTCTCAATCTGTCTCTGTCTCAATCTGTCTCTATCTCTGTCTCTATCTGTCTCTGTCTCAATCTGTCTCTCTGTCTCAATCTGTCTCTATCTCTGTCTCTATCTCTGTCTCTATCTGTCTGTCTCTATCTGTCTGTCTCTATCTGTCTGTCTGTCTCTATCTCTGTCTGCCTCTGTCTCTATCTGTCTCTGTCTCTATCTATCTGTCTCTATCGCTGTCTCTATCTGTCTCTGTCTCAATCTGTCTCTCTGTCTCAATCTGTCTCTCTGTCTCAATCTGTCTCTCTGTCTCTATCTGTCTCTATCTGTCTCTGTCTGTCTCAATCTGTCTCTCTGTCTCAATCTGTCTCTGTCTCTATCTCTCTCTGTCTGTCTCTATCTGTCTCTATCTGTCTCTGTCTCAATCTGTCTCTGTCTCAATCTGTCTCTGTCTCTGTCTCAATCTGTCTCTCTGTCTCAATCTGTCTCTATCTCTGTCTCTATCTCTGTCTGTCTGCCTCTGTCTGCCTCTGTCTGCCTCTGTCTGCCTCTGTCTGCCTCTGTCTGCCTCTGTCTGCCTCTGTCTCTGTCTCTATCTGTCTCTCTCTGTCTCTATCTGTCTCTCTCTGTCTCTATCTGTCTCTGTCGCTATCTCTATCTGTCTCTGTCGCTATCTCTCTCTGTCTGTCTCTATCTGTCTCTGTCTCTATCTATCTGTCTCTGTCTGTCTCTATCGCTGTCTCTATCTGTCTGTCTCAATCTGTCTCTCTGTCTCAATCTGTCTCTGTCTCAATCTGTCTCTATCTCTGTCTCTATCTGTCTCTGTCTCAATCTGTCTCTCTGTCTCAATCTGTCTCTATCTCTGTCTCTATCTCTCTCTGTCTGTCTGTCTGTCTCTATCTGTCTGTCTGTATCTCTGTCTGCCTCTGTCTCTATCTGTCTCTGTCTCTATCTATCTGTCTCTATCGCTGTCTCTATCTGTCTCTGTCTCAATCTGTCTCTCTGTCTCAATCTGTCTCTGTCTCTATCTGTCTCTGTCTCTATCTGTCTCTGTCTCTATCTGTCTCTATCTGTCTCTGTCTCTATCTGTCTCTCTGTCTCAATCTGTCTCTCTGTCTCTATCTGTCTCTATCTGTCTCTATCTGTCTCTGTCTCAATCTGTCTCTGTCTCAATCTGTCTCTGTCTCAATCTGTCTCTGCCTCAATCTGTCTCTGTCTCAATCTGTCTCTGTCTCAATCTGTCTCTCTGTCTGCCTCTGTCTGCCTCTGTCTGCCTCTGTCTGCCTCTGTCTCTATCTGTCTCTGTCTCTATCTGTCTGTCTCTGTCTCTATCTGTCTGTCTCTGTCTCTATCTGTCGCTATCTCTCTCTGTCTCTATCTCTGTCTCTATCTATCTCTGTCTCTATCTATCTCTGTCTCTATCTATCTGTCTCTCTCTGTCTGTCTCTATCGCTGTCTCTATCTGTCTCTGTCCCTATCTGTATTTGTCTCTGTCTGTCTCTGTCTGTCTCTGTCCCTATCTGTCTCTGTCTCTGTCTGTCTCTGTCCCTATCTGTCTCTGTCTCTATCTGTCTCTGTCTCTATCTGTCTCTGTCTCTATCTGTCTCTGTCTGTCTCTCTCCGACTGTCTCTCTCCGACTGTCTCTGTCTGTCTCTCTCCGACTGTCTCTCTCCGACTGTCTATCTCTCTCCGACTGTCTGTCTGTCTCTGTCTGTCCCTGTCTGTTTTCGTCTCTGTCTGTCTGTCTCCGTCTGTCTGTCTCTGTCCGTCTGTCTGTCTCTGTCTGTCTGTCTCTGTCTGTCTGTTTTTGTCTCTGTCTGTTTTTGTCTCTATCTGCCTCTGTCTGCCTCTGTCTGTCTGTCTCTGTCTGTGTCTGTCTGCCTCTGTCTGTGTCTGTCTCTGCCTCTGTCTGTCTCTGCCTCTGTCTGTCTCTGCCTCTGTCTGTCTCTGCCTCTGTCTGTCTCTGCCTCTGTCTGTCTCTGCCTCTGTCTGTCTCTGCCTCTGTCTGTGTCCAAACAGGAAGCTTCCCAAAAGGCCCTTTAAAAGTCAGCTGTGAAAGGCTTACAGCTGACTTTTAAAGGGCCTTTTGGGAAGCTTTCTGAGGGTGCCGTGAGGTCACAGAGGCCGGCAGTAAACACAGAAGATGGCTGCAGGAGCATAGGTAGTGAATACCTATTTAATACGTAATCACTACGTATGCTCCTGCGGTCATCTTCTGGGTTTACTGCTGGCCTCACTAGAAACGTAGGCAAGGTCTGCGGGCCGCCAATAAAGGCCTGCCGGGCCGCTGGCGGCCCGCGGGCCGTATTATGAGTACCACGGGTCTAGTGCGAAGGACAACCTTGTCCAGATGAACAGCCAGGAAAGGAGGTTTAGAAGAAAGAGCCTGAAGCTCACTCACCCTGCGAGCAGAGGTGATGGCAACCAAAAAGGCAGTTTTGAGGGGCAAGAGTCTGAGAGGACAATTATGTAGCGGCTCGAAAGCAGCGCACATAAGGTAAGTTAGAACAAGGTTCAAGTCCCACTGGGGCATTACGAAAGGAATAGGAGGAAACAGGTGAGTAATGCCCTTAAGGAAGCGATTTACATTAGCTTACAAAAAGGGACTTGAAAAGAGAAGGCTGATCAGGAAGGCGAAGAAAGGCCGAAATGGACGAAAGATAGCCTTTAACAGTGCCCAGAGCAGAGCCCTGCTGGGCCAAAGAAAGAATGAAGAGGAGAACCTCTGAAAGAGGGGCAGAAAGGGGATCCACAGCCTTTGCTGTGCACCATGCCACAAATTTGTTCCATCTACAGGCATATACCGTTTTGGTGAAGGGACGCCTGGCTGCCAAGATAACATTACAGACTTCGGGAGGGAGGTCGAAAGCTGTTAACTGTCGCCGCTCAATCTCCACGCAAGAAGGTGGAGGCTGGATAGGTTCGGGTGAAGGACCATCCCCTGCTGCTGTGACAGAAGATCCTCCTGAAGAGCCAGTTGGATCGGAGGATCGATGGCCATGTCCAAGAGCTCGGGATACCAGACTCTTCGTGCCCAGTCCGGAGTCACAAGAATGACTTGGGCCCGGTCGGGCTTCTTCTTCAGCACTCTGGGCAGAAGTGGTATAGGCGGAAAGGCGTATAGAAGACTGCAACTCCACTCGCGACGAAAAGCGTCGCCTAGCGAGTGCCGCCATGGAATTTCCAACACGCAGAACTGCAGACATTGCGTGTTCTCTTCAGTGGCGAATAGATCTAACCAAGGCTCTCCCCACTGCTGAAAGAGACCTTGCACCACCTCTGAGTGATGACGCAATTCGTGATCCATCATGCACCGGCGGCTGAGTTCATCAGCCCTGGCGTTCAAGGAACCCGCAGGTGTTGAACAAATAGGGAAATGCCCTGATGTTCCAGCCACTTCCAAAGACGAAGGGCCTCCTGAGAGAGGGTCCACGACCCCAGCCCGCCCTGTTTGTTGCAATACCACATGGTGGTGGTGTTGTCCGTGAACACCTGCACTACTCTTCCTTTCACAGAAGGAAGGAATGCCTTCAGTGCAAGACGAATCGCCCGGAGCTCCAGAAGGTTGATGTGGAGCCTGGACTACGCCCGAGACCAGAGGCCTCTGATCTCCGCCTCCCCCATGTGGCCACCGCACCCCAGAAGTGATGCATCTGTCACCACTGTGAACTCTGGTTGGGGAAGGGAGAGTGATCTGCCGTTGACCCAATCCTGGTCCGTTAGCCGCCACTGCAATTGGTGAGCAGTGCCCTCTGAGATCTGGACGCAGTCGGAGAGTTTCCCCTGATGCTGTGCCCACTGGAACTTAGGGTGCCGCTGCAGAGCCCGCATATGCCACCTGGCATGGTCCATCAGCAGGATGCAAGAGGCCATGAGGCACAGCAGCCTCAGGGTCATCCTGACCGAAACCCGGGATAGAGGCTGAAAGATCGGAATCATAGCCCGAATATCCCGGACTCGCTGTTCGGGAGGATAAACCTGAAACTGTGCTGTGTCCAGAACCACCCCGATGAAAATGAGCTTCTGAGAGGGAATCAGGTGTGACTTCGGCACGTTGATAGTGAACACCAGCGAATGCAGGAGGTCCGCCGTAGTCTGGAGGTGGGAGACGACAGCCTGGGGCCCCTATCTCGCCTTCAACAACCAGTCGGCGAGATAGGGGAAGACTGGAACCCCTGATCTGCGCAGATGAGCTTCGACCACCGCCATCACTTTCGTGAGCACCCGAGGGGCGCTGGTAAGGCCAAAGGGGAGCACAGTGAACTGAAAATGCACGTGGCCTACCATGAACCGTAGGTAACGCCGGTGGGCAAGCAGGACGGGGATAAGAAAATAGGCGTCCTGCAAGTCCAACGCTACCATCCAGTCTCCAGGGTCGAGGGCAGACAGGACCTGAGCCAATGTCAACATTTTGATCTTTTACTTCCGGAGGAAGCGGTTGATGTCCCTGAGATCCAAGATAGGACACAGTCCTTTGTCCTTCTTGGGTACCAAGAAGTAGTGGGAATAACAACCACGACCTACTTCGGGCACAGGGACTCGCTCAATGGCTTCCTTGGCCAAGAGAGACGCAACTTCCTGACGGAGAAGGGCCAAGTGATCCTCCGACATGCGATGGAAAGCAGGTGGCATGGAGGGAAGGTAGTCTCGAAGGGGAGGGAGTAGCCCCTTTGGACTATCTGCAAAACCCACCTGTCCGACGTGATGTTGTGCCAGTGGGGGAGGTGATGGCGAATCCTGCCACCCACTGGCAAATGCTGGTCCTGAAAAGCCAGACTAGGAAGGTTTGGAGGCTGCTGCAGAGGAGGCGCTGGTGGACTGGCCATCCCACTGGCCCCCAGACCCACGACGCTGGGTCCCACGTACCCGGCCGTGCAGAGGCTGGACAGCTTGCGCAGGCCTGTGGCTCTGGGCGGAACGTGGTGAGGCATCCCTTCCGTAGCCACGAAAGGGGCGAAAAGCAGACTGCGCGGGGCAAGAGGTGGCAGCAAGGCCCAAGGATCTGGCCGTAGCCCTAGAATCCTTAAAGCGCTCGAGCGCGTCGTCTGCTTTGTCGCCAAACAAGCTACGGCCATCAAAGGGCATGGCCAAAAGAGTGGATTGGACATCACCCGAAAAGCCAGTGGACCTCAGCCAGGCGTAGCGTCGCAGGGCTACTGACGTTGAAATCGTGTCCAGCCCACATCGTATGGCGAACTTCGCTGCATCTCTACCCTCAGCAAGTGCACTGGAGAGTACGGCCCGGGCCTCCTCCGGGCACTGTGGCAGCACCTGAGCGACCGTGTCCCACACAGAGTGGGTGTAACGGCCCAAGAGACATGCAGTGTTCACCGATCGCAGTCCTAAGCTGGCGGAAGAAAACATCTTCTTCCCAAGGTGATCCAGCTTCTTGGATTCCCTATCAAGTGGAGCAGTAGGGAACACGCCCTTAGAAGTTGAGGCTTGGACCACCAAGCTCTCAGGAGTAGGGTGTTGGGAGAGGAAAATGGGGTCGCCCGGGCGGTGGCGTCAGGCAATCATCCTATCCACAGGGGCCCCTGTGCTGGGCTTGGACCAAGTGCCCAGAAGGATGTACGTGAGGGCCTCATTGAACGGCAGCAGGGGCTCCGAAGAGGCCGCCGCTGGTTGAAGCACCTCGGTCAGGAGGTTAGTCCTGACCGCCACCGTAGGAAGCTCAAGTTTCAAGGCCTTAGCCACCCTACGCAACCCCACAGCGTAAGAGGCTCCCTCCTCCGTAGCCACGGTAGGGGGAAAAAGCATGCCAAGGTCGGGGAAAGTGACCAGACCACTGGCCTCACCTAACTCCTCTCTCCAGTCCGGTTCTCCCAACTGGTCTGCCAGAGGGTCCACAGACCCCTCCCAGTCCTCCTCACCCTCCTCTGGTTGCCACCCAGGGCGATAGGGAACACCAGGGTAGAACAGGGGTACAAAAGTACCGGTCGGCGCCGGTACCGGCGTCGGTCGACGCTGGTCCGGCTCCGTGTCCATGTCGAGGGGGAGGCTGGGGTCGACTTCGGTTGGGGACACAACTGGCGTCGGAGGGAGCGGAGGTGTCGCCAATGGATTAGGCGCCGGAGGAGGTGTCGTAAGTTCAACCGGCGCCGATACGGATCCATGCCTGGATCCCTGGGGGTCCTGCAATGCCGGGGCCGAAGCGGCCGGCATAGAAGGCCTAGAACCACCAGCCGAGTCTACGGGCCCCGAAGGCGCGCCAGCGGAGTCTGGCTGCCTAAAGATGAAGTGGAGGGCTTTGCAAAAACTACAAAGTTGGGCAGGGGTCGCTCCGGGTCCCGGGAAGGGAGGGAAGCTCGGAGCTGACCCAACAGGCTCCGTGGGCGGAGCCGGATGACTACCTTCCGCATCCTGCGTCTCGTCGGTCGACGGTCGGGGAGAACGCGAAGAGCGACGGTGCTTCTTCGCCTTCTTTTTGTGCTTCGACTTACCCGAAGACGAAGACTTTGAATAGGAGTGATGATGGTAACTCCGCGACCTCCCTCTCGACCGGGACCTCGAGCAGCGCGGAGCCGACTGCCAGGCCTCTAGAAGCTTTCGGGACCGCTTCCGCAAAGACTTCGGATTCATGGCCAGACAGTCGGAGCACGACTTCGGGTCGTGGTCATGCTCCAAACACCACAGGCACACAAGGTACGGATCCGTAACCGACATCAACTTGTGACTAGAGCCACAAGGTTTAAAGCCGGTCTGCCGATGTGACATCCCTGTGCACCAGGAGTCGAACAACTTGAAAAAGATGTCGACAAAAGTCAAAAAATGACAGTCAAAAAGTGACTAGAGGTACCGCTCTCTCGGATCTGCGCTGGCTGGCACGGAAAAAGAAAGAACTGATGTCAGATCGCAGGGGCGGCGTCTAAGTAGATACCGGGACGTCATTCCGGCGATCACAACGCCAACGACGAACGCGGAGTCGACCGATGCCACCTACCGACGCGCAGGGGTACTGCTGAAGAAAAATTCTCCGGATCCAGTCTGACGCCTAGGGGTAATTCTAAGGTAAGGAATCCATAATTAATAGTTTCTTTCAGATAAGATTGTTAGCTGTGCTGAGAAGCGGCTCTCAGAGATCCACTGTGAGCACAGTGCCAGCTCTCGGATCTCTAATTCAGAGCAGGAAGTGTGGCTTTGGAGAGGGGAGGGAAAGTACAGAGGGTTGCAGGGAACTATTTTTTATTTTGGGTCAGGGATGATGGCAGGAAATCAAATATTTTATGGACTTTAGGACAGGGAGAGTACTGCTGAGGGTGGTCGAGGAGGGTGGTAGGAGGTGTATTTGGGTGCAGGAGGGGAATACATGGACAAGACTTCTGAGGGAGGATGGCAGGTATCTTTTTATCTTTCTTTTTTTTTTTTTATTTGCGTGGGGGAGGAACTAAATTGAGGGCAGTGGGGGTAGTTGGCAGAAAATCAGGTATGTTTAATGTTTATAACACACTTCAGTTTGTGGGAGGAGGATGGCTGAGGGAGGAAAACCAAGTTGTGTAGGTCTCCCCTATGACGCCACTACCCCTTTACTGTTCATGTGAATAGTGGAAAGGCCGGGACTCCAGAGAGGACCCAAGCACCCCGTTACTGTGGGACGCTCCTGGATGTACCTAGTGGCGTTAGGGTGGATACCACTGACTCCTTGAGGAGAACGACGGTGGACCCGCTACATATTCGGGCCACTATTTTGGCCAATTCGATCCTTGACTGGCCAGTATAAATAATAATTTTTTGCATTGTATGAGCACATTGAACAGAGGGACTAATTAATGAAGGTCCTGATGAATGCCCTGGAACTCCTTTTGGGGCCCGCTAATGGGCAGAAACATGTTGACCACTGAGAAAGGTATATTTGTTTAAAAAAAACTCAGTACTCTTTTTAACTCTACCCATTTGGACCTACAGAATAAAGAGATTTTGGCCCTCTGGAGGTAGTTTTATCAAACACCACATATTATAATTTCACATGCACTCTGTCCCTCACTGACTCGTCTTCCATCGCTCATCAAAACACCTCTGCTCCTCCCATTTTGGGAGTTGTAGCCCACACCAAGGACCTTGCAGTCCGGGTGTGAGGAGGGTACCCAATGATGAAGCATGTCACCCTTGGGTGAGGGTTCTCGTCCTTAAAAAGGATTCCTTCCACGGAAACAATTTCATTACATCACACACCTACTTATCATTTTTGATAGGGCAGATCTTTAGGCAGTGAACTAGCCTCTAGCCCTCTTATTATGACAATACCAGGCGTACTTGAGTGTGAATTAAAATAGGGGAAGAGGACCTGTGGGTCATACACAATACAGACTTGTAGATGGGTATTTGTCAACAGCAGGAATGTCTTTCACCTTAGGGTTCAAAGTGACATCACAGACAACTCAAGCTTTGCGCTCGTCTACTTGATGTCACTTGGAACCCTTAAATGGAATACATCCCGGTTATTGACAGCTAACCATCTATGATTCTATAAGCCCTCTAAAATAACTGTTTAACTAGGACATCCTGGACTCGCACATGTTTTTGCAGTTATGTGATGTTAATAGAAGTTTACACAGACTGAACATCATTCAGACCAGTCTTGTTGCATACATTACTTTTCTGGCTCTTAAAGACTTGTGTAAAAATTAAGTTATTTATATCAAATGATACTCTGCTTTTAGACAAATATGGCAATTGATATGTACCTTTAACCAACAAAATAAATACTTTTAAACTGGTAACCAGATTCTGGGAAATAAGTGTAACCTTGTATACAAGTTGGAGTGAGAGTGTGAATAATATTAAATAAACAAAAAACATCTGGGTGAAATGTGTGAATAAATATCAGCCACCAGTAATTACGTGGGCCACATTCAGGCCCATCATTTTTTGCCCACTATGCCACTCAAGACGGAGACCAATCATATGCAAACTGATCCTGCTACAATATGAATAGACCAGCCCAAACTGCCACCTCAGGTCCCCCCACATGGGAACACAAGCAAACCCAGACCGCTTTCCGCCTTTTGTCTTGTTTGAGGTTTCTAGTTACCCTGTCCGGAGGAGACCAGATATGGCAGTTCAGGCTGGACTGCTTCTAGCGGAGAAGGAACGAGGCTGATTTGCAGATGGCTGACTAGAGTGGCACTGTGGGTGGAAAACAGTGGACTAGAATGCATCCCGAGCAAACACCAGGGGCTGAGATTAATTCAAGCATCCTTGCACCACTGCATTTCTTGCACATTAAGATCTCTTAAACTCTACCAAATTTACAATGTTTGCAGTTAGCTTAGTAAATATATTTATTATACGATGTGCCAGTGGTAACAAAATGTGTTACAATGATTAGTTAGGAACATTTTAACTTTGTTTTACACGTGCATGTTGGTACCCAGTTAGCATTGCTGATTGAAGAATGAAGGCAGAATAACTCACTAAAAACTCAAGAGGCCCGATGTTATGCAACATCGGGCATCCTGCAGGACAAAAAAACCCTTTCAATTAAACAGCTAGGGTTGTAAAGAATGAATAGCACAAGCACCACTAAATCAAATCTAAAAAGGTTCAGCAAGAAAACAGAAATCTAGCAGCGATTAGGACTGTATTGTTGTGGTAACTAAAGGCCTATCCGTGTGCTACTTGCTAAGCACTTTGCGTGCTGGCTTTCCAATCATTCAGAAGAGCATATGTTGGACTTTAGTAAGATGAGTTTCGGTCTTGGGTGGGTGTGGAGACTGACTAGTTACAGTACTTGATGTTCTCAAGATGGGCCTCGACAGATGACACCTGCAGGTCTGATAATTTTAGATATGTCCACTGCCTTTGGTAAGTGATTCACTGTATGCTAATCCACCGCCTGGCCTGAAGAATGTGGCACTAATCTCCAATTTGTTCATTCTCAGGAGCCAGAGCTTAGCTCTCCCCACATTTCGGTCTAAGCAAAAGACAGTCAACGGTGGGCTTCCTCAGGGTTTATCACAATCAAGCATCCTCATTTATGTACATGCAAGACTAGTAACAACTGGCCAGCAATAGATCTTTCGGGATTCAGTTCGGATGCTGATGACACTCAGCTGATACAGAGCATTGGTAGGCTCATGTTTGAGCTTCAAGATAGTCTCTTGAAGCCCATTGACTGTTCAAGCTAAGGTGATCAGCAATCTCCTGAAGCACATCGCTAACAAAATGGAAGTGTTGGTTCTGGGCTGGGATAACTTGTGGAGCCCTGCCTTCTAACCAGTCGAGATAGGGACCCCCACTACTCTGTTAACAAGGTCAAAAAGTTTGGGGGTTTTCTTTGAAAATTAATTAAAATTGAGGGAGAAGAGGAATTTGTTTTTTTCTCATGCTGCCACAAAATCAGGCTAATAAAAATACTTCTAATTATTCTCAAATCTGTAGTCACCTGTGGTTTAAGGCCATTTGTTCTATCCACAAAGATTTTTATGGTCGCTGCCCCAAACACACTAAAGTCAAACTCGATGGATTTATCCCTGTGGGCTCTCTTCATTCTGGTGCATGATTGCAATTTGTCATTCTGTGTTTCAGGTATATATCCCTTTTAGTCACGGTCTCAAAGTTTTGGAATCAACTTCCTATTGTGAATCAGATTATAACCAGGAGAGGAGTTGGCCTAATGGCTAGGGCGGTTGACCTTGAATCTGGGGAACTGGGTTCGAGTCTCGGTAATGACGCTGAACATCATGTGATTCTGGGCAAATCACTTAATCTCCCTGTGCCTAACAAAAATGAATGTGTCCTCATGTAACGCAACTGGTTCTATGTAAAGCGCTCTGATACCCGATACCTTCGGGTCAAGTTCACGCTATAGAAAACTCCGTAAAAAAAAAACAGGAAACCATCAGCAAATCCCTTTAAGCCCATCTTTTTTGTTATGACCGTTCTTCCTTCTTTTAGCTTCCATTTATTGACCAGGGCAGTGCTAGCACCAAGATGTTGCATGGTGTAAGTTGCAGTGACAAATGAGTCATTCATTCATCTTCATTTAAGAGGTACTTAGTAACCACATCCGATTACAGAATCAGAAGTAGCAGTGTTGGATAAACGGAAATTACTAAAGTCTCTCTAGATCTTCATGGCATCTCTTTAAAAAGAAAGTGCCATATAGGTTTAGGCAATTCAGGCACTATTCATTTCTATGGTGTGAGCTATGTGGTCTCTGCCTGCCTGCTCTTTCTATGTCAGAGAATGTGGAAAAGTAAGAGACACATAGAACACAACAAGACTTTCCTATCAAGTAGAAAAAACAGTAACATGAGCAATAGCTTCCAAAACTACCAGTGTCACCTCTTGATATCACTGGTGTCAGGAAGGACAAGTTACTCACCTTGGGTAACACCTTATCTGGTAGAGACTCTATCTAGCTGCAGGTTCTTTACCTTAAAATTATCCCCAAGTGTAAGACTGGATCCGGCATATTTGCGTGAGCAGTACCCCCGCGCGCCAGTAGGCGGAGTAGATCAGCTCCATGTGGCAATGTCAGCACTGGAAATGGCATGCAGGGTGCCTATATACTTTACTTTTCGTGACCTTCCAAGGCAGGAGGGCGGAGCCACAAAGAATACTGACTACTGGTGTGAAAACTAGGGCCCTGAAAGGGGAAAGCCCTGTCCCTAGAAATTAGTTCGCCAAGCGGGGAGGATGGGTGGATCGGTGAAGAATCTGCAGCTAGATAGTGTCTCTACCAGATAAGGCATAACCAAAGGTAAGTAACTTGTCCATCTGATAGGGACTTCCAGCCGCAGATTCCTTTCCTTAGAATAGATACCCAAGCAATACCTCCCCGGAGGTGGGTCTGCAAAACAATTTCATACCAAAAAGACCTGCAGGACCAAACGAGCAAAGTGCCCGTCCCAAAGGACCCGACTGTCCAGTCAGTAGTGTTTTGTGAACGTGTGCAAGGAAGCCTAATTTGCTGCCCAGCAGATTTCCAGGACAGAGACTCCGCGTGCTAATGCAGCCTTGGCTCTGGTGGAATAAGCATGCAAACCCTCAGGGAGTTGCTTCTTGGCCAATACATAGCAGATTTTAATGCAGAGCATGATCCATTGGGCAATGGTCCGCTTCTGCAAAGACTTTCCATTCTTTGCTCCGACATACCCTACAAAGAGTTGGTCGTCCACCTGGAACTCTTTTGTGCGGTCAAGGTAGGACAATACTCTTTTTGCGTCCCGTTGATGGAGTCACCCCTCTCCCTTACAGTGATGCGGCGGAGCATAAAAGGTAGGCAGGGTCTACCCGAAAGGGAGTGACACATTTTGGCAGAAAGGAAGCTCTAGAGTGAAGAAACAGCTTGTCTGGAAAGATGGTTAGGTAAAGAGGCTTAGATGACAAAGACTGAAGCTCACTGACCCTCCAGTCAGATGTTTTCACCAATAGGAAGGCCTTCTTGATGGTAAGGAGCCTGAGAGGACAGGTATCAAGCAGCTCAAAGGGAGCGCACATCAGAAATGTAGGTACGAGATTGAAGTCCCACTGAGGCATGACATCGGGTGAAGGTGGAAACATAAGCTGGAGACCTTTCAAAAACTTATTTACAACAGGGAATTTGAACAGGGAAGGCGTACCGGAGGCCTGAGCTCCACTCAACACAAAAAGCATCTCGAAGCGAGAGCCGCCTTGGGAACTCCAGCGCTCAGAAGTGCTGACATTGCGTTTTCTTGGCAGTAGCGAACAGATCTAACTGAGGCTTTCCCCACTGCTAAAAGAGACCTTTCATCACCTTCGGATGGAGATGCTACTGGTGATTTGCTAGGCCTCTTCAAGTGAGTTTGTCCGCCCAGGCGATCAGAGAGCCTGCCAGGTGTTAAACCACCAGAGAAATGTCCTGACGTTCCAGTCAGGTCCAGAGGAGCAGCCTCAGAGTCAGTCTCAGTGAAATCCAGGATAGTGGCTGAAACATCGGTATCATAGCCTGAATATCCTGGACTCGCTGTTCGGGAGGATAAGTCTGAAACTGCACTGTGTCCAGAACAGCTCAGATGAGAGGGAACATCTGAGAGGGAGTGAGGTGTGACTTCGGCACATTGATAGTGAACCCCAGCAAGAGGTCCGCCTTAGTCTGAAGGTGGGAGACGATGGCCTGGGACGAGCCCGCCTTCAACAGCCAGTCATTGAGATAAGGGAAGGCTAGCACCCCTGATGTTCGCAGAGGAGCTGCAACCACCGCCATCACATTGGTGAACATATGAGGGACGCTGGTAGTGACAAAAGGGAGCACAGTTAACTTAAAGTGCTCATGACCTACAGTGAACAACAGGAAACATCTGTGGGCAGGCAGGACAGGGATGTAAAAGTATGCATCCTGCAAGTTAAATGCTACCATCCAGTCTCCCAGGTCTAGGGCAGACAGGACTTGTGCAAGTGTAAGCATTCTATTTTCCTCCATTTTCAAGAAGCAATTGAGAGGGCGAAGGTCTAGGATGGGACGAAGACTTCCATCCTTTTTGGGCACCAGAAAGTAGCATGAATAACAACCACAGCCTACTTCTGACATTGGCACCCTCTCTATCGCTCCCTTGGCCAAGAGAGCCGCCACTTCCTGGTGGAGTAAGGAAAGATGGTCCTCCGTCAGCCTGTCACAGGTGGGTGGCGTGGGTGGAGGGGTAGTTACGAAGGGGATGTAGTAGCCTCTTTGTAGAATCTGAAGAACCCAGCAGCCTGATGTTATGGACCTCCAGTGGTGCAGGTGATGGCGTATCCTGCCGCCCACTGGTCGTCCATGATGGTTGGAGGGCGACCTAAACAGGTTTCGAGGCAACGGCTGCCGAAGGCGTTGGGGGGGACTGGCCCGACCTCTGGCTGCCCGACACATAGGATCTGTGGGTACCGCATCCTCGGGCACGCAGGGGCTGGGTACCTTGCATGCGGTGGTGGCTGGGAAGGTAAAGACATGGCTGAAAGCCCCTTACGTGGGCATGAAATGAGTGAAAGGCTGACTGGGATTAGGGGTGGGGGGCAAGGAAAGGCCCAAGGACCTGGCCATAACTCTATCATCCTCCAAGCGCTCCAGCACAGAGTCTACCTTGTCTTGGGAGTCATCAAAGAGCATGTCCATAAGTAAGGCTTGGACATCCCCTGAAAAAACAGTCGTTTTCAGCCTGGATGGCTTAAGGCCACCAACGAAGAAACCACTCTGCCTAGCAAGTCGGTTGTGTCTAGCCCACATCAGATTGTGAACTATAAGCTGCATCTCTCCCATCTGTCACAGCTTGGGAGAGTATGGCCCGGGCTTCCTCTCCTCCAGGACCATGGGCAGCACCTAAACAACCAAATACCACAGTGCATGGGAATAACGTCCCAAAAGGCACATGGTGTTCACGGACTGAAGAGGCAGGCTGGTGGAAGAAAAACTTTTCTTACCCAAGATGTTCAGCCTCTTGGATTTCCTGTCCGCTGGGGTGGCAGGAAATGCGCCATGGTTTACATGGACCACCAAGCTCTCTGTGGTGGGGTGGGGTAGTGTGTGAAGGAATTGAGTTCCCCCGGGGCGGGGCGATGGCAGCGGGCAACTGTCCTGTTCATAGGCTCTTCTGTGCTGGGTTTGGACCAGGTCCCAAGCAGAATGTTTGTAAGGGCTTCGTTAAATGGGAGAAGCAGTTCTGAGGGGGTCACTCTCGGCTGAAGCACCTCTGTCAAGACGTTAGTCTTTACTGCCACTGAGGGCAGGCTAAGGTCCAGGACCTCAGCCACCCTTCTCACCACCATAGCAAAAGAAGCTCCTTCTTCCATAGCCATGGTAGGAGGAGAGACCATGCCGGTATCTGGGGAGGTGTCCAGTCCACTGGCGCCCGCCAAATCCTCACAGCAGTCCAGGTTGGAGTCTAGGGCCTGGTATTCCTCAGGGTCCAGTGGCCCCTCCCAATACTCTTCAAGTCCTAGCCCATAGGAATAGGGCTCAGGCTCCAGCCTGGAAGTCAAGACTCCAGTCAGCGCCTGAGTCGGGGATGAAAATGGGGACGTGCCGGTTCTGATTTGGGTAAACACGGACGCGGCTGGAAGGATGGTGCGGCCGAACAATGTACTGATCGAATTGGGAAATTGTCTCCTAGTACTATTCGAATATATGCATTGAGATACATCTGGCTCGGTTAATGCTGCTGATTACCTTAAATATTGGTCTGCACACAAAAAGTGTGTAGTGGAGAACGTTGGACCTTGGTAGCATTCCTGTTGCTTATTTACCTTGCTGACATCATAATTTGGCCTTACTCGCCCTGAAGAAGCCCTTGTCTGGGGCGAAACACATTGGCTGCATCTGCATGTTACACTGTTCAGACTGAGAGAAAGAAAGAAGACATAAAAAAAAACATTCAAATAATATTGGAGTCTATAAATATTTTTGAAAGGAACTGTTCTGAATTGACTTGATGCCTACTTAACTCTTTATGTTTATGTATTGCCTCTCATCGCTTGTGTAGTGTAATATATGATTCATGACCATTTGGCAGCTGGCCATTTGAGGAGGGCAATACTGGTGTTGTGGAAAACAGTTGTGATTACATTGGGTGGTGCAGTGACTAAGTTTAGCTAGCTGTCATTGTATATTTCCAACTTTAGGGAGGTGAGGAGGTTAAAAAAGTCTCTGCAGCCCATAAATATTAGAGCTAGGAATTAGAAAGAAAAACCTCACTCTCTAGGAGTGCCAAGTTAAGGCATCTCCGAAGTAGATGATAGAAAGAGAAGGTGGGAGGTGGCTGGGGCTGCCCTATAGGAACACATTCCTCCTGTCTGCCAACTCCTGTCTGTAAAGCTGCCAGAGAAGAACAAACACCCAAATTATCTACTTATCTAGGAGACGTATAGCATTGTAGTGCCATGGTTTTGACCTAAAGGTCAAAACCGTGGCAGCAGCTAAACTTGATAAAGAGCTCTGGCTCATGTAACTTGGTCTTCAACAAATGATTTTAGCTCTTGAGGGCTAGCGTTTCTTCTGTGGAGGCACACAGGTTCTGCCCAATCAAAACATATAATCCTGTCCACCAACATTTGGGTGGAGCTAAAGCCCCTCTCTGCAGTACTCCTGAAAGCTCTTTTATAGTTTGACCACATAAGGTGAGGCAACAGATGTGCAGTGAAGCCAGACCTAAAATATCAATAGTAAACTGCGGGTGTACCTGATATTATATCACGTTACACAGCATGTCAAATAGTTGTGTCTTTGCCCACAATGCATCTGATTACAAGTGGACTGCATCATGGGGTTAAGGTATTTTCCCACCCCGGTAAACACCATTACCCATGATGAGTTATTTACTGGGTGTGATTTCCTCTAGTTCAAGTTTTGCACTTGGAAATGAGGTATTTATGGAAATGAATTTCGTGTGTTTTAATTTTTTTTTAGTCTCTCCTACCCCTGTGCCCACCCCTAACCAGGTTTGTTCCGCTCTAATCTGTTGCAGAAAAACAGTAGGGGTATGTAATTATCGCACAAATCAGAATTCTGATCCCCGCGCAAAGGGTCGAAATTTAGCCCAGCACTTCAAATCAGGGCCAGTGTCTCAGACTGCTGCAGTGGACTAAAAGGGCTAAACATGCTGTGCGTACTGTAGGAGCGAAGATTATTCTAGTCTTCGATATGCCGATCAAAACTAGCAGGCACAATCAAAAGTCCGCGGTTCTATTCGGCGCACAATACGTAGAGTGGCCAGGCGTCCTGGATTTGCCGGACAGCTCCGCGGTTTCAACTGTCCCGGCAGATTTAGGGAAATTTAGCTGATGTCCCTGTTTTAGAGAGGGTCGACTGAAAACGGTAGGAGGTGCATTTTGATGTTTTCCAAAGCAGGGATAGTTTAGCAGCTGTTATAAGAAAGCATTTTAATTAACAGGCATGCAACTGGCTTTAAAAAAGGCATTTTATTTATGTTCTTACTGCTTCTTCTGAAATTCTCTGCTAAGGAGCACTGACACTGTCATTCTGTGCACTCGGTTGAAGCAACATTTTAGTCCTTCTTCTAGTTCTGTGAAATGTCCCGGTTTTTGGCTTTAAAATTCTGGTCTCACTAAGAATACGCCTATCGTAAACTGTGGCTGGCATTGCACTCTAGAGGGAATCTGCCCCCAGACTGACTGTACGTAGAGTCGAAGGGGGCGACAGCACTTCAAAGGCTAATATAAAACATCACCAGCCAATCAACAAACCGCCGCTGGGTCGTGCTACAAGATGGACGCACGAGCATATAAATCACGTCCGGTCCTACGTGGATCTTCCGCTCCGTTGCTGGTTCGGCACAGTTTACCTTGCGAACATGATCCGAGTGACATTTCACAAATTCCTGGATAAACGGTGCTCCACTCTGCCAGCAGAAAGGCGGGCCGTGTCATGCACGGATCAATAATAGCGCTGTGTTTCATCAGGCTCCAAATCAAATGCGCTACTTCTGGCAAAAGTCATGGCCCTGGAGGATCCGACATCGAAAACCGAATAACCTGCTAGGAATGTGGACAGCACGAGGCCGCCAGGGGAGAGTACTAGCAGACTGTGAAGCACATGATTAAGGATATTAAAAGAAGTCGGGTTCAAAGTAAATTTGAGGTAATTTATGAATGTCGTTGGAATATCTAATAAAAAAAAATGGCATAAGGACAACTACGTGATGTAGATAAAAAGCAAGCACTGACTGGGTCCGTAGATCTGGCTTTTGCAGGAGTTGGAAGAATGAAACAACACGGTCAGCGAACATACATAACTTTAACAAGGTCCCTTTCAATAGCATACCTCAAAAGCAGCAACAGACAAGAGATAACTTCGGTCTGCGTGCATTATTTGAAAAAATGATAGTGGAAATGCACGGGAGGTGCATGCGATCACAATTACACAAAACTCATAAAAGATCCAGAAGGACAAACACACAAACAGCAGCCCTTTGACACTTTCAACGAGAGGGCGGGTCTGTGGGTCGTGGACAGAACAGAGGGCAGGACGTGGACCGAACAGAGAGCGGGACGTGGACCGAACAGAGGACGACACGCAGCACCATAGGAAAACACAGGGAAGATAGAAAGCCCACAGGAACATGCACAAAACTCCAGCCCTGGGAAAAGTAGCAATGTTTTCAAACTAAGATGGGGGAAACAGCACAGGCACTATAGCAGTCAGCCCACAAAGGAATGTGCCACCTGCCTCCAGTTGCTGCATGTCTCCAGGGCAAATGCACTGGAGGTCTACACACACAAACACCCTTGCAGGAAGGCACAATGTACACCCTCTTTCATGCCACACACTATTACTAGCTCCACTAAATAAACTTTCCATTTTACCGTCATGCAAGACAGCAGGAAGGAGAACTAAGGTGTGCAAACATTCTCATCATAAGAAAACAAACTTACGGTGAGCACAATTCCTGGAGTCACATGACACATTAACAGCCCTAGTACTCTTCAATGGATGACTAACAACAGGCATTGGGTCCTCTCACACTAAAATCCCCAAAAATGGAAATGTTGCTCTGTAACTGTACTCCTCCATCATGGTTATCTTTACCAGTGATATGCATTAGGGCACTGCTTAGTCAAGCAGAATCCTTGAACACTTTTACAAATCACATTTATGAAACAAAAAAGTTTGAAAACGTTTTAAACAAAATAAATAATTTCTCTTAACATAGGCATTCCAGTAGAATAGGCACATGGAATTAGGTGACATCCATCTTAAGGCCACTAGCCGTAAGTATCCTAGACTGAAGAGCACTCATGGGTAAAAATATGGCCCCCCTCGCCCCCCAAGTTAGATTCTTCATGACGTGGAATAGCTGTATTTATGTTTGGGGAGGGCTTAGAACACAAACAGTTTTTAGTTTGGAGCAGACGTTTTTCATTGTGAAACCCACTGAAAGCTTGGGGAGCATGGTTTGATCCATAAGTAGAGTGAGTCAGAGAGGAGGAAATGAATGACTTAGCAGTTAGTACTCTTATCTAGCATTTCTCCAACATTAATTCTGCCCTAGCACGAAATGCATGACAATTTCTTTGCATACAACATCACATCAGTAGGTAGATATGAAGCACAACGTCAAGCATGCCTGTCCATACCATTAAACCAGTCAAACCACCAGCAATTATGTCAGCAATGTCCTAGATGGTTTGCCATTATTTTAAAGCAGCTTCCTTCCCCTCCGATAACCGAAATATGGCTTTCTTTGCTGGTTTCAGGCGTGGAACTTGACCCAACTTGGCCTAGTTATCCCTCTTCGGAGATAGAAGGGCATTTCTGGAGCTCCTTTAACGTACCTGAGAAAGAAAGGCATTCTGATACAATATTTTGTCACTTTCTTCTCAAACCTTTTCCTCTTTGACCAAAGCCGAGCAGTTTTGAGGTGCCTATGTTCTGTGCAGCTGTAATGGCAACTGAATTGGCTGAAGGATTCTCCATCACAATTATGAGCCCAGAATTTATTATAGGAAGACTTAGACATAGAGGTTTCTGAAAGTGCCACAATGAGGGTGTGTACCAGGGGCGGCTCCTCCGTTGTAGCGGAGGAGAGTTGCCCCACTTAAATGCCCCCATATATGAAAAATAAAATGGTAATTCATTACCATTTTATTTTTCATCCCCCGACCTGAACAGAGCGTGAGGACGGGGCCGCTGGTGAGTGACAGCAGCAGGGAAGAGGGTGGGCTGTGTTTGCACTGTTTAAAGTGTGCATGTCTTTTTGTCCGGCCGTCTTGCGATGGCCAGCCACACATACGCACTTTAAACATCTCTAACCCAGTTGTCTTAAGTTAGATGGGTTAGAGCAGTGGTTCCCAAACTGTGCGCCGCGGCACCCCGGTGCGCCATGATGAGAAGCCAGGGGCGCCGCCGCGCACGATGTGGGAAATTGCAGGCAGCTCGGAGCGTTTGAGGCGCGTTGTTGTTGTTGCTGCCCGCCGTGTTAGCTGCCCGCTGTGTTGTGCCGTGCCTCGTGGGACCCTCTTCACAAACAAATCGGTAAAGTACACCACTGCACACCGACGCTTTACTCACGGAAGGTAGCGTAGCTCCCGGCCCACTCAGTATGCAGAGGACAAGCAGTGGAACTGCGGTAACGAAGGTAAGTCAGAGGATATTCGATGTGAGTCACCCGCTTCTTCCTTACATCTATGTTCTCATTTGATTCTAACCAACTGAACAATAGCCACTACAGACACTTAACTCATATCTATGTTTTCTTTAAGTGCTTGGCATGACTACTGAAAATTTTAGAGGATGAAGCTCAGTTTTCAATCTTGATTTCATTTAAAAACCATTGATGGCACGAAACCTCTGAGCCAATATAAAAGGATAGTCCAGACTCGCCTTCCTGTTGAACAGGATATGCGTAAATCACGTCAGACAATCCGAGCAGAAGCAACAATTGAAAGCACATAGATCCATAGCCTGCAGGCACTTTAAAACATGCACATCAAAATTATCTTGCATATGATTATATGAGGACCCCAGCCCAAGAATTCCCCAAACGCTTTCATGATATTCAGAATAAGGGTTCTCCTCCAGGCTTAAGTGCAAATCAGAGTTGAAATCTACAGTCAGCACAGTACCAGCTTTAGAGAAATATATTTTCAAATATTGTAATAACTTAAATAACCTAGTGATTGCCTTTACTGTACATAGTAGTAATTAATACAGACAATTACAAAAGCATCAATTGCTGTGTCATTTTTAAATCACTTTCCATTATCACTTTGTATGTGTCTTCTGCCGAAAGCTGCTTTGGCCATTACCATACTAGGGTCACCAAAGGGGCTGGCTCAATGAAAAATGACCTATATGCCTCCCTGTCCCACAGTTGTCAGGCATTTATTATAACCCTAAAAGATTTATTCCAATACCTGATCAGAGGTCCAGATTGGTCAATAGGTGCCACTACATGGCAACAAGATTGTCACGAGTCTCTTGTGTACAGAAACTAATCCAACAACACCTACAACCAGGGGAAAACCAACATAAATTCCAATCTAGGATGGTTCACACCCACCTTGAGACAGAAATGTTGCAGAATGAATAAACAAATGAGGTTTCTCTTAAGATAAGAAAACAAAGAAGACATTCTAACAGTAGTTGCTGCTATAACAAAGGACTTTAAAATAAATACTTATATTGCGAAGAGTAGGTACTATCATCGTTCATAGGCAATCCTTCATCATTTCCAGATCTAGCGACTCCTGCAGATTGTGGAAATTCATTAATAATCACTTTTGATAACCAGGAGACCCAACAAAATTCTGTTTTCAGCTGATAGCAGGGCGCCTTATATTCTTAAACTTGTATACTGAAAAAGAATACAGTGCCCATCTCATTCTAGCACAGAAACGGTCTCCAACATTGCTGTAATCAAGGTGATTGGTGGGAAGCATACTTATGGTGCCTCATGTCCAAATGGCCTTCCTTCCCTGCGCACTTTTCAAATGCAAAACAGATTTCTGGTGTCATTTCCTAGTTCCTCTGTACAAATCATGCTTGGAGTCATTCATAGTAACTGATTCATGGAGAGGGTCCATCCTATGTTCTCTCCATAAGAAATTATTGCGTTATTGAACACGGAAGCAAAAATCTTCACCTGCTTACTTTTGAAGGATCTTCAAGAGTGGTATGAGAAGAATTACTGGACTCTGGATTCTGCCCTGTTTACGGGACCTTGGTCAACCCGGTTGACTTGATGATGGTGCACAAATATACAGATTGCAATTGCATTCCACTTCATGCCAGCTTTATTCACTTCATGGCTGCCTTCAACGGCTTTTGTAGAAATTTACACTGGTTGAAACCAAACAACGGGGATATTCCTCCAATTCTGTTTAGGACCATCATTTCTTTATTTCAGAATAAACAGGTTTGGATCAAATTAGGATAAGGCAATTATGTATATCCTGGGATCCCCAATAATCGTTATTGCCCCTCTGTTACTAAGCCTATACACAGCTGACCTAACTTCTTATTTAAGTTCTGCTGTAACATTTCCTAAATTGTGCAGTACACAAATTCCTTTTTTTTCTGTATGTGGACTGCACCTACTTTTTGACTTTACTTCAGTTGGGCTTCACAGGGCCATGAACGTCCACGTCAACCGTGTGGTATGAGGTTTCTTTGGTTCCGCATTAGAAAATGGGCAGTAGTGAAGCACAACTAGTGTTCGTTAATAAGAGTATAAAAATAGGCTGGAAAGAGCCGAACATCTTCGAGAACAGTAGAATGGTACTTGTCCTCCTTAGAACGTTGGCATTTTAATGGGCTGTTGTGCAAGTGCAACTCCCAGCCCAGAATGAGGTCTAGGAGTGGAGCCTGCGTACTTTACGCAGTGATAGCTCATGTTTGTTAGTGTAAAGCACTTAAATTAATAAAATCAATGAAAGCACTTATAACTTTAAAAACGTTAGCAGTTCAAAGGTCCTTTTTGTGCAATAATATATCCCTGGCTTAGAACTAAGTAAATAAGATGATGATACTGTACTTAACTGAAAGGCTAAGCACCAGGCAACAGGAAGTACTCCCGAGGTCGGGCTTACATCCCCCCCCATCCCGCCCACCGGTAAAAAAATGGTGGGGAGCCACGGCCAACTGCCAATTTGGTCAAGGGAGCCACGGGTCAAAAAAGTTTGGGAACCACTGGGTTAGAGCAAGCGCATGGTTCTAGAGCGCTGTGGAGCGCCGAGTGAGGCCGCTCCCTGCAATCAGGGCGCTGGTCTAATGCTGGTGAGAGCAGCACCCTGATTGGTCAAGGGAGTTTCCTGGTGGCCGGGCTGCAGTAGCGACGAGGACGTCCGGAGTGAGGAGGTCCTGTCGAGTAAGGGAAATATTTTTTTTTTAAATTTTATATGCGCGCCCCCACCCTCCCCGTAGATGCCATCCACCACTGGTACGTACCTCAGTCAATGGTGAAAACTGAGGTATAAGCGTCTCACTTCTTTTACCGAACAGCAGAAGGAAAACAAAGGAATTCCTTTAAATCAGAAATCTTATTAGACTTAAATAAAGCAAGTATCAAAAGCTGAAATAATGCTTATTTTTTAACAAGCAGGCTTGGGAGTGGATGTGCATTGGATCCATAGGGCTGCACATCAGCATATACTAGTATCACACGGCAAAAGAGGAAAACAGACCTATCATGGTTTGTGAATATTTAATTATTTTGTGTCAAAATCTCCAACCGCTCTTACCACAGCCTACCTTTATTTCTCATTGTACCTGCCCTTTTCAGTTCACATTGCAGTGCCCAGTAACCTCCCCCTGGATGACTTTAAGCTGCACAGTGAAAAGTCAGCCTAATGAGCTGGACATCAGCTCCGGCTTCACTTGAGCAGTTTAGATGCCGCCTCCAACAAGAAGCATCTCGGACTCCTAACCTCGTCCCATCGGCCTCTTAATCCCCTCCTATTCGTCACGCGCTTGCTGTTATCGTATTTATAAGATGCTCATTCTGATGATCGAGATAAATTAGAATTTTGTTGGAAAGCAGAGCAGTAAGGAACCGATGATATAGAAAGTGGTGGCTGAAGTTTTCAGTTAAATGAGAAATACCTCATACACACTGAGCACTAAAAATGTACACTGAAAGCACCACAGCATACTCTACCGCTCAAAAATCTCCCTGTAGCACTCTGTTTATGACCACATAACAGCACACCTACAATGCACATTGTTACTTACATGAGTGTATACAACTGCATAGGTTACCAGGTGGTTGCCAGGGCTGTTACTCTAGCATCACGATGGTGCAGACAAATACACTGCTATTATATTTTCTACAGACTATAATAAAGCCGTGTTGTGTATTTACCTATCTAGTATTTAAACTTTGATGTAAACTCCGTGTATGTTAAATAACATTTACCTATATCCGAGTGCGGAGTACACAATGCACCATTTGATCAGTCAGCAGGTGTAAAAATGCAAACTTACTAAACGCTAGCTTAGCCCCACAGAAATCCCAACAGCGTTTTCTTTCTTTTTTAATTTTTTTTAAATATAACACTACAATAATAGGGGAATACATTGAAGAAGAAAAAATACTGTAACACAAAGACGGCCACGAACAAAATTATTTGCCAGTAAACTATTAAAGTAGACATCTACGCTGTTAGAAAAGCATAAATGTAGAACCCAGTTGGAAGGCATAAACATAGAATGAAAAAAAATAAATTATATATATTCGTTACTGAGTAAAGCACTGCACCCAAATGGCATGCTTTTCAATGTGGTTATGCAGATATATAGTGTCATTATTTCCTGGATATCTGACCTTCAAATATGAAAGTTTTTTTTCTTTTTCTTTAATCATTCAGGTTTATTACTTTAAGTATAATACTTGTTGCCGCGTCTTAAACAACGTAGAATTACCATTAGCAATTAAATACCCCATGCTACCGGGGAATGTACTTCTGATATTTCACATGCAAAATAGCCCTTTAAGTTTGAATTAGCAAAGCAGCAGTAAGGCTATTCTTTGTGTGCCCCCTTTGTTCAGCCACAGAGATGATGTCTGAAAGGGTTGTATGACAGAACTTCGCATGGCTTTACAACGCGGTCATTACAACAATCGCCAATGCCTTTTCAACGAATTTTCGTTGGAAAGACATGGATGGTAAGGTGTATGTGTGGTAAAAAAATGAACAGGTAATAAAAAAAAAGATATGTGTATATATATACGATTTATTCGTAATATGGCAAGGCACTGAAGATTCAGCACAGAACTTTGTAAATAGCATTAAGCAAAACAACATTAATCTACATTTTACTTCTAACATCAGCAGTACTAGTGTGTGTTTCCTTGATGTGGAAGTATATATTGAGAACAACAGAATTGAAACAAAACTTTATCGAAAGAAAACCGCAGGAAACAGCACGCTACATGCGTCCAGCCAACATCCACGTCATCTCATCCATAGTATACCCTATGGAGAAATGTTGAGGATGGGCCGCGCATGTAGTAGAGAAGGAGACCTTATAGAAGCCCAAAAAATGAGTAAATTAAGATTCCTAGAACGAGGCTATAAGGAGAGCACCTTAGACATAGCTATTGCTAAAGCCAACAAAATCAATAGAAAGGAACTCCTGATGAAGAAGGCCCTACGAGATCCTCTTTCTATTCAGAAGAGTGAAACTGAAACAAGATTGATTTTAACTTACAGTAGGGAACAGAATACCCTACGTAGAATAATCAACAACATTTGGCCAGTGGCTAGAAATGATCCAGTCATTGGCAAATTGTTGCCTAAGAATCAAAACATTACATTTCGCAAATCCAAATCCATGAGGGATTACCTTGTAAAAGGTAGTCCAGAAGTCATCAATACTACAAACTGGCTTAGCAAACGTAAGGGATTTGTAAAATTCCAAACGTGCAGGGCATGTAAATATGGGACTAATAAAACAATGTATACTACACCATTTTCGGATGTTCCAAAGAAAATTACAAAGTTTCTCACATGCCGTTCAGAATATGTGGTGTGTGTGTTGGTGTGCTCTTGTGGGCTGCAGTATGTGGGCAGTACCAAACTACAGGCCCACAAACGTATACTGCAGCACATGAGAGCAATCACTAACAATGACCACACATACCCAATTGCACGACATTTTAAGGAGAAGCATGCCAGCAGTTTGGAACATTTATCATATTTTTTGATTGACTCGATCCCAGTTTTGAGGAGAGGGGGAAATAGGGAAGCAAAATTAAGACGCTTGGAAACCCAGTATATCATAGAACTTGATACCAAGACCCCCAATGGACACAATTCTAGTGAGGATTTTCACACATGGTTACATTAAACTAGATGTCTATAACATAACCATCCCTCATATACCAGTATTCCCTCATGTGTCCTATGTCCATATGTCTGCATTCAATACACGATAATTTGTACTTTTTAAACTAGCCTGATTAGAATCATCATGAAAATATCTTTCGGTTGCCTATTAGCATTTATGCTACATATCAAAAAGGAAACTGGATTTTGATTCAAATTCTGTATAGGTTCCTTTTTTAAATTTAGTTAGTTAATAAATAGCCATGGGACAGGGGCTGTTCCGGGCAATACACGTTAATCTTATTTTAGCACTTTAGCACTTTTTAGATAAACTTTGAGGCGAGCCATGCTGGCTAAATGAAAAAGAATTGTGCTAGGACAATAATCCTTATGACCAGCAACAGGGAAATGTTTTAATCAACAAAAATATTTTCATAGGAGCTATGTATTTTACTAATATATTTATTGGCTTTTATAGTATCAACCAATTTGATATAGAGATTTAAAAAGTTTAATATGCCTTTTAACATTGTTGAATTATTTATACTCTACCTTTTTATGTATTTAATATATATACAGATTGGTTTTAGTATATACATAAATATTATATTAACATCTAATCCCCTATAACAATTAAATGTAATAATATTATTGTTTGCTGAATTTGCACAGTTTCTATGTAAGATAGTCGTGAAGTATTTTCTCTATGTTTATCTAAATCCCGTTTTGCACGAGTGAGGCACTTGGCACTTTAAAAGAGTT
This sequence comes from Calotriton arnoldi, assembly GCA_963921515.1. Lineage (NCBI taxonomy): Eukaryota > Metazoa > Chordata > Amphibia > Caudata > Salamandridae > Calotriton > Calotriton arnoldi. The sequence continues at coordinate 2,808,195 of CAWUFW010001415.1, forward strand.
TGTGTAACTCCTAGAGCGCGTCATGTGATCAAGGCCGAGTGAGGCCGAAACGCGTCATGGCGGTTGTGGTGATGGACGAATAAACCTTTAATCTATGCACGAAGCCTGGGTTCGTCTCCGTTTGTTCCTGAGGAAAGGAAGTAGTGGTGAACGGTGCAACAGGATATATATATATATATATATATATATATATATATATATATATATCTATATATATCTCAAAGCATACACCCTTACCACAAAAAAACATATACCCACCCTAAAAATACCCTTGCCACCCAAAAACCCAAACCGATCCCTAAAATTATCCTTGGCACCCCAAAACCCATACTCACCCTAAACCCTAAAAATGCCCTTGCCACACAAAAACCCATACCCACTCTAAACCCTAAAAATACCCTGGTCATCCAAAAATTCATACCCACCCTATAATTACCCTTGCAACCCAAAAACCTATACCCACCCTAAAAAAACTCTTACCACCCAAAAATCCATACCCACACTAAACCCTAAAAATCCCTTTGCCACCCAAAAACCCATACCCACCCTAAACCCTAAAAATCCCCTTGCCACCCAAAAACCCATACCCACCCTAAACCCTAAAAATACCCTGGTCATCCAAAAATTCATACCCACCCTATAATTACCCTTGCAACCCAAAAACCTATACCCACCCTAAAAAAAAACTCTTACCACCCAAAAATCCATACCCACACTAAACCCTAAAAATCCCTTTGCCACCCAAAAACCCATACCCACCCTAAACCCTAAAAAACCCCTTGCCACCCAAAAACCCATACCCACCCTAAACCCTAAAAATCCCCTTGCCACCCAAAAATTCATACCCACCCTAAACCCTAAAAACCCCTTACCACCCAAAAACCCATACCCACCCTAAACCCTAAAAATCCCTTATAACCCCAAAACCCACATACTCTTACCCACCCTAAACAAAACCTTTCCCATATATTGGAAGAATATCCACGAGTCATCGTATTTGTATACTTTTTCATATTTCATTTTTATTGCACGTGCACTTTTTTCGATGTATTTATCAAGAAAATGGAATCTAACATTGGTGCTCTCGAGATATTGGAAGCAAATCTGTATCTTCATTATACCACTATTTTGTACAATTGTTAAAAAATATGTGGCAAACACCCGAAGACTGTAACTGTTAAATGGCATTTAGACAGAGTTGTGAAAGTTTAAACAAAAACGATTTTTACCTTTTTATATGCGGGAGATTTATTGATTGTAATAAGCTCCCGAACAGTGAGGGGGTGTTGAGTATTTCTTCCATGGTTGTCGTGACAGGAAACCATGTGATTTGTAGTTCTCGTATTTTAATGTGTAAGAAAGTGATGCACTCTGTGTGAGCAAGGCAAGGATGCCGAAACGCATCACAGTGGAATAATAAAACGCTAAAAGAAAATTCGAAGTTTAGCCCCGGTGTGTAATTTCTATTGTGGAATTGGATCTGTGAGATATATATATATATATATATATATATATATAAAACACTTAATGCTTAAAACACTTAATACCTACCTGTACCCTACCTTTAAAACTTTAACAACGAAGATGCCTTTACCATTCATGCCTTTACAACGAAATTCATTGTAATGGCATGCGTGGTAAAGGCATATTCCCTGTAAAGACGTGTGGTAATGGAATGCATGGTAGTGTTGCATGCGTGGTAAAGCCTGCATGGTAAAGGCATGCAGGGTTACGGCTTCGGAGTAAAGGCTGTTTCCAGTCTGAAAGGCACTTTAATAAATGCGCACCTGATTACGATCCTGGCGGACAGGGTTACTACATCACAAACGTGAAGGATATCCCATCCGCCAAATTACAATTCCATTATGTCCTATGGAACTTGAAATTTGGCGGACGGAATATCTGTCATGTTTGGGACAGAGTATCCCATCCGCCAAGCTAGTAATCAGACCCAACTATAGATCTCGGCTTGCTAGAGGGAACGGACAGACACACCGAGAATAAAAATGCAGGAAACACATGCCAAAAGCGCAGGCATAGGAAATCGGCACAGACGGACAGCATAGGCGAGGATCCGGTATAAAGTGAGGAACTGGGAAAGGACCTGGCAGACAGACAACCAAGATGCAGCCATGGCAGAGCGCTGGTAGAGGAAGGGAAAAGGCAAAGCATGCGGTAAGGATAGTCTATCTAGGGACTTCGAGATAAGCGGATTTAAAGAGCAGGCTGTTGTAAGCAACTGCATTACAAGGGAACGAGCATCAAAGGAGGGACAGGAATAGAAACGCCGAATTGGGACGGAGGGGAAAGAAAAATATAGGCAAGCAGAACAGGTGAGGAGACGTCGACACATGGAGGACAATGCAAGCAGATTTGAGAAGAAAAGCTGCAGAAGTGGTGTAAGGACGTTAACGCGCTGGGAGACAGCCACCCGAGCGCTGTAGAGAAAGTGAGGGAAGCAGGCCATGAAAACACTGATTCACAAAAGTAACTTACTACTTTTTCACTATTCACAAAATCCATTTACTCCAAAAGTGTAATTTACTTCAGAAGTTTAAGTCACACTCGGATTTTGTGAATAGCCAAATAGTAGTAAACGTATTCAAAGTGTAAGTTACCTTTGTGAATCAGGCATATAGTGCTAACACAGGAGTAAAGAGAGCCATGATGGCCTCTGTACACCCAGGCTGCTGCTGCTAATCACTAAAAAGTAAGGGTGGACGGAGTGCCACTACGCGGAGTTCCACGGAGTTGGGAGAGAAAAAACTCAGTAAAACTCCGCTCCACCCTAATTAAAAAATGGGAAATAATCACTTACCTGCTCTGGCGTCTCTGGGCTGCCTTCCTCCTCGCCGTGGTCTCTCCTCCTCGCCGGTCGCAAACCCCTATGAGTCCTCGCAAGACGTACAACGTTGGGGTTTGCGACCAGCGAGGAGGAGAGACCACGGCGAGGAGGAGGGCAGTCCGGAGACGCCAGAGCAGGTAAGTGATTATTTCCTGTTCTGACTCCCGCATTGTCCTAGCTGAGCCCCCTCCGCGGCAGCCTCACAGGCTGTGTCTGCGAGGCGAGCTGGGAGGGGGAGCAGCAGGATCTGGCAGCAGGCGCCAGTGATTACCTCTCCTGTCTTCCCTTCACCCTGAACCCCCTCCCACCTGCACCCACTCTCAATGGCGGCCGTCCTACCACAGTGACCATGGAGGGCAGCAAGGCGCAGGACATGGCAGGTCAGTAATGCTGCAGGCGTCTGCGTCTCATCCCGCCATCTCCCCAGTCTCACGGTCTCTTCCATCCCTCCCTCCTTAACTCCCACCTCCCTACAATTAACACCACGTCGCCCCAGCACCCAACAGTATGTCTCCACCTACACATGTATTCACGTGCATTCATATTTTGAAAGCAGCAAAAACGCAACAAAACATATTAGGCAGATTTTGCTGTTGCTCGAACAAGCTATCGTTTACCTTCTCTCTTTCCTTTATCGGTTTCACTCCCTCTCGTCTCCTTTTTAATTGATCTCTGTTGGTCTATCTCAGCCCCCCCCCCCACACGTGTGTCCGGTCTCTCCATTAAATCTGTTCTTTCTCACTCTCTACCTTTCTGCCCAATCCCTCTTTCGTTTCCGTTCTCCATCATCTTTAGCTCCTTTCATGTAGGTCTCTTATGTCACACTCTTTCTCTCTTTTTTTGTTTCATTCTCCCTTTCTTCTCTCACATCTCTTGAAAGTTCGCTGTCTCCCACTCTTTCCCACCGATTCGTTTGGTTGTTTCTCTCACCTGCTATTGATCTTTCTCATCCCCTTTAACTCTACATTCTTCTATCTAGTTTTCTCTTCCCTTTTATTCTCTCTCACTCTCTCCCTACTTGGTAAGCGCTGTATAAATGCAACTACTTGCCTCTTCACTCTTTCCCTGGCTTTCCTCGCCCTTGTTTCGCCTTCTATTCTACCCATTGCTGGCACTCTACCGACCCTGAAAACTCTTGCAGACTTTCGCTGTTTCTTTGTCACCATCCCTCTACCATCTCTTTATCTTTCAGTTCCTCGTCCCCTTCCCGCTTTCATTTATGTTTTTCACTAGTTCTCCCAACCCCTTTCTCCTTCAATTTTTGCTTCCAGTCTCCCCTTTCGGGTCCTTCTGTCTGCCACGAGACTCCTACCTTGGTCCTGCACCTGCAGCCATATTATCATAAGCTCCTGACCACTCCATATCTGGTACCACATGACCCGCATGACCTCTATTCCATTCCTTACATTTCTGCACTCTTTACAGAAGACACACAAGTTCGAGACTTAGAAGCTAGGCGAACTCCTTAAAATTAGCCATCAGGCCCCCTTCCGCATCTCCTCCCACACACTGGAGAAAAATCTGCATTATCATACTAAATTAACTTACTGCTCTGCTCGGACCGGGCGGTATCACATGGGCGTTAGCGAAGGGGCTAACTCCGCTACGGCGCGGAGTCTGAGTTTTTGCCTGAACTCCGCATTCCCAACGGAGCATGGAGTTGGCAAAACTCCGCAAACTCCGCTGGCGGAGCGGAGTTCGCCACCCGGGCTTACTAAAAAGGGGACAGCCTCCCCCATCACTGCAACAGTGCTTTCCACTCACATCAGCAACCCCATGCACAAACAAGATATTGAAGTCCAGACGATAGTTCAGTCGGCTTCCCCATTGCAGGCCACATTTACCTTCTCCCAGCCTGGGTGTCCATCATCCAAAAACTACATGCCAGCTAGGAATCTCTGCACTCTCATGAGTCAACCCACTACCGCTCTCTAGCAGGTCGAACACCATTGACGGGGAGGAGTGCAACCAAAGCTAAGAGCCCAGCAGCGCATGAGAGAAGTGTAGGCATGCTTAGGAGAGAAAAAAAAGACTGAGTACCAGAGAGAAGGAGGATAGAAGTAAAAGAGAAACAGTGGGAGATGGGGGCTCAACGAGACAGTACGTAGAAGTGAAAGGATCACTTGCCACTGAATAGTAAAGGACTGAGAAGGAGTGTGAGTCAAGCAAATGGGAGGGCATAAGGAGAGATCAGAAAAAGCACAAGAGTTGTTAGGGAGTGAGTGATGAATGTGCACCATAAACAGGTGGCCCAAGCAAGGTACTGGGCTGGAGAGACTGCGGCACAGGAAAGGCTTGGACATCAGATGGCACAATATGTAGGAAGGGAGAGGTAGCACTGTCAAGGTTCAGAGGCAGAATCGACCGTAGAACACAAATAAAGTACAAATGTAGAGTGGACCAGGTGGTGCATGGCTGGAGAGATGCGAGTTAGAACACACAGCAACACTGGAGGAATCTAGGGTAATGGATCAAAGGCAGAGGGGTATCACATGGAGAAAAACAGGGTGAGGGTACAGGGAGCTGGAGTGCCAAATCAAGCAGGGTCAGGCGGGATCGGAAAGAAATAACCGATGGGGCTGTACTAATAAAAAGAGGGACCACAGTTTGGGAGGAGATATGTGGGGGGAAAGGGGTAGAAGTGAACCAGAGAAGAATGGATGACACGATGAAAACAAACGCGAACAAGGAAAAAAAGCCTCACATTGGCATGTAAGACGTAGGCTAGCACCCCAAGTGCAAGGTTCCAAGCCCTCAATTACTACCAACATAAAGAAAATCCCTGGAGCCTAGCACTTAGAAAACATTCATTCATTTAAAAATGGGAAAATCATATCTCCAAAATCATGTCTCAGATGCGGGTTGTGGTGAGTTGAGGCGGCAGTGATGAGGTTACATGACAGGTGACACTGCACTGGAGAGAGCTTCTGTTACTGCAGCAGTCACAGTATAAGAAACCTTCACAGGAGGGCAGTTTGACAGGGGACTGTAGTGTCAGAGGGGCTCCTTCGCCATGTGGTGGACATCCCTCCCACGGCAGACCAAAGAATTGCCTATAGTTGGTATGGAAGAAGAACTCCATGCGTCATTAATGACATTTACAATCAAGCAATGGCTGATGAATGTATATGGATCACGATGTGAATGACACTTAGAACAACCAAAGACAGAGGGGGGGCTAAAAAAAAGGTGAAGTAATGAAAAACAAAATGACTTTGTCCTAAAACACAGAAGTTCACTCACAAAATGGACCTATGTTAGGCTCAGCTAACATGCCTCTCTTCTGCTACCAAATATGATTATTTTTGACATGATACAAAAAAACAGCTTTCTTGCTCAGTGACAGTCTCTCTGTTCAGAGAGGTTAATCAGTGCCAGAAGGAAGCAAGAGAGATGAACTTTTAACGCTAAATAACGTTTAAAAAGACAAGTAAGCCTGCCTTTATCTGGATTCTGACTTGCGATGATGGAAAGTAGACCAGAATGAAATGAGATCTGGTTACTATCAAAACCTGGGACGCAGTTGTAGCTGCAGTCTACATCTGCGGTTCTTAACCTTTTGACTTCTGTGGACCCCCACGTAATCATTACTGGGATCCAGTGACCCTCACTGAATCATTACTGGAATTCCGGGACACCACTGAGTCATTAGTGGAAGTCTAGGACACCGGCCTTTGCTATTTAGATAATTTGAACCACAAAACAAAGCACAAAAACACAGAAACAAGCATTCATCCAACAAATTCACAAATTATGAACTTTTTATTTAATTCACAAACATAAAAATCTGTATTTTAATGGAAGCTTGGAGCTTTTCTAAATTCAATTGAGGCCATCCGTCGTTCCAACTATATTCTGTTTGGAACACTTGCACTGTTCCCATTAATCAATATGAAGATAACTTAATTTTTTGTCTGCAATTTTAAATTCCTTCACATTTACAGAATGTGTTAAATTTTTTAATTTTACAGTAAGCAATCAGCTACTATTTCGTTATTTAAGCTGTCGCTGAGTCTTTGGGGGAATATATGTCGTTACTTCGCGAACCAAAACAACGCATACTTTTACAACGTTGTTTTTAGTTCGCAAGTACCGTTACTACGCAAGTTTTAAGTTCGCATACATTTACATTGCAAGTGTATTCAAAAGCATTTAAAGAGACATTCACCCCGCATATTTTTTCAACTCCTTTTTTGAATTTTAAAACCCCCCAACACTACGCTAAATACAAAATACAAATACGCTACCCTACACATCACAAACTTCACAACACTACCCGAACCCTCAAACACTACCCCTCCACACTACCCTAAACCACTCCCCTACACTACACAAACACCACAACCCTAAAACACTACCCCCAGCACGACCCTGCCCCTACCCCCAGTCCGGTCCCTACACTGAAACACTACCCTGCACGACCCCCCGACACTACCCTAAACCCTAAAACACTACCCTGCACTACACAAACACCACTACCCTAAACCCTAAAACACTACCACCAGCACGACCCTGCCCCTACCCCCAGTCCGTTCCCTACACTGAAACACTACCCTGCAAGACCCACCAACACTACCCTAAAACACTACCCTACCCTACACTAACACCACAACACTACCCTAAACCCTAAAACACTACCCCCAGCACGACCCTGCCCCTACCCCCAGTCCGTTCCCTACACTGAAACACTACCCTGCACGACCCCCCGACACTACCCTAAACCCTAAAACACTACCTTACACTACACAAACACCACAACACTACCTTAAACCCTAAAACACTACCCCCAGCACGTCCCTGCCCCTACCCCCATTCTGGTCCCTACACTGAAACACTACCCTGCACGACCACCCGACACTACCCTAAACCCAAATACACTACTCTACACTACAAAAGCACAACTACACCACCCTAAAACCTAAAAGCCTACCCCCTGCACGACCCTCCCCTACCCTAAACCCTTAAAAACTACAAAGCCCTTCTTACCTCTCTCTCTCTTCGTGGTTCCTCTCTTCTCCCGCTTCCAGCGTCGTCAGAGGTGCACGTCGTTGTGAGGAAACGGAAGCGCGTCCGTTTCCTCACAACGATGTGGATAGCCATTACAACGCATGTGATGTAACAACTTGCGTATTAAAGGCTACGTGTTGTTACATCGCATGCGTTGTAACGCTTGCGAAGTAATGGTATGCGGAGTATAAGCCGCAAAGTAATGGGTGATTACCCTTTGGGGTCCCCCAGTCCGCAAGTTAGAAATTGCTGGTCTTGATGATAAAAAATCTTAGAACTTGCTGCTGACAGGAACAGCAAGCTTGTTTGGGACTTGGTGAAAAAAATCAAACATAGGAATGCCCCGGTAAGCCCTCTACTACAGTGTAACATTCTGCCATCAGATTGGGTCATGCATTTTTCCACCATATACCATATCAAGAAAACTGCAGATATGGCCCGCACTTTACAGCGCAGACTGCGTTACTCACCGTCTTTTTTAGTCTCTCTACTGGAAGTAGAGTTGGCAATACGGCAGTGGTCGGGAGGGAAAGCACCAGGCCCTGATGGGGTCCCAATTGATCTCATTAAATGTAGAGAGGATGTGTGGAGGCAATTATTCACAATGTATTCAATCGCTCCCTTAATCTTAATATACCTCCTTCTTGGACCTTATCTACTATTATCCCTACATTTTAAAAGGGAGACCATTTTTCCCCCAAATGCTATCGACCTATATAACTCATTGATAGCGTAGTTAAGATCATAGGAAGAGTGGCAGATAATCGCCTTAACAAATGGGCAGAGGAGAACTATATAATATCCCCATTCCAAGCTGGGATCGGTTTGTGTCTGGGTACAGTCGAGCAATGCTTGAATCTGAGCACATACGTTCAAGTCAAGCGTTGGCCACTGTCCCTGGCCATTATGGACCTGTTTACAGCCTTTGACATTGTAAATAGGTCTAGGCTGTGGCTGATGTTATTGGATGTAGGGGTTGAGTTACCCCTGGTGAACTTCCTGCTCTCTGTACATGCAGATTTAGTAGCAAAAGCGCAACTTGGTATCAACGGGGAGTGTGTCAGGGGTGCATATTAGCCCCTCTGCTTTTTATTATCTATATTAATGGCCTGTGTCCCTATTTGTCTTTGGATCTGGTAGGATTGCCGGCACAACGGTGCTTTTACTGCTTTATGCAGACGACAGTACTACTTGCACGCTTCCCTGATGCTGTGCGTTGCTGGTAGATCGCTCCGTCTCTTACATGAGCAGTCTTGACAACTAACTATGGAAAATCACATGTAATGGCCTGTTGGACTGGTGAAACTAATCTATCCTGACTTATTATCAAGGGTCAGTCATTTATGAGTGTCAATGATTTTAGTTACCTAGGAGTTACTTTCAGTGCCTCAGGGTCTTGGCATTGTCAGACAAACAACTCACGCCTCAAGCTCAGTAGAACAGCAGGAGCAATTACGAGCCTAGTGAGACCTAAGGGTAAAGAGACTATTTCCCCAATTTGAAAGTATATAATGCTCAGTGTGTTCCTGTTGCCACGTACAGGGCAGGGGTATGGGGTCTACACAATACCTCCTTTCTCCAAGCTGAGGAAAATCGCATATGTCGGAAGTTCTTGCATCTTCCCCCGTCCACCTCTAGGTTTATCATACACTCGGAACTAAAACAAGATTACCTTGTAGTTAAGGTTCACTTGGCTCCCCTGTTATTATGGGTTAGTGTGTGGGCGAATCCGAAGGCGTTAGCCTGCAGGGACATTCTCACGGATTGCCTCAGTTTGGCTGAACTATATCCGTGAGTACTTCCATGCATTGGGACAGCCCTCCCTGATCATAAACCCAAGGAGAATTAATAGAAGGATAAACTTAAGGTGAAGTGCCACTTCTTAGAACATTGCGAGGAAAATAGGCTGAGGACGGAACTATCCAAACACTCAGTATTGACCTATTATAGCCTAGGGTCTTAGCCTCAGTTGAGCCCGTTGTCTACCTGTCCCTAGATCTTGAACACTAGGAGAGAGCCCTTCTTTTTCATTTTCGAGCAGGAACAATTTGGAGGCTACTTTGTTTTAATTGTGTCTATGGTATCACGGGAGACCAAGCCTTGCCCTGCGACAATATAACAAGTCAATCACTGTTGCAGTTTATGTTTTTTTGTAGCAATTTTAACTTTGCGCATACATATTTTCTTAAGCCCTTATTAAAGGAAATGGGGATCCGCAGATGCAGAGAGGCCTTGTATCAGCTGCAATTATTGAATTACCTTGAAATATATTTACGGGTCAGTTCTTTTTTTAATTCCACAATAAGAATCAGGAAAGCAATGGGCCTGTAACCATGAGAATGTTATTTTTTATCAAATTTGATAATGGTTCATGTTTTTGTCTGTATTTTATTTTAGTAATTTGTGGAAAAGCAGCCAAATGTGAAAAGTCATTAGAATGGACTAGTTTTGCCAGCTGCTAGTTATCAGGAGCTCTGATTGAATCAAGCTGCTTCATTTGCTTGTGTAATTAATGTATGTTATTTATATGAATTTGTTTTTAACACTTTGTATTTTTGTCGGAGTATTTTTATGCAAATAAAGATTTTTTGACTTGACAAAAACTCCCATTGTCTAACCCTCTTTCATAGCGAAAAAAAGTAGTTAAATCCAGAACACTACATGACAGAACAACCCTTCTCTCTGACACAAAAAATGTTATGGGGCAGGTCAAGTCAATTTCTTGGAGACAGTCTTCATACTAGGAACTGGAAACCCTAATAGAGCACAGAAATTCATTTAAAATTACACTGTGCACATCCCTAATTATAGTGCGTAGCTTCCATACTTTGTCTCACATAAAATTCTTTCAAAGGTTTAGTTTCACAGAGTAGAACTTTCTGTAAGAAACGAAAAGCTATGTTAAAAACAAGCAAAAAACATTCTCCTTGGGACTATGATAACAAGTGGATCAGCCATCAACAGATGCCAGTCAATCCTCCGGTTGAATGGAGGGCTAAACTATGTCTCAAAACATGTGGGCTACGCTTATCCTCAAATCAGGACTCCACTGCATACTTTCAGCGTTCTTAGGGATTAGAATGTTCTGACGGTAAAACATCTGTCTACAAATAGGTGCTTCTGCCAACAGGGCGATCTTATGGGGCACTGCGGAGGATACGTCTGCTCACAAAAAACAGCTCTTCCAAAACACATCCCTAAATGTTGTACAATGCAAAGGAATTGCAGTACTGCAGGTGCACAATTATACTGTGAAACATTTATTTAGTAACCAAGTACAATTTAAATAGCTATATTTCGCAAACTTGCTGTTGGCTACTTTAGGAAATAATCAGGGTTATCGCCCTACTGGCTACTACCATTAAAGCACGCATACATAGCTACAACTATGAGACAGTACGTTTTTAGTATGGATATGACGGCATAAGGATACTATTATGTAGCGACAATGGGGCAAAATAATCAAGAGTACAAAATGGCACCTTCCACATTCAAATATATTTATTAACAGAGCATCTTATCTTACCCAAGGTGTGGACGTATCATAAATAGCTGAATCCACAACAGTACCAAACTGCATAAACATGAGCAATGCAATGATTATGACAAAAATAATGAAGTGTTGAGTAACATAAGCTGTAGAAGAGAGGGGCAAAGGCGCAAGAGGAAAAGAGAGTGACATAACAATTGGAAACCGAATTCAGGACAGAAGAACAGGGATTTAGTAGTAGTTGGTACAAATCTTTAAAGAAAAACAGGATGCTTTGCACATGCCAGGCTAGTGACTTAACATTGTCCCACATTTAAAAAAGTTTTTATAAAAGGACGATAGTCTGCAATACGCACGAGCTAAGGCTCATAAAACAATAAATAAAGGAACACATATGCCACCTAGGCTGTGCTCAGGAAGGAACAGTTCGCACTGAGAACTCTTCTAACTCTTTATAGTTTGTTGTAAAAATAATTTTTCCTTAACTACATGCCAACCACCCCCTCCCCCCAAGCACGTGTCATTACATTGTGGAAATGTACCCTCGTGAGGGCACACTGGTGCAGGGTCACCCTCTTGTCCATGGGTCCGAAGACTAACAAAAGAGAGATCGGCACTGGAGTGAAGTAAAACAAGCCAAGTTTATTAAATGCTCATGAGCAGGACTGCGTCCAAACAACACCCTCAAGTGTTGTGGAAGGAAGTACACTGAATTCACAAACCATCGTCCTTATATACAATTTTGTTGCAAGGCAAGCATATGGACAGAAATGGAAAGAGCGAGTTTAGACACAGGAAATAGCTATCAGCAAACAAGGGCAGATGGATGACCACTTGGTCAGCAAATAAGAAAGGGGAGCAGGAATGTTTATGGCAGCAGTAAACGGTCAATAGATAGCCTCTAAGACCAGGTGCACCGGCAGCTACAAACCACCCCAGCACGTACATTGCTTAGCCATGTCGAAAGAGGTCAACTAAAGTTGATGACACAAGCAGGGTGAAAAGGCGAACAGCAGAGGACGAAAGAATTACGAAGGAACGAAATGGACACCACAGCCAAAAATGGCTGTCGCTTATGCCAACGTAAAATATTACACGTTTCCACAACATATAATTAAAAGAAGGGAAAAAAAGAGGCACTCAGTGGTCGGATGGGTCTGTGGTGGAGGTACGGGACAGTCTCACCTATACCTCAGAAGAGGATGAGGTGGTGAAAAAGGCAAGTGGAGGAGGCAGAGAACACTCAGCCTCCCAATCTCCTACTTTTCTTTCTGAATCAGTTCTAACAGTGTCATGAGCGAAATACTCCGTGAGTGGCAGGAAAGAAGGTGATTTCTGGATCAAAGTAAAAAAAAAAGCAGGGTGGCTGCAATGAACTTGACGGCTGTGTAGATATTGGACTTAGGTGATGGGAAGGAGCTGCGGAGTAAGCACCCACAGATGCCCTAAGACTCCATAACATCACAGGAAGGCAGAGAGAAGGCATCTTGATATAGCCAAGAAAACTGAGCTAAAAAAAAGGGCAAAAGAAAAGAATGAAAAAACGGGATAGCTATCCACGATAAATCAAGCAGGTTTTTGTGAGCCAGGTTTCCTAGATGTACAGCCTTTTGAATAATGTCCCCAGCTTGCCTCTCTTTTATAAAACCAGGCTGATCTAGGTTCGACTTACATCACCATTACCTCCTTGCCTCGTCGTCCCTCCTGTCCTCGCTCTGCTCCAGCCGGAAGCAGGAAGCACCCAGGCTCCCCTGAGCCAATCACAACGCTGCAGTACAGTGTTATGATTGGTGTGAGCGCCGTGGTTCGGTGCTCAGCCATGGATTTGGAGCCTGGGCATGTTCTCCACCCAGGCTGTAATGCAGTCTGCGTGGAGAACATGCAAAGCGCGCATGACGGTTTCGCCGGCCTGAGACGGCTGGCCAAACTGTCATGCACACTGATAACAGTGCAAACCACTCCCGTGGCTGCCTGTTATTCCCCTGGCCCCGCCCCAAGACTCCGGGACACAAAGCACAAGTTACTAACTTGTGTAACGATATATCTGTAAGAGACAGTAGTTAGTGACAGATTCCTTACCTTAGAATATCCCCAGGCGTCAGGCTGGATCCGGAAAGTTTTTTGCGTAGCAGTACCCTTGCGCGTCGGTAGGCGGCGTCGTGCGGCTCCGTCGTCGTGATCGCCGGGATGACGTCGCGGGCAGTACTTAGGCGCCGCCCCTGCGCGCTGACGTCAGTTCTGTACACGACTTTCCGCGCCAGGAACGCAGAGCCATGCAAGAAGCTGACATAGGTGTCTGAAAAATACTAGGGCCCTGAAAGGGATGTCCTTAACCCTAGAAATCAGTTCGCAGAACGGGGAGGATGGGTGGGCGGTAGGAATCTGTCACTAACTACTGTCTCTTACAGATATATCGTTACACAAGTTAGTAACTTGTGCATCTGAAAGAGACACGTTAGTGACAGATTCCTTACCTTAGAATAGATACCCCAGCAATACCAACCCCGGTGGTGGGTCTGCGAACAAAGATCAGACAAGGAAGTCCTGGAGGACAGAACGGCCAAAGAAGCCGTCCCTCCGGACCTGACTGTCAAGGCAGTAATGCTTTGTAAACGTGTGCAGCGAGGCCCACGTAGCTGCCTGACAGATAACCGGCAGCGGAACACCGCGGCCCAAGGCCGTGGTAGCAGCCGTTGCCCTGGTGGAATGGGCACGCAGCCCAACAGGAGGCTCCTTCTTAGCCAAAGAATAGCAGGTCTTAATGCACAAGGTAACCCAGCGGGAGATGGTCCTCTTGTGCACCGCCCGACCTTTTTGGCGCCCACGTAGCCAACAAAGAGCTGGTCATCCACCCGGAAGTGTTTTGTGCGGTCAATATAGAAGGAGAGCGCACGTTTTGGGTCCAGACGGTGGAGCCTCTCTTCCTCTCTGGAAGGATGCGGAGGCGGGAAAGAAGGTGGGCAAAGTGATGGTCTGCCCAATGTGGAAAGCAGTAACCACCTTTGGCAAGAAGGACGGACGCGTCCGAAGAACAACCTTGTCTGGATGAACAGACAGAAAGGGAGGTTTGCAAGATAGAGCCTGGAGCTCACTCACCCGCCGAGCGGAGGTGATGGCCACCAGAAAGGCTGTCTTCAGAGTCAGAAGACGAAGAGGACAGTTATGTAGAGGCTCAAAGGGAGCGCACATTAAAAGGTAAGAACCAAGTTCAAGTCCCACTGAGGCATCACAAACGGAACAGGAGGGAAGAGGTGTGTAATGCCTTTTAAGAACCTGTTAACAACAGGGGACTTGAAAAGGGAGGGCTGATCAGGGAGCCTGAGGAAGGCCGAGATAGCACAAAGATAACCCTTGATGGTACCCAGGGCAGAACCCTGTTGGGCCAGAGAGAGAAGGAACAGAAGGACCTCAGAAAGAGGGGCAGAAAGGGGATTCACAGCCTTTGCTGTGCACCATGCCACAAATTTGTTCCACCTGCAGGCGTATACCACCTTAGTGGAGGGACGCCTGGCTGCCAGAATCACATCACAAACTTCGGGAGGCAAGTCGAAAGGAATCAACTGCCGCCGCTCAATCTCCACGCAAGCAGGTGTAGACTGGACAGGTTCGGGTGGAGGACCGTCCCCTGCTGCTGCGACAGAAGATCCTCCCGAAGAGGCAGACGGATCGGGGATCGACGCTCATACTGAGTAGCTCGGGATACCAAACTCTTCGAGCCCAGTCCAAAGCCACAAGAATGACTTGGGCCCGGTCGTGCCGAATCTTCTTCAACACTCTGGGTAGAAGTGGTATAGGCGGAAAGGCGTACAATAGACCGCAACTCCACTCGTGACGAAAAGCGTCGCCGAGCGAGTGCCGCCTTGGAAATTCCAACGCGCAGAACTGATGACATTGCGCGTTCTCTTCGGTGGCGAATAGATCTAACCAAGGCTCTCCCCACTGTAGAAAGAGTCCTTGCGCCACTTCCGAGTGAAGACGCCATTCGTGATCCATCATGCACCTGCGGCTGAGTTCGTCCGCCCTGGCGTTCAGGGAACCTGCCAGGTGTTGAACCATCAGGAACATGCCCTGATGTTCCAGCCATGTCCAGAGGCGCAGAGCCTCCTGACAAAGGGTCCACGACCCCACCCCGCCTTGTTTGTTGCAGTACCACATGGCGGTGGTGTTGTCTGTGAACACCTGCACTACCTTCCCTTTGACAGAGGGAAGGAATGCCTTGAGTGCAAGCTCGGATCGCCCGGAGCTCCAGAAGGTTGATATGGAGCCGGGACTCCGCCGGAGACCAGAGGCCTCTGATCTCCGCCTCTCCCATGTGACCGCCCCATCCCAGAAGGGACGCGTCCGTCACAACTGTGTGCTCTGGCTGGGGAAGGGAGAGGGATCTGCCCATGACCCATTGCCGGTTCGAGAGCCACCACTGCAACTGTTTTGCAGTCCCCTCCGAGATCTGGACGTGATCGGACAGGTTGCCCTGGTGCTGCGCCCACTGGAACTTCAGGTCCCACTGCAGAGCCCGCATATGCCATCTGGCATGATTGACCAGCAGGATGCAGGAGGCCATGAGGCCCAGCAGCCTCAGGGTCATCCGTACCGAAACCCAGGATAAAGGCTGAAAGATCGGAATCATAGCCTGAATATCCCGGACTCGCCGTTCGGGAGGATAGGCCCGAAACTGCGTCGTGTCCAGAACTGCTCCGTCGTTGCAATAGACCTGCCCAGCGAGTCGGCGGTGTCAAGGCCACAACGTATTGTGTATTTAGTCGCATCCCTTCCTTCCGCAATGGCGCGGGAAAGCAGTGTCTGGACCTCCTCAGGACACTGGGGCAAAACATCCGCCACCGAATCCCACAGGGAGTGGGTATATCGGCCCAAAAGACAAGCGGTGTTAACGGACCGCAAGCCAGCACTGGAGGAAGAAAAACCCTTCTTCCCAAATTGATCCAGGCGTTTGGATTCCCTATCCGGAGGAGCGGTAGGGAAGGCGGTTTGGGAAGCGGAGGCTTGGACAACCAAGCTCTCAGGAGTGGGGTGAACAGAGAGAAACAGGGGGTCGCCCGGAGCTGGGCGATGGCGTCGTGACACGTTCCTATCCACAGGAGCCCCTGTGTTGGGCTTGGACCAGGTGCCCAAAAGAACGTCAGTGAGGGCGTGCGTTAAACGGCAGCACAGTCTCCGCAGAGGAGGCCGCCGGCTGAAGCACCTCTGTCAAGATGTTATGCTTGACCGTCAAAGTAGGGAGTTGGAGATGTAAGGCCCCAGCTGCCCTACGCAACACCGTAGCAAAATTGGCTCCCTCCTCCGTAGCCACGGGAGGAGACAGCATGCCAGTGTCAGGGGAAGTATCCAGACCACTGGCCTCCCCTAGACCCTCTGTCCAGTCCTCATCGTACTGACACTGTCGTGCCAGAGGGTCATCAGACCCCTCCCAGTCCTCCTGGTCCTCCTCTGGCTCAAAATAAGGAGGAGGAGGGACATTTGGGACCCAAGGTCCCATCGGCGCGGAACCGGCGTCGAGCGGCGCTCGTTCCGGGTCCATGTCCGGAGCCGGAAGGAACTGGGGGACGACGCCGCCCGGAGCCCAGGGCGGCGTCGAGAACGGCACCGGAGACATCGGCGCCGGCGGAGGTGTCGTTAGGTCGACCGGCGTCGATGGGGGTTGTGGAGCCGGGATCGAGGCCGGGGCCGAAGCCGGAGCCGGGATCGAGGCTGGAGGCACGGGCGACGCCGGGGCCGGAGCCGTCGGCAACGCCGGAGCAACCCCATCCGGGCCCGCGGGGCCCGAAGGCGCACCGGAGGGGCCTGGATGCCCGAAGAGGCGGGCCATGGCCGACAGGAATTCCTGCACTTTGGCCGGATCCGCCCCCGAACCCGGGAAGGGCGGGTATGGCGGGGGCGACTCCACAGGCATGTCCGGGGCCGCGGGGACGGTGCCGGGAGGGGCCTCAGCCGAGTCGCGAGACCGGCGAGGCGAAGTCCTAGAGCGATGATGCCTTTTGGACTTCTTGTGTTTCGACTTACCGGACGAAGAAGACTTCGACGCCGACGACCGGTGTGGACTCCGCGATCGACCCCTGGACCTCTCACGCGACCGGGGCTTCCGCGGAGCCGAATGCCGGGCCTCGAGGAGCTTTCGAGACCGCTCTCGCAAAGCTTTCGGGTTGAGGGCCTGGCAGTCGGTACAAGACTCCGTGTCGTGGCCTCGGCCGAGGCAGAAGAGACACTCCCAATGCGGGTCGGTGACGGACATCATCCGAGCACAGGCGCCGCAACGTTTGAAACCGGGCATCCCTACGACACCTTGAGAGAGAAAAACAGTGAAAAATTCACCAAAAAGTATGGTCAAAAAATGACCAGGGCACTGCTCTTCCCGGATCTGCGCTTGCTGGCGCGGAAAAAGAAGAACTGACGTCAGCGCGCAGGGGCGGCGCCTAAGTACTGCCCGCGACGTCATCCCGGCGATCACGACGCCGACGACGGACGCGGAGCCGCACGACGCCGCCTACCGACGCGCAAGGGTACTGCTACGCAAAAAACTTTCCGGATCCAGCCTGACGCCTGGGGATATTCTAAGGTAAGGAATCTGTCACTAACGTGTCTCTTTCAGATATAAAACGTTAATAAACCACAGTTTATTATCGTTTTATTTTTATTTTATTTGGGTTGCTGAAGGGGGGGGGTGACGCCGCTGGTCAGTCTAGAAGAGGAAGGGAGAGTCAGACCCTTTTGAGCTTCAAGGATAATGGGTTATCATTTCCTCAGACATATATGCATTGATGGCCTTGGGTGGCCTAAATCCATTATAGAAGTCGGAGAGGACTATTAATTGGGTCAGAGTTGCTGATTCGTAGACGAAGGTGGTAAAAATACCTGTCACTGGGGCATTATCGATTTGATTCACAATAGATAAAAAGAGCTCCTCTTTTAAGATAGGAGCTTCCAGGGCTTCCCTATGTGTCCGCTTCAACCTATTTAGGGAGGCCCTTCCAGCTTATCGCTCTTATTGAGCTTTGTCTATCTGCAAGTCACCCCAAGTACATTAGCCTGTGTATCAGTGACCGATTCTCTCAGTCTTTGAGTTTGTTCTCCAGTAGGCGGCCCACTATAGTTCCACCATCACAATACTTGTGATTAACTTTCAGGAGGGAGTATTGTGTTTTATCCATCGACCACACAAATTAGCTCCTCACCAACAAACTTTTCCTCCATACTTTCTGGCTATTATTGTGTTTCTGTGCGGACTCCAGACGTCATTTCTGTCATCAAGGTTTTTACAACCATCCTCCCTCATTTTATGCAATGAATGGTGACTGCTTTAGCGTTTTTTACATGCATCTCATACAATCGCTATGCCTAGCCCGCCAGTGTGAGTTAATGCATTATAGTCTTTGAGACAAGCCATCACCCCACATGTGCCAAAGGACCTTTTAGGAGATACACACCCCCCCAACTTGAGTATCGAGATCTCCAAATCCCACAAACCGGTAACTGGTCTAATATGGTAAAATAGCCTATTCCTGAGGTTATAACATGATGCAAAAACATAGAACCTATGAAAATACAGTATATCCGTGCACGTTTTGTGAGAGTGTGAATAAAAGATGTAGGGCCAGATGTACGACCCTAAATTGCATGCGCAAACGGGTTTGCGACTCGTTTGCGCATGCAAAATGGCCCAGGGCCATGTACAATTCCTAAATAGCGAGTCGCAATTTATTTGCGACTCGCTATTTAGGAATTGCGAGTTGCTATTAGGAAGGGGTGTTCCCTTCCTAATTGCGTCCGCAAAGCAATGCATGAATGTTTTGTGACCGCAATTGCGGTCGCAAAACACTCGCAAATTACCACCCTCTTCAAGAGGGTGGTAATGCAGTCGCAATTTGGAAGGGGTCCCCAGGGGATCCCTTCCACTTTGTGACTGTCTCTAAAAATATTTTTTAAGGGCAGGCAGTGGTCCCAGGGACCACTACCTGCCCTTAAAAAATGAAACGAAAACGTTTCATTCTTTAAATTTTTAAATGCATCCCGTTTTCCTTTAAGGAAAACGGGCTGCATTAAAAAAAGAAAACTGCTTTATTTAAAAGCAGTCCCAGACATGGTGGTCTGCTGGGCCCAGCAGGCCACCATCCCTGGGAGGGCCTATCATTCCCAAATGGGCTCGCAAATTGCGAGAGGCTCATTAATATTCATGAGCATCCCAATTTGCGACCCCATTGGGAATTGCAAACAGTGTTAAACACACTGTTGTACATGCCAAATAGCGCCTCGCAAATTGCGAGTCGCAAATGAGTCGCAATTTGCAAGGCGCTATTTTGCAGGTCGTACATCTGGCCCGTAATCTTTTATGTAGCATGCTGTTTTTACTAAAATTCCTGTCAGACCCATCTTCCTATTCTGGTCTTCATCTTTCTGGACATGATCCAGTCCTACTGAGTGATCTATTTGTGGCTAGTTTGAGGTGTCCACCAAAAAAAAAAATCTTCCACTGCGATAGCCAAAAAAGAGAAATTTCTTACAGAAGTTCACCTGCCATTTGTCAGATGTGCATCACAATGTCAAGACGACAGTGCTGTCCACAACTAACCCTTCATCCTAGCATTCCTTCACTTGGGAATGAGAAAGTATTTGTCAGTTTCTCAGTAATTACCTCCACCATAGCCCTTTTAGAGGCTAGGAATTGTGTGGTGTAGGAAGGTAGGATCCTTTTGCATATGTAACCCCACTTTTTGCCTGGTGCTAAGCTGGTTTTTCACTAGTCTGACTGGGATCCTCCTAATCAGGACCCCAGTCTATCTGCTTTCTCCCTAGACTGTTATGTTATGTACTTAGGTACACCCCAGATTGGATACTGGGGTACCCTTGTCAGTCCCTAGTATATGGTACCCATGTACCCAGGGCATAGATACCCCAGTGGCCTCCCTTGGGCTGGAGCATGTATTATGCCACCCATGAGAGGCCATGCAAAATGGAACTACAGGCCTGCCATTGCAGCCTGTGTAAGTTGGTGCATGCACCACTTACTTAAGATATAGGTTTAATATATCTAAGTGTCACTACACTTAAAATCAGTCACCCCTTTAGCAGGCCTTATCAATCCTGAAGTCAGGGTGCTTGGTTCTAAGTGAGAGGGTGCCACTGCATGAGCAGAACACCCCTGCAGCCTACGGAGTCCATTCTCCCGGGTTATTCTCCTGGGTTATTAGTGAAGCAGCCATTCATGACATAAAGAGTGGCATTAAGCGACCGCGTGAGGACCAACTCTAAAACGGCTGAAACAAACCCTATCGTGTTTGGTGACAAACATGTTGGAATCATACCCCCACACCGGTAGCCGGTGTATCATACCCCCACACCGGTAACCGGTGTGGGAGGTATGATTCCAGCCCTCAGAAGCGAGCTTCGTGAGGTCCCTGGTGTTTCCAGTACCAGCCTTCTAGTCCCGGACACAAAAACAACAGTTGATGGACAGAATGCAGAACAATGTCATACATTCACCCCAGTACAGAGATCTGGGCCTAAATCCATCGTTTTTTTGCTCACCTTGTCATTCCAGTTTGAACCCAGCCATATGCAAATCAGTCTTGACCCTGTGCCTCATGGGAACAGTCCAGCCCGAACTGCCAAGCCAGGTCCTCCCTAAGTGCGCAGGGTATGTCCAGACGTGGGTCCCGGGCTCACTGTGCCACTGGATTCAAGCTATCCTGGCTGAAGAGGGGTGAAACCCCGAAACCGGTCCTAGGATGCTTGTTTCCGGTCCAGGGAGGACCTGGCTTGGCAGTTCGGGCTGGACTGTTCCCATGAGGCACAGGGTCAAGACTGATTTGCATATGGCCAGATCTAAACTGGGGTGGCATGGTGAGCAAAAGAATGATGGATTTAACCCAGATCTCTTGACTGGGGGTGAATGTTTTGATTTATTCTGCATTCCGTCCATCAATTGTGTGTCTTTTGCTTTCTAGTCCCGGACAGCACAAAATGGTTGCTGCCGACCTGAGACACATTTCTGCCCTCCTGCTGCTGAGCCAAGCTCAAGCAGGGGAAGGCAGAACAATAGGCATCCTGTCACAGGGAGGTGTGACCACCTCCCAGACAGGATTTAGTGTATTAGGGCTGGGTGGGTGCGCTTGCAAGCGACTGAAAGTCTGCATGAGGGGCACATTTGGTGTCCCTGTGTATAGTCCAGTTCAAACTAGTCCTGGAAGCCGTTGGCTCCTGCTCTGGCGCGAAACTGGACAAAGGACATGGGAGTAACCTCCCCACTGTCCAGACCCTCCCCCGGGAGGGTCCCCTGAATCCGTCCAACCTTCTCCCGTGGGTACAAAAGGGCTTACCTGGCTGTAGGACCCTAGATTCGACGTGGACAAGATTCTGAACCAGAAGCCACTGAACTTCTGGACATGCTGGACTTTGTTTGGGCCCGACTTCGTCTCCCTCTCAGTCTGAAGCATCGTCTGTGTCCGTGCACCATACAGGATCTGTGCAGGACCTGTGGAGCATCAAGGACAACTGAAGATATCTCCCTTGGAGTGAAGGAGTCACTCCCCTGCATTCGCAGGCACCGCAACACTGCTGTCCGGTCTGCTGACCCTGAGCTCCTATGGACCCCGAAGGCTTCAGCAACACAGGAGGTGGGTTTCTACATCCCCCGAGGTCTGAGCTGCCCTCTCACCAAGTTTGAGGTCAGAATCCCTCGTGGGGGCTGCAATACCCGAACCACTGTGCACCGTGTACATTTGCAGTTGCATATGCTTGTTGGCATTTCCCGAACAAGTGCATTGGGCTCCGAATAGCCCCAACCTCTGACACCATTTCCTACCAAGAACTCCGGCCTCCTCGCACCAAGTGCACCGTGGGCTGGTGTTTGGTGAAATCGCTCGAGGTCCTCTCGCGACTCCTGTGCCTCCGGCCTGTGGGTCCATTTGAGGGTCAACTCTGCTTTTCTTAGGATCCCCTGGTTTCTCTAGGCCTGCCCAGACTCCCCCTGCTTTGGTGAGTCTCCTGGACCTTGCTGGTCCGAACCGTACCAATCCGTGACCTTCTGCGTGCGTTGCCAAGGCTTGTTGGTGCTCCCGCTGGACACCGACCACTCAGCACTCGCCATCCTTCGTAGGACTGCTCGTATCCAGCACCTGGTCGTCCTCGACGTCTCCTGGTCCCCGTAGTTGCAGAGTCAAGAACTCCATCAACACACCTTAAGCACCTGACATCGGTGGGCATTTGTCTGCCGAGCCCCTGGTCACTCCTGAGTGACCCAGACTCTGTCCCCTCTGCTTTCAGGTACTCTTCGACAAGAATCCACCTTTGGATTCCAACAGACACTTTTCTTCCTTCCAGCAGCGGCTCTTCTTCAAAGTCCTCCATTGGGTTCGACAGCGGTTTCCGGCGCCGCTTCAGACCTATGCACCAGGCTCCCCTGGGATAGGTAACTCGGGTACCTCGGTATCCACGGGTGGGGTGGCTCTCCAACCTCCTAACTTCCACCGTGTTTCTTCGAAGTCCACTGAGAAGGGTCCTTAAACTCTAAAACTTCAACCACGACTTCCCCATAGAATTGTACAAAGCACGCGGTCGTGTTCCCACACTGCACCCAGTCCTCCGTGGGGTCCCTACCTGCTCACCTTGGGTGGTACTTGGGGTCCCAGCGATTCTACGTACTCTAGACACTGTCTTGACTCGAGTAGTGGTTCTTATACCACTATTTTAGTATATGGTTTGGTCCCCCCTGGGGCCCACTGTGTATTCGTGCTATTTCCTATCATTTCTGTGCTTAGGTATTGTGTTCTTTATGATTATCTCCGTGTAGGAGATATTGTGTCGGACTAGAGAGTGTTATAATAATAAATACATATTTTTATAACTACTGTGTGGTTCTCCTTTCATTTAACCAATACTATAAGGTTGCATTCTGGTAAAACAAACTGCTTAACGCACAAGTTACTAACTTGTGTAACGATATATCTGTAAGAGACAGTAGTTAGTGACAGATTCCTTACCTTAGAATATCCCCAGGCGTCAGGCTGGATCCGGAAAGTTTTTGCGTAGCAGTACCCTTGCGCGTCGGTAGGCGGCGTGGTGCGGCTCCGCGTCCGTCGTCGGCGTCGTGATCGCCGGGATGACGTCGCGGGCAGTACTTAGACGCCGCCCCTGCACGCTGACGTCAGTTCTGTACACGACTTTCCGCGCCAGGAACGCAGAGCCATGCAAGAAGCTGACATAGGTGTCTGAAAAATACTAGGGCCCTGAAAGGGATGTCCTTAACCCTAGAAATCAGTTCGCAGAACGGGGAGGATGGGTGGGCGGTAGGAATCTGTCACTAACTACTGTCTCTTACAGATATATCGTTACACAAGTTAGTAACTTGTGCATCTGAAAGAGACACGTTAGTGACAGATTCCTTACCTTAGAATAGATACCCCAGCAATACCAACCCCGGTGGTGGGTCTGCGAACAAAGATCAGACAAGGAAGTCCCGGAGGACAGAACGGCCAAAGAAGCCGTCCCTCCGGACCTGACTGTCAAGGCAGTAATGCTTTGTAAACGTGTGCAGCGAGGCCCACGTAGCTGCCTGACAGATATCCTGCAGCGGAACACCGCGGCCCAAAGCCGTGGTAGCAGCCGTTGCCCTGGTGGAATGGGCACGCAGCCCAACAGGAGGCTCCTTCTTAGCCAAAGAATAGCAGGCTTTGATACACAAGGTTACCCAGCGGGAGATGGTTCTCTTGTGCACCGCCCGACCTTTTTTGGCGCCCATGTAGCCAACAAAGAGCTGGTCATCCACCCGGAAGTGTTGTGTGTGGTTGATATAAAAGGAAAGCGCACGTTTTGGGTCCAGACGGTGGAGCCTCTCTTCCTCTCTGGAAGGATGCGGAGGCGGAAAGAAGGTGGGCAAAGTGATGGTCTGCCCAATGTGGAAGGCAGTAACCACCTTTGGCAAGAATGACGGACGCGTCCTAAGAACAACCTTGTCTGGATGTACAGACAGAAAGGGAGGTTTGCATGATAGAGCCTGGAGCTCACTCACCCGCCGAGCGGAGGTGATGGCCACCAGAAAGGCTGTCTTCAGAGTCAGAAGACGAAGAGGACAGTTATGTAGAGGCTCAAAGGGAGCGCACATAAGAAAGGTAAGAACCAAGTTCAAGTCCCACTGAGGCATCACAAACGGAACAGGAGGGAAGAGGTGTGTAATGCCTTTTAGAAACCTGTTAACAACAGGGGACTTGAAAAGGGAGGGCTGATCAGGAAGCCTGAGGAAGGCCGAGATGGCACAAAGATAGCCCTTGATGGTACCCAGGGCAGAACCCTGTTGGGCCAGGGAAAGAAGGAACAGAAGAACCTCAGAAAGAGGGGCAGAGAGGGATTCACAGCCTTTGCTGTGCACCATGCCACAAACTTGTTCCACCTACAGGCGTATACCACCTTAGTGGAGGGACGCCTGGCTGGCAGAATCACATCACAAACTTCGGGAGGCAAGTCGAAAGGAATCAACTGCCGCCGCTCAATCTCCACGCAAGCAGGTGGAGGCTGGACAGGTTCGGGTGGAGGACCGTCCCCTGCTGCTGCGACAGAAGATCCTCCCGAAGAGGCAGACGGATCGGGGGATCGACGCTCATACTGAGTAGCTCGGGATACCAAACTCTTCGAGCCCAGTCTGGAGCCACAAGGATGACTTGGGCCCGGTCGCGCCGAATCTTCTTCAACACTCTGGGTAGAAGTGGTATAGGCGGAAAGGCGTACAACAGACCGCAACTCCACTCGCGACGAAAAGCGTCGCCGAGCGAGTGCCGCCTTGGAAATTCCAACGCGCAGAACTGATGACATTGCGCGTTCTCTTCGGTGGCGAATAGATCTAACCAAGGCTCTCCCCAATGCAGAAAGAGACCTTGCGCCACTTCCGAGTGAAGACGCCATTCGTGATCCATCATGCACCTGCGGCTGAGTTCGTCCGCCCTGGCGTTCAGGGAACCTGCCAGGTGTTGAACCATCAGGAACATGCCCTGATGTTCCAGCCATGTCCAGAGGCGCAGAGCCTCCTGACAGAGGGTCCACGACCCCACCCCGCCTTGTTTGTTGCAGTACCACATGGCGGTGGTGTTGTCTGTGAACACCTGCACTACCTTCCCTTTGACAGAGGGAAGGAATGCCTTGAGTGCAAGTCGGATCGCCCGGAGCTCCAGAAGGTTGATATGGAGCCGGGACTCCGCCCGGAGACCAGAGGCCTCTGATCTCCGCCTCTCCCATGTGACCGCCCCATCCCAGAAGGGACGCGTCCGTCACAACTGTGTGCTCTGGCTGGGGAAGGGAGAGGGATCTGCCCATGACCCATTGCCGGTTCGAGAGCCACCACTGCAACTGTTTTGCAGCCCCTCCGAGATCTGGACGTGATCGGACAGGTTGCCCTGGTGCTGCGCCCACTGGAACTTCAGGTCCCACTGCAGAGCCCGCATATGCCATCTGGCATGATCGACCAGCAGGATGCAGGCGGCCATGAGGCCCAGCAGCCTCAGGGTCATCCGTACCGAAACCCAGGATAAAGGCTGAAAGATTGGAATCATAGCCTGAATATCCCGGACTCGCCGTTCGGGAGGATAGGCCCGAAACTGTGTTGTGTCCAGAACTGCTCAGATGAAAAGGAGCTGTGGAGAAGGAATAAGATGCGACTTCGGCACATTGATGGAGAACCCCAGCGAGTGCAGGAGTTCGGCCGTAGTCTGGAGGTGGGAGACGACTGCCTGGGACGAGCCCGCCTTCAGCAGCCAGTCGTCGAGGTAGGGGAAGACTGGAACCCCTGCCCGGCGCAGATGAGCTGCGACCACCACCATCACTTTCGTGAACACCCGAGGGGCACTTGTAAGGCCAAAGGGGAGCACGGTGAACTGAAAATGCTCGAGGCCTACCGTGAACCGTAGGTAACGCCGGTGGGCCGGCAGGACGGGATGTGGAAATAAGCGTCCTGCAAGTCCAACGCTACCAACCAGTCTCCAGGGTCGAGGGCAGTCAAGACCTGAGCTAGGGTGAGCATCTTGAACTTCTCCTTCCGGAGGAAGCGATTGACGTTCCGGAGGTCCAAGATAGGACGCATGTCCTCCTTGTCCTTTTTGGGCACCAGAAAGTAGTGGGAGTAGCAACCACGTCCTACTTCTGGGGTCGGAACATGCTCGATGGCCCTCTTGGCCAAGAGGGCCGTGACTTCCTTCTGCAGAAGCACCAAGTGATCCCCTGACATGCGGTGGAATTGAGGTGGCATGGCTGGGGGGGGGTGGTGGTCTCGAAGGGGACGGAGTAGCCCCTTCGGACAATGTCCAAGACCCACCTGTCCGAGGTGATGGGACGCCAGTGGTGAAGGTGATGGCGGACCCTGCCCCCTACTGGGGTGCTGTGCACCGGAATGGAGGGACTAGGAGGGCTTGGAGGCCGCGGACGGGTTGGAGGTGGTGGCCTGACCCGCACGCTGGTTGCCCGAACCGCCACGGCGGTATCCACGTCCTCGGCCACGCGAAGACGCTTGCTGCGCGGGCCGGTGGCTGGGCAGCTGACGTGACTGGGCGCCCCTTCCGTGGCCACGAAAGGGGCGAAAAGCAGAGGTTAGCGGAGGGCGTACAACAGAAAGGCCCAGGGACTTGGCAGTAGCCCGTGAGTCCTTAAAACGCTCCAGCGCATGGTCTGCTTTGGAACCAAAAAGACCGACTCCATCAAAGGGCATGTCCATGAGTGTATTCTGGACATCACCCGAGAAACCAGTTGTTCTCAGCCAGGCGTGGCGACGTAGCGCCACCGTCGTTGCAAGCGATCTGCCCAGCGAGTCGGCGGTATCAAGGCCACAACGTATGGTGTATTTAGCCGCATCTCTTCCTTCCGCAATGGCGCGGGTAAGCAGTGTCTGGACCTCCTCAGAACACTGTGGCAAAACAGCCGCCACCGAATCCCACAGGGAGTGGGTATATCGGCCCAAAAGGCAAGCGGTGTTGACGGACCGCAAGCCAGCACTGGAGGAAGAAAAAGCCTTCTTCCCAAATTGGTCCAGGCGTTTGGATTCCCTATCCGGAGGGGCGGTAGGGAAGGCGGTTTGGGAGGCAGAGGCTTGGAAAACCAAGCTCTCGGGGGTGGGATGTTGGGAGAGAAACAAGGGGTCGCCCGGAGCAGGGCGATGGCGTCGGGCCACGTTCCTATCTACAGGAGCCCCTGTGGTGGGCTTGGACCAGGCGCCCAAAAGAACGTCAGTCAGTGCATCATTAAACGGCAGCACAGTCTCCGTGGAGGAAGCTGCCGGCTGAAGCACTTCCGTCAGGAGATTAGTCCTGACAGCCACAGTAGGCAATTGGAGGTGCAAGGCTCCAGCTGCTCTACGCAACACCGTTGCGAAATTTGCTCCTCCTCCGTAGCCACGGGAGGAGACAGCATGCCAGTGTCAGGGGAAGTGTCTAGACCACTGGCATCCCCAAGTTCCTCAGCCCAGTCCTGATCATACTCACACTGTTGTGTGAGAGGGTCTTCCGACCCCTCCCAACTCCTCTTGGTCCTCCTCTGGTTCAAAATATGGAGGAGGAGGGACATTTGGGACCCAAGGTCTCGTCGGGCGCCGGAGCCGGCGTCGAGCGGACGCCGGTCCGGCTCCATGTCCGGAGCCGGAGAGAGCCGTGGAACGAGCGCCGTCCGGGAGCCCCGGACGGCGTCAGGAACGGCACCGGGGACATCGGCGTCGGCGGAGGCGTGGTTAGGTCAACCGGCGTCGATGGGGGTTGCGGTACCACCGGAGCCGGGATCGAGGCCGGGGCCGGAGCCGAGGCCGGGATGAAGGCTGGCGGGACAGGCGGCGCCCGGACCGGAGTCGTCGGCGACGCCGGAGAATCCCCATCAGGGCCCGCGGGGCCCGAAGGCGCACCGGAGGGACCTTGAGGCCCGAAGAGGCGGGCCATGGCCGACAGGAATTCCTGTATTTCGGCCGGAGTCGCCCCCGAACCCGGAAAGGACGGGTAATGCGGGGGCGGCTCCACAGGCACGTACGGGGCCGCGGGGGCGGGGACGGTGCCGACAGGGGCCTCAGCCGAGTCGCGAGTCCGGCGAGGCGGAGTCTTAGAGCGATGATGTTTCTTAGACTTTTTGTGCTTCGACTTACCCGAGGAGCGCGAAGACTTGGACTCCGACGACCGGCGGGGACTCCGCGACCGGCCCCTCGACCTCTCCCGGGACCGGGGCTTGGTGCGGCGCGGGAGCCGACTGCCGGACCTCGAGTAGCTTTCGAGACCGCTCTCGCAAAGCCTTCGGGTGAAGTTTCCGGCAGTCAGGGCACGACTTCGTGTCGTGGTCTCGGCCGAGACAGTAGAGACACTCTAGATGCGGGTCTGTGATCGACATCATTCGACCACAGGCGTCGCATGGCTTGAAGCCGGGCATCCCTACGACACCTAGGAGTCGATGAAGACTCGAAAAGAAACAGTGAAAAAATTCACAAAAAGTTAGTCAAAAATTGACTAGGGCACTGCTCTTCCCGGATCTACGCTTACTGGCGCGGAAAAAGAAGAACTGACGTCAGCGCGCAGGGGTGGCGTCTTAGTACTGCCCGCGACGTCATCCCGGCGATCACGACGCCGACGACGGACGCGGAGCCACACGACGCCGCCTACCGACGCGCAAGGGTACTGCTACGCAAAAACTTTCCGGATCCAGCCTGACGCCTGGGGATATTCTAAGGTAAGGAATCTGTCACTAACGTGTCTCTTTCAGATATTCCTTCAAGACTAAGCCTGAAGGCTGCTCTCCACATCTACCACTTGGATAGCTTTCTAAGGTTATCTTTGACCTCTTAAATCATCATAAGGGTTGTTTGGACTGGTGCAAGGTGCTCACTTTAATTAGTGGACAGCATATACCAGGCCAACTTCTCACATGTGGTTATTCTCTAGAGTTTTACCTAGGTTGGTCCTTCTTAAGGAAGTTTATATCCTATTAGATGCCATCACAATGAGGGGGTGGAGCTTGCCTGGCCTGAAGATGGCCACCTGTTAGGTGAGCTCCTATGGCCGCCACAAGAATCCTACATAATGCTGCGCCATCGTACTTACGCATATTTAACCATCACCTCGTATATCCTGCATTCCTGTGTATCCTTTGGGGTTACTGGCCCCAGTGAGCGACGGCTCCTGGGACCGCACCGCAATCCTCTACGGCCTGCCCTGCGGCTGTGGTACAGCCTACGGCACGGGGCTCAACGTTGAGTGCTGTCCCTGTGGTGCTCCTGCGGACTCCTGCCTGGGGGGGTCCCCCGGCACCTAGCGAGGGGTCCCTGTCGCATCGGGACCCCCCTCTGGGGGTGGACGTCCTGCTGGAGCTTTGGGGGCTGAGTTGTGTGCAGCAGCGGCCGTGCGCCTCAGGGGCTACGCCAGAGACGGGCTCCCATGCGGCCTACTCCTGACTAGAGGTCGCATGGTGAGCTAGAGATACGGGCCACGGGGGATATTTACTGATGACATCTTACAGACTAATGCTGCGGCGAGGCATACCCCAGCGCACGGGGGACTTACCTTGCTGCAAGGGGCTGCTGGTTTCCTTTGTACAGTGACCTGCATCTGATCCCCACATGGTTGGCGAGGGGGGGGCTCCGGTTGATTGCTGTCTAGCTTTGCCTTTCTTTGGGGCGCCCACAAGAGACTGACCCGAGCCGATGACATGGCCCTGACACCTGCCTGCCATTCAACCTGACTCTTCGCACTGGCCCCATTACAGTGCTGATACATGGAGGACTGCCTGTGGCTCCGGGTTGTGGTCTCCATCGCTGGTACGACCTGGAGCGGCATTTTATCAGTGTTACCTTATATCTGCTGGATGCCCTCTGCCGATGGTGGTGGGGTCCCCTACTGTACTGATGAGGTGCTCTTTCTGTAGTCCTGAGAGTGCCCGGCTACGGTGGTTGCAGTTGACATGGAGGGCACTGGCCCCTTGGTTTGAAGTACGAGTTACTTACCTTCGGTAACGATGTATCTGGTAGAGACGATTCTAGCCGCACATTCCTTAACGTAGAATTATCCCCAGGCGTGAGACTGGACACGGAAAACTTTCTTTGCCCCAGCATCTCTGCGCGCCGGGGGGCGGTACCACGCGACTCCGCCCTGACGTCATCCGTGGGCGTGACGTCAGCGAGGTCACATAAGCCCCACCCCGGCGCGCTGACATCAGTTTTCTTCGGAGAACTTTTCCGCGCCACAACGCGGAGCCATCACAACAAAACTGTGGAGATTATGGGAACAGTGTGCGAAAAATCAGAGAAAAAGAGAAGAGAAAAACGAAAGGTGTGGAACAGCACCAATTGGAAAAGTGCCAAGCACTAAGGTACCAAAGAGCCATAGCAGCGAAAGCCATAGCAGGGAAGGAGCACAGCACCGCTCCGAGGAGCAACCTTGCAAGCTAAGGCGACATCCCCCCTGGAGGCAGAACACATGTGAAAAACGCTATAGCAGAAGAGAGAGAATCTGCAATCACAATCCACAACAGTTAAGGGGCAACCAGCCCGAAACAGAGGAGTAACAACAATTCACCCCCAGATGACACCATCAAGGAGGGCCGTATCCCCTGAAAGGAGCGAAAGGGCCGAGGTACAAGCAAAAAGAGAACTGCAAAGGAATCAGAAACCCCAAGCCAGTAAAAGGGAGAAGAGTCAAGGAGGCCCCTACACTTGGAGAAAAAACCAAAGTGGAGGGAGGCAGAAGCACACATGAACCAACCGACCTCAGATCAGAAAGGAAGGGGTGGAACAATCAAGCAGAACGAAGCATCCTGTCCGGGAGGAGGCGAAGCATACCCCCACAGAAGACAAGCCACCCGGAGGGAGGCGAGTGCAGAAAACCAAACAGAAGGTCCTCGCAGAACGGGGAGGAAGGGCGGGTCGTGAAGGAATCTGCGGCTAGAATCGTCTCTACCAGATACATCGTTACCGAAGGCAAGTAACTCGTACATCTGATAGAGACTACTAGCCGCAGATTCCTTAACGTAGAATAGATACCCTAGCCATACCCAGAGGGGAGGAGGGCCTGCGAGAGAACCTCCCCTGTAGGAAGAAACACAGGGGGCAGGGGATGTGCCACAGGGACAAGAAGGGCGGCCCAGCCCTCACCAAGCAGAAGTAAGCAAGAACGAGGCGAAGGGAAGGCCAGGAAACCCAAGCCCATCCAAGGTACAGCCGCCAGAAAACCCCATAGGGGCAGACAGTGCCAGAGGAGCACCAAGGAAGAAAAGAACCACCCCAACTCCAGGGAGAAGAGGTAGAACCGAAGGCAGAGCCTGCCGTAGGAAAACACAGACAGAGCGATAGGGGGCAGCTGAACAGGCATCAGCCCCAAGGCAGCGGACAAGGCAGGAGCGGCTTCACAGCCAAAAGGCGCAGGCGAAGAAGAAGAAAGGCACAGGTGCGCGAAGTCCCAGCAGAACAAGAGGCAGGGGCACAAGGGAACACACCAAGGGCCACGGCGGTGGACCATAACGAGCAGGCATGCGCAGCCGGCAACACCATAGAGCAGTGCACCCAGAACAAGCCAAGCGCAAGCCGAGGACAGCGGCCTGGGAAATCCAGAACAATCCCCAAAAGGGGGGCCGTGCCAGAGACACACACACCGGCCCACGAAAGAAGTGGGACCAGGCAGAAGAGAAAGAGGAGAGACACGGAGGACGGACCAGCCGGCAACCAGAGCACAGGAAAGACAGAAGAAACGTAGCTCCCCTGGAACACCAGACAAAGGACCAGGCCGAAACGCCGGACAGGAAGGCAGAAACGCCACAACACGATGCCGTAGACGGCATGCCAGGCTGGTCGAGCGATGTAGCGAACACTGAGCGTAAGCTGCGCCAAGACAAAGGCAAAAGAGACCGCACCAGCGGTATACAGTGATGCCAGGAAAGGCAAGGAACCCGAAAATGGGCATCCACACCTCCCCAGCGTAGGACAGAGCTATGTAATAGCTACAAGTACCCCACTTAGGGCAAGATACGTCCCAAGGAAAACATGGGAACACCTCTTAGGAAAGAATTCCGCAGCAGAGGACAAGAACATAAAGGACCTGCGGGTAAAACCACAGACGGCTTGCCAATCAGCCAAAAAAGACACAGAAGCCAAAAGGGGGCTGTACCAGCAGCCAACAGTACAGAGGGGCCAACCTAAGGACCCCGAAGGCACGCCAAACCACACGGAACACACAACCGGGCCAAGCGAAGCACTAGACCCCCGAAAAAAGGTGGGATAACGCCTCCCATAAAGCACCAGGGGACCGACAAGCCAAGTTTACGGAGGGGGAGGGGGTCGGAGCCCCGCAAGAAGCCGCTGAATGGCGGAGTCCGCATGGGTGTTAAACAAAAGAACCCCATCAAAGGGCAGGTCAACCAGACGCTCCCTAATATTCTCTGGAAAAACGCTATCCCTCAACCAAGCATGGCGACGGAGAGCTACTGAACTTGCCATGGCGCGGCCGAGAGCATCAGAAACATCTAAGGCCGAACAAAGAAGAAACCCAGCCAACTCCCGGCCATCCAACACAGGGGGCCGCAGATCAGCGTGGACAACTTCTGGGGAGGCACCAGACAGAAGGGACTCCACGGAATCCCACAGACTGGAAGTAGCCCTGGCCAACACACAAAGGGTGTTGAGAGCTCGCAAAGCAGCACTAGAGGAAGCAAAGATGTTACGCCCCCACGAATCCAAGCACCGGGCTTCCCGTGACGGAGGAAACAACACCAAGGGCAGGGAAGGAAAAGCAGTCTGCAGAAGAGGGCCCTGTGTAGAAGGGTGGAAAGAAAGGCAGACTGGATCGTGCGGAGCAGGGCGATGGCGACGTAGGAGCGGCTGAGGCACGGGATCACCCGTGGCAGGACGCCCCCAGGCCCCCAGAAGAGAAGTATGGAGCGAAGCTTCGAACGGAAGAAGCAGCTCCCGTCCACCAGAGCCCTGATGGAGAACCTCTAACAAATGGTCCGTAGGGATTGGGGTGCCGGGGTCGCTCATGCGCAAAATGCCAGCGGCCGTGGAAATGGCCCGGACAAAAGCTGCACTCGCCTCCATAGGGCGTCGTGGGGGAGAGAGCAATTCCTCCGTGGGCGATGGCTGTAAACTAAGCCGGTCATCCCCGAGTCCAGCTGGAGGAAAAAACGGCCAGCCCCTGAATGGCGGAGGACCCATGGACGAGTGGGGGGCCTGGGGCGCCTCCGGGGAAGGCCGAGATCGCGGGGACGGTGAAGAGCCCTCCCTGGAAGACACCGGGGAAAAAGCAACGACGCGGCGGCACGTCTCCGGGGAAGAGGAGACAAAAAGTTGACAAACCTCCGGAGAGGAGGGGACCTCTGGAGACGAGTCGACGACCCGACGCCAGCACGGCGCCGTGGAGTCCGCCACAGGCACCGGTGCGACGTCGACCGGCGCCGAGTCGACCCCCACCATCACATGCGCCTCAGGAGAATGGGGCGGGGTCGGAGCCGGGGCGGCTAAAGAACGGCGCCGGAAAGGAGCTGACCCGACCTCCGACGAGGCAGCCGCCTGCACGGAGGGCCAAGAGGGACCCGGGGATGCGCCCCGGCCCCTACCCTGGCCAGCACCCGCAGCGCCGCCAGGGCCAACAGCCGTCGGCGCCTGAACGGCGTTGGCTCTGCCTCTGGCAAGGCCGCCGCCTGCCCAGAGGACCGAGGGGGACTCGGGGACGAACCGCGAGTCCCGGCGACCTCCTGCGACACCACAGGGACCCCCGTGGGGGTTTGCGGCGAGGCAGAGGCGCCATGGGCCGAAGAGGGGAACCCCGTAGGGCCGCACCCCGACGACACTACATCCCCAAAACCTGGAGCCGAACCCGTCGGCGCCGGGTCCGGAGCCGCCGGCGACTCCGCGGAAGGCCCCGCACGAGGCAAGGGATCCGCGGACGTCTCAGGAAGAGGAGGGGGAGGGGCCAAGGAAGCCTGCAGAGCCACAGCATAGGCCTCCATTTGGGCCCTCGTCGCCCCAACGCCAGGAAACGGCGGGTAGGGTGGCGACGAACGAGGCCGCATGTCCAGAGGAAAACCCGCGCCCTACGCAGAACGGGGACCAGGCCTCGGGGACAAGCTATAAGACTTACCGGCGGGCGAGCGACGCCCCTGTGACCTCGGTGAAGGAGGATGTCGGAGGCGGAAGTGGCGGTTCCTGGGCCCAGCCGCGGGGGACGGACGTGGTGACGACACCGATCTGGACAAGCGGGCCGAAAGGAGCTTCATCCGGCGCTCCCGCCGGGACTTCGGCTTCAGATGCTGGCAAGCGTCGCAGTCCGTAGAGTCATGGTGCTCGCCCAGACACCACATGCAAATAGGGTGAGTGTCCGTCGCCGACATCTGACGCGCACAAGAAGAACACGTCTTGAAGCCCGAAGGCATTCGCACACTGTTCCACAACGCAAAAGCATAAAAAGAAGGCCTGAAAACAGGCCAGGGACACGATTCCGGATCCGCGTTGCACGCGGAAAAGAAGGAAACTGATGTCATCGCGCCAGGGTGGGGCTTATGTGACCTCGCTGACGTCACGCCCGCGGACGACGTCAGGGCGGAGTCGCGTGGTACCGCCCCCCCGGCGCGCAGAGATGCTGGGGCAAAGAAAGTTTTCCGGGTCCAGTCTCACACCTGGGGATAATTCTACGTTAAGGAATCTGCGGCTAGTAGTCTCTATCAGATCTACCTTTACCGTGCTTCCACTCATAGTGCTCCTGGACATAACTTGCAGAATTGGAGTGAGACCTGTGGATCTTCTAGTTGCCCTCCTAGACCGTCTTCTCTTCCAGTAAGTGCGCATTTAAGCTTCCACGCTTGCAGAGACTCAATTTGTGTATATTATCATGGGTAAGAATGACAAGACTCAACCTAAACTGCAGTTCAGGCAGAGAGAAACCTCTAGGTTGCATGAGGATGGGGCGGCAGCTCCAGAGACCGGTGCAGATACTTTGGCAACTGAATTTGGGGGTGGGGGGAATGTGCACCAAATCTTAACTGCTATGCAACTCAGCCTTACAAAGATAGATAGGAAAATTGATGCCCTTACATATTGCATGCATAGGAAGTCAGAGCACATTGATAAACATAAGGAGCGCCTAGATATGGTAGAGAGACGAGTGTCGGAGGCTGAGGTTGAGTAAGTCGCAGTGGTCGGGACGCAGAAGCAGCTGGAGAAGACAATATCGATGTTACAGGCCAAGGCGGAGGACTTGGAGGCCCGCTCAAGGCGGAATAATCTCCGCATCACAGGACTAGCTGAAACAATGAATTTGGGCAATATGGAGACATTTGAGGAGAAGCTCCTTGAGAAACTCCTGGGGCGTGAGACATTTTCAGATATATTTGTTGTGGAGCGTGTTCATCGTGCGCTGGCCCCGCGGCCTGCACCTGGGCCCCACCCAATTATAGGGAGATTGCTTAAACACCAAGATCGAGATGCAGCATTGCGCCGCTCCAGAGAATTACAAGTTCTCTGATATGAGGGTGCAGAACTTTCTATCTTTCCGGATTTAAAACTTAAGTCCAGGAGGCACGGAGACAGTTTCTTCCAGCTAAATGGAAACTATGGAACTGAAAATTGAATATGCCATGCTCTTCCCTGCTCACCTATGGGTGTTTGTCGATGGAAAAACAAAGATCTTTGGCAGTCCTAAAACTTTGCAACAATTTCTCAAACAACATGAGTGGGCGAGCAGAGGACGGAGATCCCCGAGGGCGTAAGACGGAGAGTTGGGAACCCCTTCTAATTTGGATGAACCTGGTTGATAAAGACTTATCTTTTATCCTTTGCATGCCAGAAACTCTAAGGGTTCACTCATTTTTTATTAACATGGTCTACATAGTGTTTCTTTTTTTATGCAAGATGTTTGGATCATATGAAGGGTCGCAGGGCTGGGTAGCATATTTCTGAATGTTTGCCGCATGATTGGTGTATTGCCTATTGTATATGCGGCCCCTCAGTAACTTTATGTTGTGGAGTGCTTGGCGGGCATACTCTACCTCCATGTATGCACCACAATGTTTTCATAGGAGTTTGTTTTTTGATTGGGGGAACGGGTGGGACTGGGGTGGGGTATGCTTTGCCGTGTCATAAGTTGGGGGGACATGGCGTGGGAGGGGGGGGGGTGGATGTTGGCATATCATGTTAGTCAAACGGCACAAATGGCGGTGTACACAGATACATTAATTGCAGTTTATTTATTGTTTTCTCATTACATGATGAAGAAATGCCGAACGGGGCGGGGGATACGACCATTTCTAATAAGCGCCCTACATTGTTGAGTTCTCTAACTTGGAAGAGGGCTGAACGATAGTATGAAAATCCGTAAAGTGTTTTTGTATCTACAACACCATCAGATAGATGTAGCTATATTGCAGGAGTCACATCTGGCTCCCAATAGCAGACTGCTCACAGAGACTTATGAGAGGGGCACGTCATGCGACTGGTTTCACTACCCACGCCTATGGGGTTCTGATCTGGGCCAGAAGTAGCTCCGGGATACAACTGCAAGAAGTGTTTGTGGTCCCTGGAGGGCGCTGGTGAGATACCGCAAAGAACACTTTGAGGTGTTACTAGTGGGGGTCTATGGACCTAACTATGACGATCCACAGTTTTATAATATGCTCCATGCCAAGGTGGCTCGCTATGATAGCATACCCCAGATTTGGGGTGGCAACTTTAACTGCGTCCAGTCATCTGACCTAGATCGTTCTCTGGGTCTGCATCGGCAGCCCTTGAGGGCAGCCCGGGACATAGCAGATGTTGCAGAGGGAAGCTGCCTGATGGATGATTGGTGCTACCGTTCTCCACAGGGTTGGGAATACATACATTACTCTACCATTCATGGCATACATACACTAATTGATTACTTGTTAATTTCACGCAGTTCGATGTCCAGGGTCCGACAGTATGAGAAATCTGCCTTGACAATATTCGGATCATTCCCCAGTATGTTTAGTCCTTGAATTGGAGAATCCATGACCACGCGCGTTCTCTTTGCGCTTCCTGCAATATTCATTGCTGGACACTGTGTTTCGCCAGGACCTGGCGCAGGAGATTGATAATTATGTCTGCACTAATCTGGGTTCGGTGTCAAACTTCGCCATTATCTGGGAGGCTTTTAAAACCTATATTACCATCTCAAAACATGAGGGTGTGCTCCTTTCAATCCAAGACCACCTTGCTAGGTTAGAAAGAGACTTGGCCACATTGGAGCATGCATATGGTGAGTCGATGGAGCAAACTCTTGAGTAATATCTGAGCGAAGCTGGCGGAATATAATGAGCTGGCTCAGGAATGAGGTCATGCACTTAGGCAGGTATGCTTCGGCCAGAATTTATGGTGAGGGAGAGCGACCAGGTGCTACTCTGGCCACCCTTATCCGGCCCGCGAAGACAATGCAGTATTAACTGTCAAGGATGAGCAGGGTGTGCCTCTACATGAGGCCGACAGGTGGCAGATCGATTCCGCCGATATTAAACTAATCTTTACACATCGTGTACCACTCATGATGAGCAAGCTGTTACTGACTACCTAATGCACATAACCATGAAATGGTTAACTGATGCTCACAGGGAGTGGCTTATGGCACCTCTTCACTGCACAGATACTGCTGCTGCTTTAAAAGACATGCCGAGTGGAAAGGCGCCAGGCTCCGACGGCTAAATGGTAGCTTTCTATAAGGCCTACCAGGACAAATTCATACCACACCTGGTTAGTCTGTTTGAAGAGATGGTGCGAGACGGTCGTATGCCTCAGACAATGCGCGAAGTATTGCTTGGTACTCTGCTCAAGCCAGATAAACCAGCTGATCAATGTTCATCTTATCGACTTCTTTCTCTTAAACACGGACACTAAGCTCTTTGCTAAGGTTTTGGCCGATAGACTGGCGCCTTTGGTCTCCAACATCATGGGGCCTGAGCAATCTGGTTTTATATCAGGTCGGTCTCTCATATATAATCACCGTACTCTTTTCG
The DNA here is from genome assembly GCA_963921515.1 of Calotriton arnoldi. Classification (NCBI taxonomy): domain Eukaryota; kingdom Metazoa; phylum Chordata; class Amphibia; order Caudata; family Salamandridae; genus Calotriton; species Calotriton arnoldi. The sequence goes on from CAWUFW010001415.1 coordinate 2,846,495, forward strand.
GGGTGATATCACGCATTGATCCAAATGTTCGCGTTGCTGCGATTCTTCTAGACGCAGAGAAAGCTTTTGATTCTGATGAATGGGGGTTTATGTTCCCTGTGCTATGATGCGTAGGAGTGGGTGATGTCTTTCTACAGCTTGTCCGGGTCCTTTACACGGAACCAACTGCGCGTATACGCTTAATGATGGGGTGTCAGCATAGTTTACAATCACAAGGGGCACCTGACAAGGATGCCCCTTATCTCCCATAGTCCATGCACTAGTTGTGGAGCCTTTGGCTTGTGCGCTGCGAGAATACCATTCTCGACGCAGTATTCGCCTCCCGCATTACAAACTTATCATATCAGCTATCAGCGTATGCTGACGACACGCTTTTGTACCTTCGGGATCCCGATCACAACCTTTCCCCAGTTCTCAGGGAGGTGGTGTACTTCTGTGGCCTTTCCGGGTTAAGTATTAATTGGGCCAAGTCCCTTATGTTTCCCGCTGTTCCGACTCCGGTGTCACTGGAGTTTCCACTTGCTTAGACAACGGAACCGGTTTGTTATGTGGGTGTGCAGATTCATACTGATCCAGAAGTCGTGTTGCGTAACAATTATGGGAAGGCAGTGCATCGCCTCACAGAGGTGGTGAACCTCTGGATTCACTTACCTCTTTCACTGTATGGACGCTTAGCTATCATGAAGATGGCAATCCTTCAAAGATTCTGGTTTCTTTTTGCAAATATTCCAAAACTTCTGACTGGTGCGTTTTTTGGGAGCCTCCACAGTATACAGGTGTGTCTGGCGTGGGCTGGTTAAGCAACTGCGTGGTGCTGGGATATGCTCACGCTACCATACGACAAGGATGGACTTAACGCTCCAGATTTGGAAGCCTACTACAAGGCAGCACAATGTATGTTTGCTTATTATTGGCTCCATGGGCCACCGGAATTACCACATCTTAACCAAGAATGAGACGCGGCATCCCGCTATCGCTTCCCCAATATTAATTTGATAAAACAGTGCGCCAGTGTCATGAGATTGATCTTATAGGAACCACTCAGAGCCTTTGGAGGAAAACAATGGAACAGTTGAAGAAACCCTTGTTGTACTCTCAACTGCTCCCACTGGAGTGGTGTCGGTGGTTTTAGACATGGCAAGAAATGGCGGCAGTGGAGGCACTCTATGGCCTAGGGATATATGGGTGATTTTTGTGAGGCAGAGTACTTCGTGGCTAGGCGCAGTTGGCGCGCGGAACAAGGCGCCGTCCGGGCTGGCCCAATTTCATTATTATCAGGCATGACACATGTTGCGCACCCTCCTAAATGATTCACTTGCGGAGCCATTGGAGTTTCTGGCTCTTACCTATCTATTACAAGCGACTTCACCATCGTGGGCAACTGAAAAGCTATACTTTTTCTCACAAGAGGCCCGACGGTTAGATAAGCCCAGGGCTCACCGTGACTGGCAAGAAAACTTGAATATAGAAATTAGCGAAGCACAGTGGGCTTATTGCTGTTCATGACTCAAACCGTTCTTTAAATGGTCGTCATTGACTTGTACATTTTAAATATCTCAACTGGGTATATTATACCCCGGCTAGTTTATTTTGTTATGGTTTGAGCGAGGATTCTAAGTGCTTGTGCTGTGGGCTAGATGGCGCTGACTTCGCACATGTTGCGTGGTACTGCTCTGAAGTACAACATTTTTTGCTTATGATATTTCATACTTTGCGGGAGATCAATGGGGAGTCGTTTACAATCACTCCATTGATGGCCCTATTGGGCTATTATAAAGACATCTCGAAGACATACCGGCGCCTGGTGGCCTTGGGTTAGCTCTTGGCACATCACAGGGTGGCAATGCATTGGATGAAAGGACCTGTTCCCACAGTGAAGCAATGGCATACTGATATGGTGTATTGCAATACTGAATCAGACGCTTATCATGATCTCATGCCATCCCGCAGTCGCCTGAAAGACATATGGGGTCCACAACAAATGTATTTAGCGCTTGGGAGGAGCGATACTGGTGGGGAAGGTGAGATGAGAGATGCTGAATGATATACCCAGAGTAATGCTACTACCGTATGAATAATCGGAGCGTGCAGACCTGTACACTAAGCCTTGTCGTAAATGAAATTATGGTCCCTCTCCTTAACACTGAGCGTACATTCACAGTGGGGCATTCTATGTTGCTACTGGGGAGCCTTGGTGATGTGTATGTTCCTTATGGTGTAACGCTATCTATATTTGTTGAAGTAGGTCTTCTCCTTCCTTACACATTTCCACTGTGCTTTATATTGTGTCTGCAACGTATCTGTGTCACAAGGGTATTCACTATTCTTTATTTTTAACTGTGTTAATAATTTTATAATTCATTGTCTAGCTGTGTAAGTTTGACAAAATGAAAATAAAGTTTAAAACAAAAAGGCTATCACAATTAAGAACCTTGATTTCAGTAGGCACATTTAGGCATCACATAGTTAATGATAATGCCTTAATCAGGCTTTGCAATAAAGGACTGGGAACCTGGTTAAGCAAGCTGGAGTTAAATAAGTGTATTGTTTGATTAATTAAAATCATCAAGAATACAGCAATTATTGTGCGAGGCAAATTTTAAAAATCATCTCAGCCATCATCTTAAAACCATGTAAAATTGCTCAAATTCATAGGCTTGTGAACAAAAATAGAGTCAGGATTCAATGCATTTACACTCAGTTTGATTGATTCATATCACTACCTCATTGGTATACAACTAGGAATAAAAATAACTATATAAAGTGCACAAGTGCGATAGAAATCGAGAATAAAGATTGGAAGATTTATAAGCTAAAGGTGAAGATGAGGTTGGTGTCTAAGTCCGAAAATGACCTGGTAAATAGAAATATACCCCCACATTCTAAACCTGAATCACTGACTCCCAAACTACAACAACCATATAGCTGACTGGCCGTCTCCTAATTACAGGCAATGTAGCCCAGAGTTTCCACATCAGTCTGAGGACTAACAGGTTGACAGTCCACGTTCCAGCTACCTTTACCCAGTCAAAAATTACTTCATCCTCACCCAGTCTCTTCAGGACCTACTTTCAGGCAAAAAGCTGACCTCACAGTATATAGCTTTTAGGATACCCCAGTTATGTAGTTACTTCCTAATGATCTCAGGTTACCAATGCTGGAAAATGTTGAAATTTGCTCGGCCAGCCCTGAATGAACTCTCTGAAACACCACTGTTTCAAATGTGTGTTCCTTTTACCAATGTCTAGGTCTTCCAGGGTCATGGAATGGGAGTTACCAGTGCAGCCTTCATGGCTGCTGAGGAGTTTCATACCATCTTGGGGTCAGGAGAAATTCAGAGGTATCTCATCAAATAGAAGGCCAGCCAAAAAAGGAAATGTCCAGGTGCATTCGATGTTCATATCTGTCTCATGGAGCACCTCACTAAGTAGGGTAACTTGAGACAAATCTTGCCAGAGTTGAATTTCAAATTCAGTCTATGATGTGGCTTGCAGAATTCTTTCCTTCAGCCTGAATGAGTGAAGCTTTGCAAGAGTGTCTCTAAGGTACTTTGCTTCAATAGGTCATTGCAAACATAGCTTGAAGTCAACAATCCAGGCCTGTGTAATAACTATGGGATAGCTCAATGGATTCAAGAAAAGCCTTGTGACCAAATGTTCCTTATCCGACAATTCTTAAAGTGGAGTGATTATTGATGTCTTTTTCGACATATGAGTGTTTCATTCTACAACGTGGAGAGGTTGGCCTAAAAACAGTGATAATCTTGAGCGCCTCTTCGACACTGCAACTATATTATCTCAGTACACACAGTTCGCTGCATATGCATTCTACCCTGGTCATCACGTCTCAGTTTTTTTAATGTTCTCCCTCATCTCCAGGCCAAATTGTTCAAAACACAGAAGAAGCTGAACTTAGTTGAGGGATTCACGCAGCACCACCAACTTTCCCATGCCGTTTCATTGACCATCATCAGCAGGGACATCTGAATCTCTGGAAGCACTATGTTCAATCCTTGCTGTCCAGATAAACTCTTCGGTAAAAGCAACTTGATTAGTGTAACGTCTGACATTTTCCTTACTTGTTTCCTTGATTTCATCATGAAAAAGCTGCATAAAGGGTGCTAGAGTCGGTTTTTGAACTTTGAGCAAGCTTCAAAGGGATATTGCAATGGTCACGTCATGGTTGCTGAGTAAGAGAGAGAGTATCCCACTTCAGAACCTGCAATGTCATCTGTTACTCTGTCGGAATGCTTATTCAGTCAATATGAAACCCAGGCAGACCACTTGAATCCCAACTATTGCACCAGGTTATTAGCTCCTCAACTGGTGCTTTCTCTAGGCAGTGAGTCACAGATCCATGAAGCACTCAGTGGATCTGCTGGGATCTGTGCTGTGGATGGAGGAATGTAAATGGCCAAATCACCACCCACTGTCACTACTTTGCCTCTGCCCCAGATTCAGCCTTGCTCTCAGTCTTCCCTGGTGGTCATAATTTCTCTTCTCCAGCATCGACAAAGATCCACCTTATGTGGGGAGACCTCTTCTTGAAGTGGGGGATACCTGCTTTTGAAGATGCCAACAGAATTGCGTCCTATTATACCAAACTGATTTCAAGTTGAGCAGTACTGCTCATTCCAGTACACATTACCTGGAAGACATTATTTTTTTCTCATAGGTCCTAAATCCTATGGTGAGATCCATGTGCTCCGTATCTCAACTGCCCACTAAGAATATATCACCAGTTCTCCAGGCATGGGCAGGGCAAACTTACCCTCCATGACCACTGCTCCAGCAGGTGCCTAGTTGTCGCCTTTGAGAGTGCAGACTGACCATCATTTGCAGTGAGCTACCAGAGACAGCAAGGCTCCACCCTTGAAGAGGGCCAGCATTCTGGCAACACTTCTTTTCTCAGGCTGTCCCTTTGCAGCTGAGGATTGTACTTGTTGAAACAGGGGGTGGGTGCAGGTAACTAACAAAAGCGCACGTTGATGGGGACTCGGGGCTAGCCAGAATAAGATCAGGACCCTAGGCATAAGGAGCACACCGCTGGATTATTTTCAGTTTTATTAAAGGATGATGTGTTTTAATTTAGTGCATCTGGTTGTGATGTGCATGCATGTTTGAATGTTTGGAATTAGGATTGGGGTGTGTACATGGGTACATGGAGATTTCTGATTTAGGGATTTGTTAGATTATGGTTGTGGAGTGGAAAAGACTTTGAAAGCTGAAACACTGCTGCTGTCAGACATACTTTATTTCGATGGATAAATCTTCAAATCTTCACTTGCTGTCCCATCATTCTTCAGTTGGGTATCGATTATGGAGGCAATCGTTATAGGCCCCTCGCACCTCAGGAATTGGTTACAATCTACTAAATCCTAAATAAATCTGACTTTTCTACTGGTCCAGTCTAAGAGAATTACGTTTAAATAATATTTTTACCAGAAGAAATCAATCAGAAGAGGGTTGTCCAAATCATTAGTACAAAAGTGCTGTCAGAATCAAGTTCCAATTATCTCCCATCTGGTGGAAACCCACCCATTACCTCACTCTCACCCCAGCCTGTAGATTAATCTTCTTTGGGGAGACGGGTTTTGCATACTGGTGATGAAAGTGTCGCGTATCAGTAGCGTCTCAACATTTGTTTTATAATTATTTCTGTTTCACCTGGCCACAAGTTACTCCTCCAGGGTTCAATAAAACAAGAAAATAGATATCAGGCCGATAATCTTGGAGGACATTTTACTTCCCAGCTGTATTTGTCAATGTACTCTAGCAGAGGCTGTCAGATCACTCTGAAAACATCTCTATCTTTGAGTAAGTGTCTGGATAGCAGCTTCCTTGCCGTTGTATACCACACTTTGCTTTACTACAAATTCAGGGTTGGTGAGTTTTATTTCCAACATATGCACTCCCACTATTTTAGCTTTCACCAACAGTTGAAACATCAGCGAAGTTTTGCTTTTCTTCAACCCATCCCATTTTTATGGTTTAATAACCAAAATCACTACCGTAGGGTCTGCTGTGAAGAGAAACCTACCACTTCCTTCATTGCCACAAGCACTTCTTTCCAGAAGAGTGAAACTATCGGACATTACCATCAAATATAAATTTGGCCTACCTTGGTTCCACATCCCCTAAAATAGCAGTCAAATACTCCCTTCGACAGTTTGCTTAATTTGTCTGGTGTCAAATTACAGTTCTTCGTTACTTTGCTGGATGATTCCTGATGCCAGATCGATGTATTAGACCATGTTATGCCTATCCACAGTTCTTCCATGCCCTGTCAGGGACGTCTCTGGCTACCACTTTTCCATAAAGTCCCAGCACGGTGGTGCAGTATTCTAGTAGTAATTTATATAGTTCGAACACCGGCCTTCTAGATTCATCGACAGTCGTTACTACTGTTTCAAATTAGTTAGCTAATAGCTAAGACTATTAGAAACATGCTTTACCCAATGTCATAGTTGTTGATACCTGAAGAATTCAACTTCAAACACACAAAATACTTGCTTGTATTCCTGAAAGGATCTTATTTTTGCCTTCTGGTAAAGGTTAGTAGCATTCTAAAATCACAGTCGTGCTTGGCTTGTAACCATTACCTATACTGGCAGCTATGAAGTCTTTACTATTATTAAGGATGGGTATCAAAAGGAATGGTAATGTTGCCAGGATTTGTGTTAGTACTATGGAGTCCTACAGCTCCAATCCCACACTTGTAATATGACTGTAGTAAAGTCTCTGTGGCCTTAGTGGACTGGGGCAACCCAAAGCGTCCTACCTGCCAATGCTATGTTCATAAGCTTTAGAGTACCCACTCTCCCACAATCCGAAGTTGGGATGCAATGTAGTATATTCTAACATCTGAGACCTTCAAGCCACCCTTTTGTTTTGACATTCACAGTACTGTTTTGCCTATCTGTCCTGGTTTCCCTTGCCACACAGACCTTTTTGCCCCTTAGACAAAGTAATATGATCAGTCTTTCCTGTGAGCATCTGGAAAACATACCAATCAGGGATTTACGGCCATCTTACAAGTTTTAACTCTCCACAGACGTGATATGTACAGAGAATTCTACCTTTGCAGATCATCCTTAATTGCTCCTATCAGTCAGTTTAAACAAAGTCAATATGTCCATGGAGAGGTGTATACCCAAGGACTTCAGAGAATGAGTCATTACTCTGAATGGCATCTTTTTCCTTAAGGTGGACTCCACTTCTCTATCTGTCTGAATGAGTAATAATTCTGTGTTGACCTTAGGCCCAGACGCTGCACAGTTCTAGCTGGGGAGGAACTGAGACTGGTGAAACAGTGAGGCATAGGAGCACATCATCAGCAAATAATGAGATTTTATGATATACCCCTCTAAAATGAAGGTTCCTTATTTGCTCATTCTGCTGTATCGCCAGTGGCTCAATGGCCATCACAAAGAGTATGGGGACACTGAACCTCCTTGCCTGGTCCTCAAATCCCTAGTTAATCTGAGTGGATATTGTTAACCATAATTCTAGCATTCAAGTCTGCTTTTCAGTTTCATTGAGAAATAATTGGAATATGATCAGGTGTTCTCTTGTCCCAAAGAATGCAAATCTCTAGAAACCACCTCCAACTTTACCTTTCACTCTGGCACAAAACAGGATAGGTGATGATATATATATATATATATATATATATATTGTTATATCCCGCATAGAGGCCCTAATGTAGACCCGTTCGTACATGCCCTAAAATGGACGTATTCATATTTACTCTAATATGGTCATATTCGTACTTGCCCTATTATCGTCATAGCCGCATATGCCCAATTATGGTCATAACTGAACATGACCTATTATAGTCATGATTCCTTATATAGGCATGCTCTTTCACCTACATTGGTCCTTGCTAGTACACAACGAGCTCTGAGGGCCGAACTTTATCTATCCTGTGGTTTTGAATACAGCAGGGTTTTCCCCAAACACAGGCCCACACTGTACTCATCAATTATGCATGGCTCTCTAGGAATACACCACTTGCATAATATGTATGTACAAAGTTCACCCCTGACGTCTTCCTCATATCCAATACAAACCATACTGAGGACCGAGACTCTTTAGGGTATAAATACACCACATCTTGCCCCGGTAAGACAGAGGGAACCGAGACTTCCATGCTGACACACTGACCAGAGACGCTGAGGCTCCTGCATGCAGTCGCTCCAGCTGACAGTGGTCTGACACAGCCCTGACGGGGTGTCCAACTCGAGACCAGGACAGGGTCCCACACTCTCTCTATTCAGGTATGGAGGTTCGACTAAATCCTAGAGGGATTCTTGGCTCTTAGGCTTTAGACCTACACACATATGCTAGGTACACTCCGGTACATCTAGTTAGGCATCGTAGGAGTACGCACACTTGCATAATGCTTTTATATTCATGTATGTATTCATGATTATCGCAATATGGTAGAACTCTTCTATCCCTTTGCTTTTATCGTACTGCTGATAATATATCTCTGCTATTGTCTGCTGGTTACCGCAGCACATATATTTTACACTAGAACAACAACTGTTCAATAAATACTTATTGAAACGCCCGACTGTTTATTCTGTGTAACTCTCTGAGACAAACCGAATAAGTGAGCACGAGTGACTGAGCCAAAGGTAGTACATTGTTTCCACGATTCTGAGGGAATCAGGGTTGTCATATTCTAAGGTTGCCAGAAACTAATCTCTCCCCGATAAGAGGAGACACTAGTGGCACTGCGAGCTAGCTAATGCAAACCAGGCTAACATACACGGTGGGGGGTGCACAGAGTCAGTCTGCCACCAAGCCCACATTATATGTTATCCAAACGCGCAGGTCCTGCAGGGGTACTATAGGAACTACACGACATGGCGCCGCCAACGTTGGTTGGGTACTTATTTAACAGTATAATCTGAGTAGTTCAGTCGTGCTATTCTCAGAGAACCTACTCACAAAACCCCAGAGACGTCTGGAGTGGGTGGGCACAAAATCCGCCGCAGCTGAGTAGTACGAGAATACTATTTATTGGCTGTTGGTTATTCAAGCTTGAAGGATATTTAGTTCCTACAATTGTGCATTAACACCTGTTAGAAATGGGATCTCTAGTTGGCAAGGGCTTGCACCTTTGTCCAAGTAGGGACCCTTCTTCCTAGTCAGGGTAAGGGTTGTTACACTCGTGAAGTAACCCCTGCTCACCCTCGTGGTAGCTTGGCACGAGCAGTCAGGCTTAATTCAGAGGCAGTGTGTAAAGCATTTGCACATAACCAACAGTAATACAGTGTAAGCACTACAAACGGACACCACACCAGTTTAGAAAAATAACCAATATTTTATATACTCAAGACAAGACCAATTACGACAAAAATCCACAATACTATACTTTACGTAATGAATACTTGATACGTTAACTTCTTCTTTGCAGGAATAGCACAAAAGCAAAGTTCGTACGAGTCGGTAGCTCCGTCCGAGCCTACCGTGATGCTGAAAACCACAGAGTCTAACAGTTCCAGCCGACCGCGTCGATACGGGCCAGCAGAGTCGTGAACAGACTCGGTCACAGTACCTTTTCTCGTTGTGGCTGGTACGGAGTGTACGAGCCGGTCGGCGTTCAGTCGCGGTTGCGGTGCAAGACGGAGCGATGCAAGGTGCGGTGTCCCTCGATGCGGTGCAGGCAGCGGCTCGATGAGCGTCGTGCAGACGGAGTCGGTGAGTCCAAGGCGTGCGATGCAGGGCGAGACGATGCTCGATGCGGTGCTGACAGGTTGTGATGCAGGCGACCTAGCCGGAGTGCGGGAGCTGGCGTCGGACAGCGGTGCGAGTCGGAGCGGTGCGTCGCAGACGTGCGAGCGGTGCCCCAAATGCGGTGCGGTCTCGACTCTTGAGCCAGTTGCAGCGACAGTGTCGGTCTGGTCCGGCTGGCCCAGTGAAGCGATGCGATGCGAACGGCGGTGCCCACAGGTCACGGTGCAAGCAGCGGCTCGATGTTGGCGGGGCGTCGGAAGTCGCCACGGTGAGACCAGGGTTGCGATGCGAAGCGGGGCGATGCGGTCTGCGGTACAAACAGGTCACCGGCCAGGGATGGATTCGGTTGACGGAGTCGGTTGCAGTTCCCTTCCTCTGTGGCAACTGAAACAGCGTTCCAGAAGCGGTACCCAGAGGCTTGTGAAGTCTTTGTAGTCCCTGAGACTTCTTAACAGGAGGCCAGCTCGGTTCCTGGCCCTTGGAGATACTCAGCACAAGATTGTAGAAAGTTCAGTCCAGTCCTTTCACTGCCCAAGACAGAAGCAGCAACTGCAGGCCAACCCAACAAAGCAACAACACAGCAACGGGGCAGTACTCCTCCTGGCAGCTCTTCCAGCTCTCCGTCTTGGCAGGTTCCTTGATTCCAGCGAGATCTAAATTCATGGGGTCAGGGCCCCAATATTTATATCCCAAATTCCTTTGTTCTCTGAAGGCAGAGAGGCCTTTGCCTAGTCCAAACCAGTTCTGGAGCACTTTGTTGACAAGTCTCCGTCCCTTCTTTCAGTGAGTAGGCCAGGGACATCAGACGCACCACAGGAGGTGGAGCCAGCATTGTGGAGGGAAGGCACTGTCCTATTCAGGGCCCAGGTGCGACCCCTCCCACCCATCTACAGGTCGATCCGGCTATTCAGCCCTGCGCTGACTCACCCTGTCTCCTGGCATCCCCCAGCCCCTGTCACTCACATTCCAGACAAGGAATACACAACCTCGCAGAGGCAGGCTTGGATGGTTAGACAAGAAAATACCCACTTTCTAAAAGCGGTATTTTCAAACACAGAATGTTAAAACCAACTTCACTAAAAGCTGCATTTTATCATTCTGAGTCCAGGCATACTAAACTTGAATTTCTACCATGTTCCCGGGGTCAGTTAGGATTATATACTGTAATAATCAAAACCGCCCGTTCTGGCCTAGGGGAACAGGTAGCCTTGCAATAGTGAAAAACGAACTAGGCTGTAATTCACTATCAGGACATGCCGCACACACCAGGGCATGTCCTACCTTTCGCGTACAACGCACCCTGCCCACAGGGGTACCTTGGGCCTACCTTAGGGGTGACTAACATGCAGCAAAGGGAAGGTTTATGGACTTGCAAGTGTGTGCACTTGCCAAGTCGACATGGCAGCCCCAGGCTGCGCACAGGCTCTGCGATGGCAGGCCCGAGTTACACTTTACGGGCTGTTTGCGTGGGTGGCACAATCCAGTGCTGCAGCCCACCAACAGCATTTGGTCTATAGGCCCTGGCACTCGTTTTATATAGGAGCACTTGCACTTTCCCGCTGGACCGCAGTGAGGAAATTGCGCAGAATCATCACACCAGCAAAAACAGAGTCAAACCCGGGAGGTCAGAAAGCAAAAAGTCAGGGGAAACACGCCAAAAGATGCCAAGTCTAACA